>JAJTWQ010000060.1:2315000-3780323 GCA_029007595.1 Solanum commersonii
TCTTTCATTTAATGCCTATTGGTGTTCCAAAAGTTCTATTTCGAAATCTTGGAGATCCAATTTCATCTTAGGTTGACGTATAGTGCAACTTGTCAGATATATTGGGTCATATGGTATTTCCCCGTTCTCTCCTCCGATCGAGATATCCCCCGTTTCGCCCAAGAAAGATAAATTGAATCATCAAAAATTTGGAGCGTGAAGTGCAATTAGATCCAATTTTTAGGGGATTCATATTACTATTATCAATTAGAATAATTTATGGTTGGCTTGGTTGGACTAAATAAATGAAGTATCCAGGCTCCGTTTAGAACAAAACCAATCGGATTGGTAAGATATCTATGATTGCTATTAATATTTTTTCTTTGTAAAGAGATCCTAATTGTCAAGAAAAGTTATCTCAACTCTAATAACTACTTGTATAAAATGAATTGCCAAAAAAAAGAAATACAAAAAAAGAGAGTAATGGGAGCATTTGTCCTATATGTACAAATCCAAATCGGGCGGATCTTTACCTGGAGTAGAGCATAAACCTAAAAAGATGAAATAGACCCATTCAGGAACAAGAAAATACGATCGCGGTTTGGATTAAATCTCTATGAAAGAATACATCAATGAGAAGTTAATTTGATAAGTTTAATGACCCTTTCTTATAACTTCGAATTTTATAATGGAAAATCGAAAATATCAAAAAGGAGTAAAAACTCATCTTTATTGAAAAATTGAAGAAAAGCCCTTTCATTAGAAGTAAGAAAGAGCCCTTGTAGAAAAAAAGAAATATGACTGGAATCTATACATTGATTCACAATTTTTTTGAACTGTATGCATCAAAAGGCGCATGTACGGTTCCTAAGTGCTACAATTTTACCCTAATCAACCGAATTTATCAAGAAAGATTACTTTTTTTACGCCAAGGGATTAGTACTGATCTTTAGAATCAACGTATTAGTCTTATGATGTATCTCAGTATGGAGGATGAGAACAACGAGCTATATTTGTTTGTAAACTCTCCTGGGGGCTGGGTAATACTTGGGATCGTCATTTATGATACTATGCAATTTGAAATAAAAAATGAATATTTGTGAACAATGTGGATATCATTTGAAAATGAGTAGTTTGGATAGAATTGAACTTTTGATTGATCCGAGTACTTGGGATCCTCTGGATGAAGACATGGTCTTGTTGGATCCCATTGAATTTCATTCGGAGGAGGAGCCTTATAAAGATCGTATTGATTCTTATCAAAGAAAGACAGGATTAACCGAGGCTGTTCAAACAAGCATAGGCCAACTAAACGGCATTCCCGTAGCAATTGGGGTTATGGATTTTTCGTTTAAAGGGGGTAGTATGCGATCCGTAGTCGGAGAGAAAATCACCCGTTTGATTGAACATGCTGCCAATCAAAATTTACCTGTTATTATAGTGTGTGCTTCTGGGTGGCGCACATGCAGGAAGGAAGTTTGAGCTTGATGCAAATGACTAAATTATCATTTTCTTTATCTGATTATCATATAAATAAAAAATTATTTTATGTATTAATCCTTACATCTCCGACAACTGGTGGAATTACAGCTAGTTTTGGTATGTTGGGGGATATCATTATTGCCAAACCCAATGCCTACATTGCATTTGCAGGTAAAAGAGTAATTGAACAAACATTGAATAAAATAGTACCCGAAGGTTCACAAGCAGCTGAATACTTATTCCAGAAGGGTTTATTCGACCTAATTGTACCACGTATTCTTTTAAAAAGCGTTCTTAGTGAGTTATTTAAGCTCCATGCCTTTTTTCCTTTGAATCAAAAGTAAAAAAAAATCAAGTAGAGCACTAAGTTCAATTTATTTTTTTTGTGTTTATAGCAAAAAGTAGTTAGTTTATCGAAATCAAAGTAAATAAGATAATAATGGCCTTTTCTTTGGTGATAGAAGATCGAATTGTAGAAAGAATCAAAATGAAAGTTCAGGATAACTTTTTTTGACCTATATTCCTGATTACGAATCAAGAAACCTTTATCACCAAGAGTGAGTTCTTCCTTTCGTGAAATTAGTAAAATAAAACGAATTTGGTCTTGTCTTAGGTATATAATTTGAAATTTTAATATAGATAATAGAGTTTTGTATCTTTCTCTATCTACCGAAAAACCATTTTAGCTAAAAATCCATCTTGGGTCAGATTCGAACGAATCCTTCGATAATCGATAAATACTCTTTATCTATTTTTAGAAAATTAGAAGACAAGAACAAAACACAAAGAAATGAAGAAAAATAATAAAGTTTATTATCATTATCATACATATCTTTCTCATGGAGGAGATGAATAACTTCATTTATTAAGTTCTACAGTTATACATTTTTTGCACTTATTCTTATTATACGTACTCAGTTAGATTTAGATATATCGATACTTCTATCTATACTAAGAATTTAAAATTCTTCAAACTCTATTAATAATAAATATTATCTAATTAGAATTCAAATTCTTAATTTAATTATAATTATTACAAGATATCTTTATTTATATAATAACATAATAAAATATAAAAATAGTAAATCGAGGTACCCCTTCTATGACAAATTTGAACCTTCCATCTATTTTTGGGCCGTTAGTAGGTCTAGTCTTTCCGGCAATTGCAATGGCTTCTTTATTTCTTCATGTTCAAAAAAACAAGATTTTTTAGATCCGCTGGGACCCAATCTCATCCATTTTTTTTTTAAAAATGTGGACTTGTATCATAACACGGATATATATTTATTGGAATATAGTATAACATGTGATTTCCACTAAACATAAAGGAAAAAACTCTTATGCCCGTAGAAACATGATATATGGATATATCAATTCTAGCAATTTTCAAAAAGATCAGGATCTCTGGATGGTTGAAATGTAGTCGGTGAATCTATATGTATATCGATATGTATAGTGGGATCGTATTAAATAAAGAGTATGTTATTATTTTAGATTTAACCAATTTGATGAATTACTCCTAAAGGTTGACATCAAACTAGTGCTAGTTCACCTCAAACTAGTGCTAGTTGATGAGAGTTACTTTGGAAACAAAAAAGTAAAGTCAAATTTCTCGGGGGTATTATCTCAATTCCAATAAAATGCAATCGAGTAAAGTATGACTTGGCTATCAAACGATATATGGATAGAACTTATAACGGGGTCTCAAAAAATAAGTAATTTATGTTGGGCCTTGATCCTTTATTTAGGTTCATTAGGCTTCTTATTATTTGGAACTTCCAGTTATCTTGGTAGAAATTTGCTATCTTTTTTTCCGCATCAGCAAATCATTTTTTTCCACAAGGAATCATGATGTCTTTCTACGGAATTGCGGGTCTCTTTATTAGCTCTTATTTGTGGTACACAATTTCCTGGAATGTAGGTAGTGGTTATGATCGATTTGATAGAAAGGAAGGAATAGTCTATATTTTTCATTGGGGATTTCCGGGAAAAAATCATTGCGTATTCCTCCGATTCCTTATAAAAGATATTCAGTCCGTTAGAATAGAAGTTAAAGAGGGTATTTATGCTCGTCGTGTTCTTTATATGGACATCCGAGGTTAGGGGTCCATTCCCTTGACCCGTACTGATGAGAATTTGACTCCACGAGAAATTGAACAAAAGGCTGCTGAATTAACCTATTTCTTGTGTGTACCAATTGAACTATTTTGATAAATTGAGAATCAGAACATTCATTCAATTAAAGAAAACGTATATGAAAGAACCATAAAACAAAACTCTTTTTATGGTCTTTATACGCACGCAATTCAATAATAAATAACAAACCGAAATAATAGATTCATCTTAGATGGCAAACCATTGCGAAAGCAAGAATTTTTTTTAGTTCAATATTTGTTGGAATTGACACTTGAGATCCAGATAGATCGTATCTTGTAAATTTGAAATTCTTTCTTTTGTATTCTTTAATGACCAACGGTTGGATTTCTTAATTAAATACTGAGAACTAGCCAATTTATTCTTTGCTAGTTATTTTTTTTATCATCCTAATATCTGTCCCTCAATTATTCTATTCCTGACTATGGGTAATCAGTGATTTTTTTTTGAAATATTGGATATTTTGATAGCAAAGGAGCTCTTTCATCTCAAAATCTGAATAATATTCATTACTTAAAGTGGTTCTTTCGATCATTCATCTAAAGGATACACTTTATTTTTAATTTGACCGATTGAGATATCAGGAAACAATATTCTAAATTTCTTCATTTGAAGTGAATTCTTAGCCTATTTTTGTATTCTTTCTAGATTCAAAGACTTACCACAAAATCACAAAGAAAATAGATTCATAAGTTCGATACCTTGTATAAAACTCATGTGTGTAAGAAATATTCGATCGCATAGAGTGTACGAATGGGTTGATTAAAAATTTATAGACGAAAAAATGGCAAAAAAGAAAGCATTCACTACTCTTTTGTATCTTGCATCTATAGTATTTTTGCCCTGGTGGATTTCTTTCTCAGTTAATAAATGTCTGGAATCTTGGGTTACTAATTGGTGGAATATAGGGCAATCCCAAATTTCCTTGAATAATATTCAAGAAAAGAGTCTTTTAGAAAAATTCAAAGAATTAGAGGAACTCCTCTTCTTGGACGAAATGATCAAGGAATACTCGAAAACACATCTCGAAGAGTTTGGGATTGGAATCCATAAAGAAACGATCCAATTAATCACGATACAAAATAAGAATCGTATGGATACGATTTTGTACTTCTCAACAAATATCATCTGGTTTGGTATTCTAAGCGGGTATTAAATTTTGGGTAAGGAAAAACTTGTTATTCTTAACTCTTGCGCTTAGGAATTCCTATATAACTTAAGTGACAAAGAAAAAGCTTTGAGTCTTCTTCTTGTAACTAAGTTTTTTCTCGGATATCATTCACCCCCAAGTTGGGAATTCGCTATATGCTCTATCTATAACGAGGTTGGAGTTGTTGCAAACGAGCAAACTATAATTATTCTTGTTTGCATCCTTCCAGTAATTTTTTATACATGTTTTAAATATTTGTTTTTCCGTTATTTAACTAGTTTGTCTCCATCAATTTTACTGATTTATGATTCAATAACTGAATGATAAAGGATCCATTGATATTAATCTAATCCAATTAGAATGCTTGGTACTTTGTAGTTGTACATAAGCAAAGTATTGAAAATCATATTTACTCTTCCTATTTCTAACCATCGGGAAGATTCATCCTAGATTATTCTAGAAAATAGCAGAATCGTGGCTAGGGAACTATACTAGCGACCTACCCAATTTATTGTAGAAATTTTCGCGATCAATGATTGGACCATGCAAACTAGAAATTCTTTTTCTTGGCTAAAGAAATAGATTACTCAATCTATTTCCGTATCGCTCATGATATATATCTTAACTCGGACGTCCATTTCAAGTGCATATCCCATTTTTGCACAGCAGGGTTATGAAAATCCACGAGAAGTGACTGGGCATATTATATGTGCCAATTGCCATTTAGCTAATAAGCCCGTGGAAATTGAGGTTCCACAAGCGGTACTTCCTAATATTCTATTTGAAGCATTTGTTCGAATTCCTTATGATATGCAACAGAAACAGGTTCTTGCTAATGGTAAAAAAAGGGGGTTGAACGTCGGGGTTGTTCTTATTTTACTGGAGGGGTTTGAATTAGCCCCTCCCGATTGTATTTCTCCTGAGATGAAAAAAAGATTGGCAATTTGTCTTTTCAGAGCCATCGCCCCAATAAAACAAATATTCTTGTGGTAGGCCCTGTCCCTGGTAAAAAGTATAGTGAAATAACCTTCTCTATTCTTTCCCCGGACCCTGCTACTAAGAAGGATGTTCACTTCTTAAAATATCCTATATACGTAGGCGGGAATAGGGGAAGGGGTCAGATTTATCCCGACGGAAACAAGAGTAACAATACAATTTCTAATGCTACAACAACAAGTATAGTAAGCAAAATCATATGAAAAGAAAAAGGGTGGTATGAGATAACCATAACAGATCTGTCAGAGGGACGTCAAGTGGTTGATATTATCCCTCCCGGACTAGAAATTCTTGTTTTCGAGGGCAAGTCTATCAAATTTTGTCAACCATTAACGAGTAATCCTAATGTAGGCGGATTTGGTCAAGGATATGCAGAAATAGTACTTCAAGATCCATTACATGTAAAAATTATAACCGTTCAAAGATGTAAACCCTTATACCCGGAGAATGATTAGTCAACGGATCTTCCATCTTGTAAATAAGGCATATCTTGTCTAGGCAAAATTTTGGAAATGATACCTTTATTTCTGTGGCTTCTAGCTACTTTATCGCCTACTTTGATTTCACATTTCTGTGAAATATATACACGAATCGTTTCGAAATTATAACTAGAACCACCCCTTTTCTGGATCAACCTCACATCAATAACCCGACCCTTGCCACCTATAGGTAATTTTAGACAAGTTTCTTTTGAAGTAGATACCTAAATACCAAGTATAGCTCGTAACAATCTATCTTCTGGGGAATACGAAGATTCTTTCACGACTTGGGGTATTAATTTACCTACAAAAATATCACCCGTCTCTACCCAAGATCCTAGCATCACAATTTCTTTTTTGTCTAAATTGCGGAGTAAATGGGTTTCTAAATGCGGTATTTCATTAGTTACTTTTTCAGGGCCTTCACTTGTCACATGAGTATGAATTTCATATCTTCGTATGTGAAAAGAAGTATAAATATCTTCATATACCAAATACTCGCTAATAAGTACTGCATCTTAAGAATTGTAACCCTCCCACGGCATATAAGCTACTAATACATTTTTCCCCAAAGCAAGTTCGCCACCAACCATAGCAGCACCATCCGCTAAAATTTGTCCCTTTTTAATGCATCTACCCCGAGGAACCCGGAGTTTTTGATGCATACAAGTATTTTTATTGGAACGTTGATATATAACTAATGGAATACTTAGAATATCTCCATTACCTACTAAAAGAATCTTGTCAGTATTGGTATAAACGATCCTTCCCTCGCGTGCAGCTATAGCAAGAGCCCCTGAATCTAGAGTTGTTAGTCGTTCCACCCCAGTCCCAACAATGCATTTTTCGGAGTGAGAAAGAGGAACTGCTTAACATTGCATATTAGAACTCATTAAAGCTCGATTCGCACCATTATGTTCGATAAAAGGAATGAGGCAAGCTCCAATAGAAAAATATTTAAAAGGAAAAGTACTTCGAAGATGAACCTGTTCCCATGCAATAGTCAAGAATTCTTGACGGTATCTAGTAAAACAACCTGTTCTTCCTGAATATCCCGATTTAAGGCTAACGAATTTCCTGCCTCTACCATATAGTATCCATCGCTACCTGGTGATAAATAAAGTATCCGTACCCGGGTTGACCTCTCAGAAATTTCATAAAAAGGGCTTTCTAGAGATCCCCAATGACCAATCCTCGCATGAATTGATGACGATCCAATAAGTCCAACATTGATTCCTTCAGATATGTCAGTTGGGAAAATACGTCCATAGTGACTAGGATGGATATCTCATATCTTAAAATTAGCAGTGCGGCCTGTCAGTCCTCCAGGGCCCTAATAACTTAATTTTCTCCCATGAACTATTTGGGTCAATGGATTAGTTCAATCCAAAACTTGAGATAATGGGTGTAAACCGAAAAAGGATTCATAAGTAGTTGTTAATGGAGGTGAGGTTACCAAATTCTTTGGTGTTGGTATCAATTTATGCCGAATTGCTACACATATAGTCCCCCGAACCACATTTTCTAAACGAACCAGAGCCAATACGAATTGATCTTGTAAAAAATATGTTGTAGAATGAATCCGTTTGTTTTCAAATGATTCATATCGTCAAGTGCACCCATTCCAAATTTAAGTCCAATCAAATGATCGGCGGCTGCCAATATATCTCATGGTAACAAAAATGTATTGTTCTGGGGTATATCAAGGTTCATTTTTTGGTTCATATTTTGTCGACCAATCCTTCCTAATTCACATCTTTGTTGAAAGAATTTCTTTTGTAATTCCTTAGATAAGGATTCAAAAAATAGCGGATCGCCACCTACACAAGCAAATTGTTGATAAAACTCCAAAATGGAATTTTCTTTTGACCCAATTTTTTTTCTCTCCTTATCATTCAGAAAAGACAAAAAATTCAGGATAGCAAACATTCTCTACAATTTCTCTTAGATTCAAACCCATAGCTGATGATAGAACTAGAATAGATATTTTTTGTTTCCTACTTACACGAGCCCATATCCTTGCTATTCTATCAATTTCTAATTCTGATCTTCCTCCTCAATCTGATATTATGGTGCCGGTATAGACTGAAATTCCGTTATGGTCCAATTCTGATCTGTAATAAATACCGGGTGATAACATAGAAATGAACATCTTTGAGCAAGGAATCCCTAGTTGCATGATTCCCAATCAATACAATATCATTACTCATACTGAAACTTACAAAGTCATCTTTTTGAAGATCGAAGAAATTCCCTGGCTTTGATAAAAAAAAATTGATCGACTTTTGTCCTTTTAATAGACATAGACCCCAGTTATATGATAAAATGAGGATACTACGGAAAGGATTGTAAATCCTCATGTTAGCGGTTCCAATCGAGATTGGGAATAGCCGGGTAGCTCAGTTGGTAGAGCAGAGGACTGAAAATCCTCGTGTCACTAGTTCAAATCTGGTTCTTATCACATGATTAATTTGTATGGGTCTCTCCTCCCTAGAATTAATTTCTAATTAATTGATATGACCTATTCGAAGCTTCCACCGGTATGCGAATGATGCATATTTTTTTATAGTCTAGATTAGAATAATAGCTTTATCCAGTTTGGCGAGATATACCACATCTTGAACATAGATGGGTAGGGTTTCTTAGATAAAGTATCTAAAAGAATTGGATTCTATCTCCTCTTTTTTTCTTCTCTTGTTCAAACGAATTTGAATACGTAATACATATTAGAGTTGAATCTGAATCTAGGGGAGTTGAAATAGACAATATTCAGCTCAGATCCAACGAAATAGAATCCGATATTATCTCATTTCTTTGTCTTTTCTTTCATATTCGATTTATTTATTCTAGATTTCTCCATTCCTTCCTATATTCCTTTCTAGAACCCGTCTAAGTAATGTGTGCAGTACAATGTTCATGATTCAGAACTCATTTGGTTCATCCTATTGGTATGACCTATCCGAAAGAAGTATCTTCCAAATAAATGTGAGAATTCCATTGAATCCCTAATTGTCTTTTGTTGTTAGGCTTAATCTATAACAAAACGTGCAACCCTTGAATATCTGAAATTGTCTAAGTGGAAATAGCTTTCTTATCATTCAAGGACCATCTTGTATTTCATAAAAATTAGGGGTAGTATAATCCTTACATAAGGGCCACTCTATCCAACTTTCAGGCATTAAGATACGTTTAAAGCGTGGATGATTATCATTAGAGATTCCCAACATATCATATGATTCTCGTTCTTGAAAATCCACGATTTTCCAAACCCAAAAAACAGATGGAATTCTAGGATTCCTCCTGGAGGCAAATACTTTTATGCATAGCTCTTCTGGTTGATCCACACCATCCTCTCTTCTCGTAAGATGATACACACTAGCTAATAGCCCACCAGGTGCTACATCATAGGCATATTGATAACGCAGATAGTTGTACCCATATACATAAAAAATGACAGGAATGGAATGCCAATCCTCGGGCTTTATTTGTAAAGTCTCTATTCCATGGTAATCAAAGCCAAAGATCTATAAATTAGCCCACGCCTGACTAACCAAGCAGACAAACGACCCTGTATCTTTTTTATCTCTCCTGCATTTTTATTTGTATAAGTACTTCACATTTATGATGAAATTTATGAAAATTGACCCATCACTTCTTATTCTGGACAAAGGAATCCTATCTAATTCACTAATTCGGCAGAAGATACTGAATATTTGTTTTTGAAAAAGATTTCCGTAGGGATCTCTGAAGTAGATGGTGGTTGATAGAGAACTCTTTGATCATAATTTCTCGTATGAATACTGCGTCGAACATGAAACTTGTGGTTGGTAGTAAAACACCGATTCGCTCGTTGAGACCTAATTCGATCTACATAGAGTTCTCGAGATATTTTCTTACGAAGTTTTGTTATAGCATCTATAACTGCTTCCGATTTAGGTGGACAACCTGGCAAATATACATCTACATGAATTAGCTTATTGAATCCCTGAGTAGTACTATAAGAATCGGTATTGAACATCCCGCCTGTAATTGTATAGGCTCCCATAGTAATAACATATTTTGGTTCGGGCATTTGGTCATATAATCTCACTAAAGAGGGACCATTTTCATTGTTAATGTTCCAGTTGTTAAAATTAGATCTGATTGTCTAGGACTCGATCTTGGTACGAGTCCATAATGATCAAAGTCGAAGCGTGAGCCTATTAGTGAAGCAAATTCAATCAAGCAACAACTGGTACCATAGAGAAGTGGCCATAAACTAGAGAGTCTTGACCAATTTGAAAGATCATTTAATGTAGTTGAAATAACTGAATTTCGGGTTGTTCGATCAAGTAAAGGAACCTGAATGGAATTCATAACTGTCTCAATCTTATTTTTTCCATTTTTCTTTTTACTGTCTGAATATTCAGGAGCTAAGACCATTCCAATACACCCTTTTGCCATGCATAAACTAAACCAATAATTAAGATAAGCACCAAAATGAAAGCTTCTATAAATACAGATACACCCAATACGTCGAAACTCATTGCCCATGGATAAACAAAAACCGTTTCAACATAAAAAACAACAAAAGCTAGAGCAAAAATATAATAATGGATTCGAAATTGTAACCAAGCATCACCCATTGGCTCTATACTCGACTCATAAGTAGAAAGTTTCTCCTGCCCTTTGCTAATCGGGGCTAACACTCCGGAAATGAAAAATGCCAAAATAGGAACAAGGATGGATATTATTAGAAATGCCTAAAAAAATCATATTCGTAAAGTAGAAACATAAATGCACTCCTATGAACGTGGAAAATATACCACATTCAATTGGTCCATTCGAATTGGAATTGTTAAGTCATCCATTACTATTTAGTCAAAACAAGAATTCATTTTGGTCGAACCGCCTAGTTTGCTTTGTTTATTGGTTTATTGTAGGGCATATCTCATTGCAAGATTCATTGACTGGAATCCGATTTTATTTCCATTTTATTTACTTCGTAGAACCTTCTAACTATATACTTCGACAAATTCTCATGTTTCTCTTGGTTTTTTTTCTACAGACGAGGAATTTGAAATTAATAACTTATCTTATTTCTTCTTTGATTAGAAATTCTTTAAAGATTTCTATTTATTTCTATAAATAGAATCAAGAGGTCTTTATTTTCATTTTTTTCTTAGTGATATAGAATAGAACAAGTAATCAAATAGAAGAGAATGTATAGAAATTGCCATCTCAAGATTTAGAAGATCGTGTGTTGGAATAGTCCTTTTATTATTATTTAATTATTATTTATTATTTCATTATTATTTAATAATAGTATTAGGATTCGAATCCAGGTGGAGGGGTTTTTCTTGGTTGAATACAGAAAAACAAGACTACCTTTTTTTGTTGTGCTTTGCTAGGTCGAGGTAAGTAAGGTATACAAAGGAAAAGCCTATTTGACAATGAAAGTGACCAAAGATATTAATTTTTCAAAAAACTTTAGCTTGTACACAAATACAAAAGGTTTTCCTAAATCCATGTGAATTCCTCTTCGTAGTTTTGCATTTCACCAAGCCCGTGAAATGAGTTGACTTCCAAAATTCAATAAGATTGGGGATATCAAAAGAAAGGGAGTCTCACTAATTCTTTTATTGTGGATATCAATATGTAATTCGCCTCCGAAGATTAATGACAAAAGGTTGGTTTGTTTATCTGCAATTGCAAAAATCAATATTTATTGGATCCATTGATATGCATTTTTCTTTTCATCTGCTTAAATGATAATTGCATTTTTCATTTTTATAGGGCTATACGGACTCAAACCATAGACCTTCTCGGTAAAATAAATCAAGCTTATTATTATTAAAATGATTTGAACTATTTCAAAGACCCAACATGCATTTTTTTTTTTGCATTAGGCTCCTTCATTAACTAATCTAAATATCATTTAGTCTGCCATTTTTTTTCTTGACAGAAAAAAAGATAAGGAAATGGCTCCATATGCTCTGATTAATTATTAGGGAGCATTACTGAAGTGTTTCAAAGGTGGGATTATCTTGACGTAGGTCTATCTCTGACCTAGATCAACCTAAGTTAAATGAAGTCTCTATCGTTCTGCTTAAAAATAAAATATGAAACTCCATACACCTTAATAGACTAGGTATTCATACACCTTTGAGGTCCTTATACTCATTATGCCTAGCATTGAATAGACTGGGTATTCACCTTATCAAGATCTCAATTCAATGATGGGGTCTGGTTGGCACCTCCTAAATGGGCGTCCAAATTGGACCGAACCCTTTGTCAGGCTATGGTTCCCTCAAAGTTATGAAGTAAGACATCGATTTCTCAACAAGATCAATTTTTCTGATCATATGATGAACTCCCTTGAAAAACATTGGTGCGCATGTAAACGAGTTGCTCTACCAACTGAACTATAGCCCTTAGTGTTTGTGATACATATTTCATCATGTAGGTAATTCTTGTCAAGAGAAATATTCCATGATCCAACATCAATAATCTTTGATCTCTTTGAGTGGTATTCCTTAGATTAGTATTGCTTATAAGCAATATGATATTTATAAACCATCGATAGGATGGGTTTCATTTGGTTCTCTTTGGGATGATAAATGACCTACTTAACTCAATGGTTAGAGTACTGCTTTCATACGGCGGGAGTCATTGGTTCAAATCCAATAGTAGGTAAAAATTATTAGATACCAGAGTCAATGGTATCTAATAAGGTTTATAACCCACCTTTAGTGATATTTATTTTTTGATCTTGTATCTTTTCTATTTCATTTTTGAATTTGAATTTTGCATCAGAATTGGATTGTATTTGATTGTATTCACCCGACAGAATCTAAATAGGATTAGAAAGAGAACTTATTTTTATTATTCGAACGTACCAAGCAGTTATGAAATTGGATTGCTAGCCTCCACCCGTGTTCTAGCTCATCCAAGAGCTAGATTTGCCTCATTTTTTTGTCTCCTTCCTTCAGCCTTTTTCACATTAGCTTCCGCTATTTCAAGAGTTTGCTGAGCTTCTTGTGGATTAATGTCACTACCGTTCTCCGCATCATTTACTAAAAGAGTGATCTCATTATTTCCTATTCTAGCAAAACCACCCATCAAAGCCATCATTAGCCATTGATCATTAAGGCGTATTCTCAAAATCCCTATATCTACAGTAGTGGCAATAGGGACGTGATTTGGTAATATGCCAATTTGACAACTATTAGTAGATAAAACAATTTCTTCCACTTCTGAATCCCAAACAATTCAATTAGGGGTCAGTACACTAAGATTTAAAGTCATTTCTTCAAATTGCTCTCCATTTCTAAGTTCATAGCCTTCGCGGTAGCTTCATCGATAGTACCTACCAAATAAAAGCCATGTTCAGGAAGGCCATCTAATTCTTCGGAAAGGATCAATTGAAATGCTCGAATTATTTTTGCTAGACCACCATATTTCCCTGGAGAACCGGTAAATACTTCTTCTATAAAAAAGGGTGGTGATAAGAAACGTTCAATTTTCTAAGCTCTTGCTACGAGTAAACAATACTTTTCAGATAATTCGTCTAATCCAAGGATAGCTATAATGTCCTGAAGTTCTTTGTAATGTTGTAAAGTTTGCTTAACTCTTTGGGCGGTTTCTTAATGTTCCTCACCAACGATCCGAGGTTGAAGTATGGTTGACATTGAATCTAAAGGATCTACTGCTAGATAAATGCCTTTGACAGCCAATCCTCTTAATAGTACGGTAGTAGCATCTAAATGTGCAAATGTCGTAGCAGAAGCAGGGTCGGTCAAATCGTTTGTGGGTACATAAACTGCTTGAATAGAGGTTATGGACCCGTCTTTGGTAGAAGGAATTCTTTCTTGTAAAGAACCCATTTTGGTACTTAGGGTTGGTTGATAACCCACAGCGAAAGGAATTCTACCCAATAAGGCCGATACTTCAAATCCTACTCGGACAAAACGAAAGATATTATCAATAAATAGAAGTACGTCTTGCTCATTAACATCTCAGAAATATTCCGCCATAGTTAGGGCAGTCAAACCAACTCTCATACGAGCTCCTGACGGTTCATTCATCTGACCGTAAACTAGGGCCAGTTTTGATTCTGCAATATTTTCTTTATTAATCACTACAGATTCTTTCATTTCCATGTAAAGATCATTTCCTTCCCGAGTACGTTCACCCACTTCGCCAAATACGGATAAGCCCCTGTGAGCTTTAGCAATATTGTTAATCAATTCCATAATGAGTACTGTTTTACCCACTCCAACTCCCCCGAATAGTCCAATTTTTCCTCCACCGTGATAGGGGCTAAAAGATCTACTACTTTAATTGTTGTTTCAAAAATAGATAATTTTGTATCCAACTGTATAAAGGCGAGCGCAAATCTATGAATAGGAGATGTTGTACTAGTATCTACAGGCCCTAAATTATCAATAGGCTCTCCGAGCATGTTAAAAATTCATCCCAGAGTCGCTCCCCCGATTGGAACACTTATAGGAGCTCTTGTGCCAATCACTGCAATTCCTCTCGTTAGACCGTCTGTAGCACTCATAGCTACAGCCCTAACTCGATTATTTCCTAATAATTGATGTACCTCACAAGCCACATTAATTGGTTGACAAACACTATCTCGACCTTGAACTACCAGAGCGGTATAAATATTTGGCATCTTACCCGGAGGAAAGGCTACATCTAGTACCAGACTGATGATTTGGACGACACGCCCCGGCTTTTTTTTCAAGCATGGAAACCCAGAACCAAAAGTAGTAGGATTGATTCGCATAATAATAACTCGAGTTTCGATAACTAGAAAAAGAACTTTCTAGTTCACTCAGAAAAGAATGATCGTTGTCAACCTCAAATTTTCAATATCAAAATAGATGGAATAAATGTCTCCATTCCTATCACAAACTAAAAAAGTGTCATCAGAGATTAAATTCCAAATGTCTTTAACGACGAATAAATAATCAACATTACTGCAGCTATGAATGTTTTTCATTTTTAGATTTGGATCTTCACTGGTATTTTCAATTGGACCAAGACTGCCCATTGACTTATTTAGCCCACACCTGCGTTGGAACTCCTTCTTAAACAACATCGAATTAAACCACCATCTTTCCATAGAGTTTTCTTGCCCCCTATTTGCATGAAAATACAATAGATGAATAGTCATTGGCTATAAATTATCTATTTGAATATCTTATTTCCTATCAGACTAAGCATAGAAACGCAATCACTAGGATTATTAACTAATACGGATTGTGAGTATTCAAAAAAAGTTCTGAATTTGGGGGAACACTTCACTATATATTAATATGTTGGAACCCCCTTTTATTATTAAAAATAATAGAATTTTTATAAAGGACGGCTTCTCCTATGTCGTGTCAAATTTGCATCGAAAAAAAGTGATTTATCCTCTCCTATAAAGAAATTAAAAAAAAATCGTAAAATCTCGTCTAATACTAATATCTAATCACTAACTAATCTAACAATCTAAAATCTAATAATAAATAATAAATTAAGGTTCTATTTCAACACGGAACAAAGGGGATAATATACAGTATGGGTAGAAAGAGTTGTAATACTTGCCTTGATTCAGGGAAACTACAAACTACAGGATAGAAAAGAATATATCAATCCTAAGGATCCGTAGGATTAATTGTGGATCCAAGACAATAATAGAAAGATTTGAGTCTTAGACTTTGATTTAGTTTTCTAGATTTTGTATTTCAAATCTTGATCAAAATATATGCAATAAAATCTTAGTTGTATTCGGCTCAATCCTTTAAGTAAAAGATTGGGCCGAGTTTAATTGTAACCGTTCTAGTAAATATGTTCCTCCCCACGTTAATATATTTTATTGTTTAGGGGGGATTACGCTTACTTGTTTTTTAGTACAAGTAGCTGCTGGGTTTGCTATGACTTTTTACTATCGTCCGACCATTACTGAGGCTTTTGCTTCTGTTCAATACATAATGACTGAAGCCAACTTTGGTTGGTTAATCTGATCTGTTCATCGATGGTCGGCTAGTATGATGGTCCTAATGATGATCCTGCATGTATTTCGTGTGTATCTTACCGATGAATTTAAAAAGTCTCGCGAATTGACTTAGGTTACAAGTGTGGTTCTGGCTGTATTAACTGCATCTTTTGGCATAACTGGTTATTCTTACCTTGGGACCAAATTGGCTATTGGGTAGTGAAAATAGTAACAGGTGTCCCTGACGCTATTCCTATAATAGGATCACCTTTGGTCAAATTATTGCGCGGAAGCGCTAGTGTGGGACAATCTATTTTGACTCGTTTTTATAGTTTACACACTTTTGTATTGCCGCTTCTTACTGCCGTATTTATGTTAATGCACTTTTCAATGATACATAAACAAGGTATTTTTGGGCCTTTATAGATAGAGAAAATCAAAACATATCCTAACTATTTGTAATCAATCGTTTATCACTTGGTGTAGGAATATATAATTTTTCATTGCTACAAGTATGGATTATTGAAAATAATAAGACATGGATTTGGACATTTCCCTGTAACCATTCATGTCAACTAAACGGGGGGATTGAAAGAAATTTTGTGACGAGAAAATGGATTATGGGAGTGTGTGACTTGAACTATTGATTGGTCTGTGTAGATATATACCCGCCACATGGGAATTCACAACCAAATATGTCTCTTTGTTCCAATCGCCGTGTAAGCCCTATACAGAGGATAGGCTAGTTCGCTTATTTTCCATGTAGATTATTCTAACACTTTGCACCAGTTGCTAGGCTCGACACGATCAGAATGCTTATAACTATTCTGCACAACGTGGCTGGAAAGTGCATCAGATGGATGTCAAGTCAGCATTTCTTAATAGCATTCTTGAAGAAGAAATTATATTGAGCAACCTGAAGGGTTTGTTATAGATGGAAAGGAAGATAAAGTCTATCGACTACATAAAGCTCTTTATGGCTTAAAACAGGTACCAAGATCTTGGTATAGTCGAATAGATAATTATGTTCTCGGTCTCGATTTTGAAAAGAGTCTTTCAGAATTAACACTATATGTTAAACATAATAGCAGTGAGATTCTTTTTGTTTCTCTTTATGTGGATGACCTTTTGATTACAGGGAGTAGTGAAAAGCTAATTGATAAGTTCAAGCAAGATATGATGCAAGCTTTTGAAATGTCTGATCTTGGTCTTATGACATATTTCCCTGGAATGGAGATTAGACAAGACAAAGATGAGTTTTTCGTTTGCCAGAAAAAGTATGCAGAGGATATTCTCAAAAAATTCAAAATGGAAAATTGCAAAGAGATTAGTACTCCCATGAACTAAAAAGAGAAATTAAGTAAAGATGATGGAGCCGAAAAGGGGGATGAGACATACTTCAGAAGTTTCATTGGGTGTTTAACGTATCTTACAACAACAAGACCCGATATATTGTATGTTGTAAGTGTTTTATCAAGGTTCATGCATTGTCCTAGTAAAGTACATTTGTAAGCAGTAGAAAGAATTGTGTGATACATCAAAGGAACCATCACCTATGGACTCAAGTTTCATAAGAGTCAACCTGTGAATCTTTGTGGGTATTCTGACAGTGATTGGGGTGGTCCCGAGGATGATGCAAAGAGTACGTCACGATACTGTTTTAGTCTTGGTTCTTGAATTTTCTCATGGAGTTGTAAGAAATAAGATATTGTAGCTCAATCTATTGCCACAACTGAGTTTGTGGTAGTTGCAACAACAGTAAATCAAGCATTGTGGCTGAAGAAAATTCTGGTTGATTTGCATATGGAACCAACTGGAAGCATCAAAGTGTTAGTGGACAATGAAGCAGCAATAGATATATCTCACAATCTTATGTTTCATGGAAGAACTAAGCACTTCAAAATCAAGTTATTTTTCTTGAGAAAAGTGCAAAAATATGGAGATATATTCACTAAGCCTTTACCACTCAGCAAGTTTTAGCATCTCAGATAGAAATTTAGAATTTGAAGTTTCCAAAGCAAGGAGGAAGTTAGGAATTTGCTTTATCAACTGCAATTAATATTAATATTTCTACTTTATTAGGAATCTTCTAGATGTGGGTTTACTGCTTTCTATTTTCTATTTTTTATTCTAGTCTTATAAATGTAATCTGAAAACATCAATAAAAATGTTCTTGTACTGATATTCTTCTTGATTTCTCTGCTCTCTAATAGATCATACTTCTAAAATTTACCAACAAACCCTTTGAATGTTTCAACTTTACTATTACTGTTTTTATTTTTCTGACTTCTATAACTGTTATTGTTATTGCTATGACGTCTAATTTTTTATTGTCTCAACGATTTTATTTTATCAGAATTGGATTAGCATTTCTATGCATTTGTTCAAAGCTTTTGCCTTCTTGAAGGAAAAAATGGAATTTATGTTGTTGTATTTCTGATCATGCTCTGTACAAGACTATATTATCAGAGTTAAGAGAAGAAAGCCAATCATATGCTTAAAACTGTCCTATTTCTATTGGCTACCTTGTAACCAACATTTCAAAATTGTGGAGAAGATAACTACTACACTACTACTGAACTTATCCTAGTTTCCAATGTTTGGAAGTGTTGCTCAGTATATATTCCATACTAACAACTATTTACTGTAGTAAAAAATGAAGGGATGTGATTTAATCTATCATACAACAAATGGACAATGATAATGAATAAGGATATAAGTGTAGGTTGATTTAATGTAGTCGAGTCATCTATCATCTTCGGCTGGAGCTGGGTTTAATTTCTTGATACCAACACTTCTTTTGTTGCATTTCAGCATAACCAATGGTAAAATACACAATTAACAGATCCATCATTTTGGAACTTTACTTTCCTAATATTTATGTTGTAAAGCGATTTGTTTCTTTATGTGTCATTTAGAAACACTTATTGTAATAGTTACATTGTTATTTTATGAGAGATTGACTCCTTCCACTTCTCAGGTAGTCAAACTACAGGTGGACTTTGGAACAAGAAGTTTGTGGTACTGCTTCCGCAGCCTCAGGATTAGAAGATAAATTAAAAAAAAAAAAACTATGACATTGTTGTAGCGTTTCTACCAAGCTCTCAGTATAATGTTCTGCAAACTAAATTTAACATATGATGAAACATAAATATGTTAATATAAAGCTTAATCATCTTTTCTTTATTGGCATCTCAATACCTAAAGCACGTACATTTCACGGGCATCCTTTATCTAGTTCTATTATAAAAGATAGCTAAATTTCATAAACAATGTCTTTTTTTAGGGTGTTTGATATCTACATTGTAGCCTAAATGATTCTTTGCCTCTGTTAGGGCCCATTTGGGGGTAACACTCCTACCAAAGATTTTTCTGTACCCAAAGCTAGATCCAAAATCTTCTTGCTAAGAGAGAAGCAGTACCATCAACTGGAACACATTCTTTGCTTGTCCCACTGAATTGGAATGCCTTAAATAGATGTGTGGTAACAGCTAAAACCAGAAGGTTGATTCCATCCTTGTAGAGGGAGATGAAAACTAGCTCCCCTTTATACAAGCACAAACCATAGGTTAAGGGACGATTAACTATTTTTTGTTCTAATTAATGGCTGGCACATAATTTAATTTTCATAACAAGTTATCCACATTAAAACAAAAAAAAAATGTCAGCAAAAGTACGAGCAACAGATAAGGAATATAAAACATTATGACTAATTGGTCCAAAGGAAATAATTGCACTTGTTGGAAAAGCTACCAAATGCTTCATTAGCACAAACATTATGACTAATTGGTCCAAGTGCTCACACTCATCTCCAAATCCCTAATTTTTCTAATTGCACAAACAATCACCGCTGCTAGCTAGTACTAGGACCTGCATGACGAAACATATTAAGATTGTAGCATGAGTATAAAAAATGGGTACTTTGTAGACATCACGTGTCGACTGAGCAAGAAAGGTAAAAAAATATGAAAATATATAATCTAGAAACACACAGAGGTCAAAACGGATATATAAGAAAGCATACAAGCAAACCGAAAGTAAATCTAAGTATACCTAAGCTAGACCTAATTGACCCCTATAAGTCTATAACATACACTCATCCACTTGTTTAAATGAAAATTAAATAGACCCTATAAGCCCGACAGGTATAAAGACTAACTAAGTCTACAAGAGAGAAAGACACCACAAATTAAAATCCAAGAAACAAAATTCAGGCTCCCAACTCAAGTAACCACAATATATAGTAATCCATTCAACTTCCAAACCACCTAGCAAGAGTGATAATCAATCTAGGTCACCCATCCAACTCGTCCACTCCCAGCCCAACTAGGAAGACTGACATGGGGGCTTGTCGACTCCAAAAAGTGTCTCAAAATATTCAAGCCACCCATCTAGACAGACCACTTCAAAGCCATCCAACTAGAAAGAGTGTCCCGAGTAGGGTTGATTCCCAAAAGAATGTCAAATATGAGATCAATCAATACTTAGCCACCATGGATCAACGTCCCCTCACAAGGAATCACAAGAAGTATCCAACTTATATAACTTTAATCCTAAGTCACATGAGAAAGAACAAAACCTATGGTAAAACATTGAAGGTGAAGACGGATATGAAAGAAAGCATATGAGCATATTGAAAGTAATTATAAGTACATCTAGGCTAAACCTAACTCGAGCCCTATAGGCCTAGAATGTACACTCATGCATAAGTTAAAATGAAACTCAAACAGACCCCCATAAGCCCGACAGGTATAAAGAGTAACTAAGTTTACAAAAGAGAGAGGCACCACAAATCTAGACCCAAGAAACAAAAGTTAGGCTCCCAACCCAAGTTACCACAATATCTAGTAATCCAGTCAACTTCCAGCCTAGCTAGCAAGAGTGATAATCAATCTAGGCCACCCAGCTAGCTAGTCCACTACGAAGAAGGTTGATTCCATTCTTGTAGATGGAGACACAAATTAGCTCTCCTTTTTACCAGCACAAACCTTAGGTTAAGGGATGATCAACTATTTTTTGTTCTAATTAACAGTGGGCACATAATTTAATTTTCATAACAAGGTATCCTCATTAAAACAAAAAAAAAGTCAACAAAAATAAGAGCAACAAACTAGGAATAGAAAACATTATGACTAGTTGGTCCGAAGGAAATAATTGCAATTGTTGGAAAAGCTAACAAATGCTCCATTAGATTTGAGTTATTAGTAGAACAACTATTGCAGTCCTTATGCTCTGGTATTCTATCAATTTTCTCGGGATTTATTGCATGATCAAGTAAGAACTTCAAGAATTGATGGAGCTTTATTGCGTCAAAACTACATGTATGACTACAAAATGGCATAACCTTGACATTCTTCAAATTCTATGAGGAAACTTTGAATATGTTTTGTTCAAACTAGAGGTACTTGTCTTCCAGCAAATCGATGTATTTGCCCTAAAGAAGCATGGTACTACAAATACAGAACAAGGACAAATAAGGTTAGGTGGTAAGCTGAACAACTATAGTAATGAAATTGAAGTCGTTGAGGCTATAAGGGATCAATATACATTTGACATAAAGATATGAATTGAAGACATACTGGCATAGTAGGAAATATCATTAGGTTTTCCAAATTACGAGTCGACCTTAAGATGTTGTCTAGGGGAAGGAAAGTTTTGAAATAGAAGAACTTATTGTCAACCATCTGCATTCCAGCAATACTAAAGAGATGTCTTCCTCTTCCAACATGAAACTGGAAATCACCCGAATAGAAGAATGAGGTAGAATAAACGTAAGTACATTCATTTCTGAGCTTACAAACTAAACCCGTAGTAATTTCCCATTCTTGTAACACCTTATAGCTTAGACCAATAAAAGGAACTAATATTTAACCTCACCCACTAAATTAAAACTAGATGAGTTAATTAAAAGGAAGTGAATCAATAGATAATTAATCAGGTTAATTGAAAAAATCATGACCCCCATCATACAATCAAGTTGATAGGTAGAAAACGGGAGCTCAATTCACAATCAACAAAAAAAGACTGGAGACATTTGGGACTGATAACTGACCTTGGTAAACTAGGATGACAATATTAGCTCATTAGCACAACGAATTCTTGCCAAATGATCTTTCACTATGTTTTTATTCATCTTATCTAATTCATCACAGTAGAGATCAAGATTTGCGTGGTTCAAAGATGACAAGTCCCTGAGCTTAATTTTCATATGATTAAAACCCCAGATATCTTTAAATGTTCAACAAATGGATCAACAATTTCAAAGCAGCATGTATCACCTTCGAGTGAATACCGATCCTTGTTAGGATGATCGTGATGGATCAATTGCAATCATTATTAATCTTGACACAACACAAATTTATTTCCTGAACGGATAATGTATTGCCTCTCCTTTGCAGCTCTACCATTAAAAATTTAGTCTAAACTTTATGTTCAGATGTGATGATGGTGTGTCTTATTTTCCCATAATTGACAAGTGGATTGAATTTGTTGTGAATAAGAAAATGGAGGATTTACGCCTAAACTTTGTTATAGAACTGCTTATCTGACTGGGCATCATGACCAATAGCTTGCCAGAAGTTCTCTACAGTAGTTCATCGATTATAAAACTCAACTGTAATAATTGCAAAACATTAGAAGAATCCATGCTAAATTGGACATCTCTGAAGAGTTTAACGCTGGAAAGTTTGTTAATCCGGGATGAACTCATTAAACAAATAATGTTAAATTGTCCTTAATTGGAATCTTTGAATCTATATAGATTTTGTGGTTCTAATCTATGGATTTTGTGCAAACGATTAAAACCTCAAAATCCATATAGATTCAATGATTCCAATTGAGGACAATTTGACAGTATTTGTTTAATGTGTTCATCTTGGATAAACAAACTTTTTCAACATTAAACTCTTTAGATATGTTTAATTTAGTACACAATCTTCTGATATTCTGCAATAATTGCACTTAAGTTTTATAATCGATGAACTACTACAGAGAACTTATGGTAACCTATAGGGTTGGTCATGCCCAGTCGGATAAACAATTATATAACGTATATTCAGGCGTAAATCATCCACTTTCTTATTCACAGAAAATTCAAGCCACTTGTCAATTATGGAAAAATATGGCAGACCATCATCATATCTAAACACAAATTTTAGATTGAACATTTTAATGGCTAAGGAGAGGTAGTATATTATCCTTGTAGGAAATGAATTTGTGCTCTGCTGAGTTATCTAAACGACCATACTCGTCGGTGTCATAAACAACATTGTTGATATAAGTCCTAACGTATTGGCAATCTTTAGAGAAAGTAGATGTTATGAAAGTGTATGTTATGGACAATAAAGAAAGAATTTGGACAATAAGAGCATAAAATAGCTTACTAATCCTATCAATTTTTTCACATTTTGTCGCAATTTTTTTTTTTTTGTGGTAAGTTTTCAATAAGCAAACTTTCAGAGGTGCCAGAGCATTGGTATTTGTTGCTCATGTTGTTCAAATTGTATTACTAGTGCTACCTGAAATCACAATGGCAACTAAACACTCAACGTCAAGGAAGTACACTAGAATTTGTTCGTGAAGAATAAAAAGAATTTTAGAAATTCTGTTTTAAAACAAAAGAGCAAACACATATATTTATAAATAACAAACAATAGCGTAAACATGTGCTTATTGGGCTTTATTGGAAAAGTCACAACCTCTTGGAAAAGCCACAATCCTTCAGAATAATCACAACCTTTCCCAAAAGTCACAAATGTCACCATCTTTCGGAAAAGTCACATTCTTCATTTTCCTTTCAGACCTTTTAAAACCCAAAAAGTCATGCTACTTCTCTTTTGTTGAGAGACAACACAGGGCTAAGAACGGGTGGAAATTATCATACATCAATACCGAAAATAAGTTTACTTGTAACTATAATTGCTATAGACAATTTATGTTTTTGGTTTTTTTTTGTTTATTCTTTCTTTAATCTACAACTAACAAAGTTATATCACATGACACTATTTGTTAATGTGATAATATATGATGTTCATTAATAGATTATTCTTTTAAAAATTAGGGTTCGGGAAAGGGAAAAATAAAATAGGAGATTACAATTAAGGTGAGGAATTAAATGATTTCACCAAAAAAGTAAAAATTTAGTAGTCAATTCTACTTAGATTATCCCATGTAATACTACATAACTACAATATGCAGCGATTTTAAACCATAAAAAACAACAATAAGACATTTAAACTTAAAGTTTACAAGTCCTGTGTTTTAGTGAACAAAATTATTCATCAAACTTCAAACAAAAAACTTAAGAAATGAAATTAGGATAAAGGATACATACACAATGTAGACTTTGGTTGCCCTTTCAAAATCTTGATTTTCTTTGTGTTGATGTTGTTGAATGTATGTATATTTTCATGAAAGGGCTAATGTCATACTACTTAAATAGTGACCATGGAGTTGACCATTTAATTTTTTCTATTTTTGGTCAGAGCATAGAAAGAATATATATAAATTAATTAATTAATGAGATCTTGAAAATTAAGATAATTATGTCATTAATTGTTCTTAGTTGATTATTTATCCTAAATAGGTTTCTGATGTCATGCTAAAATCATCATTGACTTAATAACTTACTTCTTACAGATTTGAAAAAGATATAGTCCCTTGTTTCAATTTTTCACATCTATTTTCCCTTCTAATCTATTTAAAATTAATATTTTCCTTTCTAAATTTTTTAATTATCTTTGAATCCATAAAATATAAGGAGAGACGTGACAAACTCACATGCATCATCATGACGACAACTTTATGTTAAATGAGTTGTTATTCACCTCTCCACATTGCATTTTTATTTTATAGGAGTACCAATTAATAGGACTTGATTTCCATTATGCCAATAATTTCTATTGATTTAGCCTAATGACTATATAATTGATATTTTACAGCATTGCATTAAAAAAGAACCATGGTCAAGAAATTGAGTTCTCTAACTAATCTCTATATATGTTGATAGATACTCGAGAAATTGAGTCCTCAGAGGAGAAATAAATTAATGATGACATGACAATATTCTAAGTAAAGTTTTGAAAATGACAAAGTGAACCAGGTTCACAAACTTGTACCAGAACTAAGATAAAAGAGACGAAAAGAAAAAATAATGCATCGGTAGATTTTTTTTGTTTCCCACATAAATAAACATACAAATGCGGGAAACTATGTATTATTTATGTGGGATGAAATGAGGAATAGTCGTATTAAGTAATGCATGGATTGAACTACTAAATGACCAACAAAAAAGTCAGTAGTATATATCCCTACATAACTAATTCATGCATAACTTGTCCTCAATCCAAACAACTCCTAAAGACAAACACTCCTAATTAAGGCAAAATAGTGAAGAAGACTCCTTATACGGAAAGGAAAAAAATTTTAGGAAAAGAATTACATCCCTTATAGGATTCAATTAGGGTGGAATCCATCCTTATAAAAGGATCTTTGACAAAGAGAAAAACAGATTTCGAAATTGATAAATTGAGAGAATTTAGTGGTAAGAGCAGTGCAACTCTAAAGAGTATACAACAGAAGAAAGAAGAACTTCAACTAGGGTTTTCTTTCTATAAGCTTAGTTTTGATTGGTTCATCTTAGAATAAATGTTTAGAGATAATTGTAATAAGAGTGAAAGAGAATTTGTGAGGTTTTGTAACAAAAAGTAAGTTTGGCTTCTTGGAGAGTAGAGTATATGATTATAGTTAATTGTTGAACAGTTAGAGTGAGCTATTTAGGTGATTTAATAGTGTTAGACTTTTTTATTATAGAGTTGTAATCTAAAGTTGCTCTTTGAAGTTAGGGAAGTTTGGTTTAAAATGCTACGATGGTAGATCGTTGTTTTTTCCCCTTGAGTAAGGAGATTTTCCACGATAAAATCTCTATTTTATTGTATTGCATTTTTGTCTCAAAATATTCAACAAGAACCCAGTTCTTGTTTAGGTGGTCAAAGTTTCTTTAATTTGTCAAGCAACCCCCCGGATTTGAAAATTCAGGCCATCCTGACTACGTGTACAAAAGAGGACAAGCCTTGTATGGATTAAACCAATCCCGAATAGCATGGTGCAATCACCCATCAAGCTTCTTGCTTGCACACGGGTATTCAAGAGGCAAGATTGACAATATGATGTTCTTCGAAATCAGGGCTCCAAAATGGACGTAGTTCAGGTGTATCTAGATGACATTATCTTTGGTGGAAAATATGCAATACATGGGGCTGACTTTGTACAACTGATGAGCAACAACTTTTAAATGAGCATGATGGGAGAGCTCAACTTCTTCTTGGGTATTCAAATCAAATAGTCCTCTGGCAGTTCAACTTATCAGTAGAATTACATTAAGGCGCTTCTAAAGAAGTTCAACATGAATGAAGAAAAGACGAATAACACTCCAATTTCAACAACAATGAAGATTGATATAGATGAACCTGGTCCTGGTACATGACACAAAGTATATAGGAATGATCGAATCTCTATTGTACGTAATGGCTAACAGACCTAACATTGTATTTAGTGTTGGACTTTGTGCATGCTTCCAATCATGTCCAAAGAAATCCCATCTGAAGGCTATCAAAAGGATTTTGTGATATCTCAAACGAACGCAATGCCTGATTTTCTGAAATCCTAAAGATGATTCATTTGATCTAGTCGGATTTGCATTTGCAGATTACGTAGTCTACTTGGTAGGTAGAAAAAACACATCTAAAATGGCTCACTTCTTAGGGCCATGCTTAGTATTATGAGCAACTAGGAAACATAACTCAGTCTTCTTGTCTATGGCTGAAGCATAATACATTGTCGTTACCTCTTATTATGCCCAACTTCTTTGAATCAAGCAACAACTTCAAGATTTTGGCATCATTGTAGACCTTTTTTCATTACCGCCATGGGGCTCATGACTAAGCTACTCATGAGTGTGGACGTGATCAACAACATCAAGAAATAAATGACCCATAGAAACTATAGACTAAGTCTCTATCCACTGAAGCCATAACTCACAGAGAAAGAATTAAATTCTTTTCTTGTTAGTAGGTAGAATCATGGTAGTGTGGACGAACAACTTGTAGAACCTCATCTCATACTCTGACACACTCATGGGAGCACTGCTCTAACCTATAGAACTTATCTTGAATAGATCATTGAAGTTGCGAGGGATGAGTTAAGCTAAGGAAAAAACTCAGAAAACTTGGTCTAAGTGAAAAGAGGAGACCTAACTGCACTGATCTAAATGAAGGTACACCATGACTTATTAGATGACCCATCTAACAGATACACAATGAATTGGGCTCCTCTCAACTCCACTAGACCTAGAATATGATGTCACTTATGGCAAGTTGTAATAAACTTTTGGTTATCCCCACCCACAGCCCAAAAAAACGTTAGAGGTTAGAGTATGAGAAACACTTCAAGTATCTTCTTCTTTAACAGTAAGGCTTCAGCCTCATTCACGGGTTGGTCACCTCTAGGTGGTACCTGGACGTGAGGTGCCTCCACTGTAGGCTGATCCTATGGTGCTAGTGTACGTTGAAGCTCTAGCCCGCTGCATGCCCCAAGCACAATCAGAAGTTGTGTAATGGTTGCCTGAAGGTACGAAGTCCTAGAAGGTCCAGGTTACAGCTGAGATGGCCCTGACCTACTGATTGAACTAAAAATTAAACTACTAGAGGGTCAGCTGATGGATCCAGATCTCACTCTTTTTAGGGCTAGTGCTGCACTCCTGGCTGGCAGTAGAGGTTGACCCCTTCCTCGAGTTGTCGTATGGCGTTATAACCTATCCTCTGAAAAGAATGAAAAAAGTGAGATTTCAAGAAACCAACTACACACACTGCATGAAAGTGATACAAAAGAGGATACATTCCAAAAGACACCATATAGACTTCTAAAGATAGGATACATATGTCCCCACACCGATCCAAAAATCTGTAATCTATATTAACTTTGTACAAGTCAGACAGGAAAAAATCTAGGGCTCTAATACCAACTTTTCCTGACCCGATCCTTTGAGTCATGAGGGCATATACTATAAGCCTCAAGTAGGGAAACTAATGTGTAACCTAGAATAACAAGCAACAAGTATAACAATACAACTAAATAGAAATCAAACTAAACCAAAAAACAGAAGAAACACGGGAGCAAACAAAAAACTATATACAAAAGGTCCCTCCCATAACCTAGAAATTAGAAATACAGAGTTGTCTAAAAATAAGAGTAAAAATCTTAAAAGTGGAAAAAAATAAAGCTTGTTCAAAAAGGAAAAAGACTTGCTAAATAAGTACATAATGAGATAAGCTGATACAAAACTGCAAGTGCTCACACTCATCTCCAAATCCCTAATTCTTCTAATTGCACAAACAATCACCGCACCTGCATTATGAAACAGATTAAGATTGTAGCATGAGAATAAAAACATGGGACTTTGTGGACATCACATGTCAACTGACCAAGTAAGGTAAAAATAATACGAAAAGATAAAATCCAGAAATAGAAAGAGGTCAAAGCGGATATGAAAGAAAGCATACGAGCATATCAAAAGTAAATCTAGGTACACCTAAGCTAAATCTAACTTACCCCTATAATCCTAGAACATACACTCATTCATATGTTTAAATGAAAATAAAATAGACTCTGTAAGCTCGACAAGTATAACGAGTAACTAGGTTTACAAAAGAGAAAGGCACCACAATCCAAACCCAAGAAACAAAACTCAGGCTCCCAACCCAAGTAACCACAATATCTAGTAATCTAATCAACTTCCATCCTAGGTAGCAAGAGTGATAATCAATCTAAGGTTGCCCAGCCAACAAGTCCACTCCCAGCCCAACTAGCAAGACTGGCATAGAGGTGTGTTGACTCCAAAAAGGGTCTCAAAAATATCAAAGCCACCCATCAAGAAAAACCACTTTAAAGCCAGCCAACTAGAAAGAGTGTCTTGAGTGGTGTTGACTCCCAAAAAGATGTCGAATATGAGATCAATTAGTACTAAGCCAATGTCAATCAATGTCCCCTCATTAGGAATCAAAAGAAGTATGCATCCTAAATAACCCTAATCCCAAGTTGCTCGAAAAAGAACAAAACATATAGTAACACGTTGGAGGTCAAAATGGATATGAAAGAAAGCGTATGAGCATATTGAAAGTTAATCTAGGCTTAACCTAACTGAAACCCTATAAGCCTATAATGTACACTCATACACATGTTAAAATAAAACTCAAACAGACCCCTGCAAGACCGATTGGTATAAAGAGTAACTAAGTCTACAATAGAGAAAGGCACCACAAATCCAAACCCAAGAAACAAAACTTAGGCTCCCAACCGAAGTAACCACAATATCAAGTAATCCAGTCAACTTCCAGCCCAGCTAGCAAGAGTGATAATCAATCTAGGCCGCCCAGGCAACTAGTCCACTCCTAGAAGGTTGATTCCATCCTTGTAGAGAGAGATGCAAACTAGCTCTCCTTTTTACGAGCAAAAACCATAGGTTAAGGGACAATCAACTATTATTTCTTCTAATTAATAGCTAGCACATATATTAATTTTCATATTAAGTTATCCTCATTAAAACAAAAAAAATGTCAATGAAAACAAGAGAAACAAACTAGAAATAGAAAACATTATGACTAATTGGTCCGAATGAAATAATTGCACTTGTTGGAAAAGCTAACAAATGCTTTATTAGATATGATGTATTATTAGAACAACTGTTGCAATCGTTATGCTTTGGTACTATAACAAGTTTCTCAGGATTTATTACATTCTCAAGTAAGAACTTCAAGAATTGATGGAGCATTATTGCGTCAAAACTACGCGTACGACTACAAAATCGCATAACCTTGACATTCTTCAAATTATATAAGGAAACTTTGAATATGTTTTGTTCAAACTAGAGGCACTTGTCTTCCAGCAAATCGATTTCTTCACCTTACAAAAAGCACGGTACTACAAATATAGAACAAGGATAAATTGGATTAGGTGGTAAGCTCAACCAATATAGTAATGAAATTGAAGTCATTGAGGCTGTAAAGGATCAATATACATTTGACATAAAAATATTTTGAATTGAAAACATACTGGCATATCAGGAAATATCATTAGGTTTTCCAAATTATGAGTCCAACTTAAGAGGTTGTCTAGGGGAAGGAAAGTTTTGAAATAGAAGAACTTATTGTCAACCATCTGCATTCCAGCAATACTAAAGAGATGTCTTCCTCTTCCAACATGAAACTGGAAATCACCCGAATAGAAGAATGAGGTAGAATAAACGTAAGTACATTCATTTACAGAGCTTACAAACTAAACCCGTAGTAATTTCCCATTCTTGTAACACCTTATAGCTTAGACCAATAAAAGGAACTAATATTTAACCTCACCCACTAAATTAAAACTATATGAGTTAATTAAAAGGAAGTGAATCAATAGATAATTAATCAGGTTAATTGAAAAAATCATGACCCCATCGTACAATCAAGTTGATAGGTAGAAAACGGGAGCTCAATTCACAATCAACAAAACAAGACTGGAGACATTTGGGACTGATAACTGACCTTGGTAAAGCATGATGACAATATTAGCTCATTAGCACAACGAACGCTTGCCAAAAGATCTTTCTATATGTTTTCATACACTTCATCTAATACATCACAGTAGAGATCAAGATTTGTATGGTTTAGAGATGACAAGTCCCTGAGCTTAATTTTCATATGATTAAAACCCCATAAATCGTTAAATGTTCAACATATGGGGCAACAATTTCAAAGCAGCATGTATCACCTTCGAGTGAATACCGGTCCTCGTCATGATGATCGTGATGGATCAATTGCAGTCATTATTAATCTTGACATTGCACAAATTCATTTCCTTCACGTATAATGTATTGCCTCTCTTTAACTGCTCTACCATTAAAAAGTTTAGCCTAAAATTTATGTTCAGACATGATGATGATATTTCTTATTTTCCCATAATTGACAAGTCGATTGAATTTGTTATGAATAAGAAAGTGGAGGACTTACGCTTGAATATATGTTCAAGAACTGCTTATCCGACTGGGCTTCATGACTAACCCTATAGCTTGCTAGAAATTCTCTGTAGTAATTCATCAATTATAAAACTCAATTACAATAATTGCGTAACATTAGAATAATGCATACTAAATTGGACATATATAAAGAGTTTAATGCTGGAAAGTTTGTTAATCTGGGATGAACACAATAAACACATAATGTCAAATTGTCCTTAATTGGAATCTTTGAATCTATATGGATTTTATGGTTTTAATCTATGGATTTTTTGCAAATGATTAAAACCATAAAATGCATATAGATTCAAGGATTCTAATAGGACAATTTGACATTATTTGTTTAATGAGTTCATCCAGGTTCTGAGATGTTTAATTTAGTACGCAATCTTCTCATATTATGGAATTATTGCACTTAAGTTTTATAATCGATGAACTACTACAGAGAACTTCTGGCAATCTATAGAGTTGGTCATGCCTAGTCGAATAAACAATTCTATGACATATATTCAGGCGTAAATCCTCTACTTTCTTATTCACAGAAAATTCAAGCCACATGTCAATTATGGGAAAATATGACAGACCATCATCATATATGAACACAAAGTTTAGACTGCACATTTTAATGGCTAAGGAGAGGGAGTATATTATTCGTGAAGGAAATGAATTTGTACAGTGATGAGCTATCTAAACGACCATACTCCTCGGTGTCATAAACTACGTTGTTGATAAAAATCCAGAAGTATTGCCAATCTTTAGAGAGAGTAGATGTTTTGAATTTGTTTGTTATGGACAATAAAGAAAGAATTTGGATAATAAGACCATAAGGTAGCTTACTAATCCTATCAATTTCTTCACATTTTGTCTCAATTTTTGGGTTTTTTCTGAGGTAAGTTTTGAATAAGCAAACTTTTAGGGGTGTTAGAGAATTTTTCTTGGTTGCTCATGTTGTTTAAATTTATTACTATTGCTACGTGAAATCACAATGGCATCTAATCACTCAACGGCAATAAAGTACACTAGAATTTATTTGTTAAGAATAAGAAGAATTTCAGAAATTCTATTGTTAAAAATTAATAGCAAAAACATATATTTATAAACAACAAACAATAGCGTAAACACGTGCTTATTGTGCTTTATTGGAAAAGTCACAACCCCTTGGAAAAGCCACAATCCTTTAGAATAATCACAACCTTTCCCATAAGTCACATAAGTCACCATCTTTTGGAAAAGTTAAAACTCTTCATTTTCCTTTCAGACCTTTTAAAACCCAAAAAGGTATGCTACTTCTCTTTTGTTGAGAAACAACACAGGGCTAAGAAGGGGTGTAAATTATCATACATCCATACCGAGAATAAGTTTACTTGTAACTATAATAGCGATAGACAATTTATGTTTCTTTTTTTGTTTGTTTATTCTTTCTTTAATGTCCAACTACCAAAGTTATATCACATTACACTCTTTTTTAATGTGATAATATATGATATTCATTAATATATTATTGTTTTACAAATTAGTGGCCGGGAAAGGGAAAAATTGAGGAGGAGATTACAATTAAGGTGACAAATTGAATGATCTCACCAAAAAAGTAAAAATTTAATAATCAATGCTACTAAGATTATCCCATGTAATACTATATAATTACAATTTGCAGCGATTTTAAACCATAAAAAAGAGCAATAAGACATTTAAACTTAAAGTTTACAAGTCCTGTATTTAGTAAACAAAATTATTCATCAAAATTCAAACAAAACTTAAGAAATGAAATTCGGATAAAGGATACATACACGATGTAGAATTCGGTTGCCCTTTCAAAATCTTGATTTTTTTGTTTTGATGTTGTTGAATGTATGTATATTTTCATGAAAGGGCTAATGTCACACTAATTATATAGTGGCCATGGAGTTGACCATTTAATTTTTTTCTATTTTTGGTCAGATCATAGAAAGAATATATATAAATTAATTAATTAATGAGATCTAGACATTCAAGATAATTATGTCTTTAATGGTTCTTAGTTGATTATTTATTCTAAATAGGTTTCTGTTGTAATGCAAAAATCATCATTGATGTAATAATTTACTTCTTACACATTTGAAAAAGATGTAGTTCCTTGTTTAAATTTTTCACGCCTATTTTCTCTTTTAATACGTTTAAAATTATTATTTTCCTTTTTATAATTTTTAATTATATTTGAATCCATAAAAGATAAGGAGAGACGTGACAAACTCACATGCATCAGCATGACACCAACTTTATGTTATATGAGATGTTATTCAGGTCACCACATTGCATTTTAATTTTGTAGGAGTAGCAATTAATAGGACTTGATTTCCATTACGCAAATAATTTCTATTAATTTAGCTTAATGACTATATATTTAATATTTTACAATATTGCATTAAAAAAGAACTATGGTCAAGATATCGAGTTCTCTAACTAATCTCTATATATGTTGATAGATACTCGAGAAATTGAGTCCTCAGAGGAAAATAAATTAATGATGACATGACAATATTCTGAGTAAAGTTTTGACAATGACAAAGTGATCCAGGTTCACAAGCTTGTACCAGAACAAAGATAAAAGAGCGGGAAAGAAGAAATAACGTGTTGAAGGCAAACACTCCTAATTAAGGAAAAATAGTGAAGAAGACCCCTTATACGAAAATGAAAAAACAATTAGGAAAATAATTCCTTTCCCTGTAGGATTTAGTTAGGGTTTAATCCTCCCTTATAAAAGGATCGTTGACAAAGAGAAAAACATCTTTTGAAATTCATAAACTGAGAGAATTTAGTGGCAAGAGTAGTGCAAAGATAGAGAGTATACGGCAAATGAAAGAAGAGCTACAGTTAGGTTTTTCTTATATAGGCTTAGTTTGGATTGGTTCATCTTATAATTATTGTTTAGAGATTATTATACTAATAGGGAAAGAGAATTTTTGAGGTTTTGTAACAAAAAGTGAGTTTGGCTTCTTGGAGAGTAGAGTGTACGATTATAGTTAATTGTTGAACAGTTAGAGTGAGCTATTTAGGTGATTTACTAGACTTAGTCTTTTTTATTATAGAGTTGTAATCTAAAATTGCTCTTTGAAGTTAGGGAAATTTGGTTTAAAATGCTACTAGGGTAGATCATTGTTTTTTTTTCCTTTATCAAAGAGGTTTTCCACGATAACATCTCTATTTTATTGTATTGTATTTTTGTGTCTAAAAATTCAACAAGAACCCAGTGCTTATTAAGGTGGTTAGAGTTTCTTTAATCTGTCAAAAAAACCCCGGATTTGAAAATTCTGACCATCCTGCCTACGTGTACAAAACAGGACAAGCCTTGTATGGATTAAAACAATCCCCAAGAGCATGGTTAGATCACCTATCAAGCTTCTTGCTTGCACACAGGTATTCAAGATGCAAGATTGACAAAGCAATGTTCTTCAAAATCATGGCTCCAATATTCTCATCATTTGTGTGTATCTAGATGACATTATATTTGGAGGAATATATGCAAAACATGGGGCTGAATTTGAACAACTGATGAGTAACGAATTTTCAATGAGCATGATGGGAGACCTCAACTTCTTCTTGGGGCATCAAATCAAATAGTCCTCATCTGGCAGTTTGACTTATCAGTCAAAATACATAAAGGCGCTACTAAAGAGGTTCAACATGAATGAAGCAAAGACGAATAGCACTCCAATTGCAACAACATCAAAGCTTGATAAAGATGAACCTGGTCCTGGTACATGACACAAAGTATATAGGATTGATCTAATATTTATTGTACGTAATGGCTAACAGACCTAACATTGAATTTAGTGTTGGACTTTGTGCATGCTTCCAATCATGTCCAAAGTAATTCCATCTGAAGGCTATCAAAAGGATTTTGTGATATATCAAATAAACCTTGATCCTGGTTCTCTGGTATCCTATAGATGATTCATTTGATCTGGTCGGATTTGCATTTGCAGAATACGTAGTCTACTTGGTATGTAGAAAAAGCACATCTAAAATTACTTACTTCTTCGGGCCATGATTAGTTTTATAAGCAGCTAGGAAACATAACTCAGTCACCTTGTCTATGGCTGAAGCAAAATACGTTGTTGTTGCCTCGCGTTATGCCCTACTTCTCTGAATCAAACAACAACTTCAATATTTTAACATCATTGTAGACCTTTTTTCATTACCGCCTTGGGGTTCATAACTAATCTACTTAATAGTTTGTCCGTGATCAATAACATCGATAAATAAATGACCCATAGAAATGATAGACTAAGTCTCCATCCGCTGAAGCCATAACCCACAGACAAAGCATTAAACTCTTTTCTTGTTAATAGGTAGAATCATAGTAGTGTGGCCGAACAGGTTGTGGAACCTTGCCTCTTACTCTAACACACTCATGAGAGAACTTGTCACGCACTGAGCTACCCCCGAGATGCGGACACGAGACCTAGGATCACAAGTGGCCCCAAGCTAACCCTGCTGGCATGAAATGAGCACACTAAGAATAATAATAACTGATGCGGAAGCTAAATCATGAAAATGAAAGTGATGGGCAACACTGATAAACTAAACTGAATGTATCAAATCTGAGAGTTTTAATACAAAATAAATATCAAACTCAAATACTAAGCTGAATCTAACTATGTCTGAAAATAGCCTCTAATAGATTGAAAGTGCTAGGACATGCACCAACTAAGTCTATAAAACTGAAACTAAAAGTCTGAAATAATGAAAAGATAACATGACTATTGTCCTCAAAGAATGAGGACTCACCACTGATGTTGTTGAACTGAAGATCAGGAATCGATCTAAGCGTGATCTGGATGCTGAGAATCTGAACCTACATCACAAAAGATGTAGCGCAGAGTATCCATTAGTACTTGAAAGGTAATGAGCGTGCATGATAGAGTAAAGCTAAAATAAACATATAACTGAACAAGCAATAAAGCAAGAGTGTAATCTGAACATGATATAGATACTGAATACTGAGCTAACTGGATGTAATGACCAAATCTAGACATACTGATGTTGAATACTGATTATACTAAAATATGGTCAATGCAATGAAGCCTGACTGAACTGTGGGAGCTACTAATAAGCGATAATAAAACTACATGAGCTAAATGTGGAGTTTGATGTATACGCCCCATTGAGAGGACCCAATACACCCAGCCAAAGGTGTAGAGGCATGTTGGCGTTATCATTAAAATGATGCCCACAGAGGGGACTTACAACCTACATGGCTCGCTGTTCTGGGACTATACGGGTGCCTCACCCTAGTCCAACTCAGTATTATGCTACTCCCAATAGATGAAATGATTAACTCATTATGACTAAATTTCTGTAATATACTGGATAGCTCAAAACTAACATGCAAACTAATAATTCACATTAATAAACTAAAAGTAGTGCATTCAAAAACTGAGGCATGTATATCTGTAATATCTGAGCTAGCATGTGTAATTCAAGAACTGAAGAGCTACCAAGCTAGGGTTCTGAAATTCATGCAAGAAACAAAGTAATAACATGATAATCTGATTTGGAACATATAAATAACTAATTCATGATGATCTGCTGAGGTTCTAGCAACCCTAGGTCTAGTTAATAATAGGGAATCAAGAATCTGACTGAATTCTAGGGACCTAATGGGCGAAAGGAACCCACTAGTGTAATCCCACATACCTCATGTTAAATTCCATTGAGAAATCTTTTGATTTTGGGGTTGAAATTGATGGAATCTTGCTGCCTTCTTGGACTAGGGTTGCTCGCCTCTTTCTCTTCTTTCTTTTCTAATTTTCTATGTTTTGATTAATAATATGTCGTAGGTAAGTTCTAGTTATGTTTCTAGGCAAAACTACTCAAAACCAAGTAGTTTAGGGTTAAAACGATATGGTTTAGGGGTCCAACGAAATAGGAAAAGACCAAAAGACCCTAACTTAAATTGCTGACGGGGCTGACCAAGGACACCTTCACGGAGCGTGAAACGGACCACAGACCGTGAAGTGGGTCGTGGTCTTCACTTGGTGACTACTCAACTGAGGGTCTGTCTCACGAGCCTTACCACGAAACATGTGAGGGACCACGGACTGTGATGGTCCTCGTGGTCCTCACTTGGGCTGAGGTTTTGTGGCTGGGGATTTAGGGGCTACTGGTTAGGTTTCACGGATGCCCTCACGGCCCATTTTCAAGACCACTGACCGTGAAGATCCCCGTGGTCCTTACTTGGGTGAGGGGTGGCTGAGGGCTAGGCTAGAGAGGCTACTGCCTAGATGTCACAGAGGCCACCACGGCTCATCGTCAAGGCCACAGACCGTGAAGGTGCTTGTGCTTTGACTTCTGGGCCTGTTGAATTCCAAGCATGACTACGAGCAGGTCAATGGACTGTGGACCCTATAATGGTCCATGAACCCTGTCGTTGTTCACTATTTTGGGTAGTTTTCAGTTAAAAAAATTCTGGGATTGGTTTTTGAGGTGTTACAATATCTCCCCTTTGGGATCATTCTTCCTCTAATGAATACGAAACTACCTGAAATGGAGGGGATGAGTTGCAACCCTACCACTAAACACTGAAGATTGATTTCTAACTGAATTGAGTTCCAAAAACATGTAAATACGCTATAAATTCAAGTACTGAATGAAGGAACATGATACTAAGTCTTATTCTATGCATGAATGATTGAAAAACTGAAGACGAACTATTACCTCATGCTGGAGTGGAATCGGAAGGAAAGAGGTGAGGATACTTGGACTTTATGGCTGCTTCTGCTTCCCAAGTAGCTCCCTCTACGGACTGACTCCTCCATAAAACCTTGACTGAAACGACTTCTTTGTTTCTCAACCTTCTAACCTGGGGATCAATGATCTCAACTAGTACATCCTCATAAGAAAGACTATCTTTTACAGCTACACTTTCTAATGGCACTAAAGATGCTGGATCACCCACACACTTCTTTAATAGTGAAATGTGAAAGACTGGATACAAGTCTAACACATATGCCAAATTACCAATCCTTTTCAGAATCCTTTAAGGGCCTACATATCTAGGTCTGAGCTTCCCTTTCTTACCAAATATCATCACCCCTTTCATAGGTGCCCCTTTCAAGGAAACCCAATCATCAACTTGGAACTCTAGTTCCCTTCTCCTTACATCTGCATAAAACTTCTGGCAACTCTGGGCTGTCTTAAGTCTATCTCTAATAAGTTGCACTTTCTCTATAGCTTAATGGACCGAAGCTGGCCCTATCAAGACTGCTTCACCTACTTCAAACCAACCAACAGGAGATCTGCATCTACGCCCACACAATGCCTCATAAGGGGCCATCTGAATGCTGGAATGGTAGTTATTATTGTAGGCGAACTCTATAAGAGAAAGGTGATCATCCCAGCTACCCTTGAAGTCGATCACAAAAGCTCTTAATATGTCCTCTATGGTCTGAATGGTACGCTCTGCCTGACCATCTGTCTGTGGATGAAATGATGTGCTAAGATTAACCTGAGTACCAAGACCTTTTTGAAATGAGTTCCAGAAATAAGAGGTAAACTGACGACCTATATTTGAGATGATAGACAAAGGAACCCTATGCCAGCTGACTATATCATTAATGTAAAGCTTGGTGTAGTCCTCTTCCGAATCTGTAGTCTTGACCACCAAAAAGCGAAAACACTTAACTGACTCTTTCAACTATCACCCAAATTGAGTCATGCTGTCTGCGAGTACGAGGTAAACCTGTGATGAAATCCATGTTGATCACTTCCCACTTCCAAGTAGGAATGCCAATATTTTGAGTCATACCCCCTGGTTTCTTACGTTCTACCTTCACTTGCTAACAATTGGGGTACTTAGCCACAAAATTTGCTATATCCCTCCTCATGCTATTCCAGTAAAAGACTTCCCGCAAATCACAGTACATCTTAGTGGCACCTGGATGAATAGAATACCTGGAGTTTTGGGCTTCTGCAAGAATCTGTTGTCTCAACTCGCCCACATTAGGAACACATAATCGACCCTAGTAGCGAGGCACACTATCTCCACCTTGGGAGAATACCTCAACTCTCGGATCACTGTCTTGCTTTTCCTTGTCCTCCACTTCCAATGAAGATTCTGATCCATTTTGAATTGTCACACCACCAATTGATATGCTCATAAGACGAAATCCTAAACGAGCAATCTTGTGAACATCCTTTTCTAGATCTTTTCTTTCTTTCTCAACATGTGCTACACTACCTATATATAGTCTGCTAAGGGCATCTGCTACTAAATTTTCCTTACCAGGATGGTAATGCGCACTTATGTTATAATCCTTAAGGAACTCAAGCCATCTTCTCTGGCGAAGATTCAACTCTTTCTGGGTGAACACATATTGAAGGCTATTATGGTCTATGAACATATCTACGTGAACACCATACAAGTAATGTCACCAAATCTTGAGTGCAAACACCACCACTGCAAGCTCGAGGTCATGAGTTCGATAATTCTTCTCATACACCATAAATTGTCTAGAAGAATAGGCTATAACCTTACCTCGCTTCATTAACACACATCTTAGCATAACCCTGGATGCATCACAATAAATCATATATACATCTGAACCCTCTGGTAGAGTCAAAACAGGAGTGGTAGTCAACCTAATTTTCAATTCTGCGAAACTTTTAGCACAATCATCTGAACACTAAAACTTTACCATCTTTTGAGTCAACTTAGTCAATGGTGAGGCTATGGATGAAAATCCTTCCATGAAACTTCTGTAATAACTCACTAGACCCAAGACTCTTCTAATATCTACAGGAAAGGTAGGTCTGGGCCATTGTTTCACTGCCTCTATTTTCTAGAAATCCACCCGAATTCCTTCGCAGGATACTATATGCCAAAGGAAAGCAACTGATTGTAACCAAAATTAGCACTTGTTAAGTTTTGCGAATAATTGGTGATCATTGAGATTTTTCATAACAACTGTGAAATGACCTACACGTTCTTCCTCATTCCTAGAGTAAATAAGGATATCATCAATAAAGACGATAACGAACAAGTCCAAATATTGTTTGAACACTCTGTTTATCAAATCCATGAAAGCTGCAGGAGCATTTGTTAGTCCAAATGACATAACTACAAATTCTTAATGACCATACCGAGTTCTGAAGGCTGTCTCCGAAATGTCACTATCTTTGACTTTGAGCTAATGAAAACTGAGGCCTATCTTTGAGAAATGACTAGCACCCTGAAGTTGGTCAAACAAGTCATTAATCCTGGGGATGAGATACTTATTCTTGATTATGACCTAGTTCAACTACCTATATTCAATGCACATCCTTAAAGAACCATCTTTCTTTTTTACAAACAACACTGGTGCACCCCATGGCGAAATACTAGGTCTGATGAAGACCTTATCTAGAAGGTCTTTCAAATATTCTTTCAATTTCTTAAACTGAACTGGAGCCATTCTGTAACGAGGAATAGAAATAGGCTAGGTATTTGGAAGGAGATCAATTCCAAATTTGATTTCCCTTTCGAGAGGAACTCTAGGAAGTTCTTCTGGAAACACTTCTAGGAACTCAATAACCACAGGAACTGACTCAAGAGTTGGCGTTTTGGAGCTTGAATCCTTAACTAAAACTAGATGATAGAGATAACCTTTAGAGATCATATTTCTAGACTTATGGTAAGAACTGAATCGACCCATAGGCTCTAAGCTACTACCCTTCCATTCTAAGGTTGGTTTGTCTTGAAACTGAAAACGAACAATCCTAATTCTACAATCGACTGAGGCATCACAGGAATGTAACCAATCTATGCCTAGAATGACATCGAAGTCTACCATTTATAACTCTACAAGGTCTGCTGAGGTGACTTTCTGGGAGACTGTGACATGGCAATTTTTGTATACCTGTCTAGCTATAACTAGGTCGCCGACTGGAGTAGAGACTAATAAAGGTTCTGAGAGAGTTTCTGCACTAATATCAAACTTAACTGTTATATAAGGAATTACAAAGGAAAGAGTAAACCTTGAATCTAACAAAGCATAAAAATTGAGATCAAAGACTCGTAACGTACCAGTGACTACATCAGGAGAATCTTCCTGATCCTGGCGAGCCTAAAGCGCATCAAACCTATTTTGGCGCTGTCCACCACCTGTACTAGATAAGTTACCCTACTGAGTCGGGTGACTTGCTGGTGCCGCTGAAGTTCTGGATTGAGCTCTGCCATTGCCTCTTTGACCCTGTTTAGAAGGACAATCCCTCAACCTGTGACCAGACTGACCACATCCAAAGCATCCTTCCTTTCCTGCAAGGCACTCGCCCAGATGGTTCTTACCACACTTAGGGTATGTTGGGTAGGTTTTGGTTCCTGAAACAGTTCCTTAAGACTTAGAGCCTGATGCCCTACCTTTCTGATCTTGTCTGAACTTGGAGGACGGAACACTAGCTGATGAAGGTGCTAGAGCTGAAATCTTTTGTTGACCCTACGAGCAATTTCCACCACCTGATTTTTGCTGAGAATAGTCATAGTTTCCAGTCCTAGCCTTTTTGTTCTCCTTAGCCTGTTCCCTAAGTTTATCACCCTCAACCTGCTGAGCATGAGCCATGAGCCTAGAGATGTTCATATTTTGCAGTAACATAACATTTCTACACTCCGTTTTCACCAAGTCTGACACTCCATATACAAACTTATTCATCTGAGCCCTGGAATCAGCAACCATGCGAGGAGCATACCAGGAGAGTTGGGTAAACTTGAGCCCATACTCTTGGACTGTCATGCTACCTTGCCTTAAGTTCATAAATTCCTGAGCTTTTGCCTCCCTTAGCTCTCTTGGGAAAAACATGTCCAGGAAGGTCTCACTAAAGCAATCCCAAGTGATAGGAGCTGCATTTGTACCCCTGTTCTCTTTCCACTTAGTATACTAGATATGAGCCACATCCTTAAGATGGTTAGATGCTAACTCAACCTGATCATTTCAAGTTACCTGCATCACTTCAAAGATCTTCTTGACCTCATCAATGAAGTTTATGGGATCCTTACCAATCTGCTATCCCAAGAACTCTAGAAGATTCATCTTAACAAAATCTCGCACTATAGCTGAATCGACACAACATTAGCATTTGTCAAAACTGGAGCCCGCTGATTGTTCTGATTGGCAACACATTAAGCCAACATCTGAATGGCATTCTAGAATTCTGCATTCAAAACTTCTTGATCTGGGATTAGAGGAGCTATATTTGTATTCTTGGCATTCTCATTCCCAGCGTTAGCTCTACGATGAGGCATGATCACTAAAACATAGAAAGTTGAGTTATAATGGAATTAGAACATACCTTACGCAAGATAAGAGTAACAAGAAAATGAAGATTTTTCCTAAAATACTTTGTAGCCTCCCTCTTATTAGATGTGCAGCACTTCACACCCATGAAAAGGACTCTACTTAGTGCGGCTTTTAAGACTTCCTAGGACTCTTAAACCTATTGCTCTTATACCAAGTTTGTCACACCCCGAGCTACTCCCGAGACGCGAACACAGGACCTACGATCACAACTGAACCCAAGTTAGCCCTACTGGCATGACATGAGCATACTAAGAATAATAATAACTAATGTGGAAGCTAAATTATGAAAATGAATGTGATGGGGAATACTCATATACTAAATTGAATGTATCGAATCTGAGAGTTTTAATAAAAAAGAATTATCAAACTCAAATACTAAGTTGAATCTAACTATGTCTGAAAATAGCATCTAACTGACTAGAAGTCCTGGGTCATGCCCCAGCTAAGTCTAGCAAACTGAAAGAAAAATACTGAAATAATGAAAAGATAACATGACTATTGTTCTCGAAGACTCAACACTGATGCTGCTGAACTGGAGATCGAGAATTGATCTAAGCGTGATCTGGATGCTGAGAATCTGAACCTACATCACAAAAAAATATAGAGCAGAGTATGCGTGAGTGCTTAAAAGGTACTGAGCATACATGATAGAGTAATGCTAAAATAAACATATAACTGAACAAGCAATAAAGCAAGATTATAATCTTAATATGATATATATATTGAATAGTGAGCTAACTTGGATGCAATGACCAAATTTAGACACGTTGATGCTGAATAATTATACTGAAATGTGGTCAATGCTATGAAGTCTGACTGAACTGTGGGAACTTTTAATAACCGATAATAAAACCACGTGAGCGAAATGTGGAGTACGATGTATACGCCCCATTGAGAGGACCCAAAACACCCGACCAAAGCTGTAGAGGCATGGTGGCGTGATCACTAAAATGATACCTACAAAGGGCACTTACAACGTACATAGCTCGTAGTTCTGGGGCTATACGGGTGACTGACCCTAGTCCAACTCGGTATTATACTACTCCCAATAGATTAAATGATTAACACATTACGACTGAATTTCTATAATATACTGTATAGCTCAAAACTGACATGTAAACTGAGAATTCACATTAATATACTAAAAGTAATGTATTCGAAAACTAAGGCATGTATATCTGTAATATCTGAGCTAGCATGTGCAATTCAAGAACTAAAGAACTACCAAGCTAGGGTTTTGAAATTCATCCAAGAAATGAAGTAATAACGTGATAATCTGATTTGGAACATATAAATAACTAATTTATGATAATTTGCTAAAGTTCTAGAAACCCTAGGTCTAGTTAATAATAGGGAATCAAGAATCTGACTGAATGCTAGGGACCTAATGGGCGAAAGGAATCCACTAGTGGAATCGCAAATACCTGGTGATGAATTCCACAGAGAAATCTTTTGATTTCGGGGCTGGTACTAATGGAACCTTGTTGCGCTCTTGAACTAGGGTTGCTCTCCTCTTTCTCTTCTAATATTTCTACATTTTTAGTAAAGATCTGACTTAGGTAAGTTCTAGGTATGTCTCTAGGCTAAAACGAATCAAAACCACATAGTTTAGGGTTAAAACAACGTAGTTTAGGGGTCCAACGAAATAGGAAAAGACCAAAAGACTCTTGAGTTAAACTGCTGAAAAGGCTGACCACAACCACCTTCACAGACCGTGAAATAGACCACGGACCGTGAAGTGGGTTGTGGTCTTCACTTTGTGACTACTCAATTGAGGGTTTGTCTCACGAACCTTACCATGGTCCGTGTGAGGGACCACAGACCGTGAATGTCCTCGTGGTTCTCAGTTTGGCTGAGGTCTGGTGGCTCAGGATTTATGGGGCTACTGGTTAGGTTTCATGGACGCCCCACGACCTGTCTTCAGGACCACAGACCATAAAGGCCCCCCTGGTCCTTACTTGGGCGAGGGGCGTCTGAGGGCTAGGCTACGGATGCTACTACCTAGACGTCACAGACGCCACCACTGCCCGTTGTCAAGGCCACGGACGGTGAAGGTGTTCGTGGTCTGACGTCTAGTCCTAGTGACTTCCAAGTCTTGACCACGGGCAGGTCAATAGATCATGGACCCCTATCACGGTCTGTGAACCCTGTTGTGGTTCACTGCTTCAAGTAGTTTTCTGCAAAACTTTTTGTCAGTTTGGTTTTCGAGGTGTTACAACACTGCTCTAACTGTAGAACTGATCTTGAGGCGATCATTGAAGTTGGAGTGATGAGCCAAGCTAAAAAAAAAAACCTCATAAAACTTGGTCTAAGTGAAAAGAGGAGACCTAATTGAACTTGTATAAATGAAGGGACGCCACGACTTACTAGTTGACCGATCTAACATATACACCATGAATTCGGCTCCTCTCGACTCCACTAGACCTAGAATATGATGGCGCTCATGACAAGTTGTAAGAAACTTGTAGGTGTTCCCACCCATATCCCCAAAAAACTTTAGAGGTTAGAGTACGTGAAACACTCCAATCATCTTCTTAATTAATGGTCTGGCTTCGGCCACATTCACGATTTGGGCACCTCTAGGTGGTACCTCGACCTGAGGTGCATCTATTGTAGGTTAATCCTGTGGTTATAGTGCAACTGCAACTATAGCCTGCTGCATGCCCCAAGCACAATCAGAAGTTGTACAATGGTTGCCTAAAGGTACAAAGCCATAGAGGGTCCAGGTGATGGCTGGGATCTTCTCGACCCGTTGATTAAACAAGAACTTAAACTACTGGAGGGTTAGCTAATGGCTCCAGAACTCTCTTTTTAGGGCCAGTGTTGCACTCCTAGCCAGCAGTAGAGGTCGACCCTTTCCTCGAGCTATCGTTTGTCGTGTATGAGTCATCCTCTGAAAAGAATGAAACAAATGTGATTTCAAGAAACCAACTACACACACGCTGCATGAAAGTGATACAAAAGAGGATAAATTCCAAAAGACACCCTATAGCCTCCTAAAGATAGGACACAAATGTCTTCACACCGATCCATAAATATCTTATTTGTATTAGCTCTGTACAAGTGAGACAGGCAAATCTACGGCTCTGATACCACCTTTTCATGAGCTGATTCCTCGAGTCATGGGGGTATACACTATAACCCTGAAGTAGAGAAACTAATGTGTAGCCTAGAAAAGCAAGTAATAAGTATAATGGCATAACTAATTAGAAATCAAACTAAACGACCAAACAAAACAAACGCAGGAGCAAACAAAAAACTATATACAAAAGGTCCCTCCCACAACCTAGAAATCAGAAGTACATAGTTGTCTAAAATTAAGAGTAAAAATTGCAAAAGTGGACAATAACAAAGATTGTTCAAAAAGGAAAAAGACTAGCTAAATAAGTACAGAATGAGATAAGTTGATGCAAGACTACACGTGCCCACACTCAATTCTAAATCTTTAATTCTTCTAATTGCACAAACAATAACCGCACTTGCATGAAGAAACAAATAAAGATTGTAGAATGCGTATAAAACTAGGTACTTTTTTCATATCACGTGTTGACTGAGCAAGATGGGTAAAATCAATATGAAATGATAGAATCTAGAAACAGACATAGGTCAAAACGGATATGAAATAAAGCATATGAGCATACCGAAAGTAAATCTAAGTACACCTAAGATAAACGTAACTAACCCCTATAAGCCTAGAACATACACTCATGCACATATTTAAATGAAAATCAAATAGACCCTGTAAGCCCGACACGTACAAAGAGTAACTAAGTTGACAGGAGAGATAGGCACCACAAATCCAAACCCAAAAAATAGAATTCAGGCTCCTAACCCAAGTAACCACAATATCTAGCAGTCTAGTCAACTTCTTGCCCAGCTAGCAAGAGTGATAATCAATCTAGGTTGCCCAACCAGCTAGTACACTCCCAGCCCAACTAGAAAGACTAATATGGGCACGTGTCGACTACAAAAAGGGTCTCAAAATATCAATGCCACCCATCTAGACAGACCACTTTAAAGCCATCCAACTAGAAAGAGTGTCCCGAGTGGTGTTGACTCCCAAAATGATGAGATTCATTAATACTAAGCCACCGTGGATCAACATCCCCTCACAAGGAATCACAAGAAGTATCCAACCTTAATAACCCTAATCCAAGGTCGCCTAAGAAAGAACAAAACCTATGGTAACACATCAGAGGTCAAAATGAATATGAAAGAAAGCAAACGAGCATATTGAAAGTAAATCTAAGTACATCTAGGCTAAACCTAACTAGACCCCTATAAGCCTAGAATGTACACTCATGCACATGTTAAAATGAAACTCAAAAAGACCCCCATAAGATCGACCTGTATAAAGAGTAACTAAGTCTACAAGAGAGAAAGGCACCACAAATCCAAACCCAAGAAACAAAAGTTAGGCTCCCAACCCAAGTAACCAAAATATCTAGTAATCTAGTCAACTTCCAGCCCGGCTAGCAAAAGTGATAATCAATCTAGGTCGCCCAGCCAGATAGTCCACTGCTAAGAAGGTTGATTCCATCCTTGTAGAGGGAGATGCAAACTATCTTTCCTCTTTACGAGCACAAACAATAGGTTAAGGGACGATGCGCTATTTTTTGTTCTAATCAATGGCTGGCACATAAATTTATTTTCATAACAAGTTATCCTCATTAAAACAAAAAAAATTAAACAAAAATAAGAGCAACAAACTAGGAATACAAAACATTATGACTAATTGGTCTGAAGGAAGTAATTGCACCTGTTGGAAAAGCTAACAAATGCTTCATTATATTTGAGGTATTACTAGGACAACTATTGCAATCCTTATGGACCTTTATTGCGTCAAAACTACGCATACCACTACAAAATGGCATAACCTTGACATTCTTTAAATTATGTAAGGAAACTTTGAATATGTTTTGTTCAATTGAGAGGTACTTGTCTCCTAGCAAATTAATGTCGTCGCCTTCAAAAAAGTATGGTACTATAAATACAAAAAAAAAGGACAAATCAGGTTAGGTGGTAAGCTTAAAAACTATAGTAATGAAATTGAAGTCGTCGAGGCAGTAAAGGATCAATATTTATTTGACATAAAAAAATTGTGAATTGAAAAGATTCTGGCATATCAGGAAATATCATTAGGTTTTCCAAATTACGAGTTGACCTTAAGAGGTTGTCGAGGGGAATGAGAGTTTTGAAATACAAGAACTTCTTGTCAACCATCTGCATTATAGTAAGAAGATGTCTTCCTCTTCCAACATCAAACTGGAAATCACCTGAATAGAAGAATGAGGAAGAATAAAGGTAAGTACATTGATTTACAAGGTTTACAAACTAAACAAATAGTGATTTCCCATTCTTGTAACACATTATTGCTTAGTTAATTAAAAGCAACTAATATTTGACCTCACGTACTAAATTAAAACTATATGATTTAATTAAAAGGAAGTGAATAAATACATAATGAATCAGGTTAATTGAAACAATCGTGACCCCCATCGTACAATCAAATTGATAGGTAGAAAACAAGAGCTCAATTCACAATCAACATTAAAAGACTGGAGACATTTAGGCCTGATAACTGACCTCGGTAAACCAAGAAGAAAATATTAGCTCATTAGCACAACGAACGCTTGGCAAAAGATGTTTTCATACATTTCATCTAAATCATCATAGTAGAGATCAAGATTTGTGTGGTTCAAAGATGACAAGTTCGTGAGCTTAATTTTCATATGATTAAAACCCAGAAAATCGTTAAATGTTCAACATATGGAGAAACAATTTCAAAGCATTATGTATCACCTTCGAGTGAATACCAATCCCTGCCTGGATGATCATGATGGATCAAATGTAGTCATTATTAATCTTGACAGTGCACAAATTCATTTCCTTAACGGATGATAATACTGCCTCTCCTTATCTCCTCTACCATTAAAAAGTTTAGTCAAAACTTTATGTTTAGATGTAATGGTGGTGTTTCTTATTTTCCCATAATTGACAAGTGGATTGAACTTATTGTGAATACGAAAGTGGAGGATTTACACTTGAATATATGTTATAGAATTGCTTATCCGACTGGGCATCATGACCAACCATATAGCTTGCCAGAAGTTCTCTGTAGTAGTGCATCGATTATAAAACTCAACTAAAATAATCACAGAACATTAGAAGAATGCGTACTAAATTGGACATCTCTGAAGAGTTTAATGCTGGAAAGTTTGTTATTCCGGGATGATCACATTAAACAAATAATGTCAAATTGTCCTTAATTGGAATCTTTGAATCTATATTGATTTTGTGGTTTTAATCTATGGATTTTTTGCAAACGATTAAAACCAAAAATCTATATAGATTCAATGATTCCAATTGAGGACAATTTGCCATTATTTGTTTAATGTGTTTATCTCGAATAAACAAACTTTTCAGCATTAAACTCTTCATAGATGTTTAATTAAGTACGCAATCTTCTCATATTATGCAATTATTGCACTTAAGTTTTTTCATAGATGAACTACTACGGAGAACTTCTAGAAAGCTATAAGATTGGTCATTCCCAGATGGATAAACAATTATGTAACGTATATTTAAGCATATATGCTTCACTTTCTTATTCACATAAACTTCAAGCCACTTTTGAAATTACGGGAAAATATGACAAAACATCATCATATCTGAGCACAGAGTTCAGAATGAACATTCAAATGGCTAAGGATAGGTAGGACATTATCTGTGAAGGAAATGAATTTGTGCACTGCTGAGCTATCTAAACGACCATACTCCTCGGTGTCATAAACAACGTTGTTGATAAAAGTCCAAAAGTATTGCCTATCTTTAGAGAGAGTAGATGTTCTGAACGTGTCTGTTATGGACAATAATGAAAGAATTTGGACAATAAGAGCATAAGGTAGCTTACTAATCCTATCAATATCTTCACATTCTATCTCAATATTTTGGTATTTTTTCTGAGGTAAGTTTTCAATAAAGAGATTTTCAGAGGTGCCAGAGAATTGGTCTTGGTTGCTCATGTTGTTAAAATTGTATTACTATTGCTACTTGAAATCACAACGTCAGCTAACCACTCAATGGTAAAAAAGTACACTAGAATTTGTTTGTGAAGAATAAGAAGAATTTCAGAAATTTTGTTGTTATAAAATAAGAACAAACACATATATTTATAAACAATAAACAATAGCGTAAACATGTGCTTATTGTGCTTTATTGGAAAATTCAAAACCCCTTGGAAAAGCCACAATCCTTCAGAATAATCACAGCCTTTTCCTAAAGTCACAAAAGTCACTATCTTTCGGAAAAGTCACAACTCTTCATTTTCCTTTCAGACCTTTTAAAACCAAAAAAGTCATGCCACTTCTCTTTTGTTGAGAAATAACACAGGGCTAAGAAGGAGTGGAAATTATGATACATCAATACCAAGAATAAATTTACTCATAACTATAATTGTTATAGACAATTTTTGTTTCTTTTTTTGGCTTATTCTTTCTTTAATATCCAACTAACAAAGTTATCTCACATGACACTCTTTTTTAATGTGATAATATATAATATAGATTAATATATTATTGCTTTAAAAATTAGGGGTCGCGAAAGGGAAAAATTAAGGAGTAGATTACAATTAAGGTGAGGAGTTGAATGATATTATTAAAAAGTGAAAATTTAGTAGTTAATGCTACTAAGATTATCCCATGAAAAACTATATAATTACAATTTTCTACGATTTAAACCATAAGAAAAAGCAATAAGACATATAAACTTGAAGTTTACAAGCCCTGTATTTTAGTAAACAGAATTATTCATCAAAATTCAAACATAAAACTTATGAAATGAAACTAGGATAAAGGATACATACACAATGTATACTTTGGTTGCCCTTTCAAAATCATAATGTTTTGTTTTGATGTTGTTGAATGTATGTATATTTTCATGAAAGGGCTAATGTTACACTACTTATATAGTAGCCATGGAGTTGACCAGTTAATTGTTTTCTATTTTTGGTCAGATCATAGAAAGAATATATATAAATTAATTAATTAATGAGATTTAGACATTCAAGATAATTATATCATTAATGGCTCTTAATTGATTATTTATCCTAAATAGGTTTCTGATGTCATGCTAAAATCATCATTGACGTAATAATTTACTTCTTACACATTCAAAAAAGATATAGTCCCTTGTTTCAATTTTTCACACCTATTTTCCCTTTTAATCCGTTTAAAATTATTATTTTCCTTTTTATAATTTTTAATTATATTTGAATCCATAAAAGATAGCAAGAGACGCGACAAACTCACATGCATCATCATGACGACAACTTTATGTTAAATGAGATGTTACTCACGTCTCCATATTGCATGTTTATTTTATAGGAGTAGCAATTCATAGGATTTGATTTCCAATATGCAAATAATTTCTATTGATTTATCTTAATGACTATATAGTTGATATTTTGTAACATTGCATTAAAAAAAGAATCATGGTCAAGATATCGAGTTCTCTAACAAATCTCTATATATATGTTGATAAATACTCGAGAAGTTGAGTCCTTAGAGGAGAAATAAATTAATGATGACATGACAATATTCTGAGTAAAGTTTTGACAATAATAAAGTGAACCATGTTCACAAGCTGGTACCAGAACTAAGATAAAAGAGTAGGAAAGAAGAAATAACGCGTCGAAGACAAAAACTCCTAATTAGGAAAAATAGTGAAGAAGACTCTTTATATGGAAGGAAATTTTTTTTACGAAAATAATTACTTTCCGTGTAGGATTCAATTAGGCTTGAATCCGCTCTTATAAAAGGATCTTTAACAAAGAAAAAAACAACTTTTGAAATTCATAAGTTGAGAGAATTTAGTGGCGAGAGTAGTGCAACGCTAAAGAATATTTGACAGAAGAAAGAAGAAATACAACTAGGTTTTTCTTTCAACAGGCCTAGTTTGTATTGGTTCATCTTAGAATTATTGTTTAGAGATAATTGTACTAAGAGTGAAAGAGAATTTGTGAGGTTTTGTAACAAAAAATGAGTTTGGCTTCTTGGAGAGTAGAGTATACGATTTTAGTTAATTGTTGAACAGTTAGAGTGAGTTATTTTGGGCTGGGTATTATGTTGATGCATGACAAGAATGTTATAGCTTATGCTTCACGTCAATTGAAGGTGCATGAGAGGAATTATCCAACACATGATTTAGCATTTGCAGCGGTAGTGTTTGATTTTAAGATCTGGCGACATTACCTCTATGGGGTTAAGTCTGAAGTGTTTACCGTTCGTCGTAGTTTGCAGAATGTGTTCACTAAAAATGATATGAATTCAAGAAAATGAAGGTGGATGGAGTTACTTAAAGATTATGATGTCACCATTCAATACCGTTCGGGTAAGGTTAATGTAGTGGCAGACACTTTGAGTCAAGAAACTGTTAGTATGGGTAGTTTAGCTTGCTTAAAGTGTAACCAAGCAACCTTTGGCTAAGGAAATTCAGACCTTAGAATCTAAGTTCATGCAATTGGGCATCTTAGAAAGAGGTGGGGTGTTAGCTAGTATTGAAGTAAGGGCTACATTCATTGAGGAGATCATGGCCAAACAATTTGATGATGAAAATTTGAATCAACTTAAGAAGAAGACTACGATTGGTAAGGCACAAGACACCACTCTTGATGCGGAAGGTGTGCTCAATTTTAAAAGGAGAATATGTGTTCCTAGAGTAGATGACTTGATTAAAAAATTGTTTGGCAGAGTCTCATGGTTCGCAATATTCTATAAATCTGGGTGTGACCAAAATGTACCGAGATTTGAAGCAAATTTATTAGTGGTCGGTCATGAAGAGAGATATAACGGAGTTTGTGGCTAAGTGTCAAAATTGTCATTAAGTGAAGTATGAACACCAAAGCCCTGCAGGGTTTCTTCAAAGAATTCCATTTTCGAAATGGAAGTGGGAGAGGATAGCCATAGATTTTGTGGTTGGCCTTCCCAACACTTTAGGGAAATTTGATTCTATTTGGGTAGTAGTTTATAGATTTACTAAGTCAACCCATTTTATTCCGGTAAGAATAGATTACAATGCTAAACAATTGGCTAAGGTGTATGTGAAAGAGATAGTTAAGTTGCATGGGGTGCCCCTCTCTATCATCTCAAATCATGGTACGCAGTTTACCTCTAAGTTTTGGAGGAAATTACATGATGAATTGGGCACACAACTTACTTTTAGTATAGCCTTCCATCCATAAACGAACAGACAGTCAGAAAGGACTATTCAAGTGTTACAAGGCATGTTGAGGGCATGTGTGATTGATTTTGAAGGGCATTGGAATAAGTTCTTACCTTTGTGTGAATTCTCTTATAATAATAGTTATGACTCCAGCATTGATATGGCACTATTCAAAGCACTTTATGAGAGGGACGTAGATCACCTATAGTATGGTTTGAGGTTGGAGATGTCAAACCTTTGGGGGTGGATTTAGTGAATGATGCTCAAGATAAGGTGAGGAGTATTCAAGCAAAGCTTTTAGCGGCCCAGAGTAGATAGAGAAAGTATGTAAACCATAAGGTAAGAGATATGACTTTTCAGACCGGTAAGAATGTTCTTCTTAAGGTGTCACCCATGAAAGGGGTGATTAGATTTGGTAAGAAGGGGAAGCTTAGCCCAAGATTCATTGGTCCATTGGAGATTCTTGAATGTGTGGGACCGGTAGCGTATAGATTAGCTTTAACTGCTAACCTATCGGGAGTTCATCTGGTATTTCATGTGTCTGTGTTGAAGAGATATCATGGTGATGGGGATTACATCATTAAATGGGACTCAATTATGTTAGACAAAGACCTCTAATATGAGGAGGAGCTGATTGCAATTCTTGATTGTGATATGCGTAAGGTGAGGACCAAGGAGATTAAGTTCGTGAAAGTTCAATGAAAGCATCAACCAGTCGAGGAAGCTACTCGAGAAACAGAGAGGGATATACGAGACAAGTATCCCTAGTTGTTCATCGATTCAAGTATTACTTCATTCCTTTCTTAGCCTATTTTTCCTAAGTTTTGTCATTCCGAGACGAGTGATGAGTAAATTGGTATCTATTATAACTACATGTTCCCTTTGTTGTAGAAAAGCCAACAAGGAAACATTTTGGGCTGAAAAACATTTTTGTAGTATTTGGATTTTTCCAACCTAGTCCAAATTTGGATGAAATCGAAGTCCGTGAGGTCCAAGGAAATCTGGTAGCAATTGGGTAATCTAATTTTGAATTTGATCTCATGAGTAGATAGATAAATCGTTAAGGAATCCGTACGACTTTACGGAATTGAATGCGGGGGAGTAGAACTCTCGAAATTTATCTTAGCGTAAATGGTATTTTTTGAGTGTCGTTAGTTGAAGGTGTGTTGTGAAATGGGGGTCTTGGATTTATTAAAATAGCTCACTGTTTCGTGCAAGCCGCTTTGATGGTGATTTTGGTCACTCTGGAGGGGCAGCTATAGTGGGGTGAGGGTAGTTGTGGCAGGCCCGACGCAACTTAAAGTCGTAAATAAACCTAAAAACGTCTTTATTCTGCACTTTTTGGTTTTTAGATCTAAGGAACACACCCTAGATGATTCTTGACAGTTTTCACCATTCCTAAGGCTAAAGGTAAGAGTTTTACTCCCCCAATCCGTTTTCGATCCGTAGAACGTAATCTAATGTGTAATTATCGATGGGGGAGGATTTTGATCTAGAATTTATAGTGGAAACAACCCTAATTTGGATACTTACGATCATAAGTATTATCTAGGGTTGTTAGAATTGTTAGTAATCCTGGTAATTAGTGATTGTTTATTGATTCCCGTATTATATTGAATATTTGTAGACCAAGAACAAGCAGAATGAATCCGGAACGGGAAGAATCAAGTTTCTTAGGATTTCAAGCTAGTTTCGAGGTAGGTGATAATTGTGATTCTATGATTGTGTTATGTATGTTTGTTGTTGCATTAAGATACATGTATGTATGTGAATATTGCATTATTAATCACACTCGTTGTAAATGAAGTTATTGAATAATGGTATGCCATGAAATCATGACTTGATTGTATGATGGTGAAAATGTACTTTGTGATTGTTAGTGTGACTTGTTGAATGGATCGGGTATTCCATTTCGACACACTAACTAGGATCGGTTGCCACATTTTGACACAATTATGGGATCAGTTGCCACATTTCGGCATAAACATTGGATCGGGTACCACGTTTTGGTATGCTAACTATTTGGGTTTGGGTTACATGTGAGGACCAATGATTTGAAATAACTGTGTAGCTTGAGTAATGTGAAATGCGTTGTTGTTCTTAATGTTGTTGCCATTGTATAAATTCGGTATATGCATGTGATTATATTTTTGTTTTGACTTATGTATGTTACACTTAGTAGGATAGTCGTGTGATCCTTTCAGTACATTATGGTTGTGTACTGATAATGTACTTGCTCTTTCTTTGTTGAGTACAGGGCATCTTCAGGTAGCTATTGACAAACCTCGCTTAGAAGATCAGTGATCGTTAGAATTCAAGGGTGGGCCACTTCGTCCAGGCTGCCACGAGTTCTCTTTCCATCTATGTCCACATTTTGGATATAGACTTTTCTAGTTAGTTGTTAGTTCGTTAGTTTGGGATTGTAACCCTTCTTGTTTAGACTTTTGGATCATTTTTATATGTTTTGGTACATTGACATTCAGGTTCTAGGTAGTATTTCCACATTTTTGTTAAGTTATTAGACTTTTGTTTGGAGTTTATGGGAACTCCCTATTTCTTTCAATAGTATTGAGCTTGCTTCCATAAGTTAAATACTTTAGTTTTTGGTTTAGTTGCTTGGTTTGGGCTGTAGTAGTGGTTCTCCCATTGGAGTGGTAGTGTGGGTGCCAATCATGACGGTCTGGGTCGTGACACCTTCCAACAACCATGAAAAGGTACACCTCTTTCCCCTGTTTTCTTTCATGAATATTGTGGGTTTTCCTTTCAATCTGAAGTGTTTCTATTTAGATTTGCAAATATTCCTTATCGGAGATGCTTTTTTTGTGGGATTTTTAGGATTTATATGTTTTTTAAATGTTCACCTTTTTATAAATTACCACCTTCTTCTGAAAGGTAATTTTTATTTAGTTGATTTGTTAGTGTTTGTGCTTGGTATGTGTTTCGAAGGTCCACCACCTTCCGCATCTTCTATTTAAAAAATTTAGATCCACTGCCTTCCACATCTTCCATTCCAAAAATCTTAGTTTTATGTTCTAGATAGGTCTACTCCTTCAAACAACAAGGAAAAGCTACACCTCTTTCCTCCATTTTCTTGCGTGAATATTATTGGTTTTCCTTTTAGTCTGAACTGTTGGTATTTAGATTTGCAAATCTTACTTACGGAGGTGTGTTTTTTGCAGGATTTGTTGGATATGTTTTTGAATGTTCTCTTTTCTATAAATTACCACCTTTGACTGAAAGTTAATTTTTATTTAGTTGATTTGTTTGTATTGGTGATTTTTGTGTGTTTCAAAGGTCCAATGCCTTCCACATCTTCTGTTCCAATAATGTAGATCCCCCGCCTTCCACATGTTCCATTCCAGAAATCTTAGTTTTATGTTCGAGAGAGGTCTACTCCTTCCAACAAAAAGGAAAAGGCATACCTATATCCCCCCGTTTTCTTTCATGAATGTTATGGGATTTCCCTTCAATCTGAATTGTTGCCATTAAGATTTGCAAATATTCCTTACCGGAGGTGCATTTTTTGTGGGATTTGTAGGATTTATATTTTTTTCAATGTTCTCTTTGCTATAAATTGCAGGCTTATACTTAAAGTTAATTTTTATTTAGTTGATTTGTTATTGTTTGTGCTTGCCGCGTGTTTCAAAGGTCCACCGACTTCCAGATCTTCTATTCAAAAAATTTAGATCCCCGCCTTCCACTTCATCCATTCTAGAAATCTTAGTTTTATGTTCCAAAGAGGTCTAGTCCTTCTAACAATAAGGAAATGGTACGCCTCTTTCCCCCATTTTCTTTCATGAATATTGTTGGTTTTCCTTTCAATCTGAAGTGTTGCTTTTCAGATTTACAAATCTTCCTTACTGGACGTGCGGTTTTTGCTGGATTTATATGTTTTTCAATGTTCTCTTTCTTATAAATTACCACCTTGTACTTAAAGGTAATTTTTATTTAGTTGATTTGTTAGAGTTTGTGCTTGCCGCATTTTTCGAAGGTTCACCACCATCCATATCTTCTATTCTAAAAATCTAGATCCTCCGCTTTCCACATCTTCCATTCCAAAAATCTTAGTTTTATATTCTAGAGGGATCTACTTTTTCCAACAACATGGAAAAGGTACACCCCTTTCCCCTGTTTTCTTTCATGAATATTGTGGGTTTTCCCATCAATTTGAAGTCCTACTATTTAGATTTGCAAATCTTCCTTACCGGAGGTGCTTTTTCTTATTGGATTTATATGTTTTACAATGTTCTGTTTGCTGTAAATTACAACCTTATACTTAAAGTTAATTTTTATTTAGTTAATTTGTTAGTGTCGGTGATTTCCACATGTTTCGAAGGTCCACCGCCTTCTGCATCTTCTATTCCAAAAATTTAGATCCACCGCCTTCCATATCTCTATTCCAAAAATCATTGTTTTATGTTCTAGAGAGGTCTAGTGTCACGCCCTAAGCTACCCCCGAGATGCGGACACAGGACCTAGGATCACAAGTGACCTCAAGCTAACCCTGCTCGCATAATCATGTGCATACTAAAGATAAATTGAGAAATTAAACTGATGCGGAAGCTAATCATAAATAAATCTAAAATGATGGGGGATACATGTATACTAAAACTGAATGTCAAATCTGAGAGTTTAATACAAAAGAAACATCAAACTCAAATACTAAACTGAATTTAACTATGTCTAAAAATAGCCTCTAACTGACTAAAAGTGTTGGTACATGCCCCAACTAAGTCTAATAAAACTCAAACTAAAAGAATGAAATAATGTAAAGATAGCATGATTATTGTCCTCGAAGAATGAGGACTTACCACTGATGCTGATGAACTGGAGATCAGGAACCGATCTATGCGTGATTTGACTGTTGAGGACCTGAGCCTACATCACGAGAAGATGGAGTGTAGAGTATGTGTCATTACTTGAGGGTACTAAGCATGAAGTATAGAGTAAAGCTGAAATAAACATATAATTGAACAAGCAATAACACAAGAGTATAATCTGAACATGATATCGATATTGAATACGGAGCTTACTGAATGCAATGACCAAATTTAGAGATTTTGATGATGAATACTGATTATACCGAAATGTGGTCAATGCAATGGAGTGTGACTAAACTGTGGGAGCTACTAATAACCGATAATAAAACCGCATGAGCTAAATGTGGAGTCCGATGTATACGCCCCATCGAGAGGACCCAATACACCTGACCAAAGGTGTAGAGGCATGCTGGTGTGATCACTAAAATGATTCCCACAGAGGGGACTTACAACCTACGTGGCTCGTAGGTTTGGGACTATATAAGCGACTTACCCTAGTCCAACTCGGTATTATACTACTCCTAATAGATTAAATGATTAACACGTTATGATTGAATTCTGTAATATACTGGATAGCTCAGAACTGACAGGAAAAATTAGAATGCACATTAATAAACTGATATTGACATATTCAAGACTGAGGCATGTACATTTGAAATACTGAAATATCAGACCTAGCATATGTAATTCAAGATCTAAAGAAATACATAGCTAGGGTTCTAAAATTTCTACTAGAAACCAAGTAATAACATGATAATCTGATTTGGGACATGTAAATAACTAATTCATGATAGTCTACTAAGGTTATAGAAACCCTAGGTCTAGTTAATATTAGGGAATCGAGAATCTGAGTGAAATCTAAGGACCTAATGGGTGAAAGGAACCCACTAGTCAAATCCCACATACTTGGTGACGAATTCCACAGAGAAATCTTTTGATTTCGGGGCTGGAACTGATGGAATCTTATTGCATTCTTGAACTAGGGTTGTTCGACCTTCTGCTTCATTTTCAAGCTCTAATTTCTAAGATTTGATGTAAGATCTGACTTAAGTAAGTTCTAGTTGTGCTTCTAGGTTAAAACTAATCAAAACCACATAGTTTATGGGTAAAACAACGTAGTTTAGAGGTCCAACAGAATAGGAAAAGACTAAAAGACCCCTGACTTAAAGCTGCAGACGGGCTGACCACAGCCCTTTTCACAGACCTTGAAAGGGACCACAGATCGTGAAGGCCCTCGTGGTCTTCACCTTGTCCAGTGGTTCTGAAGGCATTGTCCACGAGCCACTACCATGGCCTATGTGGAGGACCACGGACCGTGAAGGTCCCCCTGGTCCTCACTTGGGCTGAGGTCTGGAGGCTCAGCTTTGAGGACTTACTGGTTAGGCTTCACGGACGCCCCCATGACCCGTGTGAAGGACCATGGACCGTAAAGGTCCCCGTGGTCTTCACTTGGGCGTGGGGGTCTAAGGGTCTAGCTAAGAAGGCTACCGGTTTTGTACAACGGACACCACCACGGCCCGTTGTCAAAACCACAATTCGTGAAGGTGTTCGTGGTGTGACACCTGGGCCTAGTGGAGTTTGACTCCAGACCATGAGCAGGTATACTAGCTTTTCATAACCCAATTCCTCGGATCATAAAAGCGTATACTATAACCCTCAAGTAGGGAAACTAATATGTAACCTAGAATAGCAAGCAATGAGTACACTACAAGAAAATGACTTAATAGGGACCAGTATTTAACGACAGGATAAAAATCTAGTCCTGAAAACTATATTTAAAAAGTCGAGATTTATTTCCGATCCCTAAATTTCAATTTTATATCTTTAGTTAGACAAAGGAATAAATGTGGTCCATATAATAATGAACAACTAGTCTCTAGTGCTCTAAATTGTGCGGGATAAGTAGAGTTAATATATTTGACCACTAAAAAAATTAAAAAGAATATAAAAGTAAAGATTTGTTTATTTTATGATATTCAGTCCCATCGTCTCTCCAAAACCCTAAGACTCCCCTTTTTCATACCAAAGCTTAAATTTCTCTCTATCTATGCTATTCCAATGACATTTTTTCACTAGTTCTGTCAATTAAACTAATGATTTGTTTCGCCCATTACTAATTTATGTCGTTGTGTTCTATTTTATTCACTTCCTATTTTCCTAATCACAATACAATTTGTTTTCTACATATACGCAATACCCATTTTTTCTCAGGAGGGAAAGTAGGTGGTTGGGTCTTTCTTTGTGGGTGTTTTTCAGTTAGATTTGGTACATGTCACAAGAAACAGAGTTTCATAGATTAGAGGGAATTGTATTTCATTTTTTGAAAATTTATGGATTGATGGAAAATGGGTGTTAAATGATAGAATGATAACATTATTAGATGAGAAGGGAGTGAAACAAATTCCGCTCTCTAAGCGTCAATTCGTCCCTCTGTTAGGATCTACGGTATCTTTTCATGGCTTCTAATTTTCTTGGGCAACTTTGTTCATTCTTTATGGTTTCCTTTATCTCGATATGTTGTTGTATAGGTGATGGATTGTATTAGCTCCCACCAATAAAAGTAAAGAGAATGTTGAACATTTTTATATGTGATTGTGTGCCTTACCATCTATTCTTTGTTGTCAATATGATTGGTAAAAAGTGGATATTTATACTTCGAGAGATTTATTCTTTAAGGATTAAGTATGAGTTTACGAGATAATATGTTTCCTACTCGGCTTACAAAATTTTTGTGTGAAGAACGAATTGAGATATAGTTCTGTTTTAGTCATTTAAACATGAGCTTGTTGGTTGTTTATTTTCTTAGATTCTCACTTTAGATATGAATTTTATTTAATTTTTAGTTCCTTTTTATTTGAAATATCAACTTGACATTTCCATTTATGTTTAGTCTACATGTTCTATGCCTCAAAACATATGTCTTTAAGTTTGAAACTTGTCGTTTTGTGTTAATTAATTAAAGGATAAGGCACAAGTACCCCCTAGACTATGAGTGGAATCCCAAAGAGACATCTTAACTAAACTAAGATCCCAAATGGTGCAAAACTTGTATATAGAAAGTTGATAAGAAATAGCAGTTACACTTTCATTAGTGATACTCCTAAATGGTGCAAAACTTTTAGGAAAAAGTATAGATTTTCTCCCAAAGAAAGAGTATTATACCTTGTTAAGGGGTAACTTTTGGGCTGGCTCAGCTCAAAAATTGGGAGGTTCTTAAGACTCCGTGATAGAAGAAGCTAATAGGGGAATGTCAACCAACGACTTAGAGGTTGTTAAGACTTCACGTATTGAAAGATATAGTTTAATGAATCAGAAAGCTAATAAGAGCTAGAAACTTAATGGAGAAAACACTAGTAAATTTCCCTCACCTTTGTAGTCTGTAGACTAGTTGTAATCCGAAAATTTACTAGTTTAGTGCATCAGTAATTCTAACTCTGCGAGTATGTGCTCTGGGCACTTGTTCTTAATATATCTCATTAGTTGTGCTTTACTTAGAGTTTCTCTATTTTGTTGTGTTTGGAACCGTGTTTGTTCCATCAATGCACTTGCTTTGTGTGCACCAGTTCACATGATATTCAATGTCGTGATTTTAAACTTTTGTTGATATAAATAAATTTTATATGATTACCATTAGGTCGGTCTCTTGGAACCTCTGTGATTTTTGTTTGCGAATTATTCACACATTATAAGCATTCTAACACATAATATGTTATCAAATGCTCAGTTAGATCTTCAATTAAGTTCATTCTGATTTCTTATGTATCTACTGATTGGGAATGTACATAACCTCTTTACATGGATACATTTAATCAATTGCTTCTAGTTCAATTAAACTTGAGCTTATATAAGCTGCCAAGAAAGACGTAGAAATTGACTAGGTATATTGTGGTGGTGTATGAAAACCTTGAATAGCATTTTCTTTCTTATTCTTCTATTTCCAAACTTCTTCTCATCCACTTGTTCATCCAAGCAATTCAGAAATTCACTAGTTGCTCATATTGAAGTAACTTAAGATGATGAGAAATAATGCAAGAGTAACTTTGGCAAAGTAAATTGTGGCAAAATTAATATCTTTGCTTCATTTTCTTCTATTTTTTTTGTACTGCTATCATTCAGCATTCAAAATTTTCATATCATGGAATATCACCCTACATTTTTCTATTCATTCTTGCTCAAGGATAGCTGCTTGATATGGACTTCTATCCTTCCCGTCTTAAGCTCCAGCGTCTACTCCAATCGAATTTTCCCATGTATTTTTCTTCTCTTGTTCTCTTTCTAAGCTTCATGCTCTTTCACGAATACTTATCATAGATAAAGTATTGTTTCTTTCTATGCAACTTTCATGATTGGAAACTAATTTGGAAATAAATAATAATATATTGAATTGGTTATTATATGTTAATTAAATTGAATGACATGCAAGTACCCATCATAGAATGATATTATTAGTCTATGCTCATTTAATGATCAATAACAGTTTAGTTTAGAGTTCTCAAAACTAAATAACTTTAGTTTGAATACTTCTTTAACCTTGTTCCTTTCGTTCAGTCATAATTTCACATGTTAAAGAAAGATTCTAAAAGTTTAGAGAAACAAACAATAGGCGGTCATGATGATGAAAAGAACAATTATAACTTTTTACTCCTTTCCTCTTTTGTTTTCCCACGGAGCTTGTTCATCTCACTAAGCTTCTTGTTCCTTTTCCATGTCATTCCTTATCTTTTTATCGCTTTCAATCTTATACATGGTAGTCGAATATTAGCAGTTAGTTTATCAAATTGTCTTCTTTTCTTTTTGAAATATACTTAATCAATGCCTATTGAAGAGTAACTATCTGGGAATCAAAATTTTGGATTGTAATATCTTATTTCATAACTAGATTGAAATATATAGTGTGATTTGGTTATGCGCATTATTCTTTTTTATAAGCAGATTTATTTTGTACATTTCACAGGTTTTTGAAATTTTCGTTTACAAGTCGGGATGCAAGTTTGAAGACTTTGAACAAGTTTTGTCAAATTGGTCATCCTTTCGCTTGGATAGTTCGCTAAATATTTCATTATATATTTAGAGATGTTCGTTTTTTTTTTGGCTAATGAGTTGTGTAAATAGTATTGTGACCATATTTTTGCAAACAATACTCCATGTGGGATGTTAATTTGTAGTTTAAAGTAATACGATTGATAATTTTGTTTATAAGCATTTGTTTATCGAAATTTAAAATTTTATATTATCTTAGGAAAACATGACAGGGAAAGAATGTATCTTTTAGTTTCCCTATATAAATTCACATCTAGGGATCACTATTGCTTTAGTCCTTAAAACTCTTTAAGAACTGGATTTTTGGTCCTTAAAGGTTCTAAGGACAACTTAATCTTTTTTGGAAATGTTTGTTTAAGGACCATAAATGTGGTCCTTATAAGTTTTTAGGGACTAGAATTATACCTATCGCAAACAAGTTTTAGGGACCAATACTTAAAGCTCGTCCCGATTGGCCTTTAGCGACGAAGCCAATAAGGACGGGATTTGCCCATCGTTATTGACTTTTAGGGACTAGAATGGGACTTTTAAGGACCATTTTTCTTGTCCCTAGTAGACCTTTTTCTTGTAGTGGTATAAGGGTACAACTAAATAGAAATCAAACTAAACCACCAAACAAAACAATAGCAGGAGCAAAAAAGTAATAATATACAAAAGGTCCCTCCGATATCCTAGAAATCAGAAGTACAGAGTGAACAAAAACAAAGCTTGTTCAAAAAGAAGAAATACTAGCTAAATAAGTACCGAATGAGATAAGCTGATGCAAGACTCGAAGTGCTCACACAAATCTCTAAATCCCTATTCTTCTAGATGCACAAACAATCACTGCACATGCGTGATGAAACAAATTATGATTGTAGCATTAGTATAAAAACTAGGTAGTTTGTAGCCATCATGTGTCGGCTGAGCAAGAAAGGTAAAAACAATATGAAAAGATAGAATTTAGAAACAGACAGAGGTCAAAGCGGATATGAAAGAAAGCATACGAGCATACCGAAATAAAATCTAAGTACACCTAAGCTAAACCTAACTGACCCCTACAAGCATAGGGCATACACTCATGCACATGTTTAAATGAAAATCAAATAGACCCTGTAAGCTCAATAGGTATAAAGAGTAACTAAATTTATAAGAGAGAAAGGCACCACAAATACTAACCCAAGAAACAAAATTCAGGCTCCCAACCAAAGTAACCACAATATCTACTAATCCAGTCAACTTCCAGCCCAGCTAGGAAGAGTGATAATCAATCTAGGTCACCGAGCAAGCTAGTCCACTCCTAGACCAACTAGAAAGACTAACATGGGGCGTGTCGACTCAAAAAAAGGGTCTCAAAATATCAAAGCCGCCCATCTAGACAAACCACTTAAAAGCGATCAACCTAGAAAGAGTGTCCTGAGTGGTGTTGACCCCCAAAAGGATGTTGACTATGAGATCAATCAATACTAAACCACCGTGAATCAACATCCCATCACAAGGAATAACAAGAAGTATTTATCCTAAATAACCCTAATCCCAAGTTACTTGAGAAAGAACAAACGCTATGGTAACATATCGGAGGTGAAAACAGCTATGAAAGAAAGCAGTTGAGCATATTGAAAGTTAATCTAAGCACATCTATACTTAACCTAACTGGACCCTTATAATCTTAGAATATATAGTCTTGAAGATGTTTAAATGAAACTCAAATAGACCCCCGTAAGCCTGACATGTATAAAGAGTAACTAAGTCTACGAGAGAGAAGGGCACCACAATCCAAACCCAAGAAACAAAAGTCAGGCTCCCAACCCAAGTAACCACAATATCTAGTAATCCTGTCAACTTCCAGCTCAACTAGCAAGAGTGATAACCAATTTAGGCCGCCCAGCTAGCTAGTCCACTCCCAGAAAATTTGATTTCATCCTTGTAGAGGGAGATGAAAAGTAGCTCTCGTTTTTACTAGCACAAACCATAGGTAAAGGGACGATCAACTATTTTTTGTTCTAATTGATGGCTGGCACAAAAAAATTAATTTTCATAACAAGTTATCCTCATTAAAACAAAAGAAAATGTCAACAAAAATAAAAGAAACAAAGTAGGAATAGAAAACATTATGACTACTTAGTCCGAAAGAAAATAATTGCACTTGCTGGAAAAGCTAACAAATGCTTCATTAGATTTGGGGTATTAGTAGAACAAAAGTTGTAGGCCTTATGCTCTGGTACATTAACAAATTTATTGGGCTTTATTGCATGCTCAAGTAAGAACTTCAAGAATTGATGGAGCTTTATTGCGTCAAAACTACGTGTAAGACTACAAAATGGCATAACCTTGATGTAACACCGTGTAACCAGAAAGAACTATAATTAGAAAGAGTCATTTTTGGAAAGAATAAACATCTCGAAAACTTGTTAAATTATGTTAAGTTTCTGTTTTGGGTCAACTTCAAACGACCATAACTCCTCACTCTGGATGAGTTAGGTGTGAAATCGGATACCTTAGGAAATATCTTTGAATTATCCTTCCAACAACACCAAATTAGTGCGATTTTGAGTTCTTACGAGGGAGATATGTCCTTTGAAGTTGGGTTGTCTAGTTAAGCAAAGTCAAAACCGAATTTTGGTCTTTTTCTTACCCCAATTAATTAATTTCATTTTTCATAAATAATTTGGGGTCTAAACTGATTTGATTCAGTTTATGCTTTTGAAAACCAAGTTAGGGTTTTGAGATAAGAGAAAAGAAGAGGAGAAAAAGTAAGGAATCGACAAGTTCTTGAAGTTTTGCTTGAGGATTTCACCAAGGGTTAATCCCTACAAGGTATGTGAGTTCACATAGCATTGGGTTCGTTCACCCATGTGCCAAACATGTTTATTTTAGTATGATTTTCTTCCTAAAAGATTGAAACTTTGATGTTCTTGAGTTATATTCTTGAATTGCTTTCGTTTTTCAATTTGGGATGAGATTGAGGAGTTCTTGAGAGTTTAAGGTCAATTTTAAAGTTGTGTTTCATTAGATTCCTGTGTACATATGATGGGTATCTGAATCTAAAGAGAATTTGAGAAAAAAACCGAGTTTAGGCAAATTGGGGTTAGAAAATAAAGACGGAACATGTCGAGTAAATCTCGTTACCGCAGACCTGCTCCTCAGGATTGGAAAATTCATCCTCGCATCGTGGAGAGGTCACTGATCATTCTTCCTCAAAAGTTATTTCGTGAATAAATAATTAAATGCATCTCCGCGTCGCGGACTTGCTTCCAGACAATGATTTCTTTATCTTTTCTCATGTTTAACTATCTAAAAACACTCCTAAACATCATGAGATCTTTCCTATCACAAATCACAATCCTTGAATCCATCATTCAATTCAAGGAAAGTTAAGAGTCAATTCAAGAGAAGTTAAGAGTCAAGTCAAGAGAAGTTAAGAGTCAAGGCAAGAGACGTTCATAGTGTTTTTCAAAAGTCTTTTACAAACGTTTTAACTTTGTTTTAAGACTTGAGTTCAAGTTAAGTAAAGAGTAAAGAGGAAATATTGAAGTTCATTTCTTCAAAAGTATATGGGCACTATGTATTCCCAAAGGGTTTAAAATGTTTTCACATTTAAACAAGTAAATGAAACATTGATTTCCAATGACACTTTGAGATAGTTTTCAGTAAAGAGCAAATGTTTTCACATTTAAATAAGAAAGGAAACTGAGCTTTCCAAAGATACTTTGAGCTAGTTTTCAATTAAAGAGTAAGCGCTTTCATGAATAAGCAAGAGCGGAAACTTTGATTTTCAAGATATCCTTTGAGCTAAGTTTTGAGCAATTATCTCAAATCACAGAAACAAGTATGTTCTTAGGATAATTTCTTAGTGCTTTTTAGCATAGACTAGTGGATCCACTTAGTAGTTCAGGTTCTATACTCATGCCAAGGTACAGGACGGCCCTGGCAGTGTGAGACAAAATGTTGTATCATCACTATAGCTCTTAAGTGATAGTTGTTGGTTAGAGAAACTTCCATAGCAGTATTTTGTATTTTTATATACATCAAAAATATTGTATCTTTGCATACGTATAGAGTTATTATTGTATTTTTAAATACATAGAGTTGAAAACCATATTTTAAAGTTTTTCTTTATATTGCACTTATTTATACTGCTTTATATTGAAATCAGTTGAGACCATGTTTGTTTCTTCAGTTTCTTTCAAGCTTATGTCGTGTTTTAGAATTTCCCTCACATACTCGTACATTAAATATACTAATGTCATTTGGCCTGCATCTTCTTATGATGCAGTAACAGGTAACCAGAATCAGCATCCAGCAAATCGTTGATTCTAGTTGAGCTCCAAAGTTGTTGGTGAGCCTTCTTGCTTCCGGATGATCCCCTTTTTTATTACTTTATCATTTTAGTTCATTAGGATGTCGTGGGTCTTCTCCTTCCATCCATCTATGTTGTTTAGAGGCTTCATAGATAGACAATTATTTAGTTCATTTGTCATTATTTTTGCTATTGGCTTATGTTCAGATTTGAGTTGCCACTTTGGCTAAGTTAAATGTTTATTTTTATAACATTATGAGTTTAGTTTGAGACACTTGAGTTATTTAGCATTTGAATTATTTTCTTAATGCATTAAGTCTTCCGCTGAGTAAGTAAGTCAGGCCAAGGGTTCGCTTGGGGCCAGCAATAGTTCTCGAGTGTCGGTCCTGCCCAAGGTATAGGCTAGGGGCATGACAAAATTGGTATCAGATAACAAATTTCAAGATTCCTAGGGAGTCTATAAATCCTTGTTTGTAGAGTCCTAGTTATCTGTGTGAAGTACACCACATCTATAATTAGGAGGCTGTAACATTTAGGTAATTCCTTTACTTCTTTCATACTCATTTCATGCGATAGAGTTCATCTCTATATAGTTTCTTTCTAACTCGTTCTTGCACATAACCGATTGTGAGCTGGACTATTTTTGAGAGTGCTTTCGTGGGGTGTTTCTTTTCTCCGTGAGCTAAGAAAAGCAAATAGATTGTTGCTGACATGAGAAGCAGGAAGAGTTTATTCCTTTTTGGGTTATCTTGCCTATCAAGCTAGGAAGGCGAGACATCTATGTTGATAGGTGACATAGACATAGTAGGGCTGATGATCCATGTGCAACAATTTGAGGAGGACAAGCTAAGGGATAGAGAAGAGTTTAAGAATAAGAGGGCTAAGGCATCAGGGAATGAATCCGAGCACCAAAAGAGTAATGTGAACCAGTCTTCTTTCCAACATAAGTAGAAAGGACATGCTACATCATCTGCTAGTGCACCTGCACCAAAGAACAAGAGTGAGTACAATAACCAGAATTACAGAGCTAAATCTGTTTATTCTCAAGGTAGTATGGTAAAAGGAGGTAGTGAGCCTCCTGCATGTGCTAAGTGTGGTAGGAACCACTCAGCGATGTTGTCACGCTGGCTCCATAGGTTGTTTCAAGTGTGGACAAGAAGGTCACTTCATGAAAGAGTTCCCTAAGAACTGCCAAGGTAATAAGAATCAGGGCAATAAAGCCCAATCTTCATGAGTTGCTCCACCAGTCATAGCTGCATCTAGAGGAGCTAATTCAGGGGCAGGCTAAGGAGAAATCCATTTGTATGCTATCACTAGTGGCCAAGAGCAAGAGGATTCGCCAGATGTTGTCACTGGTATGATCTAAGTCCTTAAATTTAATGTTTATGCTTTGCTACATCTAGAAGTGAGTTTATACTTTGTAATTCCGTATATATCGATGAATTTTAATGATCTTTCTAAGCAACTTAGTGAACCATTCAGTGTTTTTACACATGTTGGTGAGTCTATTCTAGCAGAAAGTGTCTATCGTGATTGTCCCGATTTTGTCAATCACAAGAACATCATGGTTGATTTAGTTGAGTTAGAAATGACAGATTTTGATGTCATTCTTGGTGTGGACTTGCTTCATGGATGTTATGCCTCAATTGATTGTAGAACTCGAGTTGTCAAGTTCCAGCTTCGTAATGAGCCAGTTATAAAGTGGAAAAGCAGTTCAGCGGTGCCTAAGGGTCATTTTATTTCATACCTTAATGCAAGAAAGTTAGTTTCCAAGGAGTGTGTCTATCACTTAGTCCGAGTTAATGACTCTAGTGTTGAGATACCTACCATTCAGTCAGTTTCAGTAGTAAAAGAGTTTCCAAAATTCTTTCAACATGATCTTTCTGGAGTCCCTCTTGAGAGAGAAATAGACTTCGATATAGACATTCTTCTAGATACTCGTCCTATATCTATTCTGTCATATAGAATAGCACCAGCAGAGTTAAAAGAGTTGAAGTAGTAGTTGAAAGATCTCCTAGAGAAAGGTTTTATTCGACCAAGTGTCTCACGTTGGGGAGCTCCGGTCTTGTTTGTGAGAAAGAAGGATGGTTCCTTAGGATGGCTATAGATTACCATATGTTGAACAAAGTTACCATCAAGAATAAGTATCCTCTTCCGAGAATTGATGATCTATTCGATCAACTTCAGGGTGCTACTTGTTTCTCTAAGATAAACCTTAGATTTGGCTACCATCAGTTAAGAGTAAGGGAATGTGATATTCCAAAGATAGCTTTCAGGACCCGTTATGGTCATTATGAGTCTCTGGTCATGTCGATTGATTTAACCAATGCACCTGCAACTTTCATGGACCTTATGAATAGAGTATTCAAGCCTTATTTAGACATGTTTTTTATTGTGTTTATTGATGACATACTAATCTATTCGAGGAATGATGAAGATCATGGTAGCCATCTCAGAATAGTTCTCCAAACTCTAAAGGATAGAGAGTTGGATGCCAAGTTCTCTAAGTGTGAGTTTTAGCTTGAGTCTGTGGCATTCCTAGGCCACACGGTTTTCGATGATGGAAATAGACTTGATACCTAGAAAATAGAGACAGTGCAGAATTGGCCTAGACCCACATCTTCAATTGATATTAGGAGTTTCTTGGGGTTTCCTAGATATTATAGAAGGTCCGTAGAGGGGTTCTCATCTATTCCATCCCATTTGACCAAGAAAACTCAGAAAACATATAAGTTTCAATGGTCCGAAGCTTGTGAGAAAAGCTTTCATGAAATGAAAAATAGGTTGACTACTGCCCAATATTGACCTTACCAGAAGGGATACTAGACTTTGTTGTGTATTATGATGCGTCCAAAGTTGGATTGGGTTGTGTGTTAATGCAGAATGGCAAAGTTATAGCTTATGCCTCCAGACAATTGAAAGTTCACGCATAGAATTACCCAACACATGATCTAGAGTTGGCTGCCATAATATTTTCTTTGAAAACATGGCGTCATTATCTTTATGGTGTTCATGTTGATATGTTCACTGATCATAAGAGTATTCAGTATGTGTTTAGTTAGAAAGAGTTTAATCTCATACAGAGTAGGTGGTTAGAATTACTCAAAGATTTTGACATGAGTATTCTATATCACCCAAGTAAGGCTAATGTTGTTGATGATGCCTTGAATACGTTATCTATGGGTAGTGCCACCCATGTTGAGGATGAACAGAGCAAAATATGTGCCCAAACTGGCACGATTAAGAGTCCGTTTATTAGATTCCATAGAAGGAGGAGTAGTGGTGATGAATGTGGATGAATCATCTTTATTGTCTGAAGTTAAAGAGAAACAAGACTAAGACCCAATTTTGCATGAATTGAAGGCAAATGGTCAAAAGCAAAAAGTAATGGCTTATGAACAAGGGGGAGATGGTGTATTGAAGTATCAAGGTAGATTTTGTGATTGATTTCAAGAGTAATTGGGATGATCACCTACAATAATAGTTATCATGCTAGCACCCAAATGGCTCCATATGAGGCTCTTTATTGGAGAAGATGATGATTTCCTATTGGATGGTTTGAAGTTGGTGAAACTAAGTTGATAAGACCAGACTTAGTTCATCAATATATGGAGAAAGTGAAAGTTGTTCCAGAAAAGTTGAAAACAGCTCAGAGTCGTCAGAAATCCTATACTGATGTTAGGAAAAGAGGATTAGTGTTCGAAGTAAATGATTGGGCCTACTTAAAAGTTTCACCCATGAAGGGTATATGTGATTTGGTAAGAAAGGAAGCTTAATCCCCAGTATATTGGTCCTTACAGAATATCGAAATGGATTGACAATGTAGCTTATGAGTTGGAGCTACCACAAGAGTTAGCACCAGTCCATCTAGTGTTCCATGTTTCCATGTTGAAAAAGTGTATGGGCGATCCTTCATTAATCATACCAATTGAAGATATTGGAATCGAGGATTTCTTATCTTATGAGGAGATTCCTATTCAGATTCTAGAGCGCCAAGTTCACAAGTTGAGAACAAAAGAGGTAGCATCAGTCAAAGTTCTTTGGAGAAATCAGTTTGTTGAGGAAGCTACTTGGGAAGCTGAGGAGGATAGAAAGAAGCGATACCCAAATATCTTTGAACTGACTCAGTTTAAACCCCAAATAATTTACTAAAAATGGATATAATTAATTGGGTAAGGAAAAGACTAAATTACCCTTCAAAAATACGAATTACACTTTCCTTATTCGGACAGCCCAACTTCCAATGGGCATATCCCAGTCATACGAAATCGGAATTGCGCAAACTCGGCGGCGTTGGAAAGAATATTACATGATCTTTTCTGAGATATCTGAAAATGCAACTAAGTCATCCTTATGGACGTTTTAAGTTGACCAAAGACTTAATTAACATACTTAACAAATTTCCAGATATTTATATTCTTTCCAAAAATGACTATTTCCAATTTTTAACTTCTTTCTAGTTCTTTCAATTAGCGAGGTGTTACAATATCTCCCCCTAGGGAACATTCTTCCTCGAATGAGATTACTCTTACTAGGCTAAGGGTGTAACATCTAATATTTAGCTTAAAGACCCAATAAGTAATGCAATTACAACATGCCAACTTATAAATTAAAGGGTACTAAGAATAGAATTAGTACCCTGGTCTGGAACTTCTTCAGATTCAAAGATATTTGGGTATCGCTTCTTCCTATCCTCCTCAGCTTCCCAAGTAACTTCCTTAATAAATTGGTTCCTCCAAAGGACATTGACTGATGCTACTTCCTTTGTTATCAACTTGTGAACTTGGCGATCTAGAATCTGAACAAGAGTCTCCTCATAAGACAACCTATCCTTGATACCAATATCTTCAGTTGGTATGATAAGTGAAGGATCTCCCATGCACTTCTTCAACATGGAAATGTGAAATATCAGATGAACCACTGCTAAGTCTTGTGGTACCTCTAACTTATAAGCTACCTTTCCAACCATTTTTGATATTCGGTAATGATTAATAACCAAGGGATAATTTTTCCCTTCTTACCAAATCTCATAACACCCTTCATGGGTGAAACTTTCAAGTATACCCAATCATCTACTACAAACTTTAGGACTCTTCTCCTAACATCAGTGTAGGATTTCTGACGACTCTGGGATGTTTTCAATCTCTCTTGAATAACTTTCACCTTCTCCATAGCTTAATAGACTAAGTCTGGTCCTATCAACCTAGCTTCACCAACTTCAAACCATCCAATGGGTGATCTGCATCTTCTCCCATAAAGAAATTCATATGGAGCCATTTGAATGCTAGCATGGTAACTATTGTTGTAGGCAAACTCAATTAGAGGTAGGTGATTATCCCAAATACCCTTGAAATCAATTACACAATCTACCTTGATACCTCAAAACATCATCTTCCCCTTGTTCAAAAGTTGTCACTTTTTGCTTATGAACACTTGCTTTTAATTCAAGAAATATATGATGTTGGTCTTTCTTTTTTTTCACTTCTGACACTAATGATGATTCAGCCCCATTCATCACCACTATTCCTCCTTCTGTAGAATCCATTAGTCGAACTCATAGTCATGCAAGTCTATGCACCTCTTTTCCTAACTCTTTCTTATCTTCCTCAAAATAGGCGGTACTACCCATAGATAATCTACATCAAGGCATCATCAATAATATTAGCCTTACCTGGGTGATAAAGAATACCCATGTCATAATCCTTGAGTAACTCTAACCACTTTTGCTGTCTCAAACTAAGCACTTTTTGAATAAACACATACTAAAGACTCTTGTGATCAGTGAATACATCAACATGAACACCATACAAATAATGACGCCATATTTTTAAAGCAAATACGATGGAAGCCAAGTCTAAGTAATGGGTTGGGTGTTTCCTCTCATGAACTTTCAACTGTCTGGAGGCATAAGCTATAATCTTGCCATTCTACAGTAATACGCAACCCAAACCAACTGTAGATGCATTACAATACACCACAAAACCTTGAGTGCCTTCTGGTAAGGTCAAATTTGGGGCAGTAGTCAGCCTCTTTTTCAATTCCTGAAAGTTTTTCTCACAAGCTTCAGACCATTGAAACTTCACTGTCTTCTGAGTTAACTTTGTCAAAGTGGATGAAATAGATGAGAACCCCTCTACGAACCATCTATAATAACCAACCAAACCCAAGAAACTCCCTATATCAGTTAGAGATGTGGGTCTAGGCTAATTGTGCACTGCCTTAATTTTTTGAGTATCAACTATAATTCCTTCTGTAGACAAAATGTGTCTTGAGAATGCCATAGATTTAAGCGAAAACTCACACTTAGAGAACTTGGTATAAAACTCTCTATCCTTTAGAGTTTGGAGAACTATTATGAGATGACTAACATGATCTTTTTCATTCCTTGAATAGATTAATATGTCATCATTGAAGATGATAACAAATATATCTAAATAAGGTTTGAATACTCTATTCATAAGGTCCATGAAAATCGTAGGTGCATTGGTCAAACCAAAAGACATGAACAAAAACTCATAATGACCATAACGAGTTCTGAAAAGGAATATCACAATCCGTTACTCTCAACTGATGATAGCTTGATCAGAGGTCTATCTTACAGAAACAAGTAGCACCCCGACGCTAATCGAAAAGATCATCAATTCCCGGAAGAAGATACTTATTCATGATGGTAAACTTGTTCAACTGACGGTAATCTATACACATCCTAAGGGAACCATCTTCCTTTCTCACAAATAAGATCGGAGCTATCACGCCCCAAGCTAGCCCCGAGACACATACACGGGACCTAGGACCACAAGTGATCCCAAGCTAACCCTGCTGGCATGATCATGAGCATACTAAAGATAATAAACTGATGCGGAATCTAAATCAAAAATAAAATGAAAAAGGTAGGGAATACCCATATACTATAACTAAGATAAATAAAAACTAATGACTTTAATACAAAAAAGATATTAACTAAATACTAAGCTGAATCTAACTGTGTCTGAAATAAGCCTCTAAACTGACTAAAAATGTTGGGATATGCCCCGACTAGGTCTAGCCAAAACTGCAACTAAAGACTAAAAGCAATAAAGATAAACATGTCACTAGTCCTCGAAGAATGAGGACTCACCACTGATGTTGTTGAATTGATGATCGGGAATCAATCTAAGCGTGATCTGGATGCTGAGAACCTGAACCAACATCACGAGAAGATGTAGCGCACGTATGCGTCAGTACTTGAGAGGTACTAAGCATAGAAGATAGAGTAAAGCTGATATAACATATAACTGAAAAAAGCAACAAATCATTGAAATAATCTGAACATGATATAGATACTGAAAATACTGAATACTGAGCTAACTGATGCAATGACCAAATTTATAAGATGCTGAGCCTGAATACTGACTGTACTAAAATATGGTCAATGCAATAGAGTCTGATTGAAATGTGGGAGCTACTAATAACCGACATAAAACCACATGAGCTAAATGTGGAGTTCGATGTATACTCCCTAGCAAAAGGACCCAATATACCCGGCCAGAGGTATAGAGGCATGCTAACGTGTTCACTAAACTGATGTTGCCCACAGAGGGGACTTACACCTACATGGCTCGTCGTTCTAGGACTATATGGGTACACTGAACCCTAGTCCAACTCAGTATTATGCTACTCCCAATTGATTAAGTGATTAACACATTATGACTGAATTTTTGTATGTTATTAGATAGCTCGAACTGAACATGCAAACTAAGAATGTAACAATTAATCTGATAATGATGCATTAATAACTGAGGCATGTATAACTGAATAACTGAGATATCTGACCTAGCATGTATAATTCCAGAACTAAAGAAATACATAGCTAGAGTTCTGAAATTCATCTAAGACACGATGTAATAACTTGATAATCTGATTTAGAACATGTTAATAATTAATTCATGATGATCTGTTGTAATTCTAGAAAATCTAGGTCTGTTCATAATCATGGAATCAAGAATCTGACTGAATTCTAGAGACCTAATAGGCGAAGGAAACCCACTAGTGAAATCCCACATACCTGGTGATGAATTCCACGGAGAAATCTTTCAATTTTGAGGTTGGAATTGATGGAACCTTGCTACATTCTTGAACTAGGGTTTTTGACCTTTTTCTCCTCTCTTGCTTCTAATTTTCTATGTTTTTGATTAATCATTTGACTTAGATAAGTTCTAGTTATGTTTCTAGGCTTAAACTGGCTAAAACCTCATGATTTAGGGTCTAAACGGCGTATCTTAGGGGTTAAACGAAATAGGAAAAGACCAAAAGACCCCTGACTTAACTATTGTCGGAGTGACTGAAGGACGGGACTGACGGTCCATAGGTCAGTCGACGGTCCCTCTATTGAAGTTGTCGGTCGAGTCTGCCTGACAGGGCTTCACAAAAATGAGCATAACATTTTACTCGGATGTCAGATTTTAGCAAACTCAGTGGCATTGGAAAGAGGATTCAATTATCTATCATATCATAGGTAATGGGACTCGTAATTCCTTTTGTGTTAAAAGTTATGATCATCTGAATTTGACCCAATCATAATTTTCATTTAACTGGCTTCTACCCTTACATACGGTCAGACCTATGGACTATGCATCGAATGATGGTCTGTACTGGTTAACCATCAATCGGGACTGAAGCTGGGCTTTAGGGGCATCGATCTACGGACACGAATCACGGTCTGTGACCTGACCTACGGATCGTAGGTTGGGCCGTGGGTCAACACTTAGCTGAATTTCTTGCTGAGTTCTGGGGGAGTTTCCTGACAGAACCACGGACCTGCAGGACAGACCGTGGGTCCTCCTATGATCTGTGGATGGTGCCGTGAGGGCCACCTGCAACACCAAATATATGAAATCTGGTTTATTTTCGGATACGGGGTGTTACATTATCTCCCTCTTAGGACCATTCATCCTTGAATGAAGACTAAACTAGCTGAAATGGAGGGAGGGGACTGCAATCCTTATGAATAAACACTGAGAACTGAATGTCTGACTGAACTGAGTTCCAAGGACATCAAAATACGCTAAAAATGCAACTACAAGATGAAAGAACATGATTCTAAGATTGAATATATGCATCAATGACTGAAAAACTGATGAGGAACTATTACCTCAAGCTGGAATGAAATCGGAAGTAAAGAGGTAAGGATACTTGGACTTCATGGTTGCTTCTGCTTCCCAAGTAGGTCCCTCTACAGACTGACTCCTCTACAAAACCTTGACTAAAGTAACTTTTTTATTTCTCAACCTTCTAATTTGAAGATCGAGAATCTCAATTGGTAAATCCTCATATGAGAGACTATCTTTCACGGCCATACTCTCTAGTGGCACTATAGATGCTGGATCACCCACACACTTTTTCAAAAGAGAAATGTGAAAGACTGGATGCACTGCTGCTAAGTTTGCTGGCAATTCTAAGTCATAAGCCACTTTACCAATCCTTTTCAAGATCCGGTAAGGGCCTACATATCTAGGACTGAGCTTCCCTTTTTTGCCAAATCTCATCACCCCCTTCATAGGTGACACTTTCAGGAAAACCCAATCATCAACTTGGAACTCTAGTTCCCTTCTTCTCACATCTGCATAAGACTTCTGGCGACTCTGGGCAGTCTTCAGTCTATCTCTAATGAGTTGCACTTTCTCCATAGCATCAAAGACCAAATCTGGTCCTATCAAGGCTGCTTCACCTACTTCAAACCAACCAACTGGAGATCTTCATCTACGCCCATACAATGCCTCATAAGGGGCCATCTGAATGCTGGAATGGTAACTATTGTAGTAGGCGAACTTAATAAGAGGAATGTGATCAACCCAACTACCCTTGAAGTCGATCACACAAGCTGTCAACATGTCCTCTAAGATCTGAATTGTACGCTCTACCTAACCATCCGTCTAGGGATGAAATGTTGTGCCAAGATTAACCTAAGTACCAAGACCTTTCTGAAATGACTTCATGAAAGGAGAGGTAAACTGAAGACCTGTATCTGAGATGATAAACAACGGAACCCCATGCAACCTCACAATTTCATTAATGTAAAGCTTGGCGTAATCCTCCACTGAATATGTAGTCTTGACCGCCAAAAACAGAGAAGACTTAGTAACCCTATCAACAATCACCCAAATAGAGTCATACTGTCTGCGAGTACGAGGTAAACCTGTGATGAAGTCCATGTTCATCACTTCCCACTTCCAAGTAGTAATGTCAATCTCCTGAGTCATACCTCATGGTTTCTGATGTTCTACCTTGACTTGCTAGAAATTGGGGCACTTAGCCACAAAATTTGCTATAACTCTTTCCATACCATTCCACCAATAGACTTCCCGCAGATCGGGGTACATCTTTGTGGAACATGGATGAATAGAATATCTTAAATTATGGGCTTCTGCAAGAATATGCTGTCTCAATTCATCCACATCAGGAACACATAATCTACCCTAATAGCGAAGTACACCATCTCCACCTTAGGAGAAAACCTCCACTCTCTTATTGTGGACTGCACCCTTAAGTTCAAGAAAGATTGGCTCACTGTCTTGCTTTTCCTTAACCTCTACTACCAAAGAAGATTCATCCCCATTATGAACCGTTACACCACCATCTGATATGCTCTTAAGATGAACTCCTAGGCGAGCAAGTCTGTGAATATCCTTTGCTAGCTCTTTTCTTTCTTAATCAACATGTGCTACACTACCTATAGATAATATGCTAAGAGCATTTGCTACTACATTCGCCTTACCTGGATGGTAATGCACGCTCATATCATAATCTTTGAGGAACTGAAGCCACCTTCTCAAGAAAAAATTCAACTCTTTCTGGGTGAATACATACTGGATGCTCTTGTTGTCTATGAACACATATATATGAACACCATACAAGTAGTGTATCCAAATATTGAGTGCAAACACCACTTCTTCAAGCTCGAGGTCATGAGTCGGATAATTATTCTCATGCACCTTCAGTTGTCTCGAAGCATAAGCTATAACCTTACCTCTCTGCATCAACACACAACCTAGGCCGACTTTGGATGCATCACAATAGATCACATAACCATTTGAACCCTCTGGTAGAGTCAAGACATGAGATGTAGTCAACCTAGTTTTCAATTCTTTGAAGCTTTTCTCACAATCATCTGACCATCAAAACTTGACCATCTTTTGAGTCAACCTAGTCAATGGTGAGGCTATGGATGAAAATCCTTCCACAAACCGTCTGTAATAGCCCTCTTAACTCAAGAAAGTTCTGATATTTGTAGCAGAGGTAGGTCTGGGCCATTATTTCACTCCTTCTATCTTCTGGGAATCTACTCGAATTCCTTCACTAGACACAATATGCCCAAGGAAGTCAACTGATTGTAAACAAAACATGCACTTGTTAAAATTTGCAAATAACTGGCGATCTTTGAGAGTTTGCAGAACAACTCTCAAATGACTCGCATGTTCTTCCTCATTCCTAGAGTAAATGAGGATATCATCAATAAAGACAATGGCGAACAAGTCTAAGTACTGCTTGAACACTCTGTTCATCAAATCCATGAAAGTTGCGGGAGCATTGGTTAGCCCAAATGACATAACTACAAATTTGTAATGACCATACTTAGTTCTGAAGGCTATCTTCAAAATGTCACTATCTCTGACTCTAAGCTGATGACAACCTGATCTGAGGTCTATCTTTGAGAAATGACTAGCACCCTCAAGTTGGTCCAACAAGTCATCAATCCTGGGGATGAGATAATTATTCTTGATTGTGACTTTGTTCAACTGCCTATAATCAATGCACATTCTGAGAGAACCATCTTTCTTCTTTACGAACAACACCGGTGCACCCCATGGCAAAATAATAGGTCTAAAGAAACCCTTATCTACAAGGTCTTTCAATTTCTTAAGCTTAGCTCAAGCCATTCTGTAAGGAGGAATAGAGATAGGCTGGGTATTTGGAAGGAGATCAATTCCAAAGTCAATTTCCCTATTAGGAGGGACTCCGGAAAGATCTTCTGAAAACACTTCTGGAAACTCATTAAACACAGGAACTGACTCAAGAGTTGGGGATTTGGAACTAGAATCCTAAACTCGAACTAGATGATAGAAATAACCCTTAGAGATCATCTTTCTGGCTTAAGGTAAGAAATGAATCGACCCATAGGCGCTAAGCTACTGCCCTTCCATTCTAGGATTGGTTCGTCTAGAAACTAACAACAAAAAAACCTAATTCAACAATCGAATGAGGAATAACAGGAATGTAACCAATCCATTCCTAGAATGACATCGAAGTTTACCATTTCTAACTGTCCAAGATCTGCTGAGATGACTTTCTGAGAGACTGTGACAGGGAAATTTTTGTATACCCGTCTAGCTATAACTGGGTCACCGACTGAAGTAGAGATTGAGAAGGGTTCTGAGAGAGTTTCTGTACTGACATCTAAGATCACTGTTATATTGGGAGTCATAAAAGGTAAAGTATCCCCTGAATCTTTCCACTGAGTGTACCATATGTAAGCCATATCCTTCAGCTGGTAGGATGTCAACTCAACCCTACCATTATCAGTCACTTGCATCACTCCAAAGATTTTCTTAACCTCATCAATGAAATTTTGTGGGTCTTCACTAACCTATGACCCTAAAACTTAAGCGAATTCATCCTTAAAAAAAATCTCAAACTCTAGCTGTCATTTATCCACCATTTTTATTAGTAGGAACTCGAACCTGCTAATTGTCCTTGTTGGTCATACTTTGAGCCAATAGTTGGATCGCATTATGAAACTCTTCATTCTTAACATCATGGTATGGGACTAGAGGAATTGCGTTAGCATTCCTGGAATTTGCTCTACGGGACTGCATGATCTTAAGCGCATAACGATGGATTAGAAAAGAGATCATCCCAACGGACGATAAGAATATCAAGAAAGTGAAGTTTTCCTAAAACAATTCAAAGCCTCCCTCTCATTATATGTGGTGCACTTCAAAACCATGAAAATGACTCTACTTAGTGCAGCTTTTCAAACATCCTAGGACTCTTAAACCTAGTGCTCTGATATCAAGTTTATGTCACACCGAGCAACCCCCGAGACGTGGACACGGGACCTAGGACCGCAAGTGATCCCAAGCTAACACTGTTGGCATGATCATGAGCATACTAAAGATAATAAATTGATACGGAAGCTAAATCATAAATAAAATGAAAAAGATGGGGAATACCCATATACTATAAATGAGATAAATGAAAACTGATGAGTTTAATACAAAGAAGATATTAACTCAATTTAAGTGTGATCTGGATGCTGAGAACCTGAACCTTCATCACGAAAAGATGTACCGTACGTATGCGTCAGTACTTGAGAGGTCCTGAGCATTCAGGATAGAGTAAAACTGAAATAGCATACAACTAAACAAAGCAATAAACCAATGAAATAATATGAACATGATATAGATACTGAAAATACTGAATACTGAGCTAACTGATGCAATGACCAAATTTATAACATGCTGAGACTGAATACTAACTGTATTGAAATATGGTCAATGCAATAGAGTCTGACTGAACTGTGGGAGCTACTAATAAGCGACATAAAACCACATGAGCTAAATGTGGAGTTCTATGTATACACCCCATCAAGAGGACCCAATATACCCTGTCAGAGGTATAGAGGCATGCTAACGTGATCACTAACTGATTTTGCTCACAGAGGCGACTTACACCTATGTGGCTCGTAGTTTTGGGACTATATGGGTATGCTGAACCATAGTCCAACTCGGTATTATGCTACTCCCAATATATTAAGTGATTAACACTTTATGACTGAATTTCTGTAAGTTACTGAATAGGTCGAACTGAACATGCAAACTGAGAATGCAACAATTAATCTAATAATGATGCATTAATAACTGAGGCATGTATAATTGAATAACTGAGATATATGATTTAGCATATGTAATTCAAGAACTAAAGAAAGACATAGGTAGGGTTCTGAAATTCATGCAAGAAACGATGAAATAACTTGATAATCTGATTTGGAAGATGTTAATAACTAATTCATGATGATCAGTTCTAATTCTAGAAACCCTAGGTCTGTTCATAATTATGGAATCAATAATCTAACTAAATTCTAGGGAGCTAATAGGCGAAAGGAACCCACTAGAGAAATTCCACATACCTGGTGACGAATTCCACGGAGAAATCTTTCAATTTTAGGGCAGGAATTGATGGAATCTAGCTACGTTCTTGATCTAGGATTCTTCACCTTTTTACCCTCTCTTGCTTCTAATTTTCTAAGTTTTTGATTAATCATTTGACTTGGATAATTTCTAGTTATGTTTCTAGGCTTAAACAGGCTAAAACCTCATGATTTAGGGTCTAAACGACGTATCTTAGGGGTTAAATGAAATAGGAAAAGACCAAAAGACCCCTGACTTAACTATTGTCGGAGTGACTGAAGGACGGGACTGACGGTCCATAGGTCAGTCGACGGTCCCTCTATTGAAGTTGTCGGTCGAGTCTGCCTGACAGGGCTTCACAAAAATGAGCATAACATTTTACTCGGATGTCAGATTTTAGCAAACTCAGTGGCATTGGAAAGAGGATTCAATTATCTATCATATCATAGGTAATGGGATTCATAATTCCTTTTGTGCTAAAAGGTATGACCATCTGAAGTTGACCTAATCACAATTTCCATCTAACTGGCTGCTACCCATACCTACGGTCAGACCTATAAACTGTATAATAAATGTCGATCCGTCCTGGTCAATCGTTAATTAGGATTGAAGTTGGGCTTTAGGGGCATCGATCCACGGACACAAACCACGGTCCGTGACCTGACCTACGGAACGTAGTTCCGGCCGTGGGTCAACACTTAGCCGAATTTCAGGCTGAGTACTGGGGAGTTTGATGACACGAACCACGGACCTGCAAGACATACTATGGGTCCTCCTATGGTCCGTGGATGGATCCGTGAATGCCACCTACAACACTAAAAATCTTCAATCTGGTCTATTTTCAGATACGATGTGTTACATTATCACCCTCTTAGGACCATTCGTCCTCAAATGAAGAGTAAACTAGCATAAATGGAAGAAGGGGGCTGCACCCCCTACCACTAAACACTGAGAACTGAATGACTGATTGAACTGAGTTCCAAGGACATGCAAATTTGCTGAAAATGCAAGTACAAACTGAAGGTACATGATTCTAAGACTGAATTTATGCATGAATGACTGAAAAACTGATGATGAACTATTACCTCAAGCAGGAATGGAATCGAAAGGAAAGAGGTGAAGATACATGGAGTTCATGGCTTCTTTTCTTCCCAAGTAGCTCTCTCTACGGACTAACTCCCCCAAAAAACCTTGACTGAAGCGACTTCTTTATTTCTCAACCTTCTAACTTGACGATCAAGAATCTCAACTGGTACATCCTCATATGAGAGACTATCTTTCACAGCAACACTCTGTAATGGCACTCTAGATGCTGGATCACCCATACATTTCTTTAAAACAGAAATGTGAAAGACTGGATGCACTGCTGCTAAGTTTGCTGGCAATTCTAACTCATAAGCCACTTAACCAATCCTTTTCAAGATTCGGTAAGGGACTACATATTTGGGACTGAGCTTTCCCTTCTTGCCAAATATCATCACCCGTTTGATAGGTGACACTTTCAGGAAAACCCAATCATCAACTTGGAACTCTAGTCCCCTTCTTCTCACATAAGCATAAGACTTTTGGTAAGTCTGGGCAGTCTTTAGTCTAACTCTAATGAGTTGCACTTTCTCCATAGCATTAAAGACCGAATATGCTCATATCAAGGCTGCTTCACCTACTTCAAACCAACCATTGGAGATCTATATCTATGCCCATACATTGCGTCATAAGGGGCCATCTGAATGCTGGAATGGTAACTATTGCTTTAGGCAAATTGAATAAGAGGAAGGTGATCATCCCAACTACCCTTGAAGTCAATCACACAAGCTCCCAACATGTCCTCTAAGGTCTGAATGGTACACTCTGCTTGACCATCCCTCTGGGGATGAAATGTTGTGCTAAGATTAACCTGAGTACCAAGACCTTTATGAAATGACTTCCAGAAATGAGAGGTAAACTGTGGACCTCTTTCTGAGATGATATGCAAAGGAACCCCATGCAATCTCACAATCTTATTAATATAAAGCTTGGTGTAATCCTCCGACGAATCTGTAGTATTGACCGCCAAAAATCGAGAAGAATTAGTAACCCTATTAACAATCACCCAAAGGAGTCATACTGTCTGCGAGTACGGATTAAACCTGTGATGAAATCCATGTTGATCACTTCCCACTTCCAAGTAGGAATGTTAATATCTTGAGTCATACCTCATGTTTTTTGATGTTCTACCTTGACTGGCTGGCAATTGGGGCACTTAGCCATATAATTTGCTATATCTCTTTCCATACCATTCCACCAATAGACTTCCCGCAGATCGCGGTACATCTTAGTGGCACCTGGATGAATAGAATAGCTGGAATTGTGGGATTCTGCGAGAATATGCTGTCTCAATTCTCCCAAATCAGGAACACACAATCTACCCTGATGCGAAGTACCTTCCCCTTGGGAGAAAACCTCCACTCTCTAATTGTGGACGGCACTCTTAAGTTCAAGCAAGATTGGATCACTATCTTGCCTTTCCATAACCTCTACTAGCAAAGAAGATTCTTCCCCATTTTGAACTGTTACACCACCATCTGATATGCTAATAAGATGACCTCCTAGGCGAGCAAGTCTGTAAACATCCTTTGCTAGATCTTTTCTTTCTTCCTCAACATGTGCTACACTACGCATAGATAAGCTAAGAGTATCTGCTACTACATTCGCCTTACCAGGATGGTAATACACGCTCATATCATAATCTTTGAAGAACTCAAGCCACCTTCTCTGGCAAAGAGTCAACTCTTTCTGAGTGAATACATACTGGAGGCTCTTATGGTCTGTGAACACATCTACATGAACACCATACAAGTAGTGTCTCCAAATCTTAAGTGCAAACACCACTTTTACAAGCTCGAGGTCATGAATCAGATAATTTTTATCATGCACCTTAAGTTGTCTCGAAACATAAGCTATAACCTTACCTTGCTGCATCAACACACAACCTTGGCCAACTCTGGATTCATCACAATAGATCACATAACCATCTGAACCCTCTGGTAGAGTCAAGACAAAAGCTGTAGTCAACCTAGTTTTCAATTCTGCGAAGCTTTTCCCACAATCATCTGACCTCCAAAAGTTGACCATCTTAAAAGTCAACCTAGTCAATGGTGAGGCTATGGATGAAAATCCTTCCACAAACCGTCTGTAATAGCCCTCTAAACCCAAGAAACTTCTGATATTTATAGTAGAGATAGGTCTGGGCCATTGTTTCACTACTTCTATCTTCTGGGAATCTACTCGAATTCTTTCACTAGACACAATATGCCCAAGGAAGGCAACTGATTGTAACCAAAACTCGCACTTCTTAAATTTTGCAAATAAGTGGATATCTTTAAGAGTTTACAGAACAACTCTCAAATGACTCGCATGTTCTTAGTCATTCCTAGAGTAAATGAGGATATCATCAATAAAGATGATGACGAACAAGTCTAAGTACTGCTTGAACACCCTGTTCATCAAATCCATGAAAGCTGCGGGTGCATTGGTTAGCCCAAATGACATAACTACAAATTTGTAATTACCATACCGAGTTCTGAAGGCTATCTTCGGAATGTCACTATCTCTGACTCTAAGCTGATGATAACTTGATCTTAGGTCTATCTTTGAGAAATGACTAGCACCCTCAAGTTGGTCAAACAAGTCATCAATCCTGGGGATGGGAAACTTATTCTTGATTGTGACTTTTTTCAACTGCCTATAGTCAATGCACATTCTGAGAGAACCATCTTTCTGCTTTACGAACAACACTGGTGCACCCCATGGCAAAATACTAGGTCTGATGAAACCCTTATCTAGAAGGTCTTTCAACTTCTCTTTCAATTTCGTAAGCTCACCTGGAGCCATTATGTAAGGAGGAATAGAGATATGATAGGTATCTGGAATGAGATCAATTTCAAAGTCAATTTCCCTATCGGGAGGGACTCCAGGAAGATCTTCTTGAAACACTTCTAGAAACTCATTAACCACAGGAACTCACTCAAGAGTTGGGGACTCGGAACTAGAATCCTTAACCCGAACTACCTGATACAGATAACCCTTAAGAGATCATCTTTCTGGCCTTAAGGTGAGAAATGAATCAACACATAGGAGCTAAGCTACTACCCTTCCATTCTAGGATCGGTTCATCTAGAAACTGAAAACGAACAATCATAGTTCTACAATCTACTGAGGCATAACAGGAATGTAACCAATCCATGCCTAGAATGACATCGAAGTTTACCATTTCTAACTCTACAAGATCTGCTGAGGTGACTTTCTGAGAGACTGTGACAGGGCAATTTCCGTATACCCATCTAGCTATAGCTGGGTCACCGACTGAAGTAGAGATTGAGAAGGGTTCTGAGAGAGTTTCTGTATTGATATCTAAGATCACTGTTATAGGGAGTCATAAAAGGTAAAGTAGCCCCTAAATCTTTCCACTGAATGTACCATATGTGAGCCATATCCTTAAGCTGGTAAGATGTCAACTCAACCCTACTATTATCAGTCATTTGCATCACTCCAAAGATTTTCTTAACCTCATCAATGAAATTTTGTGGGTCTTCACTAACCTGTGACCCTAAAACTCAGGCGAATTCATCCTTAAAGAAAATCTTAAACTCTAGCTGTCACTCATCCACCATTTTTATTAGTAGGAACTCAAACCTGCTGATTGTTCTTATTGGTCATACTTTGAGCCAATAGTTGGATAGCATTATGAAACTCTTCATTCTTAACCTCATGGTATGGGACTAGAGGAATTCTGTTAGCATTCCTGGCATTTGCTCTACGGGGACGCATGATCTTATGCGCATAACGATGGATTAGAAAAGAGATCATCCCAACAGACGATAAGAATATCAAGAAAGTGAAGTTTTCCTAAAACAATTAAAAGCCTCCCTCTCATTATATATGGTGCACGTCAAACCCATGAAAATGACTCTACTTAGTGCAGCTTTTCAGCCATCCTAGGACTCTTAAACCTAGTGCTCTGATATCAAGTTTATGTCACACAGAGCAACCCCCGAGACGTGGACACGGGACTTAGGACCACAAGTGATCCCAAGCTAACCCTGTTGGCATGATCATGAGCATACTAAGATAATAAACTGATACGGAAGCTAAATCATAAATAAATGAAAAAGATGGGGAATACTCATAAACTATAATTGAGATAAATGAAAACTGATGAGTTTAATAGAAAGAAGATATTAACTTAATACTAAGCTAAATCTAACTATGTGTGAAATAAGCCTCTAAACTGACTAGAAATGTTGGGACATGCGACAACTAGGTCTAACAAAAATTGAAACTAAAGGTTAAAAGCAATAAAAGATAAACATGTCACTAGCACTCGAAGAATGAGGACTCACCACTGATGCTGCTGAATTGATGATCGGGATTCAATCTAAGCGTGATCTGGATGCTGAGAACCTGAACCTACATCCCGCGAAGATGTATCGTACGTATGCATTAATACTTGAGAGGTACTGAGCATTCAGGATAGAGTAAAAATGAAATAGCATACAACTGAACAAAGTAATAAAGCAACGAAATAATCTGAACATGATATAAATACTGAAAATACTGAATACTGAGCTAACTGATGAAATGATAAAATTTATAACATACTGAGACAGAATATTGACTATACTGAAATAAGGTCAAAGCAATAGAGTCTGACTGAACTGTGGGAGCTACTAATAACCGACATAAAACCACATGAGCTAAATGTGGAGGTCGATGTATACTCCCCATCGAGAGGACCCAATATACCCTGTCAGAGGTATAGAGGCATGCTGACGTGATCACTAAACCGATGTTTCCCGTAGAAGGGACTTACACCTACGTGGCTCGTAGACTTAGGACTATATGGGTACACTGAACCCTAGTCCAACTCGGTATTATGCTACTCCCAATAGATTAAGTGATTAACACATTATGACTAAATTTTTGTAGGTTACTAGATAGCTAGTACTGAATATGCAAACTGAGAATGCAACAATTAATCTGATAAGGATGTATTAATAACTGAGGCATGTATAACAGAATAACTGAGATATCTTACCTAGCATGTGTATACACAGCTAGGGTTCAGAAATTCATGCGAGAAATGATGTAATAACTTGATAATCTGATTTGGAACATGTGAACAACTAATTCATGATGATCTGTTGTATTTCTAGAAACCCTAGGTCTGTTCATAATCATGGAATTAAGAATCTGACTGAATTGTAGGGACCTAATAATCGAAAGGAACCCACTAGTGAAATCCTACATAGCTAGTGATGAATTTCACGGAGAAATCTCTTGATTTTAGGGCTAGAATTGATGGAACCTTGTTGCGTTCTTGAACTAGGGTTCTTGACCTTTTTCTCCTCTTTTGCTTCTAATTTTCTAAGTTTTTGATTAATCATTTGACTTGGATAAGTTCTAGTTATGTTTCTAGGCTTAAACTAGCTAAAACCTGATAATTTAGGGTCTAAACGATGTATCTTAGGGGTTAAACGAAATAGCAAAAGACCCCTGACTTAACTATTCTCGGAGTGATCGACGGACGGGACTGACGGTCCGTAGGTTAGTCAACGGTCCGTCGATTGGAGTCATCGATTGAGTCTGCCCAACAGGGCTTCACTAAAATGAGCATAACGTTTTACTCGGATGTTGGATTTTAGTAAACTTGGTGGCGTTGGAAAGAGGATTCAATTATCTATCATATCATAGGTAATGGGACTCATAATTCCTTTTGTGCCAAAAGTTATGACCATCTGAAGTTGACCCAATCACAATTTTCATCTAACTGGCTACTACCCTTACCTAGGGTCTGACCTACGGACCGTGCATCGAACGACGGTCCGTGCTGGTCAACCGTCAATCGGGACTGAAGTTGGGCTTTATAGGCATCAATCCACGAACACGAACCACGTTCTGTGACCTGACCTACGGACCGTAGGTCCGGCTATGGGTCAACACTTAGCAAAATTTCTGGCTTAGTTCTGGGGTAGTTTGCTGACACTACCCACGAACTTGTAAGATGGACCGTGGGTCCTCCTACAGTCCGTAGATGGTGCAGTGAGTGCCACCTGCAACACTAAAAATCTGCGATCTTGTCTATTTTCGAATATGGGGTGTTACAGGAGCACCCCAAGGTGAGACACTTGGTAAAATAAAGCCCTTATCTATCTCTCTCTCAGGAGGGACTCTAGGTAGATCATCTCGAAAGACTTCTTGAAGTCTGTAACTACTGAAACTAACTGAATATGAGGTATCTCAACACTAGAGTTCATTAACTCGGACTAAGTGATAGACACACACCTTGGAAACTAACTTTCTTGCCTTAAGGTATGAAATGAAATGACCCTTAGGCACTACTGAACTGCTTTTCCACTCTAAGACTGGCTTATTAGGAATTTGGAACTTACACTCAAGTTCTACAATCAATGGAGGCATAACAGGGATGATGCCAGTCCATACCTAGAATAACGTCGAAATCTACCATGTCTAACTCAATTAAATCATCCATGGTGTCTTTGTGATTGATGGAAATGACACAATCACAATAAAATCTTTCAGTAAGAAGAGACTCGCCAACAAGTGTAGAAACACAAAAGGGTTCACAAAGTTTCTCAGGAAGAACATCAAAACTATTTTCAACATAAGGAGTTACAAAATATAAACTGGCTCCTGGGTCTAGCAAAGCATAAACATCAAGAGTAAAGACTTTAATCATACCAGTGACAACATCTGGAGAGTTCTCTTGCTCTTAGAAACTAGTGATCGCATAAAGACAGTTTGTTCCTCCGCCAGTACCGGAAGTAGCTCCTCTAGGTGTAGCCCTGTCTAGTAGAGCAACTGATGAAGATTGGGATCTATTTCCCTGATTCCCATTACCTTTTCGCTTCTTGGGACACTCTTTCATGAAATGACCCTGTTTTTCACACTTGAAGCAACCTGACTGGCCATCACGAGGCTTACATGGGTAGGTTCTACCACACTGAGCACATGCAGGAGCCCAATTACCTCCTTGTGACACACTACCTTGAAATTAGGTAGCTCTAGCCCTGAACTGCTGCGATTTCTGACTATTATACTCACCTTTGTTTCTGGGTGCAAGTGCACTAGCAGATGATGGAGCAGGTCCCTTTTGCTTTTGTTGAAAGGACTAACGGTTCACATTACTTTTCTGCTGCCCGAACTCATTTCCTGTCTTAGCTTTTTTATGAATTCCTCTCTATCCCTCAGCTTCTCTTCCTCGGCCTACTACACATATATCTTTAACCTCAAAATATCCATATCCCCAATTAGCATCACTGCCTGCCCTTTTTTCTTAATAAATGGGACAACCTAGCAACAAACAAACTCATCCTACTCCTCATATCCGCAACCATCTCCGAAGCATAACGGGATAGTTGGGTAAACTTCAACCAATACTCATGAACACTTAGTGACTCTTGCTTAAGGGTAAGAAATTCCCATACCTTAGCCTTTTTCACTTCTCGGGGAAAGAAACGCCCAAAGAAGGCCTCCTCAAAATAAGCCCAACTCGCAGGTGGTGTATCCTCAGCTCTACCCTCCTTCCACTGGTCAAACCAAGTCCTAGAAATATTCTTCATTTGATATGCAGCTAGTTCAACTCGCTGAGTATTTACAACGCACATAACATCAAATACCTTTTTCAGTTCCTCAATAAAGTTTTCTGGATCCTTAGTGGTGCATGAACCCATGAAACTTGGAGGATTCATCCTCAAGAACTCTTGGATCCTGTAAGTATCAATCACTTCCTGTCTAGCTCATCTTTCTTATCCAACCTTTTTAGTCACAACTCGACTTAGCATCCTTATTGTTTCTCTGAACTCAGCGTTACTGACTTTCCCTTAAGATTGCACTTCAAGTGTATTTGTTAACTCTTGCTCCTCAACATTACGCCTAGCACGACGACCTCTGATAGATCTTCATGGAGGCATGAGTATCTTATAACACGCACAAGCATGAATTAGAAGAAACTTTTAAGAGATCAACCTCTAATGCATGGAATGAGTGTGAAAAAAGTGAGAAATTTTCTTAAGTGTTGCAGCCTCCTAATTATAGATGTGACGCACTTCACACTGATAACTATGACTCTACAGACATGGCTTCATAGATTCCCTAGGCATCTTGAAATATGTGCTCTAATACCAAGCTTTTCACACTCCGAGCCTACACCACGAACGTGGCTGGCACTCGAGAACCATTGCTGGCCCCAAGCGAACTCTTGGCCTGGCTTACTTACTTAGTGGAATACTTTAAGCATTAAGAAAAGAACACAAATGCAAGATAAATCAAATGTCCCAAACTAAACTCATAATGTTTTAGAAATGAACATTTTACTTAGCAAAAGTGGCAACTCAAATCTAAACTTAAGCCAATAATAAGATATTGACATATAAACTAACTGACTATCTATCTATGAATCCTCTAAACAACTGAGATGGATGTCGGGACAAGACCCACGACATCCTAATGAATTAAAATACTGAAAGCAATAAAATGGATCCTTCAGAAAGCAAGGAGGCTCACCACAGACTTTAAGTGCTCAACTGGATTAACAATGCGCTGGATGCTAATCCTGGTTACTTGCGTCTGCATCGTAAAATGATGTAGGCCAACTAGCATCAGTACATTGAATGTACAAGTAGGCGAGTTGGAATGTTAAACAAGATATAAGCTTGAAAGGATATGAAGAACTTACCTCGCTTAACTCAACTCAACTTAACTGAACTCATTTCAATATAAAGCAATGTAAATAAATGTAGTATAAAGAAAGGCTATAAAACATGGTTTTCAACTGTGTATATTTAAAAATACAATAATAACTTTGTATGTATGCAAAGATACAAAATGAACTTTGTTTGTATACGAAAATAAAAATATTTCTGATGTATATAAAAATACAAATACTGTACTAGGAGTTTCTCTAACTGACAACCAACAATCCTAGCCTAAGTTTTGATACATCGTCTTGCCCACGCTGCCAGAACTGTCCTATACTTTGTCGTCATATAGGACGCCTTAACTAAGTGGATCCACTAGTCAATGCTAAAAAGCACCTTAAGGAGTCATCTAAAAATTATGATCCTTTACCGCCCATGATGGCTAAATGATTTATGGAGAGTTGAGTTAATATGAACTCGCATCCCATATCGGTGCTCAACACTACTCCCAAAATATACTTATATCATATGTTTTTAAAACAAACTTTTTTCTTTGGTTTGAGATAATTACTCAAACCTTAGCTTAAAAGCTTTGTTGGAATATATGTTCCCTTTCTTGCTCAAATGTGAAAACATTTTAAACTCTTGGGAATACTTAGTTCCCTGTAGTTTTTTGAGAAATGAACTCAACTCTTTACTCTTAGCTTAACTCGAAACTTAAGTCTTAAAACAAAGTTAAAACGTTTGTAAAAGACCTTTGAAATCTTTATAAACTTCTTTTAACTTGACTCTTAACTTTCTTTGAATTGAATTATGGATTCAAGAATTGTGATAGGAACGATCTTATGATGTTTGGGATTGTTTTTAGATAGCTAAACATGAGAAAAGATCAAGAATTCACTGTCCGAAATTAAGTCCGCGACGCGGAGTTGCATTTAAATATTTATCATGAAATTTGATTTTGAAACAAAGGAGTCCACTTCGTAACCGTGACGCAGAGCTGATTTTTGTTCACTAGGGGAGCACGTTCGTGCTCTCTAAAACTTGCTCGAGTTTTTCCTTCTTCGTTTTCCAGCCCAATTCTCCTAAACTCAACTATTTTTCTCAAAATATTTTTAGATTCAGATACCCATCATATGTACCCAAGAACCTAATTCAAAACAACTCTAAAACTCAACATAAAGATCTCAAAAACTTCTCAATTCAGCCAATTCAAGAACAAAAACAAATTCAAGATATACATATCAAGAACATCAACTTTCAACCTTTTTAGAAAGAATTTCACTGAACTAAACATGTTTGGCGCGTGGGTGAACGAACCCAACGCTATGAAGTCTCACATACCTTGTAGGATCGAATCCTTAGCGAATTCCACAACAAAAATCACAAGAACTTAACGAATCTTGAGTTTTTTCTTCTCATTTCTCCTCTTTTTTCTTCTCTCAAAGCCCTAGCTTATTTCCTAATTGTGTATACTGAACTGACTCAGTTTAGACCCCAAATAATTTACTAAAAATGGATTTAATTATTTGGGTAAGGAAAAGACTAACCTACCCTTCAAAAATCCGGATTAGACTTTCCTTATTCTAACATCCCAACTTCTAATGGGCATTTGTCAATCATACGAACTCGGAAACGTGCAAATTCGGCGGCGTTGGAAAGATGATTCCAAGATCTTTCCTATGATATTTGGAAACACACCTAACACATCTTGAACTAGGAGTTATGGTCGTTTGAAGTTGACCAAAAACTCAACCTAACTTACTTAACAAATTTCCTGATTTTTATATTCTTTCCAAAAATTACTATTTCCAATTTTTAACTTCTTTCTAGTTCTTTCAATTAGCGAGGTGTTACAGAACAAGTCAGTCAAATATGGATACCAGGTTTGCGTCACAGACCTGTTCCTCAGGATTGGAAAAATCCTCCTCGCGGAGAGGAGCGGTCACGGACCATTCTGCCTCAAAATTTATTTTGCGACCAAATAATTAAATACATCTCCACATCGCGAACTTGCTTCCATACAGTGATTTCTTGATCTTTTATCATGTTTAACTATCTAAAAACAATCCTAAACATCATGACATCTTTTCTATCACAAATCACAATCCTTGAATCCATAATTAAATTCAAGGAAAGTTAAGAGTCGTGTCAAGAGAAGTTAAGAGTCGAGTCAAGAAAAGTTAAGAGCCAAGTCAAGAGAAGTTCATAGAGTTTTTTAAAAGTCTTTTACGAACGTTTTAACTTTGTTTTAAGACTTGAGTTCAAGTTGAGTAAAGAGTACAGATTGAAGTTCATTTTTTCAAAAGTATATGGGGACTATGTGTTCCCTAAGTATTTAAAATGTTTTCACATTTAAACAAAAAAAATGAAACCTTGATTTCCAAACAGACTTTGAGCTAATTTTCAATAAAGAGTAAATATTTTCACATTTAAATAAGAAAGGAAACTAAGATTTCCAAAAAGCCTTTGAGCTAGTTTTCAGTTAAAGAGTAAGCGCTTTCATGAATAAGCAAGAGGTGAAACTTTGATTTCCAAGATATCCTTTGAGCTATGTTTTCAGCAATTATCTCAAATCACAAAAAGAAGTATGTTTTTAAAACATAAGAGCTAGTATCATATTTTGGGAGTAGTATTAAGCACCAATATGGGGGAGAGTTTAGACAACTCACATCCCCATAAACTATGTAGCCACCATTGGTAGAAAAGGGTCATACTTTTTAGATGATTCCTTAGTGCTTTTTAGCATAGACTAGTGGATACACTTAGTAGTTCAGGTTCTATACTCATGGCAAGGTATAGGAAGGCCCTAGCATAGAGAGGCAAAACATTGTATCATCACGATAACTCTTAAGTGATAGTTGTCGGTTAGAGAAACTCCCACAACAGTATTTTGTATTTTTATATACATCAGAAATATTTGTATTTTCATGTACAAACAGAGTTCATATTGTATCTTTGCATAGATACAGAGTTATTATTGTATTTCTAAATACATAGAGTTGAAAACCATGTTTTAAAGCTTTTCTTTATACTTCATTTATTTATACTACTTTATATTGAAATCAGTTCAGTTCAGTTAAGACCAAGTTTTTTTCTTCAGTTCCTTTCAAGCTTATGCCTTATTTTAGAATTTCCCTCGCGTACTCGTACATTCAATGTATAGATGCCATTTGACCTGCATCTTCTTATGATGAAACACAAGTAACCAGGTTCAGCATCCAGTGCATCGTTGATTCTAGTTGAGCTCCAGAGTTTTTGGTGAGCCTCCTTACTTCCGGAGGATACTTTATCATTTTAGTTCATTAGGATGTTATAGGTCTTGTCCCGACATCCATCTCAGTTGTTTAGAGGCTTCATAGATAAACAGTCAGTTAGTTCATTTGTCATTATCTTCTTATTAGCTTATGTTCAGATTTGAGTTGCCATTTTGGCTTAGTTAAATGTTTATTTTTTAAAAATTATGAGTTTAGTTTGAGATAGTTGAGATATTTAGCTTTTGAATTCTTTTCTTAATGATTTCAATCTTCTGCTAAGTAAATAAATCAGGCCAAGGGTTCGCTTGGGGCCAGCAAGGGTTCTCGAGAGTCGGTCTCACCCAAGGTGTATGCTCGGGGCGTGACACTTGACATTCTTCAAATTTTGTAAAGGAACTTTGAATATGTTTAGTTCAAACAAAAGGAAGTTGTCTTCTAGAAAATCAATGTCTTCGCCCTAAAAAAAGCATAGTACTACAACTACAGAACAAGAACAAATCAGGTTAGGTGGTAAGCTTAACAACTATAGTAATGAGATTGAAGTCGTTGAGGCTGTAAGGGATCAATATACATTTGGCATTAAGATATTGTGAATTGAAAACAAACTAGCATATCAGGAAATATCATTAGGTTATCCAAAGTACTTGTCGACCTTAAGAGGTTGTCTAGGCGAAAGAAATTTTTGAAATACAAGAACTTATTATCAGCTATTTGCATTCCAGCAACAGTAAGGAGATGTCTTTCTCTTCCAACATCAAACTGGAAATCACCTAAATAGAAGAATGAGGTAGAATAAAGGTAAACACATTGATTTACAGGGCTTACAAACTAAACCAAAAGTGATTTCGCATTCTTGTAACACCTTATAGCTTAGACCAATAAAAGGAACTAATATTTAACCTCACATACTAAATTAAAACTATATGAGTTAATTAAAAGGAAGTGAATCAATAGATAATTAATCAAGTTAATTGTAAAAATCAGGACCCCCATCGTACAATCAAGTTCATAGGTAGAAATAAGGGGATCAATTCACAATCAACATAAAAAGACTGGAGACATTTGGGACTGATAACTAACCTTGGTAAACCTGGATAACAATAGTAGCTCATTAGCACAACACACGCTTGCCAAATGATCATTCTCTATGTGTTCATTCATTTCATCTAATTCATCATAGTAGAGATCAAGATCTGCGTGGTTCAAAGATGACAAGTCCCTGAGCTTAATTTTCATATGATTAAAATCCTAGAATTCGTTAAATGTAGAAAATATGGAGCAACAATTTCAAAGCAGCATGTATCACCTTCAAGTGTATACCGATCCATGTCAAGATGATCGTGAACGATTAATTGCAGTCATTATTAATCTTAATAGTGCACAAATTCATTTCCTTAACGAATAATGTATTCTCTCTCCTAAGCTATTCTACTATTAGAAAGTTTAATCTAAACTTTTTAGATGTGATAATGGTTTTTCTTATTTTCCCATATTTGACAAATGGATTGAATTTATTATGAATATGAAAGTGGAGGATTTACACCTGAATATATGTTAAAGAATTGCTTATCTGATTGGGCATCATGACCAACCCTATAGCTTGTCAGAAGTTCTCTGTAGTAGTTCATCGATTATAAAACTCAACTGCAATAATTGCAGAACATTAGAAGAATGCGTACTAAATTTGACATCTCTGAAGAGTTTAACACTGGAAAGTTGGTTAATCTGGGATGAACACATTAGATAAATAATGTCAAATTGTCCATAATTGGAATCTTAGAATCTATATGGATTTTGTGCAAACGATTAAAACCAAAAAATCCATATGGATTCAATGATTCCAATTGAGGACAATTTGACATTATTTGCTTAATGTGTTTTTCCCAAATAAAGAAACTTTTAAGAGCTAAACTCTTCACAGATGTTTAAGTACACATTCTTCTCTTATTCTGCATTTATTGCATTTAACTTTTATAATCGATGAACTACTGCAGATAAATTTTGGCAAGCTACGGGGTTGATCATGCCCACTCGGATAAACAATTATATAATGTATATTCAGGCGTAATTCCTCCACTTTCTTATTCAAAGAATAAATCAAGCCACTTGTCAATTGCAGACCATCATCATATCTTAGCACAGAGTTTCGATTGAACATTTTAATGGCTAAGGAGAGGTAGTACATTATCCGTGAAGAAAATAAATTTGTGCACTGCTGTGCTATCTAAACGATCATACTCCTCGGTGTCATAAACAACGTTGTTGATAGAAGTCCAGAAGTATTGCCAATATTTAGAGAGAGTAGATGTTCTAAATGTGTATGTTATGGACAATAGAGAAAGAGTTTGGACAATAAGAGCATAAGGTAGCTTACTAATCCTATCAGTTTCTTCACATTCTGTTTTAATTTATTTTTTCTGAGGTAAGTTTGCAATAAGCATACTTTAAGAGGTGCCAAAGAATTGGTCTTGGTTGCTCATGTTGTTCAAATTGTATTACTATTGCTACGTGAAATCACAAGTTAGCTAACCACTCAACAGCAAAAAAGTACACTACAATTTGTTTATGAAGAATAAGAAGAATTTCAGAAATTCTGTTGTTAAAAATTAAGAGCAAACACATATATTTATAAACAACAAACAATAGCGTAAACATGTACTTACTGTGCTTTATTGGAAAAGTCACAACCCTTTGGAAAACCACAATCCTTCAGAATAATCACAACCTTTCCCAAAAGTCACCATCTTTCGAAAAAGTCACAACTTTTTATTTTACTTTCAAACCTTTTAAGACCCAAAAATTCATGCTACTTATCTTTTCAAACCTTTTAAGACCCAAAATGTGTTATTGTTCTCTTTTTAGACCATTAAAGAGAGCAATAAGACATTTAAACATAACGGTTACAAGTCCTGTATTTTAGTAAACAAAATTATTCATCAAAATTCAAACACAAAATTTAAGAAATGAAATTAGGATAAAGGATACATACACAATGTAGACTTTGGTTGCCCTTTCAAAATCTTGATTGTTTTGTTTTGATGTTGTTGAATGTATGTATTTTTTAATGAAATGGCTAATGTCAGACTACTTATATAGTGGCCATGGAGTAGATCATTTATTTTATTTTTTCTATTTTTGGTCAGATCATAGAAAGAATATATATAAATTAATTAATGAGATCTAGACATTTAAGATAACTAGTTTTTCGACCCGTGCGTTGCACGTGATTACCAATTCAGAAAATATATGTTATAGTAAATAATATTGTTTATTTAAGCGAAGAGTTGAATAATAAGCTTTGCACAAAATAATATTGCTGATTTTTATGTGAATGTTCAATGTGGATCATTATATATATCTCTTATTCACGCAAACCTATGAAGATGGTCAATGAAAATTTTTATTAGCTAAATGCATATATTTATTTCAATTTGCTGAGGTTCAATCATGTAATTGATCGTATCTCAATAATACTACCTTATAGACGATATTTGTTATATATTTTTCTTGTCATCTAACCAGATGTGTTTGCACGTGTATTTCACATTAAACTGTTCAAATGTCATATGAACATGTGAAGAGAACAACTATATTTTATTTTTTAGAACTAATTTAAAATAATATATTTTGAAGTTAGAATTAAATAATATATTTTAAAGTTAGAAGATCTTGTTAACTTGATAATACATTTGTGACATTTACAAAACTTTAATTTAAATACAAATACCTATCCCATATATATCTATATATATATATATATATATATATATATATATATATATATGAGCTTTTCATCATCTAAAATACTATAATATTAAGAAATAGTAAATAAGTAAAACAAAAAGGCAATGTTTATATAGTAATAACTATTTTGAAGCAAACTTTCTAACATTCTAAATCACATTGATAAATAAAGTCATTAGTTTTTCTTGAACATCAAAAGAACAAATTGTGACCATTCTTTAACTCTTGAGAAGTTTAATAATTTTGAAAAAAGATGTTCAAAAGCATATATTTACATCAACATGAGAAATTGTTAAAAAAAAAAAAAAATTTAGACTACATCATGTTAACTTTATATATTGGAACATTACATACTAATGTATATATTATGCAAATTGATGGCCTTTCGGTAGTGCCAATGTAGAAGTTCATCAGTCAACAACTCTGAGGAAACAAAACAGGGCAGTTTACTCAAACATCAAAGATCAATATAAAAAGGGGAGGTAAAGACAACCACATTTTGACAATAATAATGACGGTGTGTTCATTCACAAACAATTAAAAAAGAAGAGAAAATGTGAAGGTACACAATGCAACTTAGAGACACCAGAGAAATATTCAGTGAAGGAAAAGGATAGATACATTTCCTGTAATCCCCATAATAAAATTTATCCTCTTTTTGCTTAATTCTTCTATTGTTGATAGAGCATTGAAGTATATCATCAAAGGGTAGTTAACACCACAATCATGTACTTAGCAAGTTACAAATGGACTACTATTAGCAATTGATTTAATTTTGATATGATAAATTATTGCAGAAAAGGCAGCATCAGGCTGTCATACAACTATTTGACACAAGTAATACACCGACATAAATGTACATTTTCTTTTTTCACCAAAACCAAATCTTTCTTTCCACTCACAAACTCGACAATAATCAGCATATACTAAGAGCAAAGGAATCACTTACAACCTTATTCGAACTAACTCAATGACAATAAATCTCATGAAATCTTTTAAAATGCAAGAAGAAGAATAAGAGTAGAAGATTAAAAAAAAATGAGAGGAAGCCCCTCTATTTATAGTCAACAAAGGGTGGTATGAACAAATATTTTTGTGTCTTATTGGAAAAGTCATGAACTTTTGAGAAGTCACAACCCTTTGGAAAAGTTACAACTTATTGAAAAATTCACAATTCTTTGGAAAAGTCTCAACTCATCAAAAAATCACAACCCTTCGAAAAAGTCACAACTTATTAGAAAAGTCACAACTCATCGAAAAAGTCACAACCTAAGTTAGGGATATAATAGTAATTTAACATTTAAGTTAGGAGTTCATGCTTTTAAGGTAATATAGATATAGATTTTGTCATTAATGGTTCTTAGTTGATTATTTATCCTAAATAGGTTTCTGATGTCATGCTAAAATCATCATTGACGTAATAATTTACTTCTTACACATTTGAAAAAGATATAGTCCCTTGTTTCAATTTTTCACACCTATTTTCCCTTTTAATCCGTTTAAAATTATTATTTTCCTTTCTATAATTTTTAATTATATTTGAATCCATTAAAGATAAGGAGAGACATGACAAACTCACATGCATCATCATGACGACAACTTTACGTTAAATGAGATGTTATTCACAACTCCACATTGCAATTTTCTTTTATAGGAGTAGAAATTAATAGGACTTGATTTCCAATTTGCAAATAACTTCTATTGATTTAAATTAATGACTATATAGCTGATAGTTTACAACATTGCAATAAAAAAGAACCATGGTCAATATATCGAATTCTCTAACTAATCTTTATATGTTGTTAGATACTCGAGAAATTGATTACTCAGAGGCGAAATAAATTAACGATGACATGACAATATTCTGAGTAATGTTTTGACAATGACAAAGTGAACCAGGTTCACAAGCTTATACCAAAACTAATATAAAAGAGAGGGAAAGAAGAAATAACGCGTTGAAGACAAACACTCCTAATTAAGGAAAAATAGTGCAGAAGGCTCCTTATACGGAAAGGAAAAAAAATTAGAAAAGTAATTACTTTCCTTGTAGGATTCAATTAGGGTTTAAACCGCCCTTATAAAAGGATCTTTCAAAAAGAGAAAACAACTTTTGAAATTCATAAATTGAGAGAATTTAGTGGCGAGAGCAATGCAACGCTAAAGAGTGTACGACAGAAGAAAGAAGAACTACAGTTAGACTTTTCTTTCTATAGGCTTAGTTTGGATTGGTTCATCTTAGAATTATTGTTTTGAGATAATTGTACTAAGAGTGAAAGAGAATTTGTGAGGTTTTGTAACAAAAAGTGAGTTTGGCTTCTTGGAGTGTAGAGTATACGATTATAGTTAATTGTTGAACAGTTAGAGTGAGTTATTTAGGTGATTTACTAAAGTTAGTCTTTTTTATTATAGAGTTGTAATCTAAAGTTGTTCTTTGAAGTTAGAGAAGTTTGGTTTAAAATGCTATGAGGGTAGATCGTTTTTTTTTTCTCTTGAGTATGGAGGTTTTCCACGATAAAATCTCTATTTTATTGTATTTCATTTTTGTCTCTGAAAATTCTACAAGAACCCAATTCTTGTTTTGGTGGTCAAAGTTTTGTTTAATTTGTCAAACAACCCCATGTATTTGGAAATTCTGACCCTCCTGACTACGTGTAAAAAATGGACAAGCCTTGTATGGATTAAAACAATCCCCAGGAGCATGGTGCAATCACCTTTCAAGCTTCTTGCTTGCAGACGGGTATTTAAGAGGCAAGATTGACAATACATTGTTCTTCAAAATCAAGGCTCCAATATGCTCATAGTTAAAGTGTATGTAGATGACATTATCTTTGAAGGAAAATATGCAAAACATGAGGCTGACTTTGCACAACTAATGAGTAGTGAATTTTAAATGAGCATGGTCGGAGTGCTCAACTTCTTCTTGGGGCTTTAAATCAAACAATCTTCATATGGAAGTTCAATTCATCAGTAGAAGTACATAAAGGCGCTACTATAGAAGTTCAACATGAATGAAACAATGACGAATAAATCTCCAATTGCAACAACAACGAAGCTTGATATAGATGAACCTGGTCCTGGTACATGACACAAAGTATATAGGAATGATCAGATCTCAAAGAGACCCTTGTAAGCCCGACAAGTATAAATAGTAACTAAGTCTACAAAAGAGAAAGGCACCACAAATCCAAACCCAAGAAACAAAAGTCAGGCTCTCAACCCAAGTAACCACAATATTAAGTAATCCAGCCAACTTCCAACCCAACTAGTAAGAGTTATAATCAATCTAGGCCGCCCAACCAGCTAGTCCACTCCCAAGAAGGTTGATTCCATCCTTGTAGAGGGAGATGCAAACTAACTATCGTTTTTACAAGCACAAACCACATGTTAGGAAGGATCTGCTATTTTTTTGTTGTAATTGATAGCTGGCACAAAATTTAATTTTCATAACAAGTTTTCCTCATTAAAACAAAAAAAAATGTCAACAAAAATAAGGGAAACAAACTAGGAACAAAAGACATTATGATTAATTGGTCTGAAGGAAATAATTGCACTTGTTGGAAAAGCTGACAAATGTTTCATTAGATTTGAGGTATTAGTTGAACAACGGGTGCAGTCCTTATGCTATGGTACTATAACAAGTTTATCAGGATTTATTGCATACTCAAGTGAGAACTTTAAGAATTGATGGAGTTTTATTGCGTCAAAACTACGTGTACAACTATAGAATGGCCTAACCTTGGCATTCTTCAAATTTTTTGTAAAGGAACTTTGAATATGTTTAGTTCAAATGAGAGGTACTTGTCTTCCAGCAAATCAATGCCTTCGCCCTAAAAAAACATGGTATTACAAATACAAAACATGAACAAATCGGGTTAGGTGGTCATCTTAACAACTATAGTAATAAAATTGAAGTCGTTGAGGCTGTAAGGGATCAATATACATTTGACATAAAGATATTGTGAATTGAAAACAAACTGGCAAATCAAGAAATGTCATTAGGTCTTCCAAATTACGAGTCGACCTTAAGAGGTTGTCTAGTGGATGGAAAGTTTTGAAATACAAGAAATTATTGTCAACCATCTGCATTCTAGCAACAATAAGGAGATATCTTCCTCTTCCAACATCAAACTGTAAATCACCTGAACATAAGAATGAGGCAGAATAAAGGTAAGTACATTGATTTACAGGGCTTTCAAACTAAACTAATAGTGATTTTCCATTCTTGTAACACCTTATAGCTTGGACCGATAAAAGGAACTAATATTTAACCTCACGTACTAAATTAAAACTATATGAGTTAATTAATAGGAAGTGAATCAATAGATAATTAATCAAGTTAATTGAAAAAATCATGACCCCGATCGTACAATAAAGTTGAAAGGTAGAAAAGAGGAGCTCAATTCACAATCAACATAAAAGGACTAGAGACATTTGGGACTGATAACTGACCTTGGTAAACCAGGAAGAAAATAGTAGCTCATTAGCACAACGAACGCTTGCCAAATGATCTTTTTCTATGTGTTAATTCATTTAATCTAATTCATCACAGTAGAGATCAAGATTTGTGTGGTTCAAAAATGACAAGTCCCTGAGCTTAATTTTCATATGATTAGAACCCCAAAAGTAGTTAAATATTCAACATAAGGAGCAACAATTTCAAAGCAGCATGTATCACCTTCGAGTGAATACAGATCCCCTCCTTGATTATCTTGATGGATCAATTGTAGACATTATTAATCTTGACATTGCACAAATTCATTTCCTTAACAGATAATGTACTGCCTCTCCTTAGCGACTCTACCATTAAAAAGTTTAGTCTAAACTTTATGTTCGGTCATGATGATGGTGTTTCTTATTTTCCCGTAATTGACAAGTGTATTGAATTTGTTGTGAATAAGAAAGTGGAGGATTTACACCTGGATATATATTATAGAACTGCTTATCCGACTAGGCATCTTGACCAACCCTATAGTTTGCCAGAAGTTCTCTGTAGTAGTTCATCGTTTATAAAACTCAACTGCAATAATTGTAGAACATTAGAAGAATGCGTACTAAATTAGACATCTCCAAAGAGTTTAACGCTAGAAAGTTTGTTAATCCGAGATGAACACATTAAACAAATAATGTCAAATTGTCCTTAATTGGAATCTTTGAATCTATATGGATTTTGTGCAAACTATTAAAACCAAAAAATCCATATGGATTCAATGATTCCAATGGAGGACAATTTGACATTATTTGTTTAATGTATTTATCCCGGATAAACAAACTTTTCAGCGTTAAACTCTTTAGAGATGTTTAATTTAGTACGCAATCTTCTCATATTCTGCAATTATTGCACTTAACTTTAATAATTGATGAACTACTACAGAGAACCTCTAGCAAGATATAGGGTTGGTCATACCCAGTCAGATAAACAATTCTATAACGTATATTTAGGCATAAATCCTCACAGAAAATTCAAACCATTGGTCAATTACGAGAAAATATGACAAACCATCATCATATCTGAACACAAAGTTTAGACTGAACATTTTAATAGCTAAGGAGAGGTAGTACATTATATGTGAAGGAAATAAATTTGTGCACTGTTGAGCTATCTAAATGACTATATTCCTCGGTGTCATAAACAACGTTGTTGATAGAAGTCTAGAAGTATTGCCAATATTTAGAGAGAGTAGATGTTCTGAACATGTTTGTTATGGACAATAAAGAGAGAATTTGGACAATAAGAGCATAAAGTAGCTTATTAATCCTATCAATTTCTTCACATTCTATCTCGATTTTTGGGTTTTTTCTAAGGCAAGTTTTCAATAAGCAGACTTTCTGAGGTCCCAGAGAATTAGTCTTGGTTGCTCATGTTAATCAAATTATATTACTGTCTCTACCTGAAATAGCAACGTCAGCTAACCACTCAACGGCAAAAAATTCATGCTACTTCTCTTTTATTGAGAAGCAACATAAGGCTAAAAAGAGGTGGAAATTATCATTCATCAATGCCGAGAATAAGTTTACTTGTAACTATAATTTCTATAGACAATTTATGTTTTTTTTTCTTTATTTTTTCTTTAATGTCCAACTAACAAAGCTATATCACATGACACTCTTTTTTAATGTGATAAAATATAATATTCATTAATATATTATTGTTTTAAAAATTAGGGGTCGGGAAAGGGAAAAATTAAGGAGGAGATTACAATTAAGGTGAGGAATTGAATGATCTCACTAAAAAAAGTGTAAATTTTTGTAGTCAATGCTACTAAGATTATCCCATGTAATACTATATGGTTACAATTAGCAGCGATTTTAAACAATTAAAAAGAGCAATAAGACATTTAAACTTAAAGTTTACAAGTCCTGTATTTTAGTAAACAAAATTATTCATGAAAATTCAAACACAAAACTTAAGAAATGAAATTAGGATAAAGGATACATACACAATGTAGACTTTGGTTTCCCTTTCAAAATCTCTATTTTTTTGTTTTGATGTTGTTGAACGTATGTATATTTTCATGAAAGGACTGATGGCACACTACTTATATAGTGGCCATGGAGTTGACTATTTAATTTTTTTCTATTTTTGGTCAGATCATAGAAAGAATATATATAAATTAATTAATTAATAAGATCTAGACATTCAATATAATTATGTCATTAATTGTTCTAAGTTGATTATTTATCCTAAATAGATTTCTCATGTCATGCTAAAATCATCATTGACGTAACAATTTACATCATTCACATTTGAAAAAGATATAGTCCACTGTTTAAATTTTCCACACCTATTTTCCATTTTAATCCCTTTAAAATTATTATTTTAAATTAGATTTGAATCCATAAAATATAAGGAGAGACGTGATAAACTCACATGCATCATCATGATGACAACTTTATGTTAAATGACATGCAATTCACGTCTCCACATTCCATTTTTATTTTAGAGGAGTTGCAATTAATAAGACTTGATTTCCATTATGCACATAATTTCTATTGATTTAGCCTAATAACTATATAATTGATATTTTAGAACATTGCATTCCTAAAGAACCATGGTCAAGATATCGAGTTCTCTAACTAATCTCTATATATGTTTATTGATACTCAAGAAATTGAGTCCTCAGAGGAGAAATAAATTAATAATGACATGACGGTATTCTGAGTAAAGTTTTGACAATGACAAAGTGAATTTGGTTCACAAGCTTGTACCAAAACCAAGATAAAAGATCGGGAAAAAAGAAATAACGCGTCGAAGACAAACACTGCTAATTAAGGCACAATAGTGAAGAAGACTCCTTATACGGAAAGAAAAAAATTAGGAAAAGAATTACTTCCATGTAGGATTAAATTAGGGTTTAATCCTTTATAAAATGATCTTTGACAAAGAGAAAAATAGCTTTTGAAATTCATAAATTGAGAGAATTTAGTGGCGAAAGTACTGCAACGCTAAAGAGTATACGATAGAAAAAAATAGAACTATAGTTAGGTTTATCTTTTTATAGGCTTTGTTTGGATTTATTCATCTTAGAATTATTGTTTAGAGATAATTGTATTAATAGTGAAAGAGAATTTGTGAGGTTTTGTAACAGAAAGTGAGTTTGGCTTCTTGAACAGTATAGTATACGATTATAGTTAATTGTTGAACAGTTAGAGTGAGATATTTAGGTGATTTACTAGAGTTAGACTTTTTGATTATAGAGTTGTAATCCAAAGTTTCTCTTTGAATTTAGGGAAGTTTGGTTTAAAATTCTACGAGGGTAGATCGTTTTTTTTCCCTTGAGTAAGGAGGTCTTCCACGATAAAATCTCTATTTTATTGTATTGCATTTTTGTCTTTGAAAATTAAACAAGAACCCAGTTCTTATTTAGGTGGTCAAAGTTTCTTTAATTTTTCAAACAGCCCCTGGATTTGAAAATTCAAACCATCCTAACTACGTGTACAAATAGGACAAGCCTTGTATGGATTAAAACAATCCCCAAGAGCATGGTGCAATCACCTATCAAGCTTCTTGCTTGCACACGGGTATTTTAGAGGCAAGATTGACAATACACTGTTCTTAAAATCAAGGCACCAATATGCTCATAATTAAGGTGTATCTAGATGACATTATCTTTGGAGCAAAAAATGCAAATCATGGGGCTGACTTTGCCCAATTGATGAGCAATGAATTTTAAATGAGCATAAAGGGAGAGCTCAACTTCTTCTTTGGGCTTCAAATCAAACAGTCCTCATCTGTCAGTTCAACTCATTAGTAGAAGTGCATAAAGGCGCTACTAGAGAAGTTCCACATGAATGAAGCAAAGACAAAAAACACTCCAATTGTAACAACAACAAAACTTGATAGAGATGAACCTGGTCCTGGTACATGACATAAACTTTATAGGAATGATCGGATCTTTACGGTACGTAATGGCTAACAGACTTAACATTGTGTTTAGTGTTGGACTCTGTGCATTCTTCTAATCATGTCCAAAGATATCTCATCTAAAGGCTATCGAAAGGATTTTTTGATATCTCAAACGAACATTAAGCCTGGTTCTCTCGTATCTTACAAATGATCCATTTGATCTGGTCGGATTTGCATTTGTAGACTACGCAGTCTACTTGGTAGATAGAAAAAACACATCTATAATGGCTCACTTCTTAGGATCATGCTTAGTATTATGAGCAACAAGGAAACATAACTCATTCACCTTGTCAATGGATGAAGGAGAATATGTTGTTGTTCCTTCGTGTTATGCCCAACTTCTCTGAATCAAGCAACAACTTCAAGATTTTGGCATCATTGTAGGCCTTTTTTCATTGCCTCCTTGGGGCTCATGACTATGCTACTCAATAGTGTGGCCATGATCAACAACATCGAGAAATAAATGACCCATAGAAACTATAGACTAAGTCTCCATCCGCTGAAGCATAACCCACAGACAAAGCATTAAACTCTTTTCTTGTTAGTAGGTAGAATCATAGTAGTGTGGTCGAACAGGTTGTGGAACAACGCTTCATACTCTAACACACTCATGGGAGCACTGCTCTAACCTATAGAACTAATCTTGAGGCGATTATTGAAGTTGCGAGGGTTGAGCCAAGCTAAAAAAAAAAACTCAGAAAACTTAGTCCAAGTGAAAAGAGGAGACCTAACTGAACTGGTCTAAATGAAGGTACACCATGACTTACTAGCTAACCTATCTAAAAGATATATTGTGAATTCAGCTCCTCTCGACTCCACTAGACCTAGAATATTCTCTCGCTAATGGCAAGTTGTAAGAAACTTGTGGGTATCCCCACCCAAAACCTGGAAAACCTTAGAGGTTAGAGTATGAGAAACACTCCAAGCATCTTTTTCTTTAAAGGTATGGCTTCCGCCACATTCACGGGTTGGGCACCTCTAGGTGGTACCTGGACCTGAGGTACCTCTGTTGTAGGCTGATCCTCTAGTGCTAGTGAAGTTGCAGCTCTAGCCTGCTACATTCCCCAAGAACAATCATAAGTTGTACAACGGTTTCCTAAAGGTATGGAGCCATAGAGGGTCCAGGTGATGACTAATTAACGTTTTAAAGACACTTCATCCAATTCTAAGTGTCAAATGAGTTTGGGTTGAATCCCATAGGGAGTGGTACGTGTTTGAGAGTCAAATAGGAAGTACAAACATGGTCATCTCAATATAGGAATATATATTATCGAATAAAAACATAATTCAAATAAGGGGGTGACACAAATGTCAAATAACAGGGGGTTTTGGTTTGAAATTAGAAACTACAGCAGCAACAACCAATAAGAAATATGAATATGAGATGGGTTCTTGGGATGTGATTTTATTATAGACTAATGTTGGCAAATGGGTAATTGCAACTGTTAGGATATAGCTGAATTTTACTAAATAGGTTAAACTATAGAGGAGGTAAACTTTCTCTCGAATATTTTATCCTAAATCAAGTATATTTCTCTCAAACATCGACAAACATGCAAAAGAAGGACAACATACACCTTCGCCCATTCACTCTCTCGAGCTTAGTGTGTGGAAAAGGGTTTAGGATTCACTCTCTCGAGCTGAACCCATGACAACCAAATACACGGTGACTATCAATCAAGAATCTTTGTTTTAAAACCACTCTCTCGAGCAAGCCAAAAGAACAAAGGTAGAAATGCATTAGCAACTACAATTCGTAAATTAAACAACAATTAATGATTGAAATCAGTTCTAAATAGCATTCAAAATGACAATCAGCAATACCCATAAGCTAAATCAGCCCATAATCACACCCCAAGAATTAGAGTTTTAGCTAGACATGATAAAAAGATAGAAAGTGTTACTAAACTAATTTTCCATCAACTAGGTAACATTAATTTCCTTTTTACAATGCTCCAAGATGAAGTATCTTAAAGACCCACTTTTAATTTCTCAAAAGTGAAAAGTTTCAAAACTCCAAAGCTTGGGAAAAACTAATTTCAATACTCAAAGTTCTATTATCCAAACTACATAATTCTCTAATGAAAATCTGATAATGAATAATATGATTCAGAAGATACTAAAATGAATATTCAAAAATGTATTTATAGTCGCCAAAAATGTGTTGTAAAGAGCCACTCGGCGAAATAAGTCGGGCTCATTGATACACTTGGTGATCCGCCCTTTGGTCAAGTTCATCGCCTTCTTTCCTTCGTCTTCAGCATCCTCAAAGTCTATAACTTTAGGCAATCCAAAACTACATCGCGGAAACACTCGGCAATCCACCGACTGCTCCTTTCTCCCGCCAACTTGGTTATTTCCTTTAGGGCTTGGCACACTGGAACTTTAGGTGGTCAAATGGCCATTCGGTGACTCGCCAATGGACTCGGCAATCACCAAGCCTTCATTTCTTCGTTCTTTCAGCTGCTTTGTTCCTTTTTGCAAATTAGTGTCCATGCTTAGTTCCTTAATCCATATACCTAGAAATCAGGGGTTTTACATTAGTTATTGGCACAAATTAAGCATTTGAAGACACTAAATCATTGTAAATAAGCCCTAAATGAGTAAAAATATCTAACTAATCATCACCCCCAACTTAAACTTTTGCTTGTCCTAAATGAAAACTCAAGTTCAGCAGTTCGAAAAGGATTTCTCAAATAGTGCTACACAAGACTCATTCATGAATGCACACAACAAGACTCAACTTACTCAACCAAGGATCAATTGTGCACTCAAAGTTTCAAGTTGTGACTCACCATTACCGAATATTCTCAAGTTCACAATACTTGCTTCAAATGTAAGTTCAAGCTTAACAAAGGTGCTCAAATGCCCTCTCACAAAGAATGAATCCATATTCACACAATATTCATCACAATTTATAGCTTTGGAATCATAATCAACACTCACACCCACAAAGATGAACAGATATATGATTTCACCCATAGGTTAGCCCTTAATTTCCCACCAACAATCTTTTTAGCTCACTTAAGATTTTAAAAAAAAAAAGGACTTTTAAAGGCTTGTAACGGGGTTGAGTGCAAATATATGGTCATTTAGGCTCAATGGTTGTAATCCTAATGAAATGTGGTATGAACAATACTTTATTTCCTTTTGTTCAACATTTTCACTCATGCTCCAAAGTCAGCCCATTATTTACTTTTCATGGACTACCAAACACCCCATTTCTTTTTGCATTTTCACAACTTTATTCCACAACCTTTTCATTCTTTTTCTTTTTTATTGTTCTTTCTTTTTATCTTTTTTTTTTGTATAGAGGGGTTCCATCTTTCTCACAATCATGGATCCAAGGAGGACTCCTTTGCATTTCTTGATTTACATTCTTTTTTCACCACACCCCGAATTTAGGCTTTTGGCCTAAGTTGGTTATTCACAAACCACAACTCATGAGGATTATGAGTGAAGGGATAAAGAGGGGTCACATTTGTATCAAGTTTCTTCCAAGAAAAGGGCTAAGGATCAATGGGTGTTCAAGCAAAGTCCACACATCTGACAAGGTTTTCCACAAAAGAGGTATAATGTCAAATTGCTTCACTCTTTAAAATTGTTTCCTAAGATCATTTCAAGAACTTGCATCACTTAGTTAACCGGAACAACGGGGAAAATTCTAGGTGTCATCACACGTGATTCACGGTAAGAAGGCATTGGCACAAATATCAAACAAGACTCCACACTTTCGCTAGTGTGCAATGTTCATCACAAGAGACTTATTCGATAATCGGCTAGTCACAACGAGATGCAAAAAGTTCACATATTGACTATACAACTCCATTTGTCCTCATTGTGATAGCACATTCATTTTTGTTCGATTGAAAGCACTATTCAAGTTGTATTGATCAACACCAATACTTAAATTGGCAAAAGAACAACCACATTCAAACACAATCAAGAGGTTGCACAAATTTTTCAAAAGGATAAAAAACCATTTACATTTAAAACAAGGAGCCACAAGCTCCAACATCCATACAAATAGTGTTAAAACAAAACTTTTCAATACAAAACCCAGTATATACACAAAACAGTAATCCAAGAGGTAGATATGGAAATACCTCACCCCCACCATAAATAAACAACAATTTGCCCTCAAATGCAATAAAAGTATCCAAAAATCAATAAAAATATGACAAAGAGGGAGGTAAAGAGGGGTCATGTCTAAACAGTCGCTCCGTCTGTCGAGGCATTAGTGCCCATTGAAACATCATCAATGTTAACACCCCTAGGGTCAGCCAAGGTAGTGTCTACCAAAGAGATCTGCAAAGCTGACTCTACCATGGCCTCCTCAAACTCTATAAGGCCCTCGTAAGACGCTTATTCATCAACACCCAACTACTCTTCATCGATCTCAGCCTCAGACTCCGAAGCTACCTCCTCCGATCTAACCTTATCTCTGACTATAGCCAAAGGCATATCTGGCACAACTGGAATATCAGGGATCTCCACTGTCCTAAAAATCATCGACATGTCGGTGGAATTCAACTGGTCCACATCACTCCTCAGCACAGCAATAGTGGCTTTTAGAGTCGTCACCTCCTCAGTGGCCCCTTATCGTTTCTCACAAACCACTATCCGTGTCGCAAAGGCATCAATTGTCGCACTCAAAGGTGTCACAACATTATCAAGAGCCCTCTCAACTAGGCTAGGAATGGTGGCTTAAAGTCTGGAAGCGCGTCTATCAACAGAATGGGCTAGCTGCCCTATCCATAGTAATGTAGCCTGAGTAAGCGGGGGTCGGGAGATAGCAACAACAATAGTACCAGATCTAGGAGGCAAGGAAGTAGTAGAGGTACTAGGCGTCATAAAAGGGGCAGTGTTAGATATACCTAAAGGCCCAGGGGATGGAGTACGCAAAGGTGCCTCTGCAGGTAGTGCATTAGTGCCCAAAATCGGGGATGTGTCCACCAGGGCTATCTTCTTCTTCTCAGTCTCATCTTTCAAGTACTCTGCCTCAATCCTCTAGATGTCGGTAGAAGATGTGGGAATCACTTCCACATCCTTCTTCTCGTCTCTAGGTACCTGAGCTCACCTACACAATTTAGTGATTAGTACCAGGAACGAAAGTGAGGTTTGGTGCTATTTGGCCCTTATGACCATCTCCTGCGCAATGATCATTCCCCAGTTCACCCTTGTCCCATCAACGATGCAACCAAAACATGTTGGTTTTGCATGGTGGAGAATCAACTCATTCTAGGATGGCATGATGGTACTGGTAATTAAGCCAAACTAGAACCTTGTTGCGATGTTGAGGTCCTTCTTTTCAATATATGCTCCAAACTCGATCCTCTTAGGAAGACCTTCACAGATCAAAGGAGCCAGCCACTTTTTCATATTTTCTATTGTATTCATCCTGATCATGTACTAACAGCCATCCTCAATCTCCTTTGTCAATTCAAAAGTGAGATGGGAGACCTGATCCTTACGATTATACCAAGCTTGATTAATTGTGGTAATACCATCAAAAAGTTAGGTTGTTATAATGTAAGGTTGTTACATCAAACCTCCCAGAGAAAGTTGGTTAGCTACGCCCTTGTTCACTAAATCAAGATTTCGGTAAAAATATTGCAGCAAAACTATGTCGGGCAAACCATGAGTTGGGCATTGCAGCACCAACCTATTGTATAGTAGCCAAGTCTCATGAATTGGCTCACCCTCTAAACGCTTGAAGCTTTGGATGTTTTCCCAAAGTGTCATCATCTTCCAAGGAGGGAAAAATCGCACTTGACAGGTGGTGACAAGCTCTTCCCATAGTGATTGGGTCTTGTGGCAATTTAGCCAGTCACTTACATGCCTATCCCATTAAAGAAAATGGGAATAACCTCAATCGGGCTGACTCTTGGGATATGTTCTTAAAGGACAACGGCCCGCAAGCATCAAAAAAGTTTCTAATATGCACATGGGGATCCTCATGAGCCAGCCCACCGAACAACCCTTTCAATTGCAAGAGCTACAACAAAGTACTTGTAATAGGGAATACATTGTTCCCTTCAACCTGAGGCAAGCGAATGGCACCAATTCCACCCATTAGATGAGGGTCATTAACATTAGGCTTATTGAAATCGTTGAGATTGTCAATGTCATCTTTATGGCCTACTTGGCTACCATTGCTTCCGTTCACACTCATTTCCTCTGTTCAATACAACAACACACAAACCAAAAAAAAAGTAGATTCAATTATACTAAGAAGAACAAAATTCAACTTCACCATGAGAATCTCAATCAACACCATTCCCCAGCAACGACGCCATTTTGATTAACGTTTCAAAGACACTTCATCCAATTCTAAGTGTCAACGATCGCTAGTCAATATATAACCCAACTAAATGAATTGGGATAGAATCCCACATGGAGTGGTACATGTATGAGAATCAAATAGGAAGTACGAACATGGCCATCTGAATTATAAGATTAGACATTATCGAATAAAAACATAATTCAAATCCGGGGGTGACACAAATGTCAACTAATAGTGGGTTTTTGTTTGAAATTAGAAACTACAGCAATAACAACCAATAAGAAATATGAATATGAGATGGGTTCTTTGGCTGTGATTCTATTATAGGCTAATGTTGACAAACCGGTAATTGCAACTATTAGGATATAGCTTAATATTAGTGAATAGGGCATAGAGGAGGTAAACTTTCTCTCAAATAATTTACCCCGAATCAAGTCAATTTCTCTCAAACATCGACAAGCATGAAAAATAAGGACAACCTACGCCTTAGCCCATTCACTCTCTCGAGCGTAATGTGTGAAAAAGGGTTTAGGATTCACTCTCTCGAGTTGAACCCATGACAACCCAATACTCAATGACCATCAATTAAGAATCATGGTTTTAAAACCTCTCTCTCGAGCAAGCCAAAAATACGAAGGTAGAACTACATTTGCAACTACAATTCTTAAATTAAACCATAATTAATGATTTAAATCATTTCTAAACAACATTTTAACTAACAATCAGCAATACCCATAAGCTAAATTAGCTCATAATCACATAATCACACCCCAAGAATTGGGGTTTTAGTTAGACATCAGAAAAAGATAGAAATCATTACCAAACTGAGTTTCCATCAATTAGGTAAGATTAATTTAGTCTTTACAATGCTCCAAGATGGAGAATCTCAAAGACCCACTTTCAATTTCTCAAAAGTGAAAAGTTTCAAAACTCCAAAACATGGGAAAAACTAGTCTCAATACTCAGAGTTCTATCTCCAAACTAAATAATTCTCTAATGAAAATTTGATAATGAAAAATATGATTCAAAAGATACTAAACTAAATAATCAAAAACGTATTTATATTCGCCAAAAATGTGCTTTGGAGAGCCACTCGATGAAATAAGTCTACCTCGGCGCCGCCCTTTGGTCAAGTTCATCACCTTGTCGCCTTGGTCATCATCATCCCTAAGGTCTGTAAAATTAGGTGATCCAACACTACATCGCAGAACCACTCGGTGATCTGCCGACTGCTCATTTCTCTTGCCAACTTAGTTCTTTCTTTCAGGGCTTGGCACACTGGAACTTTAGGCGGTCAAATGAAAATTAGGCGACTCGCCAAATGGAGTCAGAACTTTGTTATTTCAGCTGCTTTGTTCCTTTTTGCAAATTAGTATCCATGCTTAGTTCCTCCATCCATATACCTAGAAATCAAGGGTTTTACATCAGTTATTGCCACAAAATAAGCATTTGAGGACACTAAATCATTGTAAATAAGACCTAAATGTGTCCAAATCTCAGACTCATCAACGGTTGAGATGGCCCCGACCCCGCTGATTGAAATGGAACTTAAACTGCTAGAGGGTCATAAGATGGCTCCAGACCTCTCTCTCTTGAGGGCTAATGCTACACTCCTGACCAGCAGTAGAGGTCGACCCCTTCATCAACCTATCGTATAATGTGTATGAACCATCCTTTGAAAAAAATGAAACAAGTGAGATTTCAAGAAAACAACTACACACACGATGCATGAAAGCGATACAAAAGAGGATAAATTCCTAAAGATAACCTATAGCCTCCTAAAGATAGGATAAAAATATCTCCACACCGATCTAGAAATCTCTAATCTGTATTAGCTTTGTATAAGTGAGATTGGCAAATATAGGGCTCTGATACCAACTTTTCATGACCCGACTCCTCGAGTCATGAGAGCATATAATATAACCCTCAAGTATGGAAACTAATGTGTATCCTAGAATAGCAAGCAATAAGTATAAGGGTACAACTAAATAGAAATCAAACTAAACCACCAAACAAAACAAAAGCGGAAGCAAACAAAAAACAATATAAAAAATGTCCCTCCCATAACCTAGAAATCAGAAGTACAGAGTTGTCTAAAACTAAGAGTAAAAATTGTAAAAGTAGACAAAAACAAAGCATGTTCAAAAATGAAAAAGACAAGCTAAATCAGTACAAAATGAGATAAGTGGATGGAAGACTCCAAGCGCTGACACTCAGCTCCAAATCCCTAATTCTTCTAGTTGCACAAATAATCACCGCACGTGCATGACAAAATAGATTAAGATTATAGCATGAGTATAAAAACTAGGTACTTTGTAGATATCACCTGTCGAGTAAGCATGAAAGGTAAAAATAATACGAAATGATAGAATCTAGAAACATATAGAGGTCAAAGCAGATATAAAAAAAAGCATATGAGCATACCGAAAGTAAATCTAAGTACACCTAAGCTAAACCTAACTAACCCCTATAAGCATAGAACATACATCCATGCACGTGTTTAAATGAAAATCAAATAGGCCTTGTAAGCCTGACAGGTATAAAGAGTAACTAAGTCTATAAGAGAGAAAGGCACCACAAATCCAAACCCAAGAAACAAAATGCAAACTCTGTTGAGTCCAAGATTTGCACTCATTTAGGGCTTTATTTGGTAGATTTAGTGTCCTCAAATGCTCATTTTGTTCCAATAACTAATGCAAAATCCTTGACTTCTAGGTATTTGGGTTGAGGAACAAGGCATGGACACAAATGTTCAGAAACGAACAAAGCACCTGAAAGAACAGAGAAATGAAGGTCTAGTGATCGCCAAGTCCCTTTGGCGAGTCACCAAATGGCCATTACCTCGCCTAAAGTTCCAATGTACCAACCCTGAAGTATAAAATCAAGTCAGCGAGAGAAATGAGCAGTCGACATGTTGCCGAGTGGTTCTGCAATACAGTATTGGATCACCCAAAGTTTCATAACTTGAGGATGCTGATGACCAAAGCAAAAAAGGGATGGAACTGACCAAAGTGTCGATTGCCGAACTGATCTGCGAGCCCAACTTTTTGTGCCGAATGGTCCTTCGTAGTACATTTTTGGTGACTATAAATACATTTTCAAACATTAAGTTTACGAGCAGATTTTAATCGTAAGAAATAGTTTTGAGTTTTTTACATTGAACTTTGAGTATTGATAATATTTTTCTTTAGCTTTGAAGAATTGAAGGTTTTCATTTTTGAGAAATTGGAAGTGGGTCTTTGAGATTCTTCAATTTGGACCTTTGTAAAGACAAAACTAATCTTACACAATTGATGGAAGCACAATTTGGTAACGATTTATATCTTTTTATGATGTCTAGCTAAACCCCCAATTCTTGGGATGTGATTGTGGACTGATTTAGTTTATGGGTATTGCTAATTGTTAGTCTAAATGTTGTTTAAAAGTGACTTCAATCAGTAATTGTGGTTTAATTTAAGAAATTATAGTCGCAAATGTAATTCTACCTTCGTTCTTTTGGCTTGCTCAAGAGAGAGGTTTTAAGACCAAGATTATTGATTGATTGTCTCTGGGTATTGGGTTGTCATGGTTTCAGCTTAAGAGAGTGAATCATAAACCCTTTTCCACACATTCAGCTAAAGAGAGTTAATGAACTAAAGTGCATGTTGTTCTTATTTTGGTGCATGTTGGTGTTCGAGAGAAACAGACTTGATTCGTGGTAGATTGTTTGAAAGAAAGTCTATCCCCTCTATAGTCTAGCTTATTCACTAATATACAACCGTTGTCTAATAGTTGCAATTACCCATTTATCTGTATAAGCCTATAATCAAATCACATCCCAAGAACCCATCTCAATATTGTTATTTTTTCTTTATTGCTATTGTAGTTGATATTTTCAAACAAAAACCCCCTGTTATTTGACATTCATGTCACCCCCTTAATTTGAATTTTGTTTTTTTTCTTAAACATCTATTCCTTTGATTGATTTTATCATATTCATACTTTCCTATTTATTCTCAAAAAGATACCACTCCTTATGGGATTCCACCCCAACTCATTTAGTTGGGTGATTATACTAACTAGCGATCATTGACACTTAGAATTGGATGAAGTTTCCTTATACGTGAAATCAGGCTCCCAACCCAACTAACCATAATATCTAGTAATCCAGTCAACTTTCAGCCCAACTAGCAAGAGTGATAATCAATCTAACTCGCCATCCCATCGAGCTAGTCCACTCCCATCCCAACTAGAAAGACTTACATGGGGGCATGTCGACTACTAAAAGGGTCTCAAATATCAAAGCAGCCCATCCAGACAGACCACTTCAAGGCCATCCAACTAGAAAGAGTGTCCCGAGTGGCATTGACTCCCAAAAGGATGTTGAATATGAGAGCAATCAATTCTAAGCCACCGTGAATCAATGTCCCCTCAAAAGGAATCACAAGAAGTATCCAGCCTGAATAACCCTAATCCCAAGTCGCCTATGAAAGAACAAATGTTATGGTAACACATTAGAGGTCAAAACGGATATGAAAGAAAGAATACGAGCATATTGAATGTAATCTAAGTACATCTAGGCTTAACCTAATTAGACCCCTATAAGCCTAATATACACTTATGCAGATGTTAAAACGAAACTCAAACAGACCACAGTAAGCCCGATAGGTATAAAGAGTAACAAAGTTTACAAGAGAGAAAGGCACCACAAATCCAAACCCAAGAAACAAAAGTCAGGCTCCCAACCCAAGTAACCACAATATCTAGTAAGTCAGTTAAGTTCCAGCCCAACTAGCAAGAGTGATAATCAATCTAGGCTGCCCAGCTAGCTAGTCCACTACCAAGAAGGTTGATTCCATCCTTGTATAGGGAGATGCAAACTAGTTCTCCTTTTTGCGAGCACAAACCATAAGTTAAGGGATGATCAGCTGTTTTTTGTTTTAATTGATGGCTGGCACAAAATTTAATTTTCCTAACAAGTTATCCTTATTAACACAAAAAAAATGTTAACAAAAATAAGAGAAACAAACTAGGAATAGAAAACATTATGACTAATTGGTCTGAAGGAAATAATTGCACTTGTTGGAAAATCTAACAAATGCTTTATTAGATTTGAGGTATTAGTAGAACAATCGTTGCAGTCCTTATGCTCTCGTACTATAACAAGTTTATCGGGATTTATTGCATGCTCAAGTAAGAACTTCAAGAATTGATAGAGCTTTATTGCGTCAAAACTAAGTGTACTACTACAAAATGGCATAACCTTGACATTCTTCAAATTCTGTAAAGGAACTTTGAATATGTCTAGTTCAAACAAGAGGTACTTGTCTTCCAGCAAATCAATGTCTTCACCCTAAAAAAAGCATGGTACTACAAATACAGAACAAGGACAAATCGGGTTAGGTGGTAAGATTAACAAATATAGTAATGAAATTGAAGTCGTTGAGGCTGTAAGGGATCAATATATATTTGACAGAAAGATATTGTGAATTGAAAACATATTGGTATATCGGGAAATATCATTTGGTTTTCCAAATTATGAGCCGAACTTAAGAGGTTGTCTAGGGGAAGGAAAGTTTTGAAATACAAGAACTTATTGTCAACCATCTGCATTCCAGTAACAGTAAGGAGATATCTTCCTCTTCCAATATCAAACAGGAAATCACCTTAATAGAAGAATGAGGCAGAATAAAGGTAAGTACATTGATTTACATGGCTTACAAACTAAACCAATTTCTATTTCCCATTCTTGTAACACGTTATAGCTTAGACCAATAAAAGAAAGTAATATTTAACCTCACGTACTAAATTAAAACTTTATGAGTTAATTAAAAGGAAGTGAATCAATAGATAATTAATCAAATTAATTGAAAAAATCTTGACCCCCATCGTACAATCAAGTTGATAGGTAGAAAACAGGAGCTCAATTTACAATAAACATAAAAAGGCTAGAGACATTTGGGACTTATAACTGACCTTGGTAAACCAAGATGACAATATTAGCTCATTCACACAACGAACGCTTGCCAAAAGATCTTTCTCTATGTGCTCATTTATTTCATCTAATTCATCACAATAAAGATCAAGATTTGCGTGGTTCAAAAATGACAAGTCCCTAAGCTTAATTTTCAGATGATTAAGACCCTAGAAATCGTTAAATATTGAACATATGGAGCAATAATTTCAAAGAAGCATGTATCACACTCGAGTGAATACCGATCCATGTCTGGATGATCGTGATGGATCAATTGTAGTCATTATTTATCTTGACTATGCACAAATTCATTTCCTTAACGGATAATGTACTATCTCTCCTTAGCTGATCTACCATTAAAAAGTGTAGTCTAAACTTTATGTTCATATGTGATTATGGTGTTTTTTATTTTCCCGTAATTGACAAGTGGATTAAATTTGTTGTGAATAAGAAAGTGGAGGATTTATGTCTGAATATATGTTATAGAACTGTTTATTTTACTGGGCATCATGACCAACCCTCTAACTTGCCAGAGGTTCTCTCTAGTAGTTCATAGATTATAAAACTCAACTATAATACTTGGAGAACATTAGAAGAATAAGTACTAAATTGGACATCTCTGAAGAGTTTAATGCTGGAAAGTTGGTTAATCCGGGATGAACACATTAAACAAATAATGTCAAATTGTCCTTAATTGGAATCTATATGGATTTTATGCAAATGATGAAAACCAAATAATCCCATATGGATTCAATGATTCCAATTGACAACAATTTTACATTATTTGTTTATTGTGTTTATCCCGGATAAACAAACTTTTCAGCATTAAACTCTTCAGAGATGTTTAATTTAATACGCAATCTTCTCATATTCTATAATTATTGCACTTAAGTTTTATAATCGATGAACTACTATAGAGAACTTCTGGCAAGCTATAGGGTTGGTCATGCCCAGTCGGATAAACAATTCTATAATGTATATTCAAGTGTAAATACTCCACTTTCTTATTCATAGAAAATTCAAGCCATTTGTCAATTACGGGAAAATATGACAGACCATCATCATAGTTAAACACAAAGTTTGGACTGAACATTTTAATGGCTAAGGAGAGGTAGTACATTATCCGTGAAGGAAATAAATTTGTGCACTGCTAAGCTATCTATATAAATGACCATACTCCTCGGTGTCATAAACAACGTTGTTGATAGAAGTCCAAAAGTATTGCCAATCTTTACAGAGAGTAGATGTTCTGAACGTGTCTGTTATCTTTATCCTAACGCGAACTCATGGAATCATACAAATAGAAGTCAAGGCTACCTTGTGTGTTCGTGATGTTAAAACTATTATTGAGAGCAGGGTTAGCTACTCACTTCAGAATATGGATCTTTTTTTTGGAGAACATAAACTACTCCCTCCGTTTCAAAAAGATTGATCTGGTTTGACTTGGCACGAAGTTTAAGAAATTAAAGAAGACTTTTGAATCTTGTGGTCCTAAATTAAAGTTATGTCAAATGTACAAAATTGCCCTTAATCTTGTGGTCTTAAACATGCCACGTGGAAAGAAAAAAGTAAAATGTTACCAAAAAAGGAAAGAGGTCATTTTTTTGAAACTAACTAAAAAGGAAAGGAGGTCATTCTTTGTGAAACGGAGGGAGTAGATGATAAGAAGGAATTGTATCAGTATGAGATCAAAGAAGAGTGTTTCTTAAAATTATTGAAAGCATATGGATCAATTGTCTTGGAACCTATTGAATAAGTTTATGATCACGAGATAACTTATTTCTCGAACCCTTAGCATAAGTTATCTCGTGATTAGTTATCTCAAGTTGATGATCGGTCAGACGACTTGTGTTTTCTATAATATTTTTTCAAACATATTTGCAATATTTTGACATTGTTTCTTTTTTATTTACTCTTATTAAAGAAGAATGTGACATCTTTCGAGATTTGGAAACAGTTTAACTTTTATCGCTTTTATTTTACCCTTACAGTGCTTTTTATTTTACTTTTTGTAATTTTTTTCCCTAGATTATGTTTTTTTTCTATTCAATTGCGGAGTGAAAAAGTATTTTAAATAAAATATATATATTAAATATTATAGTTGGATCTATCGATTGGCTCAAACTTGTGAAGTTAAGCAGACAAGAAGTGGCATCCTATGAACTGGAAATTAAATGTGTTCAGCCAGACTACGTGTCTTGTGTACCAGTCCATCAAAATTTCAACAAAAAATTAATTTGAACACATAATTTTGAAGTGTAGCGAGTTCAACAACTAAAAAATTTAAAGATCAAACTCATCTAATTTAAATTTTAGATCTGCGTCAGCTTATAGTATCAGACAATGTTAGATAAACAAAAATAATTTGTAGTGGTCAATTTATCAATCTCTGGTCTATTAACAGAAATAGAGAAATGCTTTAATTAAATATGCAAAATAAGCAGTAGCAATTTTAGAAAGGGAGAACATAAAAAATAGCAACAAAAATATCATTAAAATCGATGAAACTACAAGGAAAAAATATCAAAATCAACAGATAATGTAAACATAAAAACTCACAAAAAAATTCTAGCCTGAAGGAGGATATTTTATTTATAAACTCAAAAGTTATTTTTCTGTGTGTTCCTGTATATTGAAAATAACTAACAATATCCCTATCTATAATAGTAAACAACCAAACTAAACTAAGACTAAAAAATATATTCCTATATGAACTAGGAAAAACAAATTCTAACTAGACATTAATTAAATAAATATGAAAATAACAACTCCTAAATAACTCAGGATTCCTACTCCAACTTTGAATTACTATTTCCAACATTCTCCTTTGATTAAAAGTTATATAATTTTGCCTCTTTCTTCTTGTCATTGTTGTTGTATTGAAAAACACTTTTCTTCAATCTTCAAATTTTTTCTTGTCATTGGTGTTGTATTGAAAAACTTCTCTTCAATTCTCATTTTTTTCTGTGTTGTGTCGAAACACATTCTCTCCAACGTCCAAGTTTTAGAGCACTTTCTTTTTAACTCATGATATTTTTTTTCTTGATTTTGTTGGAGCACTTCTCTCCAACTTTCAAGTGTTGGAGCACTTTCTCTCCAACTTTTGATATTTTTTCTCTTGGTTGTGTTGGAGCACTTCTGTCCAACTTCCAAGGTTGATGCATGTCCCACCAATGCCTTTTCTATTTATTTTTTTGTTTTTTGGTGTTGGAACACACTCTCTCCAACTCTCATTGATGCCCTTCCCATCAACTCTTTTTTTTTATTATTATTTTGGTGTTGGAGCACTCTCTTGCCATCTCTCGCTGATGCCCTTCCCATAACTACTTTTCTTTTTGTATTTTTTAAAAAAAAATTGTTGTTTCAACACTCTCTCTCAAACTCTCGTTGCTGCCCTTCCTAGCAACTCTTTTTTTTTTTTTTTTTACTTTCTCTAACTTTTAATTTAGAGAAGAGTTTCTTCCTCTTGTGTTTGGTCGCACTTCTTTAAATCTGCAATATTTTTGTAATTATTTCCTCTTATCATGTTCTTCTCATGCATATATTAACCATCTAGCTTTTGTCAACATGATCATTGGCCAGACGGGTGGCATATATGGGTCATAACCACCCGCCGACAACAGAAAATTTAAGATCTTTTACCAGGCTCTTATATCAATTTGAAGGAGGATATTTTATTTATAAACTCAAAAGTTCTATATTTTTGTGTGTTCCTGTATATTGAAAATAACTAACAATATCCCTATTTATAATAGTAAACAACCAAATTAAACTAAGACTACAAAATCTATTTCTATATGAAAGTCACACCCCGAGCCGACACTCGAGAACCATTTCTGATGCCCAAGCAAACCCTTGGCCTGGCTCAAAACTCAGCGGAAGACTTACTCAAGAATATATGAACTCAAAAGTAAAGGTTTCTCAAAAGTCTCAAAGTAATTAAAACAAAATATTTAGAAAAACATTCAACTGGCCAAGAGAGGCAACTGAACAATTGATTAATAAGAAATATGAAAAAGACATAATTTACTTCTAAACTAGTTCTGAAAAGTCAGTTACATACTTAAACTAACATGGTGACCCATTAACACCTCTACTACTAAATAGTTAATTTTTTACCCCATGAGAGGTGTAGCACCACTCTCACAATAGGAGGTGTATCACCCTTGTGCCACATCAATGTCATGTCACTACCATATCAGATGCCATGTCAAATATTGACTAAAATTCTCCGTGTCATTCAATTCTTTCTTTTTCAATGAAGCCACTACCATTGCAGCCATAGTACTACCAAATCTATATATTTCACCAAGACAATCAAAATAGTCACCACAAATTCACCATTGAAATCATACATCATTATGCCCACAAAAATTATAAAGATCCACCACAAAATTTGACATCGATAAACAAACTCATTTCCAAAATAACAGCATCACCACCAAAAAGTACAATCCGCCACCAAATATCTCTACTCTCATTGTCAATATCAATTTTTTCTTCTCTACCGCCTTTAACATCCACCCCTCATCAACAATCCATCATTATATTTTATTTTTTAAATTTAATCATCAATTTAATCAACAACCAAGAAAATCGAAGAGAAAAATCAAATACAATAAAAATGGTGAAATTGAATAAACATTAAAATAGGATATGATGAGGGGTGGTGGAGATGATTTTGGTGGAGGTGTAGTGGGGTGGATGGAAATTGGGTATGGAAAAAATAAAGAAGAAGAAGAAGAGAAAGAAGAAGAGGAAGTGGATGAGAAAGAGAAAGAGGAAGAGGAATAGGATATGACGAGGGGTAGGGGTAGATGATTTTGGTGGAAGTGTAGTGGGGTGGATGAAAATTGTGTATGAAAAAAATAAAGAAGTAGAAGAAGAGGAGGAGGAAGAGGAAGAGGAAGAAGATACGGAGAAGGAACAGGAGCAGGAGGAGGAAGCGGAAGAGGAGGAAGAAGAGGAAGAGGAAGAAGAAGAAGTAGTAGTAGAAGAAGAAGAAGAGGAAGAGGAGGAGGGGGAGGAGGAGGAGGAGGAGGAGGAGGAGGAGGAAGAAGAAGAAGAAGAAGAAGAAGAAGAAGAGGGAAGAGGAAGAGGAAGAGGAAGAGGAAGAGGAAGAGGAAGAGGAAGAAGATGAAGTGGAAAAAGATGAGGAAGAGGAAGAAGAAGAAGGAGGAGGAGGAGGAGGAGGAGAGGAAGGAGAGAAAGGAGAAGAAGAAGGAGGAGGAGGAGGAGGAAGAGAAAAAAAGAATAAGGAGGAGAAAGAGAATAAGAAGAATAAGGAGGAGAAAGAGAAGGATAAGAAGAAGAAGAAGAAGAAGAAGAAGAAGAAGAAGAAGAAGAAGAAGAAGAAAAAGGAGAAGAAGAATATGAAGAACAAGAGGAAGAAGAAGAAGAGGGAGATGAAGAAGAAGATGAAGAGGAAGAGAAAGAGGAAGAGGAAGAAGAGGAGGAGGAAAAGGAGGAGGAGGAAGAAGAGAAGTAAAATGAAGAAGAAGAAGAAGAAGAAGAAGGAGGAGGAGGAGGAAAAGGAGGAGGAGGAAGAAGAGAAGTAAAATGAAGAAGAAGAAGAAGAAGAAGAAGGAGGAGGAGGAGGAGGAGAAGAGGAAGGAGAAGAAGAAGAAGGAGAAGGAGAATCAGAAGAAAAAGGAGAAGAAGAACAAGGAGGAGGAGAAGCAGAAGGATAAGAAGAATAAGAAGAATGAGGAGAAGAAGAAGTAAGAGGAGGAGAAGAACAAGGAGGAGGAGGAGGAGAAGGATAAGAAGAATAAGAAGGATAAGAAGAAGAAGTAAGAGGAGGAGAAGAACAAGGAGGAGGAGGAGCAGAAGGATAAGAAGAATAAGAAGGAGAAGAAGAAGAAGAAGAAGAAGGAGAACAAGGATAAGAAAAAGATGAAGACGATGAAGAAGAGGAAGAGGAAGAAGGAGGAGGAGGAGGAGGATGAAGAGGAAGAGAAGGAAGAGGAAGAAGAGGAAGAAGAGGAGGAGGAGGAGGAAGATGAAGAGGAAGAGGAAGAAGAAGAAGATGAAGGAGGAGGAGGAGGAGGAGGAGGAGGAGGAGAAGAGGAAGGAGAAGGAGAAGAAGGATAAAGAGAAGAAGAAGTAGTAGGAGGAGGAACAGGAGAAGGATAAGAAGGAGATGAAGGAGAAGAAGAAGAAGAAGAAGAAGAAGAAGAAAAAGGAGAAGGATAAGAAGGAGAAGAAGAAGAAGAAGAAGAAGAAGAGAGAGATGAAGAGGAAGAGGAATAAGAAGAAGAAGAAGGACAGTAGCTAGGACATTTTTTTATTTTAGTTTTAAGTTCATATTGTTTAGTTATAACTTTATTATTTTAAATGTCGGTAATATATGTGTATATCTTGTAACTACTTTGAGTAATAATATCAATGATCGATGATCACAAATACTTTAAGCATGGACCTCTTTGCATTAGATTTTGCGCAAAAATAAAAAGATGACAGTATAATTTATTTTACACTAAAAATTTAAAATAGTTTAATCAATTTCACTTTATATTATCAATATTACTAATATTTATCAAGTATTTGTTTTACACTTTTAAATTGTTTTATTAATAGATAATTAATATTTAAAAAAAGGGAAATAATCTAAAAGAAAGTGGTAATTGAACCCCGCACCCCCCCCCCGCCACATTATTTATTTATGTAATTGGAAATTCCACCATAATTTATGTATTATCTCTATGCATATCATCATTATATATAAGTTTGAGTTTCTTTAGCAAATCAAAAGTGTAATTCTATAATTTCATTTTTCCAATTCATGTTTGTGCTTGCCACGTGTTTCGAAGGACCACTGCCTTCCACATCTTCTATTCCAAAATTATAGATCCACCGCCTTCCACATCTTCCATTCCAAAAATCTTAGTTTTATACAACACAGAGGTCTACTCATTCCAACAACAAGTTAAAGGAACACCTCTTTCCCCATTTTCTTTAATGAATATTGTGGATTTTTCTTTCAATTTGAAGTGCTACTATTTAGATTTGGAAATTTTCCTCATCGGAGGTGCATTTTTTGCTGAATTTCTTGGATTCATATGTTTTTCAATGTTATCGTAGCAATAAATTACCACTTTCTACTTGAAGTTAATATTTATTGAGTTGATTTGTTAGTGTTTGTGCTTGTTGCGTGTTTCGAAGGTCAAATGCCTTCCATCTCTTCTATTCCAAAAATGTAGATCTTCCACCTTCCACATCTTCCATTCAAAATATCTTAGTTTTATGTTCCAGAGAGGTCTACTCCTTCCAACAACAAGGAAAATGTACACCTCTTTCCCTTGTTTTCTTTCATGAATATTGTGGGATTTCCTTTCAATCTGAATTGTTGATATTTAGATTTGCAAACCTTCCTAACCAGAGGTGCATTTTTGTTGGATTTGGTTGATTTATAAGTTTTTCAATGTTCTCTTTGCTGTAAATTACCACCTTATACTAAAATTTAATTTTTATTTAATTGATTTGTTAGTGTTTGTTCTTGCCCCGTGTTTCGAAGGTCTACTGCCTTCCACATCTTTTATCCCAAAAATGCAGATCCACCGACTTCCACATCTTCCATTCAAAAAATCTTAGTTTTATGTTCTAGAGATGTCTACTCCTTCTAACAACAAAGATAAGGTACAACTTTTTCCCCTGTTTTCTTTCATAAATATTATGGGTTTTCCTTTTAATTTTAAGTGTTGCTATTTAGATTTCAAAATCTTCGATCGGAGGTGCATTTTCTACAAGATTTTTCGGATCTATATGTTTTTAAATGTTCTCTATGCTATAAATTACCACCTTTTACTTAAAGTTAATTATTATTTAGTTGATTTGTTAGTGTTAGTGTTTGTGCTTGCCGCGGTTTCGAAGGTTCACTGCCTTCCACATCTTTTATTCAAAAAATGTTGATCCACTGCTTTCCACATCTTTAATTCAGAAAATCTTAGTTTTATGTTTCCAATAGGTCTACTCCTTCCAACAACAAGGAAATTGTACAACTCTTTTCCCCGTTTTCTTTCATGAATATTGTGGGTTTTCCTTTCAATCTAAAGTGTCTCTATTTAGATTTGCAAATCTTCCTTATGAAAGGTGCACTTTTTTTTGCATTTTTGTTGGATTTATATGTTTTTCAATGTTCTCTTTGCTATAAATTACCACCTTCTACTTAAAGTTAATTTTTCTAGTTGATTTGTTAGTGTTTTTGCATGCCGCGTGTTACGAAGGTCCACCGCCTTCCATATCTTCTATTCCCAAAATTTAGATCCACCTCCTTCCCCATCCTCCATTCCAAAAATCATAGTTTTATGTTATAGAGAGGTCTACTCCTTCCAACAACAAGTAAAAGGTACATATCTTTCCCTCATTTTCTTTCATTAGTATTGTTGGTTTTCCTTTTAGTCAAAAGTGTTCTTATTTGGATTTGCAAATCTTACTTCCCAGTGGTGTGTTTTTTTCTGGATTTGTTGGATTTATATGTTTTTCAATGTTGCATTTGCTATAAATTACCACCTTCTACTTCAATTTAATTTTTATTTAGTTGATTTGTTAGTGTTTGTGCTTGCCACCTGTTTCGAAGGATCACCGCCTTCCACATGTTTTATTCAAAATGTGTAGATCCACCGCTTACCACATTTTCCATTCTAAAAATCTTAGTTTTATGTTCCCAATAGATCTACTCCTTCTGTAACGACCTGCTTCCATTGTTATAGAAAAGCCAACGGGGAAATTTTTTGGGCTGGAAAACTTTCACGTAGTATTTGGATTTTTCCAAACTAGTCCAGATTTGGACAAAATCGGAGTCTGTGAGGTCCAAGGAAATCTGATAGCAATTGAGTGATCTAATTGTGAATTTGATCACATGAGTAGATAGATAAGTCATTAAGGAATTTGTACAATTTTACGGAATTAAATACGGGCGAGTAGAACTCTCGAAATTGATCTTAGTGTAAATGGTATTTTTTGAGTGTCGATGGTTGAAGGTGTGTTGTGAAATGAGGGTCTTGGATTTATTGAAATAGATCACTATTTCGTGCAAGATGCTTTGGTGGTGATATTGGTCCCTCTAGCTGGGCCGCTATAGCGAGGTGAGGAATGTTGTGGCGGGCCCGACACGACTTAAAGTCGTAAATAAATCCCAAAATGTATTTGTGCTGCACTTTTTAGTATTTAAATCTAAGGAACGAACCCATGCGATTCTTAACAGTTTTTCACCATTCCTAAGGCTAAAGGTAAGATTTTAACTCTCCGAATCCGTTTTCGATCCGTAGAATGTAATCTAATGGGTAATTATCGATGGGGGAGGATTTTGATCTAGAATTTATGGTGGAAACAACCCTAATTTGGTTACTTGGGATCATGGGTATGATCTAGGGTTGTTAGAATTGTTAGTAATCTGGGTAATTAGTGATTGTTTATTGATTGTCGTATTATATTGATTGTTTGTAAACCAAGAACAAGCGAAACAAATCCAGAAAGAGAAGAATCAAGTTTCTTAGGGTTTCAAGCTTGTTTCAAGGTAGGTGATGGTTATGATTCTATGATTGTGTGATGTATGTTTGTTCTTGCTTCATTATGATACATGTATGTATGCGAATGTTGCATTATTGATCACACTCATTGTAAATGAAGATATTAAATAATGGTATGCCATGAAATCATGACTTGATTGTATGATTATGAGAATGTACTTTGTGATTGTGTTGTGGCTTGTTGAATGGATCAGGTATTGCGTTCTGACACACTAACTTGGATCGGTTGCCACGTTCCAACATAATTAAGGGATCGTTTGACAAGTTTTGGCATAAACATTAGATCAGGTACCACGTTCTTGCATGCTAACTATTTGGGTTTGGGTTCCATGAGAGGACCAATGATTTGACATAATTGTGTAGCTTTTGAAATGTGTAATGCATTATTGTTCTTAATGTTGTTAATATTGTATATATTTGGTAGATGCATGTAATTATGTTGTTGTATTAACTTATATATGTTACACTTATTAGGATAGTCGTGTGATCCTACCAGTACAGTGTGGTTGTGTACTGATACTGCACTTGCTCTTATTTTTGTTGAGTACAGGGAATCTTCCGGCAGCTATTGACAGACCTTGCTTAGAAGATCAATGATCGTTTGAATTCAAGGTTGAGCCAATTTTTCCGGACTGCCATGAGTTCTCTTTCGCCTATATCCACCATTTCGGACTTAGACTTTCTAGTTAGTTATTAGTGCATTAGTTTGAGGTTGTATCCCTTTTTGTTTAGACTTTTAGATCATTTTAGATGTTTTGGTACAATGAATTTCAGGTTCTAGGTAGTATTTTTATTTTTTTGTTAAGCTATTAAACTTTTTTTTAGAGTTTATGAGAACTCCCTATTTCTTTCCTTAGTATTTAACTTGCTTTTGTGACTCAAATACTTTAGTTTTTGGTTTAGTTGCTTGGTTTGGGCTGTAGTAGTGGTTCTCCCACTGGAGTGGTAGTGTGGGTGCCAATCACGACGGTCTGGGTTGTGACAAAGGTGGTATCAGAGCCTAGGTTCATTCATCTCGATGCACCAAAATGGGTCAAGTACAGTCTCGCAAAACGGTAAGGGGACACCTTTATTTTTCTTCGAGAGGCTATAAGACTTTAGGAAATCTCTCTGTTTTCTCTTATCTCCTTTCGTGCTATAACTTGATTGCAATTGATATCTAACCTCCTACACTCATTTGTCCGTAGATGGTTAACACTAGATACAAAGGTGTCAGGTCGGTAGCTCCCATCAATGCTCCAGCTAAGAAATCTACAGTGAGAGGTCACATTTGAGGCAAGTGGTAGAGGAAGAGCTAGGGGTAGAGGCCGAAGAAGGGTGGCACCTGCTAGAGATAGGGTACCAGTCGAAATTGCTCCCAAAAATAAGGCCCCTCATGTGCATCATGAAGAGGTAGAGGAGGATATTAAGGTTGAAAATGTTGAGGAGGTTGGACAAGTGGAAGAGGTGCCTGCTGAAGCTATAGGTATTCCTTTCATCGACCCAGTGTTAGCTCAACAAAGCATGTCATTTTTGAAAGGATTGCCTAGTCCTAGAGTGCTTCCATCTGTTCAAGCAACTCAAGCTCCCGCTAATGCCCCCATTGCTATCACTACTCCCAAGGTGAGTGGAAATGTGGGTACTGATGATTTCTGTCATCCTTTATTGGTTTATGTTATTACTCGTAATGAAACGTTGACTAAGTTTTTTAAGCTAAGGCCTCCCGTATTTCTTGGTTCCAAGAGTGAGGATGCTTATGAGTTTATCTTAGACTGCTATGAGAGGCTTTATAAATTGGGAATTGTCCATCAACATGGGGTTGAGTTCGTGACTTTTCAACTTCAAGGTGAGGCCAAGCAGTAGTGAAGTGCTTATATGGAGTGCAGATCTTCAGTTTTACCTCCACTCTCTTAGACCCAATTTTATGCTTTGTTCCTGGAGAAATATGTGGCTAGAACTTTGAGAAATCGTAAGAAAGATGAGTTTATGGCTTTGGAACAAGGTGGTATGTTTGTGGCTACTTTTGAGGCCAAGTTCCATGTTTAATCTAGATATTGTACACAGTTGGTGACTACGGAGGAAGAGAGAATCCATTTAATTATTAAGGGATGAAATTCTGAGTTGCAAGTGTTATCTTTTCATATGAGTTTTGCAAGAAGAAGCTTTAATGAGGTGACAGACTTTGTTAAGAAAGCTTAGGGGGTGAGGAGAGATGGTCAGGCTAAGGCATTGGCAAAAAGGGCCAAGAACTAAGGTAACTTTCAAGGTTCTTACTCTATAGGATCAGGAAAGTCAACACCTGCAGCCAGGCCAATTCAGTCAGATATGCCCACCTCTACAGGTAATTACTCAAGAACTTTATCTCATAATTTGATCCAGGATAACAAGGGAGTCGTGCCTTTGATGGGTAGCAAACCATCTTTTTATCATACTTGCTACAATTGTGGAGAACCTGGACATATAAGAAGAGATTATCCCCACTCACGTGTGTTGGATTCCGTACAACAGCCATCTAGAGTAATGGTACCCACAGGGAATAGTAATAATGGTAGAGGTTGTCCATAAAGTGGGCAAGGAGGTAATCAGCGAGGCCGTGGGGGTAGAGGAAATGGTAATGCAGCCAGAGGTACTGTGCAGCCAGGCAGGGAAGTAGCTCGTCAAGATGATAGGGCTTAGTGTTATGCCTTTTCGGGCAAGAATGAGGAAAAGGTGTGTGATGCAGTGATCACATGTACTATTCTTGTCTATGACCGGATGAGTAATGTGTTATTTGATCTGGGTTCTACCTATTCATATGTATCTGTGAGATTTGCCTCATAATTTGCTATGATTTGTGACATTCTTGATGCCCCCATCCATGTTTCTACCCTAGTTGGAGAGCCTGTAAAAGTCACCCATGTTTATCATGCGTGTTCTATTTTGTTTATGGGTTATCAGACTTGGCTGATTTGGTGATTTTGGATATGGCTGACTTTGACATAATCTTAGGCATGACTTGGTTGTCCCTCTATGATACTGTGCTTAATTGTAATACTAAGTTTGTGACTCTAGAAATTCCGAGAAAGGAAAAATTAGAGTGGGAAGGGGTGTACAAGCCTAAGTAAGCTGAGATTTTATCCTCCATTCGGTCTAGGAAACTGGTAGGGCAAGGTTGTTTGACTTATTTTGCTTATATTCGAGATGTTGAGGTTGAATCTCCATCTATTGAGTCTATTCATGTGGTGTCAGAATTTAGAGAAATGTTTCCTAATGATTTACCTGGTATGCCTTAGGATAGAGATATAGATTTTTGCATGATTTAGAACCTGGTACTCATCCCATTTCCATCCCTTTATATCGCATGGCTCCGATAGAATTGAAGGAGCTTAAGGCTCAAATCCAAGACCTTCTTGATAAGGGATTTATTCGTCCTAGTGCTTCCCCATGGGGTGCTCCAGTTTTGTTCGTTAGGAAAAAAGATGGTAGTATGAGAATGTGTATAGATTACCGGCAATTGAATAGGGTCACTATTCAATACAAGTACCCTTTGCCTTGAACATATGATCTTTTTGATCAATTGCAAAATGCATCAGTTTTCTCTAAGATTGATATAAGATCTGGCTACCATTAGTTAAAAATTAGGCCTGAGGATATGCCCAAGACGGTGTTTAGAATTCTCTATGGGCACTATGAGTTTTTGGTTTAACCAATGCACCTGCAACTTTCATGAATTTGATGAATGGGGTGTTCAAACCATTCCTTGATTCGTTTGTTATAGTCTTTATTGATTATATTTTGGTCTATTCGAAAAGTGAGGAACAGCATGCCAACCATCTTCGTATTGTTCTGGGTGTTCTTGGAAAACAAAAGTTGTATGCTAAATTTTCTAAGTGTGAATTTTGGTTGACTTCAGTTGCATTTTTGGGGCATGTAATTTCAAAAGAAGGGGTAATGGTAGATCCCCAAAATAATGAAGCGGTTAAGAATTGGGTTCGGCCTAGCTCTGTGACAGAATTTAGGAGCTTTGTGAGGCTCGCTAGCTACTATCGTCGATTTGTGAAGAACTTTGCTACTATTGCCACACTTGAAAATTTTAACCATAAAGGAGGTACCCTTTGAATGGACTGAAAAGTTTGATGAGAGCTTCCAAAAGCTCAGGACTCTCTTGATCACCACACCTATCTTAGCATTAACGGTGGAAGGAAAAAACTTTATTATTCTAGTTTGGGTGTTGTGTTGATGTAGGATAAGAATGTTATAGCTTATGTCTCGCGTCAATTGAAGGTGCATGAGAGGAATTATCAAACGCATGATTTAGAGTTGGCAGCGGTAGTGTTTTCTCTTAAGATCTGGCAACAATACCTCTATGGTATCAAGTGTGAAGTGTTTATCGATCATCATAGTTTGGAACATGTGTGCAGTTATAAGGATCTGAATTTGAGACAATGAAGGGAAATGAAGTTACTTAATGATTATGATGTCACCATACAATACCATACGGGTAAGACTAATATAGTGGCAGACGCTTTGAGTTGAAAAGCGATGAGTATGGGTAGTTAGCTTGCTTAATCATAACCAAGCGACCTTTGGCTAAGGAAATTCAGACCTTAGAATCTAAGTTCATGCAATTGGGTATCTCAGAAAGAAGTTGGGCGTTAGCTAGTATTGAAGTAAGGGCCACATTCATTGAGGAGATCAAGGCCAAACAATTTGAGGATGAAAATTTGAATGAACTTAACAAGAGGACTATGATTGGTAAGGCACAAGAGATAACTCTTGATGCGGAGGTTGTGCTCAATTTTAAAGGGAGAATATGTGTTCCTAGAGTAGATGACTTGATTCAGAAATTATTGGCAGAGTCTCATAGTTCATGATATTCTATTCATCTGGGTGTGACCAAGATGTACTGAGATTTGAAGCGAATTAATTAGAGGCCGGTCATGAAGAAAGATATAACGGAGTTTATGGCTAAGTGTCAAAGTTGTCCACAAGTGAAGTATGAACATCAAAGGCCTGCAGGGTTGCTTCAGAGAATGCCAATTACGGAATGGAAGTGGGAGAGGATAGCCATGGATTTTGTGGTTGGCCTTCCCAAGACTTTGGTGAAATTTGATTCTATTTGGGTAGTGGTTGATATATTGACTAAGTCAGCCCATTTTATTTAGGTAAGAATAAATTACAATACTGACTAATTGGCTAAAGAGTATGTTAAAGAGATAGTGAGGTTGCATGGGGTGCCTCTTTCTATCATCTCAGATCGTGGTACGCAGTTTACCTTCAAGTTTTGGAGGAAATTATATGATTAATTGGGCACACAACTCACTTTTAGTACATGCTTCCATCCACAGATAGACGGACAGTCAGAAAGGACTATTCAAGTGTTAGAAGACATGTTGAGGGCATGTGTGATTGATTTTGAAGGGCATTGGAATAAGTTCTTACCTTTGTGTGAATTCTTTTATAATAATAGTTATCACTCCAACATTGACATGGCACCATTCAAAGCACTTTATGGGAGGGGATGTAGATCACCTATATGATGGTTCGAGGTTGGAGATGTGAAACCTTTGGGGGTGGATTCACTAAAGGATGCTTAAGATAAGGTGAGGAGTATTCAAGAAAATCTTTTAGCGACCCAGAGTAGACAGAAAAAGTATGCAAACCATAAAGTAAAAGATATGACTTTTCTAACTAGTGAGAATGTTCTTCTTAAGGTGGCACCCATGAAAGGGGTATTGATATTTGGTAAGAAGGGCAAGCTTAGTCCTAGATTCATTGGTCCATTTGTGATTCTTGAATGTGTGGGACTGGTAGCGTATAGGTTGGCTTTAACTCCTAACCTATCGGGAGTTCATCCGGTATTTCATGTGTCCAAGTTGAAGAGATATCATAGTGATGGGGATTACATCATTAAATGAGACTCAATTGTGATAGACAAAGACCTCCAATATGGGGAGGAAATGATTGCAATTCTAGATTGTGATGTGCGTAAACTGAGGACCAAGGAGACTAAGTTCGTTAAAGTTCAATGGAAGCATCGTCCAATCGAGGATGCTACTTGGGAAATCGAGAGGGACATAAGAGACAAGTATCCCAAATTGTTCATTGATTCAAGTACTACTTTATTCCTTCTTTACCCTATTTTTCCTAAGTTTTGTCGCTTCGGGATGAGTAATTGTTGAATTGGAATCTATTGTAACGACATGTTCCCGTCGTTATAGAAAATCCAATGGGGAAACATTTTGGGCAGGAAAACATTTTTGTAGTATTTGGATTTTTCCAACCTAGTTCAGATTTGGATGAAATCGGAATATGTGAGGTCCGGGGAAATCTGGTAGCAATTGGGTGATCTAATTGTGAATTTAATCACATGAGTAGATAGATAAGTTGTTAGGGAATCCATATGACTTTACGTAATTGAATTCGGGTGAGTAGAACTTCCAAAATTGATCTTAGCATAAACAGTATTTTTTCTGAGTGTCATTGGTTGAAGGTGTATTGTGAAATGGGATTCTTGGATTTATTAAAATAGCTCACTGTTTCGTGCAAGCCACTTTGGCAGTTCTTTTGGTCACTCTGGCGGGGTCGTTGTAGTAGGGTGAGGATCTTTATGGCGGTCCCGACGTGACTTAAAGTCATAAATAAACCCCAAAACTTCTTTATTCTTCACTTTTCGGTTTATAGAGCTAAGGAACGAACCTGAAGCGATTCTTGATAGTTTTTCAACAATCCTTAAGCTTAGGCTAAAGTAAGATTTTAACTCCCCGAATCCGGTTTTGATCCATAGAATGTAATCTAATGGGTAATTATCGATGGGGGAGGATTTTCATCTAAAATTTATGGTAGAAACAACCCTAATTTGGATACTTGGGATCATGGGTATGATCTAGGGTTGTTAGAATTGTTAGTAATCCGGGTGATTAGTGATTGTTTATTGATTCTCGTATTATATTGATTGTTTGTAGACCAAGAACAATTAGAACTAATCCGAAAAGGGAAGAATCAAGTTTCATAGGGTTTCAAACTTTTTTCGAGGTAGGTGATGGTTGTGATTCTATGATTGTGTGATGTATGTTTGTTCTTGTTTCATTATGATATATGTATGTATGCGAATGTTGCATTATTGATCACACTCGTTATGAATGAATATATTGAATAATGGTATGCCATGAAATTATTACTTGATTATATGATTATGAGAATGTACTTTGTGATTATGATTGTGAATTGTTGAATGGAAAGGGTGTTGCGTTCCGACACACTAACTTGGATCGGTTGCCACGTTCTGACATAATTATGGGATCAGTTTCCACGTTCCGACATAAATATTGGATTGGGTACCACGTTCCGATATGGTAACTGTTTGGGTTTGGGTTCCATGAGCGTACCAATGATTTGACATAATTATGTAGCTTGAGAAATTGGAAATGCGTTGTTGTTCGTAATGTTTTTGATATTGTATATATTCAGTAAATGCGTGTAATTATATTTTTGTATTGACTTATGTATATTACACTTAGTGGGATAGTCGTGTGATCCTACCAGTACACTGTGCTTGTGTACTAATACTGCAATTGCTCTTTCTTTGTTGAGTACAGGGCATCTTCAGGAGGCTATTGACAAACCTGGCTTAGAAGATCAATGATCATTCGAATTCAAGGGTGAGCTACTTCGTCCGAGCTGCCATAAGTTCTCTTTCCGTTTATATCCATATTTCAGACTTAGACTCTTCTAGTTAATTGTTATATCATTAGTTTGGGGTTGTAACCCTTCTTGTTTAGACTTTGGGATCATTTTTAGATGTTTTGGTACATTGACTTTCAAGTTCTAGGTAGTATTTCCACATTTTTGTTAAGTTCTTAGATTTTTTATTGTAGTTAATGGGAACTCCCTATTTCTTTCCTTAGTATTTAACTTGCTTCCATAACTTAAATACTTTAGTTTTTGGTTTAGTTTCTTGGTTTGGGCTATAGCAGTGGTTCTCCCACCGGAGTGGTAGTGTGGGTGCCAATCATGACGGTCTGGGTCGTGACACCTTCCAACAACCATGAAAAGGTACACCTCTTTCCCCTATTTTCTTTCATCAATATTGTGGGTTTTCCTTTCAATCTGAAGTGTTTCTATTTAGATTTGCAAATGTTCCTTACCAGAGATGCTTTTTTTGCGGGATTTGTAGGATTTATGTTTTTTTTAATGTTCACCTTTTTATAAACTACCACCTTCTTCTGAAAGTTAGCTTTTATTTAGTTGATTTGTTAGTGTTTGTGCTTGCCGCGTGTTTCGAAGGTCCACTGCCTTCCACATCTTCTAATTAAAAAATTTAGATCCACTGCTTTCCACATCTTCCATTCCAAAAATCTTAATTTTATGTTCTAGATAGGTCTACTCCTTCAACCAACAAGGAAAAGGTACACCTCTTTCTTCCATTGTCTTTCATGAATATTGTTGGTTTTCCTTTCAGTCTGAAGTGTTTCTATTTAGGTTTGCCAATCTTACTTATGGAGGTGTGGTTTTTGCAGTATTTTTTGGACTTATATGTTTTTCAATGTTTTCTTTGCTATAAATTACCTCCTTCTACTTAAAACTATTTTTTATTTAGTTGATTGTTTGTATTGGTGCTTGCTACATGTTTTGAAGGTCCACTACCTTCCATATCTTCTGTTCCAAAAATGTAGATCCCTCACCTTCCACATGTTCCATTCCAGAAATCTTAGTTTTATGTTCCAGAGAGGTCTACTCCTTCCAACAAGAAGGAAAAGGTACACCTATATCCCCAGTTTTCTTTCATGAATATTGTGGGGTTTCCCTTCAATATGAATTGTTGCAATTAAGATTCACATATCTTCCTTACCGGAGGTGCATTTTTTGTTAGATTTGTAGGATTGATATTTTTTTCAATGTTCTCTTTGCTATAAATACAAACTTATACTTAAAGTTAATTTTTATTTAGTTGATTTGTTAGTGTTTGTGCTTGCCGCGTGTTTCGAAGGTCCACCGCCTTCCAGATCGTCTATTCCAAAAATTTAGATCCCCCGCCTTCCATATATTCCATTCTAGAAATCTTAGTTTTATGTTCCAGAGAGGTCTAGTCCTTCCAACAATAAGGAAACGGTACACCTCTTTCCCCCATTTTCTTTCATGAATATTGTTGGTTTTCCTTTCAATCTGAAGTGATGGTTTTCAGATTTGCAAATCTTCCTTACTAGCGGTATGCTTTTTGCTGGATTTATATGTTTTTCAATGTTCTATATGCTATAAATTACCACATTCTACATAAAGTTAATTTTTATTTAGTTGATTTGTTAGAGTTTGTGCTGGCCGGGTGTTTCGAAGGTTCACCACCATCCGCATCTTCTATTCCAAAAATGTAGATCCTCCACCTTCCATATCTTTCATTCCAAAAATCTTAGTTTTATGTTCTAGAAATATCTACTTGTTCCAACAACATGGAAAAGGTACACTTCTTTCCCCCGTTTTCTTTCATGAATATTGTGGGTTTTCCCTTCAATCTGAACTGTTGCTATTTAGATTTGCAAATCTTTCTTACCAGAGGTGCGTTTTTTTGTTGGATTTATATGTTTTTCAATGCTCTCTTTTCTGTAATATACAACCTTATACTTAAAGTTAATTTTTATTTAGTTAATTTGTTAGTGTTTGTGCTTTCCGCGTGTTTCGAAGGTCCACCGCTTTCCGCATCTACTATTCTAAAAATTTAAATCCACCGCATTCCACATCTCTATTCCAAAAATCTTTGTTTTATGTTCTAGAGAGGTCTACTTCTTTCAACAACAAGGAAAAGGTACATCTCTTTCCCCCTTTTTCTTTAATGAATATTGTTGATTTTCCATTCAATCTGAAGTGTTGCTATTGATATTTGCAAACCTTACTTACCGGAGGTGTATTGTTTGCTGGATTTGTTGGATTAATATGATTTTTAATGTTTTATTTGCTATAAATTACCTTCTTCTTCTTAAGGTTTAATTTTTATTTAGTTGATTTGTTAGTGTTTGTGCTTTCCCCGTGTTTCGAAGGTCCACCGTCTTCCACATCTTCTATTCCAAAAATGTAGATCCACCACCTTACCCAACTTCCATTCCAAAAATCTTAGTCTTATATTCAAGAGAGGTCTAATCTTTCCAAAAACAAGGAAAAGGTACACCCCATTTTCTTTCATGAATATTGTGGGTTTTCCTTTCCATCTGAACTATTGCAATTAAGATTTGCAAATCTTCCTTACTGGAGGTGTGATTTTTGCTGGATTTGTTAGATTTATATGTTTTTCAATGTTCTCTTTTCTATAAATTATCACTTTCTACTTAAAGTTAATTTTTATTTAGTTGATTTTGTAGTGTTTGTGCTTGCCGCGTGTTTCGAAGGTCCATTACGTTCCATCTTCTATTCCAAAAACATAGATCCACCGCCTTCCACATCTTCTATTCTAGAAATCTTAGTTTTATACAAACATAGAAACAGTTAGAAGAACAACCCATCACAGTGTAAATATAATAAAGTACACAATTACTTATACTTTGATAAATTGAATATCCCTAGGCTTTACAACATTTTTTAAGAATATTAGTCATGCTTGGATTAACTATGTCGATATCGATTTTTACTTAGGACATACTGCATTTAACAAATTTTGACGAAACAACTTTGCGTAGACTTTTGAGAAGTCATCTGTTGATTTTCAAAGTACATGTCAGTGTTCTTTTGGTTGATTTAGTCATGGGTTGATTTTACTGTAATTAGCTGATCGAAAATACCTGTCAGTGAAACCTGTAAGAATATTCATTTGGCATAAAAGACCAACAAGAGACCAAAGTTTCTGTTTTAGGATGTTTGTTAGTGAAGCTTTTGTTTAATTGTTGTGTTATTTCTTTCAATTTTGTCGGTTCATTTGGTTTTGGGTTATAACCTGATTGTCGAGGTTATTAACTATACCTTGTATGTTCTTCCATTCGAATTCATCAAAAAACATAGAATAGCCTACTTATCTAATGATACTAATGGTACTTCCTTTCTTTATTCTTGATTTGGTAGCATTCTCCTTCTCATTTATAGTGGTTTCCTTCCTCAAAGAAAAAGGACACCCCTCCAGAGAGTTCATCTTCATTTAAGTGCAATGACTAAGCCAGAAAGATCGTTGTTCCTAAGGTTTAAAGTTGTCAAGTAGAAACACTATCCTATGGTTGCAGGGATACTTCTTGTTAGCTTTTTGTTTATAACTATTACTTTTTCACGACTTTCACACGCGAACAAGTAGTTGTTCTCTTTTTCTTTTCCTACCTGAACCATCACCATCACCATCACCATCTATGTATCATTCCTAATAGTTTTTTCACGAGTTTCACCTGCGAACAATTAGTAAGATAATGCTATGAAAAGTTAGCAATCCCGTGATTTGCTGAACACAACTTCTAAAAAAGACATGATTCCTAAAATATCATGTTCCATATCTTCAAAAACAAGATACATGCTAAAAGACAATCTGGAGGTAGTTAGACCCTCTAATTTGATGATATTATACTGATCAAGATTGCATAGGATCATAATCTCTCGTGCCATATATCTAACACTTACTGGCTCGAAGTTATCTAATGGCACCTTCTTAAGGGCAACTTTCCTTCAACTTTCTAAATCACGTGCTCTGAATATCCTGTTGTACGTACCCTGACCTATCTGTTAGAGCCGAGAAATGGTATAGGAAAAACATTCATCAGTTAGAAAACCTAAAGTAACATAATGATATTAAAAATTCTTAAAATATATACCAAGTAGGAAGAAGCATATTGACCCTAGAATAACTGGCATTCCACCCAATATTCCATTGCTCGAAAGAGACAGAGATATCAAGTCTAGCATGACTCTGTTATGAGAACATTTATTGAAAGATGAAAGAAGTTTCACCTCTCGTAACTTTTAGTATTTCTTATTCAGAAACAAGACTTCTAACCTTTGGCATTAACTGGCGATAATGTAAGTTTGGTTTCACTTTCATTACTATATCATCTTGCCTTTTGTGGTCTGCTATGAGAGCATGTATCGGAAGGTTAAGGAAATTTCGCCTCTTATTTAATTTTGTATTTTTCTGAAAGGATTATTCATTTTTTTTGTTCTGAACTATGCAAATTTGAATCTTATGCCCTTTAGATTGTGTTTTGCTTCTCTCTAGAGATAGGGTACAAAGATGCGAAAAGGGATGGTCTTTCAAATTTATTTCAGCCTTCTAAGAACCCTATTAGAATTTGCTTTTTCAACAGCAGCTAAATTTACTTTTACTGCTTTATATTAGATAAGACTTAGTTAATTAGTTGTGAGTCATCTATTCCTATTATTTAGGAGTAAGTTAGTGAGTTAGGAATCTGCTAGTCGTGGGTTTATTACTTTCTGCTTTCTGTTTTCTATTCTAGTTTTATAAATGTAATCTGAAGACATCAATAAAAATGTTCTTCTACCGATATTCTTCTTCACTTCTCTTATTTCTAATAACTCACACTTCTGAAATTATCAACAATTGGTATCGAGAGCTTTTTTATCTTGCAGGATATGTAGGTATTTCTCTGAGTGATTTTTTCAAGTGACTCAAGCACCACAAGTAGAAACAACAAATTATTAAACATGGAAGAACGCTCAAGTTTCTCGGCAATGGCACCTCCTGTCTTTAATGGTGAAAAATTTCACATGTGGACAGTGAGGATGGAAGCTTATCTCAAAGTTTAAGATCTTTGGGAGGCAATCGAGAAAGACTATGAAGTGCTTCCGCTACCCGAAAACCCAAAAATGGCTCAACTCAAAAATCACAAGGAGAAAAAAAATAGAAAATTTAAGGCAAAGGCATGTCTTTTTCCTGCAGTCTCTTCAACAATTTTCACTCGTATCATGTCTCTAAAATCAAAAAAATCCATGTGGGATTGTCTCAAGGCAGAATATGATGGAGATAATCATATCAAAGGTATGCAAGTGTTGAATGTCATTAGAGACTTTGAGTTACATAGGATAAAAGAATCGAAAACCATCAAAGAATACTCTAACAAGCTTATGAGCATAGCAAACAGAGTAAGTATACTTGGTTCTGAGTTTAAAGACTTACGAATTGTTGAAAAGATTCTGGTTACTATACCTGAAAGATTTGAAGCCACCATTACCACTTTGGAGAACACCAAGGATCTGTCAAAAATCACTTTGATGGAATTATTGAATTCCTTACAGGCTCAAGAACAAAGAAGGGTTATGAGAGAAGAGGGAGCATTGGCGGCCAAACATGAAGAGAGTGGAGGATATAAAAAGAAAAACAATAAGAAGAACCAGCCAACAAATGGAGAAGGAGCAGCTCGCTTCAGCAACAAAAGCAAAGAAGGTAGCTTCAAAGGAAACTATCCTCCTTGTACGCATGGTGGAAAGAATGGGCACACACCATATAAGTGTTGGAAAAGGCCGGATGCTAAATGCAGTAACTGCAACCAACTTGGGCATGAAGCAATTATCTGCTAGAATAAATTGCAGCAACAACACACAAACGCCCAGGTTGTTAATGAACAAGAAGAGGATCAACTCTTTGTGACATCGTGTTTTGCAAGCAATGTTTCAACTGAGGCTTGGCCGATTGATAGAGGATGCACAAACAATATGACTCATGAAAAAGAGCTCTTTAAAGACTTGAAGCCTACAGAAGTTACAAAAGTTAGAATAGGTCATGGCGGTTATATTTCGGCAAAAGGAATGGGAACTATTACAATTGAAACACAATCAAGTACTAAAGCAATTTTCGATGATCTTTATGTACCAGATTTAGATCAGAACTTGTTAAGTGTTGGTCAATTGTTAGAAAAAGGTTTCAAATTGTATTTAAAAGATAAACATTTGTTGACCAAGGAAGCCTCAGGACATGACTTGTTTAAAGCCAAAATGAGAGGCAGAAGTTTATCATTAAATCCATTAGAGGAAAAACACGCGGTGTATTCGGCAAGAGAAAATGCTTCTGAGTTATGGCATAAGAGACTCGGACACTATTATTATCAAGGGATTCTCAAAATGCAAGAATTGGTGATAGTCGAGAACCTTTCTAAACTTGGAGAGAGTTCTAAAAATTGTTGGGCATGTCAATTTGGAAAACAAAGTAGACTTCCATTCCCAAAGGAAAGTTGGAGAGCAACAAGAAAGTTATAACTGGTTCACACCAATATTAAAGGACCCCAAAGTACTCCTTCACTTAAAGGTAGTCTTTATTATGTTATTTTTACTGATGATCTAGCCTGAATGTGCTGGATTTATTTTTTAAAGTATAAATTGGAGGTCAAGAGCATTTTTTGGAAGTTGAAAGCGAAGTTGGAAAATGAAAGTTGCTGCAAAATTCAGATTTTATGATTTGACAATGGCAAGGAGTACACTTCTCATTAGTTTGGTCTATTTTGTGAAGAAGCATGGATTGAACGTCAGCTTGCTGCTCCTTATACTTCAGATCAAAATGGAGATAATGAGAGAAAAAATAGATTTATCATGGAGATGGCAAGATGTATGTTGCACAAAAAGAATTTGCCAAAGATATTTTGGGTAGAGGAAGCAAATACAGTTATGTTTCTACAAAATTGACTTCCCTCAAAATCTGTGAAAGATCAAACTCCTTTTGAAGCATGGTATGGATACAAGCCTCCGCTGCATTTTCTTAAACTTTTTGGTTATCTTTGTTTTACCTATGTACCTCAGGTGAAACAGGATAAACTAGATAAGAAAGATGCCTCGGGCATTTTTATTGGGTGCAGTAATGTTTCAAAAGTGTACAAAATCTTTCAGCCTGAAGGTGAGAAGATAGTTATTAGCAGAGATGTTAACTTCATCGAGAATGAAGAATGGGATTGGGATAACTCAAGGAATTCCGTCTAGAAAACAAGCTAGTGGTTAAATGAAAGGGACTATGATCCACCAGTTAGGGGAACTCGATTGCTCTCCTATATATATGAGAGATGCAATGTTGCGATTCGTGAACCTGTTAATCCTAAAGATGCTCTCAAAGACTCCAAGTGGAGAAATGCAATGGCGGAGGAGCTTTTTATGATCGAAAAAATGATACGTGGCAGCTTGTTGAGAAACCTCAAGGCATAAAAGTAATTGGGGTAAAGTGGGTGTTTCGAACCAAGCTAAATGTTGATGGTTCAATCAACAAGCATAAATCAAGGCTTGTAGTGAAGGGTTATGCGTAGATTTTTAGTGTAGATTATTCTGACACTTTTTCTCCATTAGTTAGGCTCGACACGATCAGATTGCTTAACTATTTTTTCACAACGTGGATGGAAAGTGCATTAGATGGATGTCAAATCAGCATTTCTTAATGGAATTCTTGAAGAAGAAATTTATTTTGAGCAACCTCAAGGGTTTGTTATAAATGGAAAGGAAGATAAAGTCTATCGACTACATAAAGCTCTTTATGGCTTAAAACAAGCACCAAGAGCTTTGTATAATAGAATAGATGATTATTTGCTCGGTCTCAATTTTGAAAAGAGTCTTTCAAAATTCACACTATATGTTAAACATAATAGCAGTGAGATTCTTTTTGTTTCTCTTTATGTAGATGACCTTTTGATTACAGGGAGCAGTGAAAAGCTAATTGATGAGTTCAAGCAAGATATGATGCAAGCTTTTGAAATGTCTGAGCTTGGTCTTATGACATATTTCCTTGGAATGGAGATTACAAAAGGAAAATATGATTTTTTCGTTTGCAAGAAAAAGTATGCAAAGGAAATTCTCAAGAAATTCAAAATGGAAAATTGCAAAGATATTAGTACTCCCATGAACCAAAAAGAGAAACTAAGTAAAGATGATGGAGTTGAAATGGGGGATGAGACATACGTCCGAAGTTTCATTGGGTGTTTAATGTATCTTAGAGCAACAAGACCCGATATATTGTATGTTGTAAGTGTTTTATCAAGGTTCATGCATTGTCCTAGTCAAGTACATTTGCAGGAAGCCAAAAGAATTGTGAGATACATCAAGGGAACCATCACCTATGGAGTCATGTTTCAAAAGAATCAACTTGTGAATCTTTGTAGGTATTTCGACAGTGACTGGGGTGGTCTCGAGGATGATGCAAAGAGTACTTAAGGGTACTGTTTTAGTCTTGGTTCTGGAATTTTCTCATGGGGTTGTAAGAAACAAGATATTGTAGCTCAATCTACTGCCGAAGCTGAGTTTGTGACAACTACAACAGTAGTAAATCAAGCATTGTTTCTAAAGAAAATTTTGGTTTATTTGCATATGGAATCAACTAGAAGCATCAAAGTGTTTGTGGACAATGAAGCAGCAATAGCTATATCTCACAATCTTGTGTTTCATAGAAGAACTAACCACTTCAAAATCAAGTTCTTTTTCTTGAGATAAGTGCAAAAAGATGGAGTTATATCTCTTGTCTACTGCAAGTCGGAAGAACAATTGGCTGATATATTAACTAAGCCTTTACTAGTCGGTAAGTTTCAGCATCTCAGATAGAAAATTGGAGTTTAAAGTTTCCAAAGCAAGGAGGAGTGTTAGGAATGTTCTTTATCAACTGCAATTAGCTTTACTTTTACTGCTTTATATTAGATAAGACTTAGTAAATTAGTTCTTAGCCACCTATTACTATTATTTACGAGTAATTTAGTGAGTTAGAATCTGCTAGTCGTGGGTTTACTGCTTTTTGCTTTCTTTTTTTATTCTAGTCTTATAAATGTAAGCTGAAGACATCAATAAAAATATTCCTCTCCCGATAATCTTCTTGACCTCTCTTCTCTCTAATAGCTCATAGTTCTGAAATATACCAACAAACCCTTTGAATCTTTCAACTTTACAATTACTATTCTTATTTTTCTGACTTATATAACTATTATTGTTATTGCTATGACATCTAATTTTTTATTGTCTCAATGATTTTATTTTATAAGAATTGGATTAGCATTTCTATGCATTTGTTCAAAGCTTTTGCCTTCTTGAAGAAAACAAAGGAATACAATGGAAAATATTTGTTGTATTTTTTATCATGCTCTGTACAAGAATTTATAATCAAAGCTAAGAGAAGAAAACCAATCATATGCTTACAGCTGTCCTATTTCTATTGGCTACTTTGTAACAAAATGATGTGCCTCAAGTTATAAAAACTTATTCCAGGAGGCTAAAATAAGCAATTAAGAAACTTAGTAACTGTCAAGAGACAGTTACACATGTATTGGGTGGTTTTTTCTGTAGAAATAAGGGCAGGGCAGTTAAAACAAGGGCATTCAGAAAATTAAGAAAAGGGAATTTTGGGAGAGTTTCTAGCCTCTTGAATGTCTAGAAAGTTTGTGATCTTTACAATTATATAACTAAAGTTCATTATTGTCTTAGGATATGATTTATTATGTCAGTAGTGTGATTGTTTTGTTTTTAGACTTCTTGTTATAATAGCAGTGAATCTAGTGTGAAACAATAGTATTTGTTCCATTGTTTTCTATTTTAGCAGTAAAGTCTATCAAATTGGTATCAGAGCACTAACGTTTAGGGATGGTGAGTAGAATGGAAGGACGAGTCGAACAAGTCGAGACAAATTTGACAGAAGTAAGAGAAGATGTCAGAAAACTGGAAGGATGGTTTCAAGAAATGACAGAGACTCTTGCGAGAATTGAAGCACAAGGGAGAACTATGATGGCAGAAGCATCCCCTTCTCAAACCAGATTTGTCGGAAACCAAGAAGAGGGAAGCAATGTCAACTGGGCTGGAGAAAAAGATGGGAAGAAGTTTCGGAAACTACAATTACCAGTTTTCGAAGGAGAGGATCCTTTGGGATGGATTTCAGAGTGGAGCGATATTTTTCCGTGAAAGAAATTTCTGAAGAAGAAAGATTACAGGCAACAGGTGTTTGTTTGGAAGGAAATTGGTATTATTGGATGGAATCTCGACAACAAATGTTAACCTGGGAAGACTTCGAAAGAGAGTTGTTGAACAGATTTCATTATTCTCAAAAAGTCAACCAATATGTTGTCTTAATGGGGTTGAAGCAGGTTAGCACAGTTACCGTGTTTCGTGAAGAATTTGAAAAGGTGTCGGCATCTATGAAGGAGGCATTTGATGGAATGTTATCTGGAGTGTTTTTAAATGGGCTGAAATAGGAAATTTGGGTAGAAGTAATGTTGTTACAGGCTCAAACATTGAGAGAGATAATGGAGATGGCTCAAAAGGTGGAGGATAGAAATTATGTTTTGCAGCAAGTATAAGGTTTTAAATTTGAATCTGGCAGAGGAAGTGCAAGCAATAAACCAGTTGGGTTTAGACCCAATTATCATCAAGTTGCAAACATTCTTGAATCTCATGACTCAAGAGCTGGAGTAGCAAGTCGTAACACTGATTCACCAGTGCATACTACCACAAAGTCGACTATCTTCAATGAGACTGCAGTAGCAAAGTCTGAAGGACAGTTCAAAAGGTTGTCTAATTTAGAATTTGCCCAAAAAAGAGAGCTAGGGTTATGTTTCAGATGTGATGAAAAATTTGGCCCTAATCATCATTGTAAAATAGGCAACTTAACTTATTAATTATTTCAAAGGCACCCAACACAGAAGAAGATGAAACAGAGGAATTCTTTGAGTCTACCAGAGAAGATGTAGCTGAAGGAGAAATGAAAGGTACTATGATGGTTTTGAATGTGAATTCAGTTGTGGGCCTTACAGGAGGTAGAACAATGAAACTTGTGGGGAAGATTCATGGGCAAGACGTGATAATTTTGGTCGATAGTGGAGCTACCCATAATTTTATATCATCCACCCTCGCTTATCATCTGCAATTACCTATTAAGAAGACCAAAGGATTTGAAGTAACAATTCGTAATGGTCAAGAGGTTAGTGGGAGTGAAGTATGCAAAGAGGTAAGGATAGATGTGCAAGGAGTCCAAATCAACCAACAATATTTTCTATTTGAATTAAGAGGAACTGATGTGGTATTATGGATGGAATGGTTGGCCACATTAGGAGAGATGAGGGTGAATTGGAAACTTCTTACCATGAAATTCAAAGATGCAGGAAGATTGGTGTCGCTTCGAGGGGATCCAACCATGGTTCGAACAGTAATGTCACTCAAAGCCATGACCAATTTGTTAAAGAAAGGAAACCAAGGAAGTAAGTAAGGAGGCCTTAAGCCTACCACCACATCGTTCTTGGGATCATGCTATTACTCTTCAATCTGGAGCACAGCCACCAAACATTCGTCCATATCTATATCCTCATTCTCAAAATGCAAAGATTGAGCATTTGGTCAAAGAGATACTGGCTGCTGGAATCATTAAAACTAGTACTAGTCCATATTCTAGTCCAGTATTACTGGTTAAGAAGAAGGATGCAAGTTGGTGATTTTGCGTGGATAATCGGGCTCTTAATGATATCACGATCCCCGACAAATTTCCAATACTATGAATTGATTAGTTACTTGATGAGCTAGGGGGAGCCACCATATTTTCCAAGTTGGATCTTAAGTAAGGTTATCATCAAATTTGCATTCAAGCTGAATATGAAGCAAAAACAACCTTCCGCACTCATTAGGGACATTATGAGTTTATGGTCATGCCATTTGGTTTAACCAATGCACCCTCAACTTTTCAATCACTGATGAATGATATTTTCAGGGATCATTTGCAAAAATTTATTTTAGTATTCTTTGATGATATTTTGATTTACAGTAAGGATTATGCTTCACATCTGGGGCATTTGAAGGTTGTTTTGGATATTCTCAAACAGAATCAACTGGTAATCAACAAGAAGAAATGCACGTTTGGTCAGCTTAAACTTGAATATTTGGGCCATATCATCTCCTCTGAAGGAGTGCAAGCTGACCCCTCCAAGATTGACAGTATGATATATTGGCCAAGTCCTAGAGATATAAAGTCTTTGCGGGGATTTTTGGGACTCACGGGATATTACAAAAAATTTGTCAAAGATTATAGTAAGATTGTTGCCCCTTTAACTGATTTACTAAAAAAAGATGCCTTTTCATGGGGACAACGCGCTCAACAAGCTTTTGAGGCATTGAAGTTGGCTATGACTCAAGTGCCTGTTTTAGCGATGCCAAACTTTTCTCAACCTTTTGTAATTGAAGCTGATGCTTCGGGATTTGGTGTTGGTGAAGTTTTGATGCAAAATTGTAAACCTATTTCCTATTTCAGTCGAATGCTTTCTTCCAGAGCGAGACAATGTTCGGTATATGAACGAGAGCTAGTGGCTATCGTGTTGGCTGTCAAGAGATGGAATCATTATTTGCTAGGCCATCATTTCATCATTAAAACTGACCATAAATCCCTTAAATTTTTTCTAGGACAGAGGGTTATGGATGAGAATCAACAGAAATGGGTTTCCAAGCTCATGGGTTATAAGTTTGAGATCTAGTACAAATCGGATGTTGAAAATAGAGTGGCTGATGCTTTGTCAAGACGCGGGGAATCTTCAGAGTTATATGCATTTTCAATTTGGCAATATAAAGACAAGAAGGAATGGTACAAGCAAGTACAACAAGACACCAAAATGACTTCTATTTTGCAAAAGTCAATTTCAGAACAACAATCAGATGACAACTACAGCTTGAAGAATGGATGTCTACTATATAAAGGACGCTTGGTTTTGCCAAAAGGATCATCTCGAATACCTGGGCTATTGAAAGAGTTTCATTCTTCTCCAATTGGAGGTCATTCGGGGTATCTTCGCACATATAAAATATTTTTCGAGAATATCTACTGGAAGGTATGAAAAGGGATGTGAAAGACTTTGTTGCTAGGTGTGAAATCTGTCAAAAGAACAAGTCTCAAACTTTGAGTCCTGCGGGATTACTCCAACCTTTGCCTATACCTCATCATGTGTGGGAGGATATAAGTATGGACTTCATTACTAGACTTCCTAAATCCCATAGGTTTGATACTATTTTGGTTGTAGTGGATCTTCTTACTAAGTATGCACATTTTATTCCACTTTCACACTCTTTTAATGTGAAAGATATGGCAGTTGTTTTCATTAAGGAAATGGTTAAATTGCATGGATTTCCTAAGTCTATTGTGTCTGATCGTGACCGTGTGTTCATAAGCCAATTTTGGAATGAACTATTCAAGCTAGCAGGCACTACCTTACGATATAGCTCTTCCTATCATCCAGAAATTGATGGGCAAGCAAAAGTGGTGAATAAAAGTTTTGGAGACATATCTCTGTTGTATGGCAGGAGAAAATCCTAAGGAATGGTCCCATTGGTTATCTTGGGCTGAGTATTGGTTTAATACATCCTTTAACAGATCTGCAGGTATGACACCCTTTAAAGCATTATACGGAAGGGATCCATCATCATTTCATCACATGGATGACACTACTTCAGCGGTGGAAGAAGTAAATGAGCAGGTGCGCACTATAAATCTGATCTTAATTGAACTCAAAGAAAATTTGTTACAAGCACAACAAAGAATGAAGAATCAAGCTGATCGACATCGTAGAGAACTGACTTTTGAGATTGGTGAACTGGTATATCTCAAACTTCAACCCTAAAAACTACGTTCTTTGGCTAAGAAGATCAATGAAAAACTCATTCCCTTCTTTTATGGTCCTTACATGATTCTGGAAAAGATTGGTCCCGTATCTTATCGGTAGGAGTTACCAGTTGGAGAACGCATTCATTCAGTGTTTCATGTTTCAAGTTGAGAAAATGCTTGTTTCCAACTACTTCTGCTCAGAACCTACCTCCATTTCTTAACCAAGAATTGGAGCTTCAAGTTGAGCCTGAGGCAGTGAGACAGATCAAGAAGCTAATCAATGGTAAATTGGAAGTGCTAATCAAGTGGAAGAACCTATCAGAATTTGAGAATACTTGGGAGGAATATGCAATCATCGATCAACAATTTCCAGACTTTCACCTTGAGGACAAGGTGATTCTTCTAGGGAAAGGTAATGATGTGCCTCAAGTTATAAAAACTTATTCCAGGAGGCCAAAATAAGCAATTAAGAAACTTGGTAACTGTCATGAGACAACTACACATTTATTGGGTGGTTTTTTCTGTAGAAATAGGGGCAGGGCAGTTAAAACAAGGGCATTCAGAAAATTAAGAAAAGGGAATTCTGGGAGAGTTTCTAGCCTCTCGAATGTCTAGAAAGGTTGTGATCTTTACAATTATATAACTAAAGTTCATTATTGTCTTAGGATGTGATTTATTATGTCAGTAGTGTGATTGTTTTGTTTTCAGACTTCTTGATGTAATATCAGTGAATCTAGAGTGAAACAACAGTATTTGTTCCCTTATTTTCTATTCCAGCATTAAAGTCTATCACAAACATTTCAAAATTGTGGAGAAGATAACTACTACACTACTACTGAACTTATCCTAGTTTCCAACGTTTGTATGGGCTGCTCACTATAAACTGCATACTAACCACTATTTACAGCAGTAAAAAATAAAAAGGATGTGATTTAATCCATCATATTACAAATGGACAATGATAATGAATAAGGATATAAGTGTCTTATCCTTCTTTGTGAAGGTTAATTTAATGTAGTCAACTCATTTATCATCTTCTGCTGGAGCCGAGTTTAATTTCTTGATACCAACACTTTTTTTGTTGCATTTAAGCATCACCAATGGTGAAATACGCAACTAACACATCCATTATTTTGGAACTTTAGTTTCATAACATTTATGTTGTAAAGCCATTTGTTTCTTTCTGTGTCATTTAGCAACACTTATTATAACAGTTACATTGTTATTTTATTAGAGATCGACTTCTTCCACTTCTCAGGTAGTCGAACTATGGGCGGACCTTCGAACAAGAAGTTTGTGGTGCTTCTTCCATAGCCTAAGGCTTAGCAGATAAATAAAAAAAAACTATGATATGTTGTAGCCTTTCTAACAAGCTCTCAGTATAATGTTCCGCAAACTCTAAATGTAACATATGATGAAACATATATATGTTAATATTAGGCTTAATTGTCTTTTCTTTATTTGCATATCTACACTTCTTAAAGCACGTGCTTTGCACGGGAATCCTTTATCTAGTTCTACTGTAAAAGATAGCTAAATTTCATAAAAAATGGCTTCTCATTTTTTTATTTTTTTTAATTGTTTGATATCCACATTGGAGCCTAAATGATTATTTGCCTCCGTTAGGGCCATTTGGGGGTAACACTCCTACCAAAGATTTTTCTATACCCAAAGCTAGATCCAGAAACTTCTTGCTAAGGAGAAGCAGTACCATCAACTGGACCATATTCTTTGTTGGTCCCACCGAGTTGGAATGCCTAAAATGGATGTGTGGGAACACGTAAAACCCGAAGGTTGATTCCATCCTTGTAGAGGGAGATGAAAACTAGCTCTCCTTTTTACGAGCACAAACCATAGGTTAAGGGACGATCAACTATTTCTTGTTCTAATTAATGGCTGGCACATAATTTAATTTTCATAACAAGTTGTCCTCATTAAAACAAAAAACAAATGTCAACAAAAATAAGAGCAACAAATTAGGAATAGAAAACATTATGACTAATTGGTCCAAAGGAAATAATTGCACTTGTTGGAAAAGCTAACAAATGCTTCATTAGCACAAACATTATGACTAATTGGTCCAAGTGCTCACACTCATCTCCAAATCCCTAATTCTTCTAAATTCACAAACAATGACCACTGCTAGCTGGTAGTAGGACCTGCATGATGAAACATATTAAGATTGTAGCATGAGTATAAAAAATGGGTACTTTGTAGACATCACGTGTTGACTGAGCAAGAAAGCTAAAAACAATATGAAAAGATAGAATCTAGAAACAGACAGAGGTCAAAGCAGATATGAAAGAAAGCATACGAACATACCAAAAGTAAATCTAAGTACTGCTAAGCTTAAACTAACTGACCCATATATGCCTATCACATACACTCATGCACATGTTTAAATGAAAATTAAATAGACCTTGTAAGCCCGACAGGTATAAAGAGCAACTAAGTCTACAAGAGAAAAAGTCACCACAAAGCCAAACCCAAGAAACAAAATCCAGGCTCCCAACCTAAGTAACCACAATATCTAGTAATCAAGTCAACTTCCAGCCCAGCTAGCAAGAGTGATAATCAATCTAGATCGCCCAGCCAACTAGTCCACTCCCAGCCCAACTAGCAAGATTGACATGGGGGCATGATGACTTCAAAAAGGATCTCAAAATATCAAAGTCGCCCATCTAGCCAGACCACTTCAAAGCCATCCAACTAGAAAGAGTATCCCAAGTGGTGTTGACTACCAAAAGGATGTCGAATATGAGATCTATAAATACTAAGCCACCGTGGATCAACATCCCCTCACAAGGAATCACAAGAAGTATACAGCCTGAATAACCCTAATCATAAGTCGCCTGAGAAAAAACAAAAACTATGGTAACACATCAGAGGTCAAAACGGATATAAAAGAAAGCATCCGAGCATATTAAAAGTAAATCTAAATACATTTAGACTAAATCGAACTCGACCCCTATAAGCCTAGAATGTACACTCATGCACATGTTAAAATGAAACTCAAATAGACCCCCGTATGCCCAATAGGTATAAAGAGTAACTAAGTCTATAAGAGAGGAAGGCACCATAAATCCATACCCAATAAACCAAAGTCAGGATCCTAACCCAAGTAACCACGATATCTAGTAATCCAGTCAACTTCCAACCTAGCTAGAAAGAGTGATAATCAATGTTGGCCGCCCATCCAGCTAGTCCAATCCCAAGAAGGCTGATTCCATCCTTGTAGATGGAGATGCAAACTAGCTCTCCTTTTTACGACCACAAACCATAGGTTAAGGGACGATCAACTATTTTTTGTCTAATTAATGGTTGGAACATAATTTATTTTTCATAAGAAGTTATCCTCATTAAAACAAAAAAAATTGTTAACAAAAATAAGAGCAACAAACTAGGAATAGAAAACACTATGATTAATTTGTCCGAAGGAAATAATTGCACTTGTTGGAAAAGCTAACAAATGGTTCATTAGATTTGAGGTATTAGTAGAACAATTGTTGCAATCCTTATGCTCTTGTACTATAACAAGTTTCTTGGGATTTATTACATGCTCAAGTAAGAACTTTAAGATTTGATGGAGCTTTATTGCGTCAAAACTACGCGTACGACTACAAAATGGCATAACCTTGACATTCTTCAAATTATGTAAGGAAACTTTGAATATGTTTTGTTCAAATGAGAGGTACTTGTCTTCCAACAAATCAATATCTTCGCCCTAAAAAAATCATGGTACTACAAATACATAACAAGAAAAAATCGGTTTAGGTGGTAAGTTTAACAACTATAGTAATGAAATTGAAGTCGTTGAGGCTGTAAGGGATCAATATACATTTGACATAAAGATGTTGTCAGTTGAAAAAAAACTGGCATATCAAGAAATATCATTCGGTTTTCCAAATTACAAATCAACCTTAAGAGGTTCTTTAGGGGAAGGAAAGTTTTGAAATACAAGAACTTATTGTCAACCATCTACATTCCAGTAATAGTACGGATGTTTTCCTCTTCCAACATCCAACTGGAAATCACCTGAATAGAAGAATAAGGAAGAATAATGCTAAGTACATTAATTTATAGGGCTTACAAACTAAACCTGTAGTGATTTCCCATTCTTGTAACACCTTATAGCTTAGACCAATAAAAGGAACTAATATTTAACCTCACATACTAAATTAAAACTATATGAGTTAATTAAAAAGATGTTAATCAATAGATAAATAATCAAGTTAATTTAAAAAATGATGACCCCTATCGTACAATCAAGTTGATAGGTAGAAAACACGAGCTCAATTCACAATCAACATAAAAAGACTGGAAACATTTGGGATTGATAACTGACCTTGGTAAACCAGGATGACAATATTAGCTCATTAGCACAATGAACGCTTGCCAAAAGATCTTTCTCTATATTTTCATTCATTTCATATAATTCATCACAGTAGAGATCAAGATTTGCGTGGTTCAAAGATGACAAGTCCCTCAGCTTAATTTTCATATGATTAAAACCCCAGAAATCATTAAATGTTCAACATATGGAGCAATAATTTCAAAGCAGCATGTATCACCTTTGATTGAATATCGATCCCCGTCGGGATGATCGTGATGAATCAATTGTAGTCATTATTAATCTTGGCACTGCACATATTCATTTCCTTAACGGATAATGTACTGCCTCTCCTTAACTAATCTACCATTAAAACGTTTAGTCTAAACTTTATGTTCAGACTTGATGATGGTGTTTCTTATTATCCCACAAGTGGATTGAATTTGTTGTGAATAAGAGAGTGGAGGATTTATGCTTGAATATATGTTATAGAACTGTTTATCCGATTGGGCATCATGACCAACCCTATAGCTTTCCAGAAGTTCTCTATAGTAGTTCATCAATTATAAAACTCAAGTGCAATAATTGCAGAACATTAGAAAAATGCGTACTAAATTGGACATCTCAGAAGAGTTTAATGCTAGAAAGTTTGTTAATTCGGGATGAACACATTAAACAAATAATGTCAAATTGTACTTAATTGGAATATTTGAATCTATATGGATTTTGTGGTGTTAATCTATGGATTTTGTGCAAATGATTAAAACCACAAAATCCATATAGATTCAATGATTCCAATTGAGGACAATTTGACATTATTTGTTTAATGTGTTCATCCCGAATAAACAAATTTTTCAGCGTTAAGCTCTTCAGAGATGTTTAATTTAGTACGCAATCTTTTCATATTGTGCAATTATTGCACTTATGTTTTATTATCGATGAACAACTAAAGAGAACTTCTGGCAAGCTTTAGGATTGGTCATGCCCAGTCGGATAAACAATTCTATAACTCATATTCGGGCGTAAATCCTCCACTTCCTTATTCACAGCAAATTCAAGCCACTTATCAATCACGGGAAAATATGATAGACCACCATTATATCTGACCACAAATTTTAGATTGGACATTTTAATGGCTAATGAGAGGTAGTACATTATCTGTGAAGGAAATGAATTTATGCACTACTGAGCTATCTAAACGACCATACTCCTCGGTGTCATAAACAACGTTGTTGATAGAAGTGCAGAAGTACTATCAATCTTTAGAGAGAGAAGATGTTCTGAAACGTGTTTGTTATGGACAATAAATAAAGAATTTGGACAATAAGAGCATAAGGTAGCTTACTAATCCTATCAATTTCTTCACATTCTGTCTCAATTTTCAGTTTTTTTATGTGGTAAATTTTCAATAAACAGACTTTTAGAGGTGCCTAATAATTGGTCTTGGTTGCTCATGTTGTTCAAATTGTATTACTATTGCTACCTAAAATCACAACATCAGCTAACCACTCAACGACAAAAAAGTAGACTAGAATTTGCTTGTGAAGAATAAGAAGAATTTCAGAAATTCTGTTTTAAAAAATAAGAGCAAACACATATATTTATAAACAACAAACAATAGCATAAACATGTGCTTATTGGGATTTATTGGAAAATTCACAACCCCTTCGAAAAGCCACAATCCTTCAGAATAATCACAACCTTTCCCAAAAGTCACAAAAGTCACCATCTTTCGAAAAAGTCACAACTCTTCATTTTCCTTTCAGACCTTTTAAGACCCAAAAGTCATGCTACTTATGTTTTGTTGATAAACAACACAGGGCTAAGAAGAGGTGGAAATTATCATGCATCAATACACAGAATAAGTTTACTTGTAACTATAATTGCTATAGACAATTTTAGTTTTTTTTTGTTTATTCTTTCTTTAATGGCCAACTAACAAAGTTATATCACATGACACTATTTTTTAATGTGATAATATATGATATTCATTAATATATTATTCTTTTAAAAATTAGGGTTCGGGAAAGGGAAAAATTAAGGAGAAGATTACAATTAAGGTGAGGAAATGAATGATCTCACAAAAAAAAGTGAACATTTAGTAGTTAATGCTACTAAGATTATCCCATGGAATACTATATAATTACAATTTGCAGAGATTTTAAACCATAAAAAAGAGCAATAAGACATTTAAACTTACAGTTTACAAGTCCTGTATTTAAGTGAACAAAATTATTCATCATACTTCAAACACAAAACTTAAGAAATGAAATTGGGATAAAGGATACATACACAGTGTAGACTTTGGTTGCCCTTTCAAAATCTTGATTTTTTTGTTTTGATGTTGTTGAATGTATGTATATTTTCATGAAAGGGCTAATGTCATACTACTTATATAGTGGCCACGGAGTTGACCATTTAATGTTTTTCAATTTTTTGACAAAGCGTAGAAAGAATATATATATATATATATATATATAAAATTAATTAATTAATGACATCTAGAAAATCAAGATAATTATTTCATTAATGGTTCTTAGTTGATTATTTATCCTAACTAGGTTTCTGATGTAATGCTAAAATCATCATTAACGTAATAATTTACTTCTTTCACATTTGAAAAAGATATATTCCCGTGTTTCAATTTTTCACACCTATTTTCCCTTTTAATCCGTTTAAAATTATTATTTTCCTTTTTATAATTTTTAATTATATTAGAATCCATAAAATATAAAGAGAGACGTGACAAACTCACATGCATCGTCATGACGATGACTTTATGTTAAATGAGATGTTATTCACGTCTCCACATTGCACTTTTATTTTATAGGAGCAGCAATTAATAGGACTTGATTTCCATTATGCAAATAATTTCTATTGATTTAGCTTAATGACTATATAGTTGATATTTTACAACATTGTTGTCACGCCCCAAACTCGAGGGGCGCAACTGGCTCCTAATGCCAAAACTCAGGCCCGAGCCAACCCTGCTAACCATTTGCTACTAGCGCATGGCAGCCACACGCAATCAAGAAAACAACCAAGTATATCTCGGCTTAAAACTAATCCCTCGGCCGGCAAGGTCCCTATCAACTGATCTACAAAAGAAACAGCTACTCCCAGGAGATCATATAAATAAATAAACAACTAGCACAGAAGTCCGGATTGACCCGTCGTGGCCACCATGATATCTATACCAAAACTAAAAGCAATTATATATCAATACAGTACATCAAACAACTCACAAGCTTCAGCAAACCAACAACCTAGGCCAGTATAGCCGTAATGTAGCTATACACACCACACACTAGACTGCAAGCCTCTAAGAGTAGTAAATATTGTCGGGACAGGGCCCCAACCTACCCATAAAGATATTTACAATAAAAGGTAACAAACCTCCCAACTCTGGCAGCTGCAGAGGAAAGGGGCTAGCCAATCGAATAGAAGTCAATACTGTTGTTGAGGAGGTCTACTAAGTCGTCTATCAGCAGTTGTATGCATGAATGCAGCGCCCCTAAGGCAATGGGGCGCCAGCACAAAATAATGTACAAAGTATGAAAGGCTATAGACTAAGTGAGCAAGTATCATAATATACCAAAAGCAATTATGTAAGGAAATCAAAATATTAGATAAGCATGCTAACCGGCTACTGAATCTAAAAATACAAAAAATGATCAAACATCAACCTAACCAAGCCCCCATAAGCTTGGCAGGTACAAACAACATACCACCTACCCATGGCCCCATAAGCCCAGAAGGTGCCAAATCAATCTACATACCCCTATCGGTAGCCCCTTGTCTTTGTAAGAAGTCATATAGCCCTTTTGGCAATGATATAGCCCCGTAGGCAACACATATCCCTCTTAGGCAACATTATGGCTCTGTGGGCTACACATATCCCTCTTTTGCATCAACATAGCCTTGTAGGCAACACATAGCCTTCTTTTGCATCAAAAAAGCCCCATAGGTAACACATAATACTCTTCGGGATCAATATAGCCACGTGGGTAACACATAGCCCTCTTTGGAAATAACGTAATCCTATTAGACAACATCATAGCCCCCACAGACAGGTCATAGCTCAATAACTAACCACAATATCCCCAAGGGCGACAACAAACAATTGAATAAGCTAAAGGCGAGCAATTTAGCTATAAACAATATATCTGAATAATCTCCAAGTCATTCCTAACTTAGGGTCGTTCTTAACAGATTATGAGTCCCTAAAATAAGGCTTTACAACCACTCAATTAGCTAACCACTCACAATTACATCTACAAGATCACCAACGTTAACTACCTCTAAGGAAACATATCGAACGAAGGGATTAAGCTTAACATACCTCTCAAATGAACGCTCAAAAGACCGTAGTTCCTTCACAAAAGTTGTTCCTTATGTCGTAAGCTTCACAAATACTATATATACACAGCTGGTACGCACCTATAAATATTTCATAATTATTCTTAAATCAGCAGATTTTCCATATTGCCCCAACTTGTCGAAACATCTATAGAAATTCATAAAAACAATCATAAAAGAGTCCTCAGATAATTACCTTAGTTAACCAAGTCTAAACCATGAAGAAACAACAATAACTACAAATTTATATATTCAAAAACTAGCTCCAAACGCAACGAATAGAAGGGAGAAATGATTGCCACGTATAGAGATCACGTTTCTAGGCACAGGGGCAACGTTTAATGGTAGAAATCGTCAAAAACAAACCTTTATCATGCAAGAACTCCATAGGAACCCTCTCTTAAACTTTCTCTCTAGTTTGGAAGTGAAATTAAATGTTTTCATGGCTTAAAATGTTGAGTAAGCCGACATACCACATTTTTTACCCGACCCGGATACTACCCCGGTAATTCGTAGTAAAACCCTCATAAATTTTTACTTCGATGTCGGTTGGATACAGATTTTGTGCGTTGCAAACTAGATTTGTAGGCGTTCGATTTAATGGGTGATAGGCCTTCTAACTCTTTATATATTCGGAGAAAACATCCAAGATATTTGACCCAAATTTTAGAGAAATCTTTAAGAAGGAACTTACGATAACTTTCACCAACTTTTATTTTGCCACTTGCCTAACTTCAAAACTTGAGATACAACCCTTGAACACTTAGAATATGACATACCACATCATTCTTAATTTGTTACCTACCCTCCTTGTCTTTCCACGAAAATACGAGTTAATTTCGACATTTTGAAAAGTCGAGGTGTTACACCCTTCGCCCCTTAGAAACATTCGTCCTCACATGAAAAAACTCTAAGTCACATGGTTAAGTCCTTAGGAGTTTCAAAATTTTAGGCAGAATATCCTTTGTAAATGTGACTATCCAGGAACATGAAACGCTGAAATTCTAACCTAGATGTCTTAGAGGATGATATAAATAACTAAACAGTATATCTCCACAATAACAGTGCAAGTAAATATACATTGACAACAACAATAATAATAACCAACAATATATAAAAAAAATCAAATTGGTAGCTAACCTCACTGTACTAATATACACTGATATGCCATCACACTGGGGTACGAAACAAGTGAGGATATTTGGACCTCTTGCCATCCTCAGCTTCCCAGGTCACCTCTTCTCTATTCTTATTTCTCCACAATACTTTAACCAAAGACACCTCTTTGGTCCTCAATTTACAGACCTGCTGATCTAATATGGCAATTGGAGTTTCCTCGTAGGACAACTCTTATGTGATATGATCATCTTCAATCGGGATAACACAAGAAGGGTCCCCTACACACTTCTGTAGCATCGATACATGGAAAACTGGATGAATAGATTCTAGCACCGAAGGCAATTCTAACTCAAAAGCCACCCATCTTACCCTCTGAAGGATCCGATATGGCCCAATGAATCTTGGACTAAGCTAGCATTTTTTGCCATATCTCATAACACCCTTCATAGGATAGACTTTTAAGAATACCCAGTCATCGACACAAAACTCTAAGTCCCTTTGTTGCACGTCTGAGTATGACTTCTATTGGCTTTGAGTTGTTAGCAACCTCTCCCGAATGAGCTTAATCTGCTCCACTATTTACTGTACTAAGTTGGATCCAATCAACCCTAACTTACATACCTCAAATTATTCGATGGGGCACCTACATTTTCACACATACAAAGCCCCATAAGGTGGCATCCCAATACTCGAATGATAATTATTATTATTTGCAAACTCAATAAGAGGGAAGTGGTCATCCCAACTTCCCTTGAAGTCTAGAGCTCATGCCCGTAGCATATCCTCGAGTGTCAATATTGTGTGCTCAGCCTAGCCATCTGTCTGAGGGTGAAAGGCTATACTAAGATTAACCTGTGTCCCCAGTCCTTTCTGGAAGGACTTCCAGAAGTTAACGATAAATTTTTCTCCACCATCAAAGATAATAGCTACTGGGACACCGTGTAGCGTAACAATATCTCTAATATAGAGCCCTGCATAGTCTTCGATCGTAAAGGTAGCACTGACTGGTAAGAAGTTGGTTGATTTTGTTAGTTTATCAATAATTACCCAAATAGAGTCAAACGTGTAATGCAATCGAGGTAACCCTATAATAAAATCCATATTAATTACTTCCCACTTATACAAAGGAATGGCTATCTCCTAAACTAGACCAGCGAGCTTTTGTTGGCAGTTAGGACACTGTGCCACAGACTCAGCAACTTTCTTCTTCATCCCGTGCCACCAATAGATCTCCTTAATATCTTGGTACATCTTCGTTGAACAAGGGTGAATAGAATAACGAGAATGATGTGCCTCTTTCATAATCTGGTGTCGAAGCCCTGCAACATTTGGAGCACACAATCGATCGTTATATCTAAGGACTCCATCTCCAGCTACATCAAATGCTAAGTATTATTTATCCTAAGCCTTGGATCTGAGCTGCTCTAAGCTTGGATCCTCTTGTTGCCGTGATTTTACTTCTACAACTAGAGATGATATAGTTGTTTCCTGAATTGTTACCCCCACTATTTTCTGCCCCTAACAATCTGACTCCCAAGCTAGCTAACTAATAAAGCTCTCGCGCTAGCTCACGCTTCACAACACCTAAATAGGATAAATTACCATAGATTTTCGACTGAGGGCATCGTCTACCACATTCGCCTTTCCTGGATGATATAAAATATCCACGTCATAGTCTTTCAGTAACTCAACCCATTGACGTTGTCGCAGATTTAACTCCCTCTGTCTAAAGATATATTGAAGGATTTTATGATCTTTGAAGATGTCAACATTAATGCCATACAAATAATGTCTCCAGATATTTAACGCATGCACAACTGCAGCCAACTCTAAATCGTGAGTCAGATAGTTCTTCTCATGGTTTCTCAACTGCCTTGAAACATATGCGATAACCTTACCATCTTGCATTAGAACACATCCCAACCCAACACTAGAAGCATCACAATACACCGCATAGCCTTCTGAACCCTCTGGCAATGCTAGAACTTGTGTTGATCCCAACATGTCCTGCAGCTCTTGGAAACTATGCTCGCAAGCCTCAATCCATTGGAACTTCGCTGCTTTTTAAGTCAATTTTGTTAATGAGACTAAAAGTGAAGAAAACCCCTCTACAGACCTTATGTATTACCCAGCTAACCCTAAGAAACTACGAGCCTCAGTTGGATTCATGGGTCTAGGCCAAGTCTTTATAGCCTCAATCTTTTATGTATCAACTACATTGCCTACATCTGATACAATATGGCCTAAGAAAGCTACAGAGTTCAACCACAACTCACACTTAGAAAGCTTTGCATAAAGTTCTTGGTCTTGAAGAGCCTGAAGGACTGGTCGCAGACGATTTTCATGCTCAGCTTTTGAACGTGAATACGCAAAAATATCATCAATAAATACAATCACAAACAAGTCTAGATATGGCCAGGATATACTATTCATCAGGTCCATGAACACTACTTGGGCATTAGTTAATCTAAAAGACATTACCAAGAACTCAAACTGTGCATATTTGGTTCTAAAAGCTATCTTTGGAACGTCTTTCTCCTGAACTCGTATATGGTGGTACCCTAATTTTAAATCAATCTTTGAGAAAAACTTAACACCTTGTAACTGACCAAACAAGTCACCAGTCTTCGAAAGGGGATACTTATTCTTTATAGTCGCCTTATTCAGCTGTCGGCAATCGATACACATTCTTAGTTAGCCATCTTTCTTCCTTACGAATAACACTGACGCACCCCATGGTGAAGCACTAGGCCTAATAAAGCCTTTATCCAGCAAGTCTTTCAACTGATCCTTCCATTTCTTTAGCTCAGCAGGAGCCATTCTATAAGGAGGGATTTATATGGGTTGTGCACCTGGTAGCATATGGATAGCAAAATCAATTTCCCATTCTAGAGGGATACCAGGTAGCTCGTCTGGAAATACATCTAGAAACTCATTAACTATCGGAATAGACTAAAGATTCAATGGTTCTGCATCCATATCATGAATGTAAATAAGATGATAAATACAACCCTTATTAATCATCCTCCTAGCCTTAATATAGGAAATAAACCTACCTTTTGGTGTTGTTGTATCGCCTTTCCATTCACAAACTGCCTCTCCTAGAAAGTGGAATCTAACAATCTTTGTCCGACACTCAACATTAGCATAACAAGATGCTAACCAAACCATAATGACGTGGAAATCGACCATCTATAACTCTACGAGATCTACAAAGGTCTTATGGTCAATAATTTCTACCATGTAACCTCGATAGACTCTCTTGGCAACAATAGACTCACCAACTAGTGTAGTTACAATAAACGGTCGATTTAATGACTCTGCTACTATACATAACTTCCCCACAATAAATGAAGTAACATAAGACAAAGTAGATCCAGGATCTATCAAAGTATAAACACAATAGGAGCAAATAATTAATGTACCTGTCACAACATCTGGTGATGACTCTGAGTCCTGTCAGTCGACTAGTGAATATGTACGGTTTTTTCCACTACCAAAACTAGATGCTCCATATTTGGTTCCACCTCTACCTCTACCTACTGATGTTTGGGGTCCATGCCCTGTAGACTGTGCTGATGAAGAGGAACCTACTACTGACTTATACCACCCTGACCTATGGTCGAGCAATTTCTCCACTCATGCCCCTCCTGTTCACAAGAATAACAACCTATGGAACCCTATCTGCACCTCCCAAAATGCATCCTACTGCAAGTAGCACAACGTGGCGGGGCTGTCCTAGCCTGACCTAAACCCCTCTACTATTGAGAGCCTGATGCTCGTGAATCTTCACCTAGGACTGACTAACCCTAACGATTAAATCCACTACCCTGGGAACTGCTATGGTGGAGATCTAGGTGGCCTAATAGAATATCGGGGTCTGGGACCACCCTAAAACTCTCCCTGTAAATCAGGGCCTAGCCCTCTTTTATTTCTTTTTCTCTCTCGACCCTCTCACTCATATACTGTAAATGTCGACGATCCTCTATGCCTTGTGCAGAGAGCTAAATTCACGAGATATCCATATTATCATTTAGTACACCAGTATAACAACCATCGATAGAGCCTGAGTCGAGCCCTCCCATAAATCTACGCACCCTATCATGCATCGTATCAACAAATGTTGGTGTATATCTAGCCAATAAATCAAATCTCAGCCCGTACTCTCGAAAACTCATGCTTCTTATTGGAGGTTCAAAAACTTGTCCACCCGGCCATCCCTAATCTCTCGAGGCAAATAATGATCTATGAAAGCTTCTATAAAGCTATCCCAAGTGGGTAGAGATGCATCTTTTCCCCTACATCTCTCCTAACTCTCGTACCACAATACTGCAGCATCACGCAATTAAAATGATGCTTACTCAACTGACTCAGTTGTTGTGCTAAGAGTGAAAGATAATTTGTTATGTTTTGTAACAAAAAGTGAGTTTGGCTTCTTGGAGAGTAGAGTAAACGATTATAGTTAATTGTTGAACAGTTAGAGTGAGCTATTTAGGTGATTTACTAGAGTTAGTATTTTTTATTATAGAGTTGTAATATAAAGTTGGTCTTTGAATTTATGGAAGTTTGGTTTAAAATGCTATGAGGGTAGATCCTTGTTTTTTTCCCTCAAGTAAGGAGGTTTTCCACGATAAAATCTCTATTTTATTGTATTGTATTTTTGTCTCTGAAAATTCAACAAGAACCCAGTTCTTGTTTAGGCAGTCAAAGTTTCTTTAATTTGTCAAACAACCCCTCTGATTTGAAAATTCTGACCATCCTGACTACGTGTACAAACGGGACAATCCTTGTATGGATTAAAACAATCCCCAAGGGCAATGAATTTTAAATGAGCATGATGGGAGAGCTCAATTTCTTCTTGGGTATTCAAATCAAACAGTCCTCATCTGACATTTCAACTCATCCGTAGAAGTACATAATAGGTGCTACTAAAGAAGTTCAACATGAATGAAGCAAAGACGAATAACACACCAATTTCAACAACAACGAAGCTTGATAGAGATGAACCTTGTCCTGGTACATGACACAAAGTATATAGGAATGATCGGATCTCTATTGTATGTAATGGCTAATAGACCTAACATTGTATTTAGTGTTGGACTCTGTGCATGCTTCCAATCATTTCCAAAGAAATTCCATCTGAAAGCTATCAAAAGAATTTTGTGATATCTCAAATGAACGTTGAGCCTAGTTCTCTGGTATCCTACAAATGATTCATTTGATCTGGTCGGATTTGCATTTGCAGACTACGTAGTCTACTTGGTAGGTAGAAAAAACACATCTAAAATGGCTCACTTTTTAGGGTCATTCTTATGTAATATCTCACAATTTGAAATATCTAGGAAGAAGATAATGATTGGAAATAGTCATTTTTGGAAATAATGAAAAAACTGGAAATTTGTTTAAGTTAGGAAAAGTGAGTTTTTGGTAAACTTCAAACGGCCATAACTCATAGCTCAGAATCAGTTAGGTGTACTTCCAGATATGGTTGGAAATATCTTGGAATTATCTTTCCAACGCTGCTGAGTTTACACGATTCTGAGTTCCTATAAGTGAGTTATTTCCTTTGGAAGTTGGGCTATTCAAATAAGAAAATGTCGAATCCGGATTTTTGAAGGGTATTTCACACCTTTCCTTATCAAATTAATTTAATTCCTTTTAATGAATTAATTAAAGGTCTAAGGTGAACTTGGTCAGTTTTACACTTTTGGAAAAGAGTTAAGGTTTTAGAGAAGAGGAGAAAAGAGAAGGAAAAGCAAGGAAATCATCAAGTTTGTCGAGTTGTGGATTTCGTCGGGGGTGATCCCTATATGGTATGTTGGATCACATAGCATTGGATTAGTTCACCCACGTGCCAAGAATGTTTAATTCAGCGTATTTTCGTCCTAAAAAGATTGAGAATTTGATGTTCTTAATAGTTGTTCTTGAATTGATTTTCACTCTTGAATATGAGTTGAGATTAAGGAGTTTCTTGATATTATAGTGTTGATTCCTTGAGTTGTATGAATTATATTTTGTGTATATACCTTGGGTATCTGATTGTAAAGTTAATTTGAGAAAAAGAATCGATTAAAATCGATTTAACATCTGAAAATGAGACCAAAAGTTTGTCAGATTTTTGCCTAAGGAACAGGTGGCACGACGCTCCCCCATAGCGCTAGGAAGGCTGGGGTGGAGTGCCAGCAGTGCGCCAGATTTGATCCCCAGTAAGTTGGGGCTGGCGCGGCCCGCTCGGGATGCGCCCAAATCATCGTTTTTCCCCAGTTTTCGTCGTTTAGCCTATTTAAGTCCTTCTAAAGTGTACTAACACTTTCCATTGATTCTAATTACTCTAAATGACTTCTAAACATCTAGATATCTTTCAGAAACATGAATCATAACCTTGAATGCGTAAATTCAAATTCAAGGAAAGTCAAGAGCCAAGTCTAGGAAGTTCTTAGAGTCTTTTCAAGAAGTCTTTCGCAAATGCTTTTAACGTTGTTTTAAGACTTAAAGTTCAAGTTGAGTAAAGAGTAAAGAGTAAAGTTTGAAGTTCATTTCTTCAAAGAAGTATATGGGGGCTATGTATTCCCAAAGGGTTTAATATGTTTTCACATTTAAACAAGAAAGGAAACCTCGATTTCCAAGTAGCCTTCGGCCTAGTTTTCAGAAAGGAGTAATCATTTTCTAAATGAAGTAAGAGAGGAAACTTTGATTTCCAAGATAGCCTTTGAGCTAAGTTTTTGAGCACTAATCTCAAATAACAGAAAGAAGTGTGTTTTTAAACATAAAATTTAATATTATATTTTTGGAAGTAGTACTGAGCACCGATATGGGGGAGAGTTCAGACAACTCATAAACCCCCATAAACCATGTACCAATCATGGGTAGAAAAGGTTCATACTTTTTAGATGAACCCTTAGTGCTTTTTAGCATAGATTAGTGGATCCACTTAGTAGTTCAGGTTCTATACCCCCGGCAAGGTATATGATGGCCCTGGCAGCGTGGGGCCAAGAAATATTGTATCATCACTTAGCTCTTAAGTGATGGTTGTCGGTTAGAAAAACTCCCACAACAGTATTTTATATTTTCATAAACAAACAGAGTTCATATTGTATCTTTGCATACACACAGAGTTATTATTGTATTTCTAAATACACAGAGTTGACATCATGTTTTTAAACAACTTTTATTTATGTTGAACTTGTTTTTAAACTACTTTATATTGAAATGAGTTCAGTAAGTTGAGTTAAGTTATTTAGGAATTGAGTAAAGCCAAGGTAAGTGTTTCTTGCTGATCTTTTTCAAGCTTAAGTTATGTTTAGCATTCCAACTTGCATAGTCGTACATTCAATGTACCGATGCTAGTTGGCCTTCATCTTATTATGATGTAGACACATGTAACTAGGATCAGCATCCAGCGCATCATTGATCTAGTTAAGTTTTAGAGTTATTGGTGAGTCTCCTTGCATTACGGAGGATCCCTCTTTTTCATTACTTTATCATTTTAGTTCATTAGGATGTTGTGGGCCTGTCCCGACATCTATCTCAATTATCTTAGAGGTTTCATAGATAGTCAGTCAGATGTTAGTTCATTCGTCATCATTTTGTTATTGGCTTATGTTCAGATTTGAGTTGCCATTTTGGCTAAGTTAAATGTTTATTTTTAAAACATTATGAGTTCAGTTTGAGACATCTTGAGTTATCTTGTATTTGGATTCTCTTTCTTATATCTAAGTCTTCCGCTGAGTAAGTAAGCTAGGCCAAGGGTTAGCTTGGGGCCAGCAACAGTTCTCGAGTGCCACACCCGCCCAGGGTGTAGGTTCGGGGAGTGACAACTTAGTATTATAAGCAACTAGGAAACATTACTCAGTCACCTTGTCTATGGCTGAAGTAGAATACATTGTTGTTGCCTCGTGTTATGCCCAACTTCTCTGAATCAAGCAACAACTTCAAGATTTTGGCACCATTGTAGACCATTTTGCATTGCAACCTTGGAACTCATGACTAAGCTACTCAATAGTGTGGTTGTGATCAACAACATCGAGAAATAAATGACCCATAGAAACTATAGACTAAGTCTCCATCCGCTGAAGCCATAACCCACAGACAAAGCCTTAAACTATTTTCTTGTTAGTAGGTACAATCATAGTAGTGTGGCCGAATAGCTTGTGGAACCTCGCCTCATACTCTGACACACTCATGGGAGCACTGCTCTAACCTGTAAAGCTAATCTTGAGGTGCTCATTGAAGTTGCGAGGGATAAGCCAAGCTAAAAAAAACTCAGAAAACTTGTTCCAAGTGAAAAGAGGAGACCTAACTGAACTAGTCTAAATGAAGGTACGCCACGACTTACTAGCTGACCCATCTAACAAATATGTCATGAATTTGGCTCCTCTCGACTCCACTAGACTTAGAATATGATGTCGGTAATGGCAAGTTGTAAGAAACTTGTCGGTGTCCCCACCCACAGCCTTAAAAAACATTTGAGGTTAGAGTATGAGAAACACTCCAAGCATCTTCTTCTTTAAAGGTATGGCTTCGACCACATTCATGGGTTGGGCACCTCCAGGTGGTACCTGGGCCTGAGGTGCTTCTGTTGTAGGCTAATCATGTGGTGCTAGTGCAGCTGCAGCTGCAGCTCTAGCCTGTTGCATGGTCCAAGAATAATCAGAAGTTGTACAATGGCTAACTGAAGTTACGGAGCCATAAAGGGTCCAGGTGATGGCTGAGATGGCCCCGACCCTGCTGATTGAACTGTAACTTAAACTACTAGAGGGTCAAATGATGGCTCTAGAACTCTCTCTCTCTCTTCAGGGCTAGTGCTGCAATTCTGGCTAGGAGTAGAGGTCGACCCCTTCATCGAGTTGTCATAAGGCATGTATAAGCCATCCTCTGAAAAGACTAAAACAAGTGAGATTTCAAGAAACTAACTACACACACGCTACATGAAAGCGATACAAAACAAGGATAAATTCGTAAAGACACCCTATAGCCTCCTAAAGATAGGATACAGATGTCTCCACACCGATCTAGAAATCTCTAATCTGTATTATCTCTGTACAAGTGAGACTGCAAAATCTAGGGATCTAATACCAACTTTACATGACCTGATTCTACGGGTCATAAGAGCATATACTATAACCCGCAAGTAGGGAAACCAATGTGTAACATAGAATATCAAGCAATAAGTATAAGGGTACAACAAAATAGAAATCAAACTAAACCACCAAACAAAACAAAAGCGGGAGCAAACAAAAAACAATATACAAAAGGTCCCTCCCATAACCTAGAAATCAAAAGTACAGAGTTGTCTAAAAATAAGAGTAAAAATCATAAAAGTGGACAAAAACAAAGCTTGTTCAAAAAGGAAAAAGACTAGATCAATAAGTATAGAATGATATAAGCTAATGCAAGACTCCAATTGCTCACACTTATCTACAAATACCTAATTCTTCTAATTTCACAAACAATCACCGCACATGCATGATAAAACAAATTAAGATTGTAGCATGAGTATAAAAACTAGGTACTTTGTAGACATCACGTGTCGACTAAGAAAGAAAGGTAAAAACCATATGAAAAGATAGAATCTAGAAACAGACAGAGGTCAAAGCGGATATGAAAGAAAGCATATGATCATACCGAAAGTAAATCTAAGTACACCTAAGCTAAACCTAACTGACCCCTATAAGCATAGAAGATACACTCATGCACATGTTTAAATGAAAATCAAATAGACTTTGTAAGTCCAATAGGTATAAACAAGTCCCTAAGCTTAATTTTCATATGATTAAAACCCCAAATATTGTTAAATGTTCAACATATGGAGCAATAATTTCAAAGAAGCATGTATCATGTCACGCCCCGAGCTACCCCCGAGACACGGACACTGGACATAGGATCACAAGTGACCTTAAGCTAACCCTGTTGGCATAACATGAGCATACTAGGAATAATAATAACTGATGCGGAAGCTAAATCATGAAAATGAAAGTGATGGGGAATACCTATTTACTAAACTGAATATATCAAATCTGAGAGTTTTAATACAAAAGATATATAAAACTCAAATACTAAGTTGAATCTAACTATGTCTAAATATAGCCTCTAACTGACTAGAAGTGCTGGGACAGGCCCCCGTTAAGTCTAGCAAAACTGAAACTAAAACAATGAAAGCTGAAAGATAACATGACTATTGTCCTCGAAGAATGAGGACTCACTACTGATGTTGTTGAACTGGAGATCGGGAACCGATCTAAGGGTGAGCTAGATGTTGAGAATTTGAACCTACACACAAAAAGACGTAGCGCAGAGTATACGTCAGTACTTGAAAGATACTGAGCATGCAGGATAGAGTAAAGTTGAAATAAACATATAATTGAACAAGTAATAAAGCAAGAGTATAAGTTGAACATGATATAGATACTGAATACTAATCTAACTAGATGCAATGACCAAATTTAGACATATTGATGCTGAATATTGATTATACTGAAATGTGGTCAATGCAATGGAGTTTGACTGAATGGTGGGAGTTACTAATAACCGATAATAAAACCACATGAGCTAAATGTGGATTCCAATGTATACTCCCAATCTATAGGACCCAATACACCCGGCCAAAAGTGTAGAGGCATATTGGCGTGATCACTAAAATGATGCCCACAGAGGGGACTTACAACCCACGTGGCTCGTGGTTTTGGGACTTTATGGGTAACTAACCCTAGTCCAACTCGGTATTATGCTACTCCCAATAGATTAAATGATTAACACATTATGACTGAATTTCTGTAATATACTGGATAGCTCAAAACTGACATGCAAACTGAGAATGCACATTAATATACTAAAGGTAATGCATTCGAAATTCATGCAAGAAATGAAGTAATAACATGATAATCTAATTTGGAACATATAAATAACTAATTCATGATAATCTGTTGAAGTTCTAGAAACCCTGGGTCTAGTTAGTAATAGGGAATCAATAATCTAGCTGAATTCTAGGGACCTAATGGGTGAAAGAAACCCACTAGTGGAATCCCACATACCTGGTGAAAAATTCCACGGAGAAATATTTCGATCTTGGGGCTGGAGCTGATGGAACCTTGTTGTGTTCTTGAACTAGGGTTGCTCGCCTCTTTTTCCTCTTTCTCCTCTTTCTCTTCTAATTTTCTAAGTTTTCATTAAAGAGCTGACTTAGGTAAGTTCTAGTTATGTTTCTAGGCTAAATCTAATCAAAACCACGTAGTTTAGGGTTAAAACGATGTAGCTTAGGGGTCCAATGAAATATGAAAAGACCAAAAGACCCCTGACTTAAACTGCTAAAGGGGCTGACCACAACCACCTTTATGGACCATGAAAGGAACCACGGACCGTGAAGTGGGTCGTGGTCTGTACTTGGTGATTACTAAGCTGAGGTTCTATCTCACGAGCCTTACCATGGCCCGTGTGAGGGAACACGAACCGTGAAGGTCCTCATGGTCCTCACTTGGGCTGAGGTATGTTAGCTCAAGATTTAAGGGGATACTATTAGGTTTCACGGACGTCCCCATGACCCGTCTTCAGGACCATGGACCATGATGTCCCCATGGTCCTTACTTAGGTGAGGGGTGAATAGGCTAGGGAGGCTACTACTTAAACATCACGGATACCATCACAGCCCATCGTCAAGGCCACAGACCGTGAAGGTGCCCATGGTGTGATGTTTGGGCCTGGTGACTTCCAAAGCATGACCATAGGCAGGTCAACGGACCGTGGACCCTATCACGGTCCGTGAACCCTGTCGTGGTTCACTGCTTCAAGTAGTTTGCTACAATTTTTTTCTGGGTCTAGTTTTCGATGTGTTACAATATCTCCCCCTTGGGATCATTCTTCCTCGAATGAAGACTAAACTAACTGAAATAGAGGGGATACACCATACACTGAAGACTGATTTCTAACTAAACTGAGTTCCAAACATATGCAAATATGCTAAAAATGCAAGTACAGACTTAAGAAAGATAATATTAAGACTGATTATATGCATGAATGACTGAAAAACTATAGAGGAATCATTACCTCAAGTTGGAGTTGAATCATAAGGAAAGAGGTGAGGAAACTTGGACTTCATGGTTGCTTCTGCTTCCCCAAGTAGTTCCCTCTACGGACTGACTCCTCCACAAAACATTAACTGAAACAACTTCATTGTTTCTCAACATTCTAACTTGAAAATCAATGATCTCAACTGGTACATCCTCATAAGAAAGACTATCTTTTACAGTCACACTCTCTAATGGCACTACTCATGCTGGATCATCCAAACACTTCTTCAATATTGAAATGTGAAAGACTGGATGCACTGTTGCTAATTATGCTGGCAACTCTAACTCATAAGCCACTTTACCAATCCTTTTTAGAATCTTGTAAGGGCCTACATATCTAGGACTAAGCTTCCCTTTCTTGCCAAATCTCATCACCCCTTTCATAGGTGACACTTTCAAGAAAACCCAATCATCAACTTGGAACTCTAGTTCCCTTCTCCTTTTCATCTCCATAAGACTTCTGGCAACTCTGGGCTGTCTTAAGTCTATCTCTAATAAGTTGCACTTTCTCCATAGCATAATGGACTGAATCTGGCCCTATCAAGGTAGCTTCACCTACTTCAAACCAACCAACAGGAGATCTGCATCTACGGCCATACAATGCTTCATAAGGGGCCATATGAATGTTGGAATGGTAGCTATTATGGTAGGCGAACTCTATAAGAGGAAGGTGATCATCCCAACTACCCTTAAAATCAATCACACGTGCTCTTAACATGTCCTCTAAGGTCTGAATGGTACGCTCTGCCTGACCATCCATCTGTGGATGAAATGTTGTGCTAAGATTAACTTGAGTATCAAGACCTTCCTGAAATGATTTCCAGAAATGAGAGGTACACTGAGGACCTCTATTTGAGATGATACACAAAGGAACCCCATGCAACTTGACTATCTCGTTAATGTAAAGCTTGGTGTAGTCCTCTGTCGAATCTATAGTCTTGACCACCAAAAAGCGAGAAGAGTTAGTAATTCTGTCAACTATCACCCAAATGGACTCATGATGTCTGCGAGTACGAGGTAAACCTGTGATGAAATCTATGTTGATCACTTCTCAGTTCCAAGTAGGAATGTCGATCTCTTGAGTCATACCCCTTAGTTTCTGATGTTCTACTTTCAGTTGTTGACAATTGGGGCACTTAGACATAAAATCTGTTATATCCCTCTTCATGCCATTCCACCAAAAGACTTCCCGCATATCACGGTACATCTTAGTGGTGCCTCGATGAATAGAATACCTAGATTTATGGGCTTCTACAAGAATCTGGTGCCTCAACTCGCCCACATTAGGAACACATAATCGACCCTGGTAGTGAAGCACACCATCTCCCTCTTGGGAGAATACCTCAACTCTCTGTTGATGGACTGCACCCTTGAGTTTGAGCAATATCGGATCACTGTCTTACTTTTCCTTAACCTCCACTACCAATGAAGATTCTGATCCATTTTGAACTGTCACACCACCATCTGATATGCTCATAAGACGAACTCCTAAACGAGCAACCTGTGAACATCCTTTTCTAGCTCTTTTCTTTCTTCCTCAGCATGTGCTACACTACCCATAGATATTCTGCTAAGGGTATATGCTACTACTTTTGCCTTACCAAGATAGTAATGCACACTCATGTCATAATCCTTGAGAAACTCAAGCCATCTTCTCTAGCGAAGATTCAACTCTTTTTGGGTGAACATATCGAAGGCTCTTATGATCTGTGAACACATCTACATGAACACCATACAAGTAGTGTCTCCAAATCTTGATTGTAAACACCACCGCTACAAGCTGGAGGTCATGAGTCGTATAATTCTTCTCATGCACTTTAAGTTGTCTAAAAGCATAGGCTATAACCTTACCTCACTGCATTAACACACTGCCTAGGCCAACCCTGGATGCATCCCAATAAATCACATATTTGTCTGAGCCCTCTGGTAGAGTCAAAACAGAAGCTCTAGTCAGCCTAGTTTTTAATTTTGCAAAGCTTTTCTCACTATCATCTGACCACTAAAACTTGACCATCTTCTGAGTCAACCTAGTCAATAGTGAGGATGTGGATGAAAATTCTTCCACGAACCTTCTGTAATAACCCGCTAGACCGAAGAAACTTCTGATATCTGCAAGAGAGGTAGGTCTGGGCCATTGATTCACTGCCTTTATTTTATGGGAATCCACCTTCATCCCTTTGTTGAGTACTATATGCCCAAGGAAAGCAACTAATTGTAACCAAAACTCACGCTTGTTAAATTTTGCGAATAACTAGCGACCTTTGAGAATTTGCATAACAACTCTCAAATGACTCGCATGTTCTTCCTCATTCCTAGAGTAAATGGGGATATCATCAATAAAGATGATAACGAACAAGTCCAAATACTGCTTGAACACTTTGTTCATCAAATCCATGAAAGTTGCAGGAGCATTGGTTAGTCCAAGTGACATAACTACAAATTCATATTGACCATACCGAGTTCTGAAGGCTGTCTTCGGAATGTCACTATCTATGACCTTGAACTGATGATAACCTGATCTGAGGTTTATCTTTGAGAAATGTCTAGCACCCTGAAGTTGGTCAAACAAGTCATCAATCCTGGGGATGGGATACTTATTCTTGATTGTGACCTTGTTCAACTGCCTATAGTCAATGCACATCCTAAGAGAACTATATTTCTTATTCATGAATAATATCGGTGCCTCCCATGGCAAAATACTTGGTCTGATGAAGCCCTTATCTAGAAGGTCTTTCAACTATTCTTTTAATTCCTTAAGCTCAGCTGGAACCATTCTATAAGGAGGAATATATATAGACTGGGTACCTGAAGGAGATTAATTTCAAAGTCAATTTCCCGATCGAGAGGAACTCCGGGAAGATCTTCTAGAAACATTTATGGAAACTCATTAACTACTGAAACTGACACAAGAGTTGGGGTTTCGGAGCTTGTATCCTTAACTCAAAATAGATGATAGAGATAACCCTTAGAAATCATCTTTCTGGCCTTGAGTTAAGAAATGAATCAACCCATAGGCGCTAAGCTACTACCCTTCAATTCTAAGATTGGTTCGTCTTGAAACTGAAAACGAATAATCCTAGTTCTACAATCGACTGAGCCATAATAGGAATGTAACCAATCCTTGCCTAGAATGGCATCAAAGTCTACCATTTCTAATTCTACAAGATCTGCTGAGGTGACTTTCTTGGAGACTGTGACAGGGCAATTTTTATATTCCCGTCAAGCTATAACTGGGTCACCAACTGGAGTTGAGACTGAGAAAGGTTCAGAGAGAGTTTCTAGACTAACATCAAACTTAACTGCTATATAAAGAGTTACAAAGGAAAGAGTAGCCCCTAGATCTAACAAAGCATAAACATCAAAGACTTATAACGTACCAGTGACTACATCAGGAGAATCCTCTTAATCCTGGCAAGCCCTAAGAACATAGACCCTATTTTGGCGCTGTCAACCACATGTACTAAATGAGTTACCCTCCTGAGTCGGGTGACTTGCTGGTGCCGCTGAAGTTGTGGACTGAGCTCTACCATTACCTCATTGACCTTGTTTAGAAGGACAATCCCTCAACCTGTGACCAGACTGACCACATCCAAAGCATCATTCCTTTCCTACAAGGCATTCGCCTAGATGGTTCTTACCATACTTAGGGAAAGTTGGGTAGGTTTTGGTTCCTGAAACACTTCCCTGAGACTTAGAGCTTGATGTCCTACCTTTCTGATTTTGTCTGGACTTGGAGGACGGAACACTAGTTGATGAAGACGCTGGAGCTAAAAAATTCTGCTGACCCTAGGAGCGATTTCCACCACCCGATTTCAGCTGAGAATAGTCATAGTTTCTGGTCCTAGCCTTCTTTTTCTCCTTAGCTTGTTCCCTAAGCATATCTCCTTCAACTTGCTGAGCATGAGTCATGAGCCTAGAGATGCTCATATTTTCCAACAACATGGCATTTCTACACTCTGTCTTCACCAAGTCTAACACTCCATATAAAAACTTATTCATCTAAGCCCTGGAATCAGCAACCATGTGAGGAGCATACCTGGTGAGTTGGGTAAACTTGAGCACATACTCTTGGACTGTCATGCTACCTTGGCTTAAGCTTATAAATTCCTGAGCTTTCACCTCCCTTAGCTCTCTTGGGAAAAACCTATCTATGATGGTCTGACTAAAGCAATCCCAAGCGATAGGAGCTGCATTTGTACCCCATTCTCTTTCCACTAAGTATACCATATATGAGTCACATCCTTGAGTTGGTAAGATGCTAACTCAACCCGATCATTCCCAGTTACCTGTATCACTTCAAAGATTTTCTTAACTTCATCAATGAAGTTTTAGGGATCCTCACCAATCTTTGATCTTAAGAACTCTGGTGGATTCATCCTAACAAAATCTTGCACTCTAGCTGCAGCTGACCCAGTATTAGCATTAGCATTTGCCAAAACCGGAGCCTGGTGGTTGTTCTAGTTGGCAAAGCTCTAAGCCAACATTTAAATGGCGTTCCAGAATTCTGCATTCAAAACTTCTTGATCTGGGACTAGAGGAGTTGAATTTGCATTCCTGGTATTTGCATTCCTGGCATTCGCATTCCTGGCGTTAGCTCTACGAGGAGGCATAATCACTGAAATATAGAACGTCGAGTTAGAATGGAATTAGATCATACATTACGCATGATAAGAGTAACAAGAAAATAAAGATTTTTCTTCAAACAGTTTGTAGCCTTCCCTTTCATTAGATGTGGTGCACTTCACACCCATGAAAAGGACTATAATGAATGTGGCTTTTTAGACATCCTAGGACTCTTAAACCTAATGCTCTGATACCAAGTTTATCACGCCCCGAGACGCACACACGGGACCTAAGATCACAAGTGACCCCAAGCTAACCCTGCTGGCATGACATGAGCATACTAAGAATAATATTAATTGATGCGGAAGCTAAATTATGGAAATGAAAGTGATGGGGAATACCCATATACTAAAATTAATATATCAAATATGAGAGTTTTAATACAAAAGAAATATCAAGCTCAAATACTAAACTGAATCTAACTATGTCTTAATATAGCGTCTAACTAACTAGAAATGCTAGGACATGCCCCTAGCTAAGTCTAGCAAAACTGAAATTAAAACAATGAAAGCTGGAAGATAACATGACTATTGTCCTTAAAGATTGAGGACTCACCACTGATGCTGCTGAACTGGAGATCGGGAACCAACTAAGCGTGATCTGAATGTTGAGAATATGAACCTACAACACAAGAAGATGTAGCACGGAGTATGCATCAGTACTGAAAAGTACTAAGCATGCAGGATAGAATAAAGCTAAAATAAAAATATAACTAAATAAGCAATAAAGCAAGAGTATAATTTGAACATGATATAGATACTGAATAATGAGCTAACTGGATGCAATGACCAAATTTAGACATACTGATGCTGAATACTGATTATACTGAAATGTGGTCAATGAAATGGAGTTTTACTGAACTGTGGGAGCTACTACTAATCGATAATAAAACCACATGAGCTAAATGTGGAGTATGATGTATACGCCCCATCGAAAGGACCTAATACACCCGGCAAAAGGTGTAGAGGCATGCTAGCGTGATCACTAAAATGATGCCTACAAAGGTGACTTACAACCTCTGTGGCTCGTAGTTCTGGGACTATATGGGTAACTGACCCTACTCCACCTCGGTATTATGCTACTCCCAATAGATTAAATGATTAACACATTATGATTGAATTTCTGTAATATACTGGATAGCTCAAAACTGACATGTAAACCGAGAATGCACATTAATATACTGAAAGTAATGCATTCGAAAACTGAGGCATATATATTTGAAATATTGAAATATCTGAGCTAGCATATGTAATTCAAGAACTAAAGAACTACCAAGCTAGGGTTCTGGAATTCATGCAAGAAATGAAGTAATAACATGATAATCTGATTTGGAACATATAAATAACTAATTCATGATAATTTGCTGAAGTTCTGGACATCCTAGGTCTAGTTAATTATAATAGGGAATCAAGAATCTAACAAAATTCTAGGGACCTCATGGGCGAAAGGAACCCACAGTGGAATCCCATATACCTGGTGAGGAATTCCATGGAGAAACCTTTTGATTTTGGGGCAGGAACAGATGGAACCTTGATGCGTTCTTGAACTAGAGTGTCGCCTCTTTCTCTTCTTTTTCTTCTAATTTTCTAAGTTTTGATTAAAGATCTGACTTAGATAAGTTTTAGTTATGTTTCAAGGTTAAAACTAATCAAAACCACATAGTTTAGGGTTAAAACGACATAGTTTATGGGTCTAACAAAATATGAAAAGACCAAAAGATCCCTAACTTAAACAGCTGACAGGGCTGACCACGGCCGCCTTCACGGACCGTGAAGTGGGTCGTGGTCTTCACTTGGTAACTACTGAGATGAGGTTCTGTCTCACGAGCCTTACCACAGCCCATGTTAGGGACCATGGACTGTGAAGGTCCCCGTGGTCCTTACTTGGGCTACAGGTTAGATTTCACAGATGCCCCCCCGACCTTTCTTCAGGACTGCGAACCGTGAAGCTCCCTGTGGTCCTTACTTGGGCAAGAGATGTCAAAGGGCTAGGCTAGGGAGGCTACTATCTAGACGTCTTGGACGCAACCACGGCCCGTCGTCAAGGCCACAGACCATGAAGGTACCCGTGGTCTGATGTCTGGGTCTGGTGACTTCCAAGTCATGACCACGAGCAGGTCAATGGACCGTGGACCCTATCACGGTCTATAAACCCTACCGTGGTTCACTGCTTCACGTAGTTTTCTGTAATTCTTTTCTGGGTCTGGTTTTTGAAGTGTTACATATCAGCTTCGAGTGAATATCGATCCCTGTCAGGATGATCGTGATGGATCAATTATAGTCATTATTAATCTTGACAGTGCACAAATTCATTTCCTTAACAGATAATGTACTGTCTCTCCTTAGCTGCTCTACAATTAAAAAGTTTAGTCTATACTTTATGTTCAGATGTGATGATGGTGTTTCTTATTTTCCCGTAATTGGCAAGTGGATTGAATTTGTTGTGAATAAGAAAGTGCAGGATTTACGCCTGAACATATGTTATAGAACTGTTTATCCGACTAGGCATATGACCAACCTTATAGGTTGCCAGAAGTTCTTTGTAGTAGTTCATTGATTATAAAACTCAACTGTACTAATTGTAGAACATTAGAAGAATGCATACTAAGTTGGACATATCTGAAGAGTTTAACGCTGAAAAGTTTGTTAATCCTGGATGAACACATTAAACAAATAATGTCAAATTTTCCTTAGTTGGAATCTTTGATTCTATATGGATTTTGTGCCAACGATTAAAACCAAAAAATCCATGTGTATTTTATGATTCCAATTGAGGACAATTTGACATTATTTGTTTAATGTGTTTATCCCGGATAAACAAACTTTTCAATGATAAACTCTTCAGAGTTGTTTAATTTAGTACACAATCTTCTAATATTCTGCAATTGTTGCACTTAAGTTTTATAATGGATGAACTACTACAGAGAACTTCTAGCAAGCTATAGGGTTGGTCATGCCTAGTTGGATAAAAAATTCTACAACGTATATTCAGCCGTAAATCCTCCACTTTCTTATTCACAGAAAATTCAACCCACTTGTCAATTACAGGAAAATATGACAGACCATTATCTTATGAGAATACAAAGTTTAGACTGAACATTTTAATGGCTAAGGAGAGGTAGTACATAATCCGTGAAGGAAATGAATTAGTGCACTGCTGAGCTATCTAAACGACCATACTCATCGGTGTCATAAATAACAATGTTGATAGAAATCCAAAATTATTGCCAATCTTTAGAGAGAGTAGATGTTCTGAACGTGTTTGTTATGGACAATAATGATAGAATTTAGACAATAAGAGCATAAGGTACCTTACTAATCCGATCAATTTCTTCATATTCTGTCTTAATTTTCAGGGTTTTCTGAGTTAAGTTTTCAATAAGCAGACTTTCAGAGGTGCCAGAGAATTGGTCTTGGTTGCTCATATTGTTCAAATTGTATTACTATTGCTACCTAAAATCACAAGTCAGCTAACCACCCAACGACAAAAAAGTACACTAGAATTTGTTTGTGAAGAATAAGAAAAATTTCAGAAATTATGTTGTTAAAAAAATAAGAGCAAACACATATATTTATAAACAAAAACAATAACGTAAACATGTGCTTATTGTGCTTTATTGGAAACCCCTTGGAAAAGCCACAATCCATCAGAATAATCACAACCTTTCCCAAAAGTCACCATCTTTCGGAAAACTCACAACTCTTCATTTTCCTTTCAAACATTTTAAAACTCAAAAAGTCATTCTACTTCTCTTTTTTTTAGAAACAACAAAGGGCTAAGAAGGGGTAGAAATTATCATACATCAATACCGAGAATAAGTTTACTTGTAACTATAATTGCTATAGACAATTTTTGTTTCTTTTTTTTATTATTCTTTATTTAATGTCCAACTAACAAAGTTATATCACATGACACTCTTTTTAATGTGATAATATATGATATTCATTAATATATTATTGTTTTAAAAATTAGGGGTCGGAAAAGGGAAATATTAAGGAGGAGATTACAATTAGGGTGAGGAATCGAATGATCTCACCCAAAAAGTGAAAATTTAGTAGTCAATGCTACTAAGATTATCCCATATAATACTATATAAGTACAATTTGCAGCGATTTTAAACCATAAAAAAAGAGCAATAAGACATTTAAACTTAAAGTTTACATGTCCTGTGTTTTAGTAAAAAAAAAATATTCATCAAAATTCAAACACAAAACTTAAGAAATGAAATTAGGATAAAGGATACATACACAATATAGACTTTGGTTGCCCTTTCAAAATCTTGATTTTTTTTGTTTTGATGATGTTGAATGTATGTATATTTTCATGAAAGGGCTAATGTCACACTACTTATATAGTGGCCATGGAGTTGACCATTTCATTTTTTTCTATTTTTTGTCAGATCATAGAAAGAATATACATAAATTAAATAATTAATGATATCGAGACATTCAAGATAATTATGTCATTAATGGTTCTTACTTGATTATTTATCCTAAATAGGTTTCTGATGTCATGTTAAAATCATCATTGACGTAATAATTTACTTCTTACACATTTGAAAATGATATAGTCCCTTGTTTCAATTTTTCACACCTATTTTCCTTTTTAATCCGTTTAAAATTATTATTTTACTTTTTATAATTTTTTAATTATATTTGAATCCATAAAAGATAAGGAGAGACGTGACAAACTCACATGCAAATTCATGACGACAACTTTATGTTAAATGAGATGTTATTCACGTCTCCACCTTGCACTTTTATTTTATAGGAGTAGCAATTAATAGGACTTGATATCCATTATGCAAATAATTTCTATTGATTTAGCTTAATGACTATATAATTGATATTTTACAACATTGCATTAAAAAAGAACCATGGTCAAGATATCGAGTTCTCTAACTAATCTCTATATATGTTGATATATACCAAAGAAATTGAGTCCTCAGAGGAGAAATAAATTAATGATGGCATGACAATATTCTGAGTAAAGTTTTGACAATGACAAAGTGAACCAGGTCCACAAGCTTGTACGAGAACTAAGATAAAAGTGCAGGAAAGAATAAATAATGTGTCGAAGAGAAACACTCCTAATTAAGGCAAAATAGTGAAGAAGACTCTTACGGAAAGGAAAAGAAATTAGGACAATAATTACTTTCCCTGTAGGATTCAATTAGGGTTTAATCCGCCCTTATAAAAGGATCTTTGACAAAGAGAAAACAACTTTTGAAAATCATAAATTGAGAAAATTTATTGGCGAGAGCAATGCAACACTAAAGAGTATACAACAGAAGAAAGAAGAACTACAGTTAAGTTTTTCTTTCTATAGACTTAGTTTGGATTTGCTCATCTTAGAATTATTGTTTAGAGATAATTGTACTAATAGTGGAAGAGAATTTGTGAGGTTTTGTAACAAAAAGTGAGTTTGGCTTCTTGGAGAGTAGAGTATACGATTATAGTTAATTGTTGAACAGTTAGAGTGAGCTATTTAGGTGATTCACTAGAGTTAGTCTTTTTAATTATAGGGTTGTAATCTAAAGTTGCTCTTTGAAGTTAGGGAAGTTTGGTTTAAAATGCTATGCGGGTAGATCGTTGTTTTTTTCCCTTGAGTAAGGATATTTTCCATGATCAAATCTCTATTTTATTGTATTGCATTTTTGTCTCTGAAAATTCAACAAGAACCCAGTTCTTGTTTAGATGGTCAAAGTTTCTTTAATTTTTAAAACAACCCCCCGGATTTGAAAATTCTGACCATCCTGACTACGTGTACAAATACGACAAGACTTGTATGGATTAAAACAATCCCCAAGAGAATGGTGCAATCAACTATCAAGCTTATTGCTTGCACATGGGTATTCAAGAGGCAAGATTAACAATACACTGTTCTTCGAAATCAGGGCTCCAATATGCTCATAGTTCAGGTGTATGTAGATGACATTATCTTTGGAGAAAAATATGCAAAACATGTGGCTGACTTTGCACAACTGATGAGCAACGAATTTTAAATGAGCATGATTAGAGAGCTCAACTTCTTCTTGGGGTCTTCAAATCAAACAGTCCTAATCTGGTAGTTCAACTAATCAATAGAAATACATAAAGGCGCTACTAAAGAAATTCAACAAGAATGAAGCAAAGACGAATAACACTCCAATTGCAGCAACAATGAAGCTTGATAAAGATGAACTTGGTCCTGGTATATGACACAATGTATATAGGAATGATCGGATCTCTATTGTATGTAATGGCTAACAGACCTAACTTTGTATTTAGTGTTGGAATCTGTGCATGCTTCCAATCACCTAAATAGCTCACTCTAACTGTTCAACAAAAGGATTTTGTGATATCTCAAACGAATGTTGAGCCTGTATCTCTGGTATCCTACAGATGATTCATTTGATCTGGTCAGATTTGCATTTGCAGACTACGTAGTCTACTTGGTAGGTAGGAAAAGCACATCTAAAATGGCTCACTTCTTAGGAGCATGCTTATTATTATGAGCAAATAGGAAGCATAACTCAATCACCCTATCTATGGTAAAAGCAGAATACCTTGTTGTTACCTCGTGTTATGCCCAACTTCTCTGAATAAAGTAACAACTTCAAGATTTTGGCATCATTGTAGACCTTTTCTCATTGCCGCCGTAGGGCTCATGACTAAGCTACTCCATAGTGTGGTCGTTATCAACAACATTGAGATAGAAATATAGACTAAGTCTCCATCTGCTGAAGTCATAACCCACATACAAATCATTAAACTCTTTTCTTGTTAGTAGGTAGAATCATCGTAGTTTGGCCGAACAGCTTGTGGAACCTCACCTCATACTCTGGCACACTCATGGGAGCACTTCTCTAACATGTAGAATAGATCTTAAGGAGATCATTAAAGTTGCGAGGGATGTGCCAAGATAAAAAAAAACCTGAGAAAACTTGGTCCAAGGGAAAAGAGGAGACCTAATTGAACTGGTCTAAATACAGGTACACCACGACTTACTAGCTTACCCATCTAACAGATACGCCGTGACTTCGGCTCCTCTCGACTCCACTAGACCTAGAATATGATGTCGATAATGGAAAGTTGTAAGAAACTTGTGGGTATCCCCACCCACAGCCCAAAAAACCTTAGAGGTTAGAGTATGAGAAACACTCCAAGCATCTTCTTCTTTAAAGGTATGGCTTCGGCCACATTCACGGGTTGGGCACCTCTAGCTGGTCCCTGGACCTGAGGTGCCTCTGTTGTAGGCTGATCATGTGGTGCTAGTGGAGCTATAGCTTTAGCCTTCTTCATGCCCCAAGCACAATCATAAGTTGTACAATGGCTGTTTGAAGGTACAGAGCCATATAGGTCGAGGTGACGACTGAGTTGGCCTCGAACCCGTTGATTGAACTAGACCTTTAACTACTAGAGTGTCAGCTTATGGCTCCAGGCCTCTCTCTCTCTTCAAGGCTAGTGCTGCACTTCTAGACGGCAATAGAGGTTGATCCCTTCCTCAGACTTTCGTATGGCTTGTATGAGCCATCCTCATAAAAGAATGAAACAAGTGAGATTTCAAGCGGATATGAAAGAAAGCATACGATCATACCGAAAGAAAATCTAAGTACACCTAAGTTAAACCTAACTGACCCCTATAAGCCTAGAACATACACTCATGCACATGTTTAAATGAAAATCAAATAGACCTTGTAAGCCCGACAATTATAAAGAGTAACTAAGTCTATAAGAGAGAAAGGCACCACAAATCCAAACCCAAGAAACAAAATTCAGCCTCTCAACCCAAGTAACCACAATATCTAGTAATCCAGTCAACTTCCAGCCCAGCTAGCAAGAGTGATAATCAATCTAGGTCGCCCAGCCAGCTAGTCCATTCCCAGCCCAACTAGCAAGACTTACATGGGAGCATGTCGACTGCAAAAAGGGTCTCATAATATCAAAGCCACCCATCTAGACAGATCAGTTCAAATTTATCCAACTAGAAAGAGTGTCCTGAGTGGTGTTGACTCCCAAAAGGATGTCGAATATGAGATCAATCAATACTAAGCCATTGTGGATCAACGTCACCTCACAAGGAATCACAAAAAGTATCCAGCCTGAATAACCCTAATCCCAAGTTGCCCGAGAAAGAATAAAAACTATGGTAACACATCGGAGGTCAAAACAGATATGAAAGAAAGCATACGAGCATATTGAAAGTAAATCTAAGTACATCTAGGCTAAACCTAGCTAGACCCCTATAAGCCTAGAATGTACACTCAACCACATATTAAAATGAAACTCAAACAGACCCCCGTAAGCTGGATAGATATAAAGAGTAAGTAAGTCTACAAGACAAAAAGGCACCACAAATCCAAACCCGAGAAACAAAAGTTAGGCTCCCAACCCAAGCAAGCACAATATCTAGTAATCCAGTCAAGTTCCCGCCCAGCTAGCAAGAATGACAATCAATCTAGGCTGCCCATCCAGCTAGTCCACTCCCAAGAAGGTAGATTACATCCTTGTAGAAAGAGATGCAAACTAGCTCTCCTTTTTACGACCACAAACCATAGGTTAAGGGACGATCAACTGTTTTTTGTTCTAATTAATGCCTGACACATAATTTAATTTTCATAACAAGTTATCCTCATTAAAACAAAAACAAATGTCAACAAAAATAAGAGAAACAAATAAGGAATAGAAAACATTATGACTAATTGGTCCTAAGGAAAAAATTGCACTTGTTGGAAAAGCTAACAAATGCTTCATTACATTGAGGTACTAGTAGAAAAACTGTTGCAGTCCTTATGGTCTGGTACTATATCAAGTTTCTCAGGATTTATTGCATGGTCAAGTAAGAACTTCAAGAATTGATGGAGCTTTATTGCGTCAAAACTACGCGTACGACTACGAAATGGCATAACCTTGACATTCTTCAAATTTTGTAAGGAAACTTTGAATATGTTTTGTTCAAATGAGAGGTACTTGTCATCAATCAAATCAATGTCTTCGCACTAAAAAAAGCATGGAACTACAAATACAAAACAACGACAAATTGGGTTAGGTGGTAATCTTAACAACTATAGTAATGAAATTAAAGTTGATAAGGCTGTAAGGAATCAATATACATTTGACATAAAGATATCGTGAATTGAAAACATACTGGCATATCATAAAATATCATTAAGTTTTCCAAATTATGAGTCGACCTTAAGAGGTTGTCTAGGGGAAGGAAATTTTTGAAATACAAGAACGTATTGTCAACCATCTTCATTCCACCAACAGTAAGGAAATGTCTTCCTCTTCCAAAATCAAACTGGAAATCACCTGAAGAAAGAGGCACAATAAAGGTAAGTGGATTTACAGTGCTTACAAACTAAACCAATAGTGATTTCCCATTCTTGTAACACATTATAGCTTAGACCAATAAAAGGAACTAATATGTAACCTCACGTACTAAATTAAAACTATATGAGTTAATTAAAAGGAAGTGAATCAATAGATAATTAATCAGGTTAATTGAAAAAATCATGACCCCCATCGTACAATCAAGTTGATAGGTAGAAAATAGGAGCTCAATTCACAATAAACATTAAAAAGATGTAGAAATTTAGGATTGATAACTGACCTTGGTAAGCTAAGATGACAATATTAGCTCATTAGCACAATGAACGCTTGCCAAAATATCTTTCTCTACGTTTTCATTTATTTCATCTAATTCATCATAGTAGAGATCAAGATTTGCGTGGTTCAAAGATGACAAGTCCCTGAGCTTAATTTTCATATGATTAAAACCATATAAATCGTTAAATGTTCAACATATGGAGCAGCAATTTCAAAGCTGCATGTCTCACCTTCGAGTGAATACCGATCCCCGCCAAGATTATCGTGAAGGATAAATTGCAGTTACTATTAATCTTGATAGTGCACAAATTTATTTCCTTAACGGATAACGTACTGCCTCTCCTTAGCTTCTCTACCATTAAAAAGTATAGTCTAAACTTTATGTTCAGATGTGATTATGGTGTTTCTTATTTCCCATAATTGACAAGTGGATTGGATTTGTTGTGAATAAGAGAGTGGAGGATATACACCTGAATATATGTTATAGAACTGCTTATCCGAATGGGCATCAAGACCAACCCTATAGCTTGCCAGAAGTTCTCTTTAGTAGTTCATCGATTGTAAAACTCAACTGCATTAATTGCAGAACATTAGAAGAATGCATACTAAATTGGACATCTTTGAAGAGTTTAACGCTAGAAAGTTTGTTAATACGGGATGAACACACTAAACAAATAATGTCAAATTGTCCTTAATTGGAATCTTTGAATCTATATAGATTTTGTAGTTTTAATCTATGGATTTTGTGCAAACGATTAAAACCACAAAATCCATATAGATTCAATGATTCCAATTGAGGAGATTTTACATTATTTGTTTAATGTGCTCATCCCGGATAAAAAAACTTTTCAGCAAACTCTTCAGAGATGTTTAATTTAGTACGCAATCTTCTCATATTCTACAATTATTGCACTTAAGTTTTATAATCGACGAACTACTACAGAGAACTTCTGGCAAGTTATAGGGTTGGGCATGCTCAGTCGGATAAACAATTCTATAACGTATATTCAGGCGTAAATCCTCCACTTTCTTATTCACAGAAAACTAAAGCCACTTGCTAATAACGGGAAAATATGACAGACCATTATCATATCTGAATACTTTAGACTGAACATTTTATTGGCAAAGGAGAGATAGTATTTTATCCGTGAATGAAATAAATTTGTGCACTACTTAGCTATCTAAATGACCATACTCCTCAGTGTCATAAATAGCGTTGTTGCTAGAAGTCCAAAAGTATTACCAATATTTAGAGAGAGCAGATGTTCTGAATGTGTCTGTTATGGAAAATAAAGAAAGAATTTGGACAATATGAGCATAAGGTAGCTTACTAATCCTATCAATTTCTTCACATTCTGTCACTATTTTCTGGGTTTTTTCTGAGGTAAGTTTGCAATAAGCAGACTTTCAAAGGCGCCAGAGAATTGGTCTTGGTTTCTCATGTTGTTCAAATTGTATTACTATTGCTACCTGAAATCACAACATCAGCTAACCACTCAACGGCAAAACAGTACACTAGAAATTGTTTGTGAAGAATAAGAAGAATTTCAGAAATTTTGTTGTTTAAAATTAAGAACAAACACATATATTTATAAACAACAAAGAATAGCATAAACACGTGCTTATTGGGCTTTATTGGAAAAGTCATAACCCCTTGGAAAAGCCACAATCCTTCAGAATAATCACAACCTTTCCCAAAATTCACAAAAGTCACCATCTTTCAAAAAAGTCACAACTCTTCATTTTCCATTCAGACCTTTGAAAACCCAAAAAGTCATGCTACTTCTGTTTTGTTGAGAAACAACACAGGGCTAAGAAATGGTGGAAATTATCATACATCAATACCGAGAATAAAATTTCTTGTAACTATAATTGCTATAGACAATTTATGTTTCTTTTTTTTTGTTTCTTCTTTCTTTAATATCCAACGAAAAAAGTTATATCACATGACACTCTTTTTTAATGTGATCATATATGATACTCATTAATATTTTATTTTTAAAAAAATTAGGGTTCAAGAAAGGGAAAAATTAAGGAGGAGATTACAATTAAGGTGAGAAATTGAATGATCTCACCAAAAAAAGTGAAAATTTAGTAGTAAATGCTACTAAGATTATCACATGTAATACTATATAATTAATATTTGCAGCGATTTGAAACCATAAAAAAGAGAAATAAGACATTTAAACTTACAGTTTACAAGTAATGTATTTTAGTAAACAAAATTATTCATCAAACTTCAAACACAAAACTTAAGAAATGAAATTAGGATAAAGAATACATACACAATGTAGTCTTTGGTTTGCCCCTCAAAATCTTGATATTTTTGTTTTGATGTTTTGGAATGTATGTATATTTTCAAGAAAGGGATAATGTCACAATACTTATAAAGTGGCCATGGAGTTGACCATTTAAGTGTTTTCTATTTTTGGTCAGAGCATAAAAAGAATATATATAAATTAATTAATTAATGAGATCTAGAGAATCAAGATAATTATGTCATTAATGGTTCTTAGTTGATTATTTATCCTAAATAGTTTTCTGATATCATGCTAAAATCATCATTGACGTAATAATTTACTTCTTACAAATTTGAAAAAGATATAGTCCCTTGTTTAAAGTTTCCACACATATTTTCCCTTTTAATCCGTTTAAAATTATTGTTTTCCTTTTAATTATATTTGAATCAATAAAATATAAGGAGAGACATGACAAACTCACTTGCATCATCATGACGACCACTTTATGTTAAATGAGATGTTATTCATGTCTCCACATTGCATTTTTATTTTATAGGAGTAGCAATTAATAGGACTTGATTTCCATTATGCAAATAATTTCTATGTATTTAGCTTAATGACTATATAATTGATATTTTACAACATTGCATTAAAATAGAACCATGGTCAAGATATCAAGTTCCCTAACCAATCTATATATATATTGATAGATACTCGAGAAATTGAGTCCTCAGAGGAGAAATAAATTAATGATGACATGACAGTATTCTGAGTAATGTTTTGATAGTGAAAAAGTGAACCAGGTCCACAAGCTTGTACTAGAACTAAGATAAAAGAGCGGGAAAGAAGTAATAATGCGTCGAAGAAAACACTCCTAATTAAGGTAAAATAGTGAAGAAGACCCCTTATACAGAAAGGAAAAAAAATGGGAAAAGAATTACTCTACTTGTAGGATTCAATTAGGGTTGAAGCCCTTCGTATAAAAGGATCGTCGACAAAGAGAAAAATCGCTTTTGAAATTCATAAATTGAGAGAATTTAGTGGCGAGAGCAGTGCAACACCACAACTAGGTTTTTCTTTCTATAGGCTTAATTTGGATTGGTTCATCTTAGGATTATTGTTTAGAGATAATTGTACTATGAGTGAAAATAAATTTGTGAGGTTTTGTAACAGAAAGTGAGTTTGTCTTCTTGGAGAGTAGAATATACGATTATAGTTAATTTTTGAATAGTTAGAGCGAACTATTTAGGTGATTTACTAGAGTTAGTCTTTTTTTATTATAGAGTTGTAATCTCGAGTTGCTCTTTGAAGTTAGGGAAATTTGGTTTAAAATGCTACGAGGGTAGATCGTTGTTTTTTTTCACTTGAGTAAGGAGGTTTTCCACGATAAAATCTCTATTTTATTGTATTGCATTTGTTGTCTTTGAAAATTCAACAAGAACCCAGTTCTTGTTTAGGTTGTCAAAGCTTCTTTAATATAACAAACAATCCCCCGAATTTGAAAATACTAACCATCCTGACTACGTTTACAAACAGGACAAGCCTTGTATGGATTAAAACAATCCCCAAGAGGATAGTGCGACCTCCTATCAAGTTTCTTGCTTGCACACGGGTATTCAAGAGGCCTGATTGACAATACATTGTTCTTCTAAATCAGGGCTCCAATATGCTCATGGATCAAGTGTATCTAGATGACATTATCTTTGGAGAAATATATGTAAAACATGGAGCTGACTTTGCACAACTGATGAGCAACGAATTTTAAATGAGCATGATGGGAGAGCTCAACTTCTTCTTGGGTCTTCAAATCAAACTGACTCATCTGGCAGTTCAACTCATCAGTAGAAGTATATAAAGGTGCTACTAAAGAAGTTCAACATGAATGAAACAAAGACCAATAACACTCTAATTTCCACAACAACGAAGCTTGATAAAGATGAACCTCATCCTAGTACATGACACAAAGTATATAGGAATGATCGGATCTCTATTGTACGTAATGGCTAATAGACCTAACATTGTAGTTAGTGTTAGACTATACGCATGCTTCCAATCATGTCCAAAGAAATCCCATCTGAAGGCTATCAAAAGGATTTGTGACATGTCAAATGAACAATGAGCCTAGTTCTCCGGTATCCTAAAGATAATTCATTTGATTTAGTCGAATTTGCATATGCACACTACGTAGTTTACTTGGTAGGTAGAACAAACACATCTAAAATGGCTCACTTCTTAGGGCCATGCTTAGTATTATAAGCAACAAGGAAACATAACTCAGTCACATTGTCTATGGCGGAAGCAGACTACATTGTTGTTTCCTTGTGTTATTCCTAACTTCTCTGAATTAAGCAACAACTTTAAGATTTTGGCATCATTATTGACCGTTTTTCATTGCCTCCTTGGGGCTCATGACTAAGCTACTCAATAGTGTGGCCGTGATTAACAACATCGAGAAATAAATAACCCATAGAAACTATAGACCAAGTCTCCATCTACTTAAGCCATAACCCATATACAAAGCATTAAACTCTTTTCTTGTTAGTAGGTAGAATCATAGAAGTGTGGCCGAACAGCTTGTGGAACCTCGCCTCATACTTTGAGTCACTCATGGGAGTACTTCTCTAACCTGTAGAATTGATCTTGAGGCGATCATTGAAGTTGCGAGGGATGTGCCAAGCTAAAAAAAAACTCAGAAAACTTGGTCCAAGTGAAAAGAAGAGACTTAACTGAAGTAGTTTAAATGAAGGTGCACCGCGACTTACTAGATGACCTATCTAACAGATATGTCGTTGATTCGGCTCCTCTCTACTCCACTAGACCTAGAATATGATGTCGCTAATGGCAAGTTATAAGAAACTTTTGGGTATCCCTACCCACAGCCCCAAAAAACCTTAGAGGTTAGAGTATGAGAAGCACGCCAAGCATCTTCTTCTTTAAAGGTATGGCTTCGGCCACATTCATGGGTTGGGCACCTCTAGGTGGCACCTGGACTAAGGTGCCTCTGTTGTAGGCTGATCATGTGGTTCTAGTGCAGCTGCAGCTCTAGCCTGCTGCATTCCCCAAGCACAATCAGAAGTTGTATAATGGTTGCCTAAAGGTACAAAGCCATAGAGGGTCCAGGTGACAGCTGAGATAGCCCAAACACCGTTGATTCAACTAGAACTTAAACTACTCGAAGGTTAGGTGATTGCTTCAGACCTCTCGCTCTTCAAGGCTAGTGTGCACTCCTGGCCAGCGATAGAGGTTGACCTATTCCTCGAGCTATCGTATGGCGTGTATGAGCCATCCTCTGAAAAGAATAAAAACAAGTGAGATTTCAATAAACCAACTACACACACGATGCATGAAAGCAATACAAAAGAGGATAAACTCCTAAAGACACCCTATAGCCTTCTAAATATAGGATACAAATGTCTCCATACCAATCCATAAATCTCTAATCTATATTAGCTCTGTACAAGTGAGATATGCTAATCTAGGGCCCTGATACCAACTTTTCATAACCCGATCCCTCGAGTCATAAGGGCGTATACTATAACCCTCAAATACGAAATCTAATGTGTAACCTACAATAGCAAACAACAAGTATAAGGATACAACTAAATAGAAATCAAACTAAACCACCAAACAAAACAAAAACGGGAGCAAACAAAAATTTATATACAAAAGGTCCCTCCCATAACCTAGAAATCAGAAGTACAGAGTTATCTAAAAATGAGAGTAAAAATAGCAAAAATGGACAAACACAAAGATTGTTCAAAAAGGAAAAAGACTAGCTAAATAAATACAGAATGAGATAAGTTGATACAAGACTCCAAGTGCTCACACTAATCTCCAAATCACTAATTCTTCTAATTGCACAAACAATCACCGCACATGCATGACGAAACAGATTAAGATTGTAGCATGAGTATAAAAGTTGGGTACTTTGTAGACATCACGTGTCGACTGAGCAAGAAAGATTAAAACAATATGAAAAGATAAAATCTAGAAACAGACAGAGGTTAAAGTGGATATGAAAGAAAGCATATGAGCATTCCGAAAATAAATCTATGTACACCTAAGCTAAACCTAACGGACCCCTATAACCCTAGAACATACACTCATGCACATGTTTAAAGGAAAATAAAATAGACCTAGTAAGCCCAACAAGTATAAAGAGTAACTAAGTCTACAAGAGATAAAGGCACCACAAATCCAAACGCGAGAAACAAAATTTAGGCTCCCAACCCAAGTAACCACAATATCTAGTAAACCAGTCAACTTCCAGCCCAGCTAGCAAGACTGATAATCAATCTAGGTCACCCAGCCAGCTAGTCCATTCCCAGCCCAACTAGCAAGACTTACATAGGAGCATGTCGACTACAAAAAGGGTCTCATAATATCAAAGCCACCCATCTAGACAGATCAGTTCAAATCTATCCAACTAGAAAGAGTGTCCTGAGTGGTGTTGACTCCCAAAAGGATGTCGAATATGAGATCAATCAATACTAAGCCATTGTGGATCAACGTCACCTCACAAGGAATCACAAAAAGTATCCAGCCAGAATAACCCTAATCCCAAGTTGCCCGACAAAGAATAAAAACTATGGTAACACATCGAAGGTCAAAACAGATATGAAAGAAAGCATATGAGCATATTGAAAGTAAATCTAAGTACATCTAGGTTAAACCTAGCTAGACCCCTATAAGCCTAGAATGTACACTCACGCACATTTTAAAATGAAACTCAAAAAGACCCATGTATGCCCGACAGGTATAAAAAGTAACTAAGTCTACATGAAAGAAACACACCAAAAATCCAAACCCAAGAAACTAAAGTCAGGCTCCGAACCCAAATAACTACAATATCTAGTAATCCAGTTAACTTCCAACCCATCTATCAAGATTGATAATCAATCTAGGTCATCCAACCAACTAGTCCAGTCCCAAGAAGGTTGATTCCATCCTTGTAGAGGGAGATGCATACTAGCTCTCCTTTTAAAAAGCACAACCCATAGGTTAAGGGACGATCAATTTTTTTTTGTTCTAATTAATGGCTGGCACAAATTTAATTTTCATAACAAGTTATCCTCATTAAAACAAAATAAAAATGTCAACAAAAACAAGAGAAACAAACTAGGAATAGAAAACATTTTGACTAATTGGTCCGAAGCAAATAATTGCACTTGTTGGAAAAGCTAACAAATGCTTCATTAGATTTGAGGTATTAGTAGAACAAGTGTTGCAATCATTATGCTCTTGTAAAATAACAAGTTTCTCAGAGGATTTATTGCCGGCTCAAGTACGAATTTCAAGAATTGATGGAGCTTTATAGCATCAAACTATCCATACGAATAAAAAATGGCATAACCTTGACATTTTTCAAATTATGTAAGGAAACTTTGAATATGTTTTGTTCAAACGAGAGATACTTGTCTTCCACCAAAAAAATGTCTTCGCCCTTAAAAAAACATGGTACTACAAATACAGAAGAAGGAAAAATCGGGTTAGGTGGTAAGCTTAACAACTATAGTAATAAAATTGAAGTCGTTGAGGCTGTAAGGGATCAATATATATTTGACATAAAAATATTGTGAATTGAAAACATGCTAGCATATCAGGAAATATCATTGGGTTTTCCAAATTACTGGTCGACCTTAAGAGGTTGTCTAGGGGAAGGAAAGTTTTGAAATACAAGAACTTATTGTCAACCATCTGCATTTTACCAACAATAAGGAGATGGCTTCCTCTTCCAACATCAAACTGGAAATCACCTGAATAAAAGAATGAGGCAGAATAAAGGTAAGTACATTGATTTACAGGACTTACAAACTAAACCAGTAGAGATTACCCATTCTTGTAACACCTTATAGCTTAGACCAATAAAAGAAATTAATATTTAACCTAACGTACTAGATTAAAACTATATGAGTTAATTAAAAGGAAGTGAATCAATAGAGAATTAATCAGGTTAATTGAAAAAATCATGACGCCCATCGTACAATCAAGTTGATAAGTAGAAAACAAGAGCTCAATTCACAATTAACATAAAAATACTGAAGACATTTGGGACTGATAAATAACCTTGGAAAACCAAGCCGAAAATATTATCTCATTAGCACAACGAACGCTTGCCAAACGATCTTTCTCTATGTTTTAATCCATTTCATCTAATTCATCACTGTAGAGATCAAGATTCGTGTGGTTAAAAGATGACAAGTCCCTGAGCTTAATTTTCATATGATAAAAACTCCAGATATTGTAAAATGTTCAACATATAGAGCAACAATTTCAAAGCAGCATGTATTACCTTCGAGTGAATACCGATACCCGTCAGGATGATCGTGATGGATCAATTGCAATCATTATTAATCTTGACATTGCACAAATTCATTTCCTTGACAGATAATGTACTGCCTCTCCTTAGCTACTCTACCATTAAAAAATTAGTCTAAACTTTATGTTCAAACGTGGTGATGGTGTTTCTTATTTTCCCATAGTTGACAAGTGGATTGAATTTGTTGTGAATAAGAAAGTGGAAGATTTACGCCTGAATATATGTTATTGAACTGCTTATCCGACTGGGCATTATGACCAACCCAATAGCTTGCCAGAAATTCTCTGTAGTAGTTCATCGATTATAAAACTCAACTGCAATAATTGCAGAACATTAGAAGAATGCGTACTAAATTGGACATCTTTGAAGATTTTAATGTCGGAAAGTTTCTTAATCCGGGATGAACACATTAAACAAATAATGTCAAATTGTCCTTAATTGGAATCTTTGAATCTATATGGATTTTGTGGTTTACATCTATGGATTTTGTGCAATCGATTAAAACCACAAAATCCATATAGATTCAAGGATTCCAGTTGAGGAAAATTTGACATTATTTTTTTAATGTGTTCATCCCGAATAAACAACCTTTTCAACGTTAAACTCTTTAGAGATGTTTAATTTAGTACGCAATATTCTCATATTCTGCATTTATTGCACTTAAGTTTTATAATCGATAAACTACTATAGAGAACTTCTGGCAAGCTATAGGGTTGGTCATGCTCAGTCGGATAAACAATTCTATAACGTATATTCAGGCATAAATCATCAACTTTCGTATTCATAGAAAATTCAAGTCACTTGTCAATCATGGGACAATATAACAGACCATCATCATAGCTGTACACAAATTTTAGACTGAATATTTTAATGGCTAAGGAGAGGTAGTACATTATCTGTGAAGGAAATGAATATGTGCACTGCTGAGCTATCTAAACGACCATATTCATCAGTGTCATAAACAACGTTGTTGATAGAAGTCCAGAATTATTGCCAATCTTTAGAGAGAGTAGATATTCTGAATGTGTCTGTTATGGACAATATACAAAGAATTTGGACAATAAGAGCATAAGCTAGCTTACTAATCTTATCAATATCTTCATATTTTTTTCTCAATTTTTGGTTTTTTTTATGTAAGTTTTAAATAAGAAAACTTTTAGAGGTGCCAGAGAATTAGTCCTTGTTGCTGATATTGTTCAAATTGAATTACTAATTCTACCTGAAATCACAATATTAGCTAACCACTCAATGGCAAAAAAGTACACTAGAATTTGTTTGTGAAGCATAAGAAGAATTTCAGAAATTCTGTTGTTAAAAAATAAGAACAAACACAAATATTTATAAACAACAAACAATAGCGTAAACATGTGCTTATTGTGCTTTATTGGAAAAGCAACAATCCTACAGAATAATCACAACCTTTCCCAAAGTCACCATCTGTTAGAAAAGTCACAATTCTTCATTTTCCTTTTAAACCTTTTATAACCCTAAAGCTCATTCTACTTCTCTTTTGTTGAGAAACAACACAGGGCTAAGATGGGGTGGAAATTATCATACATCAATACCGAGAATAAGTTTACTTCTAACTATAATTGCTATAGACAATTTCTGTTTCTTTTTTTTATTCTTTCTTTAATGTCCAACTAACAAAGTTATACCACATGACACTCTTTTAAAATGTGATAATATATGATACACATTAATATATTATTGGTTTAAAAATTAGGGGTCGGGAAAGGGAAAAATTAAGGAGGAGATTACAATTAAGGTGAGGAATTGAATGATCTCACCAAAACAAGTAAAAATTTAGTAGTTAATTCTACTAAGATTATCCCATGTAATACTATATAATTACAATTTGCAGTGATTTTAAACCATAAAAAAGAATAATAAGACATTTAAACATAAAGTTTACAAGTCCTGTAAACAAATTTATTTATCAAAATTCAGACACAAAACTTAAAAAATGAAATTAGGATAAAGGATACATACACAATGTAGACTTTTATGCCATTTCAAAATCTTGATTTTTTTATGTTGTTGAATGTATGTATATTTTCATGAAAGGGCTAATATCACGCTATTTATATAGTGGCCATGCAGTTGACCATTTAATTTTTTTCTATTTTTGGTCAGATCATAGAAAGAATATATATAAATTAATTAATTAATGAGATCTAGACATTCATGATAATTATTTCATTAATGGTTCTTAGTTTATTATTTATACTAAATAGGTTTCTGATGTCATGCTAAAATCGTCATTGACGTAATAATTTACTCCTTACACATTTGAAAAAGATATAGACCCTTGTTTCAATTTTTCTAACCTATTTTCCCTTTTAATCCGTTTAAAATTATTTTATTTTTTTCATAAATTTTAATTATATTTGAATTCATAAAAGATAAGGAGAGACTTGACAAACTCACTTGCATCATCATGACGACAACTTTATATTAAATGAGATGTTATTCACGTCTCCACATTGCATTTTTATTTTATAGGAGTAGCAATTAATAGGACTTGATTTCCATTACGCAAATAATTTCTATTGATTTAGCTTAATGACTATATAATGGATATTTTACAAAATTGTATCAAAGAAAATCATGGTGAAGATATCAAGTTCTCTAACTAATCTCTATATATGTTGATAGATACTTGAGAAATTGAGTCCTCAAAGGAGAAATAAATGAATGATGACATGACAATATTTAGAATAAAGTTTTGACAATGACAAAGTGAACCAGGTTCACAAGCTTATACCAGAACTAAGATAAAAAAGCAAGAAAGAAGAAATAACAGGTCGAAGAAAAATACTCCTAATTGAGGAAAAAAAGTGAAAAAGACTCCTTATATAGAAAGGAAAAAAAATTAGCAAACGAATTACTTTCAATGTAGGATTCCATTAGGGTTTAATGCTCCCTTATAAAGGGATCTTTGACAAAGAGAAAAACAGGTTTTGAAATTTATAAATAGTTAATTGTTCAACAGTTTGACTGAGCTATTTAGGTGATTTACTAGAGTTAGTCTTTTTTATTATAGAGTTGTAATCTAAAGTTTCTCTTTGAAGTTAGGGAAGTTTGGTTTAAAATGCTACGAGGGTAGATCGTTGTTTTTTTTCCTTGAGTAAGGAGGTTTTCCACGATAAAATTTTTGTTTTATTGTATTGCATTTTGTCTCTGAAAATTCAACAAGAACCCAATTCTTGTTATGGTGGTCAAAGTTTCTTTAATTTGTCAAACAACCCCCCGGATTTGAAAAATTTGACCATCCTTACTATGTGAACAAACAGGACAAGCCTTGAATGAATTAAAACAATCCCCAAGAGCATGGCTCGATCACCTATCAAGCTTCTTGCTTGTACAGGGGTATTCAAGATGCAAGATTTACAATAAAGTGTTCTTCGAAATCAGGGCTACAATATGCTCATAGTTCTGGTGTATCTAGATGACATTATCTTTGGAGGAAAATATGCAAAACATGGGATTGACTTTGCACAACTGATGAGCAACGAATTTTAAATGAGCATGAAGGGAGAGCTCAACTTCTTCTTGGGGATTCAAATCAAACAGTCCTCATCTTGTAGTTCAACTCATCAGTAGAAGTACATAAAGGTGCTACTAAAGAAGTTCAACATGAATGAAGCAAAGACGAATAATATTCCAATTGCAACGACAACGAAGCTTGATAAAGATTAACCTCGTCCTGGTACATGACACAAAGAATATAGGAATGATCATATCTCTATTGTACGTAATGCCTAATAGACCTAACATTGTATTTAGTGTTGGACTTTGTGCATGCTTCCAATCATGTCAAAAGAAATCCCATCTAAAGGCTACCAAAAGGATTTTGTGATATCTCAAACGAACGTTGATCCTGGTTCCCTGGTATCCTACAGATGTTCATTTGATCTGGTTGGATTTGCATTTGCATACTACGTAGTCTACTTGGTAGGTAGAAAAATCACATCTAAAATGGCTCACTTCTTAGGTCCATGCTTAGTATTATGAGCAACTAGGTTACATAACTCAGTCACCTTGTCTATGGTTGAAGTAGAATACATTGTTGTTGCCTCGTGTTATTCCCAACTTCTCTAAATCAAGCAACAACTTTAAGATTTTGGCATTATTGCAGACCTATTTTTCATTATCGCCTTGGGATTCATGACTAAGCTACTCAATAGTGTGGTCGTGATCAACAAAATCGAGAAATAAATGACTCATAGAAACTATAGACTAAGTCTCAATCCGCTGAAGCCATAACCCACAGACAAAGCATTAAACTCTTTTCTTATTAGTAGGTAGAATCATAGTAGTATGGCCAAACATCTTGTGGAACCTCGCCTCATACTATGACACACTCATCGGAGCATTGATCTAACCTATTGAACTGATCTTGAGGCGATCATTGAAGTTGCGAGGAATGTGCCAACCTAAAAAGGAAACCTTAGAAAACTTAGTCCAAGTGAAAGAGGAGACCTAATTGAACTGGTCTAAATAAAGGTATGCCAGGACTTACTAGCTCACCCATCTAACAAATAGACAGTGAATTTGGCTCCTCTCGACTCCACTAGACCTAGAATAGGATGTCGCTAATGATAACTTGTAAGAAACTTGTGGGTATCCCCACCCACAGCCCCAAAAAAACTTAATGGTTAGAGTATGCGAAATACTCCAAGCATCTTCTTCTTTAAAGGTATGGCTTCGGCCACATTCACGAGTTAGGCACCTCTAGGTGGTACCTTGACCTGAGGTGCCTCTTTTGTAGGCTGATCATGTAGTGCTAGTGCAGCTGCAGCTTTAGCCTGCTGCATACCCCAAGCATAATCAGAAAGTGTACAATGGTTGCCTGAAGGTATGGAGCAATAAAAGGTCTAGGTGACGATTGAGATGTCCTCGAGCCCATTGATTAAACTAGAACTTAATCTACTAAAGGGTCAGCTAATGGCTCCAGACCTCTCTCTCTCTCTCTTCAGGGCTAATGTTGCACTCTTGGCCCGCAGTAGAGGTCGACCCTTTCCTTGAGCTGTCGTACGGCGTGTATGAGCCATCCTCTAAAGAGAACAAAAGAAGTGAGATTTCAAGAAACCAACTTCACACACATTGCATGAAAGCGATAGAAAAAAGGATAAATTCCAAAAGACGCCATATAACCTCCTAAAGATTAGATACAGATGTCTCCACACCGATCCAGAAATCTCTATTTTGTATTAGCTCTATACAAGTGAGACAGGAAAATCTAGGGATCTGATACCAACTTTTCATGACCCAATTCCTCGAGTTATGAGGGCATATAGTATAACCCTCAAATGGGAAACTAATGTGTAACCTAGAATAGCAACCAATAAGTATAAGGGTACAAATAAATAGAAATCAAACTAAACCACCAAGCAAAACAAAAGGAGGAGCAAACAAAAAACAATATACAAAAGGTCCCTCCTATAACCTAGAAATCAAAAATACAGAGTTGTCTAAAACTACGAGTAAAAATCGCAAAAGTGGACAAAAACAAAGCTTGCTCAAAAAGGAAAAAGACTAGCTAAATAAGTACAGAATTAGATAAGCTGATGCAAGACTCCAAGTGCTCACACTCATCTCCAAATCTTCAATTCTTCTACTTGCACAAACAATCATTGCACCTACCTGACGAAACAGATTAAGATTGCAGAATGAGTATAAAAATTGGGTACTTTCTTGACATCACATATTGACTGCGCAAGAAAGGTAAATACAATATAAAATGATAGAATCTAGAAATAAATAGAGGTCAAAACGGATATGAAAGAAAGTATAAGAGCATACCGAAAGTAAATCTAAGTACACCTAAGTTAAACCTAACTGACCCCTATAAGCCTAGAACATACACTCATGCACATGTTTAAATGAAAATCAAATAGACCTTGTAAACTCGATAGGTATAAAGAGTAACTAAGTCGACAAGAGAGAAAGGCACCACAAATCCAAACCCGAAAAATAAAATTCAGGCTCCCAACCCAAGTAACCATAATATCTAGTAATCCAGTCAACTTCTAGCCCATCTAGCAAAAGTGATAATCAATCTAGGTCACCCAGCCATTTAGTCCACTCCTAACCCAACAAGCAAGACTTACATTGTGGCGTGTCGACTCCAAAAAGGGTCTCAAAATATCAAAGCCACCCATCTGGATAGACCACTACAAATCCATCTAACTAGAAAGAGTGTCCCGAGTGGTGTTGACTCCCAAAAGGATGTCGAATATTAGATCAATCAATACTAAGCCACCGTGGATCAACGTCCCCTCACAAGAAATCACAATAAGTATCTAGCCTGAATAACCCTACCTTAGTCGCCCGAGAAAGAACAAAACCTATGGTAATACATCGGATGTCAAAACGGATATGACAGAAAGCATACGAGCATATTGAAAGTAAATCTAAGAACATCTAGGCTAAACCTAACTGACCCCTATAAGCCTAGTATGTAAACTCATGCACATCTTAAAATGAAACTCAAATAGACCCCCGTAAGACTAACAGGTATAAAGAATAACTAAGTCTACAAGAGAGAAAGGCACCACAAATCCAAACCCAAGAAATAAAAGTCAGGCTCCCAACCCAAGTAACTACAATATCTAGTAATCTAGTCAACTTTCAGCCCGGCTATCTAGAGTGATAATCAATCTAGGTCGTCCAGCCAGCTATTCCACTCCCAAGCAAGTTGATTACATCCTTGTAAAGGGAGATGCAAACTAGCTTTCCTTTTTACGAGCACAAACCATAGGTTAAGGGACGATCAACTCTTTTTTGTTCTAATTACTGGCTGGCACTTAATTTAATTTTCATAACAAGTTATACTCATTAAAAGAAAAATAATGTCAATATAAATAACAGCAACAAACTAGGAATAGAAAACATTAATACTAATTGGTCTGAAGGAAATAATTGCACTTGTTGGAAAAGCTAACAAATGTTTCATTAGATTTGAGTTATTAGTAGAACAACGATTACAGTCCATACGCTATAGTATTATAAAAAGTTTCTCGAGATTTATTGCATTCTCAAGAAAGAATTTCAAGAATTGATGGAGCTTTATTGCTTAAAACCTACGCGTACGACTACAAAATGGCATAACCTTGACATTCTTCAAATACTGTAAGGAAACTTTGAATATGTTTTGTTCAAACGAGAGGTACTTGTCTCCCAGCAAACCAATGTTTTCTCCCTAAAAAAGTATGGTACTACAAATACAGAACAAGGACAAATCGAGTTAGGTGGTAAGCTTAACAACTATAGTAATGAAATTGAAATCGTTGAGGCAATAAGGGGTCAATATACATTTGACATGAAGATATTGTAAATTGAAAACATACTGGCATATTAGGAAATATCATTAGGTTTTCCAAATTACAAGTCGACCGTAAGAGGTTTTCTAGGGGAAGGAAAGTTTTGAAATATAAGAACTTCTTGTCAACCATCTACATTCCAGCAACAGTAAGGAGATGTCTTCCTATTCCAACATCAAATTGGAAATCACCAGAATAGATGAATGAGGCAGAATCAAGGTAATTAAATTGATTTACAGGGCTTACAAACTAAAACAATAGTGATTTCCCAATCTTGTAACACCTTATAGCTTATACCAATAAAAGCAACTAATATTTGACCTCACGTACTAAATTAAAACTATATGAGTTAATTAAAAAAAAGTGAATCAATAGATAATTAATCAGGTTAACTGAAAAAGTCATGACCCCCATCGTACAATTAAGTTTATAGGTAGAAAACAAGAGTTCAATTCACAATCAACCTAAAAAGACTGGAGACATTTTGGACTGATAACTGACCTTCGTAAACCAAGATGACAATAGTAGCTCATTAGCACAACGAACGTTTGCCAAAGATGTTTTCATTCATTTTATCTAACTCATCATAGTAGAGATCAAGATTTGCGTGGTTCAAAGATGACTAGCCCCTGAGCTTAATATTCATATGATTAAAACCTCAAAAATTGTTAAATGTTCAACATATAGAGCAACAATTTCAAAGCAACATGTATCACCTTCGAGTGAATACTGATCCCCATCAGGATGATCGTGATGGATCAATTACAGTCATTATTAATCTTGACATTGCACAAATTCATTTTCTTAACAGATAATGTACTGCCTCTACTTAGTTGCTCTACCATTAAAAAGTTTAGTCTAAACTTTATGTTCAGATGTGGTGATGGTGTTTCTTATTTTCCCATAATTGACAAGTGGATTGAATTTGTTGTGAATAAGAAAGTGGAAGATTTACGTTTGAATATATGTTATCGAACTGCTTATCCGACTGGGCATCATGACCAACCCTATAGCTTCCCAGAAATTCTCTGTAGTAGTTCATCGATTAAAAAACTCAACTGCAATAATTGCAGAACATTAGAAGAATGCATACTAAATTGGACATCTCTGAAGAGTTTAACGTGGAAAGTTTCTTAATCCGGGATGAACACATTAAACAAATAATGTCAAATTATCCTTAATTGGAATCTTTGAATCTATATGGATTTTGTGGTATACATCTATGGATTTTGTGCAATCGATTAAAACCACAAAATCCATATAGATTCAAGGATTCCAGTTGAGGAAAATTTGACATTATTTGTTTAATGTGTTCATCCCAGATAAACAACCTTTTCAACGTTAAACTCTTTAGAGATGTTTAATTTAGTACGCAATCTTCTCATATTCTGCAATTATTGCACTTAAGTTTAATAATTGATGAACTACTACATAGAACTTCTGGGAAGCTATAGGATTGGCCATGCTCAATCAGATAAACAGGCGTAAATCCCCCACTTTCTCATTTATAGAAAATTTAAGCCACTTGTCAATTACAGGAAAATATGACAGACCATCATCATATCTGAACACAAAGTTTAGACTGAACATTTTAATGGCTAAGGAGAGGTAGTACAATATCCGTGAAGGAACTGAATTTGTGCAATGCTGAACTATCTAAACGGTCGTACTCCTCGGTGTCATAAACAACATTGTTGATAGAAGTCCAGAAGTATTGCCAATCTTTAGAGAGAGTAGATGTTCTAAATGTGTATGTCATGAACAATAAAAAAAGAATTTGGACAATAAGAGCATAAGGTAGCTTACCAATCCTAGCAATTTCTTCACATTTTGTCTCAACTTTTCAGTTTTTTTATGAGGTAAGTGTTAAATAAGCAGACTTTCGGAGGTGCCAGAGAATTGGTCTTGGTTGCTCATATTGTTCAAATTGTATTACTATTGCTACCTGAAATCACAACGTCAGCTAACTACTAAAGGGCAAAAAAGTACACTAGAATTTGTTTGTGAAGATTAAGAAGAATTTCAGAAATTCTGTTGTTAAAAACTAAGAGCAAACACATATATTTATAAACATCAAACAATAGTGTAAACATGTGTTTATTGTGCTTTATTGGAAAAGTCTCAACCCCTTGGAAAAGCCACAATCCTTCAGAATAATCACAACCTTTCCCAAAAGTCACCTTATTTCGGAAAAGTAACAACTCTTCATTTTCCTTTCAGACCATTTAAAACCCAAAAAGTCATGCTACTTCTCTTTTGTTGAGAAACAACACAGGGCTAATAAGGGGTAGAAATTATCATACATCAATACCGAGAAAAAGTTTACTAGTAACTATAATTGTTACAGACAATTTCTGTTTTTTTTTGTTTATTCTTTCTTTAATGTCAAACTAACAAAGTTATATCACATGACACTCTTTTTTAATGTGATAATATATGATATTCATTAATATTTTATTGTTTTAAAAATTAGTGGTCGGGAAAGGGAAAAATTGAGGAGATTACAATTAAGGTGAGGAATTGAATGACCACACCAAAAAAAGTGAAAATTTAGTAGTCAATGCTACTAAGATTATCCCATGTAATGCTATATAATTAAAATTTGCAGCAATTTTAAACCATAAAAAAGAGCAATAAGACATATAAACTTAGAGTTTACAAGTCCTGTATTTTAGCAATTAATAGGACCTAATTTCCATTATGCAAATAATTTCTATTGATTTAGCTTAATGACTATATAATTGATATTTTACAACATTGCATAAAAATAGAACCATGGTCAAGATATCGAGTTCTCTAACTAATCTCTATCTATGTTGATAGATACTCGAGAAATTAAGTCCTTCAAGGAGAAATAAATTAATGATAACATGACAATATTCTGAGTAAAGTTTTGACAATGACAAAGTGAACCAGGTTCACAAGCTTGTACCATAAACTAAGGTAAAAGATCAGGAAAAAAGAAATAACGCATCGAAGACAAACACTCCTAATTAAGGTAAAATAGTGAAGAAGACTCCTTATCTGGAAAGGAAAAAATATTTAGGAAAAGAATTACTTTCCTTGTAGGATTCAATTAGGGTTGAATCCGCCCATATAAAAGGATCTTTCACAAAGAGACAAAAAAGTTTTTGAAATTCATCAATTGAGAGAATTTAGTGGCGAGAGCAGTGCAATGCTAAAGAGTATATGACAGAACAAAGAAGAACTACAACTAGGTGTTTCTTTCAATAGGCTTAGTTTGGATTGGTTCATCTTAGAATTATTGTTTAGAGATAATAGTACTAAGAATGAAAGAGAATTTGTGAGGTTTTGTAACAAAAAGTTAGTTTGGCTTCTTGGAGAATAGAATATACAACAATAGTTAAGTGATGAACAGATAGAGTGAGCTATTTAGGTTATTTACTAGAGTTAGTCTTTTTTATTATAGAGTTGTAATCTAAAGTTGCTCTTTGGCGTTAGGGAAGTTTGGTTTAAAATGCTACGAGGGTAGATCGTTGTTTCTTTTCACTTGATTAAGGACGTTTTCTACGATAAAATCTCTATTTTATTGTATTGCATTTTTGTCTCTGAAAATTTAAGAAGAACTCCGTTCTTGTTTAGCTGGTCAAAGTTTCTTTAATTTTACAAACAACCCCCCAGATTTGAAAATTCTGACCATCCTGACTACGTGTACAAACAGGACAAGCCTTGAATGGATTAAAACAAAAGCATGGTGCGATCACCTATCAAGCTTCTTGCTTACACACGGGTATTTAAGAGGGAAGATTGACAATACACTGTTCTTCGAAATCAGGGCTCCAATATGCTCATAGTTAAGGGGTATCTAGATGACATTATATTTGGAGGAAAATATGCAAAACATGGGGCTGACTTTGCACAACTGATGAACAACCAATTTTAAATGAGCATGATAGGAGAGCTCAACTTCTTCTTGAGGCTTCAAATCAAACAGTCCTCATCTGTCAGTTCAACTCATTAGTAGAAGTACATAAATGCACTACAAAAGAAGTTCAACAAGAATGAAGCAAAGACGAATAACACTCCAATTGCAACAACAGCAAAGCTTGATAAAGCTGAACCTGGTACTGGTGCATGACACAAAGTATATAAGAATGATCAGATCTCTACTGTACGTAATGGCTAACAGACCTAACATTGTAATTAGTGTGGGAATCTGTGCATGCTTCCAAGCATTCCAAAGAAATCACATCTAAAAGCTATAAAAAGGATTTTGTGATATCTCAAACGAACGATGAGCCTGGTTCTCTCGTATCCTACAAATGATTCATTTGATCTAGTCAGATTTGCATTTGCATACTACATAGTCTACTTGGTAGGTAGAAAAAACACATCTAAAATGGCTCACTTCTTTGGGACATGCTTAGTATTATGAGCAACTAGTAAACATAACTCAGTCACCTTGTTTATAGCTAAAGGAGAATACGTTGTTGTTGCCTCGTGTTATTCCCAACTTCTCTGAATCAAGCAACAACTTCAAGATTTTGGCATCATTGTAGACCTTTTTTCATTGCCTCCTTGGGGCTCATAACTAAGCTACTCAATAGTGTGGTCGTGATAAACAACATCGAGAAATAAATGACCCATATAAACTATAGACTAAGTCTCCATCAGATGAAGCCATAACCCACAGACAAAGCATTAAACTCTTTACTTGTTAGTAGGTAGAATCATAGTAGTGTTGCCGAATAGCTTATGGAACCTCGCCTCATACTCTAACACACTCATGGGAGCACTTCTCTAACCTTTAAAACTGATCTTAAGGCAATCATTGAAGTTGTGATGGATGAGCCAAGCTAAAAAAAATCCTCAGAAAACTTGGTCCAAGTGAAAAGAGGAGACCTAACTGAACTAGTCTAAATTAAGGTACGCCATGACTTACTAGCTGACACATTTAAAAGATACACCATTAATTTGGCTCCACCTGACACCAGTAGACCTAAAATATGACATCGCTAATGGAAAGTTGTAAGAAACTTGTGGGTATCCCCACCCACACCCTAGAAAACCTTAGTGGTTAGAGCATGAGAAACACTCCAAGGATCTTCTTCCTTAAAGAGAAGGCTTCGGCAACATTCACGGGTTGGGCACCTCTAGGTGGTACCTGGACCTGAGGTGCCTCTGTTGTATGTTAATCCTCTGGTGCTAGTGCAACTGCATCTCTAGCCTATTGCATGCCCCAAGCACAATCAGAAGTTGTACAATGGTTGTGTAAAGGTACAGAGCCATAGAGGGTCCAGGTGACGGCTGAGATGGCCTCAACCTCGCTGATTGAACTGGAACTTAAACTACTAGAGGGTCAGCTGATGTCTCAAGACCTCTCTCTCTTCAGGGCTAGTGCGCACTCTTGGCCGGCAGTAGAGGTCGAGCCCTTCCTCAAGTTGTCATATGGTTTTTATGAGTCATCCACTAAAAAGAATGAAACAAGTGAGATTTCAAGAAACCAACTACACACACGCTGCATGAAAGCGATAGAAAAGAGGATAAATTCCTAAATATACCCTATAGCCTCCTAAAGTAGGATACAGATGTCTCCACACCGATCCAAAAATCTCTAAGATGTATTAGCTTTGTCCAAGTGAGACAAGCAAATCTAGGGCTCTAATATGAACTTTTCATGACCCGACTCCTCGAGTCATGAAGGAATATACTATAACCCTCAAGTAGGGAAACTAATGTGTAACCTAGAATAGCAAGCAATAAGTATAAGGGTACAACTAAATAGAAATCAAACTAAACCACCAAACAAAACAAAAGCGGGAGCAAACAAAAAACTATATACAAAAGATCCCTCCCGTAACCTAGAAATCAGAAGTACAAAGTTGTCTAAAATATGAGTAAAAATCGCAAAAGTGGACAAAAACAAAGCTTGTTCAAAAATAAAAAAGACTAGATAAATAAGTACAGAATCAAATAAGTTGATGCAAGACTCCAAGTACTCACACTAATCTCAAAGTTGCAAAAGCAATCACCGCACCTGCATGACGAAACAGATTAAGATTGTATCATGAGTATAAAACTGGGTACTTTGTAGACATCACGTGTCGACTGAGCAACAAAGGTAAAAAACAATATGAAAAGATAGAATCTAGAAACATACATAGGTCAAAGCTAATATCAAAGAAAACATACGAGCATACCGAAAGTAAATCTAGGTACACCTAAGCTAAACCTAACTAACCCCTATAAGCCTAGAACATACACTCATGCACATGTTTAAATGAAATTCAAATAGACCCTGTAAGCTCGACAGTTATAAAGAGTAACTAAGTCTACAAGAGAATATGGCACCACAAATTTAAACCCAAGAAACAAAATTCAGGCTCCCAACCCAAGTAACCACAATATCTAGTAATCGAGTCAACTTCCAGCCCAGCCAGCAAGAGTGATATTAATCTAGGTTGCCCAGCCAGCTAGTCCACACCCTGCCCAACTAGTAAGACTGACATAAGGGCATGTCGACTCCAAAAAGGGTCTCAAAATATCAAAGATGCCTATCTAGACAGACCACTTCAAAGACATCCAACTAGAAAGAGTGTCCCGAGTGGTGTTGACTCCCAAAAAGATATCGAATATGAGATCAGTCAATACTAAGCCATCTTGGATCAACGTCCCTTCACAAGAAATCACAAGAAGTATCCAGCCTAAATAACCCTAATCCCAAGCCACCAGAGAAAGAACAAAACATATGGTAACAAACGGATATGAAAGAAAGTATACGAGCATATTGAAAGTTAATCTAAGTACATCTAGGTTAAACCTAAATGGAACCCTATAAGCCTAGAATGTACACTCATGAACATGTTAAATTGAAACTCAAATAGATCCCCGTAAGCCCGACAGATATAAAGAGTAACTAAGTCTACAAGAGAGAGAGGCACCACAAATCCAAACCCAAGAAACAAAAGTCAGGCTCCCAACCCAAGTAACCATAATATCTAGTAATCTAGTCAAGTTTTGGCCCAGCTAGCAAGAGTGATAATCAATCTTGGCCGCCCAGCCAGCTAGTCCACTCCCAAGAAGGTTGATTCCATCCTTGTACAAGGAGATGCAAACTAGCTCTCCTTTTTAGAAGCACAAACCATAGGTTAAGGGACGATCAGTTGTTTTTTATTCTAATTAATGGCTAGCACATAATTTTAACTTTCATAACAAGTTATCCTCATTAAAACAAAAAAAAGTCAACAAAAATAAGAGAAACAAACTAGGAATAGAAAACATTATGATTAATTTGTTGGAAGGAAATAATTGCACTTGTTGGAAAAGCTAGCAAGTGCTTCATTAGATTTGAGGTATTAGTAGAACAACTGTTGTAGTCCTTATGCTCTGGTACTATAACAAGTTTATCGGGATTTATTGCATGCTCAGGTAAGAACTTCAAGAATTGATGGAGCTTTATTGCATCAAAACTACGCGTACTACTACAAAATGGCATAACCATGACATTCTTCAAATTCTGTAACGAAACTTTGAATATGTTTTGTTCAAACAAGAGGTACTCGTCTTCCAGCAAATCAATGTCTTCGACCTAAAAAAAATCATGGTACTACAAATACAGAACAAGGACAAATCGGGTTAGGTGGTAAGCTTAAAAACTACAGTAATGAAATTGAAGTCTAGGGGTTGTCTAGGGGAAGGAATGTTTTAAAATACAAGAACTTATTGTCAACCATCTGCATTCCAGCAACAGTAAGGAGATGTCTCCCTCTTCCAACATCAAATTGGAAATCACCTGAATAGAAGAATGAGGCAGAATAAAGGTAAGTACATTGATTTAAAGTGCTTACAAACTAAACCAATAGTGATTTCCCATTCTTGTAACACCTTATAGCTTAGACCAATAAAAGGAACTAATATTTAACCTCACGTACTAAATTAAAACTATATGAGTTAATTAAAAGGAACTGAATCAATAGATAATTAATCAAGTTAATTGAAAAAATAATGACCCCCATCGTACAATCAAGTTCATAGGTAGTAAATAGGAACTCAAATCACAATCAACATGAAAAGACTGGAGACATTTGGGACTGATAACTGACCTTGGTAAACTAGGATGACAATATTAGCTCATTAGCACAATGAACGCTTGACAAAATATCTTTCTCTATGTGTTTATTCATTTCATCTAATTTATCACAGTAGAGATCAATATTTAAAACCCCAGAAATCATTAAATGTTCAACATATGGAGCAACAATTTCAAAACACCATGTATCACCTTCGAGTGAATAGCGATCCTTGTCAGGATGATCTTTGTCGCACCCTATTTCGAACCAACCGAAACAGTTCACAACATAATATGGCTCACTCTGATTTTGGAAAAAATGTTTTTCGTTTGTTTTAGAGTCACCACCTAAATCTTAAGGAAAATATTAGGAAAACCGTTTTATATAAATGTAAACTCTGTTTTTGATTTGCGAAACCAGTGAGATTCTGAGTAAGGATTTTGGTTACTCGAGGGGAAGGTATTAAGCATCCCTTAGAACCTATCCAAAGTTAGTCCTGAAATTCAATTTAGGAAAAAAATAATTAGGAAAACTTGTTTATTAAATTGTTTTAAAATCAATGGTAAGTAAATTTTATTAGTTTAAGAAAAAAAAGAGTAAAATACAAGGTAAGACATATACATGTCTATTAAATAAAATAATAGTAGTATGTTTATCATATGGTAAAAAAAAAAAAATATATACTAAACATGTATGACAATTTTATATAATTAAAAAATATAGTTGTGCTTTATATAAATGTATCCAAAATAAATGTTGAGTTTAAAGAATATAAATTTTTTTTGTTTTAATCATATATAGAATTAAGACGTAAAAGAAAATAAATAAAATTGGGTGTAAATATGTTGTAAGAAAATAATGTGTATATTAAAGTGTATGGATTTATAAGTTATAAGAAAAAGTAACATTTGTAAAAGTGATAGTAGATATGATAAAAAATAATATGAAGTGTAACAGAATAATAAGTTACGTATAGAGAAAAACTCAAAATATAGAATTTGTACCTTTCTGCGTATGACATATATATGTATGTACCTTGTCTTTTGTTTTTGAACCTGTCGGCATATCTAAAATCTTGAAATAATATGTTAAGAGATTATAATATTTTAGCAATATGTGATTAGTATCCGCTAAAGTACGATGCTAGTAGTGACAGGAGAACATGATAAACAGATAATCTAATATGAATTTAATCAATTATGAATATGATAGGAAGGAATAATTGAAAATAAAAAACCTGCATGATAAAGAACATGACTACATACTTGCATGATAAAATGATAAAAAACTATGAAACTTTAATCTTATATATACTTAAAGATGTAGAAATATTTGAATTAAGAAAAATAATATGGGAAAAAATATTTAATGATAACGGATCAGAAAATATATTAAATCAACAATGGTATGAAATAGATCTACATGATTTAGACCTCGAAAGAATAGAATGGTACAATTTAGAAATAAATTTAGACTAAAATGAACTACGAATATTTAAAATATTGGACAGAAGCTATGAAAGATATAAAACTATTAGAACAATTAATGGAAGAAAATTTATACATGTATCTAAGAACCCAATATATGTTATATCTAGAATATATCATAAATAATATTAAAGAGATATCAAGATTAAGACACTTAGTAAAAGAATATTATAATAAAATCTTTAAAATGGACTACTCACCTACCAAAAGTGATGCACCTACCAAAAAAGTCATGAATTTCACACCTACCACACTACCAAAACTATCATGAATCCCTCACCTACCAAAGAGATGAATTTCGCACCAAAAAATGGTATCAGAGCTATGAATGATAAGAAATATAAGAAGAAACATACTAGTAGAAAGTTAAGAAAAATAAGAAGAAAATTAAACAAATTATATCCGGAATATAAACAACCCAATATCACAAAAATTGATAACGACAAATTAGATCAATTAATAGATAATATATCTTAAATAGAATATAAATATATTCAATATCTAAAAATACAATGAATAACGAGAATAACGAATATAGACAAAAATTTACTGAAACAATTATAGCAAAAAGACAAGAATTAGCACATAGGCAAAGTAGACTTAACAATAATATATTTGCAGAAATTTATAAAAAAATCTATAATAGCACAAAGAAAAACTATTTTATATCTACAAATACAAATAGAAAGTTTAGAATATAAAATTCAACACAATCTATAAATGAATAAGGAAGAATATGTCATAGATGAAAAAATATATGAAAACTATGACGGATTAAAAATAAAGATAATATTTTCTAATCTAGGAAAAAGATAGAAGAAAATAGGTGACAATATAAGTTTAATATTAGAAAAAGAAACGGTAAAACTAGAAGATAGTTTAACTGCTATGATAAGAATAACAAAAGAAAATGAAAAAATAGATTAAAAAACAAAAATTGAAAAAATTAAACAACAAGCAAAAAAGAAAGTACAACAATTAGAAGAAGTAAAAAATACCAAAATAATAGAACTAGAAAAAGAACTGGCAATATTAAAAGAAATGTATGAAATTAAAAAAAAAGAACAAAAAACAAAATTAGCAAATGTGAGAAATAAATTTAAAGAAAAATTGCAATTAGAAGAAGAATTAGAAGAAAGAGAAGAAAACAACCAAGATAATCTACCTGAAATAAGAATTGATGAAATAAACAACAATGATCTAGATGAACAACATTAGGAAAACTTTTAACAAACATAAATAATACAAAGAATTTAGAAGTAAATACAGGAGACGTAAACATGGATGAAAAATCTAGTACATCAGGAATAAAAAACCCAAAAAACATAAAATATTATAATGAAAATTATGGACAATATGATAAAGAAAAAACTATATGGGATAAAAGATTAAATAAAAAATGGACACCTAAACCAATAACTGAACAACATGATTTTTTAGATTTTGACTGTGTAGCAAATATAAATAAAGCAATCCAATTATGGATGGGATATATATCAAAACAATTAATAGATAACAAAATAGGAATGACAGAAATACCAGGATATATAGAAAGAGCACTTATAGGAACAGTAAAATTATGGTTACAAAATTTATTAGATGAAAGTTTAAAAACTTTAAGAAGTAATAAAAAATTTGATGGTGAATTAGTCACTACAACTATGGAAATATTATATAAATACGAAGTAGCTATAAGAAATGAATTTAGTAGTATGACAATAGAAGTAGAAGAACAAAATAAAGAAAAAATCATAAATCGGAATCTAATGACAAAATTAGCAATATGTAATATGTGTTATATAGATGAATATACATGTGCATTTAGAGAATATTATTATAAAGGAACATATAGCATAGAAGAAAGTAAAGAAATACGAAAATTATATTTTACAAAATTACCAGAACCTTTTAATTCAAAAATAATAAAAAGTTGGAATGAAGCAAGACTAACAGATACCTTAGGAGGTAGAATAAAATTCTTACAACAATGGTTTATAAAACTGCGTGAAAAACATAAAGAAGAAATAAAAATGGAAAAAATATTGGTAAAAAACTTAACATGTTGCAAAAATAAAACGGCACCCCAATTTGATTGTACGGACAAATACTATAAAAAGAGATATAACAAAAAATATAGATCAAAATATAAATATAAAAAACTGAGAAGAAGATACTATGTAAAAAATTACAAAACCAAAAGACCTTATAGACCAAAAAGAAAACTAACGGAATGTACTTGTTATAATTGTGGAAAATTAGGATATATAGCTAGAGATTGTAAATTACCTAAAAATCCAAAGAAAAAAAAATATCAGAAATAATAATAGACAATGAAAAATATACACAAATAGAATACATAGATTATGAATTAGAAAGTGAAGATAGCATATATGAATTATCAGAAAATGAAACAGACGAAATGGAAAATAATTCAGTAATAGAATCATATAATGAACACTATACAAATGACTGAAACAGATAGACAAATAATAACTAAAGAAAAATATCAAGACGAAGAATCTTTAGAACAAAAAATAATATTTGATAATAATATATTTGAACAAATAAAAGAAAAAGAATTAGACCTAAGCGTAGCAAAAATATTCGAAATACCAACAATAAGAAACTGGTTTAAACGACAAAAAGAAGAATATTATATAGTGAGTCAAAGAGAACATATCATAGATTGCAAATACACCAAAGAAAAAGCTAAAATACCAATAATAAACAAACGAATAATCAATAAAGAAATACAAGATATTAAGGCTAAAAATCCAATTAAATATGTACATTTAGGAGAAACAGAAATATTAATAAAAGCATGTTTTAGAGAAGGAATAGATACACCCATAAAAATATACTTAGCACATGATAGAATTATACAACCTATAGAAAAAAGTATAATAAGTGCAGTAAAAGGTAGCCTGATATACCAAAAATTTAAATTTATAATAACTACTAACTACTCTGTAGCAATAAATGACAGAAACATAGATAAATCACTAGTATTATATTGGAAAATGTCAAGGATATAACTAGCCCCAGGAAGTAAAATATTTACAACTAGATGTAAAAACTTATATGTTTTAACAACAAAACATAAACTAACAGCAAAAAATAAAATAAATAAAATAAAAATAGAAGATCCTTATGAAAGGATAGTTACAGTCATAGATAATAATGATTATAGTTATAATGAAATTGATATAGAAGAAGATTTAAAAATAATAAAAGAAAGACTAAGTACATCAAAAAGAATAAACAATGAAATACCCCAAATATCATCAAAAATGAGTACCTCAAGAAGAACAAATAAAACTCCACAAAAATCAATTGAAGAAGAAATAAAACCACATCATTACTATATAACGGGAGTAATGAAACGGCGGAAATATTTAATATTAATAAATACAGGACAAGAAGAAAACTATATTACAAGAGAATTAGTTACGGAAGATGAAATAATAACTATTGAACAATTATGCCCCGAACTACCAAAAGCAATAATGTATACCGAAGAAACTACAGAAAAGGAAATAATCATTGGAGGAGTACCAATAGTAATAAAATTTAAAATATATCAAGGAGACGAAAATATCACTTTAGGAATAAAATGGCTAGAACAAGTAAAATCATATAATCTAGAAGACAAGCAGTTGATAATAAATTATGAAAATAAAAGAATAATAATAAAAAGAACTTTAGTATGATAAAAATATGAAAATATATATACTTGCAAAAATAATAATAGAAGGATATTACAACAGATATTATACACCAATGATAGATACGGGAGCAGAAGCTAATATATGTAAATACAATTGTTTACTAGAAGATAAGTGGGAAAAATTAAAAATATCTATAGTAGTAACATAATTTAATAATGAAAGAAGCATGATCACATATAAAGCAAAAAATATAAAAATACAAATATGGGATAAGATATTAACTATAGAGGAAATATATAACTTTGAATTAACTACAAAAGATATGTTATTAGGAATGTTATTTTTAGAAAAATTATACCCACATATAATAACAAAAACACACTAATGGTTCACAACACCATGTAAACAAAAAATATAAGCAAAAAGAGTAAATAACAAAAAACGAAAAACAACAGAATGAATAAAAGAAAGTGAAAAAATTACGCAAAAATTAGGAAATATAAAAGAAGAAGACCCTAAAATAGAATTGATTATATTCTCTATAGATAAAGTAAAAATAATTCAAGATAAGTTATAATTGTTATATAGTGTAGATCCTTTACAAGGATGGGAAAAACATAAAACAAAAGTAAAAATTGAGTTAATTGATGATAATAGTATAATAACCCAAAAACCATTAAAGTATAATTTTAATGATTTAACAGAATTTAAGATACATATAAGTGAATTATTAGAAAAAAGATATATACAAGAAAACAATAGTTAGCATACAAGCCCAGCATTTATAGTAAATAAACATAGTGGGAAAAAAAGAGGAAAAAGTAGAATGGTTATTGATTATAGAAACTTAAATGCAAAAACTAAAATATATAATTACCCAATACCTAATAAAATATTAAAGATAAGACAAATACAAGGATATAATTACTTTAGTAAATTTGACTGTAAATCAGAATTTTACCACTTAAAGTTAGAAGAAGAATCTAAAAAACTTACAGCATTTACAGTAGCACAAGAATTTTATGAATGGAATGTATTACCATTTGGATACAAAAATGCCCCAGGTAGATATCAACATTTTATGAATAACTACTTTAAACAACTAGAAAATTGTGTAGTATATATTGATGATATATTACTATATTCTAAAACCCAAAATGAACACATAAGATTATTAGAAAAATTTATACATATTATAGGATATTCAGGCATAAGCCTAAGTAAAAAGAAAACAGACATAATGAAAAAATCAAATAGAATTTTTAGGAATACAAATAGATAAAAATGGAATAAAAATGCAAACGTATATAGTACAAAAAATAATTAACTCAAATGAACAGGTAGATACAAAAAAAATTACAATCATTCTTAGGACTAGTAAATCAAGTCAGAGAATACATACCAAAATTTGCAGAAAATTTAAAATCATTACAGCAAAAATTGAAGAAAAATATAGAATACCAATTTGATAAAAAAAAAGACCAAACACAAATACAAAAAGTAAAATTATTATGTAAAAACCTAACTAAACTATATTTTCCGGATGAAAATAAAAAATTTACTTATATAGTAAAATCAGATGCCAGTGAAAAAAGTTATGGAGGAATCTTAAAATACGAGTATGATGGAGAAAAAATAGAACATCATTGTAGATATTATTCAAGAACATTTACTAATACAGAAATAAAATGGGAAATAAACAGAAAATAATTATATTCAGTATATAAATATTTATTATCATTTGAATCATATATCGTATATAACAAATTTATTATAAGAACAGATAACACACAAGTAAAATGGTGGCTAACAAGAAAAATACAAGATTTAGTAACGACAAAAGAAATAAGGAGATTGGTATTAATTATATTAAATTTTACATTTATTATTGAAGTAATAAAAACTGATAAAAATGTTATTGCATATTACTTATCAAGACAAAGCTACTCAGACTGAGAAAGAAAATACAATTGAAGATATACTCAAAGTCATTACTACACTTTGTACCAAAGTGGATAGTATGGACAATGAGATACAAAAACTAAAGTCTAAAGCTAGTACAAGTTAGCAGCATGACTATAAAAATGCGGAACTACGTCGATTGGAAGACAATAAAATCCAGAGATAGAAAGAGATGTTGGGAAACTCCCTAAAACCCATAACAATTGTTCAATTACAACTAAAGGTACAAGCAGACAAGTTAGTGAAAGACAGCACAAGAATATAAATTTGAACAAGTTATTTGAAAAACCATTTACCCCAAAAATATCAAAAAACCTTTTGATCACAGAACCACAAACCTCTACATATGCAAATAGCCTACATCATGACAAGAAAACATATAACCATATCACACGTACATATATAGAAAATATATATATAATCCAAATTTAGCTTAACCTTAACCCAAGATCCACTATAACCAAAAAACCAAACCAAGATTACCTAACCCAAAAATTACAAGGTAATAATAAATTGATTGCACAGCCAAAAACTAATGCAAATTTAGTCAAAACATGTTACAATTATGAATTATTAAATACAATATATACCTACGATGGAGAAGAAATAAGTGAAATGCCAGAATTACATAAGGTATTTATCACATACAAAAGAGTAACCAAGGGAAACTTATTTTATATAAAATTCTAGACAGCACCAGAAGAGATACTATATGAAGAAATAAAACCTCCGATCCAAGTTGTAAAGATAGGTTTGACAAAAGATATGATAATACCAGAAGATATCGAACAGCAGCCAGAGATATAAAAAATTGAGATACCCAATTTTTATGCTAATAAGAGAATAATCGGTATATCAACTATCATCCAGGAGTTAGCTAATAATTATTTAAATGAAAATGCTATATGGAGTTATTATTCTAGAGACCAGTTAATGATTTATTCCAATTCAAGAGAGCTAAGAAAAGCAGATATGGATGAAGTCCAAAGATGAATTTTATCATTACTTAAATCAGAAGAACGACCTACAACACGAGCACTAAAGACAGAATTTATTTCAGCAGAGTTATTAACCAGATATTGTAAGTTAATTGGACACAAATATCCAGATCATATATGTTCAAAATGTAATGGAGAAGATAATGTGATTCCCGATGTCCAGCTGGAATGATCAAATGAGATAGAGACAAAAGAAGATAAGAAGAAGAAGACAAAAATAAAAAGACACATGTGCAAAGAAAGTCGTAAAGAGATAAGGCAAAGAATACATATGGCCAAAAGCAAATAATATAAAAAAGTACCATGTAAATATTATTAGTCTTATTATAAGAAAGTGTAGTGTAAATTAGTCAACAAATAGGATAGTATGCATGTGCATATTAAAAGTAGTAGGTATGATGTGCATTAATAATAATGACAAGTGTAAAGCGGAGAGATAGTGTGCATTACTAAAGGGACAAGTGTAAAGTGGGCAATGTAAAAAAGTCATAAAGTAAATAGTACTATGTAAGAAAGTCATGGTAGTGCATTATTGTGCATTATAGGTGCATTATTAGAATTTGTAAGTGCATAGGATTTCCTTTCTATATAAAGGAAGGAACATGTAACATAAACGACAAGCTTTGAATAAAACGAAGCAACCTTTCTTAAAAACTCTCTCAAATATTTAATATTTAATAGATAATGGAACAAACTTCAGATATCATGAATAAGCAAGAGGCAAAGGTATATCGTTCAAAAAATATGCAGAACTAATTTCATATATTCTTGAATATCATATATATGATTGAATAAATTTATGTTAGTCATTATGTATTAGAATTATTTGAATCATGATTTCTAGTTTATTAGCACACTGAAAACAGGGAGAAAACTTTTATACTATGCCATCCTAATGTTGAAACGGGTAGGCGAGAAAAGCCGTTTAGAGGAGTAAACAAAGTTGAGGCGCTGATAAGAAGAAAGTATCCGCTAAAGTACGATGCTAGTAGTGACAGGAAAACATGATAAAACAGATAATCTAGTTCATAATGATCTAATATGAATTTAATCAATTATGAGTATGATAGGAAGGAATAATTGAAAATAAAAACCTGCATGATAAAGAACATGACTACATACATGCATGATAAAATGATAAAAAATTATAAAACTTTAATCTTATATATACTTAAAAATATAAAAATAATTGAATTAAGAATAATAATATGGGAAAAAATATTTAATAACGAATCATAAAATATATTAAACCAACAATGGTATGAAATAGACTTACATGATTTAGACATCGAAAGAATAAAATGGTATGATTTAGAAATAAATTCAGATTGAAATGAACTACGAATATTTACAATATTGGACAGAAGCTATGAAAAATATAAAACTTTTAGAACAATTAATGAAAAATAATTTATATATGTACCTAAGAACCCAAGATATGTTATATCTAGAATATATCATAAATAATATTAAAAAGATATCAAGATTAAAACATTTAGCAAAAGAATATTATAATAAAATTTTTAAAATAAATTCCTCACCTACCACACTAGAGATAGTAATAATAGTAAATATAATTTATTCATAAAGGGGTGATGTCAAAAGGATATAAAGTAGGCCTAACTATTGTGACTTATCTAACAACTTACATTCTTATTTTATAAGTTCTAAAAAATATGTATTCTTGTCATCAAGGTAGTGATTTTTAATACATGACTTCTTATACTTTGAAGCACCCTAAAACATGATGTTTTAATTTTAAAAACCTGCACCTTTTTAGAGCTAAAATGCATCATTTTTTAACCCAAAATATTGCCTCATGAAAACTCCCATAACAAACCGGTTTTTTTTTTTTGGTTCCAAAATACACACATTTTTGCACTAAAAATCTGCATTGTAATGGCTGTTAAGAGGTGCAGTGTTTTAACTTACAAAACCAGCAATTTTCAAGTAAAAAATCTGCACTTTTGAACCTAAAAATCTGCATTCATTAAGTTGCTAAAAATTATTTTTTAACTCTTATTAAAAATTCTTAAATGAATACATTCTAAATTTTTAAAAAAAAGTGTATTCTCAAGTTCACTCTTTTTAAAAGGTTAAGCTTTCACGACCAAAAGATATGTTAAGTAATAAATGAACACTTCGTTAGAAAGCATCGTCCTAAGCAAAATGGTCATACTGAAACCCAATATCTAGAGGGGTATGAGATGAACAACTATGTCTTACTATCGTTCTCAATTGGTTTCTATAAACCCAAACAAAAATAAAGCAAGCATAAATACAAATATGAAAAACATTAATATGGAAAATGTTAGTCAAAAATAGCAACACATATATGTATAATATAAAGCACATGAAACTTTGAAGCGAGAAGGATGCGTTGGACACTATTGACGCGATAAAGGTTGCTAGACATGGGATGATAATGCATCGATGAGCACAAATCTGATTTGGGACAGATGAATGGAATCGTGTCACAACTCCAAATGCGCTCCCGAGTGTACATGTACAAAAGAATAAGATAAAAAAATAGCAAAAAGTATTAGCACATATGGTTTCATAAAGAAAGGGATAAGTGAAGGATACTATAAATTATCCTACCATCTATTAGACAAAGATAAAGTAAACTTAAAGCTATCTAATTGATATGAAAAAAATACAGTTGTATACCAACTGAAACGTGCAGCAACAGCCGGGGAACTTAGGGATACACAATACCATTAAAAAAGATCTTTGAACTTGTTAGCACATGTAGAACTTAATAATGAAATTAACAGTCATTCCTTGCTAGTTCCTATTACAATAAAATTCCGAGGTGTCCTATTTATTTTCGGATACAGAAAGAGGGAAACTTCAAAATCAGCTTGTAGGCAGACTTTCCAGCAACTAGTTAACACTTTAGGATTCAAAAATAATCAAACAACCAACAAATGCCCGTTATATAATCAAGGTAGGTTTAATCTAAATTTTTATGAAAATGATGTCTTCCTACCTGCATTTGGCATTAAAAAACACACACACACACACACTCAAAATGTGACTGCCATGAAAAGATATCCTGATTCATATCAACTATTCTATATGCTTAAATTTGATAATCACACAAGTTGTAATAAAAGAGCAAAGTGTAAGTTCAGCCAAGTTAATCACCCCGAAACAAGAACAAAATAGAAACTTAGAAGTGCTAAGAGCATTTAAATACGGCGAATAATGACCTGACTAACAATACTATGAGGCAAGGGAAAAAAATATTCACCAGAAAAGATGAAACAAGTCAAAAATGATTATACTAGAGTAGTAATTGAATCGATTAGTTCATGTGAGCCTTGACAATGTCTAGTAAACATTCATTACAAGCCGACAACCCCCATGTTATACTTAGAGAGTCAAATCAGAGAAGAAAGAATTTCACATATTAAACATCAACAATGGAAATAAAATAGAGAGGAGAGGACTTTGCGTTGGTCTCTTTACAGAGAACTTTGACAGAAGACAAAAGTTATGCTAATAGGACTTCAAAATATCAAATATGCTTAACCACCATCTTGTTAAATTTAACACACAACCAAAAATAAGCATACAGGTATTTACCTACTATAAACTTGCATCCACAAATTAGTTAGATCGACAAAAGGTGCAGCAATTTCCATATCTCAAGTTCACATATGTATTTGTTATGTCATTGGTTGAGTTCTAACAAAACTAAGGAAAACAAATACTATAAGAGTTCTTAAAAAAGAAAAAAAATGAGGCAGCAAGGGCAAGTTTATAGAATTATTCTTAAATGAGAATAAATTTTAAGCTGATGAACATTTTATGAACATATTAAAACAGTTTCTTTTTTCTTTTTTTTTTGATAAAACTAAGAAAAATAACTTGAAGGAGACGAATGTTTCAATGCTATTTTTTAGCGAGAACTATAATGGCTTGTAGGGGAAGAAGAGTCCTACAGCTGTCAATGGAGAAGTAAACATAGATTCAACATTTAGCAAGAATAGAGTATGTTATGAGGAAACTACCATCCACAAAAGGTCAACATAAGAGATGAAATTAATCTCATACTATAAATGAACCTCCAGCCATACTTAAAGAAAAGGGAATTTTTTAACAAAAAGCTTGGTTACGCTTAAAGAAGTAAACAAAGTTTAGAATCGATACTTCTCAAATTTTAAGCGAAATCGAACTCTCGAAACAACAAGATAATGTAGGGAATTTCTAAGATATAACACATCGGCCTAAACTTGAATGACACCTAGCAACAGAGAACAACATAAATCAGGCTATACGTCTTATGAAATCGTGTTGCAGAACTTCAAAGCAGCAATATGACATGTCTTATGCTTTTCTAAGCCGATTCTAACTCGAGTTTACATTAACGATATGAGCAGATGAAATACAAGAGAAACACGGCCAACATTCAAGTTATGATTCAAACAAACAGTGATGAAAATAGAGCTACATAGTTAGAACACTCAAAGTGGAGACTAAGTGACATCAACCATTGCAAGTAAAGCAAAGCATAGATTTGGTACGTTATAAGGATACAAAATCAAGTCAATGTATATAATGATCAACACGTAACATTCAAACAACTCCACTGATGCTTGACTTATGCCTACTGCCCAGAGACATACAAAATCGAAATTGAGGTAAGGGTTAAAACAGGGGAATCAGATACACGTAATAACAGGTTATATATCAAGTGTTGAACACATAACACGCCGCATTGAAAAAAAAAAGAATGTAAGAGGAGACGAAATTACCTTTCTTGGAGCAGCAAACTAAAGCTTTGACGTCAAAAGATTTCGACTTCGAACTCTAACTTCAAACTCAAAGAAGAACGAAAACAAAGAACAAAAGATCACCTTAAAATCTGTTCCTCAGATGAATTTCGGATCCCTGTTGGTTTTCTTGGATTTTTTGTTCGATTTCCGGATTCCTCCGTTTATAGTCGATTTGGGCTCCAAGAAATCAAAATTTGAATTATTGGAAACGCATATCAAAGAGGAAGCACCAAAAGAAATCATGAAGGAAAAGAAAAATCTCTCAAGAATCGACCTTTTCAGGTCGATTTGAGAAGTTTGAGTGACTGATAGGGCATTTTCCGGCGGCCCAGATCCGTTCTCTGATGAAGGGGATGGAGGAGCACATGGGGCGGTGATGGGAGAGGAGCTTGGGGCGGCCATAGGAGGCGATGGAGAAACATTTGAGGAAAAGGTGATGGGTGAAGAGCCTGGGCGTCTATGGAGGAAGTTTAACTAGCATAGGGAGTCTGAGAAAGAAGCGTAGGCGGCGTGATGGGGAAGAAGAAAGTGCTATATAGGGGAAAGAAAGAGTATAGGGCAACGTAGACTCTATTTTGGGAAGGGTCGAGTGGTCTTACTCATTCTGGACCGTCTGATCGGACGGTATATATATATATATATATATATATATATATATATATAGAGAGAGAGAGAGAGAGAGAGAAATGCTGAATTAAATTGGTCCCTTTGATTAAATCGGGCGGTTGACATTGAATTTGAAGAAGCACAACTCATGTGCTTCATATGTGGCACGCGTGGATTGGCCGAATTAAAATGACTTGGATTGCCAAATTTTGCTCAAATTAAATCCAATTAAAATTATAATCTCTTCTTTATTAAATATCCATAATTTATTAAATTAAAATAATTATTTTGCAAGACTATCTTATTTGATAAAATTAGTCATTAAAAAAATAAAATTAATATAAATTAATAACTCATTTATTAATTAAGCCTTCCTACTTTTAAAAAAATTTCAAAAATGTTTATCGCAACAATAGAAAATATATATAATTAGAAAAACCAAGTTAACCCTTAAGAACAATATTTATTTGACGTGAAATTTAAAAACTGAGAAAGTAAGTAGTAATATAATATATTTAATATTTTTATAAAATGAGTATTTATTAAATAAATTTTATCAAATAAAATAAATAATTAAAAATCTTTTCGTATTCCTACAAAAATTTCATAACACACACACACACACACACACACACACATATATATATATATATATATATATATATATATATATTTATTTTATTTTTATTATTATTATTATTATTATTAAAACTTTAGTTAAACAAATGTGGAGAGCCAAAATTGGGTGTCAACAATCGTGATGGATCAATTGCAGTCATTATTAATCTTGACAGTGCACAAATTCATTTCCTTAACAGATAATGTACTGTTTCTCCTTAGATGCTCTACCATTAATTGACAAGTGGATTGAATTTGTTGTGAATAAGAAAGTGGAGGATTTACGCCTGAATATATTTTATAGAACTGCTTATCCGACTGGCCATCATGACCAACCATATAGCTTGCCAGAAGTTCTTTGTAGTAGTTCATCGATTATAAAACTCAACTGCAATAATTGCAGAACATTAGAAGAATGCATACTAAATTGGACATCTCTAAAGAGTTTAACGCTGGAAAGTTTGTTAATACGGGATGAACACATTAAACAAATATAGTCAAATTGTCTTTAATTGGAATCTTTGAATCTATATGGATTTTTCGCAAGAGATTAAAACCAAAAAATCCATATGGATTCAATGATTCCAATTGAGGACAATTTTACATTATTTGTTTAATGTGTTCATCTCGGATAAACAAACTTTTCAGCGTTAAAATCTTCAGAGATGTTTAATTTACTACGCAATCTTCTCATATTCTCTTATTATTGCACTTAAGTTTTATAATCGATGAACTACTACAGAGAACTTCTGGCAAGCTATAAGGTTGGTCATGCCCAGTCGGATAAACAATTCTATAACACATTTTCAGGCGTAAATCCTCCAGTTTCTTATTCACAGAAAATTCAAGCCACTTGTCAATTATGCGAAAATATGACAGACCATCATCATATTTGAACACAAAGTTTAGACTGAACATTTTAATGGCTAAGGAGAGGTAATACATTATCCGTGAAGGAAATGAATTTGTGCACTGCTGAGCTATCTAAACGACCATACTCCTCAGTGTCATAAACAATGTTCTTGATAGAAGTCCAGAAGCATTTCCAATCTTTAGAGAGAGTAGATGTTTTGAACGTGTCTGTTATGGACAATAAAGAAAGAATTTGGACAATAAGAGCATACGGTAGCTTACTAATCCTATCAATTTCTTTAGATTCTGTCTCAATTTTTGGGGTTTTTTGTGAGGTTAGTTTTCAATATGCAGACTTTTAGAGGTGCTAGAGAATTGGTCTTGGTTGCTCATGTTGATCAAATTGTATTACTATTGCTACCTGAAATCACAACGTCCGCTAACCGCTCAACGGGAAAAAAGTACACTAGAATTTGCTTGTGAAGAATAAGTAGAATTTTAGAAATTCTGTTTTAAAAAATAAGAGCAAACACATATATTTATAAACAACAAACAATAGCGTAAACATGTGCTTATTGGGCTTTATTGGAAAAGTCACAACCTTTTGGAAAAGCCAAAATCCTTCAGAATAATCACAACCTTTCCCAAAAGTCACCATCTTTCGGAAAAGTCACAACTCTTCATTTTCCTTTCAGACCTTCTAAAACCCAAAATGACATGCTACTTCTCTTTTGTTGAGAAACAAAACAGGGCTAAGAAGGGGTGGAAATTATAATACATCAATACCGAGAATAAGTTTACTTGCAACTATAATTGCTATAGACAATTTATGTTTCTTATTTTTGTTTATTCTTTCTTTAATGTCCAACTAACAAAGTTATATCACATGACACTCGATTTTAATGCGATAATATATGATATTCATTAATATATTATTATTTTAAAAAATTAGGGGCTGGGAAAGGGAAAAATTAAGGAGGAGATTACAATTAAGGTAAGGAATTGAATTATCTCACCAAAAAAGTGAAAATTTAGTAGTCAATGGTACTAAGATTATTCATGTAATACTATATAATTACAATTTGCAGCGATTTTAAACCATAAAAAAGAGCAATAAAACATTTAAACTTAAAGTTTACATGTCCTGTATTTGAGTAAACAAAATTATTCATCAAAATTCAAACACAAAACTTAAGAAAGGAAATTAGGATAAAGGATTCATACACAATGTAGACTTTGGTTTCCCTTTCAAAATCTTGATTTTTTTGTTTTGATGTTGTTGAATGTATGTATTTTTCATGAAGGGGTTAATGTCACACTACTTATATAGTGGGCATGGATTTGACAATTTAATTTTTTTCTATTTTTGGTCAGATCATAGAAAGAATATATATATATATAAATTAAATAATTAATGATATCTAGACATTCGAGATAATTATGTCATAATGGTTCTTAGTTGATTATTTATCCTAAATAGGTTTCTGATGTCATGCTAAAATCATCATTGACGTAATAATTTACTTCTTACACATTTGTAAAAGATATAGTCCTTTGTTTTGATTTTTCACACCTATTTTCCTCTTTAATCCGTTTCAAATTATTATTTTCCTTTTTATAATTTTTAATTATATTTGAATTCATAAAAGAAAAGGAGAGACTTGACAAACTCACATGCATCATCATGACGACAACTTTATGCTAAATGAGATGTTATTCACATCTCTATATTGCATTTTTATTTTATAGGAGTAGCAATTAATAGGACTTGATTTCCATTAAGCAAATAATTTCTATTGATTTAGCTTACTGACTATATAATTGATATTTTACAACATTGCATCAAAGAAAATCATGGTGAAGATATCAAGTTCTCTAACTAATCTCTATATATGTTGATAGATACTTGAGAAATTGAGTCCTCAAAGGAGAAATAAATGAATGATGACATGACAATATTTAGAATAAAGTTTTGACAATGACAAAGTGAACCAGGTTCACAAGCTTATACCAGAACTAAGATAAAAAAGCAAGAAAGAAGAAATAACGGGTCGAAGAAAAATACTCCTAATTGAGGGAAAAAAAGTGAAAAAGACTCCTTATATAGAAAGGAAAAAAAATTAGCAAACGAATTACTTTCAATGTAGGATTCCATTAGGGTTTAATCCACCCTTATAAAAGGATCTTTGACAAAGAGAAAAACAGCTTTTGAAATTCATAAATTCAGTGAATTTAGTGGTGAGAGCAGTGCAACGCTAAAGAATATACGATAGAAGAAAGAAGATATACAGTTAGGTTTTTCTTTCTATAAGCTTAGTTTGTATTGGTTAATCTTAGAATTATTGTTTAGAGATAATTGTACTAAGAGTGAAAGAGAATTTGTAACAAAAATTGGATTGGTTCAATGATTCCAATTGAGGACAATTTTACATTATTTGTTTAATGTGTTCATCTCGGATAAACAAACTTTTCAGCGTTAAACTCTTCAGAGATGTTTAATTTAGTATGCAATCTTCTCATATTCTGCAATTATTAAACTTAAGTTTTATAATCGATGAACTACTACAGAGAACTTCTGGCAAGCTATAGGATTGGTTATGCCTAGTCGGATAAACAATTCTATAACGTATATTCAAGCGTAAATCCTTCACTTTCTTATTCACAAAAAATTCAAGCCACTTGTCAATTACAGGAAAATATGATAGACCATCATCATATCTGAACACAAAGCTTAGATTGGACATTTTAATGGCTAAGGAGAGGTAGTACATTATCCGTGAAGGAAATGAATTTGTGCACTGCTGAGCCAACTGAACGGCCATACTCCTTGGTGTCATAAGCAATGTTGCTGATAGAAGTCCAAAAGTATTGACAATCCTTAGAGATAGTACATGTTCTTAACATGTCTGCTATGGACAATAAATAATGAATTTGGACAATAAGAGCATAAGGTAGCTTACTAATCCTATCAATTTCTTCACATTCTGTCTCATTTTTTTTGTTTTTTCTGAGGTAAGTTTTCAATAAGCAGACTTTCAGAGGTGCCAGAGAATTGGTCTTAGTTGCTCATGTTTTTCAAATTGTATTACTATTGCTACCTGAAATCACAATGTCAGCTAAGCACTCAACGGAAAAAAAGTACACTAGAATTTGTTTGTGAAGAATAAGAAGAATTTCAGAAATTATGTTAAAAAATAAGAGCAAACACATATATTTATAAACAACAAACAATAGCGTAAACATGTGCTTATTGTGCTTCATTGGAAAAGTCACAACCCCTTGGAAAAGCCACAATCCTTCAGAATAATCACAACATTTTCCAAAAGTCACAATCCTTCAGAATAATCACAACATTTTCCAAAAGTCACAAAAGTCACCATCTTTCTGAACAGTCACAACTCTTCATTTTCCTTTCAGACCTTTTAAAACCCAAAAAGTCATGCTACTTCTCTTATGTTGAGAAACAACACAGGGCTAAGAAGGGGTGGAAATTATCATACATCAATACCGAGAATAAGTTTACTTGTAACTATAATTGCTATAGAAAATTTAGGTTTCTTATTTTTGTTTATTCTTTCTTTAATATCAAATTAACAAAGTTATATCACATGACACTCTTTTTTAATGTGATAATATATGATATTCATTAATATATTATTGTTTTAAAAACTAGGGGTCGAGAAAGGAAAAAATTAAAGAGGAGATTACAATTAAGATGAGGAATTGAATGATCTCGCCAAAAAAAGTAAAAATTTAGTATTCAATGATACGAAGATTATCCCATATAATACTATAAAATTACAATTTGCAGAGATTTTAAACCCTAAAAAAGAGCAATAATCCATATAAACTTAAAGTTTACAAGTCCTGTATTTTAGTAAACAAAATTATTCATTTAAATTCAAACACAAAACTTAAGAAATGAAATTAGGATAAAGGATACATACACAATGTAGACTTTGGTTGCCCTTTCAAAATCTTGATATTTTCTTTTATGTTGTTGAATGTATGTATATTTTCATTAAAAGGGCTAAAGTCACACTATTTATATATGGCCATGGAGTTGACCATTTAATTTTTTTCTATTTTTGGTCAGATCATAGAAATATATATATATATATATATATATATATATATATATATATTAATTAATTAACTAATGAGATCTAGACATTCAAGATTTTTATTTCATTAATGGTTCTTCGCTGATTATTTATCCTAAATAGGTTTCTCATGGCATGCTAAAATCATCATTGACGTAATAATTTACTTCTTAGACATTTGAAATAGATATAGTCCCTTGTTTCAATAATTCACACCTATTTTCCCTTTTAATCCGTTTAAAATTATTATTTTCCTTTTTATAAATTTTAATTATATTTGAATCCATAAAAATAAGGAGAGACGCGACAAACTCACATGCATCATCATGTCAACAACTTTATGTTAAATCAAATGTTATTCACGTCTCCACATTGCATTTTTATTTTATAGGAGTCGCAATTAATAGGACTTGATTTCCATTATACAAATAATTTCTAGTGATTTAGCTTAATGACTATATAATTGATATTTTACAACATTGCATTAAAAAGAACCATGGTCAAGATATCGAGTTCTCTAACTAATCTCTATATATGTTGATAGATACTCGAGAAGTTGATTCGTCAAAGAAGAAATAAATTAATGATGATATGATAATATTTTGAGTAAAGTTCTGACAATGACAAAGTGAACCAGGTTCACAAGCTTGCACCAGAACTAAGATAAAAGAGTGGGAAAGAAGAAATAATACGTTGAAGACAAACACTCCTAATTAAGGCAAAATAGTCAAGAAGACTCCTTATCTGGAAAGGAAAAAAAATTAGGAAAATAATTACTTTCCTTGTAGGATTCAATTAGGGTTGAATCCGCCCTTATAAAAGGATCTTTCACAAAGAGAGAAAAAAAGCTTTTGAAATTGATAAATTGAGAGAATTTAGTAGCGAGAGTAGTGAAATGCTAAAAAGTATACGACAGAACAAAGAAGAACTACAACTAGGTTTTTCTTTCAATAGGCTTAGTTTGGATTGGTTCATCTTAGAATTATTATTTAGAGATAATTGTACTAAGAGTGAGAGAGAATTTGTGAGGTTTTGTAACAAAAAGTGAGTTTGGCTTCTTGGAGAGTAGAGTATACGATTATAGTTAATTGATGAACAGTTAGAGTGAGCTATTTAGGTGATTTACTAGAGTTATTCGTTTTTATTATAGAGTTGTAATCTAAAGTTGCTCTTTGAAGTTAGGGAAGTTTGGTTTAAAATGCTATGAGGTTAGATCATTGTTTTTTTTCCCTTGATTAAGAAGGTTTTTTACGATAAAATCTCTATTTTATTGTATCACATTTTTGTCTCTAAAAATTCAACAAGAACACAATTCTTGTTTAGGTGGTCAAAGTTTCTTTAATTTTTCAAACAACCACCTGAATTTGAAAATTCTGACCATCCTGACTACGTGTACAAACAGGACAAGCCTTGTATGGATTAAAGCAATCCCCAAGAGCATAGTGTGATCACCTATCAAGCTTCTTGCTTGCACAAAGCTATTCAAGAGGGAAGATTGACAATACACTATTCTTCGAAATCAGGGTTCCAATATGCTCATAGTTCGGGTGTATCTAAATGACATTATCTTTGGAGGAAAATATGCAAAACATGGGGCTGACGTTGCGCAAGTGATGAGCAGCGAATTTTAAATGAGTATGATGGGAGAGCTCAACTTCTTCTTGGGTCTTCAAATCAAACAGTCCTCATCTAGAAGTTCAACTCATCAGTAGAAGTACATAAAGGAGCTACTAAAGAAGTTCAACATGAATGAAGCAAACAAGAATAACACTCTAATTTCAATAACAACGAAGCTTGATAAAGATGAACATGGTCCTGGTACATGACACAAAGTATTTAGGAATGATCGGATCTCTATTGTACGTAATTGCTAACAGACCTAACATTGTATTTAGTGTCGGACTATGTGAATGCTTCCAATCATGTCCAAAGAAATCCCATCTGAAGGCTATCAAAAGGATTTTATGATATCTCAAATGAAGGTTGAGCCTAGTTCTCTGGTATCCTACAGATGATTCATTTGATCTGCTCGGATTTGCATTTGCAGACTACGTAGTCTACTTGGTAGGTAAAAAAAGAACATCTAAATTGGATCACTTCTTAGGGCCATGCTTAGTATTATGAGCAACTAGGAAACATAACTCAGTCACTTTGTCAATGGCTAAAGCATAATACATTGTTATTGCCTCATATTATGCCCAACTTCTCTGAATCAAGCAACAACTTCAAAATTTTGGCATCATTGTAGACCTTTTTTCATTCCCGCCTTGGGGCTCATGACTAAGCTACTCAATAACGTGTTCGTGATCAGCATCATCGAGAAATAAATGATACATAGAAACTATAGACTAAGTCTCCATCTGCTGATGCGATAACCCACAGACAGAGCATTAAAATATTTTCTTGTTAGTAGGTAGCATCATAGTAGTGTGGTAGAATAGCTTGTGGAACCTCGCCTCATACTCTAACACACTCATGGGTGTACTGCTTTAACCTGTAGAACTTATCTTGAGGCGATAATTGAAGTTGCGAGGGATGAGCCAAGCTAAAAATACTTCAAAAAACATGGTCCAAGTGAAAAGAGGAGACCTAATTGAACTGGTCTAAATAAAGGTATGCCACAACTTACTAGTTGACCCATCTAATAGATACGCCATGAATTCGGCTCCTCTCGACTCCACTAGACCTAGAATATGATGTTGCTAATGGCAAGTTGTAAGAAACTTGTGGGTATACCCACCCACAACCCCAAAAACATTAGAGGTTAGAGTATGAGAAACACTTCAAGCATCTTCTTCTTGAAAGGTATGGCTTCAGCCATATTCACGGATTGGGCACCTCTAGGTGGTACCTAGACCTGAGGTGCTTCTGTTGTAGGCTGATCATATGGTGCTAGTGTAGCTTCAGGTCTATCATGTTGCATGCCCTAAGCACAATCAGAAGTTGTACAATGGGTGCCTGAAGGTACGGAGCCATAGAGGGTCCAGGTGACTGCTAAGATGGCTTGACCCCGCTGATTGAACTGGAACTTAAACTACTAGAGGGTAAGATGATGGCTCCACACCTCTCTCTCTCTCTCTCTTCAGGGCTAGTGTTGCACTCCTGGCCGACAGTAGAGGTCGACACCTTCCTCGAGTTGTCATATGGCATGTATGAGTCATCCTTTGGAAAGAATGAAACAAGTGAGATTTCAAGAAACCAAATACACACACGTTGCATGAAAGTGATACAAAAGAGAATAAATCCCCAAAGACACCCTATAGCCTCTTAAAGATAGGATACAAATGTCTCCACACCAATCTAGAAATCTCCAATCTGTAATAGCTCTGTACAAGTGAGACAGGCAAATCTAGGGCAATGAAACCAACTTTTCATGACCCGATTCCTCAAGTTGTGAGAGCATATACTATAACCCTCAAGTAGGGAAACTAATGTATAACCTAGAATAGCAAGCAATAAGTATAAGGGTACAACTAAATAGAAATCAAACTAAACCACCAAACAAAACAAAAGCGGGAGCAAAAAAAAAATAATATACAAAATGTCCCTCCTATAACCTAGAAATCAGAAGTACAATGTTGTCTAAAAATAAGAGTAAAAATCGCAAAAGTGGAAAAAAAACAAAGCTTGTTCAAAAAGGAAAAAGATTAGCTAAATAAGTACAGAATGAGATAAGGTGATGCAAGACTCCAAGTGCTCACACTTATCTCCAAATCCCTAATTCTTCTAATTGCACAAAAAATCACCGCACCTACATGATGAAACAGATTAAGATTGTAGCATGAGTATAAAACTAGGCACTTTGTAGACATCACGTGTTGACTGAGCAACAAAGGTAAAATCAATATGAAAAGATAGAATCTAGAAATAGACATAGGTCAAACGGATATGATAGAAAGCATATGAGCATACTGAAAGTAAATTTAAGTACACCTAAGCTAAACCTAACTAACCCCTATAAGAATAAAACATACACTCATGCACATGTTTAAATGAAAATCAAATAGACCCTGTAAGCTCGATAGGTATAAAGAGTACCTAAGTCTACAAGAGAGAAAGGCACCACAAATCCAAACCCAAGAAAAAAAATTCAGGCTCCTTACCCAAGTAACCACAATATCTAATAATCCAGTCAACTTTCAGCCCAGCTAGCAAGAGTGATAATCAGTCTAGGTCTCCCAGCCATCTAGTCCACTCCCTGCCCAACTAGAAAGATTGACATGGGGGAGTGTCGACTCTAAAAAGGGTCTCTAAATATCAAAATTGCCCATCTAGATAGACCACTTCAAATCCATCCAACTAGAAAGAGTATCTCGAGTGGTGTTGACTCCTAAAAGGATGTCGAATATTAGATTAATCAATACTAAGCCACCGTGAATCCACGTCCCCTCACAAGGAATCACAAGAAGTATCCAGCCTAAATAACCTTAATCCCAATATGAGTGAGAAAGAACAAAAGTTATGGTAACATATCAGAGGTCAAAACGGATATGAAAGAAAGCATACGAGCATATTGAAAGTTAATCTAAGTACATCTAGGCTTAACCTAACTGGACCCTGTAAGCCTAGAATGTATACTCATGCACATGCTAAAATGAAACTCAAACAGACCCCCGCAAGCTCGACAGGTATAAAGAGTAACTAAGTCTACAAGAGAGAAAGGCACCACAAATCCAAATCTAAGAAACAAAAGTCAGGCTCCCAACCCAAGTAACCACAATATCAAGTAATCGAGTAAACTTCCAGCCCAACTAGCAAGAGTGATAATCAATCTAGGCCACCCAACCAGCTAGTCTACTTCGAAGAAGGTTGATTCCATCCTTGTAGAGGGATATGTAAACTAGCTCTCATTTTTACAAGAACAAACCATAGGTTAAGGGACAATTAGCTATTTTTTGTTCTAATTGATGACTGACACAAAATTTAATTTTCATAACAAGTTATCCTCATTAAAATAAAAAAAAATGTCAACAAAAATAAGAGAAAAAAACTATGAATAGAAAACATTATGACTAATTGGTTCGAAGGAAATAATTGCACTTGTTGGAAAAGCTAACAAATGCTTCATTAGATTTGAGGTATTAGTAGAACAAATGATGCAGTTCTTATGCTCTAATACTACAACGAGTTTATCAGGATTTATTGCAGGCTCAAGTAAGAACTTCAAGAATTGATGGAGCTTTATTGCGTCAAAGCTACGCGTACGACTACAAAATGGCATAACCTTGACATTCTTCAAATTCTGTAAGGGAACTTTGAATATGTTTAGTTCAAATGAGAGGTACTTGTCTTCCAGCAAATCAATGTCTTCGCCCTTAAAAAGCGTGGTACTACAAATACAGAACAAGGACAAACCGGGTTAGGTGGTAATCTCAACACTTATAGTAATGAAATTGAAGTCGTTGAGGCTGTAAGGGATCAATATACATTTGACATAAAGATATTGTGAATTGAAAACATACTGGCATATCAGGAAATATCATTAGGTTTTCCAAATTACGAGTCAACCATATGCATTCCAGCAACAATGAGGAGATGTGCTCCTTTTCCAACATCAAACTAGAAATCACCTTAATAGAATAATAAGGCAGAATAAAGGTAAGTACATTGATTTACAGGGCTTACAAACTAAACTAATAGTGCTTTCCCATTCTTGTAACACCTTATGGCTTAGACCAACAAAAGGAACTAATATTTAACCTCACCTACTAAATTAAAACTATATGAGTTAATTAAAAGAAAGTGAATCAATAGATAATTAATCAAGTTAATTGAAAAAATCATGACCCCCATCGTTCAATCAAGTTGATAGGTAGAAAACAGGAGCTCGATTCACAATCAACATAAAAATTATGGAGACATTTGGGACTGATAACTGACCTTGGTAAACTAGGATGACAATATTAGATCATTAGCACAACGAACGCTTGCTAAAAGATCTTTCCCTATGTGCTCATTCATTTCATCTAATTCATCACAGTAGAGATCAAGATTTGCATTCTTCAAAGATGACAAGTCCCTGAGCTTAATTTTGGTATGATTAAAACCATAGAAATCATTAAATCTTCAACATATAGAGCAACAATTTCAAAGCAGCATGTATCACCTTCAAGTGAATACCGATCCCTGTCAGGATGATCGTTATGGATCAATTGCAGCCAATAGTAATCTTTACAGTGCACAAATTCATTTCCTTAATGGATAATGTGTTGCGTTTCCTTAGCTGCTCTACCATTAAAAAGTTTAGTCTAAACTTTATGTTTAGATGTGATGATGATGTTTCTTCTTTTCCCGCAATTGACAAGTAGATTGAATTTGTTGTGAATAAGAAAGTGGAGGATTTACGCCTGAATATATATTATAGAACTGCTTATCCGACTGGCTATCATGACGAAACCTATAGCTTGCCAAAAGTTCTCAGTAGTAGTTCCACAATTATAAAACTCAGCTGTAATAATTGCAGAACAATAGAAGAATGTGTACTAAATTGGACATCTCTGAAGAGTTTATTGTTGAAAAGTTTGTTACACATTAAACAAATAATGTCAAATTGTCTTTAATTGGAATCTTTGAATCTATATGGATTTTGTGCAAACGATTAAAACCAAAAAACCCATATGAATTCAATGATTCCAATTGAGGACAATTTGTCATTATTTGTTTAATGTGTTTATCTCGGATAAACAAACTTTTCAGTGTTAAACTCTTCAGATATGTTTAATTTAGTACGCAATCTTCTCATATTCTGCAATTATTGCACTTAAGTTTTATAATCGATGAAGTACTATAGAGAACTTCTGGTAAGCTATAGGGTTGGTCATTCCCAATTGGATAAACAGTTCCATAACGTATATTCAAGCGTAAATCCCCCATTTTCGTATTCACAGAAAATTTAAGCCAATTGTCAATTACAGGAAAAGATGACAGATCATCGTCATATTTGAACACAAAATTTAGATTGAACATATTAATGGCTAAAGAAAGCTAGTACATTATCGTTGAAGGAAATTAATTTGTGCACTATTGAGCTATATAAACGACCATACTCCTCGGTGTCATAAACAGCGTTCTTGATAGAAGTCCGGAAGTATTTTCAATCTTTAGAGAGAGTAGATGTTCTAACGTGTCTGTTATGGACAACAAAGAAAGAATTTGGACAATAAGAGCATAAGGTAGCTTACTAATCCTATCAATTTCTTCACATTCTGTCTCAATTTTTGGTTTTTTTCTGAGGTAAGTTTTCAATAAGCAGACTTTCGGAGGTGCCGAAAAATTGGTCTTGGTTGCTTATGTTTTCAAAACTGTATTACTATTGCTACCTAAAATCACAACGTCAGCTAACCACTGAACAGCTAAAAAGTACGCTAGAATTTGTTTGTGAAGAATAAGAAGAAATTTTGTTGTAAACATATATATTTTTAAACAGCAAACAGTAGCGTAAACATGTGCTTATTGTGCTTTATTGGAAAAGTCACAACCCCTTGGAAAAGCGACAATCCTTAAGAATAATCACAACTTTTCCCAAAAGTCACAAAAGTCACCATCTTCCGGAAAAGTCACAACTCTTCATTTTCCTTTCAAAGCTCTTAAAACCCAAAACGTCATGCTATTTCTCTTTTGTGGTGAAACAACACAGGGCTAAGAAGACGTGGAAATTACCATACATCAATATCGAGAATAACTTTACTTGTAACTAATTGCTATAGACAATTTATGTTTTTTTTTGTTTATTCTTTCTTTAATGTCCAACTAACAAATTTATATCACATGTCACTCTTTTTTAATGTGATAATATATTATATTCATTGATATATTATTGTTTTACAAATTAGGGGTCGGGAAAGGAAAAAATTAAGGAGAATATTATAATTAATGTGAGGAATTGAATGATCTCACCAAAAAAATTGAAAATTTAGTAGTCAATGCTACTAAGATTATCCCATGTAATAGTATATAATTACATTTTGCAGCGATTTTAAATCGTAAAAAAGAGCAACAAGACATTTAAATTTAAAGTTTACATATCCTGTATTTTAGTAAACACAATTATTCATAAAAATTTAAACACAAAACTTAAGAAATGAAATTAGGATAAAGGATACATACACAATGTAGACTTTGGTTGCCCTTTCAAAATCTTGATTTTTTTGTTTTGATGTTGTTGAATGTATGTATATTTTCATGAAAGGGCTAATGTCACACTAGTTATATAGTGGCCATAGAGTTGACCATTTTTTTTTTTTGCTATTTTTGGTCAGATCATAGAAAGAATATATGTAAATTAATTAATTAATGAGATCTAGACATTTAAGATAATTATGTCATTAATGGTTCTTAGTTGCTTATATATCCTAAATAGGTTTATGATGTCATGCTAAAATCATCATTGACGTAATAATTTACTTCTTCCACATTTGAAAAAGATATAGTCCCTTGTTTTAATTTTTCACACCTATTTTCCTTTTTAATCCGTTTAAAATTATTATTTTCCATTTTATAATTTTTAATTATATTTGAATCCATAAAAGATAAGGAGAGACATGACAAACTCACATGCATCATCATGACGACAACTTTATGTTAAATGATATATTATTCAAGTCTCCACATTGCATTTTTATTTTATAGGAGTAGCAATTAATAGGCTGATCATGTGGTGCTAGGGCAACTGCATCTCTAGCCTGCCGCATGCCCCAAGAATAATCAGAAGTTGTACAATGGTTGTCTGAAGGGACGGAGCCATAGAGGTCTAGGTGACGGCTGAGTTGGCCCCGACCCCGCTGATTGAACTGGAACTTAATCTACTAGAGGGCCAACTAATTGCTCCAGACCTCTCTCTCTTCAGGGCTAGTGCTGCACTCATGGCCGGCAGTAGAGGTCGACCCCTTCCTCGGGCTGTCGTATGGCGTGTATAAGCCATCCTCTGAAAAAGAATGAAACAAGTGAGATTTCAAGAAACCAACTACACACACGCTGCATGAAAGCGATACAAAAGAGGATAATTTCCTAAAGACACCTTATAGCCTCCTAAGAATAGGATATAGATGTCTCCACACTGATCCATAAATCTCTAATCTCTATTAACTCTATACTAGTGAGACAAGCAAATCTAGGGCTCTGATACCAACTTTTCATGACTCGATTCCTCGAGTCATGAGGGCATATATTATAACCCTCTAGTAGGGAAACTAATGTGTAACCTAGAATAGCAAGCAATAAGTATAAGGGTACAACTAAATAGAAATCAAACTAAACCACCAAACAAAACACAAGCGGGAGCAACCAAAAAACTATATAGAAAAAGGTCCCTCCCGTAACCTAGAAATTAGAAGTATAGAGTTGTCTAAAAATAAGAGTAAAAATTGCAAAAGTGGAAAAAAACAAAGCTTGTTCAAAAAGGAAAGAGTCTAGCAAGACTCCAAGTGCTCACAGTCATCTCCAAATCCCTAATTCTTCTAATTGCAAAAATAATCACCGCACTTGCATGATGAAACAGATTAAGATTGTAGAGATCACATGTCGACTGAGCAAGAAAGGTAAAAAACAATATGAAAAGATAGCATCTAGAAACGAATAGAGGTCAAAGCGGATATTAAAGAAAGCATACGAGCATACTGAAAGTTAATCTAAGTACACCTAATCTAAACCTAATTGACCCCTATAAGCCTATAACATACACTCATGCACATGTTTAAATGAAAATCAAATAGACCCTGTAAGCCTGACAATTATAAATAGTAACTAAGTCTTCAAGAGAGAAAGCCACCACAAATCCAAACCCAAGAAACCAAATATAGGCTCCCAACCCAAGTAACCACAACATCTAGTAATCTAGTGAACTTCCAGCCCAGCTAACAAGAGTGATAATCAATCTAGGTCGCCCAGCCAGCTAGTCCAATCCCAACGCAAATAGCAAGCCTGACATGGGGGTGTGTCGACTCCATAAAGGGTCTCAAAATATCAAAGTCGCCCATCTAGATAGACCACTTCAAAGCCATCCAACTAGAAAAAGTGTCCGAAGTAGAGTTGACTCCCAAAAGGATGTCGAATATGAGATTAATCAATACTAAGCCACCGTGGATCATAATCCCCTCACAAGGAATCACAAGAAGTATCCATCCTGAATAACCCTAATCCCAAGTCGCCCAGGAAAGAACAAAACGTATAGTAACACATTGGAGGTCAAAACAGATATGAAAGAAAGGATACGAGCATATTGAAAGTAAATCTAAGTACATCTAGGCTAAACCTAACTAGACCCCTATAAGCTTAGAATGAACACTCATGCACATGTTAAAATGAAACTCAAATAGACCCCCATAAGCCCGACAGGTATAAAGAATAACAAAGTCTACAAGAGAGAAAGGCACCACAAATCAAAATCCAAGAAACAAAAGTCAGGCTCCCAACCCAAGTAACCACCATATCTAGTAATCTAGTCAACTTCCAGCCCAGTTAGCAAGGGTGATAATAAATCTAGGCCGCCCATCCATCTAGTCCACTCCAAAGAAAATTAATTCCATCCTTCTAGAGAGAGATGCAAACTAGCTCTCTTTTTTACGAGCCCAAACCATAGATTTAGGGATGATCAACTATTTTTTGTTCTAATTATTGGCTAGCACATAATTTAATTTTCATAACAAGTTAACCTCATTAAAACAAAAAAAAATGTCAACAAAAATAAGAGAAACAAACTAATTTTCATAACAAGTTAGTCATAGAAAACATTATGACTAACTGGTCCAAAGGAAATAATTACACTTGTTGGAAAATCTAACAAATGCTTCATTACATTTGAGGTATTAGTAGAACTCCTTATGCTCTGGTACTATATCAAGTTTCTCGAGATTTATTGCAAGCTCAAGTAAGAACTTCAAGAATTGATAGAGCTTTATTGCGTCAATACTACGCGTATGACTACAAAATGGCATAACGTTGACATTCTTCAAATTCTGTAAGGAAACTTTGAATATGTTTTGTTCAAACGAGAGGTACTTGTCTTCCAGCAAATCAATCTCTTCACACTTAAAAAAAGCATGGTACTAAAAATACATAACAAGGACAAATCGGGTTAGGTAGTAAGCTTAACAACTATAGTAATGAAATTGAAGTTGTTGAGGCTATAAGGGATCAATATACATTTGACATAAAGATATTGTGAATTGAAAACATACTGGTATATCAGGAATTATCATTAGGTTTTCCAAATTACGAGTCGACCTTAAGAGGTTGTCCAAGGGGAGGAATGTTTTGAAATACAACAACTTATTGTAAACCATCTGCATTCTAGCAATGGTAAGGAGATGTCTTCCTCTTCCAACATCAAAATGGAAATCACCTGAATAGAAGAATGAGGCAGAATAAAGGTAAGTACATTGATTTGCAGGGCTTACAAACTAAATCAATAGTGATTTCCCATTCTTGTAACACCTTATAGATTAGACCAATAAAAGGAACTAACATTTAACCTCACATACTAAATTAAAACTATCTGAGTTAATTAAAAGGAAGTGAATCAATAGATAATTAATCAGATTAATTGAAAAAATCATGACCACCATCATACAATCAAGTTATAGGTAGAAAACAGGAGCTCAATTCAAAATCAATATAAAAAGACTGGAGACATTTGGGATTGATAACTGACCTTGGTAAACTAGTATGACAATATTAGATCATTAGTACAACGAACGCTTGCCAAAAGATCTTTCTGTATGTCTTCACTCATTTCATCTAATTCATCACACTAGAGATCAACATATTTATGGTTCAAAGATGACAAGTCCCTGAGCTTAATTTTCATATGATTAAAACCCCATAAATTGTTAAATATTCAACATATGGAGCAGCAATTTCGAAGCAACATGTATCACCTTGGACTGAATATTGATCCCTGTCAGGATGATCGTAAGTGATCAATTGCAGTCATTATTAATCTTGATAGTGCACAAATTCATTTCCTTAATGGATAATGTACTATCTCTCCTTAGCTGCTCTACCATTAAAAAGTATAGTCTAAACTTTATGTTCAGATGTGATTATGGTGTTTCTTATTTTCCCGTAATTGACGAGTGGATTAAATTTATTGTGAATAAGAAAGTGGAGGATTTACACCTGGATATATGTTATAGAACTGCTTATCAAACTGGGCATCATGACAAACCCTATAGCTTGCCAGAAGTTCTAAATTGGACATCTCTAGAGGGTTTAACATTTGAAAATTTGTTAATCTGGGATGAACACAGCAATCAAATAATGTCAAATTGAGGACAATTTGACATTATTTGTTTAATGTGTTCATCCCGGATAAACAAACTTTTCAGTGTTAAACTCTTCTGAGATGATTAATTTTGTATGTAATCTTCTCATATTCTGCAATTATTGCACTTAAGTTTTATAATCGATTAACTATAACAGAGAATTTTTAGCAAGCTATATCGTTGCTCATGCTCAGTCAGATAAACAATTCTATAACGTATATTTAGGCGTAAATCCTCCACTTTCTTATTCATAAAAAAATCAAGCCACTTGTCAATTACTGGGAAATATGACAGACCATAATCATATCTGAACATAAAGTTTAGACTGAACATTTTAATGGCTAAGGAGAGGTAGTACATTATCCGTGAAGGAAATGCATTTGTGGACTGTTGAGCTATCTAAACGACCATACTCCTCGATGTCATAAACAACGTTGTTGATAGAAGTCCAGAAGTATTGTCAATCCTTAGAGAGAGTAGATGTTCTGAACGTGACTATTATGGACAATAAAGAAAGGATTTGGACAATAAGAGCATAAGGTAGTTTACTAATCCTATCAATTTCTTAACATTCTGTTTCAATTTTTGGTCTTTTTCTTAGGAAAGTTTTCAATAAGCATACTTTTAGGGGTATCAGAAAATTGGTCCTGGTTGCTCATGTTGTTCAAATTGTATTACTATTGCTACCTGAAATCACAACATCAGCTAACCACTCAACGGCAAAAAGTACACTAGAATTTGTTTGTGAAGAACAAGAAGAATTTCAGAAAATTTGTTGTTAAAAAACAAGAGCAAACACATATATTTATAAATAACAAACAATAGCATAAACATGTGCTTATTGTGATTTATTAGAAACGTCACAACCCCTTAGAAAAGCCACAATCCTTTAGAATAATCACAACCTTTCCCAAAAGTCACAAAAGTCACCCTCTTTCGGAAAAGTCACAACTCGTCATTTTCCTTTCAGACCTTTTAAAACCCAAAGAGTCATGCTACTTCTCTTTTGTTGACAAACAACACAGGGCTAAGAAGGGGTGGAAATTATCATATATCAATACCAAGAATAAGTTTACTTGTAACTATAATTGATATAGACAATTTGTGTTTCTTTTTCTTTGTTTATTCTTTCTTTAATGTCCAACTAACAAAGTTATATCACATGACACTCTTTTTTAATGTGATAATATATGATATTCATTAATATATTATTGTTTTAAAAATTAGGGGTCGGGAAAGGGAAAAATTAAGGAGGAGTAACAATTAAGGTGAGGAATTGAATGATCTCTCTCACCAAAAAAAGTGAAAATTTAGTAGTCAATAGTACTAAGATTATCCCATGTAATACTATATAATTGCAATTTGCAGCGATTTTAAACCATAAAAAAGAGCAATAAGACATTTAAACTTAAAGTTTACACATCCTGTATTTTAGTAAACAAATTTATTCATCAAAATTCAAACACAAAACATAAGAAATGAAATTAGGATAAAGGATACATACACAATGTAGACTTTGGTTTCCCTTTAAAAATCTTGATTTTTTTGTGTTGAAGTTGTTGAATGTATGTATATTTTCATGAAAGGGCTAATGTCACACTTCTTATATAGTGGCCATGGAGTTGACCATTTAAATTTTTTTCTATTTTTGGTCAGATCATAGAAAGAATATATATAAATAAATTAATTAATGAGATCTAGACATTCATGATAATTATGTCATTAATGGTTCTTAGTTGATTATTTATCCTAACTAGGTTTTTAATGCCATGCTAAAATCATCATTGACGTAATAATTTACTTCTTACACATTTGAAAAAGATATTGTCCCTTGTTTCAATTTTTCACACATATTTTTCCTTTTAAACCGTTTAAAATTATCATTTTCCTTTTTATAATTTTTAATTATATTAGAATCCAAAAAAGATAAGGAAAGACATGACAAACTCACATGCATCATCATGACGACAACTTTATGTTTAATGAGATGTTATTCACGTCTCCACATTGCATTTTTATTTTATAGGAGTAGCAATTAATTGGACTTGATTTCCATTATGCAAATAATTTCTAATGATTTAGCTTTATGACTATGTAATTGATATTTTACAACATTTCATTAAAAAGAACCATGGTCAAAATATCGAGTTCTTTAACTAATCTCTATATATGTTGATAGATACTCAAGAAATTAAGTCCTCAGAGGAGAAATAAATTAATGATGACATGACAATATTCTGAGTAAAGTTTTGACAATGACAAAGTGAACCAGGTTCACAAGCTTGTACCAGAACTAAGATAAAATAGAGGGAAAGAAGAAATGATGCGTCGAAGACAAACACTCCTAATTAAGGCAAAATAGTGAAGAAGACTCCTTATACGGAAAGGAAAAAAAATTAGGAAAAGAATTACTTTCCTTGTAGATTTCAATTAGGGTTTAATCCGCCCTTATAAAAGGATCTTTGACAAAGAGAAAATCAACTTTTGAAATTGATTAATTGAGAGAATTTAGTGGCAAGAGCAGTGCAACGCTAAAGAGTATACGACAGAAGAAAGAAGAACTATAGTTAGGTTTTTCTTTCTATAGGCTTAGTTTGGATTGGTTCATCTTAGAATTATTGTTTAGAGATAATTGTACTAGGAGTGAAAGAGAATTTGTGAGCTTTTGTAACAAAAATTGAGTTTGGCTTCTTGGAGAGTAGAGTATACAATTATAGTTAATTGTTGAATAGTTAGAGTGAGCTACTTAGGTGATTTACTAGAGTTAATCTTTTTTATTATAGAGTTGTAATCTAAAGTTTCTCTTTGAAGTTAGGGAAGTTTGGTTTAAAATACTACGAGGGTAGATCGTCGTATTTTTTCCCTTGAGTAAGGCGGTTTTCCACGATAAAATCTCTATTTTATTATATTGCATTTTTTTTGTGAAAATTCAACAAGAACCCAATTCTTGTTTAGGTGGTCAAAGTTTCTTTAATTTTGCAAACAACCCCACCCCCCCACCCCCCCGGATTTAAAAATTCTTGCCATCCTGACTACGTGTAAAAATAGGACAAGCCTTGTATGGATTAAAACAATCCCAAAGAGCATGGTACGATCAACAATCAAGCTTCTTGCTTGCACACGGGTATTCAAGAGGCAAGATTGACAATACATTGTTCTTCAAAATCTGGGCTCCAATAAGCTCATAGTTCAAGTGTATCTAGATGACATTATCTTTGGAGGAAAATATGCAAAACATGGGGCTGACTTTGCACAACTGATGAGCAGAATATGTTGTTGTTGCCTCGTGGTATGCCCAACATCTCTGAATCAATCAACAACTACAAGATTTTGGCATCATTGTAGACCTTTATTCATTGCCGCCTTGGGGCTCATGACTAAGCTACTCAATAGTGTGGCTGTGATCAACAACATCGAGAAATAAATGACCCATAGAAACTATAGACTAAGTTTCCATCCGATGAAGCTATAACCCATAGACATAGCATTAAACTATTTTCTTGTTAGTAAGTAGAATCATAGTAGTGTGGCTGAACAGCTTGTGGAACCTCGCCTCATACTCTGACACACTCATAGGAGTACTGCTTTAACCTGTAGAACTAATCTTGAGGCGATCATTGAAGTTGCTAGGGATGAGACAAGCTAAAAAAACCTAAGAAAACTTGGTCTAAGTTAAAATAGGAGACCTAATTGAACTGGTCGAAATAAAGGTACACCACGACTTACTAGCTGACCCATCTAATAGATACGCCGTGAATTTGGATCCTCTCGACTCTACTAGACCTGAAATATGATTTTGCTAATGGAAAGTTGTAAGAAACATATGGGTATCCCCACCCACAGCCCCAAAAAACCTTAGAGGTTAGAGTATGAGAAACAATTCAAGCATCTTCTTCTTTAAAGGTATGGCTTCGGCCACATTCATGGGTTTGGGCACCTATAGGTGGTACCTGGACCTGAGGTGCCTCTATTGTAGGATGATCATGTAGTGCCACTGCAGCTGCAGCTCTAGCCTGATGCATGCCTCAAGCACAATCAAACAATGGTTGCCTGAAGGTACGGAGCCATAGAGGATGCAGGTGACAACTGAGATGTCCCCGACCCCACTGATTGAACTAGAACTTAAATTACTAAAGGGTCAGATTATGGCTCCAGACCTCACTCTCTTCAGGGCTAGTGCTACACTCATGGCCTGTAGTAGAGGTCGACCCCTTCCTCGAGCTGTCGTATGGCGTGTCTGAGCCATCCTCTGAAAATAATGAAACAAGTGAGATTTCAAGAAACTAACTACACACATGCTGCATTAGAGCAACACAAAAGAGGATAAATTCCTAAATACACTCTATAGCCTCCTAAAGATAGGATACAAATGTCTTCACACCGATCCATAAATCTCTAATTTGTATTAGCTCTATACAAGTGAGACAGACAAATCTAGGGCTCTGAAACCAACTTTTCATGACTCAATTCCTCGAGTCATGAGGGCATTACTATAACCCTCAAGTAGGGAAACTAATGTATAACCTAGAATAGCAAACAATAAGTATAACGGTACAACTAAATAGAAATCAAACTAAACCACCAAACAAAACAAAATTGGGAGCAAACAAAACTATATACAAAGGTCCCTCCCATAACCTAGAAATCAGAAATACAGAGTTGTCTAAAAAAAGAGAAAATCGCAAAAGTGGACAAAAATAAAGCTTGTTCAAAAAGGAAAAAGACTAGCTAAATAAGTACAGAATGAGATAAGCTGATGCAAGACTCTAAGTGCTCACACTCATCTCCAAATCCCTATTTCTTCTAATTGCACAAATAATCACCGCTTCTAGCTGGTACTAGGACCTACATGACGAAACAAATTAAGATTGTAGCATGGGTATAAAAACTGGGTACTTTGTAAACATCACATGTCGACTGAGTAAGAAAGGTAAAAACAATATGGAAAGATAAAATCTAGATACAAACAGAGGTCAAAGCGAATATGAAAGAAAGAATATGAGCATACCGAAAGTAAATCTAAGTGCACCTAAGCTAAACCTAACTAACCTCTATAAGCCTAGAATATACACTCATGCACATGTTTAAATGAAAATCAAATACACCCTGTAAGCCCGACAGGTATAAAGAGTACCTAAGTCTACAAAGGAGAAAGGCACCACAAATCCAAACCCAAGAAACAAAATTCAGGCTCCCAACCCAAGTAACCACAGTATCTAGTAATCCAGTCAACTTCCAGCCCAACTAGCAATCTAGGTCGCCCGGCCAGCTAGTCCACTCCATCCCAACTAGCAAAACTGACATGGGGTGGTTTCGACTCCAAAAATGCTCTCAAAATATCAAAGACACCCATCTAGATAGACCACTTCAAAGCCATCCAACTAAAAAAAGTATCCCGAGTGGTGTTGACTCCCAAAAGGATATCGAATATGAGTTCAAGCAATACTTAGCCACCATGGATCAACGTCCCCTCACAACGAATCACAAGAAGTATACAGCCTGAATAACCCTAATCCCAAGTCGCAGGATAAAGAACATAACCTATGGCAACACATCGGAGGTTAAAATGGATATGAAAGAAACCATACGAGCATATTAAAAGTAAATCTAAGTACATTTAGGTTAAACCTAACTGACCCTTATAAGGCTAGAATGTACACTCATGCACATGTTAAAATGAAACTCAAACAGACCCCCGTAAGCCCGACAGGTATAAAGAGTAGCTAAGTCTACAAGAGAGAAAGGCACCACAAATCCAAACTCAAGAAACAAAAGTCAGGCTCCCAACCCAAGTAACGACAATATCTAGTAATCCAGTCAACTTCCAGCCCAGCAAGCAAGAGTGATCATCAGTCTAGGCCACTCCCAATGGGGCGTGTCAACTCCAAAAAAGGTCTCAAAGTATCAAAGCCGCCCATTTAGACAGTCCACTTCAAATCCACCCATCTAGAAAAAGTTATCCGAGGGGTGTTGACTCCCTAAATGATGTTGAATATGAGATCAATCAATACTAAGAAACCGTGGATCAACGTCACCTCACAAGGAATGACAAGAAGTATCCTGCCTGAATAACCCTAATCCCAAGTTGGTCGAGAAAGAACAAAACCTATGGTAACACATAGAAGGCACATAAGTAGGGAGAAAAGATAGAAGATCTGTAAAATAGCGAAAACACCTAAACTAAGGCACATACTATCACACTCAAGTTTGATACTCTAGTCTATGGGGATCTACTCCATCTGAACTAATGTGGGAGAATGAGCAAGGCTAGGGAAATACTAGCCTAATCCTAGACCATGTTTGAACATGCTCAAAACCAATAAAACAACATAACCAATTCACAAAAATATGGAATAACACACATTAATACCATTAGAAGGGTACTACACCTAAGAATAAGGTTGATCATCCCTAAATCATGATATCTAGGAAAAGAAATAACAGTGACTAAGTACCCGCCCTTAATTCACTCTAATCAACATGCTTTAAATCATTCAAGCTCAATCTAACAAGAAAAAGGAAGTTGTAGCCTACCTTTAGGCCGATTTTGCGTGGTCCAAATCAAAATCCCAAAATGGCCTTATTATGTTGTCACACTATCAAAAATAGGATCACAACGTTCATATGGTCGTTTAGACAATGAAAACATGTCAAACAGAAACAAACTAATTTTGCAGTCAAATGGAAATTATGGAACTTGTGCCAGAATTTCAAGAATTTAATCCATCAAAATGTCCTAAGCAATACCCCGAGCTTTTTTTCCAAAATGGAACACAATTCAGGGTTCGAAAGAGCAAACAATCAAAAAATGTAAACAATACCCAATTAAATTCAAAAAAAGGAACTAGGCACCCCAGATATCACATAATTTTACCTTAAACAAAGGTTCACTAACAACTTGCAATCATTCTACAATTTAGCCACAACCTTCACGAATGCACATGACTTCGATTCACCCAAAGTTGACTTCAATTTAGACAGTTATAACCTTTCCAAGTTCATAGGCAAGCTTCCATCACATCTCATTTTAAATAAAAGGCTAGACAAAAATTTTCCTTGAGAACCCAGCCTAGAGGGCTCGCGATCATGGTGCATAAGAAAATTACCTTTGCAAATTTGGCACGGTGGCCACAAACAGGAAGGTCAAACAAACCAGAAGTACATGATCATAGTCGGGTCACTGCGAATGTGAAGGCCAGGTGCCTAGCCCTTCATGAACATTACATGGACCTCGCAAACTGTGTGAACAACTTCCCTTGTCTTCATGAATGCGACCCAAGGTGCAAGAACTCGAAGACCAATTTTGGTCTACACCAGTTGATGCATAGTAGCTCGTTTGAAAAGTTTCCAAATCTCTATGGAGCATTCCAAATTCGTTTGGAACCCCCTACACACAAACAAGTTATGCAACCCTACCAAATTTGATATTCTAAACTAAAACGAAGAATTCAAAATTTTTGTGCAAGGTCATCTTGGCAAAAAGTGAGTCCTCCCTAAACTTTATTTTAAGCCAAAATTCACAAGAGGACTTAAAATTAGCCAGAAGCCTTGCTATGCACACGAGGGTTGTTCTAGGCCAAACTCAACATTGCGGTACTAATCACACTGATAGAATTCTTATTCGACCACTTTTACCCATGATGTTGACTAAAGTCAAGCTTAGGTCTTAACTTCAAAGTTAAACTATGTAATTGCACAAACTCACACTCAAAGCTTCGAGAGTAATGCTCACCATGAGTATAGCCTAAAATTACCCTTATGAAGCTGATGGAATTGTTAAAATTTGATTATAAGCTCATCCTCCTGAACTTTTGATAAAAATGACCATTCAAGGTCCAAAAGCTCCAAAACATAGAAACTCACATTAAAACCAAATGAATGAATGTGACTGAATTGTTAGTCCAAGAAAGTCCTAAAAAAGTTGGGGTCTCTATAGAAACTCTCTAAACGATGCACAAAAAGTGTATGTCATGACCTAGAGTACACCTTAGGCGTGACATAGTGTATAAGATCTTAAGAGGCCCTACACAAGCTACTTGATATACATATACACAATATGATAAACAAAAGTAGAGAATCTCATATGAATATGGAAGTTTGAGATAAAAACGGATATCTTACATAGTCTTGACAAGCCATTCTAATACATGAAGAAGTGATTGGAAAAAAAACTGTACACCAAGTACAACATCCAAAAACTAATGACATAAGAAAAATATAGTAAAGGTGACATGGTCCTTGGATCATGAAGACCCATTAACTGTAATGATTTGTTCCTGTCGTTAGAGAAAAGCCAACGAGGAAAAATTTAGGCTCAAAAACTTTTTTGTAGTATTTGGATTTTTCCAACCAAGTCTAGATTTGGACGAAATCAGAGTGTGTGAGGTCTACATTAATCTGGTAGCAATTGGGTGATTTAATTATGAATTTGATCACATGAGTTGATAAATAAGTCGTTAAGGAACCCATACGACTTTATGGAATTGAATTTGGGCAAGTAGAACTCTCGAAATTGATCTTTAGCATGAACGGGTAGTTTTTGAGTGTCGTTGGGTGAAGGTGTGTTGTGAAATGGGAGTTTGGAATTCTTAAATCGACTCAATGGTTCTGTGCAAGCCGTTGGGGCGAGATTTCTGCCACCAGGGGGCTGCTGTAGCGTGATGAGGACTGTTGTGGCTGGCCCGACGCAACTTAAGTTGGAAATGAACCCCAAAACGTCTTTATTTTGCACTTTTCAATTTTTAGAGTAAGGAGACGAACCCCAGGCGATTCTTGACAGTTTTCCACCATTCATAAGGCTAAAGGTAAGATTTTAACTGCCCTAATCCATTTTCTGATCTGTAGAACGTAATCTAATGGCTAATTATCGATTGGGGAAGGTTTGATATAGAATTTATGGTGGAAAAAGCCTTAATTTGGATAGTGGGATCATGGGTATGATCTAGGGTTGATAGAATTGTTAGTAATATGAATAATTAGTGATTTTTTATTGATTCTTGTGTTATATTGATTGTTTATAGACCAAGAACAGGCGGAACAAATTCGAAAAGGGAAGAATCAAGTTTCTTAGGATTTCAAGCTTGTTTCGAGCTAGATAATGGTTGTGATTCTATTATGGTGTAATGTATGTTTGTTCTTGCTTCACTATGATACATGTATGTATGTATGTATGCGAATGTTTCATTATTGATCACATTAATTATAAATGAGGATAGATGAATGATGAATGCCATAAATCATGTCTTGATTGTATGATTGTGAGAATGTACTTTGTGATTGTTATTGTGGCTTGTTGAATGGATCCGATGTTGCGTTCCGACACACTAACTTGGATCGATTGCAATGTTCCGACATAAATATGGGATCGGTTGCCACGTTTTGGCATACACATTGGATCGGGTACCACGTTCTGGTATGCTAACTGTTTGGGTTTGGGTTCCATAAGAGGACCTATGACTTGTTGTAATTGTGTATCTTGAGAAATGTGACACTCTACCTTGTTCGAAAATGATGATATTGTATATGTTTGGTGTATGCATGTTAATAAATGATGTATTGACTTATGTATGTTGGACTTAGTGGGATAGCCGTGTGATCCTACCAGTACATTGTGGTTGTGTATTGATACTGCACTTGCTCTTTGTTTGTTGAGTACAGGGCATCTTCAGGTGGCTATTGACAGACCTCACTTAGAAGATCAGTGATCGTCGTTCGAAGTTAAGGGTGAGCCAGTTATTTTGGGGTACCATGAATTCTCTTTCCGTCTATGTCCACATTTTGGACTTAGACTTTTCTAGTTAGTTGTTTGTTCGTTAGTTTCGGGGTGTAACCCTTCTTGTTTAGAATATGCATCTTGTTAGAGTTTTGGTACGTTGACTTTCAGGTTCTAGGTGTTACATCCACATTTGTTTTAGTTGTTAGACTTTTGTTTGGAGTGTATGGGAACTCCCTAATTCTGTCCTTAGTATTTAACTTGCTTCCGTAACTTAAATTATTTAGTTGTTGGTTTAGTTGCTTGGTTTTGGTTGTAGTAGTGGTTCTGTCATTGGAGGGTTAGTGTGGGTGCCAATCACGACGGTCTGGGTCGTGATAAAGTTGGTATCAAAGCCTGGTTTCGTTGATCTCAATGTACCAAAACAAGTTTAATAGTCTTATGGAACGGTACATAGACATCTGCATTTTTCTTCGAGAGGCTGTAGGACTTTAGGAAATCTCTATGTTTTCTCTTGTCTCCTTTCGTGCTATTACTTGATTCCAATTAGTAGCTGGTGATTCAAATTGGTATCTAACCTCCTTCACTCTTCTATTCGCAGATGGTTAACACTAGATTTAATGGCGTCAGGCCTGTAGCTCCCGTTAATGCTCCAACTAAGGAATCTGCAGTGAGAGGTCGCGGTCGAGGCAGAGGTAGAAGAAAAGCTAGGGGTATAGGCCGATGAAGGGTAGCACCTACTAGGGATGGAGCATCGATTAAAAATACTCCCAAGAACGAGGCTCCTCCCATGCATTAGAAAGAGATAGAAGAAAATATCGAGGTTGAAAATATTGAGGATATTGAACAAGAGGAAGACGTGCGGGCTGAGACCAAAGGTATTCCTCCCATAGACCCAGTGTTAGCTCAACAAATCATGTATTTTTGAAAGAACTGGCTGGTCCTGGAGTGTTACTATCTGGTCTAGCAACTCAAGCTCCCGCCAATCCCCCTATTGTTATCACTACTCCCAAGGTGGGTGGAACTGTAGGTACTGATGCTTTCTTCCATCCTTTGTTGGGTTCTATTATGACTGGTAATGAACATGAGATGTTGACTAAGTTCTTGAAGTTAAAACCACATGTGTTCCTTGGTTCTAAGAGTAAGGATACATATGAGTTCGTCCTAAATTGCTATGAGAGGCTTCAAAAATTGGGAATTGTCCATCAGCATGGGGTTGAGTTCGTGACTTTTCAACTTCAAGGTGAGGCTAAGCAGTAGTTGAGAGCTTATATGGAATGTAGATCTTCAGTTTTAGCTCCACTTACTTGGACTCAGTTTCGAGCCTTGGTTCTAGAGAATTATGTGCCTAGGACTTTGAGAGATCGCAAGAAGGATGAGTTTATGGCTTTGGAGAAAGGTGGTATGTCTGTGGCTGCTTCTGAGGCCAAGTTCCATGCTTTGTCTAGATATGCTATGCAGTTGGTAACTACTGAGGAAGAGAGGATCCGTTTATTTGTTAAGGGGCTAAATTCAGAATTGCAGGTATTGTTTGTTCATATGACTTTTGTAGGGAGAAGCTTTAATAAGGTGACAGACTTTGTTAAGAAAGTGAAGGGGGCAAGGCGAGACAGTCAAGCTAAAGCATTGGCAAAAAGGGCCAAGAACTCGGGTAACTTTCAAGATTCTTACTCTAGAGGATCAGGGAGGCCAACACTTGCAGCCAGGCCAATTCAGTCTAGCATGCCCATATCTACAGGTAATGACTCAGGAACTCCATCTCACATATTGATTCAGGACAGCCAGGGAGTCGCGCCTTCGATGGGCAGCAGACCATCTTTTGATCATTCTTGCTACAATTGTGGATAAACTAGGCATATGAGGAGAGATTGTCCCCACCCACGCGTATTGGAAATCGTGTAGCAGCAGACTAGAGCAGTAGTGCCCATGGGAAATGGTAATAATGGTCGAGGGCATCCACAAGGTGGGCGAAGAGGTAATCAGTGAGGTCGTAAGGGTAGAGGAAATGGCAACGCAGGCAGAGGTGCAGTGCAGCCAGGCAGGGAAGTAGCTCGTCAAGAGGATAGGGCTCAATGTTATGCCTTTTCGAGCAAAAATGAGGAAGAGACATCTGACGCAGTGATCACGGGTCCTATTATTGTCTGTGATCGGATGGCTAATGTGTTGTTTGATCTAAGTTCTACTTATTCTTATGTATCTGTGAGATTTGCCTTAGAATTTGATATGAATTGTGATATACTTGATGCCCGCATCTATGCTTCTACTTCAGTTGGAGAGTTTGTCATAGTTACCCATGTCTACCATGCTTGCTCTATTTTGTTTATGGGTTATCAGACTTAGGCTGATTTGGTAATTTTGGATATAACTGACTTTGACGTAATCTTAGGCATGACTTAGTTGTCCCCCTATTATGTTGTGCTTAATTGTAATACTAAGTCTATGACTCTAGAAATTTCGGGAAGGGAAAAATTAGAGTGGGAAGGGGTGTACAAGCCTAAGCAAGCTAAGATTATATCCTCCATTCGAACTAGGAAACTGGTAGGGCAGGGTTGTTTGGCTTATTTGGCTCATATTCGAGATGTTGAGGTTGAGTCTCCATCTATTGAGTCTATTCCTGTGGTGTCAGAATTTAGCGTTTCCTAATGACTTGCCTAGTATGCCTCCGGATAGGGATATAGATTTCTGCATTAATTTAGAACCTGGTACTCATCCCATTTCTATCCCTCCATATCCCATGGCTCTAGCAAAATTAAGAGAGCTTAAGGCTCAAATCCAAGAGCTTCTTGATAAGGGATTTATTCGTCATAGTGCTTCCCCATGGGGTGCTCCAGTTTTATTTGTTAAGAAAAAAGATGGCAGTATGAAAATGTGTATAGATTACCGACAATTGAATAGGGTCACTATTCGAAAAAAGTATTTTTTGCCTTGAATAGATGATCTTTTTGACCAATTGCATAGTGCATCAGTTTTCTCTAAGATTGATCTAAGGTCTGGCTACCATCAGTTGAAAATTAGGCCTGAGGATGTGCCCAAGATGCCGTTTAGAACTCCATATGGGAACTATGAATTTTTGGTTATGTCTTTTGGCTTGACCAATGCGCCTGCAGCTTTCATGAGTTTGATGAATGGAGTGTTCAAACCATTCCTTGATTTGTTTGTTATAGTCTTTATTGATGATATTTTGGTCTAATCAAAAAGTGAAGAAGAGCATGTCGACCATCTTCGTATTGTTCTGGGTGTTCTTGGGAAACAAAGGTTGTATGCTAATTTTCTAAGTGTGTATTTTGGTTAAATTCGGTTGCATTTTTGGGGCATGTAATTTCAAAAAAAGGGGTAATGGTAGATCCCTGAAAGATTGAAGTGGTTAAGAATTGGGTTCGACCTAGCTTTGTGACGAAAGTTAGGAGTTTTGTGGGTCTCGCTAGCTACTATCGTTGATTTGTTAAGAATTTTGCTTCCATTGCCACTTACTTGACAAATTTGACCAAAAAGGAGGTACCCTTTGAATGGAATGAAAAGTGTGATGAGAGCTTTCAAAAGCTAAAGACACTCTTGACTACAACGCCTATTCTAGCATTACCGATAGAGGGTAAGGATTTTATTGTTTATTTTGATGCTTCACATTTTGGTTTGGGTGCTGTGTTGATGCAGGGTAAGAATGTTATAGCTTATGCCTCGCATCAATTGAAGGTGTATGAGAGGAATTATCCAACACATGATTTAGAGTTGGCAGCGGTAGTGTTTGCTCTTAAGATCTGGAGACATTACCTCTATGGTGTCAAGTGTCAAGTGTTTACTAATCATCGTAGTTTGCAGCATGTGTTCACTCAAAAGGATCTAAATTTGAGACAACAAAGGTGGATGGAGTTACTTAAAGATTATGATGTCACCATTCAATACCATCCGGGTAAGGCTAATGTAGTGGCAGACGCTTTGAGTCAAAAAGTGGTGAGTATGGGTAGTTTAGCTTGCTTAAGTGTAACCAAGCGACCTTTGTCTAAGGAATTCAGACATTAGAGTCTAAGTTCATGTAGTTGGGTATCTCAGAAAGAGGTGGGGTGTTAGCTAATATTGAAGTAAGGGCCAAATTCATGAAAGAGATCAAAGCCAACCAATTCGCGGGATGAAAATTTGAATGAACTTAAGAAGAAGACTACGATTAGTAAGGCACAATATACCACTCTTGATGCGAAAGGTGTGCTCAGTTTTAAAGGAAGGATTTGTGTTCCTCGAGTTGATGATTTGATTAGAAATTGTTGACAAAATCTCATGGTTCTAGATATTCAATTCATTCAGGTGTGACCAAGATGTACTGATATTTGAAGCGAATTTATTGGTGGTCGGGCATGAAGAAGGATATAGCGTAGTTTGTGGCAAAGTGTCAAAATTCTCAACAAGTGAAGTATGAACATCAAAGGCCTGCATGTTTGCTTCAAAGAATGCCAATTCCGGAATGGAAGTGGGAGAGGATAGCCATGGATTTCGTGGTTGGTCTTCCCAAGACTTTGGGGAAGTTTGATTCTATTTGGGTAGTGGTTGATAGATTGACTAAGTCAGCCCATTTTATTTCGGTAAAAATAGATTATAATGCTGAACAATTGGCTAAAGTTTATGTGAAAGAGATAATGAGGTTGCATGGGGCGCCCCTCTCTATCATCTCAGATCGTGGTACCCAATTGACATCCAAGTTTTGGAGCAAATTGCATGACGAATTAGGCACGCAACTCACTTTTAATACAACCTTCCATTCACAGATAGACGAACAGTCAGAAAGGACTATTCAAGTGTTAGAAGACATGTTGAGGGCATGTGTGATTGATTTTGGAAGGCAATGGGATAGGTTCTTACCTTTGTGTGAAATCTCTTATAATATTAGTTATCACTCTAGCATTGATATGGCATCGTTTGAGGCAGTATATGGGAGGGGATATAGATCGCCCATAGGATGGTTCGAGGCTGGAGATGTGAAACCTTTGGGGGTTGATTTAGTGAAGGATGCTCAAGATAAGGGGAGGAGTATTCAAGGTAAACTTTTAGTAGCCCAGAGGAGACAGAGAAGTATGCAGATGATAAGGTAAGAGACATGACATTTCAGATTAGTTAGAAGAACAAGGTATCACCCATGAAATGGGTGATGAGATTTGGTAAGAAGGGCAAGCTTAGTCCTAGATACGTTGGTCCATTTGAGATTCTTGACTGTGTAGGACCGGTAGCGTATAAATTGGCTTTACCTCCTAACCTATCGGGAGTCCATCCGATATTTCATGTGTCTATGTTGAAGAGATATCATAGTGATAGGGATTAAATCATAAAATGGGACTCAATTATGTTAGACAAGGACCTCCAATATGAGGAGGAACCGGTTGCAATTCTTGATCGTGATGTGTGTAAGTTGAGGACCAAAGAGAATAAGTCTGTGAAGGTTCAATGGAAGCATCGTCCAGTTGAGAGATATGCGAGACAAGTATCCCCAATTATTCGTCGATTCAGGTACTACTTCGTTCCTTCTCTAGCCTAATTTTTCCCAAGTTTTGTCACTCGGGGACGAGTAATGGGTAAATTGGTATCTATTATAACGACACATTCCCGCCGTTAGAGAAAAGCCAACGGGGAAAGTTTTTGGGCTGGAAAACTTTTTCCTAGTATTTTGATTTTTCCAACCTAGTCCAGATTTGGACAAAATCAGAGTCTGTGAGGTCTAGAGAAATCTGGTAGCAATTGGGTGATCTAATTATGAATTTGATCACATAAGTAGATAGATAAGTCATTAAGGAACCCGTACGACTATATAAAATTTAATTCGGGTAAGTAGAACTCCTAGAATTGATCTTACCATGAACGGGTAGTTTTCTGAGTGTCGTTGGGTGAAGGTGTGTTGTGAAATGGGAGTTTGTAATTCTTAAATCAACTCACTGGTTCCATGCAAGCCGCTGCGGGGGGATTTGTGCCACCAAGGCGGGGTCGTTGTAGTGGGCTGAGAATCGTTGTGGCGGGTTCGACACGACTTAAATCAGAAAGAAACCCCAAAACATCTTTATTCTGCACTTTTTGATTTTTAGAGTAAGGAGACGAATCCCAGGTGATTCTTGATAGTTTTCCACCATTCATAAGGCTAATGGTAAGATTTTAACTCCCCGAATCCATTTTTCGATCCGTAGATCCTAATTTAATGGGTAATTATCGATGGGGGAAGGTTTTGATCTGGAATTTATGGTGGAAAAAGCCCTAATTTTGACAGTGGTATCATGGGTATGATCCAGGGTTGATAGAATTGTTAGTAATTCGGGTAATTAGTGATTATTTATTGATTCCCATGTTATATTGATTGTTTGTAGACCAAGAACAAGTGGAATGAATCTGGAAAGGGAAGAATCAAGTTTCTTAGGGTTTCAAGCTTGTTTTGAGGTAGGTGATGGTTGTGATTCTATGATAGTGTGATGTATGTTTAATCTTGCTTCATTATGATACATGTATGTATGCAAATTTTGCATTATTGATCACATTAATTGTAAATGAGGATAGATGAATGATGAATGCCATGAATCATGACTTGATTGTATGATTGTGAGAATGTACTTTGTGATTGTGATTGTGGCTTGTTGAATAGATTGGGTGTTGCGTTCCGACACACTAACTTGGATTGGTTACAATGTTCCGACATTAATATGGGATCGGTTTCCACGTTCTGGCATAAACATTAGATCGGGTACCACGTTTCGGTATGCTAACTATTTGGGTTTAGTTTCCATGAGAGGACTAATGACTTGTTGTAACTATGTATCTTAAGAAATGTGAAACTCTACCTTGTTCATAAATGATGATATTGTATATGTTCTATGATGTATTGACTTATGTATGTTGGACTTAGTGGGATAGTCGCGTCATCTTACCAGTACACTGTGGTTGTGTACTGATACTACACTTTCTCTTTCTTTATTGAGTACAGGGTATCTTCAGGAGGCTATTGACACACCTCACTTTAGAAGATTAGTGATCGTTGTTCGAATTCAAGGGTGCCAGTTCTTCTGATCTGCCATGAGTTTTATTTCCGTCTATGTCCACATTTCGGACTTAGACTTTTCTAGTTAGTTGTTAGTTCGTTAGTTTGGGGGTGTAACCCTTCTTGCTTAGAATTATGGATCTTGTTAGAGTTTTGGTACGTTGACTTTCAGGTTCTAGGTGTTATTTCCGCATTTGTTTTAGTTGTTAGACTTTTGTTTGGAGTTTATGGGAACTCCCTTGTTCTTTCCGTAGTATTTAACTTGCTTTCGTAACTTAAATTATTTAGTTGTTGGTTTAATTGTTTGGTTTGGGTTGTAGTAGTGGTTCTTCCACCGGAGGGTTAGTGTGGGTGTCAATCACGACGGTCTGGTCGTGACATTAACTCTTCAATCTACTAAGCAATCAGTTAGCCACGAGTGGGAGGAGGAAGAATGGCACACCCTACATTAGTTAAACAATGTAGGCACAAATATGCATTAGTACATGGAATGTGTAAGTATGAAGGATATACATAAAAACATAAAATATGATCATAAGAGGACATAATTGAAAATATGATAGGCATGACCAAGCTATACATGGTAAAATAATTTTTAAAAAATCGTAAATATGAACATGGTCAATGCATCTAATCATAATGAAAGCTTCATAAAACCTTTGAAAGTTCCTTAGTTCATTTTGTGGGATATTAGCTTTAACTGACAATAGACCGTGTGACCTATAAGATGGAATCTGATGTAACTCCGACATCGAGACAGTAGAGCCTACTTGCCAATGGTAGAACTCTGTATCATATCATATTATAGTATTGGATCAACCAAGTAGGTCATTTAATAAAATCCTATGAGGGCACATAGTTTGGAACTAGAGGTTGCTACTAGAGACTACCCTATTTGAGCCTCCACCTCAACCTCTCTCGGTCCTAAGTTAAATCCCAACGGAATAGTCATTTTCATAAACATAACATCATACTTGGAAAAGCACAATTTAGATACTAATCCAAGCTTGAAATATCATAGAGTATCTCCATAAACTATGTGTGATAAAACCTTTCATCAATCAGGATTTCTGAATGTGAGAAAACCTTTCACAATTTTAGTGATTTCTTATCTGAAAGCAACCTAGATCATAAAATATTATTTTCATAAATCATGAATAACCTTCATGAAAACATCATTTATAGATTCATAGTTTCTTCATCAATCATATCTATAAGAGTTCATAGTAAAAAATTATGATCAATGCATGGATTCATATGAAATCAATTGGAAAACATATAATTGAGTCAAAACAATCATAATAACATAAAAATCAAACAATTTAATCAACACAATTAGAAACGATGAAGAAATGAATGAATACCTAATCAAATTGATGAAATTCAACTTGGAGAATTGAGAAATGTTGGGGTTCAATGGTTGAATGTAACTCATTGATGAAACCATTCTACCTTGTCATTCAAAACTCAAAAGTAATGTGGGAAAATGAGGCTTGATTTGGAAACTATAACTTCTTCTTCCTCTATCTTAAGAGACAACTTTAGAAGAAAATCTTGGAGGAGATTTGGGGATCTGATCAAGTGATTGAGAATAAAGGCGGTTTTAAGGGTTAAATAAGTTATAGGGGTAGTTATAGGGTCAAAATGATGTAGTTTAGGGGTTGGGTAGGTAGGAAAAGACTCAAAACACCGTTAATTAAAACTAACGGATTGGTTCTACATTTGAACCTACAGTACATAGTGGTCAATCGTAAACCCAATTTCAGAAACCCAAAAATTCAATCATTTTCCACGAGTCCTTTCTATGGGTCAACAAATTTTCTATGGTCCATAGACCCTTTCTGTAGTTCTCATATTTTAGTCCAAAATTCTACTAATTCTGGAACATTTCTACGGAACCATCCTACGGCCCGTCAAACTTTCTACGACTCAACTTGGCTACTCGTAGGTCAAACTTCAAAAACTTGAAAAATTCAAAAAAAATCATCTCCAAGTCTACGAATCTCTTCCTATGGTTCGTAAAAAGGACTCGTAGAACCTTCTTCAGTGCCAAAAAAATCAGAATTTTCCCTTTTCTTTTGATTTTTCACTTTCTGAGGTGTTACAATATCTCCCCTTTGAAAATATTCATCCTCGAATGGGACTTCATGTTATCCATGGCTGATTTGATGAAAGTTATAATTTCTTTACCTTTTGTGATGGTTAGCTAAAACTCCAAGATCTAAGAGTGCTCTAATGGGGTTGGGTGTTGATTTAATGTAGTGGTATAGTGCTATGCTCTATTTTTGTGTTGTTCATACATGAATTTGGTCTAATTACCATGGGGTCACTAATGGGTTAAGGTTGCAAACTTAATTTCTACTTCCGATCTTTGGTTGATGCTCGAAAGAGATTAATTGGAGTAGTTAATTACTTCAATACTAACAATTTAGGTTTGATGTCTATGACTTGCTTGAAAGAGAGGGGGTCAGATCTATTCATCATATTGTTAAAAGAGAAGATAGAGTAAGGTATTGGGTTGTTTTGGATTGGCATACAGATGAGACCGAAAGGAGATTCTATGCATAGATGGTTTGAGATCGAAAGATGATTAGTGCCAATGAAGATGACTTAGCCTATTTATGAATGTTCATCATTATAGAGCAGCACAATTACCCGTATGTGAGATTGACTTTTGATCCCTGCACCCCTAGATTGCTTATAATTTATTGATTTCATTTAATTTCTAGCGTAATTTCGATAATTGATAACCAAAGCTTTCTGTTAAATTGGTGGCTCTATCCACCCAATTGTTTTTACTATTACAAATGAGCTAATTTAAAATTCATATTTCTTGATAAGGAATCCTCTACGATACACCATTTCCTGTAGGATTCGACCCCGACTCTTCGTTGGATTTTTTACTAACAATGATCGCTCACTCTTTTAATTGGTTTTGGAGGGTGATTTGAGCGTTACCAGATCTCACTGGTAGGATTATATACAGTATGTTGTTATTGTTATTGTCATTCAATTTTTATGTCACCTAGAGAGAAAGAATATAATTAGGCTCTCTTGATGAAGTTTGGCTTTAGACCCCAATTTTATTAAGACACGGCCTTGTCTAATATGTGCACTAGTGGTTATTTTGTGCTCATTGTAAATAACTGAAACAATGTTGCATACTAAGATATGCTGATAGGGTGAGAATACATTTGTTATTTTGATAATGAGTGGCTCACGTTTGATGCATGCTTATGGATGAGCTATTATGTGTGTGAATCACGTACCATGTTGGTATGGTGCATGGACACCTAAGATCCCTTGCAGGTCATGACTATATGAACAAAATGAAAGATCCTTTAACATATATATATATACATATAAACGATAGAGCGAAGTACATATGATATTGATGTGGTGTAGAGAATGTACAATGCTGATATCAATGGGGATATTTCATGATCGTGTGACTACTTGATTATTTTGAGTTGGCTACTGTTATTATATATGTTCTAGGTATATATGTGTTTGGTGATTCTTAGGTATAGTTATTGTGAGATATCAATATGTTAGAATGATGTGAATTAATAGTGTTATTTGTCTATAATAAATGTACTTATTTTCATTTAGTAATTGTAATATACATGTGAGAATAATTCTAATGACATGGCTAGGGTTTAAGCTACATGTGTGATTTTGAATCCTAATTTTATAAGTAGTGCTAGTCCAAGGGATAATGTGTGAGTGTGAGTGTTTAATGTGTGACATATTGATATTTGTTGTTGTTGTTTTTTATTTTATGATGAGTTGCATGGACTTAATTTAAGGCGGTCTATAATGTCTATTAGTTTATTTCGAATACTGATACTATTTTTGTTATACTTTTTCGTTGATGTAGGTATGTTTTTAAGTTGTTTGAAGCACGAGGAAGGAGGATACTCATTATTAGTTTTTTATTTACATACTCTTTCCTCGAATGAAAATTGTGTCTTTTATTTTCTATCTATATTCAGTATGGAGGCCCATAGCCGACTCAATAAGATTGGGGGCATAAATTGAAACTGAAGAGAGTATGTGTCCTATTATTTTATTTTTTCATCATATATACTTTTGTTTAAATTCTACTTTTGTAACTTTTTTAGATGCAACATCATTAGTTACTATTTTATCTTTGATTTGTTTGAATAATTCATTTTCAATTGATAATGTAGATTAGGGGTGTACATGGTCGGGTTGGTTCGGATATTTCAAATATCAAACCCAATCATTTGTGTCGGATTTTTAAATGTATAAACCAAACCAAACCAATAAAAATTGGGTTTTTCAACCTCGAGTTTTTTCGATAAAGTATTCATACAAACATATAATTTATTTGTACTTTAATTATTTCTTTAGTCATATCAAAATACAACTATCTAAGGTGTTTCTTAAGAAAATAACACAAAATGTGATATGATTAATGACACTAAAATATCCAACAAAAATAATAATAATAATGAAATCGCATAAAACAAATATTGCAAATTAACAATTCATAATGAAAATGATCATAATTTAAAAGTACTAAATCATGCTAAAATAAGTTTAATAAGTATTAGTTACATGACTAAATATTAAAGGAAATTAAAATTAGATTGTGTATTTGAATTGTCTAAACCAATATATAACCAAAGAACAAATATTCAATATTATTGTCATTCTTAGTGTTGAATTGATTTTCTTTTTGCATTAGTATTAATTTGATTTTTGATTTAAGCGTTATTATAATTACCAACATCTGTGGACTATGATTTTTATTGAACCATTCAGAATTCTAAGTTTCAAACTTGAAATAATATATTAAAAGATAAAACCTATAAAAAAGTATAAGAAATATTTAAAAATTATATCAAAGTAAATATTTTTATGTATAAAATAAAATTTTAAAATTATATATATAATGTCGGGTTGGTTTGGTCTTAGGTTGGTTTTTTTTAGTTAAAACCAAACCAATCCAAATATAGTCGGGTTTTTTTTTTTTCAATACCAAACCAAGTCAAACCAGCCACTAATCGGGTTTTTTTTTCGGTTTGACTCGATTTGCGATTTGGTTTCGGTTTTCGGTTCGATTTTGTACACCCCTAATCTTAAAAAAGATTTAATCAACTTTAATTTCAAAAAAACTTCTTTCGTCTGAGGCAATAGTTACAGGAATTGTTAACATTATCCTATAAGCAATATGTGTATTTGGAAAAGAATCAAGTCTTTTTATTTGATTGAGTACTTTCATTAAATTATATTGCTTCAATTATAATTTCAAGGGACTTTATGATTTTGTTATCAATAGTTTCTTCATATTGTTTCTTACATAATTCAAGTTCTATTTTTATCTCATATACAATTTTCTTAGTAGAAGTCATAACTCATAGTACATATAATTATTTTTTTTTAAATAACATTTATAAGTAATTTTTTTCTAAAAACTAGGGGACCCAAAACGATGGCTTTATTGGCCTAGGGATTAAAACGACCCTGAGAACCTCTTGTACATATCTGACTAGGGGTGTGCATTCGGTTTTTCGATTTGGTTTTGCACTATTCGATTTGGATTTTTTGATTTTTGGTTTTGCAAAAGTGTAACCCAATCCGATCCAAATAAATTTGGCTTGGTTTGGTTTCCTCTACTTGGTTTGGTTTCCTTTATTCGGTTTGGTTTTTTTCTGTTTGATTATTCGGTTATGTGAACAATTAATAACATAACCAAAGTAATAATATTGAATCCCTTAAATATACTTTCTAATATAAATCTTAAGAAAAACTTAAAACACAATATTTATAAGTATACCTATTATAGATGTTCAAGCATAAAATAAAAACGCAATCATCGTGAAAGACAATAACAAAAAAGGGACAAAAGTGGTTAACTCCAACTTAATTCTAAACCTAAACATATATATATATATATATATATATATATATATATATAGAGAGAGAGAGAGAGAGAGAGAGAGAGAGAATTCGATTTTTTTGGTTTTCCAGTTTTTATTTTTTTAAATCCGAAACCAAACCAAAAAACCAAACAAAGTAATTATTAATCCAAAACCAATCTGAAAAACCAAAAACCAAAAAACCAATCCAAATAAAAATTCGGTTTGATTTGGTTTGGTTATTCGGTTTATCCCGAATAGTGCACACCCCTTTATGTTTTATCTGACTAGATCCTTGAAAAGCGTTAAAGACTTCTGCAAATAAGTTCGAGTTTTCCTTTATGTTTTGATTTACCTTGCTTATCTCAAAATGTATTTTTTCTTGAAAATTTTCTATAAAAAGGTAAATGGGTGATGTGATTTCGCCTATCAAATCATAATTCAATAATTGTCCACACAATACGATTTTTTATTTTTTATTTTAATTGAAGGTAGGAAAAGGGGGATCAAAATGTAGGGAATCAAACCCTCATCAACAAGGTGGGAGTTCAGGTAGCCAACAAACTGAGCTACTTAGATTCTCCAAAAGAGAACATATCCATATGATACGATAAATTGGATGTTGACAATATAGTTATAATTTTGAATAGGCATCTATAATTTAAAAAAAATATATAAAGTATTTTTCACTTGAAAACAAAAATTAAATTAAATTTAGCTGTTTTCTTGAACACGTGGTGAAATTTTCAAGAGTTGAAAGGAAAATTAAAATTAATTAAGACACTAGATGCAGACCGGCCAAGCAAGGGCCATCTCAATTTCCTGCCCAGCATATTTATTGGAGTCCGTGATATCTTTTTACTATGTCTAATCCATTCTTTTTTCATTTTGGGGCACCGAAAGAAAAACACTTTTTAGCGCTTTTAATTGCTTCATTTTTCCCTAATTACTTCTCAACTTTTAAATTGACACACCTATTAAAAAAAATTGGCATAATAAATTTACTATTTAACCTCTATTAATTATGAAATTGATGAATTAAAAACTTAAGAATTTCAATAAGTTTTACCTTTTTCAAAATAATTAATTAAGGGTATGATATGTAAAAAATATAGTGTCCTTTCTTGATACGTCAAAATAGACAAGTAATTAGGGACAACTAAAAAAGAAAATATGAACAAGTAATTAGGAACAGACAGAGTAGAAAATATTTTCTTCGTTAATTTTACTTGTTATTTATTTCTACAATGGACTTTCGTTTTACTTGTCACTTTTCACCTATCAAGAAAAGACACACTCCCTTCGTTTAAAAAAAGAAGACCTGATTTGACTTGGAACAGAGTTTAAGAAAAGAAAGAAGATTTTTTAATGTTGTAGTTTTAAATTAAAGTTATGTTAAATGTACTAAAATGTCATTTAATCTTGTAGCTTTAAACATGTCAGGTGGAAAGTTGAAGTTAAAGTGTTGCCAAAAAAGAAAAGGTGTCATTCTTTTTTAAACAAACTAAAAAGAAAACTAGGTCATTCTTTTCTAAACGGAGGGAGTAATTCTTTTCCCATGTTTTACCCTTAACATTAAATACTTATTTTTCGAATTATTTTCTAAGACATCATTTAATAGGAGATTGTTTAGTAAACTATTTATATCATTAATCATTTTCTCAATTGGTGTGCCAAGTCAAATTATGACAAGTAAAAGTAAACGCAGGAGAGTAGATTTCAGCAGTAGTAAGAAATAAATGGGATTATTTATTAGACTAATCTTGACATTTCTTATTTTCGATTGAGAAATGGCAAGTTGAGCAATGTATAAAGATAATAGGGAAAAGGGTCTGAAAAATACTTCAATTTTGATCGACATTGTTGTTACGATATCAAACTTTGGAAATGACCTTTTACCCCATGTATTATTTAATAGTGTATTTTAAAGGTATATATGTGTCTATGTGAACATAATAAATATTGCATAATTTTAAATAGTACGTAATGTGTCGTGGACGCATATATACCTTTAAAATACACTATTAAATAGTGGAGGGGGATAAAAGGTCCTCCATAAAGTTTGATATCATAACAGTAATTTTGGCCAAAGTTAAAATATTTTTTAGACATTTTTCCCAAGATAATATTTTGTGTACTAATTATGTAAAGTTTCCTAGAATAGTAAGTAAAAATTAGGCCCAATAAATAAATATGCTTTTAATTTGACCTCATTTTACGTTTATATCCTTCAATTTTGAGAGTGCACAAATAAAAATTTAAACAAATAAACAAACATGTCCTATGTGGCGTACTAATGACAATTTACGTCCTACATGATTCCTATATTTGTATATGTCACATAAGATCATGCGTTTAGTTGTTCAACATAACACAAATCTAAGTGTTTACTTATTCACATTCAAAGTTGAAGAACATAAATATGAAATAAGGTCACGTTAATGGGCACATTCATATATTATGCCTAAAAATTAAACTGAATTATTGATCAAGAATGTATGCTAAACGGTGATTGGCTACTTAAGTCTTTTGGGCACAAATTTCTTGATCGAATTTATACAAATAATTTTTCAGATCAAACTTATACGATAATTACAATAACAATAATACACTCACTATAATCTCATAGGTGAAATTTGAAAACGCGTAGAATATACATAATACCTCTTTCTTTGCAGGATAAAAATATTATTTTCAAAGACCCTCGGCTAAAAAAAATAAAATAATTAAATAACTATATAAATAATCAAAGTACATACAAATTAGCTAAAACGTCACCACTACTAATAAAAAAAAGGATCTCTCTAGGATACATATATATAATTGTATATGGATAAATAAATGTATAATAGTAGTATTATTATAATGTTACTAGAGAAAAGCTTGGTTGTTGTCAAGACTTTTTTAAAAAAACGAAGGATTGGATTAAAATATTTGTTCAAACTTCAATGGCACAGACTACACACATATATTGTTTGGAACTTGGTGCTAATTCCATAAAATATAACTTCAGTTATATTAAGCATCTTAGATCTGATCCAAACCATTTCTTCTTGTGTCAAAGTTTCAAAGAAAGAAAAGTATCAAACTTGACAAAAACCATTTCTTCTTATGTCAAAAATCTCATAATTTTTTTAAAAATAAAGTTTCTTCATTCTTGATTTTCAAGAAGAAAAATAAAGTTCAAACTTTCAAAGTGTTGCAACTGGAAATTCCAACTCAAAGGCCCTATACGACTACTGACTTTACACGAGATTAAATTGAAGTTACCAGGTACGCTTGCCTTGCAAATTTTTCATGCTTCATTATAAATTGATGATAATCTTTTGTTTAATTATAATTAACCTTTTTCATATGGTTTTTGTCTTGCTACAAATTAAAATGTGTTGCTTGAATTCACTAGTCGTGTTCTTGTTTGTTATTAATTCCAACTTTTATGCAAGGTGAAGAGATTGGCTTCACTTGTCCTCGCATTAGCTTTTCTTACTGTTCTACACGCCAAAATGGTTGTGTTTTCACTTCAATATTTATTCTACAATAATATGTTAGGTTCGAATCCGCTTGTTTGCATCTTAATTATTCATTAGATCGTATTACCTTTTACAAACACTAAGTAATTAACCACAAATAATACTTGAAAAATGAGGAAGTTCATTAGTAACTAGTAGATATCTTGTTCTTTCTTTGTGTTTTTTCTCCCTAGCTCCTTATTTTCCCACATTATCTATAGCATTCATGACTTCAATATGGTACAATTTTAGTACTAAAATTTAACTTGAATTTGTTTTGATGTAGGGCCACATACTATAATAAAATAGGGCTGTTTACCCTTCTCTAACATAAAACATGCACCATAGACAAATGTTTTATGAATAAGAAATTTTGGAGCTACACCAATTAAATGTGTCGTGCAACCCATGAACTTATGGTCCATTAATTTGACTTATAGTGCATCTCTAAGGTCACCTGACCCCACCTTCACTCCCCCATCCCTAATAATTAAAAAGACTATTTCACCTACTAAATGAAATTGTTCATCTCATAATCTCTAATTAAAAATGAACGATATTTCATCCTTTTAACTTTATGATGTTTAAAATAAATATTTTACATTGTCACATGCCGTGTAGTGCACAAAAGTTAAACCTTAAAAAGAAGAATGACCAAAAGATCCATTCAAAAGAAAAAGAAAATGTTAGATGATTGCTTTATGTGAAATCATTACCTCTAAAAAAAAAGTGTCATAATTGACCAAGTCTTCGTTTTCTAAGAAAAAGGAAAAATGATCGAGGGGAATACAACATATTGAATCTTCAATCAACAAGATAAGAATTCAGATAACAAATCAATTAAGCTATTAAAATTTTCTTTACCGAGTCAAATAGCATTAAGAAAACTAGAGACAAGCGTTATCCTTGGAATTTGTTTTTATTTTCTTCTTTAGTATTTACAATAATGCAAGTTCACGTGAATGGTACTATGTAAGTTAACACCTTGGAACTTTAATGATCTTGATTTTTGTGGGCAGTCAAATAAATTAATTAAGTACTACTCCTCCCTTTCATAATGAATGATTCTTTGGGCATAATATACTCTTTAAATTTAATTTAAAAAGGGTAAGTTGTCAATATCACTCATTTGTTCCTTGTCAAACTTTTCTTAAAATTAGAGGTAGTCAAGTAAAAGTTCACTATATTAAGTAATTGTTCAAAATATTTTCCAATTAGTTACCCCTATGGAGTAAAACTTGTTAGGATTAGTACTTATTTATTGTACATAAGGGAAGATTTATTTACTCTTATGCACTTTTCTTTTACGAACCTATAATTATCACTTATTACCCTAATTATAGATTTGACTCACTGATTGTTTGTTTTTCCCTCTATCTAACAATAGTTGTCCACTATATTATTTTGAGATATTCAATAATACTCGTCCATTTTATTAAATCAATATATAATAATAAATTTAAAATATGTTTATAAAATATCAATAACAATAAATTTAAAAGTACTAATAATAAAATATGTTTATAATATTACAAAAATGAATTCATAATTTAATTTTATGTGTTTATTTTTTAAAATTTCACATTAAATTTATTAATATTTTAAGGTTATATTGGTTGACATCTACTTCTTTGTTACAATTTTATTAAATTGTATATAAAAATATTTCATCATGTTAAAAATAGTGAGAGTTCAAATAACTCAATTTTATAACGGTGGACGTGGATCCCTTGAGTATACAAAACTTAAACTCATAAAAATATTAATGGACTTTAGTATAGCCATGTTACTATATGTTTGAATAGTAATAATAAGAAGATGAAGGATTAAAAAAATCCCAAATCTCGAAAACATCCCATGTGGAATCTCCACATACACCGCATTGGGAGTAGATACTTGTATTCCATTTTAATTTTATGCTTCTGTGAAGGTGTGACTGATCTCACCTCGTGCTCATACACTTTACTTAGTCACCATGTGAAGCTACCCTATTTTTTTAAAAAAGAAATAATTTTAATATAATTAATATAAATATTACTAATAATATGAATAATTATTAATACGTCTTATTCAACACTATTCTTATACCTTATCAAACGACCTGACCACTAAATGATATTCTCTCTATCCCAAATTACTTGTCCAATTTTTCTTTTTTACTTATCCTTTTTTACTTGTCCATTTCAGAAATCAAGAAAGGATAAATAATTTTTACCTATTATACCTTCAATTAATTAATTTTGAAAAAAGTAAATTTTTTGAAAATCTTAAATTCTTAATTCATTCACCTCATAATTAATAGGGGTAAAATGGTAAACTCACTATTTCAATCATTATTTTATTAATAGGTGTATCAATTGAAAAGTTGACAAGTAATTAAAAAATAAGAGTATTTCCTTCGTTTATTTTACTTTTGCCCCTATAACAAAATAAGTAGATGTTTCATTTTAACAAATCAAGCTAAGGGTGTTTTTAATACTATTTTTAGTATTTAATAACTATGTAAAATTGTAGTATTCAAATTTAAAGTTTCTAAAAATTATAAAAAGATTTATACATTAAAATACACTTTTAATTAAAAAAAATTAAAAGAATATGTCACGAGCTAACTAGGGCCTAGTGATATAGTAACAAAGTTACAAATAGTATAACATTTCTACTGCACATTATATTGGAGTTATACAACTTGATTATCACGCTATAAGCATAAGATCCTTCTACTAAAATATTGGAAGGTACATAAATTTCTTTGCTCAATGTTAGATCTTATAATTATTATTTTTTAAAATCCTCATGCATGCATGCATGCTTTAATTTATTTTTCAGTCAAATTTAGGTTATGAGTACAAACCGTGAGTTAATTTCGAGTATGATTATTAAACTTATTTCATTGAAAATATAATTAGATAAATAAAGTATGTTATTTGTAACCGTTTAAATTTTTAATAAAATTATCACATATTTTGATATGATATTAAAACAAGCAAAGGTTTAATTAGAATCGAATATCACCATCACTCATCATTAAAAATTTAGACCCACACGAGAGATGATATATTCAAAATATTATTAAATAAAAAAAAATGTGTTCTCTATTTTCAATAGTGAAGTCACCAAAATTTACCCAATACAACAACAAAGAATTCACAATAAAGTAATTGAATTTTTCTAGCTATACAATAGTAATAAAAATTACTCAATTTTACCCACTGTTAGTGAAATGCTCTTTCCTGCAGTCATATACTCTCTAGGTTCATTTTTTCTTCCTTCATTTCATTTTACCTAATTTTATACCAAAAATAGATATATAATTTTACTGGTTCATTTTAGCAAGTTAAGAAAATTTATTACTTTATCCACGTATAGCCCTTTAGTGTTGAATAATTATATAAAGTTGCAGCAATTAAATTTAGAGTTTTTTTAATCAAATTTAGAGTTAAACATCGTTAATAAGAATAATTTACTAAAATACTCCTCTGACTAAAAATATTCTAAGGAATGTATTAGGATAAATGAGTGGAGTAATATGAACAGAGGAAGTATAATTTAGCATATGAGATTTTTCTTTTTTATTTTACTCTTAACATTAATTACTCGTTCCCCAAATAATTAATTTCTTAAGTCCATCGAAACTATACATCATTAACATAGCTAGCTACTATGATACTACTAGTAAAATATGTACTCCCTTTGTCCAAAAATAGTTGTTAAGTATTGACTTGACACACACCTTAATAAATGTAATATTACTATATTAGTAGCCTTTGAATATATTAAATTTAATGATTTGACAAATATATTAGATATTGAATAGTATTTAATAGCAAATTAAAGGTAAAATAGAATTAAAAAGATAAATTGTCTCTTGATTTTCGAAACTGAATACGTATTATTAGACAATTATTTTTAATATATTAAACAAGTAAACATAGATGGAGGGAGTATTTCATTTATATGTTTAAATAAAGACAAGCATATATTTGGTGTTTTTTGTCCTTGTATATTTATGGAAGGAGACTTGTATGGTTTATAGAAAAACATATCACGTGGTTATATATATATGTTGTTAAGAATTTAAAAGTGAAAAGAAAAAGGAGTAAATTTGATAGAGACAGTGGAAAAGTATTGGGTCCAGCCAAGACATGAAATGTAGAATTTATGACATTAATTCCCAATTGGAGAAGAAAATATTACACCAACTTGGATTCTGTATGAGGGCTCTCTCTCTAAAGTCACATCTCTTACATTCCCTTTTAAGCTCTCTTTCATTCTTCAACCTACAAACTTGTATTCCCCACCAACACTACTCATTATAACAACACCTGGCCCCCTCCTTTTTTTCCTCATTTAGTGTTCGATATTAATATTGAAATTCGATTAAATTCAGATTTATAGAAAAAAGTCTCACATTAAAGGGTAAAGTTTTCTCTGAAAAAGATGATTTTGTACCCAGTAGGAAGATTCAAACCTAAGACCTTTGATTAAGATGAAGGAATATTTATAATTCCACCATAATTCTCGTTGATACCTGACCCTCTCTCAAAGTTGATGACTTTTTACACATAAATTTATTGCATGTTTAGTTATGTTTTATTATGAAATTTGAAAAAGAAATAATTTTTGTTTTTAAAATGAAAATTGTATATGGAGTGGAGTGGAGGAGAGATGATTGTTAAAAGTGGTAGGATATGTAATAATGTAAGGAATACTTGATCACGCCTTTTGCCATATGTATCGTCTCTGATTCTCAGGGAGGTTAAAGTCTTGCTTTAACCTCTTCTTTCTTTTCTGGGTAAATATTTCTACCCTATTACCTACCAAATACATGGTCTTCTCTACTCACTTGGAAATACAAGAACAATTGCATAAACAGAAAAAAACAAAAACCTCCACATTTTATCTTGTTACTGCTAGGAGTACGTACTTCTGATGAAAAATAATATACTCTCTCAAGTTATGTGACAGTTTTCGTTTTCTGAGAGTCAAACAACTTAAGTTTAACTCGAAATTTGTGCATGAAATCTTCAATTTTTAAAAATGAAATATATGTATTTGTAAATTTTATAAAAAGTATTTAAGTCTCAATAATTGATAATTCATAATATTTAAAAGATTTATGGAAAATTTATGGTCAAAGATATAAATTTGTTTGAATTTTAAAATTTGAAAAATGTCACATAAAATGAAACGGAAGGAGTAATAATTAAATAGTCAAAGACGCGCGCTGCCAATGTACTAGCACACACAAGCTCATCATCCACACTCGTCCATTGCAATTGCTGTAATTTGCCATGCATGACCCACTTTCGATACTTGTAAATTAATTCAATTTTTTGTTTCAAATACTTTAAAGATTATATGTTAGGAAGCATGATAACAGTTACAAAAAATTACTTTTAAAATTTAAATAAATTGAGACAAAGGAAGGAATAATTTAGAATCTAAGTAATATTTTAGCTTATTTAATGAGCATATAATAAGCTAAATATACCCTTATTTTGAAACAAAAGGAGTATTTATTGTTTTCTCAATTCAGTTTTACTTATCCACGATTTCAATTTTTTTCATGTTTTACCTAAATCATTAGATATAGTGTAGTAAAATAATCATATCAATTGTTATTTTTCTAATGGGTGGACCAAGTCCAGATATAACAAGTAAAAATAAATTGTGTAAAATTTTACTCCTAAAGTCGTACTTGTTTCTGTTGCATGTATATTTATGTCTGCCTCTGTATTTACTTGTAGTACGACATATATGCAGTGCAGATGTTCTACAATATGTAGAGAAAAAATATTAAAACAAAACACAGAATAATAATGCATTTGATACCTTTTTGTAGGAGTAGTTTATGAGCAAATAATCAACATATATAGAGCTGAGTGACATGGATGGTCATGGATACTCGCCTCCAACAATTGAACTTAACAAAAAGGGGAAGAACCACCGTCACGCGGTGGTGGATGATGATACGATCAAGTGTAGTGGTAAGTCATGCAGATCATGTAGTGGTGGTTTAATCGCGGATTGCGTAGCAGTCTGTTGCTGCCCGTGTGCTGTAGTAAACATTTTAGCATTGGCATTTCTAAAGATCCCCTGGATGGTGGGAAGGAAATGCTTGAGAATGGTGAAAAAGAAAAAGTTGGAGGACAAGAAGAGGAAACATGACAAGAGTATTACTATTACTGATAATATTGTACAAGAAGGAATTCATGTGGAACAAGAGTTAAAAGACAGTTTTAGTACAACAATTGATGTAGACCAAATTTGGTTAGACTTGTATCAAGTTGGTAGTATGGGTTTTGGCAGAGTTTCATTCACAGGAACTAATTAGGTTCAAATATTATTTTCGCAGCGCGTTGCGAAAATCCCAATTCTTGAAATTGTTCTGGATTTGAGTATATCCTATCAAACACAACTCCATTTCCTCACGAACCCCGAGAAATTCCATTAATGCATGGTTAAAGAGTATTTACCACTCCTTCACACTCTTCAATGGTACTAGTTTAATCATATGTTAGTGAGATTAGTTAATATGTATCTCTTTCAGTGCCATTTTCATCACTTTATATTTCTTTTTTCTGAATTGTACAGTTAATTTGGTGATGTTTTCTTGGAATAAACATGGCTCATTTCGAAGGAAAATGAAGAGGATTTTACTAGTTTAGTATGTCCAGCACTTCATGTCATAAACATTTGTTTCTTCTATGTGAATGTATAGTTAAGAGTAATGCTTTGGTATAATAATATTGGTCATTTTGTTTCGTTGTCTAATAAAAATAAAGAACCATTAAGTGATGTATAGAATTCCATGTATAGAATTCAAAACCCTAGCTTGTATTAATTATCAGTACTCATGAATTATACTTGCTAGGAAGATCAGTCAGAAAATCATGCTTCAGAACTCGAATGCCATATCTTTCAATATACTTATGTTGCATTTTCAGATAGCATGTCAGTATCTTGAGCTACTCAGTATTTCAGTTGCATTTTAGCTATATACATATTCAGTTGGGAGTAGACTTAGCACCGAGTTGGACTAGGGTTCAGCGTACCCTCATAGTCCTAGAACTACGTGTCAACGTAGGTTCAGAAGTCCCCTCTGTTGGGCATCAGTTTCAGTGATCACATTCCAGTCATGCCTCTATACCCCTGTCAAGGTATATTGGGTCCTCTCGATGGGGAGTATACATCATTCCCCACGTTTAGCTCATGTGGTTTATGTCGGTTAATAGTAACTCCCACAGTCATACTCTTATTGCATTGACCATGTTATCACCATTTACTTAAGTATTCAGTTCAACATATTATCTTCATGATTAGTACTTAGTCATTGCATCTAGCTCAGTTTTAAGTTATACTCTAGTACAACCTATTGCCATGCTCAGTTTATATTGTCTGTATTATATTGTTCTATTGTTATCGTTCAGCTTAGTGTCTATATACTGCATGCTTAATACATTCAAAGTACTGACGCATACTTTGCGCTACATCATTTTATGATGTAGGTTCAAGCGCTCATCATCCAGACCGCGCTCAGTACGATTTCCAGCCCATACTCAACAACTTCAGTTGTGAGTCCTCATAGTTCGAGGGCATTTCTTTATGTTTGGTTTAATTAGCTTATTTTTAGTCTTTTAGTATTTTTTTTAGTTAGCTGGGGACTTGTCCCAACAATTCATCAGTAATATGGGCTTTCAGACATAGAGTCAGTGTTATGTGTTTTGGGGTTGTTTCCTCCAGATATTCAGATATATTTTCATTTGGAGTTCTTTAGTTTTGACTTATTTATTAGTTATGCTTCTGCTGATCTTAGTTATATATTTAGTATGCTTGTGATATGCCAGACTCAGAGTTAGCTTGGAGTCACTTGTGATCCTGGGTCCCGTGTTACGTCTAGGGGTAGCCTTGGGGTGTGACAGACACGATCTCATATTGAAGTTTTGATTGTTCCATTGAGTCGGAATTTTTAACGTGATTGGGTTGCATATCTCATTTGCAGGCACAAAATTCTGAGCAAATCTCGAGCCGCGGGCTGATCCCGAAGGGTTTGGCTGAAATTTCTATTGCCTGATGCGTGTGCCTCCGCTTTTAAGGTCCTGCTATCACACCTGGAGCCTACACCCTGACCGACACTCGAGAACCATTGCTGACCCCAAGTGAACCCTTGGCCTGACTTACTACTCAGCGGAAGACTTTACTCAACATTTAAAACAACTCAAGAGATAAATTCATAAATCAAACTTAGAATGTATAAAGGAAAACATTCAACTGACCATGAAGGCAACTCAAGTCTTATGATCAAACCAACTGAAATGAATAAGACTAATGAACTACTAATGTCTAACTGTTTATGAAGCCTCTAATACTTAAGAGGGATGTCAGGACGAGACCCCCGATCATCCTAACAACTAAAATAAGCAAAGCAATAAAAAGGGGATCCTCCGGAAAGCAAGGAGGCTCACCAAATGACTCTGAAATGCTCAACTGGATCAACGAAGTGTTGGATGCTGATCCTGGTTACCTGTATTTGCATCATAAAATGATGCACGTCAAATGGAATCAGTACATTGAATGTACGAGCATGCGAAGGGAAAACTAAACATGACATAAGCTTGAACTGAATTCTGAAAGAAACACTTACCTCAACTTTACTCAACTCAATGCAGAAATAAACAACAGTAAAGATGTAGTTTATATAAAATATTTAAACAATACGTAGCAACTCGGTGTATTGAAGAAATACAATAACAACTCATTTTACATATATAATAAAGTAATATAATTATGTGGGAGTTTCTCTAACCAACAACGATTACTATCAAATATGTGATGATACAATGTCTCGTCCACGCTACCAGAATTGTCCTATAACTTGCTAGGATATAGAACGCCTCAACTAAGTGGATCCACTAGTCTTAGCTAAAAAGCATTAAGGAATCATCTAAAAAGTATGACCCTTTCTACCCATGTTGGCTATATGATTTATGGAGACTTGAGTTATTATCAACTTGTCCCCATATCGGTGCTCAATACTACTCCCAAAATACACTCAGCTCATAACTTTTAAAACATAACTCTTTCTTTGGTTTGGGATTATTACTCAAAAACTAGATCAAAGCTTTCTTGGAAATCTGTGTTTCATCTCTTGTTTAAATGTGAAAACATTTACTCTTTGAGAATACTTAGTCCCCATATAATCTTTTGAAGAAAATGAACTTCACTCTTATTCTTACGCAACTCAATGCTCAAATCTTTAAACAAGTTTAAAACATTTATAGAAGACTTTTGAAAAGACTCTAAGAATTCTCTAAACTTGACTCTTAACTTTTCTTGAATTTGAATTTATGGATTCAAGGTTATGATTCATGTTTATGGATGATTTATAGACGTTTAGAAGTCATTTAGAGGAGTTAGAATCAATAGGAAGTGTTAGCATACTTTAGAAGGACTCAGACGGGCTATTAAACGATTAAAAATGGGTGGGACCAGGTGACCCTGGCACAATGCTGGCGCAGGGCGCTAGCCCCTAAAGTACTGGAACCCATTTCTGGCGCAGTGCTGGCGCATCAGTGGCGTGCCTCGCCACCCCTCCCCTAGTTCAATCCGACGAATTTTTCTTCTCATTTTCTGACCTTAATTCGATTAAAGTTGATTCTTTTTCTCAATATCTTTTTAAATTCAGATACCCGCAACATGTACTCAAGAATCTACTCATAAACGACTTAAAAATAGACACTAATTCCTCAAGAACTCAACAATCCCATCAAATATCAAGAACGAAAGCAAATTTTAAGAACACAATTCAAGATCATTAACTTTGTAGAATGAATTTTTGCTGAAATACACATGGTTGGCGCGTGGGTGAACGAACCCAACGCTATGAAAGTCTCACATACCTCTTAGGATCTAATCCTTGGCAAAATCTGCAACCAAAATCTCAAGAACTTGATGAATCTTGATCTTTTCTTCTCCTTTCTCCTCTTGAGTTCTTTTCTCTAAAACCCTAGTGTGAATTTTAGTGCGTAAACTGAACCAATTCAGTTTAGACCCCTTATTAATTACTACAAAAGAAATAAGCTAATTGGGTAAGGAAAAGACCAAAATACCCCTCTAATATCCGGGTGACTTTTCTTATTCAGACAACCCGACTTCAAACGGCATAGCTCCCTCATACGAACTCAAAAATTAGCAAACTCGATGGTGTTGGAAAGATAATTCAAGACCTTTCATTTGATATCTTGTATCTCACATAAATCATCATGTGCTGAGAGTTATGATCATTTGAAGTTGACCCAAAACTCATACTCAACATAACTTGCCAAATTTCAGATTTTCATTATTTCTAAAAATGTATTCTTTCTAATTCTAGTTCTTTCAAATAGTGGGCTATTACAATATCTCCCTCTTGGTAACATTCATCCTCGAATGAGATTACTCTTAGTAGGCTTAGGGTGTAACATCTAACATCCAGCTCAAACACTCAACAAGCAAAATATAAATACAACAAGCCAACTTGAAACAAATTCCAAGGAAAGGATTAGTACCTTAATTTGGAATTTCTCCGGACTCGAAGAGATGTGGGTACCTCTTCTTCATGTCCTCCTCAGCTTCCCAAGTAGCTTCCTCAACAAACTGATTTCTCCACAGAACTTTGACTGATGCTACTTCCTTCTTCCTCAACTTCCGAACTTGACGATCTAGAATCTGAACAGGAATCTCCTCGTAATATAAGCTATCCTTAATACCAATATCTTTAGTAGGTATGATAAGTGAAGGATCACCCATACACTTCTTCAACATGGAAATGTGAAATGCCGGATGAATCGCTGCTAACTCTTATGGTAGCTCCAACTCATAAGCCACGTTACCGATCCTCTTGCATATTCTGTAAGGACCAATATATCGGGGACTAAGCTTCCCCTTCTTACCAAATCTCATAACACCCTTTATGGGTGAAACCTTCAAGGATAGCCCAATCATCTACTTTGAACTCTAAGTCTCTTCTCGTTACATCAGTGTAGGATTTCTGAGGACTCTGTGCTCTTTTCAACCTGTCTTGAATAACTTTCACTTTCTCTATATCTTGATGAACTAAGTCTAGTTCTATCAACCCAGCTTCACCAACTTCAAACTATCATATAATAGATCTGTATCTTCTCTCATAAAGAGCCTCATAAGGAGCAATTTGTATGCTAGAATGGTAACTATTGTTATAAGTAAACTCAATGAGAGGTAAGTGATCATCCCAATTACCTTTGAAATCAATCACACAAGCCCTCAATATATCTTCTAAAGTCTAAATAATGCGCTCTGCTTGACCATCTGTCTAAGGATGGAAAGCAGTGCTCAAGTTCACCTTCGAACCCAAACCTTTCTAGAAAGACTTCCAGAACTATGCAGTACATTGTGCACCTCTATCTGAGATAATCAAAATTGGAACTCCATGAAGTCTTACTACCTCTTGACTATATAACTTGGCATAATCCTCTGTTGAATGGGTAGTCTTTACCGGCAAAAAGTGGGCTGATTTTGTTATTCGATCTACAATCAAACAAATAGAATCATGCTGCCTGCGAGACCGCGAAATGCAAGTAATAAAATCCATATTTATCATCTCCCACTTCCATTCCGGAATATCTATATTCTGAACCATACCATCAGGCCTTTTGTGCTTTACTTTAACTTGCTGACAATTCGGGAACTTAAAAGCAAACTCTGCAATACTTTTCTTCATACTACTCCACCAATAAACCTCTCTCAAATCACGATACATCTTTGTGAAACCCGGATGGATAGAATATTTGGAGCTATGAGCTTCCTCCACGATCCTCTCTTGGAGTTCATCCACCCTTGGCACACACAATCTACCTTGATACCTCAATACACTATCTCCCCCTTGTTCAAAAGCCATTACTTTTTGCTTATGAACATTTTCCTTCAATTGAAGCAAAATAGGATCTTGGTCTTATTTCTCTTTCACTTTTGACACTAATGATGACTCAGCCCCATTCATTACCACTACTCCTCCTTTTGTGGAATCCATTAGACGAACTCCCAATCACGCAAGTCTATGAACATCTTTCACTAACTCTCTCTTTTATTCCTTAACATGGGTGGTACTACCCATAGACAACCTACTCAAAGCATCAGTAACAACATTAGCCTTACCTGGGTGATATAGAATACTCATGTCATAATCCTTGAGTAACTCTAACCACCTTCTCTTTCTGAGATTAAGCTCTTTCTGACTGAATACCTACTGAAGACTCTTATGATCGATGAACACATCTACATGAATGCCATAAAGATAATGACGCCATATTTTCAAAGCAAATACTACGGCAACCAACTCTAGATCATGGGTTGGGTAATTCTTCTAGTAAACTTTAAGCTGTCTGGAGGCATAAGCTATAACTTTATCATTCTGCATTAACACACAACCCAAACCAACTCTAGACGCATCACAATATTTCACAAAACCTTGCGTACCTTCTGGTAAGGTCAATATTGGGCAGTAGTCAATCACATTTTCAATTCCTGAAAGCTTTTCTCACAAGCTTCAGACCATTGAAACTTAACTGTTAACTTAGTCAAAGGAGATAAAATAAATGAGAAGCCCTCAACGAACCTTCTATAATATCCAACCAACCCCAAGAAACTCCTAATATCAGTTAGAGATGTGGGTCTAGGACAATTCTGCACTGCCTATATTTTTTGAGTATCAAATCTAATTCCATCACCAGAAATAATGTGGCCTAAGAATGCCACAGATTCAAGCCAAAATTCACACTTAGAAAACTTATCATATCACTCCTTATCCTTGAGAGTTTGGAGAACTACTCTGAGATTACTAGCATGATCTTCCTCATTCCTCAAATAGATTAAAATATCATCAATGAATACGAAAACAAACATATCTAAATAAGGCTTGAATACTCTGCTCATAAGGTCTATAAATGCTATCGGAGCATTGGTCAAACCAAAGGACATAACTAGGAACTCATAATGACCATAATGGGTCCTGAGAGCTGTCTTAGGGATATCACTTTCTCTTACTCTCAACTGATAATAGCCAGATCTGAGGTCTATCTTAGAAAAACAAGTGGCACCTTGAAGTTGATCGAAAAGTTCATCAATTCTTAGAAAATGATACTTATTCTTAATAGTAACCTTGTTCAACTGAAGGTAATCTATAAACATTCTAAGGGAACAATCTTTATTCCTCACTAATAAGACCGGAGTGCCCCAAGGTGAGACACTTGGTCGAATAAAACCTTTCTCAAAAAGTTCTTTCAGCTGCTCTTTTAACTCTTTCAACTCTGCTGGTGCCATTCTATATGGGGAATGGATATAGGACGAGTATCGGGAAGAATATCTATACCAAAGTCTATTTCTCTCTAAGGAGGGATTCATGAAGATCATCTGGAAATACTTCTGGAAACTCTCTTACTACTGGAACTGACTTAATAGATGGTGTCTCAACACTAGAGTCATTAACTCGGACTAAGTGATAGACACACCCCTTGGAAACTAACTTCCTCTCCTTAAGGTACGAAATGAAATGACCCTTAGGCATTGCTAAACTACTCATCCACTAAAAGACTGGCTCATTAGGAAATTGAAACTTAACAACTCGAGTTCTACAATCGATTGAGGCATAACAGACATGAAGCCATTCCATACCTAAAATGACATCGAAATCTACCATGTCTAACTCAACTAAATCAGCCATGATGCTCTTGTGATTGACAGAAATGGTACAATCATGATAGACTCTCTCAGCTAGAACAGACTCACCAACATGTATAGAAATACTGAACGGCTCAAGAAGTTGCTCAGGAAGAATATCAAAATTCATGGCAATATAATGAGTCACAAAAGATAGACTCGCTCCTGGATCTAGCAACACATAAACATTAAAAGTAAAGACTTTGATCATACAAGTGACAACATTTGGAGAATTCTCTTGCTCTTGGCGACTAGTGATATTATTAAGACGGTTTGTCCCTCGGCCGGTCCCTGAAGAAGTTCTTCTAGGGGAAGCTCTATCTGGTGGAGCAACTGAAGAAGATTAAGCTCTATTGCCCTAATTCCCATTACCTTGCCTATTCTTAGGGGACTCTTTCATGAAGTGACCCTCTTGACCACACTTGAAACAACCAGCGGAGCCATCACGACACTTACCTAGGTGGTTCCTACCACACTTAGCACATGTAGGAGACCAATTACCTCTTTGTGCCACACTAGCTTGAGACTGTGCAGGTTTTGCTCTGAAATTCTGCGAATTCTGGTTATTGAACTCACCTCTGTTTCTTGGTGCAGGTGCACTAGCAGATGATGGAGCAGGTCCCTTATGTTTCTATTGGAAAGAAGAATGGTTCGCATTACTCTTTTGATGCCCGAATTCGTTCCCAGTCTTAGCTTTCTAGCTCCTAAACTCCTCTCTGTCCCTTAGCTTATCTTCCTCGACCTGTTGCACATGGATCATCAACCTTGCTATATACATGTCCCCTATCAGCATAGCTACCTTGCCCTCTTTGCTTGATAGACGAGAAAACCCAGCAATGAACAAACTCATCCTGCTCCTCATGTCAACAACCATCTTCGGAGCGTAGTGGGAAAGTTGGGTGAACTTCAGACTGTACTCATGAACACTCATAGATTCCTGCTTAAGGGTGAGACATTCTCATACATTGGCTTCTCTTAGTTCACGGGGAAAAAAATGCCCCATGAAAGCACTCTCGAACACAGCCTAACTCAAAATCGGTGCATCCTTAGCTCTACCCTTCTTCCACAGGTCAAACCAAATCCTAGCAACACTCTTTAGTTGATAAGCAGCTAGCTCCATTCTCTCAATATCAGTAGCGTGTATAACCTCAAACACTTTCTGTAGTTCCTCTACAAAGTTTTTCGGATCCTCAATGACACTTGAAATAGTGAAGCTTGGAGGATTCATCCTTATGAACTCCCAGATCCTTGAAATATCAGCCGCTTCCTGTCGAGCCCCACTTTGTTGCCCAACTTGGTTGGTTACAACTTGACTTTGCATTCGTATAGCTTCCTAAAATTCAGCGTTAGTGACCTTCCTTAGGGTTGCACTTCTGGTGTATTAGGTACCCTTTTTTCCTTAACGTTCCTCCTAGCAGGACGACCTCGGACAACTCTTTGTGGAGGCAAGATATGAAAGACATGCAGAAACACAAGTTAGAAAGAAGCTTTATAGAGATTTATTCTATCACATGAAATGAATAAGAAAGAAGTGAGATAGTTCCTAAATGTTGCAGCCTTCTAATTATAGATGTGGCGTGCTTCACACCGATAACTTGGACTCTATAGACACGGCTTCATAGACTCCATAGGACTCTTGAACTCTGTGCACTGATACCAAGTTTGTCACACTCCGAGCCTACACCCTGGATGTGGATGGCACTCGAGATCCATTGCTGGCCCCAAGAGAACCCTTGGCCTGGCTTACTACTTAGCGGTAGACTTTACTCAACATTTAAGACAACTGAAGAGACAAATTCATAAATCAAACTTAGAATGTATAAAGGAAAACATTCAACTGGCCATGAAGGCAACTCAAGACTTATTATCAAAACAACTTAAATGAATAAGACAAATGAACTACTAAAGTCTAACTATCTATGAAGCCTCTAATACTGAAAAGAGATGTCGGGACAAGACCCCCAATCATCCTAACAACTGAAATAAAGAAATCAATGCAAAAGGGATCCTCCGAAAAGCAAGAAGGCTCACCAAATGACTCTGAAATGCTAAACTGGATCAATGAAGCACTGGATGCTGATCCTAGTTACCTGTATCTGCATCATAAAATAATGCAGACCAAATGACATCTATACATTGAATGTACGAGCATGTGAGGGGAAAACTAAACATGACATAAGCTTGAATTGAATTTTGAAAGATACACTTACCTCAGCTTTACTCAACTCATGGATACTCAACTCAATGTAGAAATAAACAACAGTAATGATGCAGTTTATATAAAGCATTTAAGTAGTAGGTAGCAACTCAGTGTATTGAAGAAATACAATAACAACTCCATTTATATATATAATAAAGTAATATAATTCTGTGGGAGTTTCTCTAACTGACAATCATCACTATGAGCTATGTGATGATACAACATGTCGCCCACTCTACCATAACTGTCCTATAACTTGCCGGGATATAGAACGTCTCAACTAAGTGGATCCACTAGTCTATGCTAAAAAGCATTAAGGAATCATCTAAAAGGTATGACCCTTTCTACCTATGTTGGCTACATGGTTTATGGAGACTTGAGTTATTATGAACTCGTCCCCATATCGGTGTTCAATACTACTCCCACAATATACTCAGCTCATAAGTTTAAAAACATAACTCTTTCTTTGGTTTCAGATTATTACTCAAAAACTAGTTGAAAGCTCTCTTGGAAATTAGTATTTCCTCTCTTGTTTAAACGTAAAAACATTTTATCTTTGGGAATACTTAGTCCCCATATAATATTTTGAAGAAAATGAACTTCACTCTTACTCTTACTCAACTCAATTCTCAAGTCTTTAAAGAAGTTTAAAACATTTGTAAAAGACTTTTGAAACAACTTTAAGAATTCTCTAGACTTGGCTCTTAACTTTCCTTGAATTTATGGATTCAAGGTTATGATTCATTTTTATGGATGATTTATAGACATTTAGAGGAGTTAGAATCAATAGGACGTGTTAGTACACTTTAGAAGGACTCAGACGAGCTAAACGATGAAAAACGGGTAGGGACAGGCGACCCTGGTGCAATGCTGACGCGGGGTGCCAGCCCCTAAAATACTGGAACCCATTTCTGGTGCACTACTAGCATGCCACGCTAGCTTTGCTGGTGCATCTGTGGTGCGCTGCGCCATCCCTCCCCCAGTTCAATTCGATGAATTTTTCTTCTCCTTTTCTGACCTTAATTCGATGAAATTCTATTCTTTTTCTCAATATCTCTATAGATTCAGATACCCACAACATGTACCCAAGAATCTACTCATAAACGACTCAAAAATCAACACTAATTCCTTAAGAACTCAACAATCCAATCAAATCTCAAGAACGGAGTCCAATTTCAAGAACACAATCCAAGATCATCAACTTTCAACTTTCTAGAACGTATTTTTGCTGAAATAAACATGGTTGACGCAGTGGTGAATGAACCCAACGCTATGAAAGTCTCACATACCTCTTAGGATCGAATCCTTGGTGAAATTCGCAACCAAAATCGCAAGAACTTGATGAATCTTGACCTTTTCTTCTTATTTTTCCTCTTAAGTTCTTTTCTCTAAAACCCTAGCGTAAAATTTGAGTGCGTAAACTGAACCAATTCAGTTTAGACCCTAATTAATTACTAAAAATGAAATAAGCTAATTGGGTAATCAAAAAAACTAAAATACCTCTCTAAAATCCGGGTGACTTTCCTTATTCAGGCAATCCGACTTCAAATAGGCATATCTCCTTCATACAAACTCGAAAATTAGCAAACTCAGTGGCGTTGGAAAGATAATTCAATGAACTTTGATTTACCATATTGTAGTTCACCCAAGTCATCATGTGCTGAAAGGTATGGTCGTTTAAAGTTGACCCAAAACTCATACTCATTATAACGTGCCAAATTTCAGATTTTCATTATTTCCAAAAAATGTTTCTTTCTAATTCTAATTATTTCGAATAGAGGGATGTTACATAAGCTTTGATTAAGTGACCATTGCTTAAGTGGCCATATCTCCACTTTAGCGGACTAGGCCAACCAGGCAGCAACCGTTTCGCGCCTTGACTTTACTTCAACGACCTTCGCTTTAGTAGCTAGGGGCTCACTTTAACATCTTGGCCAGTTTGGGCCCTGTCACTTTTGCAACCATGGCCTCACTTTAGATGCCAATGGTTTGGTTTAGCGAGGCCTACCTATGCTTGACCTGTCACTTTAGAGACATTGGTGTAGCTAAAGCAGAACCTACATCCGTGTTAAAACATAAGTCGTGATTAGATTTTTTCCTCATCTTGTTCATGTGATTTATCCTCCAATATAGATCCAAATCTAGGGACTTAAAGTTGGTTGTGATCAGGGATCTTGAGACTACACATTAGAGTTATCTGGAAGTTTTTGGGGCTCTTCATTTGAGGTAAAATTCATATTTTATGGGATTCCATAACTTGTTTTTGCTCTTCAATGGTGAATTTTGTGAATGCACTGAATTCCATTTTTCTGATCCCCAAATTGTATTGACTCCAAATTTGGGCTCTTTTGATTGAGTTGTTTCCTGAATTCCCGATGCGGGTCCCATGATTTCTGTTTTGACTCCAAAATTGGCCTATCTCAATCTTAAGTAAATTTATTGTCTAAACGACTATATTTCCATTGTGATACTATTTTTGATAACGCAACAAAATTTGTAGGTCACACGAAAAGAAAAAGTTTTGGAAACGTGATTTGAAGCGTGCACATCTGGTCTAAAGGTAAGCTATAGATTTCCTTCCCCTAGATTAAGTTGGATTATGTAAATTCATGTTGAATTGAGTAAATTGGGGGTGGGTAGTTAGTTGATCATACTACTTTACATAGAAACCATGTTCTAGCACTACAAGAAAAAGCTTTATTTAAGATCAATATCTAGGGATGAGTTAATAATCTCGTCTTTAAAGGTACATGTGTTGGGATGAGATTTTATTTCGGTCTTTAATTCCTTTTTTTATTGTGAAGGTACTAAATCTGGTCTTTGGAGAAAGTAGTAATTGTTCCCAATTTAAAATTTAGGGGTCTTGAGAAGCACAAAGGCGGGAGCTGAAATGTTAAAAAAACATAATTTATTTTCATTAAAACTAGGCGCCAAAATATACAGTACTCATTAAAATTCTAAAAGGAAAACAAAAAATAAAAGACGCTTTATTTCTCAAAACTCATCGTGAAAATCAGAAAAACCTAGTAGCGATTTTCCCTAAAAGCAATCTTCACTTACACATCTCAGTGTATACTCTCAATTGAAAATCTATATTTTCTCAAAACAGAGAAAGAACAGGCTTGTCTATAGTAGCAAACGTAACCCGGGTCTTAGTGTTTCATCTGCGTTTTCTTACAACATAGAAAGCATAGACCTAACAACGATCTCAACTCAATCTCTATCTTCTATTCAATCGAATCTTAGGTATGCCTCCACTTCTACGAGTTTATTTGTTTCCTTCTATAAAGTCGACTTGTTGTGTATGTTGCTTGAGTTATAACTCTTCTTGTTTGAGTTATAGCTGCTGATAATTTCTTTTAGAAAGATTTAGTTTTATAGAAATAAGTGTTCCTAAAGATTAAGAACAATGAACTATACTTGGAAAGAGGCACTAACATATCAATGAGCTAAAACAATATTAGAGAAAATATAAAGAGAGTTGTGTTCAAGTAGAGAAATTCATTACGAATTATAAGTGAACTATTTTTCAGCTTTTAAGACTAAAAGAGCATGAGAGAAAAGTGATTTCAGTATGTTACAACTTGAAAATTGAAAACGTTATAGATTAGTTTGGTTAAGAAACTAATAAAAGATGGGAAACGAAATAGCAATCTATTCTCGAGGCACTTGGGAAAAATAATTCGTGACAATAATATGTGTTCACTGGGAGTATCATCATGGAGTGACATTAAGCAATAGAGGTTTGATCACATGTGGGTAGCTATTGAGGTAACAATTATGAAACATCATCATTGTGTTTATATTCAACTTTTTTGTGCTCTTTGTTAATTATTACATGAATCTAATCAACTAATCAAAAAGATAAAATGACGGATATCTACTAAGAAGACTACACTAGTGTAACTACCATCCAGTGTTTAACTTGATGAATCACAACTTACTTTTCTTATATTTCCAACATTAACCACTGTTGCATATCTTTTTCTTGCTCAATTTTGTACATAATATTTGTATAGTTGACGCACAATGTTCACTCTTCTTTTTTATTTAAACTCATATTCTAATTATTGTAGGATAAATTTGAGAGTGTTGACTTGAATGATCATCGTGATCATATATTTGGATGGATGAATGATTTATGAAACAAATGGAGAGGATACTTGCATGGGAGTGGTTAGTTAAGGAATATTTTTGTTCCGAAAGTTTCCAAGTATACTTAATAATCTAATAGTCTATATTTTTGAAGTATCCATTCGCAACTCATCGTGATATTTAGATGTGAATTTTTTTCAAACATGGTAATTTTTCTTAGATAGTTTTACCTAACAATACAGGCAAGGAGCAATAGAAATGCATAAAATCGAGCTATGTTAAAGATGTTTCATGATGTGAGGCCAAAATATATATTTTTAATCATTATTTGCCTCACATTTATTATTTGTATTTACCCTTTTTGAGCATAAATTGTCTGGATTTGTGCTAAATAGTGTCTTTTATTTGTAGGAGTAAATTGGTGTAAAGTTGAAGAAGTTTGGAGCTAAAACGAATTAAAAATGAAATGTTGAAGAAGGAAATCAAACAGGTAGCTTAATGGAATAAATTCCATAAAATAATGTATAAGGAAAAGTGCAGCTGCTGCCATGTGGCAGCAATTGAATCAACTGTTGAAACGTTTGGACAGCTTCACGCGTACGAAAAGGAATTCTACTTTCGTTAGGTTTTTGATTCCAAATTTGATTTTACTTGGTTATTTTATTTAGGGTTTCCTACATCTATAAATAGTCCATAGAAATAATTATTAGAGGAGATAAATTAGGAGGTACGTTGTAAGAAAACGTTGTCAATACTTTTTAGGATTCTTTTCTTTTTCTTGTTTTCATAGAAATTAGTGGCTAAACGCCTTGGTTTTGGGGCTGTAACTACGAATCCCTATTATGATTCTTCTGTTATTTGTGATGTTGGTAGGGGCGATGAAGTGGAGAATACAAAACAAGAGGCGCGCAATGTGAATTCACTTATGGAATGTACAAACATGTTGGACAAGGTTAATTCAAAAATCACCGAACAATTATTTGAATGCGCGGAAGAACACAAAAAATTCATGAAATTACTGGATAAACTTGACGCTATTCAATTAGAAATTATAGTCCAAGCTAAGTTAGAAGAGATTGTAACCCAACAAGGAGAAAATTATGGAGAAACAGAGATAGTGAGCCAATCTTGACTACAAGAACAAACTCATCTTCTAAAGTTTCAAGAGTCTATCCGTGATGGTCTGACATACATGACAACTGATACGCTCAAATTACACCTCCCTAAAGAAGCATAAGCGATCGTTATCAAGTAAAGAACCCAACTTGTAGGTTGGGGTCGATCCCACGAGGAAAAATGGTTTAAACTTTACTTTAACCAACATTTATATTCAATTAGTCAAATTACTTCCAGAAACAGGTAATTAAAATGGGGGGATTTTGTAAAACAAATTGTAAGAATTCAGTTAACAAAAGTTAATTATGGTTGTTGTCAAGATAAGAGAATTAACTAGGGTATATGTGTTCCCCACAAGCTCATAACGCAGTAATCCTAGTAAAAACAATCCTTTCCTAGTATATCACAGGCAAAGTGGTAAGTTATGTATCTCTAAATCCTTGGTGCGGCATCTAGAGAATTTCACCCCGCACTTTGGTCCGACTATGTGTGTATAATTTACTAACCCTTACCTATACCTCATATTAACCATCATAATCGATATTTGGCTTAGTTATTACTTCGCACCAATCGACACTAGACTATTAGATAGTATCACACTAAATCTATGTTGATGGTTCTTTTCTTGTTAATTACCTCCTTGGTCCGGCAAGTAGTAACAAGACGATTTCTAACGTTGGCCACCGTTAAAAAGTCTTCTAAACGAAAGAATTATCAATGCATGCAAAATACTAGTCAAGAATTGCTTACTTACTATTCATACTTTGTTAATTGCTCTGGTTCCCACAATCCTAGTTGTGGATTTAGTTACCCATATTAGCAAGAATACAATTCATAGTTTTAAATGAAGAAATCATGAACTTACGTAAAGGGAATAATAAACCCATAAATTCAACTTGAATTGTAAAGCCAAAATCTTCATAACGAACTTAGGAAATCAATAATTGCTAGGTTTGCAAATTAATCTCCAAAGTCACAAAGTAAAACTAGAATAATAATGTCTAACCCCCAAAAACGAGGTTTACATGCCCTATTTATAGAAAACAAATCCTAAGTTAAAAGGGAAACAAATTAAGGAAAGTTTGTTCAGGCACGCGTCTTCATTCCACGAGACTGACTCACGGATCGTCAATGGATCCACGGTCCGTGAGTCCTTTCCGTCAGCCAGGACTTAGAAAATATTTCATCTTCCAAAAATCAGCTTCTCGAAAGCAAATGACGGAACTGCAGTACGGACCGTAAATCGATCTATGGTCCGTCAATCCCCCTCCGTAGCTCCACACTTGGAATCTTCAAAGATCAAGTACTGCAACCATCACAATATCAATCTACGGATCAACAGAACGGTCCGTAGATCAATCTACGGACCGTCAATGGCCACCGTGGTTCCACACTTGGTCAGATTTCCCTGATTTGCCTTCCATGCCTTGCCTGCTGATCTACGGTCATCACCTACGGACCGTCAATGGACCTACGGTTCGTAGATCACCTTCGTGAATGCCCTTTTTCTGCATTTCTTTCAACTGTCTCTATACTTCTGCACCTGAACATCTTTCCTGCAAAATATGATGACAACACATAAATACCAATACAAAAAGGCCCTAGACACACACAACTTGTAAGTGAAATGTATTAGAAATACCGTAAACTCACGGTACATCAACACCCTCAACTTAAATTTGTTGTTTGTCCTCAAGCAACGCACTAAGACTCTAAACGACACTTGTATAGAAGCAAGCATTTCAAGCACAAGCAATCACATTGCTCTCTACCCCCCTCTCCTTTCGGGTACAAAATTCGTTCTCTTAGACTCGACAAGCTAATTTGTGCGAATCAAACCATGACACAGATCGACCAACCGACACACAACATACACCGTCTCACTATCACCAAGGTACCAACTTTTCAACAATGTAACTAGTGCTCTTACTTCAAACGAAATCCTCTTTTCACAAAAATGAATGTCATTCAGGGTACAAGGATTTATTCAACACTCACGCTCAGAAGTAATTTCAAATACAGTTAGTGCTCAATGCCATAAGCTTGCCCTTATTTTCACTGCTTAGACTCTCCAAACTAGACTCTAGGATCACAATAGGACTTTCTTGGCTTGTAACGTAGGCTTAGGGTTAGGTGTGGTACATTTGGGTATTGCTTAGTGACTTGCTGCCCTCCTTGACATTGCACTAGTCTTTCAACCTTTTTTTTTTTAATTTTTAATTTTTATTTTTTGTCATCCTATCGTTTTACCTTCTTTCCCTTAATTTTCTTCAACCACGGATGTGACTTTAGACTTTGTAGCTCTTTTTACTTTTATTTGATTTTTTCTTTTAGCTTTCAACAAGTCACATCCTTTCATCTCTTTTTCAACATCAAACTCTTTTCATACCCATTTTTCTTTTAGTTTCCTCTTTCATAGCCACCCTCAACTTATGGATTTTCCATTAGCTGAGGTGCACAATACCCGATGTCAGGTCAAGGCCAAGATTGAAGTTGCTTTTTTACATTAGCCACCCTTAACTTAGGCTTTTGGCCTAAGTCGAAGTGCACATGTCCAAGGAGGGACCAGGGCCAACATAGTAGATTATGGGAAGGTGAGTTAGTGGTTTAGAAAGAAAATGGTCTAATTTAGGCTCAAAGTATTTGGATCAAAGGGAGCATTTCTTTCGTTTGGTTGGATTCTTTTAGGTAATTTGTGGACTTATCAGAAAAAATGGCCTATGATCACTTCCTAGCCTCTAGAATAAATTGTCTTATCAGGACTAACCAAGCAAGTTCTAGATTGGCACAAAAACTATTTGAACAATCAACTATTCTCACTCACTCTTGGCACATAGTTTCATATCAGGTTGACAGATTGCCCAGTTCAAGTTTTAGCTTAAGTCAGCCATCAAGTTGGTTCATTATTACGTCATACTCAGAGCCGACACATTCAACTTATCGTAGCCTACAAATTCTAGCACACAATTGAAAATCTGACGGGTATCATTTTTCATAAGCCATCATGCTTCTTTCTTTTTTCATGCTTCTACACATACGATCCTAACACATGCCGGTTCAACAGAAATTAAACAGTCTGTTGGGGAAAAAGAACATAGGCAAGACAACTTGTGTAGTATAGTCGTAAGTATTCCCGCCTGTCACACGGGTGACCCGGGTTCGATCCCCGGCGGCAGCTCCATTCTTGATAACGTTCAAATATACTTCTTGAAAAGAAATATAAATGATCATATGCAATATATTTACCCAACTATGAGTCGGGGTCGATCCCACAGAGAATATGGAAAAATATTGTCAATAGCAAATATTTAACTCAATAGTCGTTATATAATAATGGGGGGATTTAATTTGAAATAAAATAAAAAAACAATAAAAAGATAGCTTTGAACTAAGTATTTATTTTTATTTAGATTATTAAAAGTAACTAGGAATGTGTTCCCCATAAGCTCATAACGAAGTAATCCTAATAATAGTAATCCTTTTCTAGTGTATCACATGCAAAGTGATAAGTTAGGTATCTCTAAATCCTTGGTCCGACATCTAGAGAATTTCACCCCGCACCTTTTTTTTTTGGATACTCAAACTACCCCTAATCTGCAAAAAAACAAGAAAAGAAAAAAAAAAGTGATACTAATAACATAAAAATAAAATAAAATAAGAAGTTACACTACTAATTGGGTTGCCTCCCAATAAGCGCTTAATTTAACGTCGCGGCACGACACCATCAATTTTACTATTTTTCCTTCCACTTTGAAGATATAAATTGCACCCCTAATTTTACATCAATTTTTCTATTACGCTCAAGGGGTGGTGGTACAAAAATAAAGGTCCCAAGCAATAGATATCGCATTATGCACTTCTTGGATCATAAGTGAGGAATGTAATTCTCCGATATTGGAACAATAAATTCAAGAATATAGACACAATTTTCCTCCTCCATACATTCTTCTATAGGCTCAAATGGCTCGATTAATTTCTCATCATCTAAACATAATGTGAAAAAATGATTGGAATGAGGTGTCACGACCCGAGAGCATCCCCAAGTCGTAACATACGTATTCGATCTCTCGGAGGTCGCATACAAGCCCTTAGCATTCATCACACTAGATATGTAAAAATAGTACGGAATTTAAAAACTCTTTAAATAAAATACCATAAGACTCAAGGTTACTTTTAAAAACATCATTCAAAAGTACACAAGCGGAATACTAAGTCTCTTAGCCATCTTAGACATAAACGTGAAAACATACTAGGGACACGGCCCTTTACAATCAAAAGAAGTCTATTAAGTCTATTACAAGAACCTTATCATAAAACTAGAATAGAAAAGTCTTGTCCTCGACATATGAGGACATACCAAAAGATCTTGGAAGAACTTCAAGTTCCAAGCTTACTATAGAACCCGCTCACTTTCCGGAACCTACACTTGTAGAAAATAGAGAAATATGGAATTAGCACAATTAAGTACTAAGTATGATGACCATGCAAGAAAACGTGCACCACGGACATTTACAAGGAATAAAAAAATGCTTTTAAGACCTTCTTTAACAAACCTTTACAACCACAAGCATAAACCCACATTTATAGTCACCATTCACAAATAAGACCATATTCACATCACTTACAACTCAATTAACACAAACGTATAATACTTAAACAAGATAGCAAAGTAATTCCTTCCTTACCATCTAAGTCTCTATCTCAAGTCACCCTAAGCCACACTTAAGTGAATAATGAAGTGACCGCCCATACAACCTCTTCATATACACCTAAGTGTTCCTAAGAGTTACCATAGACAAGGGTTTTTTTTTTCTTTTTTTTTTTTTCATTACATTATAACGTACTAAGTCAACATTCTTTATAAAACCATTTAAGAGACACACAAGCATATAGGGGACAATCACATAATAGCCCTAAGGCTTAGGGAACTCACTTTAGCATCTTTTAAGCCTACTCGTGCCATGTGTAGATAGCATCCCATACTACTACCTACACGTTATAGAACCTATCCAATACTAGAGTTCACATCCCATATGATGGAAATGGGCCTTAACCGACATAGACCACACTAGCAAGGTATGGAATCCGGAGTCTATCCTACTCCGTGGAGGTTGTTCTACTTGCCAAGGGTAGAACTAAAAGCAACCCATGTTGGCACATGGTTTAAGAGATGTCCAAGGATGTTCATTGTGCCTAATCTCATGCTCAACTAGGCCACCATCCTAAGCACATCCACTTGGTGCTTAGCCTTGGTTTCCATAGAGTATTCAATCACATATGTACTAGAGAGGGTTCTTTTTCTAGTTCAACCAACTCATAGTACCTCTTCCCAAGAAAGGCCCCATTTCTTAGTCATAGCCAATCTAGGTTCATAGAGATAGCTCATTTGACTTTCTTAGATAAGGATTGTCATGCCATTCCGGCTCCATCCATTTCTAAGTCTATCATTTCACTCAAGAAGGGAACATCACCCTAAGGCCCATCCTTCAAGGTTATACATTTACTTAGGAAAACTAGACTCATGAAAAGGCACTATGCTTAAGTCTACCAATTCAAGTCTTGGCCTAGAATTCCTCTTTTAACATTTATAGGAAGAGCTCCATTACTAAGTCATAGCCCAACCAAACATTCATATATAAAATCAAGCTTTCATGACACAAGACAAGATACTCAAGTCTAGCATATGAGCTACAACATCATCTTACAAGGACTCATCATAGTCCATCATCACCACATATCATCATTTCAAGAGAAACATGCTTTCTCATTAGCATACTAACACTTTATACAATATCACATTAATACCATTAGAACATCTTCACATTATAGCTTCACACAAACTTTACATATAGCTTCATATGTGTATAATAATACAACACTATAATAGCACTCATATAATGCCCTTGATGTAAAGTTGAAGAAGTTTGAAGTTAAAATGAATTAAAGATGAAAAGTTGAAGAAGAAAATCAAACAGACAGCTTAATGGAATAAATTCAATAAAATAATGTATAAGTAAAAGTGCAGCAGCGAAATCGAAAGAATCTGCTGCCACGTGGCAGCAATTGAATCAGCAGTTGAAACGTTTGGACAGCTTTACGCGTACGAAAAAGAATTCTACTTTCGTTAGGTTTTTGGTTCCAAATTTGATTTGGATTTGATAATTTTATTTAGGTTTCCTACATCTATAAATAGTCCATAGAAATAATTGTTGAAGGAGATAAATTAGGAGGTACTTTGTATGAAAAAGTTGTCAATACTTTTTAGGGTTCTTTTCTTCTTCTTGTTTTCTTAGAAATTAGTGGCTAAACACCTTAGTTCTGGGGCTATAGCTACAAATTGATTGTTGATTATTTAAGGTTCTTGAATTAATTCTTGGTTGTCATTATAAGTTACTTCTATATTCTTGTTTTAGTATTTTATGATTAATCACCATAAGATAAATCTATTGTCTAATCTTAAAATCGAGAGAGGAGGGGTTAGATAGACCAGAGAATATACGGAGCTCGATCAATCCATCAAGTTGAGGTGATTTGTGTTCAGGAGTGACGCCCGAACGAACAACTTGCTTTGTTACGAAATATGATGAAATATAAATGCTTGCCCGAATGGAAGAATTTTTTGCTGCTCAACAATCACATAACCCGCATATGACATCGCCTGTATCATTTGAATGACCACTCACTTTTTTTGCTGACCAAGTAACAATATACCAAACTCTATTAGCGGATAGTGTTAGGATATGCACAATAGAAACATTATCCAGAATCACAAACATATATAATAGCATAATAATGCAAACTGAATAAATTGTGAAACTCTAACCTTTTGAAGCTTTCATAGAACTCGTTCAGGAACTGGGACTCAAGGATTGCAGCCTTCTACTAATTCCAGCCTAACTCTCTCAATCAAGTCTTGTGTGGCCAATAAAATTTTTAGTAAAAGGATGATCTTTCCTTGAGAATCACCACCCCTATTTATACTTTTCAGTAGAAGGGAAAGGTTTGAAAGATAAAATGTTTCTAGTCATAATTAATAGTCATTAAATACCTTTTAAGTGTATTTAGACATTGTTAAGTGTATCCAACAACTATGATCAATAGTCATCAACAACCATTAAATATCATTATGTGTATTTTGACACTGTTAAGGTATCCAACAACCATGGGAAATAGTTATCAACAACCACTAAATACCATTAACTGTATTTTGACACCGCTAACGTATCCAATAACCATGATGAATAGTTATCAACAACCACTAAATACCATCAAGTGTATTTAGACAGTCAATAAACACCAAGGGTATTTAAACACCCTTAATATCCATTAATAACCAATAACAATAATAGTTTTTTCTGTCACACCCCGAAGCTACCCCCAGGACGCGAACACGAGACCTAGAATCACGATTGACCCCAAGCTAACCCTGCTGGCATATCATAAGCATACTAAAGTAAATTGAAGTAAAGAAATACTGTGCGGAAGCTAAATCATCATGTAGACTAAAAAGATGGGGAAATACCCATAAACTATTTGAATATATATAAAAACTGAGAGTTTAACAACAACTGAAAAGTCAAACTCAAATGCTAAAACTGAATCTAACTATATGTAAAAATAACCTCCAACTAACTAGAAGTGCTAGGACATGCCCTAGCTAAATCTAGCAAAAACTGAAACTAAGACTAAAAGCAAAGGAAACATGTTTGTCTTCCTCGGAGAATGAGGACTCACCATGATGCTGCTGAGCTGAAGATCATAAACCGATTTATGCGTGATCTGGAAGCTGAGAACCTGAACCTACATCAGGAGAAGATGTAGCTCAGAGTATGCGTCAGTACTTGAAGGGTACTGAGCATGCTGGATAGAATAAAGCTGAACAATAAACATAACTGACCAAAGAATATATCTAAGCAATGATAAGAGATAAGCATGATACTATACTGAGAATACTGAACATGAACTAACTGGATGCAATGACTAAGTTTATAACATTCTGAGACTGAAATTTGATTGTAACTGATAACATGGTCAACGCAATAAAATCTGACTGTAAGGGAGCTACTAATAACCAACATAAAACCACATGAGCTAAATGTGGAGTCCGATGTATACGCCCCTATCGAGAGGATCCAATATACCCTGCTAGAGGTATAAAGGCATGACTGACGTGATCACTAAAATGTAATGCCCATAGAGGGGACTTATAAACCTACATGGGCACGTAGTTCTGAGACTTGAGGGTGACTAACCCTATTCCACTCGGTATTGTGCTACTCCTAAATGATTATGTAATTAATAATTTATGACTGAATTTCTGTAATATGGGATAGGTCAAAATACTGACATGCTAACTGAAAATGTAACATTAATGTATTAATGATGAAACATTCAAATTTGAGGCATATATATCTGAAATAACTGGCCTAGCATGTGTAATTCATGAACTAAAATAACTACATAGCTAGAGTTATGAATTTATGAAAAAATCTACACAAAACGATACAAAAATCATGATAATCTGATTTGGATCATTCTAATAGCTAAACCCAACAATTTCTAACATTCAAGAAACCCTACGTCTAGTTAATATAAGGGAATCAAGATTTTGATTGAAATCTAGGGACCTAATGGGTGAAAGGAACCCACTAGTGAAATCCCACATACCTGGTGACGAAATTCACGAAGAAATCTTTCAATTTCAGGGCTGGAATTGATGAAAATTTGCTACGTTTTGAACTAGGGTGTGATCAACTTTCTCCTCTGTTTTACTCTAAGTTTGATGAATAATTGATTCGGGTAAGTTCTAATTAGTTTACTAGGCTAAAACTGACCAAAACCACATACTTTAGGGGTTAAACAACGTAGTTTAGGGGTCCAACGCATAAGGAAAAGACCAAACGACGCCTGACTTAAAATCTATTAAAGCTAACTACAGACTGATCGACAGTCCGTGGATTGATCCACAATCCGTCCTGTCAGTCCGTCGATCGACTTTAGAGGGTGGGTTCGGGGGGCCTTAAGGGTCTCGACCTATGGATTGATCGATGGACCGTGGACTGATTCACGATCCATCCTGTCAGTTCGTCGATCGACTTCAGAGGATGGGTTCTGGGGAGGGCTGCAGGTGGCCATCCTTAGACCACCAGGACGGACCATGGGTCACCCTACGGTCTGAGGGTGGTGATTGTAGGTTGCACCTGCAAATTTTGGAAATCTGCTGGTTCAGTCTATTTTCGGATATGAGGTGTTACATTATCTTCCTCTTGGGAACATTTGTCCTCGAATGAGGTCTAAACTAATTGGATAGGGAGGGAAATAGCTACAAACCGTACCACTATTTACTAGAAATTTACAGACGTAACTAAGTTCTAAGGACATGCAGATACGCCAAAAATTCAAGTTCAAACTGAAGAAACATGATAATAAGACTGAATCAACGCATGAATAACTGAAACACTTGATAGGAACTATTACCTTAAGATGGAGTGGAATTGAAAGTAAATAGATGATGATACTTGGAACATCTCCTTCGGCGAAGATTTAACTCTTTCTAGGTGAACACATACTGAAGGCTCTTATGGTCTTTGAACACATATACATGAACACCATACAAGTAATGTCTCCAAATCTTAAGTGCAAATACCACTACTGCAAGCTCGAGGTCATGAGTTAGATGGCTCTTCTCATGCACCTTAAGCTATCTTGAAGCATAAGTTATAACCTTACCTCGTTGTATCAACACACAACCTAGGCCGCCTCTGGATGCATCACAATATATAACATAACTGAACCCTATGGTAGAGTCAAAACATGAGCTGTCAACCTAGTTTTCAGTTCTGTGAAGCTTTTCTCACAATCATCTGACCACTAAAACTTAACTTTTTTCTGCGTTAACTTAGTCAATGGAGAGGCTATGGATAAAAATCCTTCCACGAACCTTTTGTAATAGCCAGCCAAACCCAAGAAGCTTTTGATATCTATAAGAGAGGTAGGTCTGGGCCATTGTTTCACTACTTCTTATTTCTGGGAATCCATTCAGATCCCTTCACTAGACACAATATGCCCAAGGAAAGTAACAAATTGCAACCAAAACTCATATTTACTAAACATAGCAAATAATTGGTGATCTTTGAGAGTTTGCAGGACAACCCTCAAATGATTCACATGTTTTTCCTCATTCCTAAATTAAATGAGGATATCATCACTAAAGACGATTAAGAACAAGTCCAAATACTACTTGAACACTATGTTCATCAAGTCCATGAAAGTTGTAGAAGCATTGGTTAGTCCAAATGACATAACTACAAATTCATAATGACCATACCGAGTTCTGAAGGCTGTTTTCAGGATGTCACTACCTCTGACTCTGAGTTGATGATAACCAGATAAGTGGTCTATCTGTGAGAAATGACTAGCACCTTGAAGTTGGTCAAACAAGTCATTAATCCTGGGGATAGGATAGTTATTCTTGATTGTGACCTTGTTCAATTGCCTATAGTCAATGCACATTTTGAGAGAACCATCTTTTTTTTTCACAAACAACACTGGTGTACCCCATGGGGAAATACTGGGTCTGATGAGGCCCTTATCTAGAGGTCTTTCATTTTCTCTTTCAATTCCCTAAGCTCAGTTGGAGCCATTCTATAAGGAGGAATAGAAAGAGGCTAGGTATCTGGAAGGAGATCAATTCCAAAGTCGATTTCCCTTTCGGGAGAAACTTCGAGAAGATCTTCTGGAAACATTTCTGGGAACTCATTAACTACATGAACTGACTCAAGAGTTGGGGTTTCAGAGCTTGAATCCTTAACCGAACTAGATGGTAGAGATAACCCTTAGAGATCTTCTTTCTGGCCTTAAGGTAAGAAATGAATTAACCCATATGTGCTAAGCTACTACCCTTCCATTCTATGATTGGTTCGTCTAGAAACTGAAAACGAACAATCCTAGTTCTACAATCGATTGAGGCATAATAGGAACATAATCAATCCATACCTAGAATGATATCGAAATATACCATTTCTAACTCTAAAAGATCTATTGAGGTGACTTTTTGAGAGACTATGATAGGGCAATTTATGTATACCCGTCTAACTGTAGCTGGGCCACCGAATTGAGTAGAGACTGGGAAGGGTTCTGAGAGAGTTTCTGGACTAATATTGAAGTTGACTTCTATATAAGGAGTTACAAAGGAAAGAGTTGCCCCTTGATCTAACAAACCATAAACATCTAAGTTAAAAACTTGTAACGTACAATGACTACAGTAGGATAATCCTCTTGATCCTGGCGAGCTTGAAGAGCATACAACCTATTTTGGCATTGTCCGCCATCTGTACCAGATGAGTTACCCTGCTAAGTCGGGCGACCTGCTAGTGATGCTGAAGTTGTGGACTGAGCTCTACCATTATTTCCCCCTTGACCCTACTTAGCAGAAGGACAATCTCTCAACCTGTGACTAGACTGACCACACCCAAAGCATCCTTCATTTCCTGTAAGACACTCACTCGGATGGTTTTTACCATACTTTGGACAAGTTGGGTAGGTTTTGGTGCCTAAAATACTCCCCTAAGATATAGAGCCTGATGCCTTATCTCTATGATCCCACAGAAACATGGAGGATAGAACACTAGCCGATGAAGGAGATGTAGCTGAAGACTTTTCCTGAAACTGCGAACGATTTCCACCACCCAATTTCAGTTGAGGATACTCATAGTTGCCTGTTAAAGCCTTCTTATTATCCTTAGCCTGTTCCCTAAGCTTATCTCACTCAAACCTGCTGAACATGACTCATGAGTCTAGAGATGTTCATATTTTCTAGCAACATAACATTCCTACACCTATTTTCACTAAGTCGGATACCCCATATGAAAACTAGTTCATTTGAGCCATGGAATCGGCAATCTTATGAGAAGCATACCTGGAGAGTTGGGTGAACTTGAGTCTATACTCTTGGACTGTCATGTTACCTTATCTCAAATTCATGAACTCTTGAGCTTTTGCCTCCCTCAACTCTCTTGGGAAGAACCTATCCAGAAAAGTCTCACTAAAGCATTCCCAAGTGATAGGAGATGCATCTGTATCCCTGTTCACTTTCCATTGAGTATACCAGATGTGACCTACATCTTTAAGCTGATAGGATGCCAACTCTACCCTATCATTCCCAGTCACTTGCATTACTCCAAAGATCTTTTTAACTTCATCTATGATGTTTTGGGGATCCTCACCAATCTACGATCCTAAGAACTCTGGCGGATTCATCCTAACAAAATCGTGAACCCTGGCTGTGACTGATCCACCACTAGCATTTGCAGGAACTGGAACCTGCTGGTTGTTATGGTTAGTCACACTCTGAGCCAAAGCTAAATGGCATTTCGAAACTCAGTATTCGAAACTTTCTGATCTGAGACATGAGAAGCTGCGTTAGCATTGCGTGCATTCACATTCCTTCCATAAGTTCTACAAGGAGGCATGATCTTAAGCGTATAACGACGGATTAGAACGAGGAAGTTGGATCATACCTTACACATGATAAGAATATCAAGAGAGTGAAGTTTTCCTAAACACTTTGTTGCCTCCCTTTCATTAGATGTGGTGCACTTCACACCCATGAAAAGGACTCTACTTAGTGCGGTTTTTCAGACATCCCACGACTCTTAAAACTAGTGCTCTGATACCAAGTTTGTCACACCCCGAAGCTACCCCGAGGACGCGAATACGGGACCTAGGATCACCAGTGACCCCAAGCTAACCCTGCTGGCATATCATAAGCATACTAAAGTAAACTAAAGTAAAGAAATACTGTATGGGAGCTAAATTTTCATGTAAACTGAAAATATGGGGAAATACCCATAAACTATCTGAATATATATAAAAACTGAGAGTTCAACAACAACTGAAAAGTCAAACTCAAATGCTAAAGCTGAATCTAACTATGTCTGAAAATATCCTCTAACTGACTAGAAGTGCTGGGACATGCCCCCGCTAAATCTAGCATAAACTGAATTTATGTAATATGGTATATCTCAAAATACTGACATGTTAACTGAAAATGCAACATTAATGTACTAATAATGAAACATTCAAATCTGAGGCATGTATATATGAAATAACTGGCCTAGCATATGTAATTCATGAACTAAAATAACTATATAGCTAGGGTTCTGAATTTATGAAATAATCTACACAATGATACAAAAATCATGATAATCTGATTTGGATCATTCTAATAGCTAAAACCCAACAATTTCTAACATTCAAGAAACCCTAGGTCTAGCTAATATTAAGTAAATCAAGATTCTGACTGAAATTTAGGGACCTAATGGAGGAAAGGGACCCATTAGTGAAATCCCACATACCTGGTGACAAAATTCATGGAGAAATCTTTCGAATTTGGGGCTGGAACTGATGAAAACTCGTTGCGTTCTTGAACCAGGGCTTGGTCGACTTTCTCCTTTGTTTTGCGCTAAGTTTAATGAATTTTTTGATGAATAATTGATTAGGGTAAGTTCTAATTAGTTTAATATGCTAAAACTGACCAAAACCACATAGTTTAGGGTTTATACAACTTAGTTTAGGGGTCTAACACATAAGGAAAAGATCGAACGACCCCCTACTTAAAATCTACTGAAGCCACCTACAAACTGATCGACGGTCCATGGACTGATCCATATACCTTCTTGTCAGTCCGTCAACCAACTTCAGAGGATTGGTTCTGGGGGGTCCTGAGGGTCTCGACCTATAGACTGATCGACGGTCCGTGGACTGATCCACAATCCATCCTGTCAATCTGTCGATCGACTTTAGAGGATGGGTTCTGGGAAGGGCTACAAGTTTCCATCCACGGACCATTAGGACGGACCGTGGGTCACCATATGGTCTGTGGGTGGCAACTGTGGGTATCACCTATAACTTCTGGAAATCTGCTGGTTTGGTTTATTTTCGAATATGGGGTGTTACAACTTCTTTCATCGTTTAAGGAAACAAAGAAACCCAGTATATTCCTCTTTCTTCTTTTAAGGAAATAAAAAGTTTTTTTTTCTTTTAAACTAATAAAGTAAAAAATGATTTATTCCTAAACTGACAAAGTACTAACCATCCTTTTCTTTTTCAAATTCGATCAATTAATCAGGCATAGTAGGGACGACAAATTTATTACTAGAAGTGTCCAATTATAATATTTAATTCGTAAAAGCATGCATTAACCATATCATAATAAATCACATATTGTACCATTAAAAATCTGTAACTGCACTCCTCTATTTAATTTCAATTTTGTTCCGTTACAACTTATTTAACTCCCCATGTTAGAATTACCGAACCAATAAATTAAATCAAACTTCTGAAAATTTAATCCTTTATCTTTATGCTTAAATTAATTCACGTGACATATATACATATATAATCCACCTACATGGTTTTCACGTGACTACTTATAAGCAACCATAAAGCAAACTACATAGATCATAATAAATACATCAAGATTAAGAGTATAAGCTCATGTAATTGACTAGAGATATTATTTATTGAAATTCAGAACCTAAATACATATCTCAATTTGGTCCATTTAATACATGCAAAATGTACTAATACAATAAATGGAATTTTACATTCCCATAATTAAGATTGAATTATATTTAATCTTGTGTTACAATCATCAAGATGTTTGTCCAACTTCATCTTTGATTGTGAAAATTTAATTTATAACTTATAAGAACCTACAATTTTAATCTTCCGTGTATGAGTTAAACAAATCCATACCCAAAAATCGTCTACTATATAAGTAATGGACACACATATAAACACAATGATCTATTCAAACAAAGACTTAATTGTAATAATTAACATAAAGAACTCTTTATAAATGATTAAAATCAATACTATAACTCAATCATATGGTTAACAGTATATCTCAACAATCTACCACTTAGACTTATAATCATGCATGTACAATTTGAACACCCATTTCATCCATATGATTATCAAAAGACTTCTAAGGTAAGCCTTTGGTAAATGGATCTGCCAAATTGTTCTTCGATTCAATCTTCAAAACTCTTACATCACCCCTTTGAGTTATATCATGAATCAAGCGATATTTCCTCTCAATGTGCTTACTCTTTTTATAGCTTCGTGGTTCTTTTGAGTTGGCAACTGCACCACTATTATCACAATAAAGTGTAACTGGTGCTTCAATAGAAGGAACCACTCCAAGATCTTTTAGAAAATTTCTGAGCCAAACAACCTCTTTAGCTGCCTCATTGCAACTACATATTCAGCTTCCATGGTGGAATCAACAACACATGATTGCTTTATGCTACTCCAAACTATGGCTCCACTTCCCAAAGTAAATACATATCCTGAGATTGATTTTCTAGAATCTCTATCTGACAAGAAATCTGAATCTGTATATCCAATAGGTACAAGATTGCCAGAGTGGAAAACAAGCATATAATCCCTAAACATGCCTACAACAAAGCAGATATCTGGTCTAGTGCATAACATAGCATACATGAGATTCTTTACAACAGAAGCATAAGGGACCGCGTTCATCCTCTCTAATTAGTCGGTCATTTAGGGCGATTGATCCTTTGATAAAGTAGTTCCATCTCTAAAAGGAAGAAACCCCCTTTTGGAATTTTGCATGCTAAACCTCGCAAGAATAGTATCAATATAAAGTGCTTGAGATAAGCCTAATATCCTTTGTTTGCGATTTCACAAAAGCTTAATCCCAAGGATATGAGCCACTTCTCCCAAGTCTTTCACATCAAAACGCAACGACAACCACTCCTTAACAGAATTCAACATGCTCACATTATTTCCTATGACCCGAACCTATACCCTGGACGTGACTGGCACTTGAGAACCATTTCTGTTTCCCAAGAAAACCCTTGGCCTGGCCGCATGAATTACATGACATTAAATAGTTCATGAAAGCTTAAACAGATGAACAATGAGACATTCAAGAAAACCTTAACAATACTGTCTTGCAAAAATACCTAACATGAATCATGAGTTAAACAAACATACTGAGAAAATACTGGAAAAAATCTAGTTCAGTCTATCTATGAAGCCTCTAACATTGAAATATAGATAGCGGGATAAGACCTGCAACACCTCCAAAAGCTAATAATTGAAAGGAACTGAAGTCTCCTAAAAGCAACGAAGCCTCACCAAAATCTGTCTACGAGTGAATAGTGATCTCAATGAAGCACATGTTGAGGATCTTGAGTAGTTGTAGTTACATCATGAAAAGATGCAGGTTGAATGACGTTTGTACATTGAGTGTACTGGTAAGTGATAAGGTTAGAGTAAATAATTTATTGGCTTGAATGGCTGAAAACAACATAACATGATCAATACATAAATATGAAATGAAAATCAATTAAACTTTACAACATGATATACAATGAAGGCAACATGGAAATAATATACTTTATTTGTGGGGAGTTTCTCTAACTGACAACCATCACCGTGAGCCTAGAAATGACCCAATGTTTCTCCCTGACAGAGTATAGGATGATATCGTGACTATGGATCCATTTTATTGGCCTTCTTTGAGGCAGTGAAGAGTCGTATGAAGAATCAATGCTATCCTATCCTAAGCTGGCTAAGTAGTTCTATAGGACTTCCGAATCATAAGATACTCTAACTGAATTCCCTGCTCGATACTACTCCCAAAATAATTGATATAACTTTATGCTTAATTCAACCGTTTCAAGGAATGGACTTCTTACATTGCTTGAAATACTTTCAAAACATGAGACGTGCTTACATTCTTGAAAACATGCATTTATGAACTTATTTTTCAAGTCCAGTAATTAACATAGTTACATAAGTATAATTATAAGTATTTAAATAACATTTGAAACTATTAAGCGTGTATGAAATAGAACCTTCAAACTTTCCTCTTCACCTTACTTTGATTTGAAAATGTGAATTAAAGGACTATGATTAGGATGTATATCGGATCTCTTAATGCCTAAATGAGACTTAGATAGTTAGTAATAGGAAGAGTGCAATGACACAAGTTGAAAAGCACTGGCGCGATGCGAAGCAGGGTTTTATTTTTTGGTCGTGAAATTTTTTTAGACAGAGGACTCTGTATCCTCTCTGTGATGCGGAGAGGTGGTGATGGACAGGAAACTTAAAATCATAACGCCACTACGATGCAGACCTGGGCACAAATATTTTCTCGATCTTTTCTTTCTCCCCCAAACTCGATTCAATTCATACCCATTGGAGTTACATTGCCCAATTTCACAAATTTCATTAACGTAGAACATTTTCCATGAAATGCACACAAAGTTTATCAAGAATAACACCCATTCACAAGATCCCTCACTCCAAGAACTCAATAAGACCCACCATTATTTAAGAATGAAGCTAAAACCTCAAGATTTTCATAAAGAATCTCGACCAATAAATTTTAAGAACGAATTTAGGGATGAAATTAAGATGATTGGCGTGAGGGAAAACAAACCCTACACTATGAAAGCTCACATACCCAGAAAGAACGATCATTCTTGGCGAAATTCCTCAATTCTTGAACGAAACTTGAACTTAGCCCTTTGTTTCTTCTTGAAACTTAACCCTAAAAACCCCTAAGTATTTTAAACATAAATGGGGTATTTAGAATCTGATTAGACCCTTAAGTTGGGTAAGGAAAACCAGTTAAGACAAGTGGGGTAAGGAAAACATCAAACTACCCTTTCCTAAAATGGATGAAAGGCCTTAACTAGGAAGGCTACACTTAAACAAGCATATCTCCTTCATCCGAACTTGGAATTTATCAAATTTGGCGGCGTTGGAAAGAGGACTCGAAGACCTTAAATTTCACACCTTATGGGCTACCTAACTTATTTTGTGCTGAAATTTTTGGTCATGTGAAGTTGACCCAAAACTCACAATTGAAGAGTAACTTGACGAATCTCAATTAAAATCTTTCAGAGTTCGAGGTGTTTCAGAATTGTTTACCCTCTAGCCTTGCTCTTCTTCCATTGGTCGTACCAAATTCTAGCAACACCATTAGCTGGTAAGCATCTAACTCCATGCGCTCAACATCAGCAAAATGCATAACATCAACCACATTCTACAGCTCCTTCACAAAGTTCTCCAGATAACTTTTGATCCAGTGAATTCTGGGGGATTCATCCTCTAGAACTCACGGATCTTGGATGTTTTAGCCACATCCTGTCGAACCACTCTTTGTTGAGCTGCTTGGTTTGCCACAACTTGACTCAATATCCAGATAGCATACCATAACTCAATATTAGTGACCTCTCCTTGAGGGGGTTGCACTTCTGGTGCATTGGGAACCCCTTGATCATGGGGATCAAAATTTCTCCTAGAAGGACGAACTCAAACTCGAACATCTGTTCATGGAGGCATGATTTTCAAAGATACGCGCAAGCACGAATGGAAAGAAACTTTTGATAGAGTTAAACTCTATCGTGAGAAAAATTGTAAGAAGGAGGGGAAATATTTCCTAAATGTTGTAGCCTCCTAATTATAGATGTGGTGCGCTTGACAACGATAACAAGGACCCTATACACACAACTTCATAGACACATTAAGACTCTTTAAAATCTATGCTTTGATGCCAAGTTTGTTACACCCCGAGCATACACTTTAGACGTGGTCAGCACTCGAGAACCATCGCTAGTCCCCAAGTGAACCCTTGGCCTAGCTCAATACTTAGCGGATGACTTCCTCGACATTATAGGAACTCAGTTGCAAAGATTAACTCAATTGTCTCAAAATAAGTAACTCAGGATGTTGAAAATATTCAACTAGCTATAAGCAGGCAACTCAAGGTTTAAAACATTAACAAGAAAATGGAAAAGGCTCCTCAAAATACTACTCTATGAAGCCTCTAACATACTATGATGGAAGATGGGATAAGACCCATGACAACGTAACAAAACCAAAACAATAGTGTGAAGTCCTCCAGAAAGCAAGGAAACTCCCCAAAGCTAGTGAGAATGAGATGGGATCAATGAAGCACCGACTAATGATCCTGTATACCAGTATTTGTATCATGAAGTGATGCAGGACAAATGGCGTCAGTAAATGGAATGTACGAGCATTTAAATGGAACGTTGAAACATATCATATAGCTCGAACAAATAGAAAGGTAGATAGACTCACTTTGTCTCAACTCTACTTAACTCTACTCAACTCAACTCAACTTAATATGAAAGCAATGATAATAAGATGCAATGTATAAAGTTTCGTAAATAGTAGACAAAAACTCAAAATGTATAAAAATACAATAATAACTCTTTACTCTTATTTGGGACATTCTCTAACCGACAACCATTACTATGAGTTATGTGATGATACAACATCTTGCCCACACTGCCAGAACTATCCTATACCTTTCCAAAGTATACAACATCCTCAACTAAGTGGATCCACTAAGCTATGCTTAAAGCAATAAGGAATAATCTAAAAGGTATGATCCTTTACCCATGTTGGCATACATAGTTTATGAGGATTTTGAGTTATCTGAACTCATCCCCATATCGGTGCTCAATACTACTCCCAATAATATATATAATTCATGTTGTTATGATTCAAAAAATACCTCCTCCTTAATTTGAGATAATTTCTCAAAAGGTTCTCTTAAAAGAGAATATACTCAAAAACTCCTCATGAACTCGTTTGGAAATAAAGGTTTCTTCTCGTTTGAAATGCAAAAGTGCTTACACTTGGGAATACTTAGTTCCCTTATACTCATTTTGAAATATGAAAATGACATCTCCTCATCCTCATATTCATTTTACTCAAGTCTTAAAACATGTTTTTCAAGATTGTAAAAAATTCTCAAAATGACTCAAAAAGGTTACTCAAACTTTGCTCTTAATCTTTCCTTTAATTTGAAATGAAAATTTAAGATTTATGATTCAGATATATAGGATCTCTCAATGATTAATGAAGGTTTAGATAGTTGTAATTAAGAAGAGAGCAAAAACACGATTTAAAGGAATTCAGACAGAATGCACGATGGAAGAGAAATGGAGGCTGGAAATCCTAGCACATTCCTAGAGCAGGGTGGCAACCCCTTAACACCTAAGGCCCATTTCTGGCGCATTGCAAGCAGGGCGCCATCCTCTTAATCCCTGAGGCCCTTTTCTTGCTCAATTCAAGGCCTAATTCATCTAGAATCAAATGATTCCCTCCCAAACTCATTTGGATTCTTAAACCCAACACAATTAATCGAAAACCCACTTAAATACATCAAGAAAAACACTCATTCTCAAGAACCACACCTCAAGAACTCAACAAAAGTCCATTTTTAAAGAGTGAAGCACAAAACCTCAAGAATTTCTCAAGAAATCAAATCAACTAACCTCAAGAACGAACTTATGATAAAAATCAAATGATTCTTGTGAAGGTGAACAAACCAAACACTATGAGAGCTTACATACCTTAAAATAACTAATTTCTTGCTGAAGATCCTCAAAGTGTGCAAGAATCTTGAACGTTCTTCTTTTTCTTCTTTTCCACTCCCCTCTATAAAACCCTAATCTCTTTTTCAACTAAAATAGATTCCAATCAGTTTAGACCCCTAAAAGGGAGAAAAGACGTGCTTGGCTAGTGGGGTAAGGAAAAGACCAAAATAGCCCTCCTTAAAATGGATGAATTGCCTTAACTAGACAGGCTGCACTCAAATGGGCATATCTCCTTCATCCGAACTTAGAATTTAACAAACTTGTACAAATCTCAATCTAGCTCTTTCAAATTTTGAGGTGTTATAGTTGACTTGTTGGATCATGGATCCTTTAATTAAAAAAATAATTATTATTGAAAAGTAACTTCTTATCACAACATTCTCATAAATAAGGGTACTTTTTATTTATTTGAAATCATATATATATATATATATATATATATATATATATATATATATATATATATATATAAGAGAATCCTAGGCTCGCCTACATGGCGCCACCACAAGCAGGGATTCCTTTTTAATTTATTTATTTCTAAAACTAGCCTTCCCCTCCGTCACCAACATCTTACAAATTAAGCCTCCATCAAATCTTCCATATGTATGAATATTAGCCCCGTTTGAACTTACTTAAGCAAGTGCTCACTAGATAGGTATACCAGGCCACACTTAAGTTTAACATCTGATACCACAATGAAGTATTAGGCCAAACTAGCTGTGTTAGCTGGCTCAAATGAATATTTAACAGTTCTACCTTGAGAATTTCCTTTTAAATATTTGAATTATGACTGCTTATCCTTTAATCCTACGTATACTTGCATTGTTGCATGCATTAGTCTATCATTTCTTGGTAATCTTACTTTACCTTTGGTGATTTAAGTTAATTAATTTTTGCCTAGGATGGTATAATATAGATTAAAGGGCAATGTCATTTATTATAGCTTTGAATGAAATATGAAGAGTTGAGGCTTTCATGAAAAGTTGTCACTTTTATGAAGAGTTGCGACTTTTATGAAAGTTGTGATTTTGATGAAAAGTTGTGACCTTTCTGAAGGGTTGTAACTTTTAGAAAGAGTTGTGACCTTTTCGATAAGGTACAATAAGCATTTATTCACACTACCGTTTGTTGTCTATAAATAGAGAAATTTCCTCTCATTTTAAAACAACAAAAATTCTGAACTTCTTCTTCTTCAACACAATTAAATATTTGTGTAGTTTTCTCATGTTGAGTGGCTCACTGACACCATGGTTTTTATATTAATACACTAATGAATAGAATCGTTCGATCCTGAGAGGATTTATTCCTTTAAACCCTGGGTACTAAAGGGGAATAATTTCCTTAAGAGAACACTGTGCATTCAGTTGGCTCAATTTTTTCCTTTTTGTTTCATTCTGTTGTTACAGATCTTGGTATATTTTGTACTGTCATTAATCTATGCGTAGGTTATTAATTATTATTTTTGAGTACATGTTTTAAAATTTATTGTTTATGTTTCTACAAAGTTATTGTTGTAAGCATTTATTAGTATAGATCAAATAATACACGTTAATTGAGTATTCACACAAGTTTTCTCTACTGCGAATGTTGAAGGTACAATAAAAAAAATCCGTTAGAGATCTATACTACCATGAAGAAAAAATGCAAATTTTGTATTCCATTGTATGGACATAAAGACCTTAAAAATCTTATTGTACCCTGATATGCAAAGTGAACCAGGAAAAGAAGACAAAAATTAATAAAGTTTTGACATGGCTGCAAGGATGTTGTGTCGGATGACCTATAGAGGAATATGAATAGACTTGAGCCTCTTTTAATCCCAAAAATATAGATAACTACACAATAAACCCAATATGAAGTATGGATAGACTGTCAAGTTTACTGCAAGTTGTAAATACTTTTCTTGAAGTGATAGATGTTCTTGATACTGCGATTAGAATGGAAGTGTAGTTTCAAATTGAATGCCATCACTCTAGTATGGTGATTTTTAAAATGCACCCAAACAAACTGAATAGTTTTGTGTAATATTTATGTCTTTCAACTATGTATGATAAGTTGATTTTTTGTCCAATATGATACATTCTCCCTTTAGTTTTTCATTTTAATAATTTCTTATGATACATTTAAAGGGGAACTTTAAAATGATATATGTAAAGCAAAAGGTAGGACTGAACTTTCTACACGTTAAAATTAGAATATTTGTTCACTTTTTTTACCCTTTTAAAATCACCAACAATTATTTATTTATTAGAAAATTTACTATCTCTTATTGATGTTCAATTGATTCCCCGAAAATATCAAATAAAAATACTTCTTAGAAGCAAGAGGATAAATTATAAAATTATAAAATTATTAATGTTCGTTACTACGTAATCTTATATGTACGATAATATAGTGTTTTAGTTTTAATGACTGATAGGTTTTAAGTATTATTTTATATATTCCATGATATTAAATTTCCACGCAAGGCGCAGGTAATTTTAATAGTATAACATATTTTTGTAACCATTTTAGCATATTCTAAAATCACTTTAGTTAATGAGGGACCACTAATTATGAAATTAACTTATAGCCTAATTAAAAGTACATATCATTTTCTTTTTTCTTCATCATTTTTTTACTTACTAGGAAATTAGCTAATGAACAAATGATTCTATATATATACGCTAAAATGGTTATATATATGCTTAAATGATTCTCATATTGATATATACATGTCTTTGTGTCATGACTCAATTCCTCGAGTCATGATGACACCTACTATAACCTACCAGTAGCTAAGCCAACCGGTACCCAGAATAATAAGTAATGAGTAAAAGGGTAGAACAAAACTAAATTAACACTAAACAGTAAAATAAGGCAGGAGCAAAAGACAACAAAAATCTATATACAAGAGAATCCCTCCCAAAACTTGGAAGCATGAGTATAGAGTTATGTAAGATGAAAATACAAGTCCAAAAAGTTGACTACCAACATGCCGTCTCAAAGGAAAAATTCAAGCTAAACATAAATACAAAAGGAGACAGTTTGAACCAGGATGTCAAGTGCTCACCTTTGTCCCCGATCTCATAATTTTTTGAAGATGGCACGAACAATCACTGCTGGTAGTTGGTATTAGGCCCTGCATCACAAAACAAATGTAGAGTGTAGCATCCGTACCAATATAAAGGTACTCAGTAGGCATCATAGGCCGATAGAGCAAGAAAGGTATTTTTTTTTTGAAAAGATAGAATATAGACACAAATAGATCTCTGAACGGATATGAAAGAAAGAACACGAGCATACCAAAAGTAAATCTAAGTACAACAAAACTAAACCTAACTAGACCTTACAAGCCCGAAGGTATGCTCGTGTGGAAGTTTGAATAAAAACCAAAATGGACCCCCATATGCCCGATAGGTACACCAAATAGTTATGTCAACTGAAGGCTTTTTGTGGACTCATTCTTGTTTTCCTTCTAAGCTAGAAAATGTGGAAACGTGTACTGTTCATTTGGGTGATCTCAGCTCCAAAAAGTGATCTACCTAACTGTACTATGTAGACTCCATCAGGTCCACCTAATCCAGCTTGAGGTTTTATGTTTGTTCAAGCATATTTCACAACCTTTAGCTCTAGTTAGCGTTATGCCGAACACATTCGGTGACGTTAGTCATGATCACTGAGTGATCCTAGTATTAAAAGGCCAAGATTCTTTTCAAATTCATAAAGAAAACCCTTTGAATTTTTTACAATTTTTCTTCCTCTTTTCTTGAAATACCTTTTTAGAGTGTGTAGCATATTGTGTGTCTAATTATTAAGTACAAGTAGTGGATATTTTTTCTAGATCAGTCTACCTAACCCTAATCTTCCTTGTTTTTGTGTTTTGCTTTCTTGTGGCAGTTGGTTTTCGATATCCCATTTTTCATTTTAAGCTTAAAATTATGTTTAACATATGGGCATTAGGCCATGTGCTGCATGTGATTGTTTTATTCCAATGGGTATTGCTATAATGATCGTATTGGACATTTTCCATGAGTTTTGTGCTTTTGTTTGTGCCTATCAATTGCTAAACTTAATTGTGTTGGTTAAAAGTTGAAATTTAACCCTTATATTCAGTGGATCTTGGTTGAATTGGATGTGGGAGAAGTTTAAGTAACCCAATGGTGACCCGATTGCATGATATTTCCAAATGATAAATTGAGTGACGACTTTCTTAAGGTCATATTATAAATTTGAACAATACATTGTGATATCTAGGGGAAGTATTATTAACCATGAATAGATAAGCATGTGGTTTGATTGTAATGTTGTTGGGAAACTTGGATTTGCTGTATATGTTGGGTTTGTCTACGAAAATTAGGCACTTGGTTGAACAACTCTTATTCGGCGGGCTTGTCTTAGCTCACGAATCTTTTAAGAAGAATTGTCGAGTAAGCCCCAGCTCACCTTCTTAAGTGAATATGTGACCTTGGGTACTCTCCTATTCGTTAAACTTGTCTTAGTTCACTAAACACAGTCGTTGTATCACAAATTGGGAGTGGACATCACCTTTGATGCCTGTTTCTTTTCATGTTGCACTGTTAGTTTTAGCAAACTTGTCTTAGCCCACCGAAACCAACTCGGTGATTCACCGAGTTGGAATTGACTCCGCCCATTCTGCCTAAATTCCTTGATATTGGCTGCTATATGATTCGATAAGCTCTTTGGAGCTTGCCTATCTTGTTATTGTGCGAGCTGCAAGACATTTTTTAACTGTGTTTTCAATTGAGTTTTATGTCAGCTAATCTTCACTGATTCTGTGGTTGAATATTTGTTCTTTGTATATTTTGGCAAAACAAAAGGTAAATAGATAGTCTTCTTAGACAAGGAGTCAGACATGACCTCTTCTCCTTCTCCCCCTCCTTTAAAAAGGCATAGGGGCAGCACTATTAGTAAGCCATTTGAGGCTCATTGTCAATAACAAACCACCTCACAAGCCTCTACACATGCATGTATTCAACCGACAAGGGCGGTCGCAAGAAAAAGGACGGGCATATGGTCCAAACTAATGCTACCTTCTCTTACCCAAGCGCCAACATCAATAGTTCTCTTGATAATCTCCCAAAAAGGCCTAAATAGGCCCAAGAAAGTTGAGAACACACCATTCTTGAGAGTCATTTGGAGAACATACCATTCTTGAGAAGAGACGACTTTTAACAGATAGTGTTATGAGTAATCATCGATAAATATAGGACATCATACAATTTCATAAGTTTCAGGGGATTACATGACCCCGAAACTCTTATGTTCCAGCCTAGGTGCATGAGTTTTATACGACAAATGCTCAGGCCTAACCAAAAAAATGAAGGGAACAATTATAAAGCCCTTGGATGAAGTGGATGTGTTTGGCAAGAAGTTGTAACGCCAAGCCGGTGCACTCAACATTGAACTGGGGATGACAGAATTTAAAGCCGAGGTGTTTTAACTTTGAATGAAACATGACCTTGATTCTTTGAAATGTTGGTTTGCCCCGCTTATATCTGATATTTCTCCTCCTTGGATGGTTGAAGGTACCTGAATAAAGAATAAGGACTTAAATAATGTGGCCTAATACTGGTTCGAATTCATTACCATTAATAGCTTGTCCTCATAGAATGAATCTATCCTTCTACATCCTAAAGTGGTATTAGTGGGCATTACAATTGATTAGGTGGACATTAATTTGGGACGTGCGTAGTTGATCAAACACCTTTGGCTTTTTCGGCCACCACATTTGCTCCTTCTATGGAGCAAGAAGGTAAATCTCCCACTATACCTCTTATTCTTACTACTACTACTACTACTACTACTATTAGTATTGTTGTTGTTATTGTGCCTGCTCCCGTAACTACATCTCGTCCCTCCTTGAATCAGACATTGATTTATCAACGGTTGAGAAGGACATACCAGCGGTGATTGACAGAGAAATTGATAGGGTGATGGCCCTTTAAAGGGATAAGGTGACCTACTGTGAGGAATTGGTTGAGTAACACGGGATGAGGTTGGATAACCTCAATGCTTGATTAGAGGCTGAAGAGAAGGCCAAAGGTAGTTCTGGTGTGCTTGATACCATGAGAGGTATACTTATTACTTTGCTAATGAATGTAGACCAGCTGCGGTGTATTGGTATTTTGATGCTATGGGGCAATGTTCCCCTACCAGACATTCTAGCCTCTATGCCACAAACAATGCCCAGCAATGAGACTTCTTCTAGTGTGAAACTAAGTAGAATAGCTGAGAGTGTTCCAACTGTTGTTACGGATGCTGCTGATGATAATTAGTTAGCTGATGATGATTTGGCCGAGGAGACCAATGAGGATTAAGTGAGAGAGATGAGGATGAACATGGGATTGTGTAGATACTTTTTTTCATTGAAGGACACTAAGGAGATGACTGTCCAGGCTACCTTGGAGAGATTTATTCAGGAGACCTCCACAATCAACACCACTGGAGCCTCTTTAGACTCTACCATTCCTCCCAGTGATGTGCAGGGCACTAATGCACCAGCTGATGCTACATGTGATTCTATTGTTGAGCTTTGATGCCCCAGACAATTCTACTCCTCTAGAGACTCCTCCTGTTGATAGCACTCCATAGGCTTATCTTGTCAAGGGGACATTTTGACTCTTCCTCCTTTACTTTGGAATTTTGCATTGAGGACACTGCTTTTATTTTTTGTGGGGTGAGTGCCTTTGTGCTAATATTACCCTTTTTCTTTGTATTTTGTTGTTTTCATGTTTTGGATTATTGAAGTATTTTACTTTTGTTTATATTAGAGTGTTTCATTTGGTTTGGGTTTATCTCTTGTTGCCTCTCTTTTTTTCCCTCAAATTTGAAACTACCCTATGAGTTTTGAAAATTGTGAAATTCTTGAATTTTCATTAATAATATTTTGAGGATCAATTATGCTCTATAGCGATGTCTTGAATAATACTTGTGATGAGCATGATGTATAGTTTTTGTGTAGCAATAATGAAATTTATGTGGTTGCACTTTTCAGAGATCTCTTTGAATCTTTTGTTGAATAACTGTGTTTTGATCTTTTCAGGTTGTGCTAAATTAGTGTATTTGGAAGTGTCAAGCGTGGTGAGGTCTCACTTCAAAGAATGTGAGTGGGATCCTAGATTGCTCATTGTTAGTATAATTGTCTAAACCTTGGTAAATATATGTCGTGATCTTGGGCAACAATTCTAGGATGGAACCTAAATTTCCATATAATTAGTGACTACTTTTCTAAGGTGTGCATCCATTTTGGCACTATTTTAAGCCTAAACCATTTGCTGAGAAAACCAAATTAAAACCTCTTGAGAAAAATTATCACCACCATGTCACCCAAAATCCTTTCTGAAGTATTGTTATGGTTGAATAGAAAACTTAGGACAAAAGCCTAAGATGGAGGGATGTAGAAGGAAAGAAGGAATGAAAGCCTTGAGGGGAAAAGAAAGAAGAAATGAGACCAAACTTTGAAGTTTGTTACAAAAAGAAGTAACCCCTCCTAATAAAACAATAAAGGGAAAAGAAAAATATTGTGGTGAATCATTTTGAAAATTGGAAATGAAAAAGAGTAGTTGATGAAAAAAAAAGGGATTCAGAATGAAGTGAGTGAAAAGTCAAAGTTTGACTTCACAAATTAAAAAGAATGAAAAGTACTTTAGAAGAGGTGAAGATGATTGTAACAATGCTTTGAAAATATGGAGTCACTAAGCTAAATTTACCATTCCTTAACCCTTATCCCCATTACCAGCCTAAAAGACCCTTGAGATCTTAGATGAACTAGGTTGTGTGATTATTGAAAAATATGGGCAAACCTATGGGATGAAGCTTTCATGTATTTCTTTTTTTAGAGAGTGCGGGTTGCATAGATTCCTTATTTCATTGATGATTTGCTTTGTAATAACATGCAATTGTTCTTGATGTGAGGGCACTCGAATGCATTTTTTGAAACATTGTCTTGCATTAGAAAAGAACCTATAGTGAGCCCGAGCTTGTGTTGAAATAAGCTATTGATCATTTGAAGCTTTTTTTTTTTTATCATGATTGAGTGCAGTGTACTGTAGAGATTAGTCTTGTAATGACACTTGCATGTTAGGCGCTCTAATTAAATATTATTGTAAACACCCTTATTGAGCTGATTGTGTTCTTGATTTACTTGAGGACAAACAAAAGTTTAAGTTGGAGGTGTTAATGAGTGGTAGATTTACAGTCATTTGAGGCCTATTTAACTCGACCATGAATGTCCTCAATGCCTAGTTATGTCTTATTCTAATGATATTTTGATAACATGCAGCTATGAAGGCTAAAGAACAAGGCAAGGATAAATGTTCTAAAGAATGGCCAAAACTGTAAAAAGAAGTATAAGCTATACAGTGATGATCTCAAAACATTAATGATTGATGACCTAGTGAGCATGACCTCGCCCAAAGTAACAGTGCACAAAACTAACATTAATTAAGGTAGGTTGGTGAACTCCAAAAGCAAAGGCAAGTCATTGAATGAGAAGGGCAAACTTGTTAACCATCACTGAAACTGACAGTGCAAGGGGAAAAATTGAAGGCTTAAAAGGTGAACTAATGTGGTACTCGGTAATACTCTAAATGTGAAGGGAAGAATCGAATAAACTAATTGACTGAGGTTGAAACACCTGAAGCCTAGACCAAGAAAAGTTGAGCTGGAGAGAAATCAATCCACCCATTGTGATCAGCGATCCTAACTAATGTCACCTAATGGTAGCGTGTTGAGTTTTGGGCCAAATTTTGAGAAACTATAAATAGCCCAAAGGAGAGAGAAAAATAGAGGTCACGTGTGTTGCAATAGTTTTTGATGTATGCACGAGTGATGAGAAAACACTTTACCTTGTGAAGAACACTTTCTAGTTTTTTTTCCGGACTTTTCAACTATGTTCTTGAAATTGACAAATTGAAGTTTAATCCATAGTGGATTTGCTTGTAATTGCTCATATTCATGTTACCCATGACTGCTTTCATGAACAATATAATTTCTTTACTTTTTGTGATGGGTGGCTCAAAACCCCAAGATATGGGGTGCAATTATGGGGTAGAATGTTGATTTAATGTTGTGGGTATTGTTTTATGCTCTATTTTGTTGTTGTTCATACACGAGTTTGGGCTAATTAGCATGAGTTTTAAATTATGGGTTAAGATTGCAAACTTAATTCCTACTTCGTGTAACACTTCAAAAATCAAAACTAAGATTGAACAAGAGAGAACGACAAACAGGAGGGGGTCCACAAGCTATGAAGAGGACCACGACCCGTCACCCTGCTCGTGGTTGTGCACCCAGCATAATGTGAAAGACCACGGACCACTAAACGGTTCGTGGAGCTCCACACGGTCCGTGAAATGGCCCCTGAGGGGGACACAGAACCACTATGTCTACAGTGAAGGACCACGTACCACTAGATGGTCCGTGGATCTTCACACGAGTTGTGAAGTGGCTTGTGAAAGAGGTTGACGAACTTTCAGAATTGGGTCAACTTCAAATGATCATATCTTTCAGCATAAAATTATTTAGGTGGCCCACAACCTATCAAATTAAAGGTCTTTGAGTCCTCTTTCCAATGCCATAAAGTTTGCATAATTCTATGCTTGGAGTAAAAACTTATGCTCGTTTAAGTGAAGCTCTATTGGGTAGAGCAATTTTACGACCCACTTGATGGGCCGTTGTGCACTACAAAGCCCCTAAAGCTTGTCTTGAAGTCACATCGTCAGATTTTAAGTGAGTTTTCAGCCTCAAAGTCACTAGTTAAGCACCATGAATATCTAAACGATTCCTAACGATCCACACGAACTGTGAAGTCATTCGTGAAGGGACTTGTTAGACTTAGAGTTTAGGGTCAAATTTAAATGACCATATAATTAAGCACAAAATGAACTAGGTAGCCCATGACCTATCAAATGAAAGATAATTGAGTCCTCTTTCCAACACCACCAAGCTTGCTAAAATTCAAGCTCAGAGTAAGATGTTAGTCTCATTTTCGTGAAGACTTGTATGGAAGGGCATCTTCACGAGATGCTAGATGGGCTTTGGTCATCATGACGGCCCGTGAAGCCAATGTTGTAATCACTTCGGCAATAATTAAGTCACGGTCGCATTGGTCTTTTCCCTTATGCGTTGGGCACTTAAACTATGTCATTTGATGCCTAATCAACGTCGTTTTACTCAGTCTAAGCCTAATGATCTAGTCAGAAAATACCCAGAACCCTCATTCTCCAAAAATCCCCCAACTTAGATCGAAAAGAATAGGAAAAGTCGACCGTTTCTCCTAAGAACAAACATGAGTTTTCTTTGAAGTTTATCCCCAAAATCCGAAGGATTTCTTCATGGATTTCATCACCATGTATGTGGGAATTTACTAGTGGGTTCCTTTCACCCATTAGGTCTCTAGAATTCAATTAGTTCTTCAGATTCTCATAAACTATCCAAACCTAGTGTATCTATATTTTCAACATTTATCTTGATTATGGTTCCTTTTATCTAAATAACTCGTTTCTTCATGATTTAGTATAATTCCATGCATAGCAATCAGAACCCTATCTTGTGTAAATTTATCTTAGTACAAAATTAAAATTGCTAGGCCAGTTAGATATAAATTCATGCTTCAGATTTAGAATGCCATATTCTCAGTATATAAATATTGCATTCTCAGAGAGCATGTAAATTTTTGAGCTATTCATATTTAATGCATTTTAGGTCCATGAATATTCAGATGGGGATAGACTAAGCACCAAATTGGACTAGGGTTCAACATACCCTCAAAAGACCCTGAACAACGTACCCACGTAGGTTTATAAGTCCCCTCAGTTGGTTATCACTTTTAATGATCACACCACATTCATACCTATATACCCGTCTCAAGCTATATTAGGTCCTTTTGATGGGGCTTATGCATCGGAATCCACATTTAGCTCACGTCGTTTATGTCGGTCAATAGTAGCTTCCACATGCATACTTTTAGTGTATTGACCAAATTTTCAACATTTACCTCAGTATATAGTTCAACATGTTATCTTCATGATTATTACTTGGTCATTGCATTCAGTTTAGTTTTCAGTTATACTTCATTACATATCTATATCCTTGTTCAAATTATATCATTGCTCAGTTATGCATTGTTCAGTTTATATTCATTTTTTAGCTTAGCATATATATATCTTGCATGCTCAGTACATTTAATATACTGACACATATTTTTGCGCTACATTATTTCATGATGTAGGTTAAGGCACTGAGCATTCAGATCACGCTTAGTTCAATTCATAGTCCGACTTTAGCAGCTTCAGTAGCGAGTCCTCATACTTCGAGGACAATAAACATGTTTTCTATTTTAGTCTTCACTTTGAGTTTCTTATTTTGTTAGAGTTAGCTGAGGGCATGTCCCAACAACTCAACTTAGTTAGAGGCCTTTTAGACATAGTAGTAGATTCAACTAGAATTGTTAAGTGTTGTTTCAATAGTCACTAAACTCTTCTCATGTTTCATATATTCAGACTAGTTGGGTTTTTCACTATTTCAGTTATCAACTATTTTTAGCTTCTGCATAATACATGATTTACTAAGTTATTTACTTAGTGTGTTTGTTATATGCTAGACTCAGGGTTAGTTTGGGGTCACTCATGATCCTAGGTCATGTGTTACATCTATGGGGTAGCTTCGGGGCGTGGAAAACTTGGTATCAGAGCATCAGGTTCAAAAGTCCTAGGGTGTCGCAAAGTTGCACTAAGTAGAGTCTCTTACATAAGTATGAATCATGTCACATCTATTAGGGGGAGGCTACAAAGTTTTCTAAGCAAAAAAACTTCTCTTCATTTGCTATTCTTATCGTGCGTGATGTGTGATTCAACTTCTCCTTTCTAATCCATCGTTGTACATTTCAGATCAGGACTCTTCGTAGAGATAACACAAGGAATACCAATGCCCGCATATGCAGATCCTCCAATCATAAACTATGAGGTTACAAATGCAGAGTTCTGCAATGCGATCCAGCTATTGGCCTTAGTTCTTACAAACTCCACTGGTGAATCAAGTGCCGCTAGGGTTTGTGACTTTGTTCATATGAATCCGCTAAATTTTCTAGGTCGAATGTTGGTAAAGACCCATAAAATTTTGTTGATGAGGTAAAGAAGATTCTTGGAGTAATGCAAGTCACTGGTACTAAGAGCGTTGAGCTAGCATCCTATTGACTGAAAGATGTGGCTTATATTTGGTTGACACAATAAAAGAAAAATAGAGGTGACAATGCAGCTCTTGTGACATGGAATTATTTTGTCGGAGCTTTTATGGACAAGTTCTTCTCGAGAGAGTTAGGGGACGCCAAGGCCCAAGAGTTTATGAACTTGAATATGGTTCGATGTCAGTCCAAGAATACATGCTGGAGTTCACTCAGCTCTCCAAGTATGCCCCACATATGGTTACAGATTTGAGGGCATAAATGAGCAAGTTCTTGTTTTAAGTATCTGATTTAGTAAAGACCGAGTTCTAGATTGTTATGTTGTTAGGGGATATGGATATCTCAAGACTCATGACTCATGCTAAGCAGGTTGAGGGAGATAAGCATAGGGAAATTCCTAAGGACAACGAGATGGATAGAACAGGGAATTAATAATACTTTCAACAAAGGTCGGGTGGTGGAAATCGGTCATAGTTTCAGCAGAAGTCTACAACCTTAGCACCTTCATCAGATAGCGCTTTGTCCCCCAGGTTTAGACATTATTAGTAAGGTAGTGCATCAAGCTCTAAGTCACAACGGAGTGCTTTAGGTAATCGAACTTTTCCAACTTGCCTAAAGTGTGGTGAGAACCATCCGAATGAGTGTCTTCCTAAAAGAGAAGGGTGTTTTAGATGCGGTCAATCTGATTATAGGTTGAAGGATTGCCCTTCTTCCAAGTAAGGACAACGAGGTAATAGGGCTCAATCTACTACTTTAACAGTGCCGGTAGGGCGCCCCACTCAATAGGGTTCCTCATCTGGTACAGATGGCGGTCAGTGCCCTAATATGTTGTATGCTCTCCAGGACCATGAAGATTCTCCTGATGTGGTCACTATACATTACAAGTCCTTCATTTAGATGTTTATGCATGATTAGATCCATGGGCTACATTGTTTTTTATAACTCCCTATATAACAGTAAAATTTGGTGTCAGTCCATAACTCTCTCAGAACCCATCTCTATCTCTACTCCAGTTGGTGACCCAGTTATCGCTAGACGGTTATACAGAAATTGCCCTGTCACAGTCTCTCAAAAATTCAACTCAGTAGAAATTGTAGATTTTGCTATCATGCTAGACATGGATTAGTTACATTTCTGTTATGCCTGAGTCGATTGTAGAATTAGGACCGTTCGCTTTGAGTTTCAAGACGAGCCAGTCTTAGAGTGGAAGGGTAGTAACTCTGTGCCTATAGGTCAATTTATCTCTTACCTTAAGGATAGGAAAATGATTTTTAAAGGATATATCTATCATCTTGTTTTAGTTAATGAATCAAACTCTGAAACCCCAACTCTTGAGTCAGTCCCTATCGTAAATAAGTTTCCAGAAGTGTTCCTAGAAGATCTTCCCAGAGTTCCTCTCGAAAGAGAAATTGACTTTGGAATAGATCTCCTTCCATATACCCAACCCATTTCGATTCCTTCTTACAGAATTGCTCCAACTAAGCTAAAGGAATTGAAAGAAAAGTTGAAAGACCTTCTAGATAAAGGCTTCATCAGACCAATGGGGTGCTCCAGTCTTGTTCGTACGAAAGAAAGATGGTTCTCTAAGGATGTGCATTGCCTATCGTCAGTTAAAAATAGTCACAATCAAGAATAAGTATCCCATCCCTAGGATTGATGACTTTTTCGACGAACTTCAAGGTGCTAGTTGCTTTTCTATGATAAACCTCACATTCGGCTACCATCAGCTCAAAGTCAGAGATAGTGACATCCTGAAAATAGCCTTTAGGACTCAGTATGGTCACTTTAAATTGTAGTTATGTCTTTTGGACTAACGAATGATCCTGCAGCTTTCATGGACTTTTCTTGGTCATGTGGTATCCAACGAAGGGATCCGAGTAGATTTTTAGAAAATTGAGGAAGTAAAGCCTTGAACCAAACCCAACTCTTCGATTGGTATCAAAAGTTTCTTGGATTTAGCCGGTTACTACCGAAGGTTTGTTGAAGGATTTTAATTCATACCTTCTCCATTGACCATGTTGACTCAGAAAAAAGTTAAGTTTTAGTGGTCAGATGAGTGTGATAAAAGCTTCTCACAACTGAAGACTAGGTTGACTGCAACTCCTATCTTGACTCTACCATATGGGTAAGATGGTTATGTGATTTATTGTGATGCATCTAGGTTCGGTCTAGGTTGTGTGTTGATGCAGAGAGGTAAGATCATAGCTTATTCCTTTAGACAACTTAAGGTCAATGAGATAAGTTACCCGACTCATGTCCTTGAGCTTGCAATAGTAGCGTATTCCCTAAAGATATGGAGACATTTATTGTATGATGTTCATGTTGATGTGTTCACAAATCATAGGAGCCTCCCGTATGTTTTCACCTAGAAAGAGTCAAAACTTCGTCAGAGAAGAGGGCTTGAATTCCTCAAAGACTATTACATGAATGTTCTTTATCATCCGGGTAAGGCCAATGTAGTGGCTGAAGCCCTCAACAGACTATCCATGGATAATGTAGCATATGTTGAGAAATAGAAGAAAGAATTAGCCAAATATGTTCACTGGCTTGCTCACTTAGGAATTTGCCTTATGGACATGTCAGATGATGGTGTGATAGTTCAAAATGGTTCACAATCTTCATTGGTAACGGAGGTCAAGGAAAAATAGGATAGCGATCCTATAATACTTCAGGTGAAAGGTGCAGTTCATCAGTAAAGAGTTGAGGTTTTCTCCCAAGGTGTAGATGGTGTGCTTCGTTACCAGGGTCACTTATTTGTTCCTAATATGAGTGAGTTGAGGAAGAAAATCCTTACAGAACCCCATTATTCTAGGTACTCTATTCATCCTGGTGTGACTAAAATGTACCGTGTTCTACAAAAAGTGTTTTGGTGGAACAGCATGAAGAGAGACATCGCAGATTTTGTAGCTAGCTGTCCTAACTCTGAACAGGTTAAAGTAGAATATCAGGCACTAGGAGGAGTGACTTAAGAGATTAGCATTCCTATATGGAAGTGGGAAGTGATAAAAATTGACTTCATTACTGGTTTACCTCGTACTCACAAAGAACATGACTCCATTTGGTTGATAATGGACAGAGTCACTAAGTCAACTCACTTCTTGGCTATCAAGACTACAATTCAGTGGAGGATTACGCCAAACTTTACATCAGCAAGATAGTCAGGTTGCATGGTGTTCCCTTGTCGATCATCTCATATTCTGGTCCTTAGTTTACCTCTCATTTCTGGAAATCGTTTAAACAAGGTCTAGGTACTAAAGTAAATCTAGTATAACAAGGTTAGGTAGAGCGTACCATTAAGAGCTTAGAGTAAATGTTGAGATCTTGCGTGATCAATTTGAAGGGTAGTTGGGATGCAAAAGTAGCTATAATAGCCAATTATCCTCACGTCTTTCCTTCTGATACCGTTTCAGCTTGAGGTAATAGTTTCTCTCCAGTCTCTTAGTTTGTTCTTGTGTAATTCAGTATTAGTATCTTGTTCCTTAACTTATCCTTGCATTTCAGCATATTTGCATGTTCATGAAACTTAGTTATAGATATTAGTTTCTAGTATTCCGTTGGTAGGGATTTCTGCCCTTTCCTCCAAACTATCCTTAATTAGACTTCATTCGAGGATAAATAACCCCAAGGGGGAGATATTGTAACACCTCGAAAATCAGAGCTAAGGTTGAACAAGAGAGATGAGCAAACCATAGAGGGGGTCCACGGGCTATGAAGAGGACAGCGACCCATCACCCTGCTTGTGGTTGTTCACCCAACAAAAAGTGAAAGACCACAGACCACTAAAAGGTCCTTGGAGCTCTAGACGGGTTGTGAAGTGGTCTATGTGGAGGACAATGAACCACCATGGCTACTGTGATGGACCACGTACCACTAGAAGGTCTGTGGAGCTTCACACGAGCCGTGAAGTGGCTTGTGAAAGAGGCTTGACAGACTTTCAGGTTTGGGTCTATTTTAAATGATCACATCATTTAGCAAAAAATAATTTAGGTGCCCACAACCTATCATATTAAAGGTTTTTGAGTCCTCTTTCCAACACCACCAAGTTTGTGTGATTCCGAGCTCGAGTAAAAAGTTATGCACATTTTAGTGAATCCCTGTCAGGCAACGCATCTTCTCGACCCACTTGATGGGCCATGGTGCTCTAGATGGACCGTGAAGCCTATCTTGAAGTCACATCATCAGCTTTTAAGTGAGTTTTCACTCCCAAAGTCACTAGTTAAACACCACAGACTTCTAAACGGTTCGTAAAGCTCTACACAGACCGTGAAGTCGTTCATGAAGGGGACTTGTCAGACCCAGAATTAAGGGTCAAAATTAAACGACCATATATGTAACACCCCGTATTCTAGAAAATCAAAAATGTAGAAAATTCCAAAAGTTGCAGGTGCCACCAATGGACACCATCCATGAACCGTAGGGTGACCCACGGATTGTAGGTGGGGTCTGTGGTTGGCTACCTGCAGCCCCTCCATAGAAAGCCAAGAAATTTTGGCCAAGTCCAGGACCTACGGACCATAGGTGGGACCATAGTCCATGGTCCATGTCATGGTTCAGACCCCCAGCCTTCAACTGCCAGACACCTTTTGACGGTTGACCGGGATGGACCGTCAGTTGATCCCGACAGCTTTTAAGTCAGGGGTCGTTTGGTCTTTTACATATGTGTTGAATACCTAAACTACACCATTTTGGTCAGTTTTAGCCTAGTAACTTAATTACATTTTACCCAAGTCAACTCATTCTCCAAAATTCATCCAAGTTGAACGAAAAAGAGGAGAAAGAGTCGACCAACCATCTCCAAGAATGCAACAAAGTTTCATCCAGTTCCAGCCCCAAAATCGAAAGATTTCTCCGTTGAATTCGTCACCAGGTATGTGGGATTTCACTAATGGGTTTCTTTCACCCATTAGGTCCCTAGAATTCAGTCAGAATCTTGATTCCCTAAATATTGCTTAGACCTAGGGTTTCTAGAACTTTAGATAATTGTTGTGATTTAGCTGTTAAAATACTCCAAATTAGATGATCATGATTCCACAACATTGTTGCTTAGTTCCTTGCATGAAATTTAGAACCCTAGTTGTGTAGATTTGTTTAGTGCATGAATTACAAATGCTAGGTCAGTTTATACAGATATACATGCATCCGTTTTCAAATGTTTCATTATAAGTACTTAATGTTGCATTTTCTGTTATTTCATTTATGTTGTAACTTATACATTCTAGTTGTGAGTAGGCTTAATACCAAGTTGGATTAGGGTCATACACCCTCATAGTCCCAAAACTACGTGCCCCCATAGGTAAGCCCTTTATGTGGGTATTATACTTAGTGATCATGCCATCCATGCCTTTATACCCTTGGAAAGGTATATTGGGTCCTATCGATGGGGCGTATACATCGGACTCCACATTTAGATCATGTGGTTTTATGTCGGTTAGTAGTAGCTCCCATAGTCAGATTCTATTGCAGTGACCAGGTTTCAGCATGTAATGTACTTGATCATTGCATTTAGTTTAGTTCATATTCAGTATGTTCAGTATATTCATCATGTTCAGATTATATCATTGATAACTATGCTTTATTTCAGTTATGTATATGTTGTTCAGCTTTATCCTATCCAGCATGCTAAGTACACTTCAAGTACTGTAGCATACTCTGCGCTACATCTTCTTGTGATGTAGGTTCAAGTCCTCAGCATTCAGATCACGCATAGATCCTTTCCCGATCTCCAATTTAGCAGTATCAGTGGTGAGTCCTCATTCTTCAAGGATGATTGACATGTCTTTTATTCAGTCATTCTTGTTTTCGTTTCAGTTTTGCTAGAGTTAGATAGGGGCATGTCCCTGCATCTCTAGTCAGTTAGAGGCTTTCGTTCAGACATAGTTAGATTCAGTTTTAGTTTGAGTTTGATCTTTCAGTTGTTATTGAACTATCAATTTTTGTATATTCAGATTAGCATTGGGTATTCCCCACTTTTAGTTAATCACGTTTTTAAGCTTCTGCATAGTATACTTTATTTAGTAATCTTTTAGTGTTCTTATGGTATGCCAACTCAAGGTTAGCTTGGGGTCACTCGTGATCCTAGGTCCCGTGTTTATGTCTTGGGGGTAGCCTCGAGGCGTGACAAACTTGGTATTAGAGCCTTAGGTTTAATAGTCCTTGGATGTCTGAAATGCCGCACTAAGTATATTCCATTTCAAGGGTGTGCAACGCGCCACATTTATGAGGGAGAGGCTACAAAGTGTTTTAGGAAAACCTACACTTTCTTGATATTCTTATCGTTCATAGGTATGATCTTTTTCCTAACTCGACGTTATGTATTTTTAGATCATGCCTCCGCGTAGAGCTTACGCAAGGAATGATAATGCCCGCAATGCTAACGCAGTTTATCCAATCCTAGATTATGAAGTTTTGAAATGCCATTCAACTTTTTACCCAGAGTGTAGCCAACCAGAACAATCAGTAGGTTCAGTTCCTGAAAATGCTAGTGGTGGATCAGTGGCAGCTAGGGTTCGTGATTTTGTTAGGATGAATCCACTTGAGTTTCTAGGTTCGCAAGTTGGTGAGGATCCCCAGAATTTTATTGACGAGGTCAAGAAGATCTTTGGAGTGATGCAAGTAACTTGGAATGATAGGGTAAAGTTGTCGTCCTACTAGCTCAAGGATGTAGCTCATATTTGGCTCACTCAATGGAAGGAAAACAAGGGTGAGAATGTAGCTCCTGTGACTTGGGAGTGTTCTAACGGAGCTTTTCTGGACATGTTCTTTCCAAGAGAGTTGAGAGAGGCAAACGCCTAGCAGTTCATGAATTTGAGGCAAGGTTCTATGACAGTCCAAGAGTACGGAATTAAGTTAGCCTAGCTCTCCTTGTATGCCCCACATATGGTTGCCGATCCCAGGGTACAAATGAGTAAGTTCCTTTTTGGTATATCTGACTTAGTGAAGACACAGTACAGAAACACTATGTTGTTGGAAGATATGAGTATTTCTAGGCTCATGACTCATGCTCAGCAGGTTGAGAGAGATAAACTTAGGGATAAGGCTAAGGACAAAAATAAGGCTAGGACAAGGAACTATGATTACTCTCATAAAAAAATGGGTGGTGAAAATCGCTCGCAGTTTCAACAGAAATCTTCAGCTCCAGCATCTTCATCAGATATCTTCAGCTCCAGCACCTTCATCAGTTTGTGCTCCATCCCCCAGGTTTCGACATGATAAAAAAGGTTGGGCACTAGGCTCTAAGTATTAGTGAAGTGTTTTAGGTACTTTAACCTACCCAACTTGTCGAAACTGTGGTAAGAACTATCCAGGCGAGTGTCTTATAGGAAAGGATGGATGTTTTAGGTATGGTCAGACTAGTCACAGGTTGAGAGATTGTCCTTCTTCTAAACAAATTCAAGGAGGTAGAACTAGTAGGGCTCAGTCTACAACTTTAGCAGCACCAACAGGTCGTCATACTCAGCATGGTACTACATCTGGTACATGTGGCGGTCAGCGCCAGAACATGTTGTATGCTCTCCAGACTCGCTAGGACCAGGAAGATTCTCCTAATGTGGTCACTGGTACGTTACGAGTCTTTCACTTAGATGTTTATGCTTTGTTAGATCCAAGGGTTACTCTTTCCTTGGTAACTTCATATATAGCAGTAAACTTCGATGGCAGTCCAAAAACTTTCTTAGAACCCTTCTTAGTCTCTACTCTAGTCGATGACCCAATTATAGCTAGACATGTATACAGAAATTGCCCTGTCACAGTCTCTCAGAAAATTACCTCAGCAGATCTTATAAAGTTAGAAATGGTAGACTTTGATATCATTCTAGGCATGAAATGGTTACATTCCTGTTATGCCTCAGTCGATAGTAGATCTAGGATCATTTGTTTTCAGTTTCCAAGCGAACCATTCTTAGAATGGAGAGTGTAGCTCAGTGCCGATGGGTCGATTCATTTCTTACCTTAAGGCAAGAAAGATGATATCTAAGGTGTATCTCTATCATTTAGTTTGGGTTAAGGATACAAGCTTCAAAACTCCAACTCTTGAGTCTGTTCCACTAGTTAATGAGTTTCCAAATATGTTTCCAAAATATCTTCCCGGAGTTCCTCCCGAAAGGGAAATCAACTTTGGAATTGATCTCCTTCCAGATACCCAGCCTATTTCTATTCCTCCATACATAATTGCTCTAACTGAGCTTAAGGAATTGAAAGAGTAGTTGAAAGACCCTCTAGATAAGGCCTTCATCCGACCTAGTATTTCCCCATGAGGTGCACCAGTGTTGTTTGTGAAAAAGAAAAATGGGTCTCTGATATGCTCAAATTACACTTCCCTACAGAAGTATAGCGATCGTTATCAAGTAGAGAACCCAACTTGTAGGTTGGGGTCGATCCCACGAGGAAATATGGTTTAGACTTTACTTTAACCGACGATTATATTCAATTAGTCAAAGAACTTCCAGAAACAAGTAATTAAAAGGGGGAGGGTTGTTTATATGAAACAAATAATAAGAAATCAGTAATCAAACAAAACTCAATTTTTAGTTGTTACCAAGATAAGAGAAATAACTAGGGCATACGTGTTCCCCACAAGCTCATAACGCAATAATCCTAGTAACAACAATCCTTTCCTACTGTATTACATGCAAAGTGATAAGTTCGGTATCTCTAAATCCTTGATCCGGCATCTAGAGAATTTCACCCCGCACCTCGATCCAGCTATGTGTGTATAATTTACTAACCCTTACCTTTACCTCATATTAGACATCATAATCGATGTTTAGCTTAGTTATTACTTCGCACCAATCGACACTAGTCTATTAGATAGTATCACACTAAATCTATTTTGATAATTCTTTTCTTGTTGATTACCTCCTTGATCCGGCAAGTAGCAACAAGGCGAGTTCTAACGTTGGCCACCGTTAAAAAGACTTCTAAACGAAAGAATTATCAATGCATGCAAAACACTATTCACGAATTGCTTATTTACTATTCATATTTTGTTAATCGCTCATGGTTCCCACAACCCTAGTTGTGGATGTAGTTACTCATATTGGCAAGAACACAATTCATAATTTTAGATAAAGAAATCATGAACTTACGTAAAAAAAATAATAAACCCAGAAATTCAACTTGAGTTGCAAAGCCAAAATCTTCAAAACGAACTTGTAAAATTAATAATTGCTAAAATTGTAATTCAATCTCCAAAGTCACCAAATAGAACTAGAATAATAATGTCTAACCCCCAAAAACGAGGTTTACATGCCCTATTTATAGAAAAACAAATCCTAATTTAAAAAGGAAACAATTTAAGGAAAGTTTGTTCAAGTACGCGTCTTCAATCCACGAGACTGACTTACGAACCGTCGATGGATCTATGGTCCGTAAGTCCCTTCCGTCAGCCAAGACTTGGAAAATATTTTAGCATCCAAAACTCAGCCTCTCTGAAGCAAACGATGGACTTGCAGTACGGACCGTAGATCGATCTACGGTCCGTCAATCCCCTCCGTAGCTCCATACTTAGAATCTTCAAAAATCAGGTACTGGAACCCTCGCAGTCTCCTTCTACGGTTTGACCAGTACAGTCCGTAGACCGATCTACGGACCGTCAATTGACACCGTGGTTCCACACTTGGTCAGATTTCCCTGATTTGTCATCCGTCCCTTGGCTGCTGATCTACGGTCATCACCTACGGACCGTCAATGGACCTACGGTCTGTAGATCTTCTCCGTGAAGGCTCTTCTTTTGCATTTTGATCAGTTGTCCCCATACTTCTACGCCTGAACATCTTTCCTACAAAAATATAATAAAACACATAAAAACCAATACAATAAGGCCCTAGACACACACAACTTGTAACTTAAATGTATTAGAAATATCGTAAACTCACGGTATATCAACACCCTCAACTTAAATTCATTGTTTGTCCTCAAGCGACGCAATACAACTCTAAATGACTCTTGTATAGAAGCAAGCATTTCAAGCCCAAGCAATCACGTGGCTCTCTACCCCCCTTACTTTTTAGATGCAACTTCGTTCTTTTAGACTCGACGAGCTAATCAATGCAGATCAAACTTTGACACAGATCGACCAACTAACACACAACCTGCACCTTATCACTATCACCAAGATACCAACTTTCTGACAATGTAACTAGTGCCCTTACTTCAAACGAAATCCCTTTTTCACAAAAATTGAATGTCATTTATGGTGTAAGGATTTATTCAACACTCACGCTCAGAAGTAATTTCAAATACAGTTAGTGTTTTATGCCATAAGCTTGCCCTTATTTTCACTACTTAGACTCTCCAAACTAGATTCTAGGATGACTATAGGACTTTATTGGCTTGTAACGTAGGCTCAGGGTCAGGTGTGGTACATTTGGGTACTGATTATTGACTTTCTGCCCTCCTTGACATTACACTTTGGCTTTTAACCTCTTTTTGCCCTATTTCTAGCATCATACAGTTTTACCTTCTTTCGCTTGATTTTCTTCAACCAAGGATGTGAATTCAGAATTTGTAACACTTTATTTTCTTCTCTCTCATTTTTTTTTAGCTTTTAACCAATCACATCCTTTCCACACGTTTTCTCTCTTCTTCACCTTACTCTTTTCATACCCATTCTTCTCTCAGTATCTTCTTTCATAGCCACCCTCAACTTATAAATTTTTCATTAGTTGAGGTGCACAATACCCGATGTCGGGTCAGGGCCAAGATTTGAAGTTACTTTTGCATTAGCCACCGTCAACTTAGGCTTTGGGCCTAAGTCGAAGTGCACATGTCCAAGGAGGGACCAGGGCCAACGTATTAGATTATGGGAATGTGAGTTTGGGGTTTTAGAAAGAAATGTTTTATTTTAGGCTCAAAGCTGGATCAAAAGGAACAGTTATTTCATTTGGTTGAATCCTTCTGGGCAATTTGCTGACCTTTCAGAACAATGACCTATGATCACTTCCTAACCTCTAGATTGAGTTGTCTTAGCAGGACTAACCGGGCAAGTTCTAGCTTTGCACAAAAACTGTTTGAACACAACGATTCTCACCCACTCTTGGCACATAGTTTCATTATCAGATTATTAGATTACTTAGTTCAAGTTTCAGCTCAAGTCATGCCATCAAGTTGATTTATTATGTCATACTCAGAGTTAATACAATCAACTAATCATAGCCTACAACATCTAGCATACATCCTAAAATTTGACGGGTATCATTTTTTATAAGCCATCATGCTTCATTCTGTATCATGCTTCTGCACATACAATCCTAAGACATGCCGGTTCAACAGAAATTAAACAGTCCTTTGGGAAAAAAGAACACAGGCAAGAAAACCCCAAGGGAGGATTCATGAGTTGGGTTATTCAGATTTCACCCTATCAATCACAATCCATTTTCCCCACCCCCAACAAAAATAGATGCAGTTGTCTCCAACACATATAGAAATAGTAAAAGAAAATAGATTGGGTAAAGCAAACCTGTGGCGCAAAGCGCCGGCAAATCATCAACAAGCAGGGGGGTTCGGTTGCCCGGAACCTGATGGAACTCCAGTGGGAGCACCCTCAGTAGTGCTCTCTAGCAATCTCTTTGCGTCTTCCGAAACAGGTTGGGCCGCTCCAACTAGGGCAGAGCTTGACGCCCCTGCTACTCTCTCACGCTCCCTCTGCTGGTGCAACTCTTCATCTACAATCGACGCCCTCCTAGCCTCCTTTTCCTGCTTACGCTGTCTCTTGAGGGTTTTCTCCTCCTCAGTGCGGTGAGAGCGGTGCCGCTTGCCTTTGGCCTGTGTAAGTGCCAGTCCCTCCTCGGCTGTCCCACTGAATAGGGCATCTAGCACTGTATCATCAGCCAGTGCAGTGGGGGCAACCTGAGGCTCAACTGAAGGTGCAGCAAGAATGGCTTCAACGTCAGACCGGAGGCTAGCTATGTCGGCCTGCAAAGCAGATATGTCTATGGCCAGGGCTGGTCGCTCGAGGACTCTCAGTTCGAAGGCATCTAGGTGATTATTAACAGTCTGGACCTTTCTGTCCATCATATCCTCCATCCTGTGCTCCACTCTAGCCTCGGACTCGGCGATCGACTTTTACATCCATGGCTGGATGTGATGTAGCAGTGTGGCCATCTGAGCCTCTAACTTCTGTACTCTGGCTAAGGGAACAACAGCAGCGCCTAACTGCGGTGTGGAACGGGAAAAGCTAGGGCCCATGCTAGCTGCCTGAGAAGAGAAGCCCAGGATAGTGTCGGTGTGATCGGGGGCGCTGAGGTCATCGCCCGGTGCCTACCTCACTGTGTCTGCAAGGTCGGTACCTAAAGGAGGTACCTCAGCCTGAGGCTCTCTGCGAGGTGCTGCTACATTCGCCTCATCTTGAATTAGACCGATGTCCAATGCTCCTGTAGGGTGGACTAGCCTGTCACAATGCTAGATCGGCACTCCAGAGTCCCTGCACAACTGAAAAATAAGGCATGGAAAGGGGTAAGTAGTGGAGGTCCTGAATGCCCTCTCGTGTATCTCTCGCCAAGAACATGCGGGAAAAGTCGATCTCTACTCCCGCTACCAATGCCGCTACCATGATCAAGAAGCCTCGTCCCACATTACTTGATTATCAGCTTTTGTTGGCGACACCCTGTTACGCACCAGTAACCAGAAGAACTTGGCCACAAAAGATAATGTCGCCTTCCGGATGCCCAAACGTGGAGCAGCGACCCATTCCGCACGCTCGCCATCTGTAGCAATGGATCTGGCCAACCAAAGTATCACAGCCTCTCGCTGCTCAAAATTTCTCTGGAAGGCACCACTCCGCACAATGTCCCATCTGTAGTCAAACTCTACTGTATTGAGGGACCAAGAGTGACCTGCAGTAGGACCATAGAGAAATCGTCTGATCGTGGCAGGTGATATGTCCACCGAGCACCCTCGAACCAATGTGGAAGTCAGCGGATCCTGAGCTAAGGGCTTTGACCTCTTAGAAATGGAGCCCCAGAGAGTGACAGCATAGGAAGCATAGAACTCCCGCACAATCTCCTCGCTGTACGTCCCTAGGTCTCGAGCCATCCAGTCACACTTGTGAAGGTTAAACAGTCGGTGAATGTCTGGAATAGTGTGCAAGCTCCCTATGAGAACTCTCCGCTCCTTTTTGATCAATCGGGCCATTTTCTATTTTTCATTGACCATCTTGGCATTTCGGTATATTTGCCATTGGCCCTCGACACACCACCTATTTAACTTGCCGGCTACAGGAGTGGGAACATCACTCGGGGGTGCGGGTATGGACTCCGAACTAGTAGCCTCGTCAGATGAGGCTGCTTGGTCATTTTCTCCCGACCCGATGGAAGATTTGGCATTGGACCCTGTAGCCTGGGCAGACTCGGATCATGAAGAATGGGCAGACTTGGAGCCTGAAGCATGGTCAGATCCAGATCCTAATGCAGACTCCTCTGAACTGGAAGCAGCCCCAGTTGGTGACCCGATCAGTGTGTGCTCCTCATCAGACTAGGAGACAGTGACTACGTCAGGAAGCACCTTCCGGGGTGTGTCTCTGGCGCGAGAAGTCCTAGTGTTGAGAGGTACGTATGCTGGATCAGTGTCGGTGTATGTGTCCTCATCAATCAACCGGAAACTAGGGGCAACAGATTTGGACTTTCCCCTTTTGGAGTAGGTGACCATCTTCTTGGGTGCCATTGTACCTGCGGGAACGATATTAGTGCCCAAAACTAACCAAAACTATGCTAAGAAAAAGTAAAAAAAAACTATAAACAAGCAATAACAAAGTCAAATTTTTTTGCAGAAACAGGCTACAGTGGTCATCCACGGAGGGTACCTACGGTCCGTAGACTGAGCTACGGCCTGTGGAACTCTGCCGTGGATCAGGGGACCAGAAATATAGGTTGCAGATGGAAACCACGAATGTGCAGAACAGTCCGTAGATCGATCTACGGACCGTAGTCCACTTCCGTGGTTTTACACTTGGATATTTTTGCGTATGCATCCAGTGACGAACCTCATCTAGGTCCGTAGATGGGTCTACGGTCCGTAGACGGGGTATCGTGGATGCCATTTGTGCCCAGAGTTTACCCTATCTTACTAATTAGACATATATGGTCCTAAATTTCAACATTAACAAGCCTCATCATGCATTTCAACACTCAATTATGCTAGTTCTTCATTCTTACGATTCCGATTGGTTACTTTAACACATAATTTAGATAATTTCTGGAACCCTAAGTCGAAACTTACATAAAGGCTTACAATCACATACAATCAAACTACACAATCACTATCTATCATTCCAAGGGTATTGTAAATTGTAAATTTATCATGTAATTACATCAAACAATAACCCTAAGTTAAGACCAAATTCCCGACTTCCTATATTCAAGCTATGAATTGAAATTCAAAGTGAGGGGCAAATTCATTACCTTGCAAGCAACGAGGAGTAGGGGATTGTGTGATAACACTTCTTAGCATGACAATTGAAACACCGCTATTGCTACTAACCCAACACCGGACCATTAAGAGTGAAATATGGAATGGGGAGTAAACTAAATTTAAGGGATTTTGGTAATATATGGAAGGGAGTGTGATGTATGGTAGTTATAGAGTGAATTAGGGAGTTGAAAAGGTGGGGGAAACGATTATGGGAGTAAAGGAGGGAATGGGAATGATTTTAAAACAAGGGGTTATTTAAATAGGAGGTCCGGGTCGGGTCAGATAGTCTTAGGGTTTGGACTCACGAGACCCCGTCTACGGTCTGTGAGTCGATCTATGGTCCGTAGATTAGGACCGTAGATCACTACTATAGTTGGAAAATTTTAGGGACTTACCTTGGATCTACGGACACCATTGACGGTCCGTGGATCAATCGACGGACCGTCGATGGGATCCGTAGACCTCTGCACCAGATTAATTTCTGCAGATTCATCATATGGTGTACCTGCACATGTAGCAACTATTAAGATATTATTTTATTTTATTTTATTTACATTTTCTTGACACTTTTTAGACACGGACCCTATACTAATTCTAGCCAACACTAAGAACTAAATTAATACAAAAATGCAAGTAATCAGAGAACACTAAACTACTAATTGGAAAATTTAACCCTATCATTGGCTAGATTGTACATCTTGGGTTGCCTCCCAAGCAGCGCTTGATTTAACGTCGCGGCACGACACAGGTGTCTTGATTACTCAGACTTCATCAAGATTGTAGGCCTCAATCACTTCTTGCACAGTTTCAAAGATTTCCCAGATAGATCTTAATCCTTTGCCCGTTCACCACGAACCTTGTTCCATCCTTTTTCTCAAGCTCAACCGCTCCATGCGAGAGCACTTTTGTGAGCAAAAATGGCCCTGTCCACTTGGACTTGAGTTTGCCTGGAAACAAGCGCAGCCTAGAGTTGAATAGCAGCACAAGATCACCAACCACAAATTCTCACTTTTCAATTCTTTGGTCATGATACCTCTTCATATTTTCTTTGTACAAGGATGAACTTTCATAAGCTTGTAGGCGAAACTCATCGAGCATATTCAAGTCATTCATCCTTTGGTTAGATACGGCGCTCCAATCCAAATTTAACTTCTTCATTGCCCACATAGCCTTATGCTCTAGCTCTACTAGTAGATGACAAGACTTACCATATACAAGTTGGTAAGGAGACATACCTATGGGGGTCTTGTATGCAGTGCGATATGCCCATAGGGCATCGTCAAGCTTCCTTGACCAATCCGTTCTATTAGCATTCACAGTCTTTGCCAATATCTGTTTGATCTCTCTCGTTGGATACTTCAACTTGACCACTAGTCCGTGGATGGTAAGGAGTGGCTACATTGTGACGGACACCATATTTCTCAAGTAGTGCCTTGAATAACCTATTACGAAGTGAGAACCTCCATCGCTAATTATGGCCCTCGGTGTACCAAATCTGGAGAAAATATTCTTTTTCAAGAATGCGGTGACACTTTTACCTTCATTGTTGGAGAGTGCAACTGCTTCTACCCATTTCGATACATAATCAACCGCAACAAGAATATACTTCATCCCATATGAACTAACAAATAGACCCATAAAATCAATGCCCCATACATCAAACAACTCTATCACTAATATAGGATTCATTGGGAGCTCTTGCCTCTTTGAAATCCCTCCTTCTCTTTGGCAACGATCACAAGATTTGGCGAAGTCATGAGCATCTTGGTGAATGGTGGGCCAATAGTACCCACATTGCAAAATCTTATGTACAGTCTGAATACCACTATGGTGCCCGCCAACAGGTGATGAATGGCATGCTTCAAGTACACTCAACATCTCAACCTCAGGCACACATCGACGAATAATCCCATCAGCAAAACTACGATACAAGTAAGGTTCATTCCAAAAGAATCTCTTCACATCATGCATAAATGTTCTTCTTTGGTGAAAAGACAAATCGGGGGGCATAATGTCGCTTGCCAAATAATTAGCAAAGTCGGCGAACCAAGGAATCAAATCATAAGAACCAGCCAATACCTTTTCATCTGGAAAAGCATCATTGATTTCAGCCCTATCTCCAAGCTTTAGCATAGCCTCTTCCCCTAATCTCGACAAGTGGTCGGCGACTTGATTTTCGGTCCCCTTTCTGTCTTTTACCACAAAATCAAACTCTTGTAGCAGTAATACCCATCTAATCAATCTCGGTTTTGCATCCTTTTTCGCCATCAAATACCGCAATGCAGAATGGTCAGTATGCACTATGACCTTAGTACCAAGCAAGTATGATCAAAATTTCTCGAATGCAAAACCACTGCAAGAAGTTCTTGTTCAGTCACAGTATAGTTCTTCTGAGCCATATTTAGAGCTTTACTGGCATAGTAAATAGGGTGTAGAATTTTCTCTAACCTTTGACCCAATACTACACCAAGCGCCAGTCCACTCGCATCGCACATTACCTCGAACGGTTGTCCCCAATCCGGTGAAATAATGATTGGTGTTGTAATCAACTTTTTCTTCAACTCTTCAAATGCTCTAAGACAGTCATCATCAAAATAGAACTTACACTCCTTCTCAAGCAATTTGCATAACGAATGTGCAATTTTGGAGAAGTCTTTGATGAATCTTCTATAAAAACCTGCATGCCCAAGAAAACTTCTAACACCTTTTACAGAGATAGGAGGTGGAAGCTTTTCTATTACCTCAACTTCAGCTCTATCAACCTCAATACCTTTCTCAGAAATGTGATGACCCAACACTATACCTTCTTTCACCATGAAATGACACTTCTCCCAATTCAGCACCAAGTTGCAGTCTTTACATTTTTTAAGCACCTCGGCCAGATTATCTAGACAATGGTCAAAGGAATCATCTAGAACTGAAAAATCATTCATGAACACTTCAATAGCATCCTCCACCATATCTGAAAATAACGACATCATACACCTCTGGAAGGTTGCTGGAGCATTGCACAACCCAAAAGGCATCCGTTTGAAAGCAAAAGTCCCATATGGACAAGTGAAGGTGGTCTTCTCTTGGTCTTCTGGAGCTATAGAAATTTGATTGTAGCCAGAATATCTATCAAGAAAACAATACCAACCCTTTCCTGCAAGTCTATCCAACATCTGGTCCATGAATGGCATGGGAAAGTGATCTTTTTCAGTCCATGCATTTAACTTTCGATAATTCATGCAAACTCTCCATCCAGTAACGGGCCTCATTGGAACAAGCTCATTCTTTTCATTTGGAACAACAGTCATATCTCCCTTCTTAGGCACGCACTGCACAGGACATACCCAACTACTATCTGCAATGGAATAGATGACTCTTGCATCCAGCCACTTTATGATCTCCTTTTTAACTACCTCTTGCATAGGTGGGTTTAATCTTCTTTGGTGCTCAATACTGGACTTATGCTTTGGCATGAGTTGGATTTTGTAAGAGCAAATACCAGGGGAAATCCCAATAATATCTGCAATAGTCCACCCAATAGCTCGCTTGAACCTCTTTAATACAGTCACCAAACACTCTTCTTGCCTTGAATTCAAATCTGCTGCAATGATGACCGGCAAAGTATTCTCTTCGCCTAAGTATGCATACCTCAAGTGCGGTGGTAGAGCCTTAAGCTCTAATTTTGGTGCCTCCTCAATAGATGGTCTTGTGGGTGGGGACTTGCGATTCTTCATGTCTAGCTCATACTTCTTTGGTTTGGACCGGTATTCATGCTTATCAAGTGCAGCCACCAACTCATTATATTCTTCAATACCATCACTATCAAAATTCATCATGACCGCTGCGAGTGCCTCAACACCTAGTCGCTCTTCAATCTGTACTTCTGACCCACTCTCAACTCTGTAGGTGATAGCAGATACTGTTTGGAGCTCACCATTCTGCTTCATGGACCTACAGATATTGAAAGTCGCTTCTTCATTGTTCAATTTGAACTTCATCTGTCCTTTTTCGATATCAACCAACGCACGCCCTGTAGCAAGAAATGGTCTCCCAAGGATGATGGGAACCTCAAAATCGACCTCACAGTCAAGAATCACAAAATCCGTCGGAAAGATGAAAGACTCCACTTTGACTAGCACATCATGGAGCACACTTATGGGCCTCTTCACAATCCGATCAGCCATTAATAACCGCATTGCAATGGGCTTTGGGTCTCCCAGACCCAACTTCTTGTAAATAGACAAAGGCATGAGATTGATGCTAGCACCAAGATCACATAATGCCTTAGCAAAGTGTAGCAACCCTATAGTACATGGGATCGTGAAAGCATCAGGATCTTCCTTCTTTTGCACCAAAGATCTTGTAGCAATAGCACTACAATGCTATAATTTGTCGTCATCTTCAAAACTCACAGACCTTTTCTTTGTCACCATATCTTTCATAAACTTGGCATACCCAGGCATTTGCTCCAATGCTTCTATCAAAGGAACATTGATAGAAAGCTGTTTCAACATAGTGATAAATCTGTGATATTTACCATCTTCAGCCTTCTTTACTAACCTCTGTGGAAAAGGTGGTGGCGGTCTAGGTATGGGGACCACTTTCTGAGGTATCTCAACTTCTTGTTCTGTCGCAGTCTCAGACTACTCTCTAACTTTCACCGCATCATCTGCTTTTCTAGTCTCAGTATCCACCACAGACAGCATAGGTGGATCTATGGTTTGCTTACCTCATCGAGTAGTAATTTCCATACAATGACCATCATTCTTGGGATTCTGGATGGTGTTGCTAGGAAGAGTGTCAGGTTGACGTGGGTTCACTATAGTAGATAACTGAGTCATTTGCTGCTCTAGATGCTTTATTGACACTGCATGGGCATCAACCTTTTGACCAATGCCAGATAAGTCGTTTCTCATCTCCTTCACATTCTCATGAGTTGCATCAAACCTTCTCATCATCTTCTGCATCATATCTTCAATCCGCGCCAAATTACCTCCAGCTTCCCTAGCACCAGATTCTCGATTTTGAGGGGGAACATAGGGTCCAACCCGATTGCTTCTGTTGCCATAATTGTTCCTGTTATAGTTGTTGTCGCGATTGAAGTTCCCATCCCGAACATAATGACCTTCTCGGTTGTAATTTCCATAGTTCCGACCTTGGTTTCCTTGACCTTGGCACCAATTTTCCGTGTTGGATCCTTGGGCATTTGGTCGAAAACCCCCCCGTCTGATCATTCACCGCATAAGTGTCCTCTTCATAGTAACACTCCTCAACCGGTGGTGGAGTTCTTGTTAAGTAGTTTACGCATTTACCTTTTCGCTCCTCCGCTACATGCTTCGGTACCAACCCCAACTCGTCCTCCTCTCGAGCCATCTTCTCACGAATATCATCTCGCAGAGTTGACAGCTTGCATTATGAACGGCAAATGTGTTTCTCCCAAAGATTCGCTCTCCTAATGCTCCATGCTTTATTGTTGCGAGAGATCCTCTCCAATTTTTTAAATCTGTGCATATGTACAATCACCATATGAACCCCCAAAGAATAATGTCAAGGACTGCTTTATTGTTATCATCATGTCCTCTATAGAAGTACTCCTTCGCCGACTCATCATCAATACGGTGATTTGGGACACTTCTAACGAATGCAAGTGAATCTGCCCCAAAGAGCCGCTCACGTACTCTCCGGTAATGCTACAAAATTGTTGACCCCGTCTTTGTGATTGAGATTCTTGGACACTGGATAGTACTTCGCTTTGAACACCTCCGCCAATTGGTCCCATGTAAATATTGAGTTATAAGGAAGTTCAGTGAACCATACTGCAGCGTCGCCTGTGAGTGACAAAGGAAACACTCGTAAACCAATGACGTCCATATCTAGGTCTGGTCTACCTACACAACTCTTGCAAACTACTCTTAGCTTGGCTAGGTGAGCATGTGGGTCCTCTGATGGCAATCCTGAGAATAAGCCTCTTGCTGTAAGCATCTACATCAAACTGTTAGTCACCACAAATGTATGCCCTGGAGGTAAAGAAGGTAGGACAATGGGTCCATCAGAGTTTTCTATGTTCAAGTTGCCCCGATAGTTGTCATATTGTCGTGGGCCTAGTGGATCTTGCGCCCTCAGTGGATCTCCCAATTGATTTTTAGCTGGAGCCTGGTTGTCCCCACCTACTACCCTCTGCTATTGTAATTCATCTGCATCATCCAAATCTCCTCCGATAGGATTAATTAGACCTCTTGGGTTATTCATTTTTTGTAAAGTGCGGTTTAGCTCTGGATTGTAAGGAGTAAGTGGTTCACCCTGACTCCGTGTACTTGGCATACACTAGAGGTAGAACCTGAGAGAGACAAAAACAAAGAGAAAAAGTAAAATACAGAAATATTTAACTAACGTTCAATAATGTAGTTAAAATAAATCTAAAAGCCAAAATTTCCCCGGCAGCGGCGCCAAAATTTGATACGCTCAAATTACACTTTCCTACAGAAGTATAAGCGATCGTTACCAAGTAGAGAACCCAACTTGTAGGTTGGGGTCGATCCCACGAGGAAATATGGTTTAGACTTTACTTTAACCGACGATTATATTCAATTAGTCAAAGAACTTCCAGAAACAAGTAATTAAAAGGGGGGGGTTTGTTTATATGAAACAAATAATAAGAGTTCAGTAAGAAATCAGTAATCAAACAAAACTCAATTTTTAGTTGTTATCAAGATAAGAGAAATAACTAAGGCATACGTGTTCCCCACAAGCTCATAACGCAATAATTCTAGTAACAACAATCCTTTCCTAGTGTATTACATGCAAAGTGATAAGTTAGGTATCTCTAAATTCTTGATCCGACATCTAGAGAATTTCACCCCGCACCTTGATCCAGCTACGTGTGTATAATTTACTAACCCTTACCTTTACCTCATATTAGACATCATAATCGATGTTTGGCTTAGTTATTACTTCGCACCAATCGACACTAGTCTATTAGATAGTATCACACTAAATCTATGTTGATAATTCTTTTCTTGTTGATTACCTCCTTGATCCGTCAAGTAGCAACAAGGCGAGTTCTAACGTTGGCCACCGTTAAAAGACTTCTAAACGAAAGAATTATCAATGCATGCAAAATACTATTCACGAATTGCTTATTTACTATTCATATTTTGTTAATCGCTCATGGTTCCCACAACCCTAGTTGTGGATTTAGTTACTCATATTAGCAAGAATACAATTCATAATTTTAGATAAAGAAATCATGAACTTACGTAAAAATAATAATAAACCCTGAAATTCAACTTGAGTTGCAAAGCCAAAATCTTCAAAACGAACTTGTAAAATTAATAATTGCTAAAATTGTAATTCAATCTCCAAAGTCACCAAATAGAACTAGAATAATAATGTCTAACCCCCAAAAACGAGGTTTACATGCCCTATTTATAGAAAAACAAATCCTAATTTAAAAAGGAAACAATTTAAGGAAAGTCTGTTCAGGTACGCGTCTTTAATCCACGAGACTGACTTACGGATCGTCGATGGATCTACGGTCCATAAGTCCCTTCCGTCAGTCAGGACTTGGAAAATATTTTAGCATCCAAAACTCAGCCTCTCTGAAGCAAACAACGGACTTGCAGTACGGATCGTAGATCGATCTACGGTCCGTCAATCCCCTCCGTAGCTCCATACTTAGAATCTTCAAAAATCAGGTACTGGAACCCTCGCAGTCTCCTTCTACGGTTTGACCAGTATAGTCCGTAGACCGATCTACGGACCGTCAATTGACACCGTGGTTCCACACTTGGTCAGATTTCCCTGATTTGTCATCCATCCCTTGGCTGCTGATCTACGATCATCACCTACAAACCGTCAATGGACCTACGATCCGTAGATCTTCTCCGTGAAGGCTCTTTTTCTGCATTTTGATCAGTTGTCTCCATACTTCTACGCCTGAACATCTTTCCTACAAAAACATAATAAAACACATAAAAACCAATACGATAAGGCCCTAGACACACACAACTTGTAAGTTAAATGTATTAGAAATACCGTAAACTCACGGTATATCAGTCTCTCAGGATGGGCATTGACTATCGGTAGTTAAACAAAGTCACAATCAAGAATAAGTATCCTATACCAGGATTGATGACTTGTTCGACCAACTTAAGGGTGCTAGTCATTTTTCGAAGATAGACCTCAGATTTGGTTATCATCAGCTCAAAGTCAGAGATAGTGACATCCTGAAAACAGCCTTCAGAACTCAGTATGGTCATTATGAATTTGTAGCTATGTCATTTGGACTAACCAATGCTCCTGTAGCTTTCATGGATTTGATGAATAGGGTGTTCAAGCAGTATTTGAACTTGTTCGTTATCATATTTATTGATGATATCCTCATTTACTCAGGAAGAACATGCAACCCATTTGAGGGTTGTCCTGCAAACTCTCAAGAATTGCCAGTTATTCGCTAAGTTTAGCAAATGTGAGTTTTGGTTGCAATTTTTTGCTTTCCTTGGGCATATTGTGTCTACCGAAGGGATCCGAGTAGATTCTCAGAAAAGAGAGGCAGTGAAGCAATGGCCCAGACCTACCTCTCCTACAGATATCAGAAAAGAGAGGCAACCACATGCAATCAAGAAAACAAACAAGTATATCTCGGCTTAAAATTAAACCCTCAGTTGACAAGGCCCCTGTAAACAGATCCATAAAAGAAACAACTACTCCCAAGAGTTCATATAAAGAAATAGTCAACTAGCACAAAAGTTCTGATTGGGCCGTCAAAGCCACCATGATCTCTATACCAAAATGAAAGCAGGTATATATCAAGATAATAAATCAAACAACTAACAAGCTTCAGCAAACCAACAAACTAGGCCCCATAACGTAGCTTCACACACTAGTCTGCAAGCCTCTAAGAGTAATATAATTCTATGTTTCTTTTTTTCCTAAATTTAAAAATTGGTTGTTGTTTTTTAATTTGGATTTTAAAATTTCCTTTTTTGAAATTCAATTTAAATATAAAAGGCACATTTTTAATTATTATCATTATTATTATAATAACGATCTATCTATATATAATAATAGAGATAAAAAGTGCCACATGTCAGCACCACAAAAATTCAACAATTTTAAAACTAAAAAATTAATTTTAAAATCTTTTAAATCTGTAACTTAAATTAACCAAAAATAAATTAAAAAAAAGTAACCAACTAAATAATTATAAGTTTCTAAATAATTCAAAAATCGTTTGAATATGAATCTTAAATTAACCAAAAATAAACAAAATAAAGTACTGGACTAAATAATTATATGTTTCTTTTTTTCCTAAATTTAAAAATTGGTTGTTGTTTTTTAATTTGGATTTTAAAATTTCCTTTTTTGAAATATAATTTAAATATAAAAGGAAAATTTTTAATTAATAATAATAATAATAATTATCATTATTATTATTATTATTATTATTATTATTATTATTATTATTATTATTATTATTATTATTATAACGATCTATCTATATATAATAATAGAGGTAAAAAGTGTCACATGTCAGCACCACAAAAATTCAACAATTTTAAAACTAAAAGGTTAATTTTATTTTTTTAAATCTGTAACTTTAAATTAACCAAAACGAAATAAAAAAGTAACTAACTAAATAATTATTAAAATAATAACTAGAGAATACACATATTATTAAAATAATAAGTACTACAAATAATGATAAACTTTATAATAGTCATAAAAGGAATTTACCCATTAATTATTATATTAGAATACTAAAAAAATTGGTAAGTTCCTCGACATCTAATTGTTGATAAATATATAAACTATTATTTTCTTCTATAAAAATGACAAATCTGAATTAATAATTTCAATATAATATAACAAGTATTTAATTCACTATTTATATTTAATTGGTTTTAATGATTAATAAGAAGAAAAAAAAAAATATATATATATATATATATTAATTTTATGTGTTGAATTGTGTCTGTATGATTGTATTGTTATTAAATTATTTAATATCCACTATAGTTTTAATTATTTTTTAATTATAATTTTACACGAATTTAAGACTTTAAAAAATATTTAGAACTTTTCGAATTCGAAGAAAACATATTTAAAATGAATCAATATGTCATTTAATCTTTGTACAATTTCAGTGCTTCGCCGTCGAGATAAAACGATGCCATAGTCAGCCTTTAATCTTTTTCAATTCAATAAAGTATCGCTCCGCTTGGAATATCCAAGCCTTTGAGTTGTCATCACGAAATCGACCCAATTCCACTGAAGCAGGTTTGTGCCTGGGTATAGTGGCTGCCAGCAGGTGTTCCTGTCGAGCTATCTCCATGGTCGGTTCATGACGGTGTGTCCCCATCGGAACTTTGGTGGAAACCTATATTTCGGATCTCAGTGAGTTCTTTAGAGAAGGAATCCTTCACTTCCTTAAGTGAATCATCCAAGTGAGCCTTGAGTATTTTGTGGTCCTCCATGAGTGACCTCTGGATGAAAGCACCAATGCAACAAACCAAATAACAATTTGCAAATAAAGGTAGCTTGTATTATAATGACAACTGAAATACAAGACCAAGAAGGAAAATCAATGGAACAGTAACAAGGAAAGAAGAAATTGAGGAGATGAGAAAACACAGAACAGGGAGATGAGATAACAAGACTCAAATTACAATTCCTAATTAATTCAAATCTTGTTTTGCTATTTATGAAATCTAGTACTTCATGAGCCACACGTTCTTGCCCTTTGCCCACGTTCTCATCGTTTAGTTCCCACTACGAAATCAGTTAGCCTTGTTGAAGGGGTTTTCACGCGCTTACTTCTTTTCAAAACCCACTCTTCTGTTGAGTGTGTTTCTCCACGGTGGCTGCTGATGTGTCCTCCAAGTCAGCTTGTGGGGTCACAACATGTTTGTCAAGGTCAAGGTAGTGTCATTTTTAATCTCAGTATGACATGGTTGTTTAAGCACTAAGCTTTTCTCATTGAGTATTAAAATTGTCATTAGCTGTTAATTATTGAGTCATATCAACTACAAAATAGTTCATAGCATAATCCTGTGTTTATTATCTAGTTTGCACTCTTTCAAGAGTCCCTTAGCTCTACCAACCTTGTCTTTCCCCATTTACTTCACCAAATCGCGATCTCTCTCTCTCCCTCTCCCGTTTCATCTCCCTGTTTCGTTGTAGTTCTAATGCCTACAACAACAAATTCTTTCCATGATACCATTTGCTTATCCACATATTAATGCCATTGAGTGTGAAATTTGGCCTTGTTAATGGTTTTTTTTAAGGTTAGATCTGATGTTATAAAAGACAATGAAGGTGTCACCACCTAAATCTGGTACTTAAACTGTGATTGGCACCCAAAGTACTTGGCCAACTGGCTAGATTGACTGCTACTCTTTCCGTTTCAATTTATATGACTTAGTTTGATTCGGCACAAAGTTTAAGAAAGAAAAAATGACTTTTGAAACTTGTGATCTAAAATACTCCCTCAGTTTGCTTTTACTTGTCATACTTTGACTTGGCACACCCATTAAGAAAATGATTATTGATATATGTATTTTACCTAACTATCCATATTAAATGATGTCTTGAAAAATAAGTATTTAATGTTGAGGGTAAAACATGAAAAAAAATATTATTTTCTTTTCTTGATATGTCAAAAGTGACAAGGAAAAATGAAAATCTATTTTAGGAATAAGTGACAGGTAAAACTGAACGGAGAAAGTAAGTTATAAATGTTTATGGTTGTAGATCATTTTATTAATGATAAAATAAGCATTTTGAAGTTAAATTCTTACTAGCTAGTGACTATTCTTAAAAATAGAAGTGCATAATAGTATAAATAAGCTTACAATAGGCATAAAAATGAGATGCAAATAAGCAACTAACTTCAACATCATATACACATACGCAAAATATATCATTTCACTGTAAGAAAGTTAGTATTGGTGCATTAATGTGTTGTTGCATAACCTTGTAAAGTGCATCGAACCACATCTTATAGAGTGTCAACTTATGAATATGGAGCTAATAAATATCACATCAAAAGAGACCAAGAATAAGTAGAAATATCGTAAGTTTCAAAGATCAATGGTTATAAAAGTGTCACAAGAGTACAAATTGATCACAACACGATAGTATTTTACGCAGCTTAAAATATTAATTGTGTACTCATTTAACTCGAATTATTTAAATAAATAATTAATAGTAAGTCACCCAAAGCTTAATGACTTACTAAAATAAATAAATAATTAAAATAAATAAATGATTGTTTGAAAAATCGTTATTAATTTGAACAAGTCGCTCAAAGCGATCGGTTTTGATCATATGAAATTTGACTCAGAACACCTTGACCACTAAATTAAACAACTTGTGTCAAGAGGTGTCAATATATATATATATATAACCAAAATTTGACCTCTATATACAATGTAATTTTCCGACAAAAGCACACCTTAGCTAAGGGTGGGTCCACCCCTGCCATTTTCTTGATATCTTAACCAAAAACAACATAATGCAATCATCACAAACTAAAATTACAACATAATGCAATCATCATAAAAGGTCCTTTCCAAAGTTTGATATCGTTACAACAATTTCAATCAAATTTCGGATATATTTCAGATCCTTTTCCCAAAATAAAAGCCTTAAAATATTACAACTCCATTTATATATAGATGAATATTGTGTGTTTCTCTTGTGGATAGAGTAGAAATTCAAATTCTGTTTATTTGTGTTTAAAACGCAGCTAAGGTAATTTTTAAATTAAATTATTCAAACTGCATAATTTTGTACTAGTTTTTAAATTTTATTTTCCTTTCCAGTTTTTCCTTTCACGTTTATTAGAAGTTCGAAGTTTTTTCTTTTCTCTTTTTTTAAATTTCATTTTTCTTTGAAAAGCTTCATATTATTATAATTACTTTATGTTTGTGAGTATATTCTTTTTATCTTAAGTTTTTGTTTGCAAATATCTATATTTTATATTTCGAACTTCAAACATGAAATTCATGGGAAGATTAAAGTTGTGCATGAGATAAAACTTAAATTCAATTTGAAACACATTTAGTTAATTTTATAGATTTATTTGCAATTTTTATAGGTAAGAGATTTGAAAATAGCGGATGAGTGATTTGAAAGAAGGCATATTTAAATCGAAAAAAACGTAAAGGGCAATTTTGATCCAATACGTGAAAGGAGGGCATTTTAAAACTATTTTCAATACGTTAAGGACATTTTTAACCCTATGTATCAATCTAATTTTTTTTTCTATAATTTTGCCAACCATAACATGAATTAGAAAAGTGTGCGATAGTGTTTTAAAAGGCTGGGACATGAGACGAGACGTTTTATATAATATGGGCGAGACGTAAGCTCCGAGACACGAGGCGTAAGTCTTATGGATCTACGGGACGTAGTCTCATGTATATTCAATTTTATAATTTTTATTACTAAGAAAATAGGCAAAAGTAAAACTTTCAATTATTTTACAAATAAATTTAATAAACAACCTATAATATATAGAAAAATATATTATGATTTTTATTTGAGAAAGGTATTAATAACCAATAATGAAGAAAAAAAATATTACAATTACTATTTGAGAAATATCATTGCACCAATAATAAAAAATATGATTTAAAGCAAAAAAAAAAGTTTTTAAAAAAACGCACAGGGCGTACGTTTTTACGACCAAGGCTTGCGCTATTACGCTTGGAGCTTACGCCCTAAATTCTAGGACTTACGGCCTATGGATATACGTCTTCAATTTGAGCCCCGAAGCGGTTTTGTAGGCCCCGCCCCGAGACTCATCTGGGACTCGCCCCAAAGAATATTTTTGAAAACACTGGTGTGCAATAATGATGCAATTTTTCCTGTAAATTTTTTATATATCATTCAAGGTATAATTATTATTTTAGAAAGTCATTTTTTATTAAACAATATTAAAATAAAAAATTTAATTAAAATTATTAATTGAGTACCTAACTGAATGATAACAATAGAAGTTTATATTATTTTTGCTCATCTCAAATAGAATTGAAAAATGAAAAGACAAAGCAAGTCTTTTTTCCATTTTTCCTCCATAGATGATCATAATGAGTTGCAGTGACATAGGTCTTATGGCTTATGAACAACAATGGAAAACTTAAGATTATTTTTTTTTTACAATTAAACTTATAATTTTAATTTAATCATTAAATAGGGTCGTTGCATGAATTGAATTTTAGTGAATTCCAACTTGATCTTTTTTCATCGATCCTTGAAGGAACAATTTGGTTTTTTTTTTTTTTTTTTGAAGGAAAAATATTAAGCATTCAAGAATTTGGCACGTAAAACAAGTTTGTTTCATTCAAATTATCTATTTTTTAAAATGAAACAAATATGATGGTAAACCTCTTATTCTAATTCAGTGCTCTCGAGATCGTGCATGAAAGATATCAATCACACGACTTGAAATTTTGACCTTATTGACTATGACAACAATCACGACTATAAATAGAACACTGACTATGACAAGGGTGGTATGCTCTGCTCAATCGCGTCCTCTATGCAAGTACATAAATAGAATATTTAATTTAAAGTCATTATCTTGCTCGTCATAAAAGAACCTTCAATTCACTCAAAATTTATAATTGGAAAATATAGTAAATGAATTATAAAGTAATAATAAAGTTAGAAATGAACCTCAAACATAGAATTATCTTAATGTATTGATAAAAACTCCCAAGCTCAACTATCTTGTACAACAACAATGAAAGTAAGTAATGAACCTTATATTGAAAAATGTAATTTTGTCTTGACTAGAAAAAGCAGATGAACTGTAAATAAAGATACATGAACATCTTATTGAATAAGTCATGAACATCTTATTGAATAGGTTTAAGGCCTCTTATTGAATTTTAATATTTGATCGCCTATTTTGTCACCAAGAAGCCCTCATGTGGTCGAGCTATCCATTTTCTTGCCGTTTAATTGTTACTAAACTCTCTTTATAATAGTAAGTCCCAAAACCTCTCCAAGTTGGACTTCTACCTAGGCGTGGATGATGAAATTCAAGATATCTCGTCTTCTTTGTCTTAACATTATAGGAGATCAATCCAAAACATCCACTTGATCAAATTAGAGAATTATCACAACAAGACTTGATACATAAAAAGCAATCAAAGGTAGCTAACTTGTTCCAAACCCCTGGTTGGATCATTAGCCATACATTATAAATAAACATGTCAACTTCGTTCAAAATTGCAATGGAATCATCAAGAATAATTAGATCTGCAATCCAACTACGAATAGCACAATCATGTGGCGGCCCTTCAATCACTTCAAACACCTCATTCCCAAAGTTGAATGAAAGGAATTTGAAAGTAAAGGTGAAATTGACGTTTTTCCTTAACATCCAGTAATAAGATCCATTCAGATAAATAGTACTACCATAAAAGGTATCCACACATTCGGCATTTCGATTGTCACAAACATTTTCATGTTTGAATATTCTCCATGAATCCCTAGAACATGAATACACAATTGCATTTCATTCTTGCAATTATAGTAAACCACTTTATAATCGGTAGTTAATACATCTAATCCAAATCCAAAAAATCGATCAGAACTTAGAAATGATTCAAATTTGATTCTGACTGCACTAAGGAGGTCTCTCACCTCCCTAGTAGCAGGATTCCACAATGCACACAAGACATCATTATTAATTTCTCTTTCCAAGAAAAACAAGCCATCGATAGAACCTAAAAGGTTTGTCATACCTTCGAAACTTTGGGGATTTACTTCATGTGTAGGAGCATCTATACCATAATCGAAAATGAAAGTGATGGGAGGGAAATCACCGGGTGTACCATAATCATAAATCAAGAGTTGTGGGGGATTGTTCTTGCTAAATTTCAAGTGTTCACGGATGAAGCTAGGATTTTTAATAAGAGTGTATCAATTTTTGCAGATGCATTTGAACCTCAATAATGACTTCACAAGCAATCTAAGTAGAATTTCTCTGATTAAATCTTCAGGAAAATCTCCGCCATTATTGGTAGCCATAGAACCTCGATCTTTCCGTCAAGAACACATATTTTTTTTAATAAATAACACGAAAAGTCCGCCTTTTAGATTGTAGTCGTTTAACTTAGTAGTAATTGCTATCTATGCTAATATAATAAATTTTGTTACCATATTAGCCTCACTAATTTTACTAGTACTTAGTTCTATTCTACACTAGTAAACTTAGCCGCGCTCGCTCAGTTACAAATTATCTCTTTAGATCTACAAACTAATGTTTTCACTATATTTTAAAATATTCTTTTTTAAAATCTCAAATCCATTTAGATTTTAAGTTTTACTACTTTATTTAATTGTTAACACTATATTTTATAAAAAAAATAAAAATAAATTCTAACCTTTCATCTCCTAAAGCTTTGCCCTTACTTGCATAAACTAGCATGTAATATCAATTCTAATATTACAACTCCTAAGTTTTTTTTATAAAAAAAAATAAGTAAAAAGTTAGATGATAAAACTAGTAACTATTATTAATTTATAAGATAATTCACCATATGAATGAAACTAATATTGAAAAAAAATTAGTAAAAAATGTTTACAATATTTATTGAAGGATAATTGATAAAAAAAAATTTGAATTATTCTGGAATAACTTTTTATTCATTTTTGCTCGTCATAAAATCATAATTTTGTTAACTCTTGTTAGAACTATTATAAATTGATTATCTTTTAGTTATATGAATTTTTGGTTTAACTTACCTAGGCGGAATGTGAAAATGTTGTAGCATACCATAAATATGGAAGATAAGAATATTGTAACTATTGGGCACAATCATTACCATTTCGTTCATCAAAAAATAAGAATGAGTGAACATTACAGTAATTTACTGACCAAAAAGTGAGTAAAGAGCAAAAGAAATTAACAAAACAAAGTACAAAATACTAATAAAAAAGAGTAAAAAGCCAAAAAAATTGAGAAAAACATAAATAGTACTATTGCTATTTTTTAATCCTTTTATTATAAAATAAGGGAAAAAATAGAGAAAAGATTAAAAAAAAAGTATAATTGATAAATGGGAAAGAGGACAAATATATCCCCGAATTATCGTAAATGGTATACAGATACCTCCTTCATACTTTTGAAACATTGGTGCCCCTGCCGTTCAAAAACTAGAGCATATATGCCTTTCACTATAACGGAAGACTAAATAGGGACATGTGACATAATCTCATCCGTCAATCTGATATTTAATAAATGTTGGATTGGAGGATAAGATTATGACACGTGTATGTCCGTTAGTATAAAGACTATATATGCTCTAGTTTTGGAGGGCACGGGCACCAATGTCCCAAAAATATGACGGAGGGTATCTGCATGCCATTTATGATAGTTTGGGGGTATATTTGTCTTTTTTCCCTTGATTAATTGAAGAAAGGCATAAGAAAATGAAATAAATGGTAATAATGAGATCTGAAGAAATAAAATATTGTAATTAACAAAAAAAAATTATATATATAAATCATTTAAACTTGTAATTTATCAAACTAATTGGACTCTCTTGATTGATTGATGATCTTCATCAACGTCATTGAACTTTCTTTTTTGGTGAATTTGAATTAAATTAATCTGACCATTTCTCTTTGGTGAATCTTACACCGCGATCAAATTTTCTTTGGGACTGTTTTACTAGAGCTTTTCTGGATAGGTTCTTTCCGAGAGAGTTAAGGGAGGCTAAGGCCCAAGAGTTCATGAATTTGAAGATGGGTTAAATGTTAGTACAAGAATACGGGCTGAAGTTCACTCAGCTCTCCAGGTATGCTCCATAATGGCGTTGATTCGAGAGCACAAATGAACAAGTTCTTGTTTGGAGTATCCAATCTGGTCAAGACCGAGTGCATGTATGTATGCTATTAGGAGACATGGATATCTCCAGGATAATGACTCATGTTTAGCAGGTTGAGGGAGATAAGCTTACAGAAATGGCTAAGGACAACAAAAAGGCTAGAACAAGGAATTATGGATACCCTCAGCAAAGGTCGGGCGGTGAAAATCGCTCATAGTTTTAGTAGAGGTCTACAACTCTAGCACTTTCATCAGATATCGCTCCGTCCCTCAGTTTTCGACAGTAGCAGAAAGGTAGGGCATCAGGCTCTAAGTCAAAGAGGAGTGCTTCAGATAATCAGACTTTTCCAACTTGCCCAAAGTGTGGTAAGAACCATTCGAGTAAGTGTCTTGCTGGCAGAGAGGGTGTTCTGGATGCGGTCAGTTTGGTCATCGATTGAAGGATTGCCCTTCTGCCACGCAAGGACAAGGAGGTAACATAGTTTCAGTCTACTACTTCAGCAGTGCCAACATGTGGCCCATTCAACAAGGTGCCTCGTCTAGTACATTTGGTAGTGAACGGCAGAATAGGTTATATGCCCTGCAGGCTTGCCAAGACCAAGAAAATTCTCCCAATGTGGTCACTAGTGCGTTGAGAGTCTTCCATTTAGATGTTTATGCATTGTTAGATCCAGGGGCTACACTTTCTTTTGTAACTCCGTATATAGCAATAAATTTTGGTGTCAGTTTAGAAACTCTCTATGAACACTTCTCAGTATCTACTCCAGTTGGTTACCTAGTTATGGCTAGACGGGTATACAAAAATCGTCTTGTCACAGTTTCCAGAAAGTCACCTCAGCAGACCTTATATAGTTAGAAATGGAAGATTTCGATGTCATTCTGGGCATGGATTGGTTAAATTCCTGTCATGCTTCAATCGATTGTAAAACTGGGATCGTTCGGTTTCAGTTTCCAAACTATCTAGTGTTAGAGTGGAAGGGTAGTAGCTCAGTGCCTATAGGTCGATTTATCTCTTACCTTAAGGCCAAGAAAATGATTTCTAAAGGGTATATCTATTATCTTGTTTGGGTTATGGATTCAAACTCCAAAACCCCAACTCTAGAGTCAATCCCTATCGTAAATGAGTTTCCAAAAGTGTTCCTGGAAGATATTCCTAGAGTTACTCCCTAAAGGGAATCGACTTTGAAATAGATCTCCTTCTAAATACCTAGCCCATTTTGATTCCACCCTTACAGAATGGCTCTAGCTAAGCTAAAGAAATTGAAAGAACAGTTGAAAGACCTTCTAGATAAAGGCTTCATCAACCCCAACATCTCTCTATGGGGTGCTCTAGTGTTGTTCGTGCGAAAGAAAGACGGCTCTCAAGATGTGCATTGACTATCGTCAGTTGAACAAAGTCATAATAAAAAATAAGTATCCCATTCCTAGGATTGATGACTTGTTCGACCAACTTCAGGGTACTAGTTGCTTTTCTAACATAGACATCAGATCCAAGTACCATCAGCTCAGAGTCAGAGATAGTGGCATCCCAAAGACAACCTTCATTACTCGATATGACCACTATTAATTTGTAGTTATGTCTTTTGGACTAACAAATGCTCCTGCACCTTTCATGGACTTAATGAACATGGTGTTCAAATAGTACTTTGACATGTTCATTATTATTTTTATTGATGATATCCTCATTTATTTTTGGAGTGAGGAAGAGCATGCGACTCATCTAAGAGTTGTTCTGCAAACTCTCAAAGATTGCCAGTTATTCGCTAAGCTCAGCAAATGTGAATTCTGGTTATAGTCGGTAGATTTCCTCGGTCATATGGTATCCACCAAAGAGATCCGAGTAGATCCTCAGAAAATTGAGGTAGTAAAACACTGGCTCAAACCCACCTCTTCGACTGATATCAGAAGTTTCTTGGGTTTGGCCGGTTATTACAAGAGGTTTGTTGAAGGATATTCATCCATAGCTTCCCTATTGACCAAAGTTAACTCAGAAGAAGGTCAAGTTTCAGTGGTTAGATGAGTGTGAGAAAAGCTTATTAGAACTGAAGACCAAGTTGACTACAACTCCAGCCTTGACTCTACCAGAGGGTTCAGATGGTTAAGTGGTTTATTGTAACACATCTATGGTCAGCCTAGGTTATGTATTGATGCAGAAAGGTAATGTCATAATTTATGCTTCTAGGCAGCTTAAGGTCCATGAGAAGAACTACCCGACTCATGACCTAGAGCTTGCAACTGTAGTGTTTGCCCTAAATATTTGGAGACATTACTTGTATGGTGTTCATGTTGATGTGTTCACAGATCATAAGAGCCTTAAAATATGTGTTCACCCAAAATGATCTGAAACTTCGTTAGAGGAGATGGCTTGAATTTCTCAAAGACTGTGACATGAATGTGCTTTACCATCCGGGTAAGGCCAATGTAGTGGTTGATGCTCTTAGCAGACTGTCTATGGGTAGTGTAGCACATGTTTAGGAAGAAACGAAAGAGTTAGCCAAAGATATTTCATCGACTTGCTCGCTTAGGAGTTTGCCTTACAAACACGTCAGATGGTGGTGTGATAATTCAAAATGGATCAGAATCCTCATTGGTAGCGGAGGTTAAGGAAAAACAAGATAGCGATCCTATATTACTTCTATTAAAAGGTGCAGTTCATCAGCAAAAAGTTAAGGTTTACTCCCAAGGGAGAGATGGTGTACTTCATTACCAAGGTCGCTTATGTGTTCCAAATGTGGGTGAGTTAAGGCAGCAGATCCTTACATAAGCCCATAATTCTAGATATTCTATTAATTTGAGTGCCATTAAGATGTACCGTGATCTACAAAAAGTCTATTGGTGGAACGACATAAGGACGGACATTGCAGAGTTCGTGGCTAAGTGTCCTAACTGTCAACAGGTTAAAGTAAAACAACAGAAACTAGGAGGTGTGACTCAAAAGATTTGCATTCCTACATGGAAGTGGGAAGTGATAAACATGGTCTTCATTACAGGTTTACCTCGTACTCACACATAACATGACTCTATTTGGGTGATAATGGACAGAGTTACTAAGTCAGCTCAGTTTTTGGCCGTCAAGACTACAAATTCGACGAAGAACTACCCATAATCTACATCAATGAGATAGTCAGGTTGCATGGGCTCCCTTGACTATCATCTCAGATAGAGGTCCTCGGTTTACATCCCTGGAAGTCATTTCAAAAAGGTCTTGGTACTCAGGTAAATCTCAGTCTAACATTTCATCCACAGACGGATGGTCAAACAAAAAGTACCATTCAGACCTTAGAGGACATGTTGAGAGCTTGCATGATCGATTTCAAGGGTAATTGGGACGATCACCTAGCTCTCATAGAGTTTGCCTCTAATAACAACTCTCATTCCAGTATTCAGATGGCCTCTTATGAGGCACTATATGGGCGTAGATGCAGATCTCTAGTTGGTTGGTTGGTTCGAAGTAGGTGAAGTTGCCTTGATTGGGTGAGATTAGGTTCATGAGGCTATAGAGAAAGTTAAACGCATTAGAGATAGACTCAAGACATTTATATGATGATACGTCTCCCCCAAGTGCTAGAACTGTCCTATACCTTGATGGAGTATAAGACATCCTCAATTAACTGGATTCACTAAGCTATGCTTAAAATAAATAAGTAATCATCTAAAAAGTATGACCCTTTACCCATTTTGGCATACATGGTTTATGAGGACTTTGAGTTGTCTGAACTCGTCCTCATATCGGTGCTCAATACTACTCCCAATAATATAACTCATGCTCATATGTTTAAAAACATTTACTCATCCTCAAACTTTGATAGTATTACTGAAAGGTTCTCTTAAAACAGATAGTGCTCAAAAACTTCTCATGAACTCATTTGGAAATCAAAGTTTCCTCTCATTTTTAAAGTAAAACATTTACTCTTGGGAACATTTAGTTCCCTTATACTAATTTTAAAAAAAGCATGAATTCAACTCTCCTCATCCTCATACTCAACTACTCAATTCTTAAAACAAGTTTAAAAGTTTGTAAAAGTCTTCTCAAAACGACTCAAATGACTCCCTCAAACTTTACTCTTAATGTCACGCCCCGAGCTACCCCCGAGACGCAGATACGGGACCTAAGACCACAAGTGATCCCAAGCTAACCCTGCTGGCATGATCATGAGCATACTAAAAATAATAAACTGATGCGGAACCTAAATCATAAATAAAAATGAAAAGATGGGGAATATACATTTACTATAATTGAGATAAATGAAAATTGATGAGTTTAATACAAAGAAGATATTAACTCAATACTAAGCTACATCTAACTATGTCTGAAATAAGCCTCTAAACTGACTAAAAGTGCTGGGACATACCCCAGCTAAGTCTAGAAAATCTGAAACTAAAAGACTGAAAACTGAAAAATAACATGACTATTGTCCTCGAAGAATGAGGACTCACCATTGATGTTGCTGAACTGGAGATTGGAAACCGATCTAAGCGTGATCTGGATGTTGAAAACCTGAACCTACATCACGAGAAGATGTAGCTCACGTATGAGTCAATACTTGAAAGGTACTAAGCATGCAGGATAGAGTAAAGCTGAAATAACATATAACTGAACAAAGCAATAAAGCAATGAAATAATCTGGACATGATATAGATACTGAATACTGAGCTAACTGAATGCAATGACCAATTTATAACATGTTGATTGAATACTGAATGAACTGTAAATATGGTCAATGCAATAGAGTTTGACAGAACTGTGGGAGCTACTAATAACCGACAATAAAACCACATGAGCTAAATGTGGAGTTTGATGTATACACCCCATCAAGAGGACCCAATATACCCGGCCAAAGGTATAGAGGCATGACTGGCGTGATCACTAAACTGATGTTGCCCACAGAGAGGACTTACACCTACGTGGCTCGTAGTTCTGGGACTATATGGTTGCGCTGAACCCTAGTCCAACTCGGTATTATGTGACTCCCAATAGATTAAGTGATTAACACATTATGACTGAATTTCTGTAATACTGGATAGCTCAAAACTGAACATGCAAAACTGAGAATGCAACAATTAATCTGATAATGATGCATTCATAAACTGAGGCATGTATAACTGAATACTGAAATATCTGACCTAGCATGTGTAATTCAAGAACTAAAGAAATACATAGCTAGGGTTCTGAAATTCATGCAATAAACTGAGAAATAACATGATAATCTGATTTGGAACATTTAAATAACTAATTCATGATGATCTGTTGAAATTCTAGAAACCCTAGGTCTGTTCGTAATTATGGAATCAAGATTTTGACTGAATTCTAGGGACCTAATGGGCGAAAGGAACCTACTAGTGAAATCCCACATACCTGGTGATGAATTCCACAGAGAAATCTTTCGATTTCGGAGATGAAACTGAAGGAACCTTGTTGCGTTCTTGAACTAGGGTACTTGACTTCTCTTCTCCTCTTACGCTCTAATTTTCTATGTTTTGATTAATGATCTGACTTAGGTAAGTTCTAGTTATGTTTCTAGGCATAAACTGACAAAAACCTCATAATTTAGGGTCTAAACGACGTAGCTTAGGGGTCCAACGAAATAGGAAAAGACCAAAAGACCCCTGACTTAATTGTTGTTGGAGTGATCAAAGGATGGGACCTACAGGCCGTAGGTCAATCTACGGTCCATAGATTGGGGTCGTCGATCAACTCTGCCTGACAGTACTTCACTAAAACAAGCATAACTTTTTACTCGGAGGTCGGATTTTAGCAAACTCGGTGGCATTGGAAAGAGAATTCAATTATCTATCATATCATAGGTTATAGGACACATAATTCCTTTTGTGCTAAGAGTTATGACCATCTGAAGTTGACCCACTCAACAATTCTACTGACTGCCGACCCTCATCTACGGTCAGACCTACGGATCGTGGATCGAACGGCGGTCTGAGTTGGTCGACCTTAGTTCATGTCAGAGGCTGGGTAAAGGAGCCTTGATCCATGGACATAGACCACGGACTGTGGGTCTGTCTGTGGGTCGAGACTTAGTCAATTTTCTGAGCTGGGTTAGGGAGGGGTTGCAGTGGTGAACCACATACCACTAGCACGGGGCCGTGGTCTGACCTACGGTTCATGGATGGCAACCGTGGGTTGCACCTGCAACTTCTCAAAATCTGCATTTTTGGTCTATTTCGGATACGGGGTGTTACACTTAACTATATCTTAAATTTGAAATGTGAATTCAAGAGTTATGATTCATGATATATGGGATCTTTGGATGATTAATGAAGGCGTAAATAGTTAGGATTAAGAAAGGAATGAAAGCTCAACTCAAAGGAATAAGTGCGGAATGAGAACGAAGAAGAAAAATGGTCTCACACTGGCGGCGCGCCGCGCCAGGCATCCCCTTACTGGGGCTGGTTTCTAGTGCACTGTTGGTGCCCCATGCCAGCCCTGCTGGCGCATCAGGGGCGCGGCGCCCCAACCTGTTTCTAGAACGTTCTGATGAATTTTTCTTCTCAATTTTTGGCCCCTAACTCACCTAAAATTGATTAATTTTTTCCAAACTCTCTTAGATCCGTATACCCAACATAAGTAAACAAAAATCTACTCAAATCTCCTAAAGAATGACCCTCAAACTCAAAACCCTCACCTTAAGAACTCACCAAAACCCCATTTACAAAGAATGAAGAATGAAACCTCAAGATACTCATCAAGAACCTCAATACATGGATTTTCATGGATGAAATTTAATCAAGAAACTCATGATTCACGTGAGGGTGAACTAACCCATCACTATGAAAACTTACATACCTTGTAAGGATCAAATCCTTGGCGAAATTCCTCAAAGATTGTAAGAATTTTTAACGCTTGAAGCTTTTCTCCCTTTTCTTTTTTTGAACTTTGTCGTAGCCTTCCAAACGCTTTTAGACTTTAGCGTAAAATGATTTTAATCAACTTTCATCCCTAATTTGGGTGGAAAAATGTGTGAACTTAGTGGGTGATTAACATTTCAAGAACACCTCATTCAATTCTAGGGGTAAACGATCGTTAACTAGTATAAAATCCAACAAAGAGTTAGGGTCGAACCCACAGGGAGCGGTACGTGTTCAAACTCAAGTATGAAGTACAAATGTGATGTAATCAGTTATAGGAATAGAAATTATCGAAAAAAGGCATGTAAACAAGTCTAAGAGGATGATACGAATGTCATATGGGGGGTTTTGGTTTTCAATTATCAGCTACAACACAATCAAACACTAAGGAAATAACAATATAAAGAGGAGTTCTCGGGATGTGATCGATTATAGGCAAATTTCACTATATGGGTAATTGAAACTACTAATAAATAGCTAAATATCAGTGGGTAGGCTGGACTATGAGTGAAATAGTTTTCTCTCGAACAACTATCACGCTTCAAGTGATTTCTTTCGAACATCAACAAGCTTATCAAATAAAGACAACCCAAAACCTTAATACCTCCACTCTCTCGAGCTACATGGGTAGGATTGAGTCTAGTATTCACTCTTTCGAGCTAAACGCATATCAATCCAATACCGACAAACCATTAATCAAAAGCTTTGGTTCTAAAATCTTTTTCTCAAGCAAGCTAAGAACTAAAAATTAGAATTGCATTTACAACTATAATTCATAGATGAAAACACAGCTAATGATTAAACCCACTTCTATTAAGTTTTTAAATCGGTAATAATCAATACCCATAAGCTAATTCAACCCATAATCACATGATCAGACCCCAAGAATTGGGATTTTAGCCACACATCATAAAAATAGAGAAACGATTACCAAATACATTCACCATGATCTAGGTAAAGGTTCCCAAGTCTTTACAATATAGTTCAAGTGTGTTTTTGATACTTATCTCAATTAAAAACATCAAATTCAGAAGTAAAGATCCATCAAAAGAATCTATGGAGTGTATCAAAGTTCTAAACTTCAAATATATACAAGGTATCATAAAAATTTCAATAGGTTCAACAAGAAAAATTCAAACATAACGGGTACATCTCACACACTCTTCAACATCATTAGAACTCTCTTCATCAACTGAGGTGGGAGGAGAACTGGGCACACTATGCACATCACCTTCAATCAGATTACACACTTATTTGTTGTTGGTTAGAGTTATGTAGGCATTAGTTATACATGTATTAGTTATGCAAGAACAAATTATGCAGGTATTAGTTATGTAGGGTTTAGTTACGTAGGTATTAGTTATGATGTTACGTAGGTATTAATTAGAGTAATTTCCCTGGATAGTCACTCATGTTTGAGAAATTACCTAGGAATATCACTTATGTTGTTTTAGGACCACAATATCACCCAACTTTACCTATTTTTCTCAAAATATACTTGACACAAAAAAATATTATCTCTCCTAATAGGATGCCATGTCACATGCACTATTCCTTTTTTATTATTAACTTTTTTTTAATTCTTTAAATGACAGGTTGTTTAATGTATCTATAAGAGAGCATTAATCCATTCTCTATGAAAATCTAGTTACTTCAATTTTATAGTGAAAATCTTTATTCTATATTTCATTTACAAGTATTTGCAGTTATATCCATACAAAAACTTAGGCTTGTTGTCGAGGAAAAATTTAACTAGCTCCTTGATGCTGATGAAGAAGACAATAAATTTAGTAACAATTTTTTTATCACCACCTTATAAACAAATTTGATCTTCAAAATAATATTTTTTTTAGCATAAACGCTTCAAAAAAGAGTGTCATGATTTGCTATAATTTACAACTAAATAATATTTTTATAGACAAGTGGCAACATCACACTGTAGCAGACCATAATGTTACCACAGGGGTTTTAGCAAAAAGAAGACCCATCATGTGTCTAAAGAAGTGATTCACATAACTAACAAAAGACACTGATACATAATCCCAAATGTTTGCTAGAGTTTCTCTCCTTCTGCAAAGCAACTACATAATTCTTCATTTCTTCTCTTTCAAAATGATTTCTTCACTATTTAGTGGAAGATCAATCAACAGATTTAGCATACACCTGAGCAAACATAGAAAAAAATCTACGCAATAAAAGCAATGAAAAAAAAAGTTACGACTAAACAATGAAACTAATGAAAGAAAAAACAAATCAAAAACTCATTACCTGAGTTTGTGAAGTTCAAATTCATTTGAGAATTTACTCACATTTCTGGATGATAAAATTTAGAATAGTCCCAGAAGTCATCATTTTCAGCTTGCTCTAAGGTCTGACCTGGAGATTGATTGGAAGATGTGCCAACAACCCTTTTGAGCACATTATAATGACCTTTTGCATTATGACTGTCACGACCCAAGCCTAGGGCTTAAACGTGATCGGCGAATGGGGAACCCGAGGGAATCCCAAACAAGCCTCATAGCATATCATTACACATCCTTGGTCGCGGAAGCAATTAAAATGACCATAAGCGATAAGCATAATCAAGGGGAAATTGGGACTAAGGGAGCAAGAGAAAAAGAGAATAATACATAAATACCATAGATGAGTCAAGCTCAAACATAATACACAACTTGTCCAACACTACCTCTAAACATGGATACTTAGCGGGGGCCGAGACAAACTACCGGGCTCACCCTCATAGTCAAAATATAATTAAAAAGGAAAAGTCTTATACATAGCATGAAATCATAAGCAACGTCCCCGGGATAGAGGACTCACCAATAAGCTCGCTAGAAAATCGAATTAGCCACGCGGAGGAGGATGGTCAGACGGTGCTCCGGTCCCTACATGGTGACATCATGTAGGCATAGAGTATGCATTAGTACATTTGAATGTACTAAGTATATGGGATGCAATGCAATGCAACAATGGATGGACATCATAGGCAAAATACATAATCGTACCCGATAAATAGTATATTAATGAGATGATATGTATAATGATGCTTATATAAAAATCATATTTAGTAGGGCATAGTATATGTGTAGTGAGTGACCATCAATATAGTATTTCCAAGGCCTACCACCCCCTTGGAGAGGCGAAAGAGGTACAAACCCCTCAATGTGGTTACCAGGGCCTACCACCCCCGAGCTAGGGACCAAGGTACAAACCCTCGATATGGTTATACGGGCCTACTACCCCGTACTAGGCAACCAAGGTACCAACCCCTCGATATGGTTATACGGGCCTACTACCCCCCGTACTAGGCAACCAAGGTACCAACCCCTCGATACGGTTACCCGGGCCTACAACCCCGAGCTAGGCTTGGTCGACTCACACACTATATAGAGAAAATCATATACATGTATCCATTTCATCATCATTTCAATATTTATATAATCATCCGACTCATAGGACGTACATTGAACCTTCCATTTCATAAGAATCCTATAAATGACATTTTATCAAACATATGGTGGGCTACTTGTTCATGTAAATAAAATCATGTGTTTCAAGAGTGCTAAGTCCCACCAATTTCAAAATCCATATAAAACAGCCCACCAACAACGTACATATATATATACATATATAACAACCTTCATAATTTGATCATGGAGGCATGAAAACCATAAACATCACATAATAATACCATTTCATGATAATATGCAAGATAGACCTTAATAGGGTGTGTAGTAGTGATCTCATACTCAAGAGTTCATAAATAAACATAAGGACCCATAAACTTGAAGTAGTAATAGAGGATAAATGGTTGGACTTGTGGAAAGGAAGGTTTCCACAATCAAACCCACATACCTCAACTTTGGAGAATTCTTGATGAAGATTGGAATGGAGAATTGCTTGAGATTGAACCTTGAATCCGGAATTAAAGCTTGGGATTCTTGAATTTGGTGGATGATCTTGGTGGAATTTTTAAAGAGGGTTTAGAGAGTGCTTTTGAGTGTTTTGAAGTTAAATGTCTAAGTATGGATATGTCCCCTTTTTATAAAAAAACATCCCAACACTTAGAAAAAAAAATGAGGCGGGTGAACAAAGTATTTTCGATACTGGAAATTGCATTTTCTGCCAGACAGATTTTACGAAAATGAGCATAACTTCTTCGTCCGAACTCCGAATGAGGTGAAACAAATTGCGTTGGAAAGCTAACTCACAGAGCTTTAATTTTCATAGTTTGAGCTCCTTCCAGTTCCTTGTGTGCTAAGAGATATGCCCCTTTAAAGTTGACCCTCAAAATTGCATTTTTGCGATTTTTGAATTTTGATACGGTTGCTCTAAAATTCGGGTTAGACCCATTTCCCACTCAATTTGACCCCCCTGAATAAGAATATGAAGTCAAATTTCTGAAATGATACACGGATTTTGAGATATATGGAAATTATAATTTTTGGTGTTTCCGAAGTACATTTTTGGGGTCGTTTCAATATCTCCCCCTTGGGAACATTCGTCCCTGAATGTCAAAGAAATGTACATGAGAGACACAAACATGGCAAATTCAGCCCACATAAGGATGCAACAATGCACTTACACCTCATTTCAAAAACTTCAACATAGTTGTAAAACCACAATGAACTTGTTAACTTAAACATGAATGTATGCAATGACATGGTGGCTGAACTTAAGACCCGAGATTTTATAAAGGGCTTAGGTCAATACCTTAGGCTTGAGTGGAGTGGAAAAGATAAGGATATCGCCTTTGCATGTCCGCTTCGGCCTCCCAAGTAGCACTTTCAACTTGTTGATTTCTCCAAAGGACCTTAACGGAAGCCACATCTTTGTTTCTCAACCTCTTCACTTGTCTATCTAAAATCTGGACCGGAACCTCTTCATAGGTCAAATTATCTTCAACAACACCCATAACATCAAGAGGCACGATGGAATTCGGATCCCCCACACACTTCCTCAACACAGACACATGAAATACCGGATAAACCAAATCCATTTCGCTAGGCAATTCCAACTTATAAGCTACCTTGCCAATTCTCCTCATCACCTTATAAGGACCCACGTATCTTGGGCTCAACTTACCCTTCTTACCAAAACGAACCACACCCTTCATGGGTGACACCTTCAAATAGACCCAATCACCAACTCGAAATTCAAGAGCCCTTCTCCTCACATCGGCATAGGACTTTTGGCGACTTTGGGCCGTCTTCAACCTTTCTCTAATCATTCTAACCTTCTCAAGAGCCTCCATAACTAGATCTAGTCCTAACAAGTCCACCTCACCAACCTCAAACCACCCAACCGGTGATCTACAACGCCTCCCATAGAGAGCCTCAAAAGAAGCCATACCGATGCTAGAATGATAACTATTGTTATAGGCAAACTCAATCAATGGAAGATGATCATCCCAACTACCCTTAAGTTCCAATACGCAAGCCCTAAGCATATCCTCAAGTGTTTGGATAGTCCTTTCAGCTTGTCCATCCGTTTGCGGGTGAAAGGCCGTAGTAAGCTTAACTCTCATACCTAGACCCCTTTGAAAGGACTTCCAAAAGTATGAAGTAAATTGAGTACCACGGTCCGATATAATGGATAGAGGAATCCCATGCAACCTTACCAAGTCATGAATATATAACCTTGCATAATCTTCCGCCTCATATGTTGTCTTTACGGGTAGAAAATGAGCCGATTTCGTTATCCTATCCACCACCACCCAAATAGAATCAAAACCTTTTCTAGTCTTGGGTAAACCAACTACAAAATCCATATTAATTTCTTCCCACTTCCAAGTAGGAATCTCTATGTCTTGAGTTAGGCCACCCGGCCTTTGATGTTCGATCTTGACTTGTTGGCAACTATGACACCCGGAGACGAATTTGGCAATGTCCTTCTTCATGCCTCCCCACCAATACACATCTCTCAAATCTCTATACATTTTGGTGGAACCGGGGTGGATGGAGTAGGAAGAATTATGAGCCTCCTCAAGAATTTTCTCCCTCAAACCATCAACACAAGGCACACACAACCTACCTTGGTACCTAAGGGTACCATCTCCCCCTTGGGAGAAAACTTCCACCTTGCCCTCTCTCACCAAGGCCTTCAATTCTAACAAGGAAGAGTCAAGATCTTGTTTTTCTATCACCTCGTCAACCAAGGAAGACCTAGCACCATCAACAACGACCACACCACCATTACCAACCTCTTCCAACCTAAACCCCAACCTAGCCAACCGATGCACCTCCCTAGCCATTTCCCTATCACCAATATCAACATGAGCTAGGCTACCCATAGACACCCTACTCAAAGCATCCGCTACCACATTAGCTTTACCGGGATGATAATGTACACTCATATCATAATCTTTAAGAAATTCTAGCCACCTTCTTTATCTCAAGTTGAGATCTTTTTGGGTGAAGACATATTGGAGGCTCTTATGATCGGTAAACACATCAACATGTACCCCATACAAGTAATGACGCCAAATCTTTAAAGCAAACACCACCGCGGCTAATTCAAGATCATGCGTAAGATAGTTCTTTTCATGCACTTTGAGTTGTCTAGAAGCATAGGCTATCACCTTACCATTTTGCATTAGAACACAACCCAAACCAACTCTAGAAGCATCACAATACACAACAAATTCCTCAAGCCCATCCGGTAGTGACAATATAAGAGCGGACACAAGTTTATCTTTCAAGGTTTGAAAACTCCTTTCGCACTCATCGGTCCACTCAAACTTAGCCTTCTTCTGTGTCAACTTAGTCATGGGAGAAGCAATAGAAGAAAACTCATTCACAAATCTCCGGTAGTAACCCGTTAAGCCCAAGAAGCTCCTAATATCCGACGGGGTCAATGGCCTAGGCCAATTTCTAATCACATCGGTCTTTTTAGGGTCCACCTTAATGCCATCCCCCGACACCACATGACCTAGGAAGGCAACCTCCCTCAACCAAAATTCACACTTTTCATACTTGGCATACAACTTCTCCTCTCTCAATCTTTGCAACACAACCCTCAAGTGACCCATATGTTCTTCCTCGCTATGCGAATAGATTAAAATATCATCAATGAAGACCACAACAAAGGAATCAAGGTAGGGTTTAAAGACCCTATTCATTAGGTCCATAAAGATAGCCGGTGCATTGGTCAACCCAAAGGACATGACCACAAATTCATAATGCCCATACCTAGTCCGGAAGGTCTGTCTTAAGAATGTCACACTCCCTCACCTTCACTTGATGATACCCGGACCGAAGATCAATCTTAGAGAAGTGGCTAGCCCCTTGCAATTGGTCGAACAAGTCATTAATCCTAGGAAGAGGATATTTATTCTTGACGGTGACCTTATTGAGTTGCCGGTAATCAATACACATCCTAAGGGACCCATCTTTCTTCTTCACAAACAACACCGTGCACACCATGGTGATTGGCTAGGCCTAATAAAAACCCTTCTCCAACAAGTCCCTCAATTGTTCTTTCAACTCCTTTAACTCCGCCGGGGTCATACGGTAGGGGGAATAGAAATAGGTTGAGTATCGGGAGGAGGTCTATGCCAAAATCTATTTTCCTTTGGGAGGAACACCGGGAAGGTCATTAGGAAAGACATCAAGAAATTCATTTACGACCGGAACTGACTCTATAAGAAGGGTTTTGGACTCCACATTCCTAACCCTCACAAGGTGATAGAGACACCCCTTAGAGATCAACTTACGGGCTTTAATGCAAGAGATAAACCTACCCTTGACTATCACATTTTGGCTCTCCCACTCAAGAATGGGTTCACTTGGGAATTGGAACTTGACCCTACGGGTTCTACAATCAATGGAAGCATAGTATGCATACAACCAATTCATCCCAAGAACAACATCAAAATCGACCATGTTCAACTCAACAAGATCACAAGGCAATATTTTATGCAAGATGCAAATAGGACAATTTCTATAGACCTTCCTAGCAACCATATATGCACCAATAGGAGTAGACACCTTATATGACTCATGCAACAAGTTGGGCTCAACATGAAACTTTTTGGCAACAAAGGGGTGACAAAAGAAAGAGAGGCACCCGGATCAATTAATGCATATACATCAAAGTCAAAGATTTTCAACATACCGGTAACGACGTCGGGGACTTCCTCGACCCCTTGCCTCCCATGCAAAGCATAAAATCGATTGTGCCTTAGGGCACCACCTTGTCGGCCCCTTCTCCCCAAAGGAACCGCATTGGCACCTTGTGGACGGACCTCCTTACCTTTGTTGTGATTCCGAGGATAATCTATTGCCTTGTGCCCCATTTCCCCACAACTATAGCAAGCACCGGTATTTCTCAAGCACGGGCCACCATGACCCTTACCACACTTCGGACATACATCAATAGGACCCATACCACCAACGTCTTGGGCCCTTGGAATGTCATTGGCAAACCCCCTATGGGGCGCATTAGAAAACCCTTGGCCTTGATGAAATCGGCCTCCCCTTTGACTTTGGAACTTGCCCTCAAAACGGGCCCTCTTGGCCTTATGACCCCTCCTCTTCCTCAACTTCTCCTCCTTCATTTGCTCGGCATAGACCATCAAGCGGGACAAGTCCATGTCACTAATCAACATTGCAGACCGGCATTCTTCACTCACTAGGTCGGACACACCCATCACGAATTTGTTCATTCTAGACCATGAGTCGGCAACCAAGTGTGGAGCATATCTTGAAAGTTGGTTAAACTTGAGGGCATACTCCTTCACACTCATAGACCCTTGTTTTAAATTCATGAACTCCACCAATTTGGCTTCCCTAAGCTCAAGAGGAAAGAATTGATTAAGGAAAGCCGTTTTGAACCCTTCCCAATGCACCACATAGTTTACCCCCTTCTCTTCCTTCCATTGGTTGTACCATATTTGGGCCACCCTTTTTAGTTGGTAGGCCGCCAACTCTGCCTTATCTTCTGACCTCACGCCCATGATAGCTAATATCTTGTGGACTTCATCAATGAACTCTTGAGGGTCTTCATCTAACTTAGACCCATAGAATTCCGGGGGATTCATCCGCACGAAGTCTCTCACCCGAGATGCCGGGGTAGGAGCCTGAGGGGTTTGGGCCCCGTGGTTGGCTTGATTAGCCATAGCTTGTGCAAATAAAGTAAGGGCATCCCGAAGATCCCCATTGGTCGGTTGTTCCTCGGGTGCGCGGGCTCGTCTTCCTCTTGTATTAGGCATGATCTAGCATAGCAAAGAACAACCGCTAGGGAAAAAAGAACTTAATTCAACTCTACCACACGACTTAGAACATGAAGAAGGGAAACATTTCCTAAAACGTCTCATAGCCTCCTACTCATAATTGTGGTGCACAACACAACCATGAATCGGACTCTAATCAACGCGGTGTGTTGGACTCCAAGGATCTATCAACCTAGTACTCTGATACCAAGTTTGTCACGACCCAAGCCTAGGGCTTAGACGTGACCGGCGAATGGGGAACCCGAGGGAACCCCAAACAAGCCTCATAGCATATCATTACACATCCTTGGTCGCGGAAGCAATTAAAATGACCATAAGCGATAAGCATAATCAAGGGGAAATTGGGACTAAGGGAGCAAGAGAAAAAGAGAATAATACATAAATACCATAGATGAGTCAAGCTCAAACATAATACACAACTTGTCCAACACCACCTCTAAACATGGATACTTAGCGGGGGCCGAGACAAACTACCGGGCTCACCCTCATAGTCAAAATATAATTAAAAAGGAAAAGTCTTATACATAGCATGAAATCATAAGCAACGTCCCCGGGATAGAGGACTCACCAATAAGCTCGCTAGAAAATCGAATTAGCCACGCGGAGGAGGATGGTCGACGGTGCTCCGGTCCCTACATGGTGACATCATGTAGGCATAGAGTATGCATTAGTACATTTGAATGTACTAAGTATATGGGATGCAATGCAATGCAACAATGGATGGACATCATAGGCAAAATGCATAATCGTACCCGATAGATAGCATATTAATGAGATGATATGTATAATGATGCTTATATAAAAATCATATTTAGTAGGGCATAGTATATGTGTAGTGAGTGACCATCAATATAGTATTTCTAAGGCCTACCACCCCTTGAGAGGCGAAAGAGGTACAAACCCCTCAATGTGGTTACCCGGGCCTACCACCCCCGAGCTAGGGACCAAGGTACAAACCCCTCGATACGGTTATACGGGCCTACTACCCCCCGTACTAGGCAACCAAGGTACCAATCCCTCGATATGATTATACGGGCCTACTACCCCCCGTACTAGGCAACCAAGGTACCAACCCCTCGATACGGTTACCCGGGCCTACAACCCCCCGAGCTAGGCTTGGTCGACTCACACACTATATAGAGAAAATCATATACATGTATCCATTTCATCATCATTTCAATATTTATATAATCATCCGACTCATAGGACGTACATTGAACCTTCCATTTCATAAGAATCCTATAAATGACATTTTATCAAACATATGGTGGGCTATTTATTCATGTAAATAAAACCATGTGTTTCAAGAGTGCTAAGTCCCACCAATTTCAAAATCCATATAAAATAGCCCACCAACAACGTACATATATATATACATATATAACAACCTTCATAATTTGATCATGGAGGCATGAAAACCATAAACATCACATAATAATATCATTTCATGATAATATGCAAGATAGACCTTAATAGGGTGTGTAGTAGTGATCTCATACTCAAGAGTTCATAAATAAACATAAGGACCCATAAACTTGAAGTAGTAATAGAGGATAAATGGTTGGACTTGTGGAAAGGAAGGTTTCCACAATCAAACCCACATACCTCAACTTTGGAGAATTCTTGATGAAGATTGGAATGGAGAATTGCTTGAGATTGAACCTTGAATCCGGAATTAAAGCTTGGGATTCTTGAATTTGGTGGATGATCTTGGTGGAATTTTTAAAGAGGGTTTAGAGAGTGCTTTTGAGTGTTTTGAAGTTAAATGTCTAAGTATGGATATGTCCCCTTTTTATAAAAAAAAACGTCCCAACACTTAGAAAAAAAAACGAGGCGGGTGAACAGTGTTTTCGGTTACTGGAAATTGCATTTTCTGCCAGACAGATTTTACGAAAATGGGCATAACTTCTTCATCCGAACTCCGAATGAGGTGAAACAAATTGCGTTGGAAAGATAACTCACAGAGCTTTAATTTTCATAGTTTGAGCTCCTTCCAGTTCCTTGTGTGCTAAGAGATATGCCCCTTTAAAGTTGACCCTCAAAATTGCATTTTTGCGATTTTCGAATTTTGATACGGTTGCTCTAAAATTCGGGTTAGACCCATTTCCCACTCAATTTGACCCCCTGAATAAGAATATGAAGTCAAATTTCCGAAATGATGCACGGATTTTGAGATATATGGAAATTACAATTTTTGGTGTTTCCGAAGTACATTTTCGGGCATTTTTGGGGTCGTTTCAATGACCCTCCTCCTTACAAATTGAACACCTTCCTTTTACAAAGCCTTTTTTTGACAACTTCTGAGGTTTCATGTTTTCGAGCTCTTTTTTAGTAATTTCAGCAGCTTTTTGCTTCTCTAATTCTTCTGGTTCTTTCTTCCTATTTTTGGGCTTCCTCCCCCTCTTTTTCTTCACAACATTAGGAGGAAAAACTTCTCCACCATTTAATACTTTTGGCCAATGATCTTCATGATTTTTTGGGTTGAAAAATCGGAGGAAGCCACATATTTTCTTGAAGAATCAGAGGAGCTCATATTTGGATTTGCCGCCTAATCCGCCAGAACTAGGGTAGAAATTTTTGGGCTATGTAATTTTTTTTTACTGGGTAATATGAGTTGTCTAAATTTATTTATTTTAAATGAGAATAATAAAAAAGAATAATGCATGTGACATGGCATCCTATTAGGAGAGAGATAATGTTTTTTTTGTGTCAAGTATATTTTGAGAAAATAGGTAAAGTTGGGTGATATTGTGGTCCTAAAACAAACATAAGTGATATTCCTAGGTAATCTCCCAAACATGAGCGACTATCTAAGGAAATTACTCGTATTAGTTATACAAGGTTTAGTTATGTAGCTATTACTTATACAAGATTACAATACATTGGTGAGATAATTCTTATTTCTTGATTCCAAAAATGTTTAGTGAGCTAATGTTTATTATACTCATTAAAATAAACAACTATCTAAATAACACATTAAAATTAAATAGATACCAATAACTAAAAATAATAAAATAAATAACAAATAGCTAGCAATTAAAAGTAATTTATATTGGATAGGATTAAGCAATTAAGTAATTTAAATCTCTCTCTATATACAATAGAAGAGGAAAAATAACAAAATTTATAATTAATTAAAATTATATATTTATAATTACATTAATTAAAAATTACAATTCTAAACTAAAAAATAAATTTAAATCAGTATCTATTACATATAGATAGATTTTAAAATTTACCTTTTACATTTTTTATTTTTAAAAAATAAATAGATACTAAACAATTTAAAACTATGAATCCTAGGGAAACGAGAGTTTGAAATAGACATTTGTTATTTTATATATAAACTAAAATAATTAAAAGACCGAAAATAGAAACTTTAATTTTTATTTTTTTAAAAATAACTAACACCAACGTAATTCAAATTCCTCTTCCAGTTATTTGAAAAAAAAAACATTCTATTTTGATTTGTTTTAAATTAATATGCATTTAAAAGTAAATTGATAAGGAAAATGTTAATACACGTATAACTAATACCCATATAACTTATTTCACTTTCTATTTCGCATAAATTATACATAGATTTCCACATAAGTTATGTAAGTCTTAATAATGTAGGATTACAAAAAATACGATCAAACATTATATAAAATTATTATATGAATAACTATTATAGAACATATGGAAACCTACCAACCAAACATTGTATAAAATTAAAACACGAATAACTTTTATCCTATTTTGCAAACCAAACATTATATAAAATTAATAAATGAATAATAAAATTATTCATATATTAGGTGTAGCTTAAACCAGCTACCAAACGACCCCTAAATTCGTCGATGATATAGCACATGCTCTTTTAGCAATTTTCTCAATTCATTCATCTAGATTTGACTTTTTTTTAAAAATCTTTTTGTTACTTGTGTCGATCGAAAGAGCTCATCCTGGGCTAGCTGACACCCTAATTTTTTAATCTATGAACAAAATATAAACAAATTTAATCAACTTTATATGAACATATAAATTAAAAAGTTATTAATATTACCTACTAAGTCCCTAGTTATCGTCCCTTAGCTCTTTGCACCCCATGGTGCAATAGGCCACCTTTTATGGATCCCTTTTAGCCAAAAATTTAGTGATTCTTTAATATGTCTGAAGATCCTTATTTAGTTCAAGTAAAAGTCAATTAGACTTCTTTTTTTCAAGCATCTCTAAGCTAGTCGGACATTCTAAAACTGACATTTTTCTCGTAGATCGTAGAAATAATCTTGTTGTACTTTGAAACTCAAATACACAATATCGGCAAATCAAGTATCTAATCTTAGATGATATATTATGAAAAATTAAGGCAAAAAAATCATTAAATAACAATTAATTTGCATATTTTAAATTGATTAAACATGTCATATCGTGTCTTATTTGATATTTCACCCAAGAATGTATAAGGACGGTCATAAACCTTCTAATACTTTCCTTGACAGTATTTGCGCTCTCTTTTCCTAAATAGAGTATGCCAAAAAGACAGTAAACGTGTCAAATCATAAATAAATAAATAATTAATTAAGATGAAAAGAAACAGAATAAATCAATTATGAAAAATAAACTTACTCAAATATGAAGCATATCCCTCGAGCATCCTTAAATTCATAACCCACTCACAAATCTCTCATTTCTTAAAAGCTACTCTTGTATTTGAACATTTTATTATTTTGTGATTTGTGCACTAATAGTTTCTTTCTCTGACAATATTTCTTTGAATATGTTCTGATTTTTGGATTATCTTGTCTTGTCCTTAACTTCCATCATTGTGTTGAACAAGTTATCAAAATATATTTTTTCAATGTACGTGAAGTCGTTAAGATTTCCTCGTAAAAGATTATCATCCCAATACAATAACTCCCAAAATATGTTCTGCTTAGTCCAATTATGCCCAAAACCATATCTAAAAAGTCTAGAAGGTGTAGCTTTTGTAACCTTAAATAACTGACAAACTCTCTCCCAAATTTTATTTCATGACAATGTTGGAGATGGCATATCATTTTCAATTTTATTCATTCTGAAAATACTTTTATAATTCTAATCTCGTGATCGATTAACAAAATCTTATGGTGACAAATTCAAATCATGATTTTTTACAATCGTGTTTAAAAGTGGATGTTTCTCTACAATCTTACCGATGGCATGTCCAATTTCCATCCTAGATTGTGAATAAAAAACTTTATACTTATAAGAACCGATGATTTAATCCTCTGTGTATAAGCTAGAACTCTACACACTAAATCATCTACTATATAAGTAAACAGACACCATAAACGAATATATGATCTATTAAATTTGAGCAAATATTTATTCTATAATAAATATTATTTCTTAACATATGGTTAATAGTATATATCCCAACAGATATATCATATGTCACTACATCTTTAGACCATAATTGTTTTAACTTGTCTATCAAGGATCGTAGATAAACATCAATCAAAACTAGAGCAAACAATGATTCTCCAACTAAGTATGTCCAAAGTAAATTAGAAATCAAAATCCATGCGACAAACTTGAGTTGTTTCCTCATTAAGTTTGAACTTTGAATCACATATCAATGGTTGGATTTGCTATGATAGCCCCTCTTTGGCCTTGAGATAATATGCATTCCTCAACATCAACAAAATCCCCAATAAGTTTGAAATTGCAAAATATTAGTCTCTGTAATTCTTCAATTTCCGGCCACCCATATGAAAACTTCCCAACCACAACATCAATTTCCGGCCACCCTATGAAAACTTCCCAACCACGACATATTGGAGATTTACTATGGATGTTCATGTGTGACACTTTCACCTCCATCGACTTCACCATAGGTTTACCGTTAACGAAGGTCAAAGATTCATAGAAATAGGATCGACCTTATAAGGACTATCTGCACGGTATTGATGACATGAACATTTCTTTACCACTTGCATAAAAATATAATCCCTGCCTTTTGCCATAGTTCCATACAGATGCACTTCTTTTACTCATAATAATACAAATATGTTACAAACATACACATAAAATAAGCTAATGCCCCCAAACAACTATAGTACTTTACAAACTGACATGAGTTGTGATAATATTCGAGGGGAGAAATATTCCTTCTGATATGAAATGCTGCCCGCTTTCATCATTGTTCGGTAAATTTTTTGTAGCTCCGATCGTTTCTACATAAAGAAAACAAATATCATCAGACTCCAAAATTAAACCATCATTAGATCTACAGTTTTGTGATTTTTATGATGTAAATTGTAAAGAGTTGCCTAATTAAAAACTTGTGAATTTACTACGAAAGGAGAAAATATTTGGTATCAGTGGTAACACTCCATCAGTTGATTTTAAATTAATTTGTACTTTCGAAGTAAGACTAAAGAGTGCTTAATATGCTAAGAAAGATGTGTTATGAGGTATTCAAATTGCACAATGGTTGTATGTTAAGTTTTGAAGTCGTCCGCAAAAGTTATGACAAATTACTTTCATAAATTCTCTAAAAATTGAGTTAGATGTCTAAAAGATTTTTTCTCAATATATAAAGAGTTAGAAAGTTCACTGCCTATCACATCAAAGTTCTATGACACGCAAGCTGGTTAGATGCATGGGACAGAGGGCTCGTGGTACCTATGTAGGTACCTGCTAGCGCGGTTATGCAGTGAAAGGGAAGGAGCCTAAATCGACCCCTTTCTTTTTTTCTATGAAAAAAGCAGTAAGGAGTAAGGATATTAAGATTAAACTCTCGGATTAATTTCCAACACATTAAACCGTTAACAAATACAACTTCACAGTAGAGAGATATTTGCGTTTTCACAAGACTTCGCAAGTAGGTAGGTTGCAGTGGACCCTATGTCGCTCAACTTCTTCATTTTATTTCATTTCCACTTTGTCCCAAAACCAGAAAAACAGAGCATAGGACCAAAATACTCCTTAGATGTTGATGATTCGAGCTTTAGTGCTTAACAAATGTTGTAGTTCTCACCGAGCTCATCATTTTTATGTAGTTTACCCTAAAAATTGTGTGGTGTAGCTCCAGTTGTGTTGTGGCAGTAGGAGTTAGGCTGCATTGGAGGCTTCGAGTAGTATTTCGAGCTTAGAGAGCATTAGAGCAACGTAAGACTCCTTCCAACGATTCTAGTTTTGTTAGGCCACAAATAGTATTTTACGGCAAAAATCTGTATAGTTTGTCCGATCAACATATTATTGAATGATTGAGTTCCCGCTTGATATAGCATTGTGGGAGTGTGGGAAGGAAAAGATTGACGACATGGCATTGTCGGGAAAAAGTATGCTAAGTCGATTTCGTTCTTTCGGCATGTTTTCTTAAAGCGTAGAAATGATATGGCTAGATTATTGTCGTTGATTTACTCGTAGCCATAATTGCACATTGCTGTATGTTCAAGTTGATATATTCATCCCTTGTCGAGACTTGTATTCTATTAATAGTGACCCTGAGTTCAGATATGACATTTCTATCATTTGTATAGGTCACTTATAGCTAAATTGATCGCCGCCTTCAGGCTACTTGTATATTGTTGCTGCCTACGGAGCTATTGTAGTTAGTTGCAGGGGTTTTGCTTGTGCCTCCGAGTCTATGTACAGGATGCCTAAGGGGTTATTGAAGTATATACAAAGCATACAGGTGGTACTATTACCTACGGGGCTACACTAGTGCCTAAAAAGGTTATGTGATGCCTAGGGGGCTACAATGATGCCTAAAAGGGCTATGTTAATGCCTAGAACGGCTATGTTGATGCCTAAAAGAGCTCTGTTGATGCCTACGAGGCTACATTAATGCCAAAAAGGGCAATGTGATGCCTAAAGGACTATGCGATGTACATTGACGAGCTGGCAGACTTATTCGGTTGTAGAAATAGAATTTTTCCAACTACTTACTTGGGCCTTCCATTGGGGGCTAAATACAAGGCGGAAGGCATCTGGAGTGGAATGATTGAAAAGTTTGAAAAAAGGCTTGCTACATGGCAAATGCAGTACCTCTCTATGGGTGGCAGACTAACATTGATAAATAGTGTACTTGATAGTATCCCAACATATAGTATGTCACTACATCCCATATCCAGTAAGGCTTTGAAGCAACTGGACAAAACCAGAAAGAATTTTCTGTGGGAAGGGAATAGCAACAGCCATAAATTCCATTTGGTCAAGTGGCCAACAGTCTTGTTACCAAAAAAGTTAGGTGGTCTGGGCATTAGAGACTTAGCATTGCACAACAAATGCCTACTTATGAAGTGGCTGTGGAGATATACTCAAGAGGAGCAGAGCCTTTGGAAAGATGTGATTATTGCTAAACATGGAGCCCTAAACAACTGGTGTTCTAATGTTTCAACAGAGCCATATGGAGTTGGTGTCTGGAGAAGTATAAGCAAATTATGGGAGGAATTCTCTCAACACAAACACTTAATAGCAGGGAATGGACAACATATCAGCTTCTGGAGAGAAATGGATATTTATACTTTATGCTCATGGTTTTATGTAGTAGTAGTTTTTTCTAAAATATATAAATAAAGCAACCCTTCTAAAAGAAGAGCCTCCATAAATAGTTTTTTAGATAAATATGCCTAAAATTGATAGGATAAAGATTCCATAACATTGTGTTCCTGAAACTACTTTATTCATTTTTTATCACTGCTCTTTCATTTTTTATCCTCCTCCTCCTCCATTGAAATATATAAACAAAAATCAATGAAATAATTAGTTGAGGGTCCAAAAGGACTAGTAGATGTGGATTTCGATGACGATTTCATTTTAAAGATCATCTCTATTATTTTTTTTGTTATTACCTTTTTCAAAGAATAATTATAATAATGTTTCTATATTATTGATGATTTATTTGAAATGATTTGTGGAATTGTTGAAAATTGTACTTTTGTTTATTTTGTTAGTAATAAAATTACAAAATTGAAGATACATGAGACTTACTCCCTGTTGATGCATAAGACTTACGCCCCTAGTTTTGGGGATTACGCCTTGCCCCGTGCTGCATAAAGAACCTCGCCTCACACCCCCTCTTTTAAAACATTGCTTGGTAGGCAAGTGTGGGAGAACATGACACTCTTCTCGTCATGATCGTTCCTTTCCCTAGCCAGAACTACAATAGTGTTTAAAACTAGTCTTAACTTTGTGCGAGAACTAAAAATGGGGTTCAAAAGATGCTCTATCCTTTCACCTAAGGAATGTCTATTTCCCCAACTCTTTCCTCCCAAACCAACTAGTGGAAGGAGAGCAACTTAAGTTTCTACTCCACTTCCCTTTTCCTCATTTTCAAAGTAGCTATGTGGAAAAGTATCTTACAATGGACTCCTTTTCCAAACCTTGGAAAACAGAAAGTGTCTATAGTGTTTTTATTTCACTAATGCATAATCTTTAGATATAGATGATGCTATAAGTTCTCTTTCAAGATCCCAAAGAACCATGCAGAATCTAACAATAAAAGGGCTTCAAACTGAACCAATCTATAAGGTCAAAATGCATTCAAGGCATGTTACCTCTGGGCATTTAAGCTTTGAGACTCTTACCTTCCCTTTGCGCACACTGATATATTAACACATGTAAGCGAATGTTGTCCTTATTGAGCATTCTTTATTCAGCAATTTGATTAGTGGAGGGGGGTTTTGAGAGCATCACCTTTGTGGTAGTGTATGACCATTCATGGCTCCCTTGGCAGAGTAACTGCACTTTAGCCTTTGATCATACTCCTTGCCATTACGGATTGTAGCAACCTCCTTTTCCATTGCTGCAACTTCCCTGCGCATTCTTTTGGCCTCAATTGCCATTGCCTTGTTTAACGTTTCAACCTTCTTTGCCAACATCTGCATATTTCACATGAAGATAAGCTGAATGAAAGCAAAACAAAATGGAGGGGTTGTGACTTGTGCGTGTGTGTCTGTGTTCTAGCTTATTGTGGAGTTCAGAGAAACAGAGCATGAAACCTCAATGGCATCATCTTTGTCCTTCAGGCTATGATCTTTCTCATTGCAAGCTTTGAGTAGAACTATAACCTCTTTTTGAAGCATATCATACACTGCTCCAGAAACATAATCTTTATTTTCCAACTTCATTTTCTCAGCAGCATTCAAATCTGCATTCTCATGTGCAGTTACTATTCCATTGCTATGGGACTCTCTGCTAGTACCACTATGTCCATTATCTTTCTGATCCGTAAGCTGAACTGGCTTCTCCTTACCCTCTGATCTGCTGCCGCCATCAAATGCGCCCGATAAGTTCTTTGCTTTTTTTAACAATGAGCTAGCATCATTTGACTGGGATGATCCAGATTGAAAACTTGTTTTTCGTAATAAAGAACCATTGGAGGGTCTAGACAAGTTTTCAACTCCTCCAAGGGACATACGCCTTGAGCGCACATTGCTTATGCTTCTTCCTTCAGCTGCAGTGCGAGATGTAACATTTGAAGGCACCTTAAACCTTTCTTCCAAAACTTTAAATCTTAATTGATACTTTTCCTGGGAAATCAAGGAATGCAATTGGTAGCACGTACACAATAAGTGCAAAGCAGCATAATTTTCTGAACCATTTACTTTCTTACCTTTAACTGTGCTTCTGCTTTTGCAGCACGCTCTGCAATTGCCAGTTTATCTTTAAGCTGTTGCATTTCTCCCTGCAAAAACATATACAGAAGGATATACATTCCTGAATGTCGAGCATCATACCTACTAAGTATATGTGGAAATGCATATGATAAATCTGATATCCAAGGTAACACTTGGTTTATTCTGCTTTTTAAGTACCATGGTTGCATATCCAGAGAAAACTAGTTAGATAGAAGTGGCCTATTCTCATTTAAAGCTGAAAGCCTTTTCCCCTTTGATCTATCGTGGTTTGACCTCACATCTTGAGGTTGAAGGTCCACTCTCCTTTAAAGTTGACTCCTTTAGTCCCATTTATCTGTCTTCATTTGATCTCACATTTTGATTTATATGAAAATTGCAAGAGAAGATGTAGGTCCAACAACTGAGACTTATTAATTAGTGAGGCGATGAAATATCCATTTCAAGGAACAACCACATACCTCATGTAATCCCTATTGTTGCTTACTTTATTTTCATGTCCAACTTTATCTTCTTTTTCTTTCCTTGAGATGGAAGCAGCCTCTCTACCTTCCAACCCATGTTCTATTAGTAATTAGTTACTCACATATATTAACGAGAACTGAATAAGGGAAAATTCAGGTTGATTCGTGCAACCATCCTAGTTTACAATAAAGGTCATTTTACATTGCACTATTACGACAATTAGCATATGTTTTTTTCAGAGAAAGTAAAGCTAAAGTATTCATGCCTGGTAATATTTTCTTTCTTCAAGCCATTGTTTTACAGGCATTACTTTGTCAGTGGCATCTTTCCAGTCATTGGCAACAACAACAGCTACTCTGTTTGCAGAAATCTTTGCACGGGCTAGCTCACGATCTAGGATTCTTTTCTCCTCCTACAAATCATAACATTTAGTCAGGCTCAATATATGACAGATACTGAATTAATAAATAAGAAGAAAAAATAACAAGATATAAAGAAAGAATAGGTTGTAAAGTTAAGATCCACTTGCATTCAGTTCTTGCACTTTTCTCTGGTATTCTCGTACAGCATTTGCTGCAGCTCCACCAGCCAATACAGCTTCCTCAAGCTCCCGTACAGTTTGTGTTAGTTTCTCAACCTCTGCAACCTTCAGTCTATGCATTTTGTCCAATATTTTGTTTTCTTCCTGCAATATGAGTCTAGATGCTTACATCGGACTCTTGATAATGACAGCTAAAATGAAAGTACGCTTCCCATTGATATCAAAAACTGAAGAAACGTTAGTGTCGGCAAAACCTGGCATATTTCTATCTGTTTCATTAGATCTTGATTTTTATTTTGCAGGTCATCAACCAAAGCAGCCTTTGCCAATGCCATTTGAACAGTTCGTTCTGCCTCCAGTAGAGCGGCTTCTTTAGATTTTGTAAGTCTGTCTAGTGCTTTATTGTCATCCTGCAACTTTGCCATCTGCAACAGAAGTCACGAGAGGCAAACTTTTAAATTTTGGAAGAGATAGCATTACCAAACTTCACCAAGGTAGCAACATGAGTAATTCTCAAGAACCGCGAAGAATACCAAAGTCGACAAGTACCTCTAATCTGGAAAGTTTTAACTCTGCTTTGAGGGGTGTGATGATTGCCTCAATGGGCGGCATCTCATCATCTTTCTGTGCGGCATGAACTCTCCGAAGAGTAGCTTCAGCAGCAAATTGTGCAGCCAGCACTGACTTTTTCTCATCATTTATTTTCTTAATCTCAAGATTCTGAAATACGAAAAGGTCTCGTTAAATTCATAATTCTGAATTATTAGGCTCTAAATTCTTAGTTAATTTCCTTATCTCAGGTAGTTATAAAAGGCCGTCGCACAATCATAGAAGAATAGAATAGAGGTAGGAAAGTATTCATGAATATTGAGGACATGTAATAACAGCAGCAAAACATGTACCTTGTTTTCAAGAAGAGCTTCTGTTTTTTTCAGCTTTTCATCTACTTTCTTTAGCTCGTCATTTAGCTGCAAAAGGATTCAAGAAAAAGGAAAAAGGACATCAATAAGATAAAGTCCTCTTCGTTGTTCTATTTTATTTTTTATTTTATTTTTGACAAAATGATGATGCATATATAGAAGGACAGAGTATAAATATAATGTTTAACGATTTGGTGCAACTGTTGAAGGTGCACATATTCAATTGGCTGAAACTTTGAATTACATAGTGATATTATGAAATCTGACAGGCATTTTCTTTAGCAGTCATCATGGAAAGATATGAACCTTACTCGTAAAGATGTCGTAAATTGATTTTAATGAATAAAAAAGACACAATAATTCCATACTTTTTTAATTTGAAGAGGCTAACTTCAACCCCCCACCCAAGTGAACCATTATGTTCCTTTGAACCTTCATAGTACAGTGTTACAGCTCTTTGACCGAGATTTACAGACTCTTGGGCACCAGACTTCCAAGGAGCTAACTTTGATATGGATAATCAGCTATCAGACTCCAGAGATGAAGGCATTTTAACAAAGATTTACTGACTCAGACTTCCTGATTTGCTAACTTCTGATATGGATAAATAGTTATAATATTCCATAGATAATGGAATTTCAACACCACGGCACTGTCAGCAGCTTCAACGACAAACCCAATCATCGGGTCATAAATATTCTTTTGATTCAGTCTTCTATGAACTGCTTTGTTCATTTGATCCTTCACCATACATAATTACAGCTATTTAACCAAGATTTACAGACTCTTGGACACCAGACTTTCCAAATTGCTAACTTTTGAAATGGATAAATTGAGATTGCAGGGACAAGGGCATTTTACTAAGAACAGGTCACGAATGAAAAAATTGCAGGGACAAGGGCATTTTACAAAGAACAGGCCCCGAATGAAAAATTCCGTAGCTTCAACGACAAATCCAGTCATCAGATCATAATGATTTCTTTTGACTAATTCCATCATGTACCCAATCATAATGCCTCATAAGATCCATATAGCAAAGTTTAACGTACCTTGCAATGTATAGTCAAATGAAAGTTCCTATATAATTATAGACTTTAGGTGAGGGGTTTAAATTTTACGGATGGACTATACTCTAAATGGTCTACTTAAATTAGCCATACACAAACATTCCTTTTACTTGTTTTTCTATTAGACCATTTTTCCATTGTCGGGTCGAAACTAAAGAGTTTAATTTCACACTGGTTTTTGTTCCTTCTAATTTTCTTTAAGTTACCTTGGTTACTTACCTCAAAGAAGAACTATAGTTTTAGTTTTTATTTGGGAAGTTAGTCAGAGGTGGTTTAAACATAAAATTTAATGTCTGCCCAATTCAGAATCAAGAGAGGAGTTGAGGGGAATGTAGCAAAAAGTTCATTAACAGATCTATAAGGAATGGACTAGAGATAAGGTTGTATGTATAGTGTACAAGATCCATACATCTTATTTTGTATTAAGTGAGCCAAAAAATTTCTTGACTGTAAAGTGCACATTATTTTTGTCACGAACTAAATGAATAGGTAAATATTCGAATTCAGTGGTTTGAGCTGAACAACTATTGCAAACTAAAGTAATAGCTCAATTCAATAAAAAAGACACGAATTTTGCAATTAGATAGTTTTATTCTGTATTAGGGACAGCTATATGCAATTTTTTACATGATTAGATATTTTCATATAGGTTTCTATACCTCCTCAACTGCCTTTTCTTTAACACGTTCTGAGTACTTCAAAGATTTGATTTCTCCATATGCTTCCCCCAGTTCTCTATCTTTATCTGCAAGGTTTTGCAGACTATAAGCTCCAGTAAGAAGTATGCAGAGACTTGCCAAAAAGGAAAGTAGTATATAGTCACGAAGAGTAGTGGAAGATTGTTCCAGCTTGCATATGGTGGACAGTTTGGAATGAGAGGAATGCTAGATATTTTGAAGGCAAGAGCAGTTCAATCCAGAAGATTAAGAGTTCTTGCATTTCTCTTTCTTATATTTGGTGTAAAGAAGAGTCAGTAGATGATGCAGAAGTTTTTGTTAGGGCTGTAACAGCAAATATGATATATCAGGCCTATATTTCGAGTGCTGATGAAATAACATGTTACCAATTTCAAAAAAAAAGAAGAGTAGTATGTAGAGACTATAGTTGTGCCAGGAAAGATAACCCAAAAAGGAGAATAAAAGGAAAAGAAAAACAAGAAAGGGGCTAAAGTATGCCCCTCCAAAAAGGAAAATGCATAGTTGATCGATCACAAGTGATTTATGTTATACCACGGACTCCTTGGCAAGGAGTGACACACCCAATCTTTAATCTCTGTACAAACTCTTTCCTGTTTAAGGATACTCAAAGACGTTTGTAAGAGGCAAAAGCTAATCCCATGCACCTAAATTCCTGAAGGTGGTTACATTTTAGTTCTCAAATATTTTCAGTGTAACAGATGTTGGGATATCTTTGATTGATGGAAGTATCCAGCTTATCATTCAAAACTCATTAATATTGCAAATTGTGTGCATTAGTAAGTGGAGGCTATCAAGACATTTGTTATAGCATGTTGTTTACTATTACTTCTAGAATCCAACATCAGAGCACTCTCAATTATTAGTCATGTAAAATAATCACTTCTTTGTGGCTAACTTGATCACCCTTCTTCATACTACATTTCCACTATGTAACACATAGCCACCTTCATTACATTAAATCAAAGTTTGCTTCAGAGTTCTTTTTATATTTACTTTTGTTAATCCATTTTTCCAATATCTCTAATTATACTCTCTTCACTGTAAGATAAGGTCACAAAAAAACCTATGAGCATACTTCATCACAGAAACTTGGTACCATACAAAACATTCATCAAATTGGTGGGTGGTGAACAGGTCACAAGAAGATGTACGACTACATCCACTTTGGCACGAAAACATGCTAGAATGTGCAACGTAAATGAAATTGGCTCAACGTTAGAATGTGCAAATGTTCATCAAATGGACCATCTGAAGTAGGGACCAACAAAATTGGCTTCATTACACATGCAACAACAAAAATTACATTTTAGCATTTTTCCACTGTTCTGACTCAGAGAAAACAACCTGCACATTTCTAATTTGTCTTTATTAGCTTTTGAAGTCACAAGTTTCCAAATATTCCATGTGAGCAAGCCTCATACATCTTTTGTCTATATCCCACAGCAAATAAACTAAAACAAACAAGTTTCTACTAAAAAGAAAATAACCAAATTTAATTATTTATTTTTAAAAAAAGTAATCTACAAAAAGAGAGAAATAAGAAAGAACTCTCAGGCAAGTAAATTACAACACCATTTTGCGAATAAAAAAAATCATAAACTGCTCTAAATTTAAACTTTTGTGAAGTACTTTTCAGATAAAATACAGTAAAATCCAGAACCCCTTCAAAATCAAAGTTTTTTTTTTATATCAGTAAACTGTCTAGAGAAAAAACTTCATCATAAAAGTACAACCATAAACCATATGGAAAAATATATTGTTTTAATTACAATTTTTTTTTAAAAAAAAGGAAAGATAAGATGGCCAACTGACACACAATACCATATGTAATCACAGAGCTGACAATAAAAAATAGGAACTAATCACATAATTGCAGAGAACACAAGAAATTTCTTTGAACCCAATTCAAAAAATATATACTTTACCAAAATGAGCTCAAAAAAGCTATTTTTTTTCATCAAACCAATTGCGGAATATAGAGGTGAACTGACACCTCAAAAACAATTATTAACAGAACATTCAAGAGAATAACAAAATAATTGATCACAATAAAATGGAAAATTCCCCAATTTGTTTTAATTAATAAAAAAAAAAATCAAACCTCGGAGTTGATTCTCAAGACGAGTGAGCTCAATTTGGATGGGATCAGAGCCATGCAAGAGGTTGATAAAGTCATCAGGTTCACCGGAAATGGCTGGTGCTTTCCTCCGGCTCCTGAATGAAGTCAGCTTCATCGGCTCCACCGGAGCATCCCCGTTATTCCCCATATTCAAATAGACAGAAAAAATGGAATACTACTACAGGTAGAGAGAGAGAGAGAGAGAGAGAGATATCTGTTTCACTACAGAAAATTCCAAAACCCCAAAATTCTGGAGTACAGAATGCGTGCGTATACGTACAACTTATTTTATATCTATATGAGGCAGAAGAAGATGATTAAATGTGGGGATGGGGTTTAAGCGGGGTTTAATTAGAATTGCAGAGAATTATGCTCTTATTTAACTTAAATTAATTTGAAGTTTCTGTGCAAGAGTTATTTCATATTAGTTGATTATCTTAGTAAAAATAGTTATTTCATTTTACTTTTTGTGGCTAACAATAGTTAATCACTATACTAAAAATAGTTTTTTCCAATCATGTTTGTCCAATTTAGAAAATCAAGAGATATTTTGTCTTTTGTATTTATTTTACCTTTGCTATTAAGTATTACTAGTATTCATACCTATGTGTTGCGTGAATATTTTTAAATGTCATATTTTTAAAAAAAATAAAAATAATTTATAAAATTGTTATTAAATATTACAATTTATATGATCATATTAACTTAATAATATATAATTTTATTTGTTATAATATTATAATAATATTATTCTGATAATATCAGACATAAAAAATAGTAATGTGCCCAATACTATATTTGATTTGTTAATTTTTAATTTATACAATATGCAACTAAAACTATATAAATAATGGAAGAAATAAGTGTGTGTGTATCTCTCTCTCTATATATATACACATTAATTTTGACGCACGTGCATTGCACGTGAATTTCAAACCATGTACTACACTATATTTAAAAAATAATGTGAATATTATTAAAAAATAATAGTAAGTAAATAATTATAAACTGAATGATAAAATATAAGTTCATATGAATAAAGGATGTAAATTTTCTTATGATTTCTAATGAAAGTTAGTCACCCGGAAGATTTCTTAGTTACAGCTCTTAAATATACTTTTTCCTCTCTTCCATAGTACATTACTTAGTTATTATTGTATTGTTGGAGTTCTTATTTTTAATATAATATAATATAAATAAATGTTGATATAAAATATAGAAGATATACTAAATTTGATGTTTTTAGTTGGAGTATTATATTTATATAAAATTCATATCAGTGAGTGTTCTAATTTCACTTAACTTTGAGATTGTCAGCGTCTGAAAATCAAATTATAGTTTTTAAGAAGAGAAGAATAGAAAATATAAAAAAAGCATATTTCAAAAATGTGAGGAAGCCCCTCTATTTATAGTAACAAAGTGTTGTACAAACATGTGCATATTTTTTCTTATCATAAAAGTCACAATTTATCGAAAAAGTCATAACCATTCAATTTAAAATGGTGTCTTCTTTTAATATAATATAAATAAATAAATATAATATAATATAAAATATAGAAGATATACTAAATTGGGTGTTTTAAGAAGAAGAAGAAAGAACAACAATGAAAAACTTTTAAAAATTGAAGTTTAAAAATTTGAGAAAATCCCTCTTTTTATTGCCAACAAAGGATAGCATATGAAGAAAATGCTTATTGTTCCCTATAAAAAAAAAGTACAACCCTTTAGCAAAGTCATAATCATTCAAAAAGGTTACAACTCATCGAAAAATTCATAACTTTTTGGAAAAATCACAATCCTTCAAAAAAGTCACAACTCTTTGAAAAAGTCTCAACCATATAGAAAAGTCACAATAGTTCGAAAAGGTCACAACTCATCGGAAAAGTTATAGCTCTTTGGAAATGTCACAACCCCTCAATGTGAAAATGTATTTGCCTTTAGTATTATATAATATAATATACATAAATAAATATAATACAATATACAATATAAAAGATATATTAAATTTGGTGTTTTAAGTTGGGGGTATTGTAATAATATAACATTTAAGTTAGGTAGTTCATTCTTTTAAGATAGTATAGAATAAATAGATAAAAAAGATAGATATAGATTTGTCTAATTTTAATATTATATGAATTATTTTTAAAAAAAAGAAGACTTTTTAATTTAAAGATATGTAGAATATATAAAAATGCCTTTTAACTTTGTGGTATTAAAGATGCACCCCCACGCCCCAAGAAAAAAGAACATTCTATTTAAAGCTGAATAAAAATAAAAGTACAACAAATAAATTGGAAACACATGAGTACATATTAAATTTAGATTGGACTCTTTAAAAAAAAATTATCTTTTTTCTCCAATAGTTTGAGACTTTTCACAACTTGAGCACCAAGTTATAGTTTGTGCAACAGAAAATCATTGAAATTCTTGTCAAGTAAAAGTTGCTGCAAAAGTACATTTATGACTATGAAAATGGGTACATATTAATTATTTAGATAATCTTCTCTTTTGAAGTTGAGTTATTCCATTGTCATTGTTGCATCAATTTTTGTTGATCTATGTAATTTACCCACAAGAAATATTGTAATTGCATAATTGAACAATTATCACAATCTTCATTAAACAGAAAACTTATAAAAGTTGTAGTTTAAAAGTGTGAGAAAACCCTCGATATATAGACAACAAATGATAGTATTGTCACGACCCAGATCGTCGTGATTGACATCTACACTAACCCTCCAGTGGGAGAACCACTACTACAACCCAAACCAAGCAACTAAACCAAAAACTAAGCATTTAAGGATACGAAACAAGTTAAGTACTAAAGAACGAAATATGGATTTCCCATAAACTCCAAACAAAAGTCTATCAACTAAACAAATGCGGAAGTTACACCTAGAATCTGAAAGTCAATTTACCAAAACATCTAAAGTTCAACAAGTCTAAATAAAAAGGGATATAACCCCAAACTAATGAACTAATAACTAACTAGAAAGTCTAAGTCCGAAATGGTGGACATAGACGAAAGAGAACTCATGGCAGCCCGGAAGAATTGGCTCACCCTTGAATTCGAACGATCACTGATCTTCTAAGCAAGGTCTGTCAATAGCCGCTTGAAGATGCCCTGTACTCAACAAAGAAAGAGTAAATGCAGTATTAGTACACCACTGCAGTGTACTGGTAGGATCACGTGGTTATCTCACTAAGTGCAGCATAAGCAAGTCAATACAACATTATAAGCATGTAACATATCGAACATATACAACAAGTATGATGTAGGTGAAAAAATGAAATTTTGAAGTTGAAAATATTTTTTAAAAACAAATTTAATTTTTTTTGGGGGGTGGGGGTGGTGTATGGGGGGGGGGGGGGTGGGGGGGAGGTCGAGTGTAAGGGTGAAAAAATTAAAATTTTGAAGTTGAAAATAATTTTTAAAAACAAACATAATTTTTTTTTGGGGGGGGGGCAGGGAGGGGGGTGGGTGATCGAGAATTGGGATGAAAAAATAAAAATTTGAAGTTGAAAATATTTTTTAAAAATAAACTTAAATTTTTTTCTTAGGGGGTTGATAGGGGGCTGATGGGGGCGAGGGTAGTGGGTTAGGGTTAAAAAAATAAAAAATTGAAATTATAAATATCTTTTAAAAATAATTTTTAATATTTTTTTTGGGAGGGGGTGGGGGTAGGGGTTAGGGTGGGGTAAAAAAATTGAATTTAAAAACAAGCTTTAAATTATTATTTTTTTGGGGGGCTGGTTTGAGGGAAGAAACAAAATAAATTGATTTTTTCAAAAAAATAATAATTGTAATTTGAAGTTAGAAGAGAATTTTGGAAAATGTTTTCCTTAAGTTTTGAAGGAAAGTTATTTTCCTTAAATTTAAGAAAAATGAGTTGATTTGGAAAAATATTTTCCAAAACATTTAACCCAACTAAACGAGAAAATTGAAAAACATTTTCTGTTTTCCTTCATACGAAACACACCCTAAATCAAAAGTTATTTTTACATTGTATCCTCCTCCCTCTAATAATTATTCTTATGAACTATTTATAGATATAAGAAACCTAAAATAAAATAATTGAGTCCAAAATAAATTGGGAACTCACAACCTTGACGGAATCGAATTCCTGTACGCGTGGAACTGCTTCGTCCGCCGCCTTCAATTTGAAGTGCCTTCACATGATGCCACGTGGCACAACTCATATGTGCAGTTCTTTACTTTCTCGCCAAACTCCTGCATATATATAAATATTAATAAAATATTCTCTTTAATCCATTAAACTGTTTGCTTAATTTCTTTCTTTAATCTTCCATCTTTAATTCGATTTAACTTTAAACTTCTTCATTTTCCCACCAATTTAATTCTACAAATAAAATACACTATTAAGCACAATTCATAAAATCCAACCTCAAAAAGGACAGATATAAATACTAAATGTGAGGCAAATAATGATTAAAAATATGTATTTTGGCCTCACATCATTGAACTTTTGATGTTTTGGTACATTGACTTTTAGATTCTAGGTGTTACTTCCACATTTGTTTAGTTGATAGACTTTTGATTGGAGTTTATGGGAACTCCCTATTTCGTTCTTTAGTATTTAACTTGTTTCGTATCCTTAAATACTTAGTTTTGGTTTAGTTGCTTGGTTTGGGTTGTAGTAGTGGTTCTCCCATCGAAAGGTTAGTGTGGGTGCCAATCACGGCGGTCTGGATTGTGACAAAGTTGGTATCAGAGCCTAGGTTCGTTGATCTCAATGTACCAAAACGAGTCTAGTAGAGTCTTGTGGAACGGTATGGGGACGCCTTTACTTTTCTTCGAGAGGCTATAGGACTTTATAAAATCTCTATGTTTTCTCTTGTCTCCTTTCGTGCTATGACTTGATTCCAATTGGTATCTGGCGATTCAAATTGGTATCTAACTTCCTTCACTCTTATGTCCGCAAACGGTTAATACTAGATTCAACGGCATCAGACCCATAGCTCCCGTCAATGCTCGAGCTGAGGAATCTGCAGCGAGAGGTCGCAGTTGAGGCAGGGGTAGAGGAAGAGCTAGAGGTTGAGGCTGTGGAAGAGTAGCGTTTGCTGGGAATGGAGCTCTTGTAAAGAATGCTCACGTGAATGAGAACCCTTATGTGCATCATGAAGAGATAGAGGAGAATGTTGATGTTGAGAATGTTGAGGATGTGGGACAAGAGAAAGAAGTGCAAGCTGAGACTACCAATGTTCCTCCCATAGACCAAATGTTAGCTCGACAGATCATATTATTCTTGAAAGGGTTGGTTGGTCCTGAAGTGCTTCTTTCTGTTCAAGCAACTCAAGCTCCTGCTAATCCCCCTATTGCTAGCACTGCTCCCAAGATGGGTGGAATGAGAGGTAGCGGTGCTTTCTTTCGTCCTATGTTAGGTTCTGGTATGACTGGTAATGAGCATAAAATGTTGACTAAGTTTTTGAAGCTAAAGCCTCGTGTGTTTCTTGGTTCTGAGAATGAGGATGCTTATGAGTTTATCTTAGATTGCTATGAGAGGCTTCATAAGTTGGGAATTGTCTATCAGCATGGGGTTGAGTTTGTGTCCTTTCAACTTCAATGTGAGGGTAAGCAGTGGTGGAGAGCTTATATGGAATATAGATCTTCAACTTTACCTCCACTTACTTGGACCCAGTTTCATGCTCTGTTTTTGGAGAAATATGTGCCTAGGACTTTGAGGGATCGCAAGAAGGATGAGTTCATGGCTTGGGAGCAAAGTGGTATGACTGTGCTGCTTATGAGGCCAAGTTCCATGCTTTGTCTAGATACGCTACTCAATTGGTGACTATTGAGGAAGAGAGAATTTGGTTATTTGTTAGGGGACTAAATTCTGAGTTGCAAGTATTATATGTTCATATGACTTCTGCAAGGAGGAGCTTCAATGAGGTAACAGACTATGTTAAGAAAGTGGAGGGGGTGAGGCGAGACGGTTAGGCTAAGGCATTGGCAAAAAGGGCCAAGAACTCGGGTAACTTTCAAAGTTCTTAGTCCAGGGGTTCGGAAGGCCAACGCTTGCAGCCAAGTCAATTCAGTCTGTTATGCCCGCCTCTTCATGTAACTACTCAGGAACTCCATCTCATAATTTGATTCAGGATAGCTAGGGAGTCGCACCTTCAGCAGGCAGCATGCCATCTTTTAATCATACATGTTATAACTGTGAAGAGCATGGGCATATGAGGATAGATTGTCCCTACCCACGTGTGTTAGATTCCGCACAACAACATTCTAGAGCAGTGGTACCCGCGAGAAATGGTAATAATGGTAGAGGACGTCCACAAGGTGGGCGAAGAGGTAATCAATGAGGCCGTGAAGGTAGAGGAAATGGTAATGCAGGCAGGGGTAACGTGCAACCAGGCAGTGAAGTGGCTCGTCAAGATGATAGGGATCATTGTTATGCTTTTTCGGGCAAGAATGAGATAGAGGCGTATGACGCGGTGATCACAGGTACTATTCTTGTTTATGACCGAATGACTAATGTGTTATTTGATCTAGGTTCTACTTATTCATATGTATCCGTAAGATTTGCCTCAAAGTTTGATATGATTTGTGATATACTTGATGCTCATATCCATGTTTCTACCCCAATTGGAGAGTCAGTCATAGTCACCCATATTTATTGTGCTTGTCCTATTTTGTTTATGTGTTTTCAAACCTGGGCTGATTTGGTAATTTTGGATAGGACTGATTTTGATATAATCTTATGCATGACTTGGTTGTCCCCCTATTATGTTGTTCTTAATTGTAATACTAAGTCTATAACTTTAGAAATTTTGGGAAGGGAAAAATTAGAGTGGAAAGGGGTGTACAAGTCTAAGCAAGCTAAGATAATATCCTTCATTCGGGCAAGAAAATTGGTAGAGTAGGATTGTTTGGCTTATTTGGCTCATGTTAGGGATGTTAAGGTTGAGACTCCCTCTATTGAGTCTATTCCTGTGGTGTTATAATTTAAAGAAGTATTTCCTAATGACTTGCTTGGTATGCCTCCGGATAGAGATATAGATTTCTGCCTCGAATAGATGATCTTTTTGACCAATTGTAAGGTGCGTCAGTCAGTTTTCTCCAAGATTGATCTAAGGTGCGTCAGTTTTCTCCAAGATTGATCTAAGGTCTGGCTACCATCAATTGAAAATTAGGCCTGATGATGTGCCCAAGACGGCGTTTAGAACCCGCTATGGGCACTATGAGTTTTTGGTTATGTCTTTTGGTTTAACTAATGCGCCTGCAATGTTTATGAGTTTAATTAATGGGGTGTTCAAGTCATTTCTTGATTCTTTCGTCATAGTCTTTATTGATGATATTTTGGTTTATTCGAAAAGTGAGAAAGAACATGTCGAGCATCTTTGTATTGTTTTGGGTGTTCTTGGGAAGCAAAAGTTATATGCGGAATTTTCTAAGTGTGAATTTTGGTTGACTTCTGTGACATTTTTGGGACATGTAGTTTCAAAAGAAGGGGTAATGGTAGATCCTCAAAAGATTGAGGCGGTTAAGAATTAGGTTCGGCCTAGCTCTCTGACGGAAGTTAGGAGTTTTGTAGGGCTCGCTAGCTACTATCGTCGATTTGTGAAGAACTTTGCTTCTATTGCCACTCACTTGACAAATTTGACCAAAAAGGAGATACCATTTGAATGGACTGAAAAATGTGAGGAGAGCTTCCAAAAGCTCAAGACTCTTTTGACCACCGCACCTATTCTAGCATTATCAGTTGAAGGTAAGGATTTTATTGTTTATTGTGATGTTTCACATTCTGGTTTGGGTGTTGTGTTGATGAAGGATAAGAATGTTACAGCTTATGCCTCGCGTTAATTGAAGATGCATGAGAGGAGTTATCCAACACATGATTTGGAGTTGGCAGCGATAGTGTTTGCTCTTAAGATCTGGTAACATTATCTGTATAGTGTTAAGTGTGAGGTATTTACTGATCATCGTAGTTTGCAACATATGTTTACTTAAAAGGATCTGAATTTGAGATAGAAAAGATGGATGGAGTTACTCAAGGATTATGATGTGACCATTCAATACCATCCGAGCAAGGCCAATGTGGTGGCAAACGCTTTGAGTCGAAAAGTGGTAAGTATGGGTAGTTTAGCTTGCTTGAGTGTGACTAAGCGACCTTTGGCTAAGGAAATTCAGACGTTGAAGTCTAAATTCATGCAATTGGACATCTTAGAAAGAGGTGGGGTGTTATCTAGCATTGAAGTGAGGGCCACATTTATTGAAGAGATCAAGGCCAAGCAATTTGAAAATGAAAATTTGGAGGAGCTTAGGAAAAAGACTGTGATTGGTAAGGCACAAAAGACCATTCCTGATACGAAAGTCGTGCTCAGTTTTAAAGAAAGAATTTGTGTTCCTCGAGTTGATGATTTGATTCAGAAAGTGTTGGCAGAATCTCATGGTTCGCGATATTCTATTCATCCAGGTTTGACTAAGATGTACCGAAACTTGAAGCGAATTTATTGGTGGTCGGGCATGAAGAAGGATATAGCGGAGTTTGTGGCTAAGTGTCAAAATTACCAACAAGTGAAGTATGAACACCAAAGGCCTGCAGGTTTGCTTCAAACAATGCCAGTTCCGAAATGGAAGTGGGAAATGATAGCCATGGATTTTTTGGTTGGTCTTCCCAAGACTTTGGGAAAATTTGATTTTATTTGGGTAGTGGTTGATAGATTGATTAAGTCAGCCCATTTTATTTCGATAAGAATATATTATAATGCTGAACAATTGGCTAAGGTGTATGTGAAATAGATGGTGAGGTTGCATGGGGTGCCCCTCTCAATTATCTCAGACCATGGTACCCAATTCACATCTAAGTTTTGGAGGAAATTACATGATGAATTGGGCACACAACTCACTTTTAGTATAGCCTTCCATTCACAGACAGACGGGCAGTCAGAGAGGACTATTCAAGTGTTAGAAGACATGTTGAGGGCATGTGTGATTGACTTTGGAGGGCATTGGGATAAATTCATACCTTTGTGTGAGTTCTCTTATAATAATACTTATCACTCTAGCATAGATATGGCGCCATTTGAGGCAATTTATGGGAGGGGATGTAGATCACCCATAGGTTGGTTCGAGGCTGGAGATGTGAAACCTTTACGGGTTAATTTAGTAAAGGATGCTCAAGATAAGGTGAGGAGTATTCAAGCTAAGCTTTTAGAAGCCCAGAGTAGACAGAAGAAGTATGCGAATCATAAGGTAAGAGACATGATGTTTCAAACCGGTGAGAATGTTCTTCTTAAAGTATCACCCATGAAAGAGGTGATGAGATTTGGCAATAAAGATAAGCTAAGTCTGTGATACATTGGTCCCTTTGAAGTTCTTGAATGTGTAGGATCGGTGGACTATAGATTGGCTTTACCTCCTAATTTATCGAGAGTTCATCTGGTATTTCATGTGTCCATGTCGAAGAGATATCATGGTGACGAGAAATATATCATTAAGTGGGATTCAAGTTAGACAAAGACCTCAAATATGAGGAGGAACCAATTATAATTCTTGATCGTTATGTGCGCAAGTTGAGGACCAAAGAGATTAAGTCCGGGACAGTTCAATGGAAGTATCGTCCAATTGAGGAAGCTACTTGGGAAATCGAAAGGGACATGCGAGAAAAGTATCCTCAATTGTTCGTCGATTCCGGTACTACTCCATTCCTTCATTAGCCTATTTTTCCTAAGTTTATCACTCGGGGATGAGTGATGGGTAAATTGGTATCTATTGTAATGACCGAGTTCCGTCGTTATAGAAAATCCAACGAGGGAAAATTTGGGTCGGAAAACTTTTTCGTAGTAACTTAGAATTTTCCAACCTAGTTCAGATTTAGACGAAATTGGAGTCATTGAGGTGTAGAGAAATCTGGTAGCAATTGCATGTTTTAATTATGATTTTGAATACATAAGTAGTTAGATAAGTCATTAAGGAATCCGTATGACTTTACGAAATTGAATTCGAGTGAGTAGAATTCCCGAAATCGATCTTAGCATGAATGACATTTTCTGAGCGTCGTTGGTTAAAGGTTTATTGTGAAATGGGGGTCTTGGATTTATTAAAATAGCTCACTGGTTCCGTGCAAGCCGCTGGGGCGGGATTTCTGCCGCCAGGGTGGGGCCACTATGGCGGGTTCGACTCGACTTAAGGTCGTAAATAAACCCCAAAATGACTTTATTTTGCACTTTTCAACTTTGAGAGCTAGAAGACGACCCCATATGAGTTCTTGACCGTTTTTCACCATTCTTAAGGCTAAAGGTAAGTTTTTAACTTCCTAAATCTGTTTTTTGATCCTTAGAACGTAATAGAATGAATAATTATCGATTAGGGGGGGGGGGGTTGAATTGGAAACCATGGTGGAAAGAGCCCTATTTTGGATACTTGGGATCATGGTATGATCTAGGGTTCATAGAATTGTTAGCGTTTCGGTTTATTGATTCCCGTGTTATTATGATTGTTTGTAGACCAAGAACAATCGGAACTAATCTGAAAAGGGAATGATCAAGTTTCTTAGGGTTTCAAGCTTGTTTCGAGGTAGGTGATGGTTGTGATTCTATGATTGTGTCATGTATGTTTGTTCTTGCTTCATTATGATACATGTATGTATATGAATGTTGCATTATTGATCATACTTGTTGTAAATGAGATAGATGAATGATGGTTACCATGAAATCATGACTTAGTTGTATGATCTTGAGGATATACTTGTGATTGTTATTGTGGTGTGTTGAATAGATCGGCTGCCACGTTCCGACATAACTAACTTGGATTGGTTGCCACGTTCCGGCATAACTAGCTTGGATTGGTTGCCACGTTTCGACATAATCATTGGATTGGGTACCACGTTCTGGTATGCTAACTATTTGGGTTTAGGTTCCATGAAAGGACCAATGACTTGTCATAATTGCGTATTTTGAGATATGTGAAGTTGTTCGTTGTTCATAAATGTTGATGATATTGTATATGTTCGATATATGCATATGATTATAATGTTGTATTGACTTACTTATGTTACACTTAGTGGGATAACCACGTGATCCTACCAGTACACTGTGATTGTGTACTGATACTGCAATTGCTCTTATTTTTGTTGAGTACAGGGAATCTTCCGGCGGCTATTGACAGACCTTGCTTAGAAGATCAATGATCGTTCAAATTCAAGGGTGAGCCAATTCTTTCGGACTGCCATGAGTTCTCTTTCGTCTATATCCACCATTTCGGACTTAGACTTTCTAGTTAGTTATTAGTGCATTAGTTTGGGATTGTATCCCTTCTTGTTTAAACTTGTTGTACATTAGATTATCTGGTACATTGACTTTGAGGTTCTAGGTGTTACTTCCGCATTTGTTTAGTTGATAGACTTTTGATTGGAGTTTATGGGAACTCCCTATTTTGTTCTTTAGTATTTAACTTGTTTCGTATCCTTAAATACTTAGTTTTGGTTTAGTTGCTTGGTTTGGGTTGTAGTAGTGGTTCTCCCACCGGATGGTTAGTGTGGGTGTCAATCACGACCGTCTGGGTCGTGACAGTAACCAATAGTCTTTCCTCTTGAGGTATACTTCAAATTTAGTATGTGCATGACACTACCATAAATATTTCAATATTTTTTCTTTATACGTAATCTTTTACCAATTAATATTTGAGTAAGACTATCATATAAAGGTAATTCTATAAAATAAAAAAAAGGTACTTTATTGTTATAACGAATGATGGTTAAATTGAGGTTTGAGTGTATGTCAAATATTTAGCTAGACCAATTCTTTGTTTTAGATATAAATATGTATTTCAGTAGCATAATTTAATTACAACATCACCTTTGGTGAAAAATATTTGATTTCTTGAAGTTTCTACCTTATCTTTGTAGAATTGTAGTCTTCTCCTTTTTCCTACCGCATACATATCATATAGTTGTTGTCTAATGAAAGTATCTAGTATCTTATAGAAGTTGTATCATGATATAAAATATTAAACTTGTTCAATAATAAAAATTAACAGATGAGTAAAAGTTGTAGTATTGTTTATAGAATCTTTAATTTGATTTAAAATTATTTTATGATCAATCACTATTTTCTTATCTATTTTTATATAGCTAACAAGGAGTGTATCTTGTGACATAAAATTTTCTCAAATTAAAATGAACACAAAATAATAGGAAAAAATAAATATGAAACGATACATAGCCAATGAAAAAGGAAGAGGAAAATATATGTTCATTCTATATTCACTGTAGAGTTCCATTTTATTAAAATCTCTTGTCACCAACACTTTACTTTGTTCGTTCATTTTTACTTACATATTTATTAAAAAATTATTATTATCATGTCTATATTATCATATTATAAGTAAAAGTGAAAATCTATTTTTGAAATAGTGGATTTAACATCAAAACTAATGATTCAATGGACTACGTTGATGCCCTTTGTTTTAGCAAAATAAGAAAGAAACTGCTTCATTTGAGGGTAAAAAAATAAAAACCAAAGAAGAAACATCTTACCCAAATCATGTGAATTTATTCATATTTGTTTACTATTATTGTATTTCCCACAATATTTCATCACTGTTTACTCATGGAAATCATAAGAAAAATACGAGTGTGAATTTATGAATGATTTGCTATAATTTGTTCACCAACTTTTTCTTATGTGGTACCTCGAATTTCGTTGAATTTTGAACTTAATCAATGATTGCAAATAATCCTTAGATTTTTTTAAGAAGAAAAAGAGTAGAAAACTTTAAAAAAAACGTAGTTTAAAAGTGAGAGGAAACCCTCTATTTATAGCTAACAAATTGTAGTATTAATAGGTGCTAATTGTTCCTTATTAGAAAAGTTACAACCTTTCGAAAAAGTCACTGCTCATCGGAAAAATCACAACCTTTTGCAAAAGTCACAACTCATCGGAAAAGGCACAACCCTTTGAAAAAATCATAACCCTTCGGAAAAGTCACAACTCATCGAAAATGTCAAAACCCGTCAAAAAAGTCGCAACTCTTTGGAAAAGTCACATCTCTTTGAAAAAATCACAACTCTTTAATATGACATGGTATCTACATTTAATATAATACAAATAATTAAAATAATAAATAAAATAAATTAAGTATTTTTAATTGGGGGTATTATAGTAATTCAATATTGAGTTTAGGAGTTTAGGAGTTAATGTTTTTAAGGTAGTATATATATATATATATATATACATATATATAAAAAAAACTATAAAATTATGTTGTGAATCACCATCATAAATTTATGAAATATTAATTTAATTTTATCTCTCATCAATTCGCCAACAATTTAGATTTTATTTCTTAAAAAGCCAGTAAAATACGCTTAGAAAATTATTTGAAGTGACGAACGTATTAACACCCCTAAGGCAATATCGAAACAGATGTTCCTCACTCCCACGAAAGTTTTTGTGCCATGTTTTTTGAAACTTCAATATATGTGTTCTTCTTTTTATCATTCTGCTTCTTCTTGATTTGTAAGAGCAATAGATGAAATATATATATATATATTTCTCAACAACTAAAACTTTGAAAACTCCTACAAATATGACAGTTTGATAAAGTGAAGAAGTTGTAACTATTCCCAAAACTTTAAGCATTAATTTAAACTGATTTTTTTTTCAAATGATAAAAAGTAAATCTGTTATATAATCGTAATTATTTATTTTGTGATTTTTAAATTTTTTTTTGTTTAAGATAATTATTGATCAAATTAAAGGTTTTCAACATAGTTTTTCGTTGATTATAGGACTATGTAGTAGTGGATGGATAATGGGGAGTTATGAAACTGTTTTATCTAAAAAAAAAATTATTTACGCATCCTTTATATTATTATATAAAGGACTTTAAAAACTATTAATAATTAAAATTAGACTAAAATTTATAACTATGCATAAACAAATCTATCTAAATTGATTTTGTTTTACGCATAATTTTTTAAAATTAGATTTTCAATATTTAATAAGTTCATTTTTTAAAAATATCTGATGTTTGAAAATATAATTTTGACAAGTAATGCAATTTTAAAATATTAAATATGTTTTTTTGTATGTTGACATTTGTTATTAGTTAACTTAGTTGATTACACGTGTCTTTCTTTAATAACATAATTGAATTTATAATATTATTATTTTATTCAACATAGGCATTAAAAATTTAAAATTATTACTGACTTGAAAAACCCACTATTAAGTCTAAAATATTTTTTTAAATTGTATATAACTAAAAAAAATGTGACATTTTAAAATAATAAAAGATATCATCTTCTTTATTTAATTATTTCATTGAATTAAAAAAAAATATTAGATATTTAAAATTTTAAAATAGACGGTCATAAAAATATATCAAAAAAGAAAAAAAAAACTACCATTTTCCCATAATTGTCTCAACAAAAGAGATATATAAAAACGTGTTTCTAAACAATCTGAAATTTTAAGTTTGATAAAAATAGTTAAAAAAAAAGCTATAAGATTGCTCTTTTAAAAAAAAGACAGTCTTTGTAGCTATTTTGTCTATTATCTCCTTATCCCTAATTACAAGTACACACATTTTCTCAAACACATTGGAGAAATACCCTGCAAAACATGGCAATCTATATAGACATAATAACTTTTTTTAGTACTACATTATAATAAAAATTGATATGGTTATTTAATTAATTTTTATTTTAACATAATATTTTTCATAAAGATATTACATCAACACAATTTATATCTCTATTTAAACCTTATTGTCACTCCCATAAGATTCAAGTTGAATTTTTTCTCAATTCAACTTGAAAATTTTAATACTTCAACTTAATTCGAACAAAGACATCTATTATGTTGTTTGATATAAAACAAAGTAAAAACATATGTTTTTCAACTATGCAGAAACTTCACATAAGTGTAAAATGAATTATGAAATGGGTGATTTTATTGTTTAGATAACAGTTTAGCAGTTTGTTTATCCGGGTATTTTTAAAATCATTTTTTTGTTATGTAGTGGCATGTGTTTTTTTTTTTTTGCTTTTTTAATTAAGGATATTTATTTATTTATATAATTATAAATATGATAACAATTATCATTATTATTAATTTTATCATTTAATTGTGAAAACTGCGTTACAATCATTTTTTAAAAAAATAAAAGATAATTTATTAGTTTTTAAAGAGAGAATTATTATTTTTAAATAATAATTTATTATTAAAATAAATTATTATTTTAAAATCATTTAATTTTTTATTTGGCTAAAGAGGAATTATTATTTTTTAAATTCAATTTATTATTATAATAAATTTGAGTTATTAAATTTTAAAAAAAGAAGAAGAAATTTCCTATCACCGGCTATGCAACCCTTCAATCCTCATCAGGCTATGCAATCTTTCAATCAGTAAATTAAAATTTAAAAAGTAAAAACATTTACATAAATATTACATTGATCCCACTAATTTTAAAATGTGTAACTACCATTAACGTGTCTTTGTTTTTTTATTTTTGCAAATTTATATTTGTAATCTTTATTTTTTTAAAATACTATTTTTGTTGTGGTGCTGACACATAAGCGTTATCACCTCTCCCATTATATATATTAGTATACATACCCGCGCGATGCGCAGTTAATTGATATATGTAATCATAAAATATATTTGTAGCACAATTTCAAAATTTAATTTATTATAGAATGATATTATAAAATTTATATAAAAGAATATTAGTATATTTAGCATCTCGGCAAGTTATAATAGTTACTAGGGAAAAATGATAAATATACCCCCGAACTATCGTAAATGGTATGCAGATACCCTTCGTCATACTTTTGGGACATTGGTGTCCCTACCTTCCAAAAACTAAAGCATATATACCCTTTATACTAACGGACATACACGTGTCATAATCTTATCCTCCGATTAAATATCGGATCGACGGATAAGATTGTGCCACGTGTCACTATTTAGTCTTCCGTTAGAGTGAAGGGCATATATGCTTTAGTTTTTGGACGGCAGGGGCGTCAATGTCCCAATAGTATGACGGAGGGTATCTGCATACCATTTACGATATTTTGAGGGTATATTTGTCCTTTTTACCTAGTTAATAATACATATATGAGCTTAGTCTATTAGCTAATTGTATGCATTTATTACCATAATAGTTTAAATTATATATTGTTCTTTATTTAGTGTTTACATAGAATTCAAATAGTGATTTTGAAGTACTTATGTTTCATTTTCAATATGGTATATTAAATTTTAGTTCTAAATATTGATATTAATTACCTATCTATGAAATTAAATATCTTTTAATGCACAACATTTCAAATCTTCAAGAGTAGAAGGAAAAACGGTGAGACAGAACCACAACAATGTGTTAAAATCTTAAGTTAAAAAACTGTTGGTTTTAACATGAAGAAAATATATAGTTGTAACCGCCCGTATTATGCATATGCCTGCTCTATTCTTGTGATACTTGACATAGCCTTATAGTATAGGTGAGGGACCATGTTTCTTATATGATTAGCGTTGGTTTAAACTAGCTCGGAAGGTGATGTGATGCCTTGCACGTTTCAGCATGTGTACTGCAAGTTAACTCCAACGGGAGTATTTAAACTCGAGATAGTAAGGTGGTAATTGAGCTTAAAGTTGAAAGTAAAGTGCTAAGTTAAAGCAAAAGGGATTAATATTTAGAAAATTGAATAAAATAAGTGAGTTGCTTGCTTGACTTAACTAAGCTAGTAGGTGACAAGTAGGTGCATCACCTACTTTGACTTATTGACCAGTCCAAAGAACCAAGTAGGTGCATCACCTACTTGAGCTATATGGATCTAGTTAAAAAGGCCAAGGTTTATGGATCAGATTTAGGCCTATGCTAATGGAGTCACTTGAGGCCTAAACTATGTTAAATAAAAAGAAAATGAAATTAAAGCCCAACAGCCAAATTTGCCAAGGCCCAATATATTTAAACCCAAGTGAAAGTTAGTAGGTGCATCACCTAGTTTGACCTTTTGAGCTGCTTGATGTACATAAGCAGGTGCATCACCTACTTGACCAATTAGTGGCTAAAAATAGACCAAAAAAGGGAGGTTCTAGAGGATTATTTTTTTATGGTCAAGAAGGCTCCATATAAACCCAATATGAGCAGATCTTTTCACTCATTTTAACACACAAAATTCACAATTCACTTCAGCTATCTCTCTTTTTTCTCTCAAGAGCAGCCTAAAAATTCCTTCTAGGGTTCTTGCAGAAACCCTCATATCTGCAAACCAAGGTAAGAGAAACACTTATGGATTTAGCTTAATTCTCCCTTGGAAGACTAGAAAACATGTTATTCATTTTTAATTATAAGTACAAGGCAGAAGTTCCCACAAGCTACTGCTCACTTTCCTTTATTATTAAGATTCTTTTCTCTTCTTCTTTGGTTTAAGTGTGAAGGGAAGTTGAAGTTCTAGAGGAATTTATAAGGAGCAGTTGCAGAAATTGAGGTAAGGTGACTACTCCATTTTCTTCCTCCTTATGTATGAGTTTGAGTGAGGAATTATGGACGTTCTATCATAAAGAACTCAAGGGGGTAGTGAGTTCAATAATTGGTTGTATGATAAAGAATATTTGAGGCTGTTTTATGTGTATTGTTGTTGTGCAGCTTGGGTCATCTTGAAAAAGGATATATAATGTATGTATTGGGCAGAGAAGGAGGGTATGTTGATACACATTATTTTAAGGACTGTATGGGCTCATTACCAGTCAAAGTTAGTTACTGTTTTACGAGTCTCACGATGTGATAGCTGCTAATATTAGTTTATCATGACTTATATTGTAGATTAACACCTAAAAGGGGAGGCTGAATCGTGATAGTTATATTGGTCAGATAATAAGGTATGTAAGGTTATTCGATTCAATATTCTTCGACATGAAATTTGATACTTGCAATTAGTATCAATAGGTGAATTTCCTAAGTTCTAATCCTAGTAAAGGAAACATAGTGGCAGCGTACGATCTCCAAATAGCTAACAATATTTCCCCCTCTCTTTAGTGTGTAGAATTACTTCATTATATGTTCACTACTCTATACTTGTGTAATTATCCTCCTATATGCTGGTATAGAAATGGTATTTGCAAAAGCAAGTTTGGTGAATCCTCCTCTTAGTAAGTTAAAGTCAATTGTGTCATTTAAGCTCACAAGTAATGCATTGATGTTACATAGCTCCTTATGTCATTGTTACTGCCTTGAAGTATTATTTTCATGTCTTCTACTATTGGTCCGTAGTTTCAAATATAAAAAATGATTATGACCACCAAAACAACAATCTTAATGATTAAAGAATCTAAGTGAAACAATTTGTATAATTATGGGTGGCAGCCCAGGGGCAAATGCCTAGCATGGGTCGATCCCAATTGGTATAGAAGGATGGCAACTCAGGGGGAAAGCTTAGCATGGGCCGATCCCAATTTGTGTAATTATGAGGACATCATCTCAGGGGTTAAAATGCCTAGCATGTGTCATCCTCTTCTACCATTGATTAGCTGGTAATTCGTATCACATGCCTTATAAAGGTCATAACACACAGAAAGGTAAAGACAAGAATGTAACATACATGAACCCACAAGAGTTAACAGATGTGGTCTTCTATTCTGATTTATGCACACATATATTAATACTTAGTTTCATTCGAACTCTTGTTTATATATGTTATTGCCTTACATATTCAGTACATTTTTTCGTACTGACGCTCGCGGGGGACGCTGCATTTCATGCTGCAGGCACAGGTACCCCAGCTAGTAGACCTTCTCAATAGGAGCACACGACACTCATCTACTTTTGGTGAGCTCCAGGTTGATTCAGAGCTTTACTGAGTCCTTGATAGATTTATTTTGGTATTGTATCGTAGTTAAGGGTAAGACAGGGTCTGTCCCGACCTGCTCTAAGGATTTCTATCTTTTAGAGGCTTTATAGACCAATTTATATGGTTCAAGTATGTCTTAACAAGTTGTGGCCTCAACGACCAAGTTTTGTATATAAGTTTTGGGGTCTACTTATGCTGGTTCTTATTGCTGCATCCCATGTGAACTTGTCACAACTTTACGATTGTCATAGTTATATGCATAGTAAGCACAGGTTATGTGTTGGTTCTCTCGGGCCTTTAGGGCATCAGGTGCCTATCCGTCTTAATGAGATTTAAGGCGTGACAATAGTTTTCTATACTAAGTATTATAGATTGCATGAACTTGACTGTAATTGATCTATGGGTCAAACTATATCAATTTTTTGTAGTTAAAATTAATCAATAAAAGGAAATAAGACCAACAATAAACTTCACTCAAACAAACTTCTCTCCTATTTATAAATTAAGGAAAAATATTCAAGCAACTACATTTTATAGTAGATATATATGAACAAACTTCACATGACTTAGATAACCACAATTATAAAAATTTAGAAGCGATCGCAGTAATTAATTGTAACGGCCCATTCCCGTCGTTACAGAAAAACCAATGGGGAAACAATTGGGGCCAAAAAACTTTTGAGTAGTAACTTTGGATTTCCCAACCTAGTCCAGATTTAGATAAAATTAGAGTTGATAAGGTGTACGGAAATCTGGTAACAATCGGGGTGACTTAATTATGATTTTTATTACATGAGTGGTTAGATAAGCCATTAAGGAATCTGGGGCTGCTGTAGCGGGGTGAGGACTGTTATGGCGGGTCCGACACGACTTAAGGTCATAAATAAATCCCAAAACGTCTTTATTCTGCACTTTTCGACTTTGAGAGCTAAGGAACGACCCCATACGAGTTCTTGGCCGTTTTTCACCATTCTTGAGGCTAAAGGTAAGGTTTTAACTCCCCGAATCGTTTTTCGATCCGTAGAATGTAGTTTCTTGGATAATTATCATTGGAAAAAGGTTTTGATCTGAAGTTAATGGTGAAAAAAACCCTAATCTGGGTATGGGGATCAAGGTTTGACCTAGGGTTGATATTATTGATTATGATCCGGGTAATTGGGTCTTGATTGTTGATCCTTGCATATAAATTGTTGTTTGTAGACCTAGAACAAGTGGAAAGAATTCGGAAAGGGAAGATTCAAGTGCCTTAGGGGATTCAAGCTTCGATTCGAGGTAGGTGATGATTGTGATTTCATGTTGGTGTGATATATGTTTGTAATTGCTCATTATAATGCATGTATGTATGGTAATGTTTCATTATTGATCACCCTAATCATAAATGAGGATAATTGAATAATTGTATGCCATGAATCACCTCTTATTGTATGATTATGATAATATGCATTGTGATTGTGATTTTGTTGAATGGATCAGTTGCCACGTTCCGGCATAAACATGAGATCATTTGCGTTTTGGCATAAACATGGGATCAGTTGCCACGTTCCGGCATAAACATTGGATCGGGTACCACGTTCCAGTATGCTAACAGTTTGGGTGTGGATTTCATGAAAGGGCCAATGAATTGGGTTGTGTATCTACTTGTGATGATTACGTTCATATCTAATGATGATTGATATTGGAAGACTGTATGTTGCTCTAAATGGATAACCAATGTGTATTATTGAGAATGTGGGATGCTATATTGATCCTGAAAAGATGACTAATATTGTATATGTTCGGTATATGTATGTTTGTAATATTGTGGTTACTTGCATGTGCTTCACATATTGGGATAGCCGTGTGATCCTACCAGTACATTGTGGTTGTGTATTGATACTACACTTGCTCTTTCTTTGTTGAGTACGGGGCATCTTCCGGTGGCTATTGATAGACCTCAACTAGGTGACTATTGAGCGTGACCGAATTCAAGGGTGAGCCAGTTCTTTCAGGCTACCATGAATATTTATTGTTTAAGTCCACTCTTTTCGGACTCCGACTTTTGTTTAAGGTGTTGTTTAGTTTCGGGGTTGTACCCCTTGTTCTTAGACTTGTCGTTAGTAGAGTTTTGGTACAATGACTTTCAGGTTCTAGGGGTTGTTCTTCCGCATTAGTTTGGTTACTTGTTTGTTAAAACCTTGGAGTTTATGGGGACTCCATTTTTATAGTCATTTAAACCTGCTTTCGTATCTTTAAATGCCTTAGTTTTCATAAAATTTGTTTGTTTGGGTTGTAGTAATGGTTCTCCCACCGGAGGGTTAGTGTGGGTGCTAATCACGATTGTCTGGGTCGTAACATTAAACCACATGAATAACACCAATTTTTTTAAAAAAAATTAAACAAATTAATTTAACTATCATTGGAAGCAAAAATTGTCCTTGAAGTTACTATAAAGAAGTAGTAAAAAGACGTGAATCAATTTGCCGCAATTATTTTTAATATTTCAAGTGAAAATACGCCTTTTTCTCTAATATTTGCCTGATACACAGTAATATTTTTAATTTATTGACAAAAATAACTTAAAACACGACGTCCAACATGCAAGAAAAATAATTTGAAAGCCTAAAAAATGTAATGTCATACGGTAACCTCTAAATTTTGGTCTAAATTACCTTTAAACTTAAAATTTAAATACATTAGTGTAATAACTAAATATTAACTTTTAGTTTAATATATATATATATATATATACACTTAATATAAAAAACTGATAACTTCCCACAAAGAGAGTCGTAAACGTGCGTTTGATGACCACACATTTTTAGGAGTCATTATTTATCTTTTAATTTAAATTCAACCTGATAACTTCCAAAAAAAATAATCTAAAAAGATAAATTTCAATGGGTTACTCATTGAAATTTGGTTGGTTTACTTTTAAAATAAAAACCTTAAATTAAGGATTTCCTAACTTTAATTTTTTCTTCCCAGTGTTTAGGAATCACCTACATGTAAATTTAATTTTAATTTTTTTTATTAATTCTAGATTTTATTTAATCTTTGAATATATAGATAATCATCACTACAATTTGAAAATTGTCTGAATTTGGATTTATTATAACAAACGGTAAAGCGTTAAATAATTTTTTTTTTAATTTTAAAGAGAAATGCAACTTTTTTGCAATGCTAACACGTGAAAGTTTTTGCCTCTTCTACTATATATAAATCAGAGAAGGGCCTAAAATGCCCATCAACTATTTGAATTGGTACAAAACTACCCTCTGTTCATCTTTGGACCTCCAAATACCCCTGACGTCAACCGTTTAGCTCAAAAATACCCTTATGTCTAACAGATCATATTCATAAGGTGGATGGAGGGCAATATTGTACCAAATTCCATAGTTTAAGGGCATTTTAGGCCCTTTTCCATTAAAATAATTTGAAAATACTTAATATATAAGCTCACTTGATTGACTTGATTTTTAATTTCATAGTACATTAAAAAAAGAAGAAGTTACGCATCTACTCTCTACCACCCCCACCCCCACCCCCCTAATCTACCCCTTCACTTCCTATCTCTTCTAAAAGAAAATTTCTATTTGGATCTTGTCCACCATTTTTTTTTCAATTTATGACAAACAAGAGAGAAAAAAAGGAGAAAAATAACGATGCATTCATATAGAAATAATTAGTTCAATAAAAAATTACTTAATTAAGCAAATATATACGATTATTGCATTTTTCTTTTGTGTGTACCCAAAATTCAAATTCAAAATAAAAAATAAAACAGTTCTCTTAGCTCCACCCTCATCCCACCGTAGCAATAATACAAATTAAAAGAATATAAACACGTGAGTTCATTTCAAGTTTGAGTCTCGGATATCCTAATTAAGAATAAGAGATTAACAAAAGAAATAAAAGAGAAAATGAACAAGAAATATGGATAATTTATAGAAAATTTTATATTAATAAAAATAATTATTTTTTTAGATGGATAATTAGTCGGGTGAGTATGGATTTTAGTTGGATCCCCATTTATGAGTTGGGTTAAGTTATAATAAATTGGGGGTTGATTTAAAATAGATCAATAGGAAGATATCATGAAATTAATTATTTTTCGATATTATTTTCAAGTGTATCGGGTCAAAATATGAATCATATGTGATTTTATAAGAAAAATAAAATTTTTATTATTTATTTGAGAAGAGTTAAAATTTGGATCAATCACATTAAGCAACATAATAAATAAATATTTAATAATTTTACTTAAAGGGAGCTATTATAAATAAGGGCAAAAATAAGCCAAAGGATTAACATCGAGGGTATTTTTGAGCCAAAAGGTGGACACTAGGGGTATTTTAAGGCCGAAAGGTGGATGAAGGATAATTTTGTACCGATTCAAATAGTTGAGGGGAATTTTAGGCCGTTCTCTGTATATAAATATAAATATATTCTAATAAGTAGTAAGATACATGAGCCTGTTTACATGCGCCCAATATATGTTACTTTTTTTGTCTCAATTTATATGAAATGGGTGGAATTTAAAGAGTCAGTCAATTTTTTTTATATATATATTTTTTAATATTTTAAGTTTTTATTATTGTGACTTATGATACTTTTTATGTCATTTTAAAATAATGTATCTTACTTTTTTTTGACTCAATATATAGGACATAGATAAATTTGAAGAGTCAATCAAATTTTGTATATGTTTTTAAAAATATTTTAAGGTATTAATTATTGTAATTTATAGTACTTTTTACAAATTTTTTTTTGTATAATAGAGTATGCATTATTTTTTTCTCCTAATTTATAGCGTTAATAGTTTTTGGAGAGACAAATTAACTTTTTAATGTTATTCTAAATATTTTAAGTTATTAATTGTTGTAATATATAATTTTTTTTTTACATAATTCTCAAATATATAACCAGCAAAAAATATAAAATAAATTTAAAATAAAGAGATTACTACAAAATTGTAATGAAAAATAGTACTATGAAGACTCTAATACATACAAATGTTAAATGATATAACTATATCAATTCTAAATCAACAAACTGTATTATATAATTTATTAATTTATATAACTATGTTCTCAATTTAGAATTCAAAAATGTAATTTATCTTCTTAAGTGTAAACATTTATCTAAAAAAATTGCATTTATTTTAATTTATTCTCATTTTATATTGTTTTCTGCTAAAATAAATGTCATTTGAAAACAAAGAGAAAAAAAATATAATTTAATGGGATCAGAAGAGTAAAACAACATAATTCAAATATTGTTTGTTTAGAGAAAATCTAAAGAACTTCTGATGAGTAAAACAACATAATTCAAATATTGTTTGTTTAGAGAAAATCTAAAGAACTTCTGATTATTGAAACCTCAAAAGATATAACATAAAAAATCTGACTACAGAAAAGTAAATACTAAAAATCGGACACCATCTCGTTTTTTATAATAAAGTTAACAAAGAATTCATCCAAGTTCCAAACATCATAATGAAGAGTCTAATATCTACTATTTTAATGTAGATTGAAGTTATATTATCAGTATTTCTTAAGATCTGAAAAATGATATGAACACTATTTATCGAAAAAGAAAATAAATGTTAAAAATTTAATTTTTTTAAGAAGGTAAAAAGTAAATACATATCCGCTCTATGCGTAGATAATATGAAAATATTATTTATAATCATTTTCGATTGTGATGTCTTGGTCAAACTTGTTAAATCATATTTACCTTACAAAGATCCAACTATATGAATAGAGATTATCAAATAACTTTTATGTTTCATATTTTTCTCTATTAATTAACAAGTCTTAGCTTAAACAAAATTTCAAGAATGAAATTATTAGAAAAAAGGGTAAAAGTCTCAGAAAAATATATATATAACATCTGCCAAAGTCAATCTCTTTTCCCAACAAAAAAAAGGTTGAAATGACATATAAGTACACAGATGTTAAGACACACAACACAAAATAAGATTGGTATATCTATTAACATAAAGAAACATGTACCAACCTATTAAATTTGCCTCTAATTATATTGCCTTTAGATAGAGACTCAGATAACCCTTGATAATAGTGAACACATTTTTCAAGCGGATAGTAGATTGCTCTAAGGCATCCTAAATGTGATTGTCCCAAAATTATCCTTGTGCTTCTCCATGATCTCCAATCAACATGTCCAGTACACATGAAGCAGGAAAAGTATTAACAACGATAAATAAAATTAATTAGACTGATTTAACTTTCAACATAGGCAAGCATACAAAAATAGTGTTAGATCAAAAAACAATATACTTTGATGCAAGCAATGAAATTTGATGAATCACATATAAAATATTTTCATCAAATTCCATTGAAGATCAGAGGAAGCCCAATAAAAAGAATGGAGGTGGAAAAAAATTCTTCATGAAACTTTACATTTAAGTGTTCATGAAACTTCCCCAAGTTAAAACCGTTTGGAAATTTGGAAGTTCTTGGGATTAAGATAAGATAGAGAAGTAGTAACCATCCCTAAAAATAAAACATAGAGATTTATATAGAAATTTTCAATCAACTTCTAAATTTAATTATAATTTTTTTGTGGGGTTGGCAGTTTTGCCTCTCCTATTTTACATATAGAGATAGAATATATAATTAAACTGAATTTTTAAACTTGCACGGTTGCACCAACGTCCCTTTTGCATTTTAATTAATATATTCTTATATATATATATATATATATATATATATTAAACTGATCTAATTTTCTTTTTATATATTAGAAAAAATAGCAAATTAAAAAAATTAAATAAATGTTAATCAATCAAGATAAATATTATTATTAGTTTGGATAAAAATAATTTTTCAAAAACACGTGTTGCATCAAATATTTTTTAAAAAATAAGAAAAAATAGAAATGAGATATATTAACTGTGGTAACTTTCTAATTTTTAAAAGAATACATTTAACAAATATATAGGCAGTTAAAATAAGAAAAGAGTTATATTAACTGTGGTAATTTTCTACATTTTAAAGTTCATTGAAAAAAAAGAATAGGCAGTTAGCATTTTATTAGGAACAAACATATTCAATTTATTTAAACAGAAAAAAAAAGAAAAGAGATACGTAAAAAAAAATTTAAACTGTTTTTTTTTTTATCTTTTTCTATTTTTTATTTGATTTTTAAAATGTAAAAAGCGTGGTAATGTAACATCTCGCTGATTGAAAGAACTAGAAATAGTTAGAATTGGAAATATTCATTTTAGGAAAGAATGAAAGATCTGGAAATTTGTTAAGTTATGCCAAGTTTGAATTTTTGGTCAACTTCAAACGACCATAACTCCTAGCTCAGAATGAGTTAGGTGTACTTCCAGATACTGTAGGAAATATCTTGGATTTATCTTTCCAACGCCGCCAAGTTTCCGCGATTCTGAGTTTGTATGAGTGAGATATCCCCATTGAAAGTTGGGTTGGTTGAATAAGAAAAGTCCAATCCGGATTTTGGAAGGGTGTTTTGGTCTTTTCCGTACCCTATTATTTTAATTTCTTTTTTGGTAATTAGTTGGGGTCTAAGCTGAACTTGGTCAGTTTACGCTTTACAATATTGAGTTAGGGTTTTTAGAGAAGATAGAGGAAGAGGAGAAAAGAGGAGAAGAAACAAGAATCGTCAAATTCTCGAAGCTAAGATTGTGGATTTCATCAAGGGGTGATCCCTACGAGGTATGTGAGACTTTCATAGCATTGGGTTCGTTCATCCACGCGCTAATCATGTTTAGTTCAGCAAAATTCTTCCTAAAAAGGGTTGAAAGTTTGATATTCTTAATATGTGTTCTTGAATTTATTTTCGTTCTTGAATTGGGCTGAATTGAGGAGTTCTTGAGACTATCGCGTCGAGTTTTGGAGTTGTTTTGAGTTAGGTTCTTGGGTACTGTAACGACCCTCAAAATAAAGTAGGATAAAGTAGAGCCTCACATGGGTTTTATGCATTAATAACTTGTCAAAATAATGAAGAATAGCCTTTTAAGTCAGTTTTAAAGAGTTTGGAAGTCAAACGTCAAGGGACGACCAAGACGTTCGAAAACTAGTCTTTTACGTGTTGGTGTGCTCTAGTATGTTGTTCATGTTTTTATGTGTTGTTTGGAATCTAAAATCAGTGGAGGTGACCCTAGTGTCTTAATAAATATTTTTTAGGGTCAAAACGTTCGGATACGACTCCCCGATGGCCACCCTAAGGGTCTTTGAGGAGGACCGCAACCTTGGCCAAGAAGCAGTTTGAAGTTGTGCTTGGAGGGAACATGTCCGTGTCGCGGACTAGCTCCACCAAGGGCCAAAAGTTTGGTCCACGTCGTGGACACATCGCGGACTCTACTGTCTTAGAATTTAATTTATGAAAACGTGTGGGAACACCTCCGCGTCGTGAACTTGTTTCCTGATGAAATCTGCGAAAATAAAGCTTAAGTTTGACTTGTTTAAAAGGTCCAACTAAGTGAGGGGTAGTTTGGGTACTTTGGGGAATTATTATAAACGGTTATTCTACCTATTTTAGGGTATTTTAAGTTGGTTAAAACCCCAAAACCTAGAATTAGACCCCATTCTTCAAATTGACCCTTCCATCTCAAAATAGATTCTCTCAAAAACTCCATTGAAGACCTTGATGAAGCTCAAGCTAGAAGATGGGTTTTCAACTGATTTCTTCTTCAATCTCATGGGTCTTCAATAATTAAGGTATTGTGACTCTTAATTCTTGAATAACCACTCATTCAAGGAGTTCTATCAAAGATTTTCAAAAGTGATTCAAAGACCAAAATTCCCAATTTTCAATCTAAACATGAGTTCCTTGTCAAACTATTTTCTAAATCATTCTATTGATGAATTAATGTGGAATTAATGTTTTTAAGACAATTTTCAAAGGAATTCTTGAAGAACCCATGATCCCCAAATTCTCAAAAATTAGCCTATGATGTGGGTCTTTGTGAATATGATCTCTATTGGTGAAATTATGTTTAGATTAGATAGTATTGATGTTTCTTATGATTATCTATACTTATTCATATTGAATTGTTGGTATATTGATGAGTTGAGGATTATGGCCTTATGGGCAAAGTTATGGGTTGATCCCTTTGTTTATGGAATTGTACTTAGACTATGTTTATGATATTGAATTACATTGTTGATTCCTATTGCTACCTATGTCAATTGATTATGAATTGTTGAGGATTGATCTATGGTGATCATGGCTTGGTGAATTGGTAAGTTGACCTATCTTCTAGTCTATATTATGAGAATTGATATTGTGTGGTTTGACCCACTTATGGTGGAGGTGTTCACTTCTTTTCTATCTTGCATGTTGAGATCATGGCCTTGAAGGTAATAAATGTGAAGTGAATTAATGATTACGATGCATATGTTTATGAAGTTATGCTATGAAGGTTATGCATGAAATCCTCAATGCTAGCATGATGTTTAAAGTGTGTTGATGATGAGGAGTATAATGTGAATGATAATGTTAGGGATAAAGTATAGTCTACATGATTGATTATGTTAGGTACTATTGTGGAATGACCCCTACCTATATGACCCCTATATGAATGTTTGATCATATACATGTTAAGAGTACCTATTCAATGTTGAATGTGTCCTTGTCTCCTATGATGAAGTATGGGTGTGTGGTCTAGAATCCCTAAAGGCTTTATATGTGAATTGCTCATGAATTGGGGACATTGTGAATGTGTTATGATCCTTTTAAGGGAAGAACACTCAATATCAATGTTGTTACTAATATGTCACTATGAGGACCAATATGCACACACACACACTCTACATGTATAGATATGAATATGATGTGTTATGGTGTCTATTGAAAGGTGAACTCTTATATGCACCCTTACATTTTATTATGCATGCAAAGTGTATAATTAGCAAGGTATGAATATGTGTTGTACAAAGGTGTTTATGTGAAAGACTTTCTCACATATGTACACACACATGCATGAATGAATAAGGTTTATGATAATCTAGTGAAAGTGAGTCTCTTGAAAGGTTTACTCAATTGTACTCTAAACTAGAATATGTTATGAATATGGTATGATTATGTGAAAGGTCATTCTCAAATAATGTAGGTTCTATGATGAAAGGTCATTCTCATCTTAGAAACCTTTGAGCTATATGATATGAGGGATTAAGTCCCTAAAACCTATTTTATGAACTAAAGTTAAATAAAGGCTTAAAGATGTTTAAAAAGGGAGTTGGTGCTTAGCACCGAGTGAACATGAAAAATGAGAGTGGGGGCTTCACGTTTAGCAAGTCCGGTTTCCCACAAGAGAACCTTTATGTTTAGTAAGTCCGGATTCCCAACATAGATGTTGTCTCATGAGATGGAAACCTCCATGTTTAGTAAGTCAAGGTTTTCTAGTTGCAATCTCCTTGTTCCATAACTACGTGCCCCCGTAGGTATTAGCTTAGTGGATCCACTAGATAGCTATTATGTATGTAGGTCCTACTTTGGCAAGTAGTACCCTCTCTTTTCGGTGTGGGAGTAGAACACCGAATTCCATGTAGCTCATATAGTCTATGTCGGTTATGGCAATGTCTCCCGAAAGTTAAGAATATGACCTCTAGTCATGATTTCTTGAAGAGTTACTTAGTGTAGGTAGGACTATGGACCCTACTTATGCATTGCACAAGTGGACTCTAAGGGAGGTTATGATTAGGCTCTTTATGTAATGAAGACTATGGTCTATGTATGTTAATATGAAAGCATGTTAAGGTTGACTTTACTTATGTCAAGACATGAAGTATGATTATGCATGTGAATTACACTTATGACTTTTTAATGGGTTTGCTTAGTCTATGTGAGGCTATGGGACTCCATGTGTACATTGCACAAGTGAGCTTGGGAAGGGGTTGTGAGGGTGGTTTACCTATGATATGAACTAAATGGGTTATGACTAATGATGTAGTAAATGAATGAGTCCTTATATGATGTTATGAAGTATGTTGGTCTTATGTCTAATGTTAAATGAAGATGTTATGACTTGTTGAATATGATGTGTCTAGTCTATGGTGGCTTCCTAGAAACACTTGGTGTGAGTAGTATTATGGGATGCTACTTGCACATTGCACTTGTGTGACTTGGGGGTTGTCTTAGGTGATAGTTCCTATGTGAACACTATGTCTTATGGTGTGCTTATGACTCTATGAATATATGTGGTTGGATTGATGAAGGCTATATGTAAGTTCACTTTTGGTAACCTTAAGGCGATACATTGCACAAAGTATTCCCTAAGGGTTGCTTGAGGAAAGGAGTTAAGATAAAGAGGAAGGTAATGTATTGTATGCATTGAATGTGCCTAAAATGTTATAAGTGGCTCTATGTGCTATTATGAATGGTTTCCATGTGTATGATGATGTATGTGGTTTATATTGTGCCTAATGTATTAAATGTTCTTGAAGTTTCTCTAAAAAGGCATGATGCATGGTTTCCAACTAAATCTCCTTTTAAGAGCATGTTTTGCATGGTTATCATACTTAGTGCATTCTTGTACCAACACCATTCTTTTTCATCTTTTTACACCAAGTGTAGGTGATGGTGACTAAAGGGTCTTTCCTAGAAGTGATGAGCTTGGCTTGCTATTCCCAAGTTCGGGTGTGTCCTTAAAGATTCAAGGACCTTTATGTTAAAGAGTTTCCTTAAGTTCAATGTATTACATAGTAGTTTCTTTTGTATTGTAAGGGCTGTGTTCCTCTTGTGTTGTAGACATGTTTTAAGATGGCTACCTTGAGACGTAGTACTTCGATTTTGTATTAAAGGTTCAAATGAGGTGACATTTAAGTCTTGTGTTATATTATGAAAAAGTTTTAAATTTTCCGCTATTTCTCTATGATAAATGCTATGACGAATGCTAAGGGCTTGTATAAGACCTCCGAGAGGTCAAATATGCCGATAACGACTAGGGGGTGCTCTCGGGTCGTTTCAGGTACATTTACTGGGTATGAATCTAAAGAGAATTTGAGAAAAATAGTCGAGTTTAGGCAATTTGGGGTTGGAAAAACGAAGAAGGAAAAGTTGGGGGAATTTGGGCACCAGGTCCTCAAATTTGGGGAAATCTCCTTCGTGTCGCGGAGCGGTCACAAACCATTCTGCCTCAAAATTTATTTCGTGATCAAATATTTAAATGCATCTCCGTGTCACAGACTTGCTTCTAGATAGTGATTTCTTGATCTTTTCTCATGTTTAACTATCTAAAAACACACCTAAACATCGTGAGATCTTTCCTATCACAAATCACAATCCTTGAATCTATAATTCAATTCAAGGAAAGTTAAGAGTCAAGTTAAGAGAAATTCATAAAGTTTTCCAAAAGTCTTTCACAAACATTTTAACTTTGTTTTAAGACTTAAGCTTTGAGTTGAGTAAAGAGTAAGAGTAAAGTTCAATTCTTCAAAGATTATACGGGAACTAAGTATTCCTAAGAGATAAAAACGTTTTCACATTTGAACAAGAAGGGAAACACCGATTTCCAAAAAGAGCTTTTGAGCTAAGTTTTTGAGTAATTATCTCAAACCAAAGAAAGAGTTCTGTTTTTAAAGCATATGAGCTGAGTATATTTTGGGAGTACTATTGAACACCGATATGGGGACGTGAGTTCATAATAACTCAAGTCTCCATAAACCATGTGGCCATCATGGGTAGAAAATGATCATACTTTTTAGATGATTCCTTAGTGATTTTTACACTATATGACGATAAAGTGTATGACAGTTCTGGCAGTGTGGGCAAGATGTTGTATCACCACTTAGGCTCAAAGTAGTGATTGTCGATGAGAGAATCTCCCACAGTACTATATTACTTTATTATATGAGTAAGTTGAGTTGTTATAGCATTTCTTTAACAAATTGAGTTGCTTTCTATTATTTTAAAGCTTTCTATATATTGCATGTGTTGTTGCTTTATATTGAGTTAAGTTATTCATAATTTGAGTAAAGCCAAGGTAAGTGTTCCTTTCAGATTCCTTTCAAGCTTATGCTATGTTTAGTTTTCCCTCGCATACTCGTACATTCAATGTACTAATCTCATTTGGCCTGCATCTTTTTATGATGCAGACACAGGTAATTAACCAGGATTAGTGTACAGCGCCTCGTTGATCCAGTTGAGCACTCAGAGTCTGTTAGTGAGCCCCCTTGCTTTTCAGAGGGCTCATTTTTACATTGCTTTCTAGTTTTTCAGTTGTTAGGATTATCGGGGATCTAGTCCCGACATCCCTATTTGTTTTAGAGGATTCATAGACGAGTAGCTATAGTTCTTTAGTTTTTCCATTTTCAGTTGTATACGTTTAAGACTTGAGTTGCCATTGTGGCTAAGTTTGATATTTCTTTAAGACATTATATAAGTTATCCTTTTGATACTATTCCTTGTGTTTAAGTCTTTCGCTGAGTAAGTAAGCCAGACCAAGGGTTCGCTTAGGGCCAACAATGGTTCTCAAATGCTAGTCCCACCCAGGGTGTAGGCTTGGGGAGTGACAAACTTGGTATCAGAGCACAAAGTTCAAGAGTCCTAGGGAATCTGTGAAGTCGTGTCTATAGAGTCCTAGTTATCGGTGTGAAGCGCCCCACATCTATAATTAGGAGGCTGCAACACTTAGGAATGTTCTCACTTCTTTCATACTTATTTCGTGCGTTAGAGTTTTATCTCTAAAAAGTTTCTTTTAATTCGTTCTTGGGCATGTATTTCAGTTAATCATGCCTCCACAAAGAGTTTTTCGAGGTCGTCCTACTAGGAGGAACATTGAGGAGCAAGGGTACCTAATGCACCTGAAGTGCAACCCCAAGGAGAATTCACGAATGCTGAGTTCAGGGAAGAGATTCGAATGCTAAGCCAAGCTGTGACTAACCAGGTTGGGCAAGAAAGAGGAGCTAGACAAGAAATGGCTAATACTTCGAGGATTCGAGAGTTCTTGAGGATGAATCCTCCAAGTTTCACCGGTTCAATCACTACTGAGGATCCAGAGAACTTTATTGAGGAGTTGCAAAATGTATTTGAGGTTATGCACGTTGTTAATGCTAAGCAAGTAGAACTAGCTGCATATCAACTGAAGAATGTTGCTAGGACTTAGTTTGACCAGTGAAAGAAGGGTAGAGCTGAGGGAGCACCACTTGCGAGTTGGACTTGTTTTGAGAAGGCCTTCTTGGAGCATTTCTTTCCCCGAGAACTAAGAGAGGCCAAGGTACGAGAGTTTCTCACTCTTAAGCAAGATTCACTAAGTGTTCATGAGTATGGGCTGAAGTTCACCCAACTATCCCGTTATGCTCTGGAGATGGCTGCGGATATGAGGAGTAGAATGAGTTTGTTTGTTGTTGGGCTGCCCCGTTTGTTGAGTAAGGAAGGTAAGGCTGCAATGCTAATATGTGACATGGATATAGCAAGGTTGATGGTCTATGTGCATCAGGTTTAGGTGGAGAAGCTGAGGAATAAGGAGGAATTAAAAAATAAGAAGGCTAAGACATCAGAAAATGAGTTCGGGCAACAACGAAATAATGCGAACCGGTCTTTTTTCTAACAAAAGCAAAAGGGACCTACTCCATCATCTGCTAGTGCACCTGCACCCAGAAACAAAGGTGAGTACAATAGTTAGAATTCACAGCACTTCAGGGCTAGACCTACCCAATCTCAGGGTAGTGTGGCACAATGAGGTAATTTGGATCCTGCATGTGCTACGTGTGGAAGAAACCACCCAGGTAAATGTCGTGATGGTTCCACATGTTGTTTCAAGTGTGGACAAGAGGGTCACTTCATGAAAGATTGCCCCAAGAACCGATAAGGTAATGGAAATCAGGACAATAGAGCCTAATCTTCATCAGTTGCTCCACCAGACAGGGCTGCACCTAGAGGAGATACTTCTGGTAATGGCGGAGGAGAAAACTGACTTTATTCGATCATAAGTTGTCAAGAGCGAGAAAATTCTCCAGATGTTGTCACTGGTATGATCAAAGTCTTTACTCTTGATGTTTATACTTTGCTAGACCCATGAGCAAGTGTATCTTTTGTGACCCCTTATGTTGCAAATAATTTTGATGTTCTTCCTGAGAAACTTTGTGACCCCGTTTATGTTTCTACACTTGTTGGTGAGTCTATTCTAGCTGAGCGAGTATATTGTGATTGTGTCATTTCCATCAATCACAAGAACACCATGGTTGATTTAGTTGAGTTAGACATGGTAGATTTTGATGTCATTCTTGGTAGGGATTGGGTTCATGCCTGTTATGCCTCCATTGATTGTAGAACTCGAGTTGTTAGGTTTCAAATTCCTAATGAGCTAGTTATAGAGTGGAGTAGTAGTTCAGCAGAGCTTAAGGGTCGTTTCATTTAGTACCTTAAGGAAGGAAAGTTAGTTTCCAAGGGGTGTGTCTATCACTTAGTCCGAGTTAATAACTCTAGTGTTGAGATATCTCCTATGGAGTCAGTTTCAGTAGTAAAAGAGTTTTCAAAAGTCTTTCGTGATGATCTTCCTGGAGTCCCTCCTGGGAGAAAAATAGACTTCGGTATAGACATTCTTCCAAATACTCGTCCTATATCTATTCCGCCATATAGAATGGCACCAAAAGAGTTGAAAGAGCTAAAAGAACAATTGAAATATCTCCTAGATAAGGGCTTTATTCGACCAAGTGTCTCACCTTGGTGCGCTTCAGTTTTATTTGTGAGAAAGAAAGATGGTTTCCTTAGGATCTATATAGATTACCGCTAGTTGAACAAAGTTACCATCAAGAATAAGTATCCTCTTCTGAGAATTGATGATCTTTTCGATCAGCTTCAGGGTGCTACTTGTTTCTCTAAGATAGACCTCAGATCAGGCTGCCGTCAGTTGAGGGTAAGGGAATGTGATATTCCAAAGACAGCATTCAAGACCCGTTATGGTCATTATGAGTTCCTAGTTATGTCCTTTGGTTTGACCAATGCACTTGCAACATTCATGGAGCTTATGAATAGAGTATTCAAACTTTATTTAGATATGCTTGTTATCGTATTCATTGATGACATACTAATCTATTCAAGGAATGAAGAAGATCATGCTAGTCATCTCAGAATAGTTCTCCAAACTTTAAAAGATAGAGAGTTATATGCCAAGTTCTCTAAGTGTGAGTTTTGGCTTAAGTCTGTGGCATTCTTAGGCCATATTGTGTCTGGAGAGGGAATTAAAGTTGATACCCAGAAAATAGAGGTAGTGGAGAATTAGCTTAGACCCATATCACCAACTGATATAGGAGTTTCTTGGGGTTGGCTGGATATTATAGAAGGTTCGTAGAGGGTTTCTCATTTATTTCATCCCCTTTTACCAAGTTAACTCGGAAAATAGTGAAATTTCAATGGTCTGAAGCTCGTGAGTAAAGCTTTGAGGAATTGAAAAAGAGGTTGATGACTGCCCAGTATTGACCTTACCAGAAGGAACACAAGGCTTTGTTGTTTATTGTGATGCGTCTACAGTTGGTTTGGGTTGTGTGTTGATCCAGAATGGCAAGGTTATGGTTTATGCATCCAGACAGTTGAAAGTTCGTAAGAAGAATTACCCAACCTATGATCTAGAATTGGTTGCCGTAGTATTTGCTTTGATAATACGGTGCCATTATCTTTATGGTGTTCATGTGGATGTGTTCACCGATCACAAGAGTCTTCAGTATGTGTTTACTCAGAAAGAGCTTAATCTCAGAAAAATGCGGTGGTTAGAATTACTCAAAGACTATGACATGAGTATCCTTTACCACCCAGGTAAGGCTAATGTTGTTGCTGATGCCTTGAGCAAGTTGTTTATGGGTAGTACTGCCCATTTTAAGGAAGATAAGAAGGAGCTACCAAGAGATGTGTCAGAAGTAAAAGAGAAGCAAGACCAAGACCCTATTTTGCTTGAATTGAAGGCAAATGTTCATAAACAAAAAGTATTGGCTTTTGAACAAGGGGGAGATGGCGTATTGAGGTATCAAGGAAGGTTGTGCGTACCAATGGTGGATGAACTCCAAGAGAGAATCATGGAGGAAGCTCATAGCTCCAGATATTCCGTTCATCCGAGTTCCACAAAAATGTATCATGATTTGAGAGAATTTTATTAGTGGAGTAGTATGAAGAAGGGCATTGCAGAGTTTGTTGCTAAGTGTCCAAATTGCGAACAAGTTAAGGTAGAACATTAAAGGCCCGGTTGATTGGCTCAGAATATATAACTTCTGGAATGGATGTGGGAGATGATCATTATGGACTTCATCACAGGTTTACCAAGGTCTCGCAAGCAACATGATTCTATTTGGGTGATTGTGGATCAAATGACCAAATCAGCCCACTTTTTGCCGGTAAAGACTACTCACACAATATAGGATTATGCTAAGTTGTATATTCAAGAGGTAGTTAGACTTCATGGGGTGCCAGTTTTGATTATTTCAGACAGAGGTGCGCAATTTATTGCACAGTTTTGGAAATCTTTTCAGAAAGGCTTGGGTTTAAAGATAAACTTAAGCACTGCTTTTCATCCTAATATAGATGGTCAAGCAGAGCACACTATTCAGATCTTAGAGGATATGTTTAGGGCTTGTGTGATTTATTTCAAGGTAATTGGGATGATCACCTACCTCTCATTGAGTTCGCTTACAATAATAGTTACCGCTTTAGCATCCAAATGGCTCCTTATGAGGCTCTTTATGGGAGAAGATGTAGATCTCCTATTGGATGGTTTGAAGTTGGTGAAGCTGGGTTGATAGGACCATACTTAGTTCATCAAGCTATGGAGAGAGTAAAAGTAATTCAAGAAAGGTTGAAAATAGTGCAGAATCGTCAGAAATCCTACACTGATGTTAGGAGAAGGGAGTTAGAGTTTGAAGTAGATGATTGGGTATACTTGAAGGTTTCACCCATGAAGGGTGTTATGATATTTGGTAAGAAGGGAAAGCTTAGTCCCCAATATATTGGCCCTCACAGAATATCCAAAAGGGTTGGTAATGTAGCTTATGAGTTAGAGCTACCCCAAGAGTTGGCAGCGGTTCATCCGATATTTCATGTCTCCATGTTGAGGAAGTGCATGGGAGATCCTTTATTTATCATACCAACTGAAGATATTGGGATCAAGGATAACTTATCTTATGAGGAGATTCCTGTTCAAATTCTAGATCGCCAAGTTCGCAAGTTGAGAACACAAGAGGTAGCATCAGTCAAAGTTCTTTGGAGGAACCAATTTGTTGAGGAAGCTACTTGGGAAGCTGAGGAAGATATGAAGAAGAGATATCCACATCTCTTTGAGACCGGAGAAATTTTAGATAAAGGTACTAATTCTCTTCTTAGTACTCTTTAATTTATAAGTTGGCATGTTATATTTGCATTGCTTGTTGGGTGTTTGAGCTGAATGTTAGATGTTACACCATTATTCTAGTAAGAGTAATCTCATTCGAGGACGAATGTTCCCAAGGGGGAGATATTGTAACATCTCGCTAATTGAAATAACTAGAAAGAGTTGGAATTGAAAATAGTCATTTTAGAAAAGAATGAAAAATCTGGAAATTTGGTAAGTTATGCAAAGTTTGAGTTTTTGGTTAACTTCAAATGACCATACTCGTAGCTCAGGATGATTTAGGTGTGCTTCCAGATACCATAGGAAATATCTTGGAATTAACTTTCCAATGCCGTCGAGTTTGCGCGATTCCGAATTCGTATGAGTGACATTTTCCCATTGGAAGTTGGGCTGGTTGAATAAGAAAAGTCCAATCCGGATTTTGGAAAGGTGTTTTGGTCTTTTCCATACCCTATTATTTTAATTTCGTTTTTTAGTAATTAGTTGGGGTCTAAACTGAACTTGGTCAGTCTACGCTTTACAATATTGAGTTAGGGATTTTACAGAAGAGAAAGGAAGAGGAGAAAAGAAGAGAAGAAGCAAGAATTGTCAAATTCTTGAAGCTAAGATTGTGGATTTCGTCAAGGGGTGATCCCTACGAGGTATATGAAACTTTCATAGCATTCGGTTTGTTCACCCACGCACCAATCATGTTTAGTTCAGCGAAATTCGTCCTAAAAAGGGTTGAAAATTTGATATTCTTGATATGTGTTCTTGAGTTTATTTTCATTCTTGAATTGGGCTGAATTGAAGAGTTCTTGAGACTATCCCGTTGAGTTTTGGAGTTGTTTTGAGTTAGGCTCTTGGGTACATATATTAGGTAGCTGAATCTAAAAAGAATTTGAGAAAAATAGTCCAGTTTATGCGATTCGAGGTTGGAAAAATGTAAAAGGAAAAGTTGGGGGAATCTGGGCATCAGGTCCTCAGATTTGGGGAATTCTCCTTCGCATCGCGGAGCGGTCATAGACCATTTTGCCTCAAAATTTATTTCGTACCCAAATATTTAAATGCATCTCCTCATCGCGAACTTGCTTCCAAAAAGTGATTTCTTGATCTTTTCTCATGTTTAACTATCTAAAACATTCCTAAACATATGAGATCTTTCTTATTTCAAATCACAATCCTTGAATCCATAATTAAATTCAAGGAAAGTTAAGAGCTAAGTCAAGAGAAGTTAAGAGTCAAGTTAAGAGAAATTCATAAAGTTTTCCAAAAGTATTTCATAAATGTTTTAACTTTGTTTTAAGACTTAAGCTTTGAGTTGAGTAAAGAGTAAGAGTAAAGTTCAATTCTTCAAAGATTATACGGGAACTAAGTATATCCAAGAGATAAAAATGTTTTCACATTTGAACAAGAAGGGAAACACCGATTTCCAAAAAGAGCTTTTGAGCTAAGTTTTTGAGTAATTATCTCAAACCAAAGAAATAGTTTTGTTTTTAAAACATATGAGTTGAGTATATTTTGGGAGTAGTATTAAGCACCGATATGGGGACGCGAGTTCATAATAACTCAAGTCTCCATAAACCATGTAGCCATCGCGGGTAGAAAAAGATCATACGTTTTAGATGATTCCTTAGTGCCTTTTAGCATAGACTAGTGGATCAACTTAGTTAAGGTGTTCTATATGACGGCAACGTATAGGACAGTTCTAGTAGCGTGGGCAAGACGCCTGTATCACCACTTAGGCTCATAGTGGTGGTTGTCGGTTAGAGAATCTCCCATAGTATTGTATTACTTTATTATATAAGTAAGTTATAACATTTCTTTAACAAACTGAGTTACTTTCTATTGTTTTAAAAGCTTTCCATATATTGAACGTGTTTTTGCTTTATATTGAGTTAAGTTATTCATGAGTTAAGTAAAGACATGGTAAGTGTTCCTTTCAGATTCCTTTCAAGCTTATGTTATGTTTAGTTTCCTCTCGCATACTCATACATTCAATGTACTGATGTCATTTGGCCTGCATCTTTTTATGATGCAGACTCAGGTAACCAGGATCAACATCCAGCCCCTTGTTGATCCAGTTGAGCACTCAAAGTCTGTTGGTTAGCCCCCTTGCTTTCTTGAGGGCTCCTTTTTATATTGCTTTCTAGTTTTTCAGTTGTTAGGATGATTGGGAATCTTTTCCCAACATCCCTCTTTGTTTTAGAGGCTTCATAGATGAGTAGCTATAGTTCTTTAGTATTTCCATTTTCAGTTGTATACGCTTAAGACTTGAGTTGCCATTTTGGCTAAGTTTGATATTTCTTTAAGACATTACATGAGCTATCCTTTTGAGACTATTCCTTGTGTTTAAGTCTTCCGCTGAGTAAATAAGCCGGGCCAAGGGTTCTCTTGGGGCCAACAATGGTTCTCGAGTGCTAGTCCCGCCCAGGGTGTAGGCTCGGGGAGTGACTGGTAACTATTTTGAACAAAAAATGTAGTTGTAGTTTTTTTCAAAACATTTTAAAATTTAACTTATTTTTAAATTTTCAATTTAATTTTTCAAAATTGAATAATTAAGAAATGTTGTGGTGCTGACACGTGACACTTTTTCTTCTCCTATTATATATAGATAGATATAGATTTATTATCTAAGACATTTGTCAAAGCATTAAATTTAATGATGTCAAAGGATAATATAGTAGTAACATATTATTTATTATTTTTTAAAGGTGGACCAAGTCAATAGTGGATAACTATTGTTGGATAGAAGGAGTAGTTGTTAGCAACCATCTCTGGAGCATACCGGGAAAGTTGTGTGAATTTCAGGCTATACTCATGAACGCTCAAAGAATCTTGCTTAAGAGTGAGAAACTCTCGTACCTTTGCATCTCTCAATTATCGAGGAAAGAAATGCCCCAAGAAGGTCTCCTCAAACACATCCCAACTCACGAGTGGTGCACTCTTAACTCGGTTCTTCTTCCATTGATCAAACCAGATCCTAGCAACACCCTTGATTTGGTATGCAACTAGTTCCACCCTCTCAGCGTCAGCAACTTGCATGATCTCAAAAGCCTTTTAAAGTTCCTCAACAAAGTTTTCTGGATCCTCTGTAACACTTGAACCTGTTAAACTTGGTGGATTCATCCTTAAGAACTCATGGATCCTTGAAGTATCAACCGCTTTATGTCAATTCTCTCTCTGTTGCCCAGCTTGGTTGGTCACAACTTGGCTCAACACTTGGATGGCCTCACGGTACTCGGCATTGGTGACCTCTTATTGGGGTTTCCCTTCTAGTGCATTAGGTATCCCTTGTTCCTGTGGTTCAACATTTCTTCTAGCCGGACGACCTCTGACAACTCTTTTTGGAGGCATGATCTGAAAGACACGCGCAAGCACCAGTGACAATAAACTTTCTAGAGATAAACTCTATCGCACGAAATGATTATGAAAGAAGTGAGATAGTTCCTAAGATGTTGCAGCCTCCTAATTATAGATGTGGCATGCTTCACACCGATAACTAGGACTCTACAGACACAACTTAATAGACTCCCTAGAACTCTTGAACCTGGCTCTAATACCAAGTTTGTCACGCCCCGAGCCTACATCCTGGGCGGGACTGGCACTCGAGAGCCATTGTTAGCCCCAAGCAAACCCTTGGCCTGTGTTAACTCTTAGCGGAAGACTTAACTCATGATAAAAGAACGTTTAAAATACAATCATACTAAACTGTCATAATGAATAACTTAGAATGTTTGAAACATCAACATTCAACTGGCCAAAAAGGGCAACTCAAGATTCAACATAAGCCAATAACAAGATAATGACAAATGAACTAACTAACCGTCTATGAAGCCTCTAAAACTATAAGGGATGTCGGGACAAGACCCCCAATCATCCTAACAACTAAAAACTACTAAAGCAATGTAAATAGGGATCCTCTAGAAAGCAAAGAGGCTCATAACAAGACTCTGAATGCTCAACTGGATCAACAAAGCATTGGATGCTGATCCTGGTTACCTGTATCTGAATCATAATAATGATGCAGGCCAAATGGCGTCAGTACATTGAATGTACGAGCATGCGAGGGGAATACTAAAATAAGACATAAGCTTGAAAGGAACTGAAAGAACATACCTGGGCTCAACTCAACTCAACTTAACTCATTTCAATATAAAGCAATAATATGAATGCAGTATAGAGAAAAGCTTTTAAAACATGGATAACAACTCTGTGTATTTAGAAATACAATGGTAACTCTGTATGTAAGCAAATATACAATATAAACTCTGGAATGTATATAACAATACAATTTACTTCTGTGTATATAGGAATACAAAATACTTCTGTGGGAGTTTCTCTAATCGAAAACCATTACTTAAGAGCTATGTGATGATACAACATTTTACCTCACACTGCCAGGGCCGCTCTATACCTTGTCTAGGGTATATAACCTGACTACTAAGTGGATCCACTATTTTATGCTAAAAATCACTAAGGAATCATCTAAAAAGTATGACCCTTTTCAATCCATGATGACTACATGGTTTATGGGGGCTGGGAGTTGTCTGAACTCTTCCACATATCGGTGCTCAATACTAGTCCCAAAATATAATACTAGCTCTTATGTTTAAAAACATAACTTCTTTATGTGGTTTGAGATAATTGCTCAAAACTTAGCTCAAAGTCTCCCTTGGAAATCAAAGTTTCCTCTCTCACATACCTCGTAGGGATCAACCCTTGGCGAAATCCACAAGCAAATCTTCAAGAACGCGACGATTCCAAGCTTCTCCTCCTCTTTTCTCCTCTTCTTTCTCTTCTCTCAAAACCCTAACTTATTTTTATGAAGCGTAAACTGAATCCAATCAGTTTAGACCCCAACTTAATTATCAAAAATGAATTTAATTAATTGGGTAGTGAAAAGACCATAATACCTTTCTAAAATCCGGTTTTGACTTTCCTTATCGATACAACCAACTTCAAATGGGAACATCTCCCTCATACGAACTCAAAATCGATCAGACTTAGTGGCGTTGGAAAGATAATTTAAAGATATTTCCTACGGTATCTTGTAGCACACCTAAATCATCCTGAGCTAGGAGTTATGGTTGTTTGAAGTTGACCCAAAACTCATACTTAGCGTAACTTTGTCAAACTTTCCAAATTTGATTATTTCCAAAAACAGTTTCTTTCTAATTCTAAGTCTTTCTAGTAGAGGGGTGTTACAGTAGTTCTTACAAAATGTGAAACAATATTCATATTTGAATGTATTAGAATTTTAAAAATGAGTTAGAAAACAACTTATGATTTGAACCCCAATTAAATTTAGAATTTTTACAGTCAAACACTAATTTTTAAATAAATAAAATTTATTTTGAAAAAAACATGAATTGTAATGTTTTAGCCAAATCATTAACCTGGCAATGAAAGAAAATAAGCGACCGCACAAATAACTTTTTGTCTTTCCCATGTTAAAAAAAACACTTCGCTACAATGTTTTTTATAATCCTTTGGATCTTTGGGTGATAATAATCTTATTATAGAAAAATAATAGAAAGTTGTGAAAATTTCAGTCGTTCATTTTTATTTGTTCACTATATCAAAAATATTTATTTGTTGTTACTTTTAACTGTTAGCATATCAAAAGCTTTTTTTTTTTTTTCATATTTTAACTTCAACATTAATTACTTCTTTTTAAAATCATTTATCTATTGTGTAAAAAATACAAGATAAAATAGTATAACAATTGAAGTGTAAAATAGAAAATTCAAGTAGTGAGTTTACTATTTATAAATAAAAAATTCAAGTAGTCTCCATGTGAATAAGAAAGCAAGCACATTGACAGAGAACTGCTTGCTTATTCACATTTACTAGAATGCGCGTGGGTATTTAAAAATAAATCATTTTAGAAATATCTAATATTGGAAAAAACCAACTAAAACACTATAAATTGGAATAAGAATAAACTTACATATCTAAAAAACTTATAATAATTTTTGTTGTCTCTTGAAATTCGCAACTTAAATATTTTAAAAAATTATAATGTATTTGATTGACTCGAAATTTCATCCGTATACATAAATTGGAAAATATATATATATATATATCTAAAATTCCGTAAAAGGTACTATAAATCACAATTTCATTAAATATCTAAAAAGCTTACAAACTTTTTTGTCGAATCTTGAAGTAGTGACAAACGAAGTAACATTATTATGTGAAAAATACGTTTAAAAAAAATACTATATGTCAACTTAAAGTATATAAAAGAATTAATTGACAATAGAAATTTAATATTTACCATAATATGTGACGGAAGGAATAACCCTTAAAAGTGTAATGTCCCATTTTGTGTGAATTTACTTTTAATTATGAAATGATCATGTTGCCCTTTTTCTAAGTTTTCATGCTTAGTCTATGTTGCGGAAATGGTTGGTGTGGTCCCCGATGCGATCGGGTGTGTTTTTGGTGATTTTGACCATTTTTAAGTTGAGAATTCTTAATATGGTTGACTTTGGTCAACATTTTGTGTCCCGATGGTCAGTTTGAATATGCCGGTTCCATTGAATCCAAAACATCAATTTTGAGCTAGTAAGGTGGTTGGTAAGGTTTCTGAGGCCTTTGGTAAAGTTTTGGGCATTTGAGTGAGAAGTTGAGTTTTAATCTTAAAAAGTGGTCTGGGAGGATAATTTCATCATTTGACCTCTTTTCGAAAATCCAATAATTCCATTGAGTTCAAAATGTCAAATTTAGTGGGGGTGGCATGTCTAGTTTATTATTATTGGACTCTGAACGATGTTCGAGGGTCCATTTGAAGGCATTTTCCTTATATTGGGCAGCTGGTTTTTCAGTTTCTGGTGCATCCTATTTTTAAACCTTCGCGATCGTGGTCCATAGGCTCATAATAGCGATGTGTCTTCTTAGTGGCTTTCATGATCAAGCCATATGCTCATCATCGGGCCATAGGCTCACGATCGCAATGAAACTTTTCCTTTAGCCTTCGCGATCGCGGACAAGGGGTTTTCCGATTTCTTCGTGTCCTTCGCAATCCCGAGGGTTAGTGGCTCACGATCGCAATGACCATTTTTCACTTGGACAAAACCTAAATTTGAAATTCTTTTTATTTTTCTCATTTACACCATTTTCACTCAATTTGAGCTGTGAGAGACTATTCTTGGAAGTTTTTCTTGGTGAAATTCGTTTAGGTAAGTGCCTTTAACCATTCTTTATCAATTCTTTCAAGTTTTATCTTCTGAAAACTCTTCGACATCTTGATTTCAATGTGGGATTTTGGGGTTTATACCCCTAAGTTGGAATATTGGTATTTTCATGAATTGGAACTCATTCCTTGGTCGATTTTAATGGGGTTTTCAACCACGAACTCCTTTTGGCATGTAGAACTTGATTTTTAATTAAAAATTTGATTATACCCTTTTGATTTCCCTAGTGATTTCTCGGAATATTTTACCCCAGTTTCTAATCCTATCAATATGGGTATCCTTGGGCTCCTTTTGATAAACTCTATCCATTATTGATAGTTGGAGATTGATTCGGTGATCGTGTGGTTGAGGAAGTTCTTCGATAGAATTGTTTGAGTAGGGTTTCGACCACTAACCCTCTTTTAGATTGAGATGAGTAAGTGATTTTTCTTAGGGTCAACTGTGAAATGGGTTGTAGTATGTATTTTAGAGGTTGTTAAGTGTTGACATTATAGTTTAGTCTGTTCGATGCATATTTATGATGTTTAGCCTATATGGAGGCTTGTGTGAAATCAATATTTGTGATGTTTATTCAGCCTAGTGTATCACCTCAAGGCACACTGGTCTTTTTTGTGCAAAGGAAGGATGGTAGTATGAGAAAGTGTATCGCTTATCGGCAGTTGAACAAGGATACAATCAAGAATAATTATCCTCTTCCCCACATTGATGATTTGTTTGATCAGCTTCAGAGTGCGTCAGTGTTCTCCAAGATTGACTTGAGGGCCGACTACTATCAGCTGAGAGTTTGGCATTCTCATATCCCGAAGACTGGTTTTAGGATTCGTGATGGGCATTATGAGTTTATGGTCATGTCATTTAGACTAACTAATTCCCCGACCAATTTTATAGAGTTGATGAATCAAGTTTTTTGGCCTTATTTGGACTCCTTTGTGATTATATTTATTGATCGATATCTTGGTTATTCCAAGAATGAGGTCGATCATAATTGTCACTTGAGGACTGTACTTCAGGGATTTAGAGAGGAGAAGTTGTATGTAAAATTCTTCAAGTGCGAGTTTTGGCTTATGGCTTTCTTGGGCTATGTGGTGATCAAGTAAGGTATTATAGTTGATCCGGCCAAGGTTGAGGCAATTCGTGATTGGGAGAGACCTACTTCTCCTATGGAGATTCAGAGTTTCATAGGGTTAGCGGGCTATTATCGTCGGTTTGTTCAAAGTTTTTCTTCCATCCGCAATTTTGTTGACTATGTTGACTCAGAAGACTGTGGTATTTCTGTGGACTGATGAGTGTGAGATAATCTTTCAAAAGCTCAAGGAGTTATTGATCTCAGCGCCTATCTTAGCATTACACTAGAAGGGTGTGACATTTGTGGTATTTTTTGATGCTTCGAGTGTTGATCTAGGTGGTGTATTGATGCAAAAAAGGAGAGTCATAGCCTATGCATCTCAACAACTGAAGGTGCATGAGAAGAACTACCCTAGCCATGATTTAGAGTGATATTTTTCTTAAAGTGATGAAGACATTATCTCTATAGTGTGTATTGTGAAGTCTTTACCGATCATCGTGGCCTTAAATTTCTCTTTACTCAGGCGAATCTGAACATGAGGCAGCGTAAATGGTTGGAATTGTTGAGGACTGTGACATTACCATTCTTTATCATTCGGGCAAGGCAAACGGGGACACGGATTCTTTGAGTCGGAAGGCACCTAGTATAGGTAGCTTAGCCTTTCTAAAGACGGTGGAAAGACCTTTAGCTTTAGAGGTTCACTCGTTGGCTAGACAGTTGGTTCAACTCGATATTTCTGCAATTCATTGTAGTTTAGCCTTTGTTGAGGCTAGGTCTACATGATGGATCAGATTCGTTTCTACAAGTTTAAGAATGGCAAGTTGAGAATGATTCGGGACAAAGTGTTAAAAGGAGAAGCTAAGTCAACGCCTCTTTATCTCGAGGGAGTTTTGAGGATTTATAGTTGAATTTGTGTTCCTAAAGTTGGTGGTTGGGTGCGTATGATATTGGAGGAGGTTCATTGTTCTAAATATTTCATTCACCCGAGACAAAATGTATCATGAATTGAATCAACATTATTGATGGTGCGGCATGAAGAGAGACTTTGTGGATCCTATGGCCAAGTATTTGAACTGTCAACAAGTGAAGTATGAGCATCAAGGACCGGGTGGTACGATGAAGAGGATGTACATCCCTGAGTGGAAGTGGAAGTGGAAGTGCATTACTGTGGACTTAGTGACTGGATTACCCTTGACTTTGGGTAAGTTTGATTCTATTTGGGTTATTGGGTAGTATATATATATACTACATTAAGAGTGTGAACTACCTAATTTAAATGTTAAATTATTATAGTGCCCTCACCTTCAACTTAAAACACCAATTTTTGTATATCTTCTATTATATATATTATATTATATTATATTAAAAACTGAAACCTTTTCACATTGAAGGGTTGTGACATTTCCAAAGTGTTATACCTTTTCTGATTAATTGTGACTTTTTCGAAGGGTTGTGACTTTTCTAAAGTCTTGTGACTCTTTTGAAGAGTTGTGACTTTTCCAAAGGGTTGTGACTCTTCCAAAGAGTTAATTACCTTTATGATGAGTCATGACCTTTTTGAAGGGTGTGACTTTTTTTAATAAGGTACAATAAGCATTTTTTCATACACTACCTTTTGTTGGCTATAAAAAGTAGGGTTTCCTCATAGTTTTAAACTACAATATTTTTAAAGTTTTCTATTGCTCTTCTTCTTCTTAAAACAACCAATTTATTATATTCTCTATATTTTATATTATATTAAAAAAAGGCTTCTTCACATTGAATGCTTACGACCTTTCCAAAGAGTTGTGACTTTTCCGATGAGTTGTGACCTTTTCGAAGGATTGTGACTTTTCTAAAGGGTTGTGACTTTTATGATAAGGCACAATAAGCACATGCTAATAATACCCTTTGTTAACTTTAAATGGAGGAGTTTCCTAACATTTTTAAGCTATGATTTTTTTATTTTTCTATTCTTCTCGTTTTAAAAACTCAAGTGTGATTTACAAACGTTGGAAGAAAATAAATTCTATTGGAGGCCATAGAGAAGTGTCAGATCACCTTATCTAAATCTAGCTTTATATTACAAATAGGTATTGATGAGTCCACAAATTAGACTCATTTAGGGCTATATTTTGATAAAGTTAGTGTCCTCAAATGCATATTTTATCTCAATATCTTATGAAAACCCTTAAGTTTCAAGTACTTGGAGTTTGAGGGAAAGCATGGACACTACTTAGCAAAAAAGGAACAAAGGTAGCAGAAAGAACAAAGAAATGAAGATCTGAGAATTGCCGAACCCATTTGGCGAGTCGCCAAAAGGTCTTATCCTTGCCTTTTGTTCCAGTGTGGTGAGCCCTGAAAGAAAGGATCAAATCGGCGGTGAAAAGAAGCAATCGATGTGTCACCGAGTAGTTCCGCAAAGCAGTACTATGTCGCCAAATGATCCAAAACACGACGATGCTGAAGGATAGAGCAAGACGACGATGATACCTACCAAAGGGCGGATCGTCGAGTTGATTGCCGATCTCGATTAACGACGCCGAATGATCCACTGCAGCACGGATTTTTGAAAACTATAAATACTTGTTGAGAGTTGTAGCTTAAAATCAGATTTTTAATATAGAAAATTTTAACATAGAATCTTGAGTTCTAAGTTTGGAGAGGGTTTTGAAGAACTTGAAGATTCAAAGGGTTTCAAGTCCAAGAATTTGGACTTGGGTCTTGTGGATTCTTCACTATTTGCTTGTTTTGAGACTTAAATCTTCATACCCATTTGAATGCAAACTCATATTGGTATAAATTTCTATCTCTTTTACATGTCTAGCTAAAATCCCAATTCTTGGGGTATGATTTTGTGAATATGGGTGGGTTAGATTATATGTTAGGTCATGCTTATTGATGATTTATTTGTTCTTTAGATGTGATTTCGTTTAGTAGTTATGGTGGAACTTAATGAAATTGTAGTTGCAAATACGATTTCACCTTTGTGTTTTCGGCCTGCTCGAGAGAGAGGTCGTAAAACTAAGACTACCAAATTGATGGCCGGTGGGATTGGGTTGACATGAGTTTCAAATCGAGAGAGTGAACCCTAGTCCTTCTCCCACACATTCAGCTCGAGAGAGTGAGTGGGCTAAGGCGGAGGCTGTTCTTCATGCGGCAACTCGGTGTTCGAGAGAAACCAAGTTGATTTGGGTTAAGTTGCTCGAGAGAGAATTTACCCCCACTATAGTCTAGCATAGTCACAATTATTCAACAGATTTATTATTAAAAGCATGTACCCAATAGTTTAGTCTATCCTGTATTTCTATCACATCCCAAGAATTCTCTCTCCTTGATTAGTACTCTTTGCATTTTTTCTATTTTTGCTTATTTATCATAAACCCCCATTAATAATTAATGCTTGCGTCACCCCTTATATTTAACATATTTATGTTCGATAATGTTTTTAGCTATGACTAATTAGAACTAAATTTTATTTTTCTATTAATTCTTAAGCCCACTCCCTTGGGACTCGACCCCAACCCTTGGTTGGGTTACTTTCCTATTGTACAATCGTAGACACTTGAATTGGAAGTTGTGTCTTGATTACACGAACATAAAAATGGCGCCACTGCCGGGGAGTGGTGTTAGTTGAGAATTTTTAGTTACGTTGAATTTTGTTCTTGTTAATTATAGTTGAACTTACTTAATTTGTAGTTTTGGTTTTTGTGTTGCTGTTTTGAACAGAAAAATTGAGCATATCTGCTAGCAATGGTGACCCAATGGACCACCCTCCTCTGAAAATGATGATTCTAAGGGATAACATCCTAAGTTTCAATAAATTGGAGGGTGAGTCAGTTTATGAGTTGTGGCAATGGTTTAAGGCTTTTTTGCAGTAGTATCTGACTCATAGAATTCCAGAAAAGATGCTTCTAAAATTTCTCTACCCAGAGCCGGAAGAGGTGTTGCCTTATGAAAGTTAGTTAAACCCCACTAATGGAACTTAAGTGGGGACTTACATCGTGTTATGACGTTAACTAAGGCGCTGCTTGGGAGGCAACCCAAGACCCCTTATCGTTATATTTTTGCTTTAAGAAATAATGGTGTGTTGTTTGCGCAGGTCGAAGTGGGAAAATTGTTGAAAAGTGCATATTGACGAGCAAAAGGTCCAGTCGGCACATCGCCAAAGAGGTCAGCGACCCCGAACCAGACCGCCGTTGGACTCAAGACAATTTTACATTAGAGTTTGTAAATGTCGGTGAGCCCAGGAAATTATTGGCAAATTGGCGACCAGGTCAGCGATCCCGATCTAATCCTCCATTTGGATCCCCGCATTAACTGAGGATCCTGTAAAACTCGACGAGGTGAGTGACCACTTGGCGTGTAGCTGAGTGGGTCGGCGAGCATGACTAATGTCGCCAAATGGGCGAGAACTGGATGGTTTCTTAAAGGCCAAAGGTTTAAACTTTGAAACTCTTTACTTTTCCTCACTTTCAACCGTCATAAACTTACATCCGCACCTTAGTTTCTATATTTTTGCAATTTTAAAGTATTTTAGCCGTTGATTTTTGTTCGGAGTGGATTACATTATTGCCTAGCATTTTAAAAGTATTTTAATTGGCATCTAAGGTTGGTTTTCCGAACCCCAAATTTATTTTTAGCAATTTTGTACTCTTTTGCAATGATCTTATCTTAGTGATGTGTACTAGGCTTCTCTAATCTTAATTGTTTTTGCTTATGCCTATGAAAATCTTGCCTGTAGTGTTTATATTGTTAAAATCCCGTATTTTTTCCCCTTAAAATCGGTTAAATCTTGCGGGGTTGTGCTTGCATATTGTTGAGTCTAGCAGGGAGAAGTCTGACTATCCCGAGATATGGTAAGGACCAATATTGTCATGCCACCCAGGAAAAGAGCACGGGATATCACAATAAATGAAGGGGGGGGGGTGTCAAATCCTTCCAAGAAGGGAAGACAAGAACCTCCACCTGGAAATCAAGGCAAGGGCAAGATGTCCATTTTTGACAGGGAGACTACTCCCCGAGGCCCCTATATTCCTTCATGGACCCAAGGATTCTATGAATCTGTGTAGGCCTTTTTGGCGGATACACCCTTGGCAGATCCTAATGGGTCTGGTACTTTTGTTTCTTTTGAGGCGAATCCGGGTACTGAGACCCAAGTCTAGATCGATACACCGGGCACTGATGCCTAGACAGATGGAGCGACTGCTTAGACAGGATCCCATATTTACCTCCCTCTCTATCTTTTCTTTATTTTCACTTTTGGATATGTTTATTTGAATTTGAGGAAAAATGTTTTTCATTTGTGGTGGGGTGAGGCCCACCTTTGTGCATATTTGTTTTGTTTATCTATTTGGGCATTGTGCTAAATTTGTGTTACACTGCTTTTTTGTGGAAGGTTTAAGCTTGTGGATCTGTGTTTTAAATTATAAAATGATTTTGACCCTTTCAAAAAATTTCTACCACCCCTTCTGTGTTGAAAATGGTTGTTCCTTCGCAAATTTGAGTATCGGTTCCAATCAATACCGATGACTTAAATAGTTCTCTTATTCTAATCAACATGAATGCGCAGCTACGATGAGGAAAAATGAAGTTGCATAGACAATATGTGAACTCTTTGCATCTTGTTGTGATTAGCCAATGATCAAATTAATTCTTTTGTGATAACAGTTGCACACTAGCGAAAGTTTGGAGTCTTGTTTGACTTTAGTGTCGATGCCTTGAGTGATGAGCTTACCTGTGAACTATGCATGATAGATCCTAGAATTTACCCCATTGATCCAGTCAACTAAGTGATGCTATCTCTTGATATGATCTTAAGCAACTTCTAAGAGTGTGAGCCAATTTGACATATACCTCTTTTGTGACCTACCTTGTGAGTGTGTGAACCGCTTTTGAACACCCCTTGAGCCTTACCTTTCTTTGGAAGAAACTTGATGAAAACAATGACCTTTCTTTATCCATCACCCATAATCCTCATGAAGTTGTGATTAATTGAATAGCCAACTTAGGCCAAAAGCCTAAGTTGGGGGTGTGGTGAAAGGATAAGAGCAAGTCAAGAAGTGCAAGGAAAGTCTCCTCTTACCCATGGTTTTGAGAAAAATGGAACCCCTCCATAAAAAAAAAGAGAAAGAAAAAGAAAAAGAATGAAAAAGAAAGTTGTGGAATAAAGTACAAAAGAAATGGGGTTTCCAAACAATTCAATGGAAAATGAATAATAGGATGACATATGAGCACTAAAGAAAATGATGAAGAGAGAGGAAAGGAAGTGTTGTGAGTACCACATTTCATGAGGATGAAAGTCACTGAACCTAAATGACCATACCTTTGCACTCAGCCCCATTACAAGCCTTGAAAAGACCTTCTTGATCTTGAGTGAGCTGAAACAAGTGTTGATTGGAAAATACGGGCAAACATATGGGTGAAGTTATGCATTGTGTTCTTCTTTGTGAGTGTGAGCGTTGCATTTGATTCCGGAACTTTAAATGATTAAACCTTTGTGAGTGAATATGGAATCATTCTTTGTGTGAGGGCATTTGAACACTATAGTTGAGCTTGAGCTTGCATTTGAAGCAAGTAGTGTGAGCACGAGATTCTTTGATATTGGTGAGTCACAACTTTAATCTTTGAGTGCACATTTGATCTTTGCATAAGTAAATCGAGTCTTGTTGTGTGCATTCATGATCGAGTTTTATGTAGCACTATTTGAGACACCCTTTTTGAACGGCTGAACTTGAGTTTTCTTGAGGACAAGCAAAAGTTTAAGTTGGGGGTGTTGATGAGTCCACAAATTGGACTTATTTAGGGTTATATTTTAATAGAGTTAGTGTTCTCATATGCATATTTTATCTCAATATCTAATGAAAACCCTTAAGTTTCAGGTATTTGGAGTTTGAGGGAAAGCATGGACACTACTTAGCAAAAAAAGGAACAAAGGCAGCTGAAAGAACGAAGAAATAAAGATCTGAGAATTGCCGAACCCATTCGGCGAGTCACCAAAAGGTCTTATCCTTGCCTTTGGTTCCAGTGTGCTGAGCCCTGAAAGAAAGGATCAAATCGGCGGTGAAAAGGAGCAGACAGTGTGTCGCCGAGCAGTTCCGCAAAGTAGTACTATGCCGCCCAATGATCCAAAACATGACGATGCTGAAGGATAGAGCAAGACAGCGATGATACCTACCAAAGAGTGGATCGCCGAGTTGATCGACGATCTCGACTAACGATGCTGAATAATCCTATGCAACACAAAATTTTGAAAACTATAAATACTTATTGAGAGTTGTAGCTTAAAATTAGATTTTTAATATAGAAAATTTTAACTTAGAATCTTGAGGTCTAAGTTTGAAGAGGGTTTGGAAGAACTTGAAGATTCAAAGGGTTTCAACTCCAAGAATTTGGACTTGGGTCTTTTGGATTCTTTACTCTTTGCTTGTTTTGAGATTTAAATATTCGTACCCATTTGAATGCAAACTCATAATGGTATAAATTTTTATCTCTTTTACATGTCTAGCTAAAACCTCAATTCTTGGGATGTGATTTTGTGAATATGGGTTAGATTATCTGTTGGGTTTTGCTTGTTGATGATTTATTTGTTGTTTAGATGTGATTTCGTTTAGTAGTTGTGGTGGAACTCAATGAAATTGTAGTTGCAAATATGATTTCACCTTTGTGCTTTCGGCTTGCTCAAGAGAGAGGTCGTAAAACTAAGACTACAAAATTGATGGCTGGTGGGATTGGGTCGACATGAGGTTCAACTCGAGAGAGTGAACCCTAGTCCTTCTCCCACACACTCAGCTCGAGAGAGTGAGTGGGCTTAGACGGAGGTTATTCTTCATGCGGGCAACTCGGTGTTCGAGAGAAATCGAGTTGATTCGGTGTAAGTTGCTCTAGAGAGAATTTACCCGCACTATAGTCTAGCCTAGTGACAAATATTCAACGGATTTATTATCTAAAGCATGTACCCAATAGTTTGGTCTATCCCATATTCCTATCACATCCCAAGAATTCTCTCTCTTGAATAATACTCTTTGCATTTCTGCTGTTTTTGGTAATTTGTCACAAACCCCCATTGATAATTGACGCTTGCGTCACCCCTTAGATTTAACATGTTTATGTTCGATAATGTTTTTAGCTATGACTAATTAGAACTAAATTTTAATCTTCTATTAATTCTCAAGCCCACTCCTTTGGGACTCGACCCCAACCCTTGGTTGGGTTACTTTACTATTGTATGATCGTAGACAGTTGCATTGGAAGTTGTCTTGATTACGCAAACATCAGGTATAGGTGTTTTTTGTACGTTGATTTGACAATTTTCATTAGTAATGAAAAGAAAGTTTAGATCTACTATTTATAGGAACTTATTCTTTATCATTCCATTTATAAATATTTATTTAATTATTTCATTTAATAATATTGACATTATTTTTAAAAAAATAATGTAGTACATGATTTGTTATTCACGTGTAACACACGTGCATCAAAACTAGTTATATATATATATATATATATATATATTATCCTTTTATATAAGTTAACAAGAGTGGGACTAACATGACATTAAGGTTTTGTACCTTTAACATTAGGTGTTTGAACCTTTTTACAACTATCATGGCATTAAGTGTTTGTAGCTTTAGCGTTACGTGTTTGTACCTTTATATAAAAAAGCCTATAATTTATCCCTTCTAATGTAGGACTCTTTTTGGCCCTGTTTTATTGGTCGTTCAGCACGTGGAGGGTTCTATATATATTTGTGTATACATTGTAGTAGTTTCCTTTACGTATATACTCAAACAAATCAAAAGTGAACCATCACTCCTTCTCTCAACTAACTTCTGCAGCTCAATTCCTTGAAGCTTTAAATTGATGGGATTTGGTTTTTCCTCTGTTGCTTTCGTCGGTTTGCAACTTTTAAGTTCTTTTTATTTTCTTTTTATGCAATTGTAAGTTGATTGTACTTCTATGAATCATCTCTTTTGTTTATTCTACTCATGCACACTTCTTTGTTGTTTCTTCTTTGATGTTTAAGCTTCTACAACTCATCTCATTGAAGCTAAAAATTGGTGGGTTTTTTATTCTCCTTTTGTTGATTTCATCGGTTTGCAACTTCTACATGAGTCAAGGCCGACTAAGTTTGGAGAGGAAAATACGATTCCAAAATCTGATGAGCATGTACTCTCGCTCATTGTTGTCGCAACTCATCCTCTAAGAATAATTATATTATTTATCTCTGTTTCACAAAGTTTTCTGACTTTAAACAACAAATCGGGGAAGCCGTATATGGTGATGATATTGATATTATCCAGAGAAGCTTATGTTGTTGGATACATATTTAATCTCTACTACTAGAGTGAAACTTTCACTATCTTCGTAGGGAAAAATAATACATAAATTTTATTGGGTGCTTGATAAAGAAACTCTAATTGAACATATCAAACCAAATAACGAGCTTGAAAAACCACGGTTGCCACCGACCAAGTTACATACCACAACTTTTGTTAGTATTCTTCAAATGACTCCTGATCCTAATGCAGAAATTGGTATATCCTTCTTACCAACCATTGGTTAGCTAAAATTTAAGTCCCCATATGTAACGACCTCATATTTATTTATTTCTATCAGATATTGTAGGAAATGTTCTCTGTTATGGCCCTTCAAAATATGCAGGCCACACTCAAAATATGTGTCGTGAGGTTACTATTGTTGATGATCAGTAAGTAGAACCTTCCGTGTTATACATTGCTATTTATGTTTCAAATTTTGACACAATCATACTATAGATTCGAGAAAATATGGTATTTATGCATTCCTCATACTTTCAGACGAAGCCAATTTCTGCTTACTTTATGGGACGACATCAGAGAAATTGAAGGAGCTGAATTGGAAGCTCGAATGGAAAAGGGTAAAGAGTTTCCTATAATCCTTGAAAGGAATATTAGAATCTGTGGTTATTAGGGTATGCGTGAATTACATTATTTTACTGAAATCTCACATTTTATACAATACACTATTACACGATCATTTCATATGTACATGTTTATCTTGGCAAACCAAATTCAACTCCACAATACGTATAAATCCTACTTATCCGCAAACATTACAACTGATTAGTTGGTACTGACTTCTTACTATGCACCTCTAGCTTAAGCGTGCCATAAAAACATATTTAGCAATTTTTCTTTTGTTATAATAGGGTAAAAACTAACAAAGACATGCTTTCAGGCAATGTGTCAGGCAACCTCGCAGAATGATCCACTGTTCTTATCGTGAATCTTGTTCACCTTACATCAATAGCTTCAGTAAGTTTCAGAAATATTTAGACTTACTAAAATTATTGATTGAAAAGAGTTAAATACATAATTTTTGTTGGGCATTATAGGTTAGAGTTTTCTACATTGAGGTTGAACTATAAATATCAAATGACCTTCAAAAGTTTTACATGCTAGAATGTTCGGGTTGCAAACAGAAAAAACTCACAAAAGACAAGAAGCAGTTTGATTGCGCAAAATGTCAATGAAAGACATCATTAGTGCCTCAGTATTACGTTTATGCTATATACATAAATTTATTGTGGTAAAATATGGCATATACAAATAAAATTTCAAGTATTTACTCTCTATGATTGTAGGTGTACCTTCTAAATTGATCAGATTGATGGCAGTGGTTCAACAACTGCCTTCATTTTTGGTGATCTTGTTGAAGAACTTCTCTCCACGAAGGAAAAAGATATATTTGACACAACCTACGTCAAGGTTATCTCTTACTTATATATCTTAGTGTTTGTTAATATATATACTTAATATATTCTTTTGTAAATGATTTCTTTTGTTTCCAGAATCAACTTCTTCGTGTTGATCAAACCCAACAAATGTTGTCAAAGAGACTATTTCACATTCAACTAAGGAAGTCATCCTGGACAAACTCTAATGTTACTCAGTCAAATCTAACAATTCTGTCCTACACATAAAAAGAATGTGTATCTCTACCAAGCACTAGCAAGAGGAGCATTAAAAGGGATAAGTCATTTGATGCAAGCAAGTTAGAGATGAAAGCAACATTTTTTGAATCTGAATCTTCTAGCAGCGGAACCTCAATTGAACCACCAATGCCAATTAAGAAGTTGTGAAAGGTTAGTCGGCCAGTAAGCCTTCATTTTCGATTTTAGGGTTTATGATTTCTTCTTTTTTACTAAGCAGACAAGTTCAGACCCATTGACTTGTATATTTACATTTATGTGTACTATATAATATATTCTCATCAAACACTTGGTATAACATAAAAAAAACTGTTCTTTTTGTTGTTTGTATTATTTAGTTGAGCTTCAGAATTATTAAAGGGCTAGATTTCAGCAACTCTAAAATGGTTAAAAATGAACTAGGGAAGTTGTCAGGGAAGGAAAAACAGTACATTTTGTATAATTCTTTCTATTGTTATTCTTGAAAAGTTGTCCCCTTTTTTACCCCCATTTGTATGTGTCACTTTTTATTGCTTTGGCGGATGAAGGTAACGATGTTAGGAATTCGTTTATATTAATTCTGGTTGATCAAAGTGGTAAAGGAAATCATAAGGTTCATAGTCATTTTGATCAGTCACTTGAAAGTGATCCATATACATTGAAATATTGCGGTAGTATGTGGTAATTTCCTTAACTCATGTAATTTAGTTTTAATTTGATGGAGAGCCTTAGGGCAATGACAAAGTGAATTTTTTTAATCTTTAATTTACAATGAGTTTCATGTTTTATTGTTGAATTTAGTTATTTTATTCTATTACTTTATGTGAAATACGTACTGTTGCAGCTGCTATTTATACATTTTCTGGGAGGTATTAGTTCCAATTGTGTTGATTAGACTATTATTCAATTAAATCAAGTATGTTGTTTAGACCGCAATTGTGGGATTGCATTGGTATGCTGTTGTTGCTGTAAATCGAGTATGCCTCTATTCCTCTAGCATCACCCTAAAATGATCTAACTCATCTGCATTACGTAAAGTTGCAAAAGAAATTAGTTGGGGTCAAGTATAATTATATTTCCAGCCAGTTTATTTAGGATTCGGTATTAGAAGAGTTAATCAAATTTCTGATGATTTAATGTTGGTTGTCTACCTACTCTGACACTCTTTTTATAGCGGGCTTCGAAACTGGCTATGCTTTGATCAGCTTGCTTAGCAAGAGTTAAATTGGGATTTTGTTAAGTTTGACAATATTTGTTTGATTATTTAGATATATTTCAGTAATTTTATGGCGGACAACTAAATGGAGTGAAGTTAAGTAGATCAGTTGGTCTTTTTTCCCTTTTTTCTAGGGATATTGCAATTGACTTGATAAGTAGTAGTATGAGATTACTAAATATGTCTACCAGAAATGTGGCTTATTGTTAGATTTCAAGTACTCATGCCTATTTAGTTTTGATAATGAAACATTAAGGGGCTGGAAAGGGAAGAGTTGTAAGGCTTGCTTAGATAAGTAACTTTGAGAATCTATTCTTTTCTGAAAGCTACGAGTCCATTACAACACATGGTATTTTCCTTAACGATTAGTAATGAGGAATTAAGTGAAATTAAAAGAACCATAGTGCTATTCTATTGATGATTTGACGATGTGAAGTTTTGATGATTTAACAAACTTTATGAATGATGAAACAAGGGGATCAATCCAACTACCTAAAGAGTCATGCTAATAGGGGGAACTAGTGAAAGGGGAAGAAAGTGAATAAGTTTGTTATCATCAAATGTTATTTTGGAGCTGATGTTAAGTTTTGATGATTTACCAAACTTAGGGATCTAACAAGGGACCATATCTAAGAAAGGGTCTTCTGGTATTGGGACTGACGAAAGGGGAAATGAATGAATTAACGTAGTGTGAGGAATATTTGTGTGTCATTATTAAAAAAGGGGAAAATATTATATTCTAGGTGTTTTGATGATCCTTACAAATGCAGGGACCCGGTCCTTGGCAGAGTATTTTCATCCAGATTCAAAATGGTGTAGAGTTGTAAAGCTGTCTTGTCAGGTTGGTTTGTGAAAAGTGCAGTGTACTTCACCAATAGAAAGGGCAGATGAAGTTGTTTGTTTTAGTGGTCAAAACTCATGTTCGTGATTGATTTATACAACAATAAACAAACAACATTATTCATTCAAAAAGAGAGAGAGAGTTAACTAGTCTTTTCAAGAACTCACAGAGAACGCACTACAAGGGACCTGGTCCCGGAAAGACTGTGTACATGGAAAAGTCAAAAGCCAACTGTCTAAAAGGTGTCACATCTAACATGGTTGGTGAATAACTTTTTAGAATAGCAGGCTCTTAGCCAATGGTATCGTCCCAAGAGGTTTGTATCCATTTGATATAGTCTCATCTCACAAGACACAAACTAAGATTTGAATTTCTGAAAATTCATAAGCTTACAAAGAAGAAGTCATCTTCAAGGAAGAACATTGCTCATAATCAACAAAGGACCTAATGGAGTGCTGAAAAGTATTTGTTGGATATTGATCTTTTTGTCTTATGTGCTTACATTGTAAATCTACTCCTAAGTTTTGGTATGCATATGATAGATTTTGACAGTTCACTGGGGACAGGACCCTGATGTGGATGACAGGGGGAAGAAGTGGGAAAGAGAAGAGAAGTTTTTCATCATCAAAAAGAGACTAAAAGTGTTAATATGTAGTTTTTATGATTTGATAAACCATGGGATCTGATAGGGGACCTGATCCTATGTGAGAATGTCGCTCATGAACCAGAAAATGACAGCTGGAAAAAGTACTCTGCACACATTGCCATATGCATGAGGTGGTGCACGTCTGCATGGCAGTACTGTTCACTAATAGTATTACTTCTAGGGTTTTGTGTCCATCATATATAAGCTTTATATCAATGGACACAACCTAAGGTTTTGCATTCTTAAAGTTCAAAAAGAGCAGAAGCAATTCTCTCTAGAAATATTTTCCTCAAGAACAACAAGGGACATGCTAGAACTGTCAACGTCTTAGTTGTCTTAGGTTTATTATTTAGTGCTTATCATTGTAGATCTATTTCTGATTTATAAATGAATTAGATTAGTGTTTTATTTCAGTGTTAATCTTGAGTCATTGCTAGAGTTAGCTATGACTAGTGGATGAAGTCTAAGTCAATTAGAGTTAGTTGGTTTTGTGGGAAACAAAGTTGTTGCTTAGTTTGAAAAGAAGTCTAAGTCAGTTAGAGTTAGTTGATTCAGTGAGTTGAAGTCTAAATCATCTAGAGTTAGGTGGTCTAGTGGGAAATAAAGTTATTGCTTATTTCTTTCTTTGTAGTAGAGTTTCTACATCGAGGGGGAAGAGATTTAGAGTTAAATTTCTAGGTTTCAAGAGTTTGTAATTTGAATCGTTGCTCCGTTTGAGTGAAATGGAGTTTGGGTTGAAATCCTGTTAGTACAGGTCATTGTTTTCACCGCCCATGATCAATGGGGTTTCCACGTAAAATTCTTTTGCCTGATTTACTTTGAGCTATTTATTTTCTGCATTTTTTTGAGTTACTGTTCTTGCTGAGTCAAAGGGCCTGGTACATTGACATATAGTGGACGCATACATTCCAACACACAGGAAAACTCCATAGCTGATAGGACCAAGGACATGGTCTGGAGCAGTAACTGAAATTGAGTTTGTCTTAACAGGTCTTTCTAAGTTATTCTAGCCATTATTTCATATTGAGCTTACATTAATAAGTTTCATGTTAGTCTTTCGACCTCTATTTCAAAGGCATATTAGTTCATTATTATGCTTTTAAATTGAATTAGACTACATAGTGTTAAGTGTTGCTCCCCAATATACAGACAAGTGTACGTGGTCGCGCAAGTAATATAGATTCTTTCAGAAATGAGTTATCATTCCCAAGGGACTTATGATAAATTTATATCTAACACTTAATTCTACAAATAAAAGTAAAGGTAACTGTTTAAGAGATTGTGATGATTGTTAACTATTACTAGTTATGCAATAATTAAAAGTAACCAATTGTGAACGACTTTAAAATAATGTTTCAAGCAAGTAAAAGACAATTCCAGGGGAAACAACATGTAGTGAATTTCATGTATCATATCATCGGCTTAGAACTAATTTCAGTTGTCAAGTTACTGGTTTATAGGGTTAATTATATGAGTCGGGATGTACACCTCTCGTTGCCTACTCCAATTAGCTATCTAACTACATCGTTGAGCGTGGATAAATAGACTAATTGGCGAGCATTTATATTTCATCCTATTTCGTAACCAAGCAAGGTGTTTATCCGTGCGTCACTCCTGAACACTAATCACCTCAATCAAATGGGTCGACCAAGCTCTTTATATTCTCTGGTCTATCTAGCCTCTCCTCTCCCGATTTTAAGATTAGACAATATATTTATCTTATGGTGATCAAGCATAAAATACTAAAACAAGAATATAGAAGCAACTTATAATGACAACCAATGATTAATTCAAAAAGCCTTTATTAATCAACAATCCATTCATAGCTATAGCCCCAGAACTAAGGCGTTTAGCCACTCATGCTATTAGAAAACCACAAAATACAATTGTTCATGTGATTTCAAGAAAATAGAAGATTTAGAAGGTCAAAACCTATTACAAACGTGAATACTTGCTCTTGCACACCCAATAAAAGTTGAACCCTAACTATAGAGCCTTGAGGGTCTATTTATAAGAGGTTGAAAAGTTGGAGACCAATCCTACTACAATTAGGAATCCTATTTAATGATTTTTTAGCTAGAAAAGTTGGCAAAAGGGTGGGGCTTCGCACCTCCCATCGTGCCTCCAACTTGCCTCAGAACTTTTCAGTGTGGCGCGCCACGTCTGAAAGAGCGCCAAGCAGCATGGGTATGTTTTCCTTTGGCGCGCCACCTCTCTCAGTGCGCCTGAGAAGGGCCTCAGATCTTTTGGCCTTGGCACGTCGCGCCTCTTAGTACGCCCTAAAAGGGGTTCTGAATGTTAGCCCTTGGCGCCTCGCACCTAATAGTGCGCCTGGCCTGGGGCCTTCATCCTTAGTGAATTTCTTGCACGTTTTTGCTCCTTCTTTCTTCGTTCCCACTCCTAGTTCCTGAAACAACTAATCATGTGTGTAATTGCACAATCATCATAAGTTACACAAAAAATCAAGCTAATAACTAAAGATCTTTCTTCAATATAATCAATCCATGGGCAAATATTGACAACTTAGTCATATAAATATGTCTACGATCACCACCCCACACTTAGACTTTTGTTTGTCCTGAAACAATCTCTAAACTATCAACTCTTTTTTACAACCCTTGGGTTTATCAACCCACCTTAAAATCAACCAAACATTTTCAATCATGATCTTGTAGTTCACAATGAATGCAACATTTCGCAACATTTACACCAAGTTACAACACATGCTCAAAGAATGACTCTTTTAATATTTTTCTGGGCTAATGCAAACTCATACAAACATACCAATCAAATAATCCTATACATGCCATGAATACCCTCCCTTATTCTTGTTTAGTAAAGCCTTTCACTCAATCAATTACAATATCAACAAGGACGATTTTTCAAAATCAACTCACTCTCACAAAAGAAGTTCCTACTTTTCTCGACATACCATAAGTTTTCCCATAGTGTATTCTTACATTCGCATTATATTTCTCAAGGAATCAAGAATAATGTCATTTGGTTGTAATGTCGGCTTAAGGTAAGGGAGGGAATATTTAGGAATTATTTTAGTGACTACACCTCCCTAATGCACATGCCATTATTTTTTGCAAACAATCTCCTTCATAGTTTTTCTTTCCTCCTAGTACACACTTCATGACTATTAACCCCTTTTTGTTGCTCCATCTTTGCCCTTTATTTTTATTTTTGTGCCTTTGCACTAGCCACCCTCACTCTAGATTTTAAGGTCTGAGTGAGGTACACATTATCCTTGATAGGACTAGGGCCAATGTTTAGAGCATATTTCTGAAATAGCCACCCTCAATTGAGTTGAGGTGCACATTGTCACTAAGGACCAGGGCCAAAAAAGAATTTTTACTTATTCTTTTCTTTTCCACACAATTTAGCACTTCACCCTTTCTTATATCAACCAACAATTTTTCAACCCTTCTTCTTAACATAGTGCATTAAATATTTTATTAGGATCAAAACAACTTGGTATCAAACAAACAAGTTTCGACTTATCATGTGGCTTATCAACAAACAAGGCTAAAGGCTCAATAGGGCTTCATGAGGGATAATTTCAATGGTAGGCATACAAGTAGAGTCAAGAATTGGTTATTTCAAAGAAATGCCTCAATCACATTCCCTAAGTCATACAAGCTACTAATTTAACACACACAAGGCAAGTTCTAGATATCAAGTTAAGCAAGAACCAATCAACTCTCACCACACATGGCATCATGACACATATAAGGATATATCAACTAACATGCTCATACAACTTGCATTACAGTATTACTATACAATTAAGCCCATTTATGTTATTTTTTTTTATTTTGAGTCAAACTAAGAATACATGCTTGTTACAAGGTTAACATTCTATTGCACTTTTCCAATTATGACTACCCATGACATTTGGCTAACTTTTTCGGACATAGTTTCAAAAGACCAAGGTTGGTTTCTCAGTCCTACTCCTTTATGTGACTAATTTTCCCTTAAGACGATCGTCATCCATCCATCAATGGGAACTGTCACTCCTATGAAGACTCTAAGACACAATAAAGCAGTACACTAGTCCTAGTCGATCCAAAGGGACTGTCCTCAGTAAAAGTACCAAAAAAAAACGCTGAAGAACCTAATTTTTTTTTAAAATTTAACTAAAAACTAACACTAGACTCGATAAAGCAATAAACAACTATATACAACAGAGACGTATTACCCACCCTACACTTAAAAAATAAGCATTGTCCTCAGTGCACAATTAAAGCAAAGTATAGAGTTAGGAATACTCCCTCGAGCCTCTAGGCCTCGTCGTCACCACAATCAAAGACCATCAAGGAATTCACCTCCTCATCCACAACATCATCCTACTCATCATCTATCGCCTCATCATCATCCAGAGGCTCCAAGAATGCAGGACCAGTCCTACATAAGAACGCTGCACTCTCGGTCAAGGGGTAGAGCTCCGCCATAGTCTCTATCTCCTCTTCTGTAATCGGGCGGCCACCTATCTGCTGCTGTAATTTTGCCATCCCAAACATTCTTGTAATGACACTATCATCACGGGCTTGCCTCTCTTAGGCGGACAAGACAGGTTTATGGGACGTGTCCAGCTCCTTAGTACGGATCATATCAACTAGCTTACCCGTCAGATCTGGGTGAAAAGCAATAGCCAGGTCAACTGCCTCCTCTATACCCTGAGCCCTCAAGAAACGGGTTCTCACCCTCCATAACAAAACCTCCAACGAAAATTGTTCCTAAACTTCATCATATTTTGCCTCAGGATTTCCCTAACATTAATAGGCATTCCCTTCATTAGCATATAGACCAACACCACCCTTTCCCGTGACACCTCAGTCAATATTTTTGCGGGAAGCAATACACCACACACTATCTTCAGCCACACCCTAGCAATCAGATTGACATTAGCAAAGTGGAGGGTGGAATGCCTCCCAGTATCCTTACTACGTGCCCACCTAGCCGTCTACTCTACCCCACATAATATATGTCGAATATCTCTATAGGGGGTTTTTCTTTCAACATATTAAAGTCATCAGCATCACAGTTTGGGGTGCCAACAACTCATTCAGAATCCTAGACGAAAATTTCACATCCTTGCCTCTAATAGGCACAATTTTATACTTAGTTTTCATGAGCCAATTTGCATAAAACTCACGAACTAAGGACAAATTACAGTCTCCCAGATGATAAAACATAAATCGCAGTCCCAACTCAACCACAATCCTATAAATAACAGGAAATTGAGACTGCAACCCTACCTCATCGACGTACTCGTCCCCCGTATATTTTGCTTCCCGCTGGCAGTCAAACTATGTCCAACCATACCGCTCCACTGCCTTTTTCCCAAATTTTCAAACTGGTTCCCAATTTTTGGACCCGGATGCTTCACCCTTCCTACTCTGCTTAGAACCCGCCACATTCTTGGCTTTTGGTTCCATTGTAATCTGTTAAGAATGAAAATGGAGAAAAGAAAAAAATTGAAAAATGGGGGGGGGGGGGGAGGGTCAGTTGGACAGTGAGAGGGAATGAGAAAAAGGAAAAAAAAATTAAGTGAGAAGAAAGTTAGTAATGTGGAATGGTGGAGTGGAAGTATTTATAATGGACTGTGGGAGAAGAAGGAGTTGAAGAAGATGGATAGGTGGTTGGGAAAAGAGGAGTTGGAGGTGGGTTTTAATGGAGTAATTCAGAGAGGGAGAGATGAAGAAGAAGAAGAAAAAGAGTTGGAGAGAATTTAGAGGGGTTGGGGCGGTGGGTTTGGAGAGAATGGGAGATGAATTTGAGTGTTAGGGATTTTATGGAGGGGTTGGGTCGAGTATCTGGGTCGAAACCCAGATTTTTAAAAAATTGGGTAGGGGCGCGATGCTCCATAGGCGCGCCTGAAACAGGCCACAAAACTTTGACGTCTAGCGCGCCGCGTCGCTCAGTACGCTAGCCTGCAAGTGCAGGCACGATTGAGGGGCATTGCGCCAATAACGCGCCCCAAAAACTTCTCTGAACTTCAAGGCCAGGCCAGGCACGCCTACTAGTGCGCCTGGCTGCAGTTTTTTTTATTCACTATTACAACTAAGTTACAGATAATGAAAGAAAAACATCCTATTAGCTAAAACTAATAAATAAAACATGCTTCGTATAGTCTACGAATTGAAACTACGCTAGAAAAATAAAAAAAATGCAAAAATGAGCTACCTATCTATTACATATTGTTCACGGGTTGCCTCCAGTGTAGCGCTTGATTTAACGTCACGACACGATGCGGCTTTGATCATTCATGATTTAGCTCAAGAGCCTCCTGACCACGATCCGAATCCTCACCAAAGTAGTGTTTTACCCTTTGCCCATTGACCAAGAACGTTAGGCCAGTCTTACCCTTAAGTTCAACAGCCCCATGTTGTGTCATTCTTAGCACTTCTAAAGGACCAATCTATTTCGACCTTAGTTTTCCAGGGAATAACCTTAATCTAGAGTTAAAGAGTAGTACCTTTTCCCCAAGAGTGAAAATACGGGTAACTATGTGCTTGTCATGCCACATCTTTGTATTTTCCTTGTAAAGCTTGTAATTCTCATACACGTGGAGCCTAAACTCATCAAGTTCATGCAGTTGATTTACTCTCTTTTTACCGACCTACTCGGGGTCTAAGTTCAACTTCTTAATTGCCCAATAAGCTTGGTGTTCTAATTCCGTTGGCAGATGACATGCCTTCCCAAATACTATGTGATAGGGAGAAGTCCCTATGGGTGTCTGGTACGCAGTCCTATATGCCCACAACGCATCATCTAACTTCTCAGACCAATAATTCCTCTGCGCATTCACAGTCTTCTGCAAAATTTGCTTCACCTCTCTATTCGAAACCTCCACTTGGCCACTTGTTTAAGGATGGTAAGTTGTAGCAACCTTATGATGAATACCATACTTAGAAAGAAGGTTTTTAAATAGATGGTTAATGAAATGCTTACCTCCATCACTTATGATTGCTCTTGGAGTACCAAAGCGAGTGAATATATGCTTTTTTATGAACTTTATCACCACCTTTGAATCATTTGAAGGAAGAGCGATAGCCTCAACCCATTTACTAACATAATCCATAGCCACAAGAATGTATTAGTTTCCACTAGATGGTGGAAAGGGACCCATGAAGTCAATACCCCACACATCAAAGATTTCCACCTCCAAAATGTTACTTAGTGGCATCTCATGTCTTCTTGAAATAGTATCCAATCTTTGCCATTTATCACAACCCTTCACAAAAGAAATAGAATCTTTAAATAATGAGGGCCAAAAGAAACCAGATTGAAGTACCTTATGTGCCGGGCGCTCTCCTCCGTGGTGACCTCTATATGGGCTAGCATGACAACTTTCGAGCACTTTGTGAACCTCATACTCCGGAATGCACCTTCTCACTATCCGGTCTACACCTTGCTTGAACAAGAATGGTTCATCCCAGATATAGAACTTAGTATCATGGTTGAGCTTTTTCTTTTGTTGTGTGGTTGCACCCGGAGGATAATCTCCACTTACTATCAAATTCACAATATCTGCATACCATGACACTTGGGATATATCTAATGCCATCAATTGTTCATCCGGAAACTCTTCCCAGATTTTCTCACCTTCATTCACATGGGAAAAATCCTCTAACCTGGACAGGTGATCAGCTATTTGATTTTCAGTACCTTTCCTATTTTTGATCTCAAGGTCAAATTCTTGGAGAAGCAATATCCATCGAATCAGCCTTGGTTTAGCATCATTCTTGTTGAATAGGTACCTAATAGCTGCATGGTCAGTAAAAACAATCACTTTAGTACCTACCAAATACGATCTGAACTTGTCGAAGGTGAATACTAGAGCTAGCATCTCATTCTCAGTCACTGTGTAATTAACTTGTGTAGAATCAAGGTCTTTCTTGCATAATAGATCGAGTGGAACACTTTATTCTTTCATTGTCCCAACACTGTACCCACTACTACGTCACTTGCATCACACGAGTTCGAATGGTAGTCCCCAATCAGGAGTAATTAAGATGGGAGCTTCAATTAAGTTCCTCTTCAATATCTCAAAAGCTTTCAAGCACATCTCATCAAAATAAAACTTCTCCTCTTTCTCCAAAATGCTACACATAGGTCTTGCAATCTTGGAAAAATCCTTGATGAATCACTGGTAAAAACCTGCATGACTAAGAAAACTACGCACCACTTTTACAGAAATGGGAGGGGGCAATTTTTCAATAATTTCTACCTTGGCCTTATCAACCTTTAAACTCGACTTCGACACCTTGTGTCCCAACACTATCCCTTCTCTAACCAAAAAATAACACTTTTCCCAATTTTAGCACTAAGTTAGTGTCTTCACATCTAGCAAGTACTTTATCAAGATTCCAGAGACCTACCTCAAAAGATTTCCCAAAGATGGAGAAATCACCCATGCACACCTCTACAAAGTCTTCCACCATATCATGAAAAATGGCCATCATACACCTTTGAAAAGTCGCCGGTGCATTGCAAAGTACGAATGGCATGCTTTTGAAAGCATATGTATCATAAGGACAAGTGAACGTAGTCTTTTCCTGATCCTCGGGTGCAATCAAGATCTGGTTATAACCTGAATACCCATCTAAGAAACAATAGTAATCCTGACTTGCTAGTCAGTCAAGCATTTGATAAATGAAGGGATCGAGTAGTGATCTTTCTGGGTGGCATCATTAAGTTTTCGGTAATCCATACTAATTCTCCAACCGATCATTGTTCTAGTAGGAATCAACTCATTCTTTTCATTCCTTAACACTGTCATACATCCCTTCTTAGGGACACATTGCACCAGACTTACCCATTTACTATCAGAGATTGAGTAGACAATTCCAGCATCTAGCCACTTAATTACTTCTTTTCTTACCTCTTCTTTCATCAAAGGATTTAGCCGACGTTGATGTTGTGCACTTGGTTTGTGATCTTCTTCCATGTAGATTTTGTGCATACATAACGCCTGACTTATCCCATGAATATCAGCCATCTACCATCCAATCACTTTCTTCCTCCGCTTTAAGATCCTCAATGCCATAACAACCGTAATTCAAATAACTCTGCAGAAAGTATAACATGAAAAGTTTCATTAGCACCCAAATAAGCATACCTTAGGTGAGTTGGTAGAGTTTTTAGTTCCAACTTGGGAGCTTATTTTATTGATGTCTTTGGTGGGGGGCCTAAATCATGATCTAATGACTCCGCTCGAAGCTTACCACTGTCAGCTAGTGCTAGATTTAAACATGTTTCTATCTCTTGTGCCTCAGTATCTCCATCTACTCATGACCCACTAATACTCTCTCTAAGGGATCTTCAGGCATAACTACTTGTGATTCTACTATTTTATCAACCATAGTAATAGCAGACAACTCTTCATAGATAGAAGGCAATTTTAAAGCGCGGTAAACATCGAATACCTCGACCTTATCATGTGCCCTCATAGTTAATTGACCAGCTATTACATCAATCAATTCCCTACCCGTGGCCAAGAATGGATGTTCCAAAATGAATGGAACTTCAGAATCGGGCTCAAAATCTAAGACTACAAAATCCACAAGAAAAATCAATGAACCTACTTGAACTAACACATCTTCTACCATCCCCTCTGGCCTTGCAATGGATCTATCAGTGAGTTGGAGAATAATAGTGGGTCGTTTTGGACTACCCAACCCAAACTTTTGATACAATGACAAAGGCATCATATTTATACTTTCCCCAAATCACACAACCCTCGAGCATGGACACTTTGCCCAATTGTAATCTTCATAGTAAAACTACCCGGATCTTTTAACTTTTTGGGTAGTCTATTTTAGATTCTAGAGTTGCACTCCTTAGTAAGTGCTACAGTTTCATACTACGTGAGCCTCCTCTTGCTAGCCACAATGTCCTTCAAGTATTTAGCATACTTCGGGATACCCTGCAAAATGTCAACCAAAGGTAGATTAATGTGAACCTATTTAAGGAGAGACAGAAACTTACCGAAGCATTCATCCTCATTTTGTCTTTTGAGCCTTTGTGGAAACGGATGTGGTAATTTCTTGTGAGGATCAGGTACCTCAACATTGGAGCTTTTTACTACCTCTTCCACTTTCTTTTCTTTGGTACTTGCCTCAGTATCTCTCTTTTTTGGAGCTAGTTCCTGTAATAGTAACCCACTTCTAGTACTTACCACATGCACTTACTTTGGGTTGGGTTCAGTATTACCGGGCAGCCCACCTTGGGGACGCAAGTTCAAAGAATTGGCTACTTGCGCAACTTGTCTCTCTAAAATCATTTGGGACATTTGGATGTTTCTAATGTTCTCATCCTGCTTATCTATTCTAGAATTTATTTTGGTCCCTATTTCATTCATGAGCTTTTGGAGTATCTCTTCATTGGTCATCCCCCTTTTTGGTTCACTAGGATTTGTGCTTTGGTTAGGATTTTGGTATTGTTGCCTAGCTCCTTGAGAACGATATTGGTTAGCCCCTTGTGCCTGATTTTGGTTTTGGTTCCCACCTCATGAGAAGTTAGGATAGTTCCTCCAACTAGGGTTGTAAGTGTTACCATAATTTTACTGAACTTCACCCCTTTGCGCATTACCCACATAGCTTATGGAATTCGGGTTTGCCTCACATTGCTCAGTTTCATGAGCTCTACTACCACATACCTCACACCAATTGGCTGCCTGTTGTACAACATTTACCGGTGCATGGTTTAGAGCCATTTGTTTAAAATGTAAGGTCATGTTATGCTGCATTGCATCTAATTTGGCATTTATGGCAGTAGCTTGGTCTACATCTAATATCCCCGCGACCTTTTGGGTTGTGGTTCTAGGCATATCCCCCTCATATCCTGGGTTCCCTTCGGAGAGTCTATCTAGTAAGTCGAACAACTCTTCACATGTTTTAGCTAGGGCATATCCTCCTGCTGCACTATTAAGAAGTACACGAGCATTATAATCTAAACCCTCAAAGAAAGTGTGAGCAAGTACCTCATTAGTTTGTATATGGTGCGGGCAATCATTTAACATTTGTTTGAAATGAGCCCATGATTGGTACATGTCCTCCCCTTGATTTTGCCTAAAGCATAATATCTCACTCCTCAATCGTGCAGTTTTCTTGGATGGAAAGAATCGACTCAGGAACTTCCTTGCTAGGTAATCCCAGGTAGTGATGGAATTTGGTGGCTCAGTATCTAACAAATGTTTTGCTGCTCCTAACAATGAGTATGGAAACAACGTCAGCCTTAAATAGTTTGATAAGACTCCAGTTGGGATGTATGTATCATTGATTTCTATAAAGTTCCTAAGATGGATTTGGGGATCCTCGTGAAGGAGACCAGTAAATTGCCCATTAGAATAGAGAAGTTGTACCATGCCCTATTTTAGTTCAAATCTACCTCGCGGTGGAGGTTTCCAAATACTAGAGACCACATTGATGGTGAGTGGGACTGCCACATCACGGACTGGTCTGCGGGTACGACAGGGGGTACTCCTTAGTTATTCAATTTCTCTTGGTTGTTTATGTTCTCTGGGTTATTCACATTGTCTTGATTATTATCATTATTGTTTCCCCAAAAACCTAACCCCAATTCTCTTGGACATCCTTGATTCATTTTCCTGCGCTAGCGTAAAACTCTTTTGGGTTCGTTGTAAGGTTCGACAAGTTCTCCCTTCCGAGCTAGACCTTAAAGTCAAGTGCCTGCAATATACAAGCTAAGATCAAGTAATTAATACCTGAATATTCTAATTGTAGACTTAAGAAGATCAAATATAAATCAATTTCTAAGTCCCTGATAGTGGCGCAAAAAACTTGTTGCTCCCTAATATACACACAAGTGTACGTGGTCGCGCAAGTAATATAGATTCTTTAAGAAATGAGTTATCGTTCCCAAGGGACTTATGATCAATTTATATCTAACACTTAATTCTACAAATAAAAGTAAAAGTAACCGTTTAAGAGATTGTGATGATTGTTAACTATTACTAACTAATGCAATAAGTAAACGTAACCAATTGTGAACGACTTTAAAATGATGTTTCAAGCAAGTAAAAGACAATTCCAAGACTGCAACATGTAGTGAATTTCATGTAATCATATCATCAGCTTAGAACTTATTTCAGTTTTCAAGTTACTAGTTTATAGGGTTAATTATATGAGTCGGGCTATACACCTCTCGTCGCCTACTCCAATTAGCAACTACATCATTGAGCGGGGATAAATAGGCTGACTAGCGAGCATTTATATTTCATCCTATTTCATAACCAAGCAAGGTGTTCATCCGGGCGTCACTCCTAGACACTAGTCACCTCAATCAAATGGGTCGACCGAGCTCTCTATATTCTCTAGTCTATCTAACCTCTCCTCTCTCGATTTTAAGATTAGACAATATATTTATCTTATGGTGATCAAGCATAAAATACTAAAACAAGAATATAAAAGCAACTTATAATGACAACTAATGATTTATTCAAAAAGCCTTTAATAATCAACAATCCATTCGTAGCTACAGCCCTAGAACTAAGGCATTTAGCCACTCATTCTATTAGAAAAGCACAAAATACAATTGTTCATGTGATTTCTAGAAAATAAAAGACTTAGAAGATCAAAACCTATTACAAATGTGAATACTTGCTCTTGCACATCTAATAAAAGTCGAACCCTAACTATAAAGCCCTAAGGGTCTGTTTATAAGAGTTGGAAAAGTTGGAGACCAATCCTACTACAATTAGGAATCCTATTTAATAAACTTTTAACTAGAAAAGTCGGCAGAAGGGTGGGGCTTCGTGCCTCCAACTTACCTTAGAACTTTTCAGTGTGGCGTGCCGCGACTGACATAGCACCAAGCAGCATGGGTATTTTTTCCTTTGGCGCGCCACGTCTCTCAGCGCGCCTGAGAAGGGCCTCAGATCTTCTAGCCTTGGCGCATCGCGCCTCTCTATACCCCCTAAAGAGGGTTCTGAATGTTGGACCTTGGTGCCTCGCACCTAACAGTGCACTTGGCCATGGGGCCTTCAGCCTTAGTCAATTTCTTGCACATATTTGCTCTTTCTTTCTTCGTTCCAACTCCAATTCCTTCGAGAGCTCCTGAAACAACTCATCATGTGTGTAAGTGCACAATCATCAAACGTTACACCAAAAATCAAGCCAATAACTAAAGATCATTCCTCAATCTAATCAATCCATGGGCAAATATTGACAATTTAGGCATATAAATATGCCTAAGATCATTAAGTGTTCCGAAGGTTGATGACTTTGTATATCTAAGTTTTTGGCTTCTTCATGAAAGTAGTTGTACTCTGTGTTGTCTATATTTGAGTTCTCATGGGTAAGTGTACAAATCAGTTAAGAAGTTCCATTCGGTAGTCACTTCTGTCGGATCAAAATGTCAACTCCATTCACTTGTGTACTCTCTAATAAGAGATTATACATGTTATGCTCTGAATGTTTACTGATTTTTGGTTACTAAAAAAGAATAACTTTTGGGATTCTCAGACTTAATCTGCAAAACCTCAATTGGTATGAAGGACCAATTATTAGAAGTTAGGGAGAAGGAAGTAACAAAGATGGTAGACAACTTTTCCATGTTTTTGAGTTGCCTTAGTGATTCAGATTTTGCGTCAATTGGATAGGCCCCACTCAGTTAGGAATGTTGTATTACACCTTCGTCTAGGTAAATGTTCATTATTAACATAACTTCACCATAAAACTATCACCTTTTGGCCGTAAAATTGTGGAATTAATGTAGTAAACTCTGCTTCAGTTGTTTGCTGTAGTACCTGTCTCACTTCCTTGCCAATATTTAATAATATTCAATTTTTAGGTACCTTGACATCTTGCTACGCCATAAATTCTGGGACTGGAGAAGCTTACCCGGACTCCAATTCTACCATGTTGTTGTTCTAGATTAAGATACCGTCATCTTGTAACTAAAAACTCCCAACACTTCAACTTTTTGGGTTGTATTATTACTACTACAACAACAACGCAGTGTATCTGCACGACACACTTATGTCTATTGTAAATATTGTGAAGCTTATATATAATAGTATGATATTAACCTTGTATTTCAGTAGTCTTGTGCTCAGTCATTTGTTCAAAGTTCTTGGTGAGCTCTAATTTCAGTGGCTTTCGTCATTGCTCAGAATGAACTCTTCTTTTATCCTACTTTATATAGATGCATCTTCATATTGTAAGCATCAATACATAATATAATGACTGATTAATCTAAAAGATCTGATAGATTTTACTGTCAAATAAAAAAATAAGCAATTGTAATGAGTTCTGTTGTTTCCTTAAAATATGCAGTATTATAACTAATTTTTGGTCTCTCGTTGTTTAGAAATTGATTTTCCTTTTACCTTCTGTTATGATTAGTTGTTCTCTTCTCCTTTTCCATCCTACATTTTCACCTTCTACACTAAAACAGTAACATTAAACATTAATTTACCTGAAATGACTTTAGAGTGTATGATGATTCAAGATAGTTCTTTAAAAATGACCTTAAAGTTTTTGTTAGTACATAATACTTGATGGCGTCTTAAACAAACTTATGCATATAAAATCATATTGTATTTCAGTCAGTTCACTGGGATCCGAATGATAACCTATGTGGCTGAGACTCTTTAATAATGTCAATGCGTTTGTGTTGAATCCTTCACAAGCAGTGCATTTTTTGAAGAATTCAAACTGGTGCTACAACATTTTTGCTGAATCCCATCAACATAGATAACTGGACATTCACTCATCCAATTTCCTAAACTCTTGGTTATGAATTGTGAGCTCTAAAAATAGATTAAAAAAAGTGTTTTGCATCCTGCTGGCTTTTTTAATAAAAAGAATTAAGAAAATAATAGAAAAAGACTTCGAGAGAAAAAATACTGCAGTATTATCAAAGGGAATTGATTTATTAATAATTCAGAGACATACATTTAAAGATATAATTCCTAACTAAAAATAGAAAAATATGCTACTAATTATCAGTAAAATTCAAATAACAAATAAAATAACTAACTCCTAAATTCAAGTCACATAGGACTCTAATAAAATAATTTTAAAAACCTAACAATAGCTAACTGTTTTATTTCTACAATATCCCGAGACATACTCTTAACACTCCTCCTTGGATCAGGAATTGTAGATTGTAGTCTTATCTGAAATTGACCTTGTGAACAAATCTGCCAATCATCTTTTGTCTTGCAAGGCTTTTGTGCATCTTCTGTTGGATTAAATGAGAAGCTCTTACCTCTTATTTCAATTTGTAATCTCTTGCTTAGCAGAATCGAAATTCGATAATATTTGTCTCCAAATAATTATTAAAACCTTTTTCTATTAACCAACCAACACTAAACAAACTTTTGTCAATATCAGGCACATAAAGAACATCTAAAATTATTTTTGTACCTAAATTTGTTTTAATTGCAACAGACCCTTTTCCTTTTGCAAGAATACAATCACCATTCCCAATTTTGACTTTCTTATTTTTCATAGGAATGAACTCTTTAAAAAGATTTCTTTCATATATCATGTGGTTTGTACAACCACTATCAATCATCCAAAAATCAGATTTTTTGGTTGAAAAATAAGTTGCCACAAATAAGTGGTCTTTTTCTTCTTTTTCAGTAGTAACTTGGGCAACTATTTCATCTTTTTGAAATTTACTTTTGCAAATTAAAGTTTCATGACTAAGTTGTTTGTAGATCTTGCACTGTGCATCTGGCCTTTTCTAACATTTATATGGAGAATGTCCATTTTTTCCACAATGCTGACAAGGTGGATAATTTTTCAATAATTTACCCTTGCTTTGAGTTTTGTTGCTGGCTACTAATGCTCCTTCAACCATGCCATCTTGCCTCAGAAGTCTCCTTTATTTCTGAGCTTGCAAAGAATTTAATAATTCTGTCAAGGTAATTTTGGATAGATCTTGTGTGTTTTCCAAGGACTATACATGCTTCATATATTTCAGGCACTGTAACAAGAACTTTTTCAACAATTCTTGTATCTTTAAATTCAGTGCCTAGTAATCTTACCTTGTTGACAATACAAGCAATCTATCAGAGTATTCCTTGACTGTTTCTGACTCTTTCATTCCCTGCAATTCAAATTCCCTCATTAAATTTAATATCTTCATTCCTTGTATTCTTTCATCTCTAGCATATTCTTTCTTAAGATAATTCAAAATTTCTTTTGGTGATGTGAGAGTTATGATTTTTGTGAAAATAGTTGTCGAAGTAGCAACAAACACAGTTGCTTTTGCATTCGACTGTATAATTTTCTTTTCCTTGTGACTCTTGATTTGGGCCACGGTGAGATTATTTGGCAGCGGATTAATTTCATAATCCTCTTCCACAGCTTCCCAAAGATCAAGAGCCTCCAAGTAGGGTTCCATTATCACAACCCATAGTTGATAGTTCTCACCATCAAAAATAGGAGGTGCCATTCATGAAAAACTATTTTCAGAATCCATTTTTCTACTCATAGGTCCCTCAAGAAGGAGGCTCTAGATACCAATTATTGGTTGTTTTAATAAAGAAAATTAAGAAAATAATAGAGAAAGAATTTGAGAGAATGTAGTATTGTCAAAGGGAATTGATTTATTAATAATTCAGAGACATACATTTATAGATATAATTCCTAACTAAAAATAGAAAAATATGCTACTAACTTATTAGTAAAATTCAAATAACAAATAAAAGAACTAACTCCTAAAATCAAGTCATATAGGACTCTAATAAAATAATTTTTAAAACCTAAAAATAGCTAACTATCAGCGTTCCTAATTGTGTTTTGCATCATTAAATACATAAAAAAAGGATTTGTCATGAGCCGAGCCTACACCCTGGACGTGGCCGGTACTCGAGAACCATTGATAGTCCCCAAGCGAACCCTCATCCTGGCTGACTACAAGTGGAAGACTAACTCAAGCATGAAAAAGCTCAAAAACTGAATTAAATATAATAAAATCAACTTTAAAATAGTCTACACAATACTCAATAGATAACTCAGAGTTTTTAAAAACAACTCAAAGATGATACATACCGAAAACTACTCAACTTTGTCTATCTATGAAGCCTCTACTATTACAGAAGGATATCGAGACAAGACCCACGACATCTCAAAACTACTAAATGTAAGATAAAGGTGAAGTCCTCCGGAATGTAAGAAGGCTCACAAAAGCTGACTGATGACCTCAACGAAACACCAGTTGATGATACTCAATACGTGTATCTGCATCATAAAACGATGCAGGCCAAATGGCTCAGTACATGGAATGTACGAGCATGTAAGGGGAATTATAAAACATAAACATAAGCTTGAACTGGTGGTAAAGAAACATACTTATCTCTTATCAACTTACTCAACTCAAAGAAACAAAGTTCAACTCAACTTAGAGAAAATAATTCAACTCAACTTAGAGAAGTTCAGGCTCAACTCAATGATAAGATATTCAACTAGGTGAAATAAGGCTCAACTCAATAATAAGATACTCGACTCTAGGTACTCAACTTTGGATACTCAACTCAATTTAAAGCAACAATAAAAGATGCAATATATGGAAAACTTTTAAAACAGTAGATAGCAACTCAATGTATTAAAAAATGCAATGTAACTCTATTTGTATGCAAGAATATAAAATAAACTTTGTGTATATAAGAATACAAAATATCTCTGTGGGAGATTCTCTAACCGACAACCATCACTATGAGCTATGTTATGATACATCGTCATGTCTCACGCAGCCAGGGGCATCCTATACTTTGCCGGGGTATAGAACCTACTACTAAGTGGATTCACTATTCTATTCTAAAAGTATTAAGGAATCATCTAAAAAATATGACCCTTTTTACCCATGTTGGCTACATAGTTTATGGGGGCTGTGAGTTATCTGAACTCTCCCCCATATCGGTGCTCAATACTACTCCTAAAATATACTAGCTCATATGCTTAAAAATATAACACTTTCTGTGGTTTGAGATTATTACTCAAAAATCTTTCTCTTAAAAGAGATGGTACTCAAACAGCTCAAAACTCTTTTGGAAATCTCAGTTTCCTCTCATCTTAAATGTAAAAAACATTTACTTTTGGTTATACTTATTCCCATATATCATTTTAAATAAAATGAACTCAGCTCCACTCTTCCTAGGTTTAAAGAAATTTTAGGTTTAACAAACATAAAAATCATATTTGTATGCTATAGCTATAGTTTGCATAATTGTGCTCCATAACAAATTTTATGTTTGCTATGGACCATCAGATTTGTATAAATCACAGGCATGAATTCATTTGTATAAAATTGCAACGATTGTGTATGCATATTGGTTAGATAATTGTATATATGTAACTACTATGCATATGTATCAATGATTATGTTTGTATATCTATATAAAATTTGAATTTATATACAATTGAATCAAAATAAAACATTTGTATATCTAATCTCTCTCTCGCTTTATACAACACAAGTTATACATTGTAATTTGTGTTTGTATAAAGTGAGAAAGAGAGAAAGGCAAAAGAGAACCGATAGGGGAAGATCTGTATTTGTATAATTATAAGTGTATAAGATGAAAATATATGTATTTGTATATACAGTTTTCTCTCGTTTTATACAAATACAAGTGCAATTTATACATTTGTGTTTGTATAAAGTGAGCGAGGAGAGGGAGAGTGGCGAGCGAGATTCTCTAGGGAGAGAGGCGAATGTCAAGTGTTTGCTACGAATTAAAATTAAATGAAAGTATGGTTATAAATTTTAATTTAAATTAATAATTTGCTATTTTATACAATTTCCCAAAAAAGAAACAAAAGGCTGACCCAAATTGGCTGCCCAAGTTAACAAAAAAATAGCAAAATAAAAGGAAAAATAAATATGGAGAACAATTAGTCTAGATGCTACCAAATTAGGAAACCCTTGCTCTTCTCCATTCTCTACTTTATTTCTGGTACCAGTGACCATGTCTAACAGAAAGTATCTGCGCTTCTTTCTTTCATCTTTTGCTTTCCATTCCTCTTTTAGTTCTAAATTCCATATCTGAGAAATGGTGTGGGTAATTATCCACAAAATTTTCTCAATTTGAGTTCCATTTCTTGTGCTTGTAACTTTAATGCTTCTTATGAGATATCTAAAGTGCCGAATTCTAGAGTTGTTCCTAAGATGACATGATTCTGATGAACACGATATGGATCAGTAAAATATCTTTCTATTTGCTTTCTGTTCATCCTAAGAATTTGAAAAAACTTTGGAGTGTTGCAAAAGTTGTGTGACTATGGTGTAATCTCCTTAAAAAATATGCCACTTTTAAATATGTATGTTATTTTCATCATATGCCTATGATAAAAGATTCTCCCTTTTGTGGCTGCTATATTTTATTTCCTTGGTGTGTATCCTTAGATTAGCTAATTGATGTTTGTCCATATTCACAATCTTCTTAGCATATGTGTAGATCTTTGGGAATTTTTAATCAAGTACTCATCTACTTGATTCTTCATTCTATTAGCTATTCAAAGTTTTAGGTGTGGTTTCATTTTGTAGCTTTCATCCTAGCTCAATACAAGAGTTTTTAATTGTTATTAAATAGGTCTATACATTTCCTTTGTGCAGAACAAAAATAGTCCTAAAATTCCCAAATAATTTTTCACTGTTTCTTCTGGAGACGTTTGATTTTCTTCCTATTTTATAGCTTTAAGGTCAGATTGAAACATTAATGACTCTAAGGTGTTCGACAATATGCCAAAAAAAAAAAATGAACAATTTACCTGGAATATATGCTTCTTCAAACTTGTAGAGCCCTATCTATTTCATCCCTCGAGCCCCGAAGAGAACCCCAACCCCTTTGGACTCCATATATCTTTTGACTCTATATATGTGAGCACCTGATATCTATGAGGGTTCACCGATGTTATGATTTTATATTATTATGAGATTTTAGTTTGGGTCAAAGAATGAACTACATGGTTTTCTTACGAAATTGAAAATTCATTGCAATAAGAATGTCAGCAAGCAATAACGATGTGCTCCGGAAGCCTAAAAATATCAAGAAACAATAACGTATCCACAAAAATATGCTACGTCGTACTAGAAATGCACAAATGTCACCAGAAAGAAAACAATTATTTCAATCACAATAACTAGCTAGAAGAGCTGAATTTAAAAGGCAGCGTCTCTTGAAACATTCAAATAATACGATATCATCATCACAAGTCGACAGTCAAGAAGGAAACCACAATATGCTTACAATTTCTCATCCTTCATTAGCTATAAATGAAGGTTAGAAAAGCTAAATTTACGCGTAGTGTCACTTGTGTTGGTATATGCATACCTTTATACATAAAATTGATTTGTTATCAATTAAGGCACTTTATCTTCAACCATTTTTTAGGACATGCTACCGTACGTTTCGATTCTTCTGGTTGCATCTCTACATTTGAAATAGGTAAGTCGGAGTAAATTGAAAAATTACAACTAATGACATAAGTTCTATCTTTCTAGATATTGAATTTTGAAATATCAGGATCAACATCACGAAGATATGATGAAGCAAAGAAGATGTCATCCCCACTGGTTACTTCAAATAGAGGTACGTCTCTTTTTGCTAAGCTAATATTGCATTTAAGTTCTGCTCATAATAGTATTACAATTTATCATGTACAAATAAAAAAAGATTAGATATCAATTTACAGAACTGTAATTTGTTGTCAAAAAATTATGTGTAGCTAAAAAAGGTTCCTGATTGTAAATTTTATGGGGAATTTTTTTTTGAATATGAATCACCTGGGTTTAGTTGTGATAATGGATCAATTAAACTGATTTCTCATCAAATGCCCATGGAGTTAAGCAATCTCTTTCTGGGCAACACTGAAGAATGTAAACATTTTCGTACCTACAGTTTAACATAGAATAATATGTTTGCATTCACCTTTCTTGGGGTAAATTATGACAAAATTTAACACAGAGAAATCGCGGCATATATACATTTAGAGTTCAGGGACAAATGTATCTCTTTATTGATGATTTAGTTGCTGCAAAGGAAAGACCCACAAATTTACAACTCTATTTCTATGATAATGAAGCTGAGATAACAAATCGAATGACTTTACCAGCTAATCTTAGTGAATCCATTGTGATGAAGTTGATGAATATACTAAAAGCTTACCCATATATTATCTTTCTAAAATCATTAACAGATGTTCCAAAATTATCTGAATTCTACATTGCACTTAAATCATATTCTAGTTTAGACTAACGAACATATAATCTTCCAACCACCTCTGAAGTAGGAGAAATTTTGATAGAACAACAACCAAATGAAAAAAATTCTACACCTCATACTCGAATATACACCCACAATAAAAAATCACAATTGGTAAATTACTGCTACAGATGTTATGATCCATTTTTTATTTCCTCACCGTCAAAATGGATGGCATTGTGGTATTACGAAATTCAAACAGACATATAACATTTCTAAATATCAAATTTACCATGAAAGTGAACAACTACCAAGTGTAATGAACATGGCTTCAATTGAGGGCCTACTCCACATGGAATCTGAAGTTTTATCAAAGGGAAAGAAGAAAAGACAAATTGTTTCTTATCGTGAATATTACTGTTATAAAATTCAAATAAGACAGAAAGAACCAAATAAAACGTTACATTCTGGAAGACTGTTCCAACAATATATAGTTGACCAATACATAAAACTTGAGATGTAACGATTAAATTTCTTTTCATTTAATCAAAATTTATTTAGAATTGAGGTGTTGCAAGGGATTATCGATATATTAAGATATGGTGAAAGAGATGCTTCAAATATTGGAAAACGATGAATACTACCTGCAACTTTTATAGGAGGTCCAAGAGACATGCGTCGTCGATATATAAATGCTATTGCATTAGTACAACATACATATTTTTGACAATGACTTGCAATCCTTCATGGCCAGAAATACAAGAACATGTTGGGTTTTAAAATGTATGAATGGAAAATGAAGAGTTGCGACTTTTATGAGGAGTTGTGACTTTGATGAAAAGTTGCGACTCTTATGAAGAGTTGTGATTTTTATGAAAAATTGCGACTTTTATGAAAAGTTGTGAGTTTTATGAAAGGTGGTGACCTTTCCGAAAGATTGTGACTTTTCCAAAGGTTTGTGACCTTTCCGGTAAGGCACAATAAGAACCTTTTCACACTACCCTTTGTTTTCTATAAATTGAGGAATTTCCTCTCATTTTAAGAACATAATTTTTCTGGACTTCTTCTACTACTAAATCTAGTATTCTAAGTGTACTTTACTGCCGTTGAGTGGCTCGCTGACACCAGTGTTTTGGGTATCAATACACTGGTGATTGAGATCATTCTATCCTGGGAGGACATATTCCAAATCAAACCTCGGATACTAGAGGGGAATAATTTCCTTAAGGGGACACTGTGCATTCAGTGGGCTTGATCTTCTTTCTGTTTTTCCAGATTCTGGTATGTGTTACAGATTTTAAATTTGTGAATTAATTTATGTTCTTCTATTCTTCACTGGTTCATGAAACTTTGGTAACTTCGTGTTTCTGCAAAGTTTGTTGGAATTAGTAAGATTCTTTAAACACAGATTGACAACAATTCTTCTTTAAGGAAAAATATTTCGTATATTCTTTTTAATCTGTTTCTGATTCTAGTTTCTCTACTAGTTTTAATTTTCTAGTTGTGAAAATGTTCTTAAACTCTATTGGGTCTTATCAAGTTCTTCAAAGTTTTGTTCTAAGTATCTTAGGAATACAAGACGAATAACAGAACATTTATTACCAACTGATGAAACAAATCTGATTTAGTAAGTCGAGTATTTAGAGTAATAGTAGAAGAGCTTTTAAAAGACGTACTACAAAAGAATATATTTGGAAATGTTGCAGCTTTAATGTATACAATAGAATTTCAAAATTTGGGACTCCCCCATGCACATTTTCTTATTATATTTACAGAAAAATATAAATTATTAACACTAGAGGCTTATAGTAAAATTATTTGTGCAGAATTACCTGATTGTACAGATCATGCTTTATACGCTCTTGTGACTAAACACATGATTCATTGACCTTGCGACTATCTAAATCCAACATGTCCTTGCGTGAAAACAAATCATTGCAAATTCAAATATCCTAAAGAACTCTCAGAACAAACAACAAAGGGAAAAAATTCTTATCCTATTTACAGAAGATGAAAACTGCAAACATATGTACAATTCAAAGGATACAATATTGATAATACTTGGATAGTCTCATACAATCCTTATTTACTTCGTAAATTCAATTGTCATATTAACATTGAAGTGTGTTCAGACATTAAGGTAGTCAAATACATCTATAAATATATTTATAAAGGGCATGGCAAAATTGCATTTTCTATACATCGTAATGACTCAAATGTTGAAATAGATAAAATAAAAGAATATTAAGTTGCTAGATGGGTCTCTCCTCCAAAAGTTGCATGGCGTCTATTTGCTTTTCCTATCGGTGAAATGACTCCAACTGTATACCACCTTCAACTACATATAAACGGACACCAATATGTATCCTTTAAAAGCAATCAAATTGTGGATCAAATTCTAAATAATCCAATTATAAAGAAGAACAATGTTAACTGAATTTTTTGAAATGAATAGAATTAATAAAAATGCTATAGAACTCAATTTATTATAGAAAGACTTCCCAAAGTATTTTGTTTGGTCAAGAACATACAAAATGTGATCACATTGACGATGACATAATACTGTTATTGGTAGAATTGTCACATGTCATCCAAATGAAAGGGAAAAATATTATCTTAGATTACTTTTAACAAATGTAAGAGGACCTGAATTGTATGAAGATCTCTACACAATTAACGAAATATGTTGTGACACATTTAGAGAAGCCGCAGAAAAAAAGATGCTTATTACATTTTGATAAAAGTTTACTAGAGTATATGTATGAAGTTGTGACCTATCAAATGCCTTACAGTTTAAGACGTCTATTCACCACAATATTAGTAGACTACAATCCTGTTAATCCAAAAAGAACTATGGAAAATATTTGAAGATTCAATGTCTGAAGATTGCAAAAATATTCCTAATTTAGGAACAAAATCTATTCAACATTTAGTTAGAAATCACATCAACAAATTTTTACATTTAATGGGACACAATATAAAGGAATATAATTTTTTTTATGAAAATATTATTCCTTCTAGAATAACTAAAGAAGAAAAAGATTCTCACTTTGAAAGAAATATAACAGTAAACAAAGAAGATCTTCTATTACAAACAAAGTTAAATCCTGATCAAAAAGGGCATTTAATACAATACTTGATAGGGTATATTCAGATAAATCAGGTGTTTTTTCTTATTGAAGGTCCAGGAGGAATTGGGAAAACATTTTTATCAGAAAATGTAAGATCAAAAGGATTTATATACATTGAGAGAGTCTTCCATGACTATTGATGAAATTGTGGATACTATACTTGGTACAAAGTCGGGGTACATAAAAGGACTTGGTTATGGCCCAAAACCTAATACTACAAGATCTACACAAAGGATAACGACAGAGTTAGAAGACTCCCTCAAAAAGGCAAAACAGGAAGCTGTTAGTGCCCAGCTTGAATTACAGAATCGATTAAATGCAGCTGAAACTGTGGTAGATAATCAGCAGTCTCAAATAGAAGACCAGCAATCTCAAATACAATCATTAAATTCTCAATTGAATACTATAGTGGCACGCCAAGAGGAAATGTTTAGAAAAATGCAACTTCTTTCTCGCTCATCGCCACCAAGGTTAGAAGTAACTCAAACTTATATGATAAGTATTTTTGAATTTGTTTATATTAAATATATAAATATGTAGCATTTAGTATCTAGCTTTGCATATTTTTCTTCATGATTCAACAAAGATTGAGATCCATCAAAATGTCAACTTAAGGTATATTTTTATTTTTATTTCTCCAACTTAAAGTCCATGTTTAACAAGTTATAGTTTATACCTATTATGTTTTATTTATACCATGATATATTAGTTAATACCTTACCTCATAAAAAAGTTAGTATGAAACATGGCCTATACTTTACACTTTAGCTGCTTCCTAAGCTCATTAGATAGAGTGTAGAAAATGCTATACTACCTTATAGAGGGGAATCATTGCCCTATGTATTGATAAAGAGAAAATTCCTTCTTATCACAAAATTTGTAGATTTTAAGACCATGGGAGTAGGATATAAACTTGTAAAACTACAATTATTATCCTTCTCAGTGTCTTACTCCTTGCTTATGGTGTATTTAGTCATTCAGTGATGGTTTGGTCTAAATTTTCTTAATTCTTGCTATCAAAGATTTGTAGTATTAAGGAATTCCAGTACCACATAGAAGCAACATAGTTTCTTTTCAACAAAGCTCCATTTGAAACAATCAAAAAGAAAAGTAAGACACATAATTTGAATCGAATGAAATACCATTCTGATGAGGAAAAAGTTCATTGTACTCAGAAGTTCAACCAACTTTCAACTTTTTGTCCTTTTTTTTTTCTCTTTTTTGCTTCCTCTTACTTCTAAAATCTTTTCCAGCTTTCATACTTGCTAGAAAGAAGGTGTTGTGTATTTTCCTATTTATTTAGCAAAAGGTAAGACTCATATAACTCTTAAGCTTACTTTAGCTGGTATGATTTACAATAAGTACTAGAAACATAATAACTTAGGAAAAGAAGTGGATTTAAGGGAATGATGAAGATCAGTATAGATCCACGTTGCACGAGGTGAGGAGTGTGTTAGGGAGAGATGTTAAAGAAGTTCAAGAAAGACAGTCGTAGAATTTGCGCGGTGATTGTTCGGGCTTTAGAAAGAATCAGTAATGTGTTATGCTTATTGAAATACTTCAGTAAGGTGTTATGTTTCCATAATGCTTCATTCCTAGCTTTCGATATGTGTGATATTGCAGCTGTCAGGATTGCCCATATTGGTGCATCCTTGGATGTCTTGTTAGTAGCAGCAGCAGAATGAGCACCCTTTCACAGAGCTTTCATCCCTTTGTAGGACTTCATGTGGGCATGAAGTTTCTCTGGCTTGAATGGTTTCCCACATTGCCTGCAACACACATTCATAAATTGAATACTATGCTGATATTTAAGAAAAGATCCTCCCTCCGAACCACTTTACTTATTGAATTCACTAAAAATAGATAGTCCAAAATAATTGTTATTTTATAATTGTGTATTTTCCTCATGCCTTGAATCATCCATTTCCACAGTATCCAACACTACATTTTTTCTTCATGCCTCAAATCTTCTTCTAGTACCAGCAATTGTCTTATTTAGGTGTATATTCCCATCAGTCAGCCCCCTTTATACACATTGTTATTCATTTTACTCATAGGTTATCAACTTTGTTGGCTATATTCCAGACATACTTTCCTATTGCAGCTTCATTCCATAACACACAATAAGTGATCCCGAGTCATCCTTTTCTTTTTCACTTGCATACTGTATCCCATGAAAGGAGAAATTATGATAAGTTACCAAATTCAAATTCTGAAAATCTATAATTTGCCATTCCTGTAATATTTCTTATTCACAATTCCATTGTAATTCTATCCCATTTTCCAGAAAATTGGGAATACCCTTATCGCCAATTCTGCTGCATATTACTTAATTTGTTTCGACCTACCTTTCAGATTTCGTCTTCCTAAATTGATAAGAATTGCTTATTTCTGGTTTTTAATTTGTTTCAATGTTTGAAAATCAGTTTCTTATGGAGGTTGTGGAAGGAAAACTATGGATATGATATAAATAAGCTTAATAAACCTTTTGGTTGGTGAAATCTGATTATTTGCTTCGTATCTGATGACTTTATGGATTTCAATTTATTTTATTCTTTGAACCCCTAAGTATTGAAGGATTGGTGACTTAATGTGAGGACATTGTTTGATATTTTAGGCATAGATTGAAGAAAATTATTTGAAAGTTACTTATTGTGATCAGTTCAGCCGATTAATTTTGTTTGTTGGAGTGTATTTTTCCTGCAAACAACTTTTTATCTTTCAGCACTTGTTTAGATAGTGAAAAAATAATAGACCAGTATACATGTATATGCAGCAGCATGGTATTGACCAGTTGAAGCCTACTAGTGAAACACAGGTTCCTCGAGCCTCACATTTTCACCTTGGCTGTCATTTTTCCTAATAATACATCGCAATCTACAACATTTAGTGTTCTAGAAGTGATGGGCACGCCCAGGTATTTAATTGGTGGTTACCTCTGGCGTATTCAGACAATTAACATATATAATTTACCTCTTATTTTCCCATGATGGAAGTATAAACATTAAACTTTGTAGCATTTGTAGTGAGCCATGTGACCTCTGAGAATGTATTTATTCCTTATATTATTAGCATTAACACATATGTTATATTCCCTTTGCAAAATATGAGCATGTTTATCTGCAAAACAAAAGTGTTTCAGTTTCAGCCACCCATAGCATCAATGCCTTGTGAAGTACTTCATGCACACCACAAATAGCAGTGGGATATAGTTCGTATATATGTGTAACTTCATATTATGCATGATTGATTTATCTTTGCAGAAACTTGGCATTACAATGTATGAAAAACATAATGTAATGTTGCAAATTCTACTTTATATTAAATCTTATAAATTTGTTTTCTCTTTTTTACACAGGTATAAAAGGTGAGAATTGAATCAAGGCTAATGCAAACTAAGTATCACCACATTATTGGTACTTTGGAAGAAGCTTCTACTTTTCAATCTCAGTTTAGGAGTAATATTTCTTCTATTTCAGTTAGATTTGCTTGTTATTGGACTTATTTTATTTTAATTTAAGGAGCTTGTGATGACATATTTCCTTCATATATTTTACTCGTTTTCAATTGTATGATCATGGGTGGATTTCATTATTATCTAGCATGTTTTCTTATTTAATTTTAAATTTATGCAACTCTATAATTTAAAAAATAACATTGATATAAAATAATTAAATGTCATCAATGAATGCAATTGGTGACAAAAGATTTCGTCATTAAAGGTAACTTTTAGCAACGATTAAATCAAACTTTTTAAGACAAATATTTTTGTCACGAAATAAATAAATTCGCCATTTAGTGACAAAAATATATTTGTTGCAATTTCCTCCTTTTTATTGAATACAAATTATTTTTTTATTTTATGACAATTGTAATTGTCGCTAATCATGATAATTTATTGTGACAATACATGTTGTCGGTAAAAACATTATTTTTAGTGACAAAATAATAGATTTAACCACAAAATTATCAACCTTCTTTATAATAATAAATTTGTCCCTAATTTATACATTTAAGGACAAAATGATTTTTTGTATATAAAAAATAGTCATTAGTGATGATATTACATTTATTCAACTACGAAATACATATCACTTTAGAGACAATTGATGTCGTCACTGATTAACCTAAATAATTAACGACGATATAATTTTGTTGATAGTAATAACCTTTTTAGTGACAAAACATACTATTAACTACAAAAAAAATATTTTTTTATCACAAATATATTCGTCACAAATGTTTATTCATTTGGGGACGATTTTTCTTTTATGTAGTTAGTATAATACCTTTAGTGACGAAGCACTAAATCGTCTTTGTATACTTTTAGTGACGCACGTTTGGTGACGATTGATTGATGAAATTTTTTTCGTCACACAAGATTTTTAGTGACGAAATACGATTTATAAATGACGAAATTATTCATCCCTAATAATCAAATTTGTTGTAGTGAACTGTACTTTTTATTCATCTCTCATTTTCATTACATGAAAATATCATTAATTTCCTAAATCAGGTCCAATCTAATGACCAGATCCAAAAACAAAAAAAAAACTTGACGAAACAAACACTTGATAAAATCTTGACCAAACACCAAGAAAAACACCTCTTCATCTTTGTTTGTACTTCACTCACCAGAAGAATCTAGGTATAACAATTTCGGAGAAGGAAAGAGATATTAAAATCCAATCAAGAACAACCAAAGAACATGAAAGAGCTTAGATAAAATTCACCTTATACATTTCAAATTCTCACAAATGTCATGAATTTTGAGTCCAATAGAAAACAATCCAGCTTAAACTTTGTGTTTGGTAAAATTTTTTTAAAAAAAGTATAGTGTCCCCAATCAAAAATTTGAAGAAACTGAACCTTGAGTCGATTTTGTTGACCATATCAGATATGATTCCAAATTATATCTGATATGATTTCAAATAGACAATATTTTAATCTAACTAAGCACAATCACACCATTGATATTGTGAAAGATATAATATGATATTGTGCTAGAATCATGCTTGTACCTTTGTATATAAATAGTGGATAGTTTATCATTTGTAAAGCATAGAAATACAGAATAGTTTTCAACTCTCTTTGGTCTCTGATCTATCAATTGTTATCATGGTATCAAGACCCTAATTTTCCCCCCAAAAACTAGTTTAATTTGCTCCTTATTGTTGTTTGATTTCTATCATCGGATATCTTGTCTTTCTAATGGAGTCATATCTTCAAGACATTTTTTCTACCAAATTTGATGGAAAAAATTATTCGACGTGGGAATTTCATTTCCGGATCTTTGTTCAAGGGAAAATATTTTTTTGGAGCTAAATGAAGACAAGGAAAAACAAGTTTGGCACGGTAACAATGCTCATGTAATCCTCAATTCTATACATGCAGATGTTGCACTCAGTCTGTGTCCGTTCAACTTGGCAGCAGAGATGTGGAAGCATCTTGAAAAGGTATATTCTCAATGTAATCATGCTTGGGACTTTGAGTTGGAACATACTCTTTCGAAAAACAAACACGGGAGATAAAGACATTCGGAGTTATTATTCGGGACTTATGAAAATCTGGTCAGAACAAGATCAAAGTATTGGAGAAAACCTTTCTTCGATAGGCTTTAAGGAAGTTATGTTGGAGAGGAAGAAGACTTGAGTTGTCCAATTTTTCATGAAATTGAGACCTGACTTTGAGCCTATTAGAGCTAACATTCTTAACAAGGAAACTCTTCTAGACATCGATGTAGTTTTTGGAGAACTCATTTGTGAGGAGACGTGCATCAATACTCTGGCATCCATGGATTCGTCCTACACAATTGACGCGGCTATGTATACATCAAAAGGTACCTATAAATCATATAATCAAAGATCATTTCAAAAGTCTAGACCAGAATGCTTTGAGTGCAAAGAGTATGGCCATATTGTGTCACATTGCAAGAAAAGAAACATATGCAATTATTGTAAGAAGCCTGACCATATAATTCTGGAGTGCAATCGACGCCTAAACACGCGTCAAACAAAGAACAAAGCTTATCAAACGTCTGAAGCCTATGTGAGTCAAGCAAAGATCACAACATCTTCTTTGGATCCGAAAGCACTTCAAAAGATGATACAAGATTCAGTTGCAGTTGCTCTCCCTGGGGCTATTTCCAGTTCTCTCACTGTTGCCTATTCTGGTAAGAACTTAAATAAGAATTCAAAAGTTTGGCATATAAATTCGACTGCGTCTAACCATATGACAGGAGATATCCATAATTTACCCTCTTTATCAACTCCATCAGAAAATCATCTTATTTTCATAGCCAATGGTGATACTTTTCCTGCCTCTAAGATTGAAAAATCATCTTGCTTCACTAATGTCATTTTTGTCCCTAAACTTACTGTTAATCTTATTTCGGTTGGACAACTGGTGGAACAAAATTGCCTTGTTATTTTCTCACGTCTTAGTTGTGTTGTTCAGAATCTGGAGACAGGGAAGATGATCGCCAAGGGTCGTAAAGTTGGGAGAATGTTCCAGTTGTCCATGTTTGAAACACCTTAACATGCATGTTAGCTGTCTGCCACTAAATGAGACATCACTAACTCAAATAAATTATGGTACTTGTGGCATCATTGTCTTGGACGTACATGCTCAAAAAGTTTCTTCCATGTTACAATATTGTCTTCATTCGAATAAGAAATTATGGGTTTTGTCATTAAAATTACCTTGTTAAAAATTTTCTAGATCCAAAAGTCATAAACTTCCTTTTTCTTGTAGTACTACTTCATACAACTCTACTTTTGGTTTGATTCACAGTGATGTATGGGGTCCTGCACCAATTTCATCTAGATTAGGGTATCAATATTTTATCTTGTTTATTGATCATGTTTCTCGATATACATGGGTGTTATTTTTTAGAAGCAAAAGTGAAGTTCCTAAAATCATACAACAATTTGTCACCTATGTTGAGACTCAGTTTGATAATTGAATCGAAAAAATTTGATCTGATTCAGGTGGGAAAGACATGAAGTCAGAACTCATAGATTTTTTCAAAGAGAGAGGCATTACTTCACAACACACTTGTCCATACACACCTGAGCAAAATGGGGTTGTAGAAAGAAAAATTACGCATGTACTAGAAACCACATTAGCTCTTCTTGATACATCAAATGTTCCTAAAATATTTTGGGTTGAAGCCATCCAAACTTCTATCTATTTAATAAAAAGACACACCATTACCATTAACAAAGATGATAGTCCATATTCCATTGTTTTGGGTAAACTCCCTGAATATTCTCATCTAAAAGTTTTTGGTGGTGTGTGTTTTGTCCTTTTACCTAGACATGAACGTCATAAATTATATGCTAAAGCCGTGAGGTGTGTTTTCCTGGGTTATAATGATGTTCAAAAGGGTTATCTTTGTTATGATTTTTCTAGACGATAGTTGCGGGTTTCCAGACATGTAATTTTCTTTGAGCATCTGTTTGCTTACCCTATTACCTCTTCAACAAAAAAACTGTCTCCTTTCTGTACAAGTTTGAGAATCAGCAGGTACAAAATCGTACATCTTCCAATGAAGACCCTAATGGTATTACTGATGATCCTATCAATCAGATGCATTTCCTACGGATAATTCAGGTAATAGTACTTTGTCACATAATTCATTGAATACCTCTTTCACTAACTCATCTGACAACAATGATTATTCTGATGGTGAATCTGTACCAAGTGACCAAATAAATTCTTCCATTCCTTCTCTTCGTCACTCTGAACGTAAAACATCTGCCCCAGATCGATATGGATACTCTCCAGGTAGATACGGTCGATCGTATGCCTTACTTGCTATTATGAATAAATTTTTTGTCTCAACTACTTACCAACAGGCATCAAGTTATGACAGCTGGAAAAAGACAATGGAAGAGGAACTTTTGGCTTTAGAAGAAAATCTTACATGGGATTTGATATCTAAATTGGTTGAAGCTTTTGTTATTGGGGGAAAATGGATTTATTCTGTGAAAATGAAGTCTAATGGCACATTGGAGAGGTACAAAGCTCGACTAGTAGCTCAAGCATATAAACAAGAATATGGCTTGGAATATGAGGAGACTTTTGCTCTTGTTGCAAAGATGATGACAATTCGTTTGTTGCTCACTATAACATCCATCAAACGGTGGAAACTTCATCAAATGGATGTGAAAAATGCAATTTTGCACTGTGAACTACATGAGGTTATATACATGAAGCCTATTCTAGGGTACAACCAAGCTCAATCTGATATGGTTTGTCGTATTTAGAAATTTCTTTATGGTCTCAAGCAAGCACCACATGCATAGTTTGAGAAATTTCGATCTACCATCATAAATGTTGGATTTTCTCAATCTGTTTCTGATTATTCATTATTCATCTGGCACTCCAATACTAGTATGACAAATTTACTATTTTATGTGGATGATATGATTATAACCGGCAATGATGAGAATGGAATAATGTAACACCCCGTATCCTAGATAGACCAGATTGAAGATTTTCAAAAGTGCAGGTGCTACCTACGGATCGTAGGTTGGACCAGGGCTCGTGGACTAGGTCCATAGAACGTGGTCTACAGGAGTAAAAAACCCCAGAAAACTTCAACCGTAGGTGGAACCACGGCCCGTGGAACGTGGTCCGCAGAAAAAAAAACCTCGACCCATAGCTAGGACCTACGGACCGTAGATTGAACCACGGTCGATGGACTAGGTCCGTGAAACATGGTCCGCAGAACCCATCCTCTGAGCCGAACAATAGTTGACCAGGATGGATCGTAGGGTGGACCACAGTCCATAGACCAGGTCCGTCGATTGGTCCCGATAGCTTTTAAGTCTGGGTCATTTAGGTCTTTTCCCTATGCGCTGGACCCCTAAACTATGTCGTTTAGACCCTAAATTATGAGATTTTAGTCAGTTTAAGCCTAGAAACATAACAATAACTTACCTTAGTCAAAATAATCAATCAAAACTTAGAAAATTAGAGCTTGAGAGGAGAAAAGAGGTCAAGAACCCTAGTTCAAGAACGCAGAAAGATTCCATCAATTCCAGCCCCAAAATCAAAAAATATCTCCGTGGATATCGTCACCAGGTATGTGGGATTTCACTAGTGGGTTCATTTCACCCATTAGGTCCCTAGTTTTCAGTCAGTTTCTTGATTCCCTTATTATGACTACAGCTAGGGTTTCTTGAATGATTAAGATTATTGGGTTCTTAGCTATTAGAATGATCCAAATCAGATTAGTATGTTAATATTCAGTCTATTGCATGCATTTCAGAACCCTAGCTATGTAGTTCTTTAGTTCTTGAATTACACATGCTAGGCTAGATAATTCAATTATTCCAGATATACGTGCCTCAGTCTTAAATTTGTCATTATCAGTTATTTATGTGCATTCTCAATTTACATGTCATTTTGAGCTATCTAGTATATCACATAAATTCAGTCATAATGTGTTAATCACTTAATCCATTAGGAATAGCATAATACCGAGTTGGACTAGGGTTGGTCACCCATATAGTCCCAGAACTATGAGCCACGTAGGTTGGAAGTCCCCTCTGTGAGCATCATTTTAGTGATCACGCCTGCATGCCTCTATACCCTTGGCTGGGTGTATTGGGTCCACTCGATGGGGCGTATACATCGAACTCCACATTTAACTCATGTGGTTTTATTATTTGTTATTAGTAGCTCCCACAGTTCAGTCAGATTCTATTGCATTGACCACATTTCAGTATTCAGTCTCATCATGTTATAATTTGGTTAATGCATTCAGTTAGCTCAATATCTATATCATGTTCAGATTATGCTCTTGCTTTATTGCTAGTTTAGTTATATGTTTATTTCAACTTTACTCTATCATGCATGCTCAGTACCTTTCAAGTACTGAAGCATACTTTGCATTACATCTTCTCATGATGTAGGTTCAAATTCTCAGCATCGAGATCATGCTTAGACCAGTTCCCGATCTCCAGTTCAGCAGCATCAGTGGTGAGTCCCCATTCTTCTAGGACAACTGCCATGTTATGTTTTCATTATTTCAGTCTTTTAGTTTCAGTTTTACTAGACTTAGCTAGGACATGTCCCAGCATTTCTAGTCAGTTAGAGGCTATTTTTAGACATAGTTAGATTGAGCTTAGTATTTGAGTTGATGTTTCTTTTGTATTAAACTCTAAGATTTGATATTCAGTTTTAGTATATGGGTATTCCCCATCATTTAAGATTTTTGTACGATTAGCTTTTGTAACCATTTTATTTCTCAGTTTATCTTTAGTATGCCCATGATTATGCTAGCAAGGTTAGCTTGGGGCACTTATGATCCTAGGTCTTGTGCCCGCGCATCGGGGGTAGCTCGGGTGTGACAAACTTGGTATCAAAGCCCTAGGTTTAAGAGTCCTAGGATGTCTGAAAAGTTGCACTAAGTAGAGTCCTTTTCATCAGTGTGAAGTGCACCACATCTAATGAGAGGGAGGCTACAAAGTGTTTTAGGAAAATCTTCATTTCCTTGTTACTCTTATCATGCGTAACGTATGATCTAATTCCACTCTAGCTTGACGTTCTACATTTCAGTGATCAGGCCTCCTCGTAGAGCTAACGCCAGGAATGCGAATGCCAGGAAGTAGGGGTGTGCACTATTCGGGTTAAACCAAATAACCAAACCAAATCATAACAAATTTTTATTTGGATAGGTTTTGGATTAATAAATTACTTTGTTTGGTTTTTTGGTTTGGTTTCGGATTTAAAAAATAAAACTGAAAAAACCGAATTATATCTATCACTTTCTCTCTCTCTCTCTCTATATATATATATATTTTTTTTTTTATTTTTTATTTTTTTTTTTATTTTTTTATTTTTTATGCTTGAACATCTATAATATGTATATTTATAAATATTGTGTTTTAAGTTTTTCTTATGATTTATATTAGAAAGTATATTTAAGGGATTCAATAATATTACTTTGGTTATGTTGTTAATTATTGACATAATAGAATAACCAAATCGAAAAGAACTGAACCAAATAGAGAAAAACCAAACCAAACCAAATTTATTTTGATTCGGATTGGGTTACAGCTTTACAAAACCAAAAACCAAAAAATCCAAACAAAATAGTGCAAAACCAAATTGAAAAACCGAATGCACACCATACTAGGAACACAAACGCAGCTCCTCCAGTCCCATATCAAGAAGTTTCAAATGCAGAATTCTGGAACGCCATTCAGATGTTGGCTCAGAGCTTTGCTAACCAGAACAATCAGCAGGCTCCAGCTTTGTTAAATGCTAATGTTGGGTCGGCTGCATCCAGAGTGCGAGATTTTGTCAGGATGAATCCACTAGAGTTCTTAGGATCGCAGATTGGTGAGGATCCCCAAAACTTCATTGATGAGGTCAAGAAGATCTTTGAAGTGATGCAGGTAACTGGGAATGATTGGGTTGAGTTAGCATCTTACCAACTTAAGGATGTAGCTCATATCTAGTATACTCAGTGGAAGGAGAACAGGGGTACATATGCAACTCCTATCTCTTGGGATTGCTCTAGTGAGACCTTTCTAGACAATTTTTTCCCAAGAGAGCTAAGGGAGGCAAAAGCTCAGGAATTTATAAACTTAAGGCAAGGTAGTATGATAGTCCAAGAGTATGGGCTCAAGTTTACCCAACTCTCCAAGTATGCTCCTCATATGGTTGCTGATTCCAGGGCTCAGATGAATACGTTTCTATATGAAGTGTCAGACTTGGTGAAGACAAAGTGTAGAAATGCTATGTTGCTGGAAAATATGACCATCTCTAGGCTCATGACTCATGCTCAACAGGTTAAGGGTGATAAGCTTAGGGAACATGCAAAGGAGAATAAGAAAACTAGGATAGAAAACTATGACTATTCTCAATAGAAATCGGGTGGTGGAAATCGCTTGTAGTATCAACAAAAGTCTTCAACTCCAGCACCTTTATCAACTAATGTTCCATCCTCTAAGGTCAGACAAGGTTAGAAAGGTAGGGCATCAGGCTCTAAGTCTCAAGGAAGTGTTTCGGGTACCAAAACCTACCCAACTTCCTCTAAGTGTGGTAAGAACCATCCGGGCGAGTGACTTGCAGGAAAGGAAGGATGTTTTGGGTGTGGTCAGTCTGGTCACAGGTTGAGGTATTGTCTTTCTAAACATGGTCAATGAGGCAATGCTAATCGAGCCCAATCTACAACTTCAGCAGCACCAGCAAGTCACCCGACTCAGCAGGGTAAATCATCTGGTATAGGTGGTGGCCCGCACCAAAATAGGTTGTATGCTCGCCAGGATCAAGAAGATTCTCCTAATGTTGTCACTGGTACATTACGAGTCTTTGGTCTCGATGTTTATGCTTTGTTAGATCCAGAGCTACTCTTTTCTTTGTAACTCCTTATATAGAAGTTAAGTTTGATGTTAGTCCAAAAACTCTCTCAGAACCTTTCTTAGTCTCTACTCCAGTTGGTGACCCAGTTATAGCTAGATGAGTATACATAAATTTCCCTGTTACAGTCTCTTAGAAAGTCACCTCAACAGATCTTGTAGAGTTATAAATGGTAATTCGATGTCATTCTAGGCATGGATTAGTTACATTCCTATTATGACTCAGTCGATTGCAGAACTAGGATTGTTCATTTTCAGTTTCCAAACGAACTAATCCTAGAATGGAAGGGTAGTATCTTAGTGCCTATGGGTCGATTCATCTCTTACATTAAGGCCAGAAAGATGATCTTTAAGGGTTATCTCTATCATCTAGTTCAGGTTAAGGATTCAAGCTCCGAAACTTCAACTCTTGAGTCAGTTCCTGTGGTTAATAAGTTCCTAGAAGTATTTTCAGAAGATCTTCCCGGAGTTCCTCTCGATAGGGAAATGACTTTGGAATTGATCTCCTTCTAGATTCCCAACCTATCTCTATTCCTCCTTACAGAATGGCTCCAGCTGAGATTAAGGAATTAAAGGAGAAGTTGAAAGACCTTCTATATAAGGGCTTCATCAGACCTAGTATTTCACCATGGGGTGCACCAATGTTGTTCGTAAAGAAGAAAGATGGTTCTCTCAGAATGTGCATTGACTATAGACAGTTGAACAAGGTCACAATCAAGAATAAGTATCCCATCCCTAGGATTGATGACTTGTTTGACCAACTTCATGGTGCTAGTCATTTCTCAAAGATAGACCTCAAATCGGGTTCTCATCATCTTAAAGTTAGAGATAGTGACATTTCGAAGACAGCCTTCAGAACTCAGTATGGTCATTATGAATTTGTAGTTATGTCATTTGGACTAACCAATGCTCCTGCAGCTTTCATGGACTTGATGAACAGAGTGTTCAAGAAGTACTTGGACTTGTTCGTTATCGTCTTTATTAATGATATCCTCATTTACTCTAGAAATGAGGAAGAACATGCGAGTCATTTAAGAGTTGTTCTGCAAACTCTCAAAGATCGCCAGTTATTCACCAAATTTAACAAGTGTGAGTTTTGCTTGCAGTCGGTTGCTTTTCTTTGGCATATTGTGTCTAGTGAAAGGATTCGAGTAGATTCCCAGAAAATAGAAGCAGTGAAACAATGGCCCAGACCTACCTCTCCTACAGATATCAAAAACTTCTTAGGTCTAGCGGGTTATCACAGAAGGTTCATGGAAGGATTTTCATCCATAGCCTCACCATTGACTAGGTTGACTCAGAAGATGGTCAAGTTTTAGTGGTCAGATGATTGTGAGAAAAACTTCATAGAATTGAAAACTAGATTGACTACAACTCCTGTTTTGACTCTACTAGAGTGTTCAAACAGTTATGTGATTTATTATAATGCATCCAGAGTCGGCCTAGGTTGTCTATTGATGCATCGAGGTAAGATTTTAGATTATGCTTCCAAAAAACTTAAGGTGCATGAGAAAAATTATCCAACTCATGACCTCGAGCTTGCAGTTGTTGTGTTTGCACTCAAGATTTGGAGACACTACATGTATGGTGTTCATGTAGATGTGTTCATAGACCATAAGAGCCTTCAGTATGTGTTCACCCAGAAAGAGTTAAATCTTTGCCAGAGAAGATGGCTTCAGTTGGTCAAAGATTATGACATGAGTGTGCATTACCATCATGGTAAGGCAAATGTAGTAGAATATGACGTTAGTAGACTATCTATGGGTAGTGTAGCTCATGTTGAGGAACAAAGAAAAGATCTAGCAAAAGATGTTCACAGACTTGCTCGCCTAGGAGTTCGTCTTATGAGCATATCAGATGGTGGTGTAACTTTTCAGAATGGGGCAGAATCTTCATTGGTAGTGGAGGTTAAGGAAAATCAAGACAATGATCCGATATTGATCGAACTCAAGGGTAAACTCCATCAATAGAGAGTTGAGGTATTCTCCCAAGGTGGAGATGGTGTGCTTCGCTACCAGGGTCGATTATGTGTTCCTATTGTGGGCGAGTTGAGACAACATATTCTTGCAATAGCGTATAACTCCAGATATTCTATTCATCCAGGCGCCACTAAGATGCATCGCGACCTGCGTGAAGTCTACTGGTGAAATGGTATGAAAAGAGATATAGCAGATTTTGTGGCTAACTTCCCAAATTTCTAGCAAGTTAAGGTAGAAGATTAGAAACCAAGGGGTATGACTCAAGAGATTGACATTCCTACTTGGAAGTGGGAAGTGATCAACATGGATTTCATCATAGGTTTACCTTGTACTCGCAGACAACATGACTCCATTTTGGTGATAGTTGACAGAGTTACTAAGTCTTCTCGCTTTTTGATAGTCAAAACTACAGATTTAGCAGAAGAATATGCCAAGCTTTTCATTAATGAGGTAGTTAGGTTGCATGGGGTTCCTTTGTCTATCATCTAAGATAAAGGTCCTTAGCTTACCTTTTATTTTTGGAAGTCATTTTAGAAAGGTCTTGGTACTCAAGTTAATCTTAGCACATCATTTCACCCACAGACTGATGGTCAGGCAGAACGTACCATTCAGATCTTAGAGGACATGTTGAGAGCTTATGTGATTGACTTCAAGGGTAGTTGGGATGATCACCTTCCTCTTATTGAGTTTGCCTACAATAATAGCTACCATTCCAACATTCAGATGGCCCCTTATGAGGCATTATATGGACATAGATGTAGATCTCCAGATGGTTGGTTTGAAGTAGGTGAAGCAACCTTGATAGGGACAGATTCAGTTCATGATGCTATGGAGAAAGTGCAACTCATTAGAGATAGACTTAAGACAACCCAGAGTCGCCAAAAATCTTATGCATATGTAAGAAGAAGGGAACTAGAGTTCCAAGTTGATGATTGGGTTTTCCTAAAAGTGTCACCTATGAAGGGGGTGATGAGATTTGGTAAGAAAGGGAAGCTCAGTCCCAGATACGTAGGGCCTTACCATATCTTGAAAAAGATTGGTAAAGTGTCTTATGAGCTAGAGTTGCCAGCAAATTTAGTAGCACTTCATCCAGTCTTTCACATTTATCTATTGAAGAAATGTATAGGTGATCCAGCATTCGTAGTGCCATTAGAGAGTGTGGCTGTAAAAGATAGCCTTTCTTATGAGGATGTACCAGTTGGGATTCTTGATCGTCAGGTTAGAAGATTGAGAAACAAGGAAGTCACTTAAGTCAAGGTTTGGTGGAGGAGTCGGTCCGTAGAGTGAGCTATTTGGGAAGCAAAAGCAGCCATAAAAGCCAAGTATCCTCATCTCTTTCCTTTTGAATCCATTCCATCTTGAGGTAATAGTTCCTCTTCATTTTTTAAGTCATTCATGCGTAGATTCAGTCTTAGTATCATGTTCCTTCAGTTTGTACTTGAATTTTCAGCATATTTGCATGTTTTGGAACTCAGTTCGGTTAGAAATCAATTTTCAGTGTTTAGTGGTAGGGTTTGTAGTTCTTTCCCTCAATTCACTCTAGTTTAGTCTTCATCCGAGGACGAATATTCCCAAGGGGGAGATAATGTAACGCCCCTTATTCTAGATAGACCAGAATGCAGATTTCCAAAAGTGCACATGCCACCTACGGATCGTAGGTTGGACCACAGCCCATGGACAAGTTCGTGGAATGTTGTCCATAGAAAAATCCCAGAAACTCTCGACTGTAGGTGTTACCACGGCCCGTGGACCAGGTCCGTGGAATGTGGTCCGCGGAAAAAAAACCCCTGACCCACGACCAGGACCTACGGACTGTAGGTTGAACCATGGTCCGTGAGATATAGTCCGCAGAACCCATCCTCTGAGCCCAAGACGGCAGACTAGGACAGACTGTAGAGTGGACCACGATCCGTCGGTTCATCCCGACAACTTTTAAGTCAGGATCATTTTGGTCTTTTCCCTATGCGTTAGACCCCTAAACTACGTTGTTTAGACCCTAAATTATGAGGTTTTAGTTAGTTTAAGCCTAGAAACATAACTAGAACTTACCTTAGTCAAAATAATTAATCAAAACATAGAAAATTAGAGCTTGAGAGGAGAAAAATGGTCAAGAACCCAGCAAGATTCCATCAATTCCAGCCCCAAAATCAAAAGATTTCTTCGTGGAATTCGTCACCAGGTATGTGGGATTTCACTAGTGGGTTCCTTTCACCCATTAGGTCTCTGGTTTTTAGTCAGTTTCTTGATTCCCTTATTATGACTAGACCTAGGGTTTCTTGAATGATTAAGATTATTGGGTTCTTAGCTGTTAGAATTATCCAAATCAAATTAGTACGTTAATATTCAGACTATTGTATGAATTTCAGAACCCTGGCTATGTAGTTCTTTAGTTCCTGAATTACACGTGCTAGGCTAGATATTTCAGTTATTCCAAATATACATGCCTCAGTCTTAAATGTGTCATTATCAGTTATTTATGCGCATTCTCAGTTTGCATGTCATTTTGAGTTATCCAGTATATCACAATAATTCAGTCACAATGTGTTAATCACTTAATCCATTGGGAATAGCTTAATACCAAGTTTGACTAGGATCAGTCACCTATATAGCCTCAAAACTACAAATCACGTAGGTTGTAAGTCTCCTCTGTGGGCATCATTTTAGTGATCATGCCAGCATGCCTCTATACCCTTGGCCAGGTGTATTGGGTCCTCTTGATGGGGAGTATACATCGGACTCCATATTTAGCTCATGTAGTTTTATTATTGGTTATTAGTAGCTCTCACAGTTCAGTCAGATTCCATTGCATTGACCACATTTCAGTACAGTTCAGTATTCAGTCTCAGCATATTATAATTTGGTCATTACATTCAGTTAGCTTAGTATCTATATCATGTTCAAATTATGCTCTTGCTTTATTGCTTGTTTATTTATATGTTTATTTTAACTTTACTCTATCATGCATGCTCAGTACCTTTCATTTACTGACGCATTCTCTGTGCTACATCTTCTTGTGATATAGGTTCAGATTCTCAACATCCAGATCACGCTTAAATCAATTCCCGATCTCCAGTTCAGTAGCATCAGCGGTGAGTCCTTATTCTTCGAGGACAATAGTTATGCTATCTTTTCATTATTTTAGTCTTTTAGTTTCAGTTTTGCTATAATAAGCTGGGGCATGTCCCAACACTTCTAGTTAGTGAGAGACTATTTTCAGACATAGTTATATTTAATTTAGTATTTGAGTTGATATTTCTTTTGTATTAAACTCTCAGATTTGATATTCAATTTTATTATATGGGTATTCCCCATCATTTCAGGGTTTCGTATAATTAGCTTTCACAACTGTTTTATTTCTCAGTTTATCTTTAGTATGCCCATGATTATGCCAGTAGGGTTAGATTGGGGTCACTTGTGATCCTAGGTCCCATGTCTGCGTCTTGCGGGTAGCTCGGGGCGTGACATGCACAACTCAAGAATCTTCTTAATGCAACTTTCAAAATAAAGGACCTTGGCAGGTTAACATATTTTTTGGGGTTGGAGGTTTAATATTTGCAGGATGGTATCATGCCAAGCCAAAGGAAGTATGCAGAGTATCTTGCCACACAAGCATGTCTAAGTGATCAGAATGTAGCTCACACACCTATGGAGATAAATGTGAAGTACAAAAATGATGATGGTGACCCTCTTACAGAACCAACACTGTATAGGAGGCTCATTGGTTGTCTAATTTATTTGACAATAACAAGACCTGACATCTCATATCCAGTTCAAGTCTTGAGCCAATTTGTTACAAATCCTTGCCAGCATCATTTTTCATCCCTCATCAGAATCATTCTCTATGTTTGGAGTACAATTAATTGAGGTCTTTTCTTTCATTCAACATCATCTCTAAATCTCGAAGGGTATGCAGATGCAGATTAGGCAGGATGTCCAAACTCTCGAAAGGTTACAACATGATGGTGTATGTTAATCAGATCATCACTTGTCTCATGGAAGTGCAAGAAGTAGCCAAGAATTTCAAAATCATCAACGGAGGTAGAATATAGATCAATGTCAGCTGCTTGCTCTAAAATTGTGTGGATATATCGATTGATGGCAGAACTTCATATCTCTGTTGATGGCTCCACTACATTACATACTGACAATACTAGTGCAATACAAATAGCAACAAATTCGGTCCACCATGAGACCACAAAGCACGTTGAAGTGGACTACCATTATATTCGAGAACATGTTGTTGATCAAGTCATCAGTCTTCGACATATCACGTCACATGATCAATTGGCAAACTTGTTTACAAAAGTGATGACAAGGAGCAGAAACCAATTCCTATCATCCAAATTAATGCTTCTTGATAAGTAGCATCAATTTGAGAGGGGTGTTGACCGTATCAGATATGATACCCAATCATATCTGATGTGATTCCAAATATCTAATATGATTCTAAAAGATTCGGGACAATATTCTAATTTAACTAAGCACAATGACACCATTGATATTATGCAACATACGATATGACATTATGATAAAATAGTGGATAGTTTATCAATTGTAAGACATAGAAATACATAATACTTTTCAACTCTTTTTGGTCTCTGATTTATCAATTGTTATCAGATTTCTCTATTAATGATAAACTGTTCTTAACATTTCTCCCTCATAGATTGAGTTTTCGCCAATACCATTGTGTAGGAATAAATATCAAGTGCTGCCAATCACTGACAAGAAATCTATATTAAGACAAAGAAAAGCTTCTAGTGTAACTTCTGATTACTGGCTAGATGAATTGATTTATTGCCCTGAAATCCATATTTTGAAATTTTCTACCTCATATATTAGGAATTTGGGTCTTCTCCATTAATCAATATAGATTTAACTTTCGTTAGTAGATCTTGTCTTGAATTATATATGATCTGATTAGTACCTACATGCAACTAAACTAGATCTACTATAAGTTTAGCTAAGAAACGAATGAAAATCACAAAGTAGGAACAGATTAATTCCTTGCCTTTAGAGAGAATTGAGTAATTGCTACAACGATGAATGTAGAGAATGACCTAATCCTTTCCATTATATACATGCCCTATCTGACAGTTGTACACTAACAACTAAATTATTCTTCTAACTAACAATTATTTACTAGTTGTTATAACTGACATTAAAAAGATACCTTGATATCTAAATAATGTGATCAAGTCACAACACCTACTTCATTACTCCCCTTAAGCTGGTGGGTATAAAAACATCTAAGACTCCCAAGTTGGGTACTAAATATTCATGTTGTGATCTGAATAGCCCCTTTGGCATGATATCTACTTGCTTCTCATGTATGCCTAAAAGCAATGGCTTGATCAACCCCTTTAAAATCTTTTCTCTAATGAAATGTCAATCTATCTCTATGTGCTTAGTCCTCTCATGGTATATTGAATTCCCTGCTATTTGCAATGCTGCTTTACTGTCACAAAAAAGATATATCAAAATATTTAGTTCTTCACCCAATTTCTTTGTACAATCCAGCAAGCCATACTATTTTAGAAACATTTGAAGCGATACTCATGTATTCTGATTCGACTTTGCTTCTTGAAATGGTTTTTTGTTTCTTGAACTTCTAGGAAATCTAAAACTCACCATGTTTGATCAAGAGTCATGTTACTGACCTTCTGGTATTGGGACATGATGCCTATTATCATCACAATACCTTATCAATATGCTTTCACTTTTTCTACTCATCGAAATTCCCATAGCAGGTTGCCTCTTAATGTACCTTACTACTTTTCGTGTTGCTTCCATGTGAGATTTGATGGGTTTATGTAAGTACTGACTTAATGTTTAAACAACAAAGCAAGCATCATGTCTTGTTAGTAATAGGTAGAGTAATTTTCCAATCAACCTTTGATATGATCAAATGTCTTCTAATACTGGATCATCAATTGTTCCTGTCACTTCATCCACTTTTTTAGTTGTCTGTTTTGTATTGGTGTGTATTGCTATCCAAGATGACTTGGATCTAGTAAGACCTACTTTCTAAAATCATCTCTAAGCTCCTGAATTCAATCCCTAAAAAATACTTCAAAGTTTCAAGGTCTTTGATTTTGAACTTGATGTGCAATTGTTGCTTAGTTTGTTCAATCAGGCTTAAGTCATTACCAGCTATTAATATGTAATCAACATATACCAAAATCATTACAATCTTCTTATGTTGTCTTCCAATGAACAATGAATGATCCAAGCTACTATGCACAAAACCAAATGTAAGCAAGGCATTTGTAGGCTTGACATTGCACTATCTACTAGCTTGTTTAAGGTCACATATAGATTTAACTAGCCTGCATACTAAGCCCTATGACTCCCCCTGGCTAGAAAATCCTTCGATCAGTGACATGTAGACCTCATCATGTAAGTCACCATGTAGAAAGGCAGTATACACATCTATTTGATGGATGTGACAATCTAAAACAACAACTATAAATAACATACTTCTCATTGTGACAATCCTCCCTTTGATTGTAACCTTTAGCAACCAACCTTGTCTTGTATCTTTCCACTTGACCATCAACCTTAAATTTCACCTTATAAACCCATCTACAACCAAAAGGATGCTTCCTTTGAGGTAGGGTAGCCAATTTTCAAGTATGATTAGCTTCAAAAACCTGGATCTCTTCCTGCATAGCCTAAATCCACTTAGGATCTAAACAAGCCTCGTGATAAGACTTAGTTTTAGTGACACAAGAAACGGTAGTTAAATACTGACGATAGGCAGGAGAAAGATTAGGATAACTCAATACATGAGAAAGAGGATAAATGATTTTCTCTGAAGCACCATTGGAAACATAATTTGTCATTTAGGTAAGTTGTTTTCTTGGTCTGGAAGATAGTCTAACACGTGTCATTAAAGGGTGGTTGTTGAACAGGTAAACTATCAGGAACAACAGGAACATTTTAATCACCAAGAGTTAGATCAACTGTAAGAGGATCAAAAGGCAAAGCAACAACAAATAAAGCGATTTATGGTTCAGGAATGAATGGATCAGTAGAGGTATTTAGTAAGAGGAAGAGATCCTGAATGGAAAAATATTCTTGTTGAATAGCACATCCCTTGACAAGAAAAATGAATAAGTAAGCAAACTATATAGCACATAACCCTTAGTCACTGATGAATACTCCATATGGATTGCCGACACACTTCTGGAATCAAACTTATCCCCTGGAGGTAACTTCCTTGCAAAACACAAACAACCCAAAGTCCTTAAATGAGTGATGGAATGTTTGTGACCATGACAAAACCTCAAAAGGTATTTTCCCTCTCAAAGAATCAGAGGGTAGTCTATTCATCATATACACATCACCTAGGACACAATGGTCCCAAAAATTTAAAAGAATGGAGCCTAGAAATCTAATTGCCTAGTCCAATTTCAAATTATACATGTGCTTTCTCTCTGCAACTTCATTTTGTTGTGAAGTGTAGATACAAGTTCTTTGATGTATTATACCATTATCCAAAAATAACTGGAGGCATGCTGAGTTAACAAACTCAGTTCCATTATCTGATGACTTTCAGTGATTTATGAAATTGTGTTTTGATTAACTGATAAAAATTTAAGAATCACTACAACATCACTTTTAAGCTTTAACAAATAAATTCAAACCATACGTGAGTGATCATCCACAATGGTCAAAAAGAATCTATAGCCATCAAAATTTGAACATGAAAAGGACCCCATACATCAAGGTGTGGCAAATAAAAAATTGGAAGTACTAACAGGTCGTCTTGTATATTTAGCAAGAGGACATATAACACAACTAGTTAAAACTTGTTTGCATACACTAAAATAAATATCAAACTATCATTTTTCTGCTGAATGCCTCTCAAAGTGAGAGTCTTTCCATTATATAAGAGAACAAATATTACACATCCCTAAAGATTCGCAATTCCTATCCCTAAAGATCAACTACTCTATCTCTACAAATGTGTTATTCAATCCCTTTAAATCTGCTTTTCTATCTCTCCAAAATAGCTATTCTATCACAATATTTATTCCTTTGATTCTACAATAAATCAATATGATAATACTAATTTATAGCACTATATAATTACTTTAATATATACAATTATTTAGCTGTCCATCATGCTAAAATCCCCCTGAAATTGATGCTGGTGGATCAAGAAGCATCAATTTGCCTACTAGAAACTTATGGTGTGCCATGCCATGGATTTTGTAAACGCATCAGCCATTTGAAGATCACTACACACATGTGGAATAATAATGACTCCTTTATCTACAACTTCTCATATATAATGACAACCTGCTTCAATGTGTTTGGTCCTCTCATGAAAAACTGGATTAGTAGCAATCTGAATGGCACTTGTATTGTCAGCGTGGAGAGGAGTAGGATGAGATTGAGGAAATCTAATCTCAGCAAGTAATCCACGAAGCCATATTTACTAATAATTTCACTTTAAAATGTTCATTTGATTTTTAATAAAATAATTTACAACCAAAAATATATGATATTTATTTTAGACCACAAGTTTCAAAAGTCTTTCTTTCTTTCTTAAAGTTCAAATGAAGTTAAACTAGATCATACAAAATGGAACAGATGGTGTAAAATTTGTAAAGAAGAAAGTTTCACAATTATAGAAATGAAATTGTCCTTTGTTGTGGAAGAATAAGCACTGAATTAGTGCATTTTAAAACAAAGTGAAAAAGGAGATTTGTAGTTAGCAGAGGTTTTGGTGACATAAAAGATGAATAACATTATTAGTTCAGAGAAAGCAAAAGGGACAAGGAATTACCCAAATATGTTGGACAATTAAGACTTTAATTGCAGGGTAACTAATATAATAAACCAAAAAAACTAACTTTAAGAATGTGGTGGTGTTAACATTAAGAATCATCTTTATTAGAACTAATTGTTTTCTAGCCTTCTTTTCCATTATGTTGTCTATTGAGCAACCAAAATTCTAAATGTAATATAAGATAAGATTATATACATAAATATTTATATCATTGAATCCTTTTGTTTGTTTTTTAAGTTACATCCCTGTAACATCTCGCTAAGTGAAAGAGCTAGAATTAGAAAGAGTCATTTTTTGGAAAGAATGAAAATCTAGAAAATTTGTCAAGTTATGTTAAGTATGGGTTATTGGTCAACTTCAAATGACCATAACTCATAGCTCAGGATGATTAAGGTGTACTACAAGATACCATAGGAAATATCTTTGAATTATCTTTCTAACGCCGCCAAGTTTGCGCAATTGCAAATTCGTATGAGGGAGATATGACCATTCAAAATTGGGATGACTAGATAAGGAAAGTCAAAACTGGATTTTTAAGGGGTATTTTGGTCTTTTCCATACCCACTTGATTTAACTCGTTTTTAGTGAATTAATTAGGGTTAAAACTGAGTTGGTTCAGTTTGCACAATTGAAAATTCACGCTAAGGCTTTAGAGAGAAGAACTCAAGAGAGAAGAAAAGAGGAAAAATAAGATTTCATCGTCTTCGTAAGGAATTGATTGTGGATTTCGTCAAGGATTTGATCTTCCGAGGTATGTGAGATTTTCATAACGTTGGGTTCATTCACCCACATGCCAAACATGTTTATTTCAGTGTGAATTCATCCTAAAAATATTTAAAGTTTGAATGTTCTTGATGGATATTCTTGAATTACTTTCGTTCTTGAATTTGGGTTGAGATTGAGGAGTTCTTGAGAGTTTAATGTTGATTAGTAGAGTTACTTTGAGTTAGATTCTTGTGTATATGTTTTGGGTACCTCAATCTAAAGAGATATTGAGTAAAAGAACCGAATTTAGGCAAATTGGGGTTGAAAAATGAAGAGGGAAAAAGTCGGGCAAATTTGGGTACCATCTCCGCGTCGTAGACCTGTTCCTCAGGATTGGAAAATTCTCTCCTGCATCGTGGAGCGGTCACAAACCGTTCTGACTCAAAATTTATTTCGCGACCAAATAATTAAATGTATATCTACGTCGCAGAGTTGTTTCCAGGCAGTGATTTCTTGATCGTTCTCATGTTTCGCTATCTAAAAACACTCCTAAACATCATGAGACCTTTCCTATAACAAATCACAATCCTTGAATCCATAAATTCAAATTCAAGGAAAGTTAAGAGCCAAGTCTAGAGAGTTCTTAGATTCATTTCAAAAGTCTTTTGCAAACGTAACTTTGTTTTAAGACTTCAGTTTTGTGTTGAATAAAGAGTAAAGATCAAAGTTCTTTTCTTCAAAAGAGTATGTCGGGATTATGTATTCCCAAAAGAGTTAATTTTTTCACATTTAAACAAGAGAGGAAACACTTAGTTGAGGTGTTCTATATCACGGCAAGTTATAGGACAGTTCTGACAGCGTGGGCAAGACGTTGTATCTTCACATTAGCTTATAGTGATGGTTTTCGGTTAGAGAAACTCCCACAATATTATGTTACTTTATATGTAAACTGAGTTGTTATTGTATTTCTTTAACATATTGAGTTGTCATCTACTGTTTTAAATGCTTTGTATAAACTGCACCTTTATTATTGTTTTACTTTGTATTTGAGTTGAGTATTCATGAGTTGAGTAAAGCTATGGTAAGTGTTCTTTTCAAATTCCTTTCAAACTTATGTCATGTTTACTTTTTCCCTCGCATGTTCGTACATTCAATTTATTAATGTCATTTAGCCTGCATCATTTTATGATACATACAGGTAACCAGGATCAACATCTAGCACTTCGTTGATCCAATTGAGCACTCAGAGTCATTTGGTGAGACTTTTTGCTTTCGGAGGACCCCTATTTACTGCTTTATAGTTAGTTCATTAGGATATGGTGGGTCTTGTCCCGACGTCCATCTCAGTTGTTAGAGGATTCATACATAGTTAGTGGTTCATTTGTCATTACATTGTTATTTCTTATGTTAAGACTTAAGTTGCCACTTTGGTTGCATTGAATGTTTTATCTTTATACGTTCCAAGTTATCTTTTAGACAATTGAGTAAAGATGCATTGAATCCTTGTATTAATATTTTAAGTCTTCTGCTATGAGTTAAGCCAGGCCAAGGGTTCGCTTGGGGCCAGCAATGGTTCTCGAGTGCTAGTCCCGCCCAGGGTGTAGGCTTGGGGCGTGACAAACTTGGTATCAGAGCACAGAGTTCAAGAGTCCTAGGGAGTCTATGAAGCCATCTCTGTAGATTCATAGTTATCGGTGTGAAGCGCGCCACATATATAATTAGGAGGCTGCAACATTTAGGAAATTCCTTCACTTCTTTCGTACTTATTTCGTGCGATAGAGTTCATCTCTATAATATCTCTTTCTAACTCATGTTTGTGCATGTCTTTCAGTTGATCATTACTCCACGAATAGTTGTCTGAGGTCGTCCTGCCAGAAGGAATATTGAGGAGCAAGGGGTACCTAATGCACCAGAAGTGCAACCCCAAGCAGAGGTCACCAATGCTGAATTTTAGGAAACAATTTAAATGTTGAGCTAAGTTGTGACCAGCCAAGTTGGGTAGCAGAGAGACAATCGTTATAAAGTTGCGGGATACTTCTAGGATTCGGGAGTTTCTAAGGATTAATCCTCCAAGCTTCACTGGTTCAAGCACTATTGAGGATCCGGAAAATTTTGTTGAGGATTTGCAGAAGGTGTTTGAGGTTATGCACGTTGCCAATGCTGAGCGAGTGGAACTAACTGCATATCAACTAAGGAATGTTACTAGGACTTGGTTTGACTAGCGGAAGAAGGGTAGAGCTGAGAGTGCACCTATTTTGAGTTGGGTTATGTTTGAAAAGGCTTTCTTGGGGCGTTTCTTTCCCTGTGAACTGAGAGAAGCCAAAATACGACAATTCCTAACCCTTAAGTAGGATTCACTATGTGTTCATAAGTACAATTTGAGGTTCACCAAACTATCCTGTTATGCCCCAGAGATGGTTGTGGATATGAGGAGTAGGATGAGTTTATTTGTGGCCAGGTTGTCTCGTTTGTCGAGTAAGGAAGGTAAGGTTGCGATGCTAATAGGTGACATGGATATAGCAAGCTAAGGTTGATGGTTTATGTGCAGTAGGTTGAGGAAGAGAAGCTGAGGGATAGGAAGGAGCTTAGAAACAAGAAAGTTCAAACAAGGAATGAGTTCGAACAACAAAGAAGTAATGTGAATCGTTCTTCCTTTCAACAAAATCAAAAGGGACCTGCTCCATCATCTGCCAGTGCACCTGCACCCAGAAAGAAAGGTGAGTATAATGATTAGAATTCGCAGATCTTCAGAGCTAGACTTGCGCAGTCTTAGGGTAGTGTGGCACAAGTAGGTAACTGGGATCTACATGTGCTAAGTGTTGTAGGAACCACCCAGGTATGTGTCGTGATGGCTCCACTGTTGTTTCAAGTATGGTTAAGAGGGTCACTTCATGAAAGAGTGCCCTAAGAACCGACAAAGTAATGGGAATCAGGGCAATAGAGCCCAATCTTCCTCAGTTGCACCACCAGACAGAGTTGCATCTAGAGGAGCTACTTTAGGTGCAGGTAGAGGAGAAAATCGCCTATATGCTATCACCAGTCATCAAGAGCAAGAGAATTCTCCAGATATTGTCACTGGTATGATCAAATTCTTTACTCTTAATGTTTATGCTTTGCTAGACCCAGAAGCGAGTTTATCTTTTGTGACTCCTTATGTTGCAATGAATTTTGATGTTCTTCCTGAGAATCTTTGTGAACCCTTTTGTGTTTATATGCCTGTTGAGGAGTCTATTCTAGTCAAACAAGTCTATCGTGATTGTACCATTTCCGTCAATCACAAGAGCACGATGACTGATATAGTTGAGTTAGACATGGTTGATTTTGATGTCATTCTGGATATGGACTAGCTTTATGCATGTTTTTATTTCGTACCTTAAGGCAAGAAAATTAGTTTCTAAGGGGCGTGTCTATCACTTAGTCAAAGTTAATGACTCTAATGTTGAGATACTTCCTATTCAGTCAGTTCCAGTAGTAAAAGAGTTTCCAAAAGTCTTTCCAGATGATTTTCTCTGAGTCCCTCCTGAAAGAGAAATAGACTTTGGTATAGATATTCTTCTTGGTACTCGTCCAATATCTATACCGCCATATAGAATGGCTCAAGCAGAGTTGAAAGAGTTAAGAGAGCAGTTGAAAAATCTCCTACAGAAAGGTTTTATTCGACCAAGTGTCTCACCTTGGGGAACTCCGATCTTATTTGTGAGGAAGAAGGATGGTTCCCTTAGGATGTATATAGATTACTTTCAGTTGAACAAGGTTACCATCAAGAATAAGTATCCTCTTCCAAGAATTGATGATCTCTTCAATCAACTTTAGGGTGCCTCTTGTTTCTCTAAGATAGACCTCATATCTAGCTACCATCAGTTAAGAGTAAGGGAATGTGATATTCCAAAGACAGCTTTCAGGACCCGTTATTGTCATTATGAGTTTCTGGTTATGTCATTCAGTTTAACTAATGCACCTGCAACATTCATGGACCTTATGAATAGAATATTCGAGCCTTACTTAGATATGTTTGTTATCATGTTCATTGATGACATTCTAATCTATTCGAGGATTGAGGATGATTATTCCCGCAATTTCAGAATAGTCCTCCAAACTCTAAAGGATAGAGAGTTGTATGCCAAGTTCTCTAAGTGTGAGTTTTGGGTTGAGTCTGTGGCATTCTTAGGCCATATAGTTTCTGGTGATGGGATTAGAGTTGACACTCAGAAAATAGAGGAAGTGCAGAATTAGCCTAGACCCACATCTCCGACTAATATTATGAGTTTCTTAGGGTTGGCTGGATATTATAAATGGTTCGTAGAGGGGTTCTCAACTATTTCATCCCCTTTGACTAAGTTAACTAAGAAAACAATAAAGTTGCAATGGTCTGAAGCTTGTGAGAAAAGCTTTCGGGAATTAAAAAAGAGGTTGACTACTGCCCCAATATTGACCTTACCAGAAGGTACGCAAGGCTTTGTTGTATATTGTGATGTGTCTAGAGTTGGTTTGGGTTATGTGTTAATGTAGAAAAATCATTAGTGTCAGAGGTGAAAGAAAAGAAAGACCAAGGCCCTATTGTCACGACCCGAGACTACACCCCGAATGCGACACGGTGTACAAGACTCCAAAAATTTTCATACAAGCCTCATAGAACATCATCACATAAGAACATAGAAAATAGTGTGGAATTTAAAACTTTTAATCAAAACAATCTAACACCGTTATTAAACACAACGAAAATCTAAACATAATCTCACATGGCCATCTAATAAATCGAGGTCTCAAAACAGGGTCACGACCCCTTTACAATAGAAAGTCTAAAAAGTATTGAGTATAATGAAATACATGATACATCAATAAAGCACTTGTCCTTGGATCCATGAGGACATACCACAAGCTTTAGAAGAAACCAATACAAGCCTCGACTAGAAGGAATCACCTCAAATGCCGAAACCCACACCTTGTAGTAAAATAGAAGAAATATGGGTTAGCACATAAAAATGTACTAAGTATGATAGCGATGCAAAAATCATGCTTTAAAAGGGACATTTGGGTTGAAAACCATGCTATATGCCAATTTGAGAAAACATCATGAACTTTTGTACAAAAGACTTAAGATACAACATATTCAACATATAAGCCATTACAACCCATTAGTATCTTCACCTTAAGCAACCCTAAGATATACTTTTGCAATGTAAGAATAGCATCTCATACTACTATTCCAACTAAGTACCACTTTGAGGCAACCATAGATGCACTTACCATTATTCAAACTCATCTTTAGTCAATACTCATGCATAAGGATCATTCACATTTATTAACTTATAGCAAGGAAAGTAATTCATAATAACATTCCAAGTTAAGCATTCATCATTACATTAAGCATTTAAGTCAATATTCTCATTAGCTTCATTAATAGCACGTTCATTACATTTAAACATTAAGATATTAGAGAATAACACCATAGACCACTCAAAGCCTACTCATGCAATGCATGAATTGCATCCCATACTACAACCCACACTTCATAGAACCTCTTAAGTAACCATAACACGTGTCTAACATGATGGGAATAAGCCATAACCGATATAGACCATGAGAGCTAAATCATGGAATTCAATGTCATGTCCCACATCGAAAAAAGTTGGTCTACTTTCCTAAGGTAAAATTGGTAACATTTTAGCTTAAGGGGATCCACTAGCTAATATCCTATGTGGGCACATAGTTACGTGATAAGAAAGATGTTCATTAAAACCCGACCTAAACATGGAGAGAGCTTCCATCTTACCATATCCACTCGGTGCTAAGCTTACATTCCCATAGAGCATTTCATTACTTTAACATTATTACTTATGAGAGGGTACCATTGGCCTACCGACCCAAGGTACATTGATTCACACATGAAGGGGTGCCATAAGCCTACCGATTCAAGGTACATTATTAGGATAGATCATTGAATTCTCATGAAAGGATGCCATAAGCCTACTGATTCAAGGTTCACCATTATCATTTATGGAAGGGTGCCATAAGCCTACCGATCCAAGGTTCATTATTATCATGCATGGAAGGGTGCCATTAGCCTTCCGATCTGAGACACATTATTAGAATAGTTCATAGACTCTTCATGCATGGGTAGCCAACATTAGGTCTATTGATTTAAGACAAAGCCTAGAATACTTCATCAATAGTTTATGAAAGGACTACCACCATTAAGTATACTGATTCAATGTTCATGAAGTATAGATACATTAGTTACACAAGAAGAGGATGCCCTAAGCCTACCAATTCAAGATGTAACAATCGAGATCACTTTCATTTACACAAGAACAAGATGTCTTAAGCCTACCAATATAAGGTGTAACATTAAATTGAAGAAACCTTTCACATTATATCATCATCATTCATAAGTGTATAATTAAGAATAACCTTTCAATAATAATGCAATTGCATGTAGACATGCTCACATTACTTTCATTGAAATCACAAACCATATACATAGCATCATGATTATACAACATTCTTCATAACTTGCCCTTCAAGGTCATGAAACACAATTCATCAACACACCTAGATTACTACAATTTAGGCATAAATAATGCTATAATTCAATAAACTAAATCAATATAGACTTAATCTCTTCACATGCTTCCATAATCAATCAATCCCAAATCATAAATTCACAATTAGTATTTTGTGGAATCATGGGTTCATGGGCGAATTTCATCATAAATCAACATTAATTATTCAACTCAATCATAATTCACCATAAAATAATCATTGAATACGTTTTGAAGTTGAATCCGTGACTTAGATTGAAACCCTAACTTTTGAGGGATTTTGGAAAGTTTGAAATCATGTTTTGAAGGGGCTCTTTGGACAAAACTAACCAAGGATGAAGACTACCATACCTTTATTGAAAAATTCCATGAAATTGAGTGAGAAAGATGAACTCTTACACTCCAAACCTTCACTTCTTTTTCTCCAATGGAGGTTTCTAGAGAGAGAATTATTTTGGAGAGGAGGTGGTTTCTTTTTTGAGTTTTGGTAATAATGCATTGTAAAATGTGTTTAATAGTTTAAATAGACTTAAATAACTCTAATAAAACAATATAAACCATCCCCAACCCATAACTAATTAATTTGGAATTTACTAGATTGCCCCTCTAATGGCCGAACCTAGGTAGCTTTTCAGTGGTGACCTACGCCCACCAACTCACGGATCGTGAGTGGGGTGACGCCCCGTACTCCATATCCGTGGTTTGGTTCAGAGACTTGAAATTTAGGTGTATTGACCTACGAACCTCCCCTATGGGCGTGGATGGACCTACGGGGCATAGGTCCCATCCGTAGGTCCTCATTTGTTTGACAGCTTTTGTTCTGTAGCAGCTTTGGGGGTTAGACTTTAGGGTCCTCCTTAAGGACCCTTGGTTGGTCCTTGGGGAGTCGTACCCTGATGTTTAACCTCTCAAACTAAGCTTGGGAACACATTTTACAACATGAAACCCTATAACAAACTCAACAACAAACTCGTAAGGGTCTAGTTTCACCTACTAGTTTTCTGAGTCGTTACATTATCTCACCCTTGGGAACATTAGTCCTCGAATGACACTTTAAACACTTTATTGAATTAAAAACTCAGGACTAGCATCCCATCATGCATGAAACATCATAAACAATGCACAAAACTAGGAGGAAACATATACTCCATCTCAAACATACTCAATGCAACACAAGGGAGTAGGAACTACATCTAAAAATTCAATATGCATGAAAACTTAAACATTTCTCATTTCATTGGAGAAATTACCTTCTGCAACTCAAATCATGCTCATCATAATATCATTAAGCAAATTATGCAATTATTCCTAAAAGCACATTTAAGCATGTTCAACAATTCACCTCATGAAACATATAGAAAACTCATACTAAATGCACATCAACATGAGGAACAAAATCATAAAAACTCCTTTTCTCATTTAAACATGAATTAATCAAAAACATGCATAACATAAGGATACCATGGAAACACATAATCACACATGACTACAAAACATGAAACAAGCTACAAGGAAATCTTGGTCTCAAGCTTGAATAGGAATAGAAGGAAAGAGATAAGGATATCGAAACTCTCAACAACCTTACTATTCAGCATACCATCTCCCCTTTGGGAGTAAACCCATACAAAGACTAACATGAAAATAACATAGGGACCTTAAATAAATAGTCAAAACCGTAAAGGGCTATCAACATACCGGTGCCTTAATCTGGAAGAACTCCTTTGTCCTCTCTAGACCGGAGTGGATAGAAATGACCATGCTTTGGAGAATTAGGATATGGGCCACTATAAGAAGCTTGTTTGGCCTCTCTTCCTTTGGCCGCAAGATTAAGGCAATATTTCACTTGATGATCACTCTTCCCACAACCATAACACCCATTTGTAGTGGCTAGGCACTTCCCAGAATGCTTCTTTCCACAATTGGTGCAAGTAGGTTTAGGAAATGGAGACCCACTACCTTTATCTTGGTTAACCCTAGGAGTGCTTGAAGAATCTTGGTTAGAAGCCCTCTTTTTGAACCTTGGTTGACCTTGCTCATCGAACCTAGCCCTCTTTATCTCTCTATTCTTTCTCTTAAGTTTGGAATCCTCAATTTGTTGAGCATACACCATGAGCCTAGAGATATTCATGTCATCATGGAGCATTGTCGTACAACATTCTTCCTCAACTAGGTCGGACACACCCATCACAAATCTACTCATCTCATCCCTCGGGTTAGATACCAAAGAAGGAGCATATTTAGACAATAGCGTAAATTTCAAGGAATACTCTTGCACACTCATGCTACCTTGCCTAAGGTTGATAAATTCTTCCATCTTAACTTCTCTCTTCTCACGGGGAAAGAACCTATCAAGGAATGCTTTCTTAAACACCTCCCAATCTATGGGACCTGCTCCTACTGGCCTATTGCTCTTCCATTGAGTGAACCAAACTTGGGCAACATCCTTCAATTGATAAGCGGCTAGTTTTGCTTTTTCTACTGAAGTCAGCCACATAGCATTAACTACCTTATACACCTCATCCACAAAATCTTGGGGATCCTCTCCCACCTTAGAACCTAGAAACACCGGAGGATTTATCCTCACAAAGTCCCTCAACCTAGAAGCCAGGGTGCTCACATTAGGGTTCACATGAGTCTCAACATCCCTAGTGTCTTGAGCCGTCATATCTTGGGCTGGAGTAGTTATGACTTGAGCCATCATTAGAAGAGCCAACCTCTCATTAATCATGGCTGGAGGATCAATAGGAACTTGGTTTCCTTGAGGAACTTGGTTATCTTGAGGAACTCCCTCATTCACATTCTCCTCTTCCATCCTTCTTGCATTCTCCCTTCTTGTATTCATATCCTATAAATACAAGATAAGGGTTAGGAAAACAACTTCATAGAGTTAAAACTCTAAGGCACGACTTAAAAAGTAATGAAAGAAGTGTAGTTTCCTAACGTCTTCGACTAGAAGGAATCACCTTAAATGCCGAAACCTACACTTTGTAGTAAAATAAAAGAAATATGGGTTAGTACACAAAAATGTACTAAGTATGATAGCCATGCAAAAGTCATGCTTTAAAAGAGACAATTTGGTTGAAAACCATGCTATATGCCAATTTGAGAAAACATCATGAACTTTAGTACAAAAGGCATAAGATACAACATATTAGACATATAAGCCATTACAACCCATTAGTATCTTCACCTTAAGAAACCCTAAGCTATACTTATGTAATGTAAAGATATCATGTCATACTACTATTCCTACTAAGTACCACTTTGAGGTCACCATAGATGAACTAACCATTATTCATACTCATCTTTAGTCAATACTCATGCATAAGGATCATTCACATTTATTAACTTATAGCAAGGAAAGTAATTCATAATAACATTCCAAGTTAAGCATTCATCATTACATTAAGCATTTCAGTCAATATTCTCATTAGCTTCATTAATAGCACGTTCATTACATTTAGACAATAATACATTAGAGAATAACACTATAGACCTCTCAAAGCCTACTCATGCAATGCATGAATGGCATCCCATACTACAACCCACACTTCATAGAACCTCTTGAGTAATCATAACACGTGTCTAACATGATGGGAATAAGCCATAACCGATATAGACCATGAGAGCTAAATCATGGAATTCAATGTCATGTCCCACATCGAAAAAAGTTGGTCTACTTTCCTAAGGTAAAACCGGTAACATTTTAGCTTAGGGGGATCCACTAGCTAATATCCTATGTGGGCACCTAGTTACGTGATAAGAAAGATGTTCATTAAAACCTGACCTAAACATGGAGAGAGCTTCCATCTTACCATATCCACTCGGTGCTAAGCTTACATTCCCATAGAGCATTTCATTACTTTAACATTATTACTTATGAGAGGGTACCATTGGCCTACCGACCCAAGGTACATTGATTCACACATGAAGGGGTGCCATAAGCCTACCGATTCAAGGTACATTATTAGGATAGCCCATTGAATTCTCATGAAAGGATGCCATAAGCCTACCGATTCAAGGTTCACCATTATCATTTATGGAAGGGTGCCATAAGCCTACCGATCCAAGGTTCATTATTATCATGCATGGAAGGGTGCCATTAGCCTTCCGATCTGAGACACATTATTAGAATAGTTCATAGACTCTTCATGCATGGACAGCCAACATTAGGTCTATTGATTTAAGACAAAGCCTAGAATACTTCATCAATAGTTTATGAAAGGACTACCACCATTAATTCTACCGATTAAATGCTCATTAAGTAAAGATACATTAGTTACACAAGAAGAGGATGCCCTAAGTCTACTAATTCAAGATCTAACAATCAAGATCACTTTCATTTACACAAGAAGAGGATGCCCTAAGTCTACCAATTCAAGGTGTAACATTACATTGAAGAAACGTTTCACATTATATCATCATCATTCATAAGTGTATAATTGATAATAACCTTTCAATAATAAAACAATTGCATTGTAGATATGATCACATTACTTTCATTCACAAACCATATACATAGCATCATGATTATACAACATTCTTCATAACTTGCCCATCAAGGCCATGAATCACAATTCATCAACACACCTAGATTAATACAATTTAGGCATAAATAATTACATAATTCAATAAACTAAATCAATATAGACTTAATCTCTTCACATGCTTCCATAATCAATCAATCCCAAATCACAAATTCACAATTTAGTATTTTCGGGGAATCATGGGTTCATTGGGGAATTTCATCATAAATCAACATTAATTCCTCAATTAATATATCATAAAATAATCATTGAAAACATTTGAAGTTGAACCCATGACTTGATTGAAACCCTAACTTTTGGGGAATTTTGGAAACTTTGAAACAATGTTTTGAAGGGGGTCCTTGGATGGAAACTAACCAAGGATGAAGTCTACCATACCTTGATTGAAGAAACTCCATGAAATTGAGTGAAATAGATGAACTCTTGAACTCCAAACCTTGACTTCTTTTTCTCCGAAGGAGGTTTCTAGAGAGTGAATTATTTTGGAGAGGAAGTGGTTTCTATTTTGAGTTTTGGGAATAATGCATTGTAAATGGTGTTTAGTAGTTTTATAATCCTTAAATAACTCTAATAAAACAATATAAACCATCCCCAACCCACAACTAATTAATTTGGAATTTACTAGATTGCCCTTCTAATGGCCGAACCTAGGCAGCTTTTCAGTGGTGACCTACGCCCACCAACCCACGGACCGTGAGTGGGGTGACACCCCGTACTGCATGTCTGTGGTTTGGTTCAGAGACTTGAAATTTAGGGTTCTTGACCTACGGACCTCCCCCATGGGCGTGGATGTAGGTCCTCATTTTTTTTTACAGCTTTTGTTCTTTGGCAGCTTTGGGGTTAAACTTTAGGGTGCTCCTCAAGGAGCCTTGGTTGGTCCTTGGGGAGTCTTAACTTGAAGTTTAACCCCTCAACCTAAGCTCAGGAACTCATTTTACAACATGAAACCCCATAACAAACTTAACAACACACTCGTAAGGCTATAGTTTCACCTATTAGTTTTCCTAGTCGTTACACCTATTTTACTTGAATTGAAGGCCAATGTTCATAAGCAAAAAGTAATGGCTTTTGAACAAGGGGGAGATGGTGTATTGAGGCATAAAGGTAGGTTGTGTGTACCAATGGTGGATGAACTCCAAGAGAGGATCATGGAGTAAGCTCATAGGTCCTGATATTCCATCCATCCATCCATGTTCCACAAAGATGTATCTAGAATACTTCATTAATAGTTTATGAAAGGACTACCACCATTAAGTCTACCGATTAAATGCTCATTAAGTAAAGATGCATTAGTTACACAAGAAGAGGATGCCCTAAGCCTACCAATTCAAGGTGTATAATTACATTGAAGAAACGTTTCACATTATATCATCATCATTCAAAAGTGTATAATTGAGAATAACCTTTCAATAATAAAAAAATTGCATTGTAGATATGATCACATTACTTTCATTGAAATCACAAACCATATAAATAGCATCATGTTTATACAACATTCTTCATAACTTGCCCATCAAGGACATGAATCAAAATTCACCAACACACCTAGATTAATACAATTTAGGCATAACTAATGACATAATTCAATAAACTGAATCAATATAGACTTAATCTCTTCACATGCTTCCATAATCAATCAATCCCAAATCACAAATTCACAATTTAGTATTTTCGGGGAATCATGGTTTCATGGGGGAATTTCCTCATAAATCAACATTAATTCCTCAATTAATATATCATAAAATAATCATTGAAAACGTTTGAAGTTGAACCCATGACTTGATTGAAACCCTAACTTTTGGGGGATTTTGGAAACTTTGAAATCATGTTTTGAAGGGGCTCCTTGGATGGAAACTAACCAAGTATGAAGTCTACCATACCTTGATCGAATAAAATCCATGAAATTGAGTGAAATAGATGAACTCTTGAACTCCAAACCTCAACTTCTTCTTCTCCAAAGGTGGTTTCTAGAGAGTGAATTATTTTGGAAAGGAAGTGATTTCTATTTTGATTTTTGGGAATAATGCATTGTAAATGGTGTTTAATAGTTTTATAATCCTTAAATAACTCTAATAAAACAATATAAACCGTCCCCAACACATAACTAATTAATTTGGAATTTACTAGATTGCCCTTCTAATGGCCGAACCTAAGCAGCTTTTCAGTGGTGACCTACGCCCACCAACCCACGGACCGTGAGTGGGGTGACGCCCCGTACTGCACGTCTGTGGTTTGGTTCAGAGACTTGAAATTTAGTGGTCTTGACCTACGGACCTCCCCCATGGGCGTGGATGGACCTATGGGGCGTAGTCCTCATTTTTTTGACAACTTTTGTTCTTTGGCAGCTTTGGGGGTTAAACTTTAGGGTGCTCCTCAAGGACCCTTGGTTGGTCCTTGGGGAGTCTTAACTTGAAGTTTAACCCCTCAACCTAAGCTCAGGAACTCATTTTACAACATGAAACCCCATAACAAACTTAACAACACACTAGTAAGGCTATAGTTTCACCTACTAGTTTTCCTAGTCGTTACACCTATTTTACTTGAATTGAAGGCCAATGTTCATAAGCAAAAAGTAATAGCTTTTGAACAAGGGGGAGATGGTGTGTTAAGGTATCAAGGTAGGCTGTATGTACCAATGGTGGATGAACTCCAAGAGAGGATCATGGAGTAAGTTCATAGGTCCAGATATTCCATCCATCCGTGTTCCACAAAGATGTATCTAGAATACTTCATTAATAGTTTATGAAAGGACTACCACCATTAAGTCTACCAATTAAATGCTCATTAAGTAAAGATACATTAGTTACACAAGAAGAGGATGCCCTAAGCCTACCAATTCAAGGTGTAACATTACATTCAAAATTGGGCTGACTAGATAAGGAAAGTCAAAACCAAATTTTTAAGGGCTATTTTTGTCTTTTCCATACCCACTTGATTTAATTCATTTTTAGTGAATTAATTAGGGTCAAAACTGAATTGGTTCAGTTTGCACAATTGAAAATTCACGCTAGGGCTTTAGAGAGAAGAACTCAAGAGAGAAGAAAAGAGGAAAATCAAGATTTCATCGTCTTCGTAAGAAATTGATTGTGGATTTCGTCAAGGATTTGATCCTACGAGGTATGTGATACTTTCATAACGTTGGGTTCATTCACCCATGTGCCAAACATGTTTATTTCAGCCTAAATTCGTCCTAAAAAGATTGGAAGTTTGAATGTTCTTGATGGGTGTTCATGAATTACTTTCGTTCTTGAATTTGGGTAGAGGTTGAGGAGTTCTTGAGAGTTTAATGTCGATTATTAGAGTTACTTTGAGTTATATTCTTGTGTATATGTTTTGGGTACCTGAATCTAAAGAGATATTGAGAAAAAGAACCAAATTTAGGTGAATTGGAACTGGAAAATGAAGAAGGAAAAAGTTGGGCAAGTCTAGGTACCAGGTCCGCGTCCGGGACTTGTTCCTCAAGATTGGAAAATTCTCTCCCGTGTTGTGGAACGGTCACAGACCATTCTGCTTCGAAATTTATTTCGCGACCAAATAATTAAATGCATCTTCGTGTCGCGGGCTTGTTTCCAGGCAGTGACTTCTTTAACGTTCTCATGTTTAGCTATTTAAAAACATTCCTAAACATCATGTAACCTTTCCTATCACAAATCACAATCCTTGAATCCATAAATTCAAATTCAAGGAAAGTTAAGAGCCAAGTCTAGAGAGTTCTTAGAGTCATTTCAAAAGTCTTTTTCAAACTCTTTAACTTTGTTTTACGACTTGAGTTTTGAGTTGAATAAAGAGTAAAGATCAAAGTTCTTTTCTTCAAAAGAGTATGTCGGGACTATGTATTCCCAAAAGAGTAAATGTTTTCACATTTAAACAAGAGAGGAAACACCGATTTCCAAAGTGCCTTTGAGCTAGTTTTTGATTAATTATCTCAAACCATAGAAAAGGATTTTTTTTAAACATATGAGTTGAGTATATTTTGGGAGTAGTATTGAGCACCGATATGGGGACGAGTTCACAATAACTCAAGTCTCCATAAACCATGTAGCCATCGTGGGTAAAAAGGGTCATACTTTTTAGATGATTCCTTAGTGTTTTTTAGCATAGACTAGTGGATCCACTTAGTTGAGGCATTTTGTATTACGGCAAGTTATAGGATAGTTTTGGCAGAGTGGGTGAGACGATGTATCATCACAATAGCTCATAGTGATGGTTGTCGATTAGAGAAACTCCCACAATATTATATTACTTTATATGTAAACTGAGTTGTTATTGTATTTCTATAACACATTGAGTTGTCATCTACTGTTTTAAATGCTTTGTATAAACTGAACCTTTATTGTTGTTTTACTTTGCATTTGAGTTGAGTATCCATGAATTAAGTAAAACTAAGGTAAGTGTTCTTTTCAAATTCCTTTCAAGCTTATGTCATGTTTAGCATTCCCCTCGCATGCTCGTACATTCAAGATGCCATTTGACTTGCATCATTTTATGATGCAGATACAGGTAATCAGGATCAGCATCCAACACCTAATTGATCCAGTTGAGCACTGAGAGTCAGTTGGTGAGCCTCCTTTCTTTTGGAGGACCCCTTTTTATTGCTTTATAGTTAGTTCATTAGGATGTCGTGGGTCTTGTCCCGACGTCCATCTCAGTTGTTAGAGGCTTCATAGACAGTTAGTAGTTCATTTGTCGTTACATTATTATTTCTTATGTTAAAACTTGAGTTTCCACTTTGACTGAGTTGCATGTTTTATCTTTAAACGTTCCAAGTTATCTTTTAGACAGTTGAGTAAAGATGCATTGAATCTTTGTATTAATGTTTTAAGTCTTTCGCTATGAGTTAAGTTAGGCCAAGGGTTTGCTTGGGGCCAACAATGGTTCTTAAGTGTAAATCCCGCCCAGGGTGTAGGCTCGGGGCGTGACAATCCCATACGGTTAAACTATGAGATGGTTAAATTAAAATCTTCCCATACTAAATCTCAAGATCGAGCTTTGAAATAAAAACACCTTGTGATAAAAGGCATAAATACTTCCGAATTAATTCGACCAACCAACTTCAAATAATGATTAAATAAGCCCGAAAAATTCAAATAATGATTAAATAAACCAGAATATATATATATATATATATATATATATATATATATATATATATAGTTAATGTGTCAAAGTGGAGTGCAGACAATAAAAGGAAGAAAGAAGCTTTGGAATTAAGTTAGTGTCATGTAAAGAAGGGAATAATGATGGGTACTGCATTTGCTCTGGAAGACTCATTGGTAGAGTTTGTAGCTCCTTTTACATCAACTTTAGAATTTAATATCACAAATTTATCTGTAGTTTAAGAAAATTGATTTACTACATTATCTTAAATTTATTCACTTGATTTAGTTTTTTTTTTGCCTAAAAAACAAGTTCTCTAATATGTTTCAAAGAAGTAAGATCAATAAGTAAAGAACACAATAATTTATGTGGAAAACATACGACGCAAAAGGTGTAAAAAACACGACTTGTATTCTATATATTTAACTCTAATTTCACGAAATCCCTGAGCTTCAACAGTTTAAAATTACAAACTATATAACCTAAGAAATTAACTCTAATTCCTAAACGTCAATAATCAACCAGATCCTCGAACCTACTTCAAGTTATGAATTAAGATTACAACTCTTACAAACCCTAGGGAGTTACTCTAATTCCTAAACTTCAACATAAATCTCCCAAGGTATGTGTTCCCAAGTCTTCAAGTTATCCCAATTTGAAGACAACACTCCAAATTTAGTTAATAAATTATTAAATTAAGACTACATCAACGTTACAACTAAAAGATAAACTACTAATACATAAATTATGTTATAAGACTAGGTCCTTCAATATTCTGGAATGTAAGTGCACACGTATTCTAAACGACATTGCTTTTATTTAAGCACAATTCATTATAGAGTTGTTCTTTACTGAAATCATATAATTCCTAATTAATATTATGTCAAATGTAATAAAATTTCTTTTAATCGTCTGCCTTAAATATGTTATGTGAAAAGTTAAAATTAAAGTGTTGCTAAAAGTGAAAAGGGATCAATTCTTTTTAAAACAAATTAAAAGAAAGTCATTCTTTTTTAAATGAGGGCGTATTAAAATTAAAGGGTGAAGAAATAAGAATTGAAATTATTAGTTGTATCATGTATGATTAACAACTTCACTCATCACCTTAATCAAGAAGTCTCGAGTTCGAGTCCGAGTCTCCTTGGTACAAATTTGAGTATGGAGTTTGAGTAATTCGAGTATGGAGTCGTCTTTGTTAGGGAGCATTTTACTCTTAATGTGGTATTTTACGTCAGACTACAAGCTAATTTAGATTTAGTCGAACTACAAGGTGGTTGCCGGACATGCTTTTTCCTCTCTTCACGCATATTACCTAACAGAAAATTTCTTCTGCAATAACAATGGGGACTGGCAAGCAAAGATGGAGAAACTCCTTCCACAAATCTCCACCTATTCCTATCGAATTCATCTGTCCAATTTCTGGGTCTCTCTCATGGATGACCCTATGATTGTCTCTTCTGGTCATACCTTCGAACATAACTGTGTTCTTGCCTGCAAATCCCTTTGTTTTACACCCATCTTGCCTGATGCTTCTCTGCCCAGTTTCTCTACTATCATCCCTAATAGAGCCCTTAAATCTACCATTATCAATTGGTGCTCTTCTTCACATATCCACCCTCCTCAACCCATTGATTTTATCTCTACTCAACATTTTTCGGTGCGGAACTGGTAGTTGAGGAATTCATGGAAGTGGTAGTGTGGTAGGTTAGTAGTTTATTTTAAAAGATTTTATTATAATATTCTTTTGCTAAGTGTCTTAATCTTGATATTTCTTTAATATTATTTTTTGGGATTGCGCAATTCATGGTAAAATGTAGTAATATTTATTGTAATATTCTTCCGATAGTTGTTTTAATTTGAGTATTTCACTAATGTTATTTATGATATATTCTAGATATAACATATCTTGGGTTCTTTGGTACATATATAAACTTTCCTTCATTAATTGTTCTAATAGTTTTATATCTTCCATAGATTCTATCCAATATTGTAAATATTCATAGTTCATTTTAATCTGAATTTATTTCTAAATCATATCATTCTATTCTTTCGGAGTCTAAATCATGTAGGTCTATTTCATACCATTGTTGATTTAATATATCTTCTGATTAGTTATCATTAAATATTTTATCCCATATTATTCTTCTAAATTCAATTATTTCTATACCTTTAAGTATATATAATATTAAAGTTTCATAGTTTTTTATCATTTCATCGTGCATGTAAGTAGTCATGTTCTTTATCATGCAGGTTTTTTATTTCAAACTATTCCTTCCTATCATATTCATAATTGATTAAATTCATATTAGATTATTATGAACTAGATTATCTGTTTATCATGTTCTCCTATCATTACTAGCATCGTACTTGAGCGGATACTTTCTTCTTAACAACGCCTCAACTTTGTTTACTCCCCTAAACGGCTTTCCTCACATATCTTTTTATCATGTTCTCCTATCATTACTAGCATTGTACTTGAGCGGATACTTTCTTCTTGTCAGAGCCTCAACTTTGTTTACTCCCCTAAATGGCTTTCCTCGCCTACCGGTTTCAACATTAGGATGGCATAGTATAGAAGTTTTCTCCCTGTTTCCAGTGTGCTAATAAACTAGAAATCATGATTCAAATAATTCTAATACATAATAACTAACATAAATTTACTCAATCATATATATGATATTCAGGAATATATGAAATTAGTTTTGCATATTTTTTGAACAATATACCTTTGCCTCTTGCTTAGCCATGCTATCTGAAATATCTTATTGGATTTCAGATTTTTCCATTAGTATTTTAAATATTTATCTTAGTTGAGAGAGTGTTTTTATGAAAGAGGATTTTTATTATCTTAGGCGTTACCTCCCTTTTTATTTACATATACCTTCCTTTATATAGAAAGGAAAATTATATCCTATTGCTACTTTACAATCCTCCAAAATACTACACATACACCTACTACTTAATAATGTGCCTAATATATAATATAATATAGTATATCTACATTATGACACATCTACCTACTTTATGACACACTTTATGACTTTTTACATATATAATACTATTTACTTTTGCCATATGTCTTCTTTTTCTTCATCTTTATCTCCTCATCATCTTCTTATCTTATCCTTTTGGCTTTCTTCTTTATCTCTTATTCCTACTGGATGTCTGGAATTATACTATCTTCTTTGTTACATTTCGAACATATGTGGTCAGGGTATTTGTGATCAATTAGCTTGCAATATCTGGTTAATAATTCTATCGAAATAAATTCTACTTTTAGTGCTCGTGTCGTAGGTCGTTCTTCTGGCTTAAGTAATGATAAAATCCATCTTTGGACTTCATCCATATCTGCTTTCCTTAGCTCCCTTGAATTGGAATAAATCATTAACTGGTCTCTTGCATAGTAGCTCCATATAGCATTTCCGTTTAAATAATTATTTGCTAGTTTCTGTTTAATGGTTGATATATCAATTATTCTCTTTTTGGCATAAAAACTGGGTATCTCGCTTTTTTGTATCTCTGGTTGATGTTCGATATCTTTCGGTATTATCATATCTTTTGTTAGTCCTATCTTTACCACTTGTATCGGAGGTTTTATTTCCTCGTATAATATCTCTGCTGCTGCCGTATAAAATTTTACATAGAATAAATTTCCCTTAGTAACTCTCTTATATGTAATAAATGATTTATGTAGTTCCAGTATTCCGCTTAGTTCCTCTCCATCATATGTATATATTGTATTTAATAGTCCATAGTTGTAACATGTCCTTACTAAGCTGGCGTTAGTTTTCAGTTGTGCAATCAGTTTATTATAACCTTGTAATTTTTGGGTTAAATAATCCTGGTTGGGTTCTTGGGTTGTAGTAGATCTGGGGTTAAGATTTAAAAATGTTTGGATTTTATATATATTTTCTGTATAGGTTCGCATAATATGGTTATATGTCCTTTTGTCATGGTGTAGGCTATCCGCATATGTAATAGTTTGTGGTTCTATAGTCAATATGTTTTTTGGTGTTGGCCTTGGGGTAAATGGTTTTTCGAATAACTGGTTTAAGTTTGAGTTCTCATGTTTTTCACTAACTCGTTGGCTTGTACCTGCAGCTGTATTTAAACAAATGTTATGGGTTTTTAGGTGTTTCCCAACGTGACCTTTTAGCTCTGGATTTTTTCTGTTTTCTGATCGACATAGCTCTGCATTTTTATAGTCATGTTGCTGACTTATACTATCTTTAGACTTCAGATTATCTTCATTAATCTTTAGCTTTTGTATCTTGTTGTCCATACGATCAACTTTTGTACAAAGTGTAGTAATAGCTTTGAATATCTTTTCAATTGTATCTTCTTCCTCAGTCTCAGTCTGAGTAGCTTTGTCGTGATAGGTAATCTGCAATAACATTCTTATCAGTTTTTATTACTTCAATTGTAAATGTAAAATTTAATATATTTAACACCAATATCCTTATTTCTTTTGTTGTTACCGAATCTTGTATTTTTCTTGTTAGCCACCATTTTACTTGTGTGTTATCTGTCCTTATAATAAATTTGTTATATACGATATATGGTTCAAATGATAGTAAACATTTATACACTGAATATAATTCTTTCCTATTTATTTCCCATCTTATTTCTGTATTGGTAAATGTTCCCGAATAATATCTACAATGGTGTTCTATTTCTTCTTTATCATATCTATATTTTAAGACTCTTCCATAACTTTTTTCACTGGTATCTGATTATACTATATAAGTAAATTTTATGTTTTCGTCAGGAAAATATAGTTTAGGTAGGTTTTTACATAATAGTTTTATTTTTTGTATTTGTGTTTGGTCTTTTTTTTTATCAAACTGGTATTCTACATCTTTCTTTAATTTTTGTTGTAATAGTTTTAAATTCTCTGCTAATTTTGGTATGTATTCTCTTACTTGGTTTACTAGTCCTAGAAATGATTATAATTTCTTTTTTGTATCTAGTTATTCATTTGAGTTAATTATTTTTTGTACTATGTGTGTTTGCATTTTTATTCCATTTTTATCTACTTGTATTCTTAAGATTTGCTTTTTCATTATGTCTGCTTTCTTTTTACTTAGAATTATGCCTGGATATTCTATAATATGTATAAATTTTTCTAATAATTTTATATGTTCATCTTATGTTTTGGAATATAGTAACATATCATCAATATATACTACACAATTTTCTCGTTGTTTAAATTAGTTATCCATAAAGTGTTAGTATCTACCTGGTGCATTTTTATATCCAAATGGTAATACATTCCATTCATAAAATCCTTGTGGTACTGTAAATGTTGTAAGTTTTTTAGATTCTTCTTCTAATTTTAAGTGGTAAAATCTCGATTTGCAGTAAAATTTACTAAAGTAATTATATCTTTGTATTTGTCTTATTTTTAATATCTTATTTGGTATTGAGTAATTATATGTTTTAGTTTTTGCATTTAAATTTCTATAATCAATAACCATTCTACTTTTTCCTCGTTTTTGTTCACTATGTTTATTTACTATAAATGTTGGGCTTGTATGCTTGCTATTTCTTTCTTGTATGTACCTTTTTTCTAGTAATTCACTTATATGTATCTTAATTCTGTTAAGTCATTAAAATTATATATTAATGGTTTTTGGGTTATTATACTAGTATTATCGATTGCTCAATTTTTATTTTTGTTTTATGTTTTTCTCATCCTTGTAAAGGATCTTCACTATATAATAATTCTAACTTATCTTGGATTATTTTTACTTTATCTATAGAGAATATAATTAATTTTATCTTAGGGTCTTCTTCTTTTATATTTTCTAATTTTTGTGTAATTTTTTCACTTCCTTTTATCCATTATGTCGTTTTTCGTTTTTTGTTATTTACCCTCTTTGCTCCTATTTTTTGTTTACATGGTGTTGTGAACCACCAGTGTGTTTTTGTTATTATATGTGGGTATAGTTTTTCTAAAAACGGCATTCCTAATAGCATATCTTTTGTAGTCAATTCAAAGTTATATATTTCTTCTATAGTTAATATCTTATCCCATAATTGCATTTTTATATTTTTTGCCTTATATGTGATCATGCTTCATTCATTATTAAATCATGTTACTACTATCGGTGTATAATATATGTTGTAATATCCATCTATTATTATCTTTGCAAGTATATATATTTTCATATTTTTATCATACTAAATTTGTTTTTATTATTACTCTTTTATTTTCATAATTTATTGTCAACTGTTTGTCTTCTAGATTATATGGTTTTACTTGTTCTATCCATTTTATTCCTAAAGTGATATTTTCATCTCCTTGATATACTTTAAACTTTATTATTATTGGTATTCCTCCAATGATTATTTCCTTTTTCGTAGTTTCTTCGGTATATATTAATGTTTTTGGTAGTTCGGGGCATGATTGTTCAGTAGTTATTATTTCATCTTCCGTCACTAATTCTCTTGTAATATAGTTTTCTTCTAGTCTTGTATTTATTAATATTAAATATTTCCGTTGTTCCATTACTCCCGTTATGTAGTAATGATGTGGTTTTATTTCTTCTTCCATTGATTTTTGTGGGGTTTTATCTATTCTTCTTGAGGTACTCATTTTTTATGATATTTGGGGTATCTCATTGTTTATTCTTTTCGATGTACTTAGTCTTTCTTTTACTATTTCTAAATCTTCTTCTATATCAATTTCATTGTAACTATAATCATTATTATCTATGACTGTAACTATCCTTTAAAAGGGATCTTCTATTTTTATTTTATCTATTTTATTTTTTGCTGTTATTTTCTGTTTTGTTGTTAGAACATATATGTTTTTACATCTAGCTATAAATATTTTACTTCCTGGGGCTAGTTTTATTCTTGACATTTTCCAATATAATACTAATGACTTATCTATATTTTTGTCATTTATTGTTACTGAATAGTTAACACTTATTATAAATTTAAATTTTTGGTATATGAGGTTACCTTTTATTGCATTTATTATACTTTTTTCTATAGGTTGTATGATCCTATCATCTGCTAAGTATATTTCTATGGGTGTATCTATTCCTTCTCTAAAACATACTTTTATTAATATTTCCGTTCCTCCTAAATGTACATATTTAATTAGATTTTTAGCCTTAATATCTTGTATTTCTTTATTTATTATTCGTTTGTTTATTATTGGTATTTTAGCCTTTTCCTTTGGTGTATTTGCAATCTATGATATGTTCTCTTTGACTTACTACATAATATTCTTCTTTTTGTCGTTTAAACCAGTTTCTTATTGTTCGTGTTTCGAATATTTTTGCTATGCTTAAATCTAATTCTTTTTCTTTTATTTGTTCAAATATATTATTATCAAATATTATTTTTTGTTCTGCCGATTCTTCATCTTGATATTTTTCTTTAGTTTTTATTTGTATATCTGTTTCAATCATCTATATAGTGTTCATTATCTGATTCTATTAATGAATTATTTTCCATTTTGTCTGTTTCGTTTTTTGATAATTCATATATGCTATCTTCACTTTCTAATTCATAATCTACGTATTCTATTTCTGTATATTTTTTATTATCTACTATTATTTCTGATATTTGTTTTTTCTTTGGATCTTTAGGTAATTTACAATCTCTAGCTATATGTCCTAATTTTCCACAATTATAACAAGTACATTCCATTAGTTTTCTTTTTGGTCTATATGGTCTTTTAGTTTTGTAGTTTTTTACATAGTATCTTCTTCTTGGTTTTTTATATTTATATTTTGATTTGTATTTTTTATTATATTTCTTTCTATTTTTATAATACCTATCCGTACAATCAAATTGAGGTGCTATTTTATTTTTGTAACATGCCAAGTTTTTTACTAATATTTTTTCCATTTTTATTTCTTCTTTATGTTTTCACATAGTTCCATAAACCATCGTTGCAAGAATTTCATTCTAGCTCCTAAGGTATCTGTTAATTCTGCTTCATTCTAACTTTTTATTATTTTTGAATTAAAAGGTTCTGGTAATTTTGTAAAGTATAATTTTCTTATTTCTTTAGTTTCTTCTGTGCTATATGTTCCTTTATAATAGTATTCTCTAAATGCACATGTATATTCATCTATGTAACACATATTACATATTGCTAATTTTGTCATTAGATTTCGATTTATGATTTTTTCTTTATTTTGTTCTTCTACCTCTGTTGTCATACTACTAAATTCATTTCTTATAGCTACTTTGTATTTATATAATATTTCCATAGTTGTAGTAGCTAATTCACCATTAGATTTTTTATTACTTCTTAGAGTTTTTAAACTTTCATCTGATAAATTTTGTAGCCATAATTTTACTGCTCCTATAAGCGTTCTTTCTATATATCCTGATGTCTCTGTTATTACTATTTTGTTATCTATTAATTGTTTTGATATATATCCTATCCATAATTGAATTATTTTATTTATATCTGCTACACAGTCTAAATCTAAAAAAATCATGTCGTTCAGTTATTGGTTTAGGTGCCCATTTTTTATTTAATCTTTTATCCCATATCATTTTTTCTCTATCATATTGTTCATAGTTTTTATTATAATATTTTGGATTTAAATTTTTTGGATTATTTACTCCTGATGTGCTAGGTTTTTCATCTATATCTACGTCTCCTGTATTTATTTCTAAATTCTTTGTATTATTTATGTTAGCTAAAAGCTTCGTATATGTTTCGCTTGTTTTCGAATGTTGTTCTAGATCATCGTCGTTTATTTCATCAATTCTTATTTCGGTAGATTATCTTGGTTATTTTCTTCTTTCTCTTCTAATTCATCTTCTAGTTGCAATTTTTCTTTAAATTTAATTATCTCATTTGTTAATTTTGTTTTTTGTTCTTTTTCTTTTTGTTTCATTTCATACATTTCTTTTAACATTGCTTGACTCTTTTTCTAGTTCTATTATTTTAGTATTTTTTACTTCTTCTAATTGTTGTACTTCCTATTTTGCTTGTTGTTTTATTTTTTCTATTTCCGTTTTTCTATCTATTTCTTCATTTTCTTTTGTTATTCTTATCATAGCAGTTAAACTATCTTCTAGTTTTACCGTTTCTTTTTCTAACATTAAACTTATATTATCACCTATTTTCTTGTATCTTCTTCCTAGATTAGAAAATATTATCTTTATTTTAAATCCATCATAGTTTCCATATGTTTTTTCATCTATTGCGTATTCTTCCTTATTCATTTGTAGATTGTGTTGAAGTTTATATTCTAAACTTTCTATTTGTATTTCTAGATATAAAATAGTTTTTCTCTATGCTATTATAGATTTTTTATAAATTCCTGCGAATATGTTATTATTAAGTCTATTTTGCCTATGTTCTAATTCTTGCCTTATCGCTATAATTATTTCAGTAAGTTTCTCTTTATATTCATTATTCCCACTATTCATTGTATCTTTAAATATTGAATATATTTATATTATATTTTAGATATATTATCTATTAATTGATTTAATTTGTCGTTATCAGTTTTTGTGATATTGAGTTATTTATATTTCGGATATAATTTGTTTAATTTTCTTATCTTTCTACTAGTATGTTTCTTGCTACATTTTTTATTATCCATAGCTCTGATACCATTTTTCAGTGCAAAACTGGTAGTTGAGGAATTCATGAAAGTGGTAGTGTGGTAGGTGAGTAGTTTATTTTAAAGATTTTATTATAATATTCTTTTGCTAAGTGTCTTAATCTTGATATTCAAAATCTCGTCCTTACATTAATGGCTACCCAAAACCCACAAAAGTTTCGTCAACAGATCCATAGTAATGGTAATTCTGATGTCATGAATCGGTTTATTGAGTCTGTGACGTAGTTGAATCGTGACGTATCTACGAGTTCTGAGGAGTCTGGGGATGGTCCCTACCCCTACCCACTCTATCCGTTCTGATTCAGAACAGACTCGGCATGATTCTGCATTAGCTCTGTTTCACCTTTCTATGGTTCAAAGTAACCACGCTAAGTTGGTTAAACTTGGCGCGGTTCAGTCACTGTTAAGCATGGTGAGAACCAGTCTTAAGATGGGTCAAATTCTGTTAATACTGTGTAACATGGAAGGTAGTTTAGAGGGTAGATGAGCTATGCTTGATGGGGGTGCAGTGGAATGTTTTGTAGGTATGTTGAGAAGGGGGGAAGAGTTTGATACAGAGTCGATTCGCGAGAGTTGTGTTAGTGTATTATATAGATTAAGTCATGGTGGACTTAGGTTTAAAGGGTTGGGAAAGGAGGCTGTTGTATAGGACTTGTTGATCACAACACTTGAGGAAATGACAAGTGAACGGGCGAAGAATAAGGTCAAGAGGATATTATAGGTGTTGAGGGAGAAAGATGAAGAGGAAATGGAAGTTGACTGGAGGAGTTGCTTAATTCTGATGAGTTGATTTACGTCTGTCTTGTTTGTTAATTGTGCTTGATGTTGACTCGATCAGTTATCACTGGTGTGGAAGTTTGGAAGTACAATGTTGTTCTCTCTTTGTTAGTTTCTTGAATGGTCTGTAATAGGACGTATATTTACTGCTAACTGGAGGCAAAATGAACAGACTTTCGCGAATGTTAACCTTCACTCATCTTGGTGTCTCGACAATGAAAGAAAGAAAGAAAGAAAAGCAAAGCAAAGCATTCCCACGGAGATGCTGAATTTATCGGTGTTTGTTGCTAGAAATCTAAAGCTACTCGGAGATGCTGAATTTTTGCTACTTCTATAGAGGATTTGCATTTGTTAGATGAAACAGGCATGGGGACAAACACAATATGAGCACCCATAATTTCGAAATGGCCAATTCAAGTGACCGTAATGGAATTTGCAAAAACAAATGAAATTTAAGTGTGTTTGGTACAGAGGATAACATTTTCCATGGAAAATAAATTGGTTTTACTTATATTTTTTTTAATTGTTTGGTAAGTAGGCAATTTTTTTTATTTCAAGAACATTGATATGTAATCTTGCAAAAATAATTATAGGTGTGGGACTTGGGAGAGTGTCAGTGGTTGTGGCCTTAGGGGTGGGATGGTCAAGACTCCAAGAGGTAGGGGTTGGGGGCATTAGGTGGATGAGAGGACCTAATAAAAACATAAAACATGAACTTGTTTTTCCTACTTTCATTAAGAAAGTTATATTTCTCATTTTTAAGTAACTTATTTTTCTAGAAAAAATATTTTACAAAAGTTGTCTAAGCAAACATGAAAAAATAAGAAATATAATATATTTTCCTCAATACCAAACAACCCTAGTACTGTGATTCCACTCATTCAGAATGCAAATCACATAAATGCTCTTAAGCTAATGAAACAAGACTTATGCTCCAGATAAATTTCTAATAAGAACACAGATACTGCAAGAATAACATGAGAATAGTTCCCTTCCATTACTTAAAAAAAACGTGCAGACACACATATACAAAATAAAAAATTACTCTTAATGATATGGTTTAAGCTCAAACAGTTGGAGAAAAAATGGTATCTACGGATGTAGTGTAGATAGACACGTTTTCCGGATCTGTTTGAACGTGTAAATATCAAAATATATTGAGAAAGCACAAGTTAACTAGTAAATCAAGTGACAGTTCCCTGCTGTATAAACCATTTTCATGGGCACTTGAGTCTGCCTCCGCGGGTGGTCATATTAGCATAGCATTTCCCACATTTCTCTCTGTTTCCATATTGGCCTGGTGGAACACATTTGCATCTTAAACAGCAAGTAGTGCACGCCCTTAGGCATACGTTCTTCCTTGAATGCAATTTGCATCTCACCGAGCATAGGGGAATGCAATCTGCAAATCGTTGTTTTAGATAAATTAAGAATTTGACATATAGTAGATCTTTGGTCTCATTCTCGATCTTGACATATACCATATAACACCAATAAGTTGATTGGGAATCTCCCTATCAACCTTAGAAACCATACACGCTTCTTTTGATGCACGCAGTTTAAAAAAAAGTTGTAAATCAATGTATAGATTCCCGTCTTTCTTTTTTTCAATTTCGTGTTTTTTATTGGAAGAAGTAAGACGGATACTATTGTCCATTTTCATTGCATAAGGCGTCCGTCATATTTCTTTTTTAATTCTAGATAGAGATTCAAATTTATCTAAATACTAGATACAAGAAAAGGGAGATAAATAGATCAGGTAAAAAAAAAAGATAGAACTTATTAAAAGTACTATTGGTATAAGTGTGTTATACCTGTTGTGGTCTTTGGTGGTGAAACGGGGGGAGTAGGGAGTGGTGGTGATGGTGGAGGTGGTGGTAGCTTGACTGCCGGAGGTGGGGATGGTAACTTAACTGGTGGTGGAGGAGGCGGGGTGATCAATCGGATGGGTGGTGGGTATGGAGCTGTTGGTAGCATGGGGACCGGAGGTGTTGGAGAGGATACATTGACGGGTGGGAAAGCACCAGGAGCAACTCCGTTCTGTCAAGAAACAGAAAAAAAAAGTTCAATGAGTTAGCATACGTTGGTGAACTATTCTTGGGTACATATGAAAGAATCTTAGCAACTCATAAATATAAGTTGTTTACACTAGATAAAAGTTGTTTATCATAATACCAATTGATCAGTTAATTTCTGAGATGATTATTCAACTAATAGTTATTATTTCAGAAAGTGATTTTCTAAGACAACAACAATTAACTCTAAGAATGCTACAATATAGAACTTCATTTGATTAGGAACAAACTAATGTAAATGCTCATTATGCTAGCATGTATAACGAAAAGTGTCTGATAAAATTCATATTTTATGTGATTAACTTAACTTATTCTTAAGCATACTAAAGGCAAAGATCTAAAATGTTTGATGCATTGTAGTTGAGAAACGAACAACTGAGCAAAAAGACATACAGTAGAAGCAATGAGAAGGAAAAAGGCAAAGAAAAGTAGTGGCGCCATTGTTGGAGAAGAAGATTTAGAAGTAGCTAGTTGATGAAAGATTGATGACAGAATGAATAGCTATATATAGGAGTAAGACGCTATATTTTTATTTTCCGAACCCTGAGTAAAGATTCTGAATATAATCCACCACTGTATAGGATGCTAACGAGAAGCTAGCTAGTCACGGCTCCAACTATGAATTTGCGGGTCTACATATAGTATCATGAAGTAAGTGCTTTCGGGTTGAAATTATATGTTCAAAATTTAAATTTTGGGGATTTTGATAGAGAAATATATTTTCTTTAAAAAAAAACAAATGAGTTTCTTACTTATATTTTTAGTGTTTATATTATTTAATAGTATGTATATGTAATATTTCTAGCAAAACACTATAAGATAAGATAGAGTAAGGAGTGGAAGTTCGGATTTGGGGGGGAGGGGGTGCATATTATGCTTCCGCCTGTATCTACTTATAACCTTCTACCCTAATATGCAAAATAATCCTCGATTGTGAGTTCGAGTCACCATGAAAGCTCTTTGGTGGAGGGTTAATATATATATATATATATATATATATATATATATATATATTAATGCATGTGCACATGAAAGTTAGATGGATATGTGTTTCATCCGTCTCAAATGATCTCATGTTTCTCTTTTATACCTGCCTTGAAAAAAAAGCATAATTAAGGAGGATTTTGACAATCATACCTTAAGTTGTAATTTTTCTTTCTTGAATATTTATTCTATTATATTGTGTCATCATCTCTAATGAATGTGCGTATAATTTTAAGAATAATTACTATTAAAAATTAAATGAAGAAAAATAATAATTTTTTTAAAATTTGAGATAACTACTTTTAGAAATCACGATACATTTGTATTAATTAATGGTAGGATATTGATGGTGCTGGTCCAGTTAGTTGCGACTTGCCAGCTTGGTTGTTGCATGATGGTATGGGCTAGACATTGATGAATTGGTGGTAGATATGCTAAATCTAAGTGTTATTGTACAAATACACATCCCCAAGCCAACAGGCAACAGGACTGATAAAACTAATATATTATATCTATTTCACATCTTAGTGTGTGCTTCATTTTTTTTATTTACCTCTGCACGAGGTCTGTCGTTTCACACTAGATACGTTTTCTGCCTTCCCAAACCACATGTTTTCTTTTCTTGATTTATGAGCTGTCACCCCTCCTTGGTCGTCATGTTTTGTGGATAATTTCATATTTATAATATCATTTAAGAATACAATAACAATGATAATATATTTAATGATATTTTATTAGTGGAATCTGAGAAGGATAAAGTGTATGCCATCATGTAGATCTTCTCGTAAAGGTAGAGAGGTGAAACTATGTGGAGGTCTGACCGACTGAAGTTGAAGAATCAACGGTGAGTTGTGATTAGGGGTGAAATGTCCCTCACACTAGGCTATTTCTGAAAGACCCTCGACTCAAATATCGCAAATCTAAGTACAAAGAGGAAGAAAATAATGTAGAAATTATAACAACTAAACAATGCAAAACCTACAAGAAAGGAACAGAAGCCTTATGGATCCACTAAAAAGTCTTCTTGAGGGTGGAGAGTAGTCTCCCGAAATTCAGTACAACCCTATCTAAGTTAGCGGCGTAGGTTATGTGGTTTGCGTTGTCTTAACTCTTACCAAAATCGGTACTCAATACTACTCTCAAAATATATGAAATATTGTTCATTAAATAATACTCACTAGGTTGAGTTAATACTCAAAAAATCCTCTTTAAGGGTAACTGATCTTTACTTTAATTGATTGAAATGCTTCCGAAAACTATTTGTGTTTTTGTTGGAATAATGCTTTCTTTCTTGATGAAAAATAATATATTTGGGACCATTAATGTTCCCTTAAAACTCTTCTCAAATGATGCTTTAAAAGTATGCTTGGACTCACTTTAAATTTCAAAATCAATGCATGAAATAATTACACAAAAAGTTTTAACAAAATCTCATCAACTAGGGTTCATGTGATGATATAAGTATGAACAACAACTCAAGGATCTCAATACATAAAGTATCATAATTTCATAATTAAGCAATTAGAACTCGGAATAATAAGAACACAAACCAAATTCAGAATTTCATTATGGGACTTTGGGTAAAATTCTAGATTTAACTCTTTACTGACTGAATTTATATGTAGGGCGTGAGGGCGAACTGAGTCCACCACTATGAATAGTCTTACATACCTGGAAGAACAATGTTTTTAAAGAAACTTGAAGAATATGCTTGAAAACCCTAGCTTCTGCCTTGCTTAGAATGGCTTTTGAGTTTGAGCGAGTTAAAAGTGTAGAAACTAAATCTTGAGCATGAAAACACTTTTAGGATATGCGTAATGTTGTGGATTAGACTTAGAAAAAGTGAGAAACTACAAAATAAACCCCAATTAAAAAGCTTCCGGAAACCTTCCACGAGGCCATCTATGATCGATGGTTTGATCTACGGACCATAGATTCCATCTGTGGAAGTTAGACTGAAATTTGAGTTTCAGAACTTTATTCTACCAACTCAAAATAGGGCCCATAGATGCTTCTATGTACGACTCGTAACTAGGTATGTAAGAATCAGACCCAAAAATGACTTTCAGGACTTTTTCCAGGAGCGAACAGTATAGGTCGTACTTCAATCTACAACCCATAGACAAGGTTCCTAGGTCACTGACTCAGAAAACTCTATTGTGGTAGTCTCTGATGAAATGGTCATAAGTGTTTACTCTGAACTCTAAAATAGGCCAAATTGGTGAAGTCTGAAAGAAGACTTGTATAAATTTAATGTGATAGGTCATGGGCCACCTAACTCATTATATGATGAGAGATATGATCATTTGAATTGATCCTTACATGAACTAATGCGTAAAACTTAGTCGGTAGGAAGGTTTTAAACTCGACTAAGTACTAGTGGTCTCTTATAACCCTAAACCACTTCCCATACAATTACCAAACATAATAATGACCCTTAACACATAAGCACAACTAGGACATCACCTAGTTCAAGCTTATATACTTACGACGTCTGATTCAGATTCTAAGAATAGAGTTGGGCGGTATTACATGGTGAAACTCCAACATTGACCATACAAACTTAGCCGGTAGGAAGTTTTGAACTCAACTAAGTACTAGAGGTCTCTTATGAACAAATACCTTATGATATGATAAACTATCCCCCACGACAACCTCAAAATACTTGACACGCTGAAATTACACCTCCCTAAAGAAGCATAAGCGATCGTTATCAAGTAAAGAACCCAACTTGTAGGTTGGGGTGGATCCCACGAGGAAAATGGTTTAGACTTTACTTTAACCAACAATTATATTCAATTAGTCAAATTACTTCCAGAAACAAGTAATAAAAAAAGGGGGTTTTGTAAAGAAAACTGTAAGAATTCAATAAATAAGCAATAATCAAAAGTCAATTTTGGGTTGTTATCAAGATGAGTGAAATAACTAGGGTATCCGTGTTCCCCACAAGCTCATAACGCAGTAATCCTAATAATAGCAATCCTTTCTTAGTGTATTACATGCAAAGTGATAAGTTAGGTATCTCTAAATCCTTGGTCCGGCATCTAGAGAATTTCACCCCGCACCTTGGTCCGGCTACGTGTGTGTACTTTACTAACCCTTACCTTTACCTCATATTAGACATCATAATCGATGTTTGGCTTAGTTATTACTTCGCACCAATCGACACTAGCCTATTAGATAGTATCACACTAAATATATGTTGATAATTTTTTTCTTGTTGATTACCTCCTTGGTCCGACAAGTAGCAACAAGGTGAGTTCTAACGTTTGCAACCACTAAAAAGACTTCTAAACGAAAGAATTATCAATGCATGCACCACACTATTCAAGAATTGCTTATTTACTATTCATACTTTGTTAATTGCTCATGGTTCCCACAACCTTAGTTGTGTAGTTTAGTTATCCATCCCATTTTCAATCCACCTTCTCGAATTCAACCCCGCAGCCCCCGATAACAAAATCAAAGCATGCACTAATGAAATTCAAACAAGACCCGTACTACCTATCACCCTAGGATACTCAGATTTTTCCCGATTTTGCCAAATTTAGCCATTTGACGATATTTGCTCTTAATAGTGTTGTCACCCACTCTATCATTGAGCAATTTTCGTTATTTAGCACAAACATGGGTTACTCATACTTCACCCAATTAATCTAAACTACATGCAAGAACAACTCATTGATAATTCATTAATTTAAAAGCACAAAAATTATGGCCATTTGACGATCAAAACAATAAGGGCAAAAATTGCAAATTGAAATAGGCATCTATGCACTCTAATTCTATCAGAGAGGACCAACACACTAATACGATACAATTATTGCAAATGAGTACAAAATTTTTGAATGTAAAATCGGGATTCAGAAACCAACCTTAAATGCCGATTAAAACGCGATTGAAAAGCTAGGCGGCAAAGAAATCCTAGTTCCGAGCACCAATCAACAACTAAAATACTAATGAAATATTAAAATATTGAAAATACTACCTTGGTGTGATTTTGTGACGTTTAAAAGTGATGGAAAGTGAAGAAGTTCAAATTCTGAGACCTTTGGCCATTATAAACTGTCCAGTTCACGTCCATTCGGCGATGTTAGTCGCACTTGCTGATCCACTAGGCGATACGCCGAGTGGTCACTTGCGCCGCCATTTTTGATAAGATCATCAATTTCTTGGGGGTCAAGACGGTGGTCTGAATCGAGGTCGCTGAATAGTTGGCGACACGCCTAACTACTTCTTGAGCTCGCCAAATTTTACAGGCTCCGAATTAAATTTGAGTTGAGCCAAACGGCGGGTCGAGTCGAGCACGTCGACTAGACATTTTTCTCACCAATCTACATTTTATGAACACTTCCTACATTTAAAGCTGCACAATCAACACACCATTGTTTCTAAAACAAGTTAAAGCATTTAAGATGGTTTTGGGTTGCCTCCCAAACAACGCCTTAGTTAACATCGTGGCACGACACATGTCAGCGATCAAACTCCATTTTTGGGGTTAGACATAATATCAGTAGGCAACCCCCTGTTTTGTTACGAGTGTAGATCGGGCAACGCATGACCCATAAGGTTCTCGAGCAGTTGGATAGCTCTAGAATGAGACCAAATCAATCGCTTCATCCCTTTAATGTCTTCCTTCATTTCTTCTAGCTTTCTATCTTGCTCAGCCACCTTGTGGAGAATGATTGAGAGCATACCCTCAAGGCATTTAACCTTATTGACCTTGGGACTTCTTCGCTCATGAGGAGAGATGTATTTATCCTTCCTCCTGTATTGGACTTCGATCTTCACCATCTTTTTGGCCAACTCATCAATCTGAGTCATTAGGGCGGCCAACATGAAGTCCTTTTCTACTTCTTGATGCGTTTTAGCCATTTGATTAAGTAGTTGGGCTGCTATCACATATGGCTATTTCGCAATGCCTCCCAGAATGAGTTAGTCGACCAACCTCATGTTTCCAAGACCAAGACTTCTGTAGAAACAATCAAGGAGGGCTATGTCAGGAATGTCAAAAGTTGGGCATTGAGTGATCAGTTCATTAAACCTTGCCCATGACTTGTGGATCCGTTCACCTTCCAATTGCTTGAAGTTGAGGATACGATCCCGGAATATTATTTCCTCTAATGGAGGAAAATCCATTAGCTCCCGAGTACTGCTCGCCATGCTCACTTCCTCTGTTTGGATACAAACAAACCAACAAAACAAAACAAAACTAAAAATTAAGTTAGTAAACTATGACTATCAAAAGCAAAATTCGACTTGATAAAAAATTTTCACGTAACAGCACTCCCCGGCAGTGGCGCCATTTTGATGTTTCTGTAATCAAGACACAACTTCCAATGCAAGTGTCTATGATCGTACAATAGTAAAGTAACCCAACCAAAGGTTGGGGTCAAGTCCTAAAGGAGCGGTTTCTGAAAATTAGTGATTAAGAGCGAAAGTGCTAAAGCGAACTGTTGCTAAAGACTTTAGCAATTGAAGACATGATAAATTAAAGGGTTTGATAGGAGTGTCAGTTATCAATGGGGGGTTTGTAAACAAGTAAAAAGCAAAATCAGCAAAAATAAGGAGCTAAACCCCGTTATAAAGAAAATTGTCGACATGTTGGAGGTAGATGCAGTGACTTCCTTAACTACACAAATTGCTGCAATGTAGAACATGATGAACACTCACTTCAACAACTTATCATTGGGACAATAGCCGACTCAGGTGAATGCAGTCCAACAACAACTGACTTGGTGTGAAATTTGCAGAGGAGGTGATTATAGTGCAGAGGTATGTGGTGCAAACCCGGATTCTGTGAATTGTGTAGGAAATGCATAACATGAAGGAGGTCATCAGAATTATGGAAATTGCTACAATCGTAGTTGGTGGGATCATCCAAATTTTTCCTGGGAAGGAAATCAGAATCAGGCCTAACGCCAGAATCAATATAGACCCCAGGGAAATGCACATGGGTATCAACCACAGGCTTAACGGGAACAACCCAATAAGCAACCAATAACATGAGCAATTAGAAGATATTGAAAAAGATCATAGCTGATCAAGGTCAATTAGCTGCTGATGCTAGAAATAATCAACTAGCTACACAGAACCTAGAGAAATAATTTAGGCAGTTTGGTAGTGCCCAAAACTCATGATCGCAAGAAGGTCTGTCGGTAAACACTGATCCTAATACCAAGAAGGTAAATACGGCAGGAACATGCAGTGGTTTGCAATTGGAGGAGTTGGCTCCAAAGAAAAGAAATATTGAATCTGCCAGCAGAAAGAGTGAATCTAAGGAGAGTGAGGTGGTTTCACAAGAAGAAAGAGTGCAACCAATAGTGAAACCACCTCCTCCATTCCCTAAAAAGATTAAAAATATAAGGATGATGAATGCTTTGCTAAGTTTCTCTCTCCTTTGAAGCAAGTTCATATTAATTTGTCATAGGTAGATATTTTGCAAGGTATACCCAGGTATGCAAAGTATGTGAAGGAGATTGTGGTAAACAAGCGGAGGCTGACATAATATGAAATTGTAGCACTTATTGAAGAGTGCAACTTCTGAATCCAGAATAAGTTGCCCACCAAACTGAAAGATTCAGGTAGCTTTACGGTTTAGATCACTATAGGTCAGAGCATCCATGCGGGAGGATTGTGTGATCTAGGATCTAGTATAAACTTGATGCCAACATCATTGTACAAAAAGTTGGGGTTGGGTAGTCCTAAACCCACCACTATTATCTTGCAGTTGGCAGATAGATCTATTGTTAGGCTAGAGGGTATTGTAGAGGATGTCTTAGTGCAAGTGGGATCATTGATATTCCTGGTAGACTTTGTGGTGCTGAATTTTGAGTCTGATCCTGAGGTTCCATTTATCTTGAGGATACCTTTCTTGGCTATAGGGTGTGCTATGAAAGATGTAGCTGTTGGGAAACTCACCATGCAAGTACATGATAAAGTGGAGGTGTTTGATGTCTACAAGGCATTGAAACTCCTAGCCATGTATGAAAAGTTGTCTGCGATAACGGTGATAGATCTTGAGGTAGAGACTCAATATATTGCATCCAAGGATCCATTGGAACAAGTACTAGTGGGAGATGATATTTATGGGGATCCTGAAGCACAAGAAATTGTACAATTTTTGGATGTGGCAAGTGTGGGCACATTAAGAGAGCACTGGGAGCCTTTGAATAGGGTGTTGGGTGTTCTTTGTTACCATATCTTTCATAAACTTTGCATACCCAGGAATTTGTTCCAAAGCTTCTATCAATGGAACGTTGATGGAAAGCTACTTCAACATAGTAATAAACCTGCGATATTTACCATCTTTAGTCTTCTTCACTAATCTCTGTGGAAAAGGTGGTGGAGGTCTTGGTATAGGGACCACTTTATGAGATATCTCCACTTCTTTCTCTGTCGCATTCTCAGACTTTTCTCTAACCTCTATCATATCATCTTCTTTTGTAATCTCAACTTCCACCACAACCGACATATGTGGATCAATGGTTTGCTTACACCCTCTAGTAGTAACTTCCATGCAATGGCCGTCATTCTTTGGATTCTGGATGGTGTTGCTAGGAAAAGTACCAGGTTGACGTGGGTTCACTGTAGTAGACAATTGGGTCATCTGCTGCTCTAGATTCTTTATTGACACTGCGTGGGCATCAACCTTTTAACCAATACCAGACAAGTCATTTCTCATCTCCTTCACATTCTCATCAGCTGCATCAAACCTTCTCATCATCTTCTGCATCATATATTCAATACGCTCAATACTTCCTCTAGCTTCCCTAGTACCAGATTCCCGATTTTGAGAGGGAACATAAGGTCCAACTTAATCATTTCTATTGCCATAACTGTTTTGGTGGTAGTTGTTGTCGCGATTGAAATTCCCATCCCGAACATATTGACCCTCTCGGTTGTAATTTCCATAGTTTCGACCTTGGTTTCCTTGACCTTGGCGCCAATTTTCCGTGTTGGATCCTTGGGCATTTGGTTGAAAACCCAATGTCTGATCATTCACAGCATAAGCATCCTCTTCATAGTAACACTCTTATGGTAGTGGAGTTCTAGTCAAGTAGTTCACAACATTAACCTTTTCTGCACCTCCGCTCACATGCTTCAATACCAAACTCAACTCAGTCCTCATCTGAGCCATTTCTTCATGAATCTCATCCGCAGTGTTGTTTGTAGCATGAATGGCAAATGTGTTTCTCCTAGTATCCGACCTCCTAGTGCTCCATGCTTTATTGTTACGAGAGATCTTCTCCATTTTTTCTGCAATCTGTGCGTATGTGCACTCACCATATGAACCTCCAACAATAGTATCCAGCACTGCTTTATTGTTATCATCTTAACCTCGATAGAAATATTTCTTCAGCGACTCATCATCAATACGGTGATCCGGAACACCTCTTATGAACGAAGTGAATCTGTCCCATAAGCTACTTACAAACTCTCCCGGTAATGCCACAAAGTCATTCACCCTATCTTTGTGATTTAGCTTCTTAGACACTGGGTAATTCCTTGCTAAGAACACATCCCTCAGTTGGTTCCATGTATAGATTGAGTTATAAGGCAGCTCAGTGAACCATATAGCAACATCGCCTGTCAGTGATAGAGGGAACACTCTCAATCCGATGACATCCATATCCAAGTCTGGCCGACCTACACAGCTCTTGCAGATTACCCTTATCTTGGCTATGTGAGTATGTGGGTCCTTCGATGGTAACCCTGAGAACAAGCCCTTCACTGTAAGAATCTTCATGAATCTCATCCGTAGTGTTGTTTGTAGCATGAATGGAAAATGTGTTTCTCCCAATATCCGGCCTCCTAGTTCTCCATGCTTTATTGTTGCGAAAGATCTTCTCCAGCTTTTCTGCGATTTGTGCGTATATGGACTCACCATATGAACCTCCAACAATAGTATCCAACACTGCTTTATTGTTATCATCCTGACCTCGATAGAAATATTCCTTCAGTGACTCATCATTAATACGGTGATCCGAGACACCTCTTATGAACGAAGTGAATCTGTCTCGTGAGCTACTTACAGACTCTCCCGGTAATGCCACAAAGTTATTGACCCTATCTTTGTGATTTAGCTTCTTAGACAGTGGGTAATACCTTGCTAAGAACACATCCCTCAGTTGGTTCCATGTATAGATTGAGTTATAGGTTAGCGCAGTGAACCATATAGCAGCATCGCCTGTTAGTGATAGAGGGAACACTCTCAATCTGATGACATCCATATTCAAGTCTGGCTGACCTACACAGCTCTTGCAGACTACCCTTATCTTGGCTATGTGAGCATGTGGGTCCTCCGATGGAAACCCTAAGAACAAGCCCTTCGTTGTAAGCATCTGTATCAGGCTAGTGGTTACCAAAAATGTGTGCCTCGGAGGCAGAGGAGGTAAGATTAGAGGTCCATCAAAGTCAGCAATATTTGCGTTGCCCTTGTAGTTGGCATGCAGTTGTGGGTCTGGTGGATCCTGCACCCTCAGTGCATTTCCCAATTGACTTTCAGCTAGACCCCGGTTTTCCCCACTAGCTACTCTCGGCTGTTGTAACTCAACTGTATCATCAAGATTTACTCCGATAGGAATAACTGGAATTCCTTGATTGTTCATTCTTCGCAAAGTTCTGTTCAACTCTGGATCGTAAGGAGTAAGTGGTTCACCTTGGCTCGGTGTCCTTGGCATACACTAGAGTCAGAACCTGAGAGAGACAAGAACAAAAAGAAAAAGTAAAATTACGAAATATTTGACTAAAGTTCAATAATGTAGTGAAAATTAATCTAAAAGACAAATTTCCCCGACAGCGGCGCAAAATTTGATACGATCAAATTACACCTCCCTAAAGAAGCATAAGCGATCGTTATCAAGTAAAGAACCCAACTTGTAGGTTGGGGTCGATACCACGAGGAAACTGGTTTAGACTTAACTTTAACTTACACTTATATTCGTTTAGTCAAAGTACTTCTAGAAACAAGTAATAAAAAAAGGGGGGGGGGGGGATTTGTGAAACAAATTATAAGAATTCAGTAAGTAATCAGTAAACAAAAGTGAATTTTTGTTGTTATCAAGATGAGAAAATTAACTAGGGTATACGTGTTCACCACAAGCTCATAACTCAGTAATCCTAGTAATAGTAATTCTTTCCTAGTGTATTACACGCAAAGTGATAAGTTAGGTATCTTTAAATCCTTAGTCCGGCATCTAGAGAATTTCACCTCGCACCTTGGTCCGGCTACGTGTGTATAATTTACTAATCCTTACCTTTACCTCATATCAGACATCATAATCGATGTTTGGCTTAGTTATTACTTCGCACCAATCGACACTAGCCTATTAGATAGTATCACGCTAAATCTATGTTGATAATTCTTTTTTTGTTGATTACCTCCTTGGCCTGGCAAGTAGCAGCAAGGCGAGTTCTAACGCGTGCACTCGTTAAAAATACTTTTGAACGAAAGAATTATTAATGCATGGAAAACACTATTCAAGAATTGCTTATTTACTATTCATACTTTGTTAATCGCTCATGGATCCCACAATCCTAGTTGTGGGGTTTAGTTACCCATAATCATATGAACATAATTCATTGTTTTAGATGAAAGAATTATGAACCTACATAGTTGAGAAAAATAAACCCAGAATTTACACTTGAATTTCAACACCAAATTCTTCAGAATGAACATAGGAAATCAATAATTGCTAGGTTTGCAAGAATAATATCCCAAGTAACAAAATAGAACTAAAGTAATAATGTCTAACCTCTAAAAATGAGATTTACATGCCCTATTTATAGAAAACAAGTCCTAAATTAAAGGGGAAACAAATTAAGAAAATTGTGTTCAGGCACGCGTCTTCATTCCACGAGACTAACTCACGAACCGTCAATGGATCTACGGTTCGTGAGTCCCTTCTGTCAGCTAGGACTTAGAAAATATTTCAGCCTCCAAAAATCAGCTTCTCTAAAGCAAATGATGGACTTGCAGTACAGACCATAAATCGATCTATGGTCCGTCAATCCCCTTCTGTAACTCTACACTTGGAATCTTTAAAAATCAGGTACTGGAACCGTCGCAGTATCAATCTACAGATCAATAGTACGGTCCGTAGATCAATCTACGGACTATCAATGGCCACCGTGGTTCCACACTCAGTCAGATTTCCCTAATTTGCCTTCCATGCCTTGCCTGATGATCTACGACCATCACCTACGGAGTGTCACTGGACCTACGGTTCGTAGATCACCTCCGTAGGTGCCCTTTCTGCAATTATTTCAATTGTCCCTTTACTTCCGCACCTGAACGTCTTTCCTGCAAAATATGATAAAAACGCATAAAAACCAATCCAAAAATGCCCTAGATATACACACAACTTGTAAGTGAAATGTATTATAAATACCTTAAACTCACGGTATATCAACAGCCCACCTCAGGTATGTAATTTTGGGTGAAGATAAGACCTTACCGGTTATTTTGTCTGCATCATTATCTGAATCATAGGTGGAAGCAACATTAAGTATCTTGAGGAAGGGAAAAGAAGTCTTAGGTTAGCAAATGTCCAATATTCATGGAATAAGTCCCGCATTGTGCAATTCATAAGATTTACATGAAGGAAGGGCATAAGCTGAGTGCATAACACCAAAGGAGACTGAATCCAGTGATGAAGTATGTGGTAAGGAAAGAGTGATCAATGGTTATATGCGGGGATTGTATACCCCATATCTGATAGTAAATGGATGATTTGGTGTAGTGTGTGTCCAAGAAGGGTGGAATGACGGTGAACAGTAATGAGAAGAATGAACTGATTCCCACAAGGTTAGTAACTGGATGGCGTATCTGCATGGACTACAGGAAGTTAAGTGATGCCACCAGGAAAGACCATTATTCGGTACTATTCATTTATCAAATGTTGGATAGACTGGCGGGGCAAGAATATTATTGCTTCCTGGATGGCTACTCAGGTTATAATCAGATTGTTATTGCACCAAAGGACCAGAAGAAGACTATATTCACTTGTCTGTATGGCACCTATGCGTTCAAACGTATGCCATTCGGATTATGCAATGCACCGACGACATTCCAGAGATGCATGATGGCAATCTTCCATGATATGTTGGAGGATTTTGTTGAGGTGTTCATGGACGGCTTCTCGGTGTTTGGTGAGTCTTTTGACCTTTGTTTGACTAATCTTTACAGGGTCCTTGCAAGGTGTGATGAAACAAATCTGGTGTTGAACTGGGAGAAATGCCATTTTTTAGTTTGAGAGGGGATTATATTGGGGCACAAAATTTCATGAAATGGGCTAGAAGTTGATAAATCCAAGGTGGAAGTCATTGAGAAATTGCCACCACTCATCACTGTGAAAGGAGTTAGAATCTTTCTAGGGCTTGTTGGATTCTATAGAAGATTTATCAAGGACTTTTCTAAGACTGCAAGACCCATGTGCAGCCTATTAGAAAAAGAGGTGAAGTTCGTATTCGATGAAAAGTGTTTGCAGGCGTTTGAGTTCTTGAAAAAACAGTTGATAAAAGCTCTTATTCTGATTTCTCCTAACTGGGAGCTTCTATTTGAGCTCATGTGTGATGCCAGTGATACAACGTTTGGTGTAGTGCTTGGGCAGCGAAAAGTTAAGATGTTTCATTCCATTTACTGTGCTAGCAAGACACTTGATGGAGCTTATTCTAATTATACTGTCATAGAGAAAGAGATGCTAGCATTAGTGTTTGCATTCGATAAGTTCAGGTCATACATGGTAGGCACCAAGGTTGTTGTTTACACTGATCATGCTGCAATAAGGTATTTGTTCAACATGAAGGATGCAAAGCCAAGGCTAATTAGGTGGATATTGCTCTTGCAAGAGTTTGATCTAGAGATTACAGAAAGGAAGGGGACTAAAAACCAGATAGCTGCTTACCATCTAATGATGCAAAGATAGTAGTGAAGTTCATTAAGAAGCATGTCTTCACCAGGTTTGGAACTCCAAGGGCCATGATAAGTGATGGAGGTATGCACTTTATCAATAGTTCAGTGCGAAATCTATTGGCGAAATATGGAGTGAGATACAAGGTAGCTACATCGTATCATCCCCAGACTAGTGGGTAGGTAGAAGTGTCTAATCGAGAAGTGAAGAAAATCTTACAAAAGACTGTGAATGCCCAAAGGAATGATTGGGCTGACAAGTTAGATGATGCTTTGTGGGTGTACAAAATGGAATACAAGACCCTGATAAAGACTTTTCTTTATCGAATGGTGTTTCGAAAAGCGTGTCACCTCTCAGCTAAATTGGAGTATAAAGCATACTAGGCGATTAAAAAGTTGAATTTTGATTCTGAGTTGGCAGGAAAGAAAATAATAACACAACTGCATGAGTAAGAGGAATTCAGGCTACACGCATATGAGAATGCCAAGGTTTACAAAGAGAAGACCTAGTGGTGGCATGACAAGCACATCGTGTCACGCACCTTTGAGCCTGGTCAATTTGTACTATTGTTTAATTTTTTGATGAAAACTCAGTATGTCGCTCCTTAACCTAGCTACTTTCCCAGATGGAAAAAATCTAATAAGGAACTTCTGTGCAAGATCGTCCAAGGAGGTGATGGAGTTAACGGGTATAAAATTTAACCAATTTTTTGCTTCCCCCAATAGAGAAAAGGGGAATAGAGTAAGCCTCACGTAATCCACATTCACTCCAGTTAGAGTGTAAGTATCACTAATCTCGAGGAAATTTTGGATATGGACTGTTGGATCCTCGTGTGATAGACTAGTGAACTCTCCATTTGTGTGCAATAGTTGCACCATACTCTGCTTCAGTTCAAATCTTCCACCAACTTCAGGTTTCTGAATGCATGAAGTCACATTGGTGGTACGTGGGATTGCCATATCTCGTACTTTCATCTCAGCCATTATTTATGGTTCTTCTTGCTCAAATCTTGTTATCGGAGATGTTGGTTCACTAGCAACAAGAGGGATTGGGTAAGTGAGTTGTCTTTGCCTTCTTCGACAAGGAACAAATCTTTCTGGTTCAGCTAGAGGCTCTACAAAGTCCTGATCGTCTTCTAGTTTTGAAATTCAACACAACCTGCAAAATGAATCATTAAGATCAAGTTTTTAACACTTGCTTTTAACTTCATAAATTAGAGAAATTAAGTACTTCCTAATTCTAAGTCCCCGATAGCGGCGCCAAAAACTTGTTGCGCCCAAATCGCACACGCAAGTATACATGGTCGTTCAAGTATTAAAGTGGCTCTTATAAAGAGCCGGGTATCGTACCCACATGGACTCATGATTAGAATTACTTAATTTTTCCAAAACTTTCAGCCAAACACAAATTTTATCAAGCTTGCAAGATTGATGGATTTTATAATCTAAAAGTTAAATAACAAGTAAACAAACACGATTAAATTTCTAACGTTTCAAACAATGATTGGGTAAGGTCCAAGGCTGCAGCTCTTATTAGGATTCATGCAATTTATCTTGTTAAACGGATATTTATCAACTATCGAATGAATAATCATAGGGTTAAATATATGATTATGGTCTCCCGACCTCTAATTGCCTACGATAAATGACAACCTAACTATATCGTTGGGCGGAGATAGGTTGGACAAACTATCGAGCATTACGATTTCTTCCTGTATAATTACCAAGCAAGGTTTCTAGGTATATCCCTATCCTAGATACAAATTAACTATAATTATTAAGAGAAAATAATGCTCCTTATGCCCCACGTTCTATCCTCTTATTCCTCTCCCACGTTCAATTCGGACAATTTGTTTATTTCAATGGTGATCAGACATGAAATACGAAAAATAAGAACATAACAAAGATTTACATGATAGTCAATGTCAATTTCATAAAAAAATCAATAAATTAAAGTTATCTTGTAGCCACAACCCTAGAACTAGGGAAATTACCTACTCATAATAGTATTTTCGATCAAGCAAAGTTTGAATATCATAAATAGATCAAAAGTAAAAGTGTTTAGGAATGAACCCTAAAAACTGATGAAATAGCTCTCCAAAACACCGTTCTTCGAAATCCAAAAAAAAGAATTTTTAATAAAATAAAATCTGAGTCTATTTATAATTAAGTCAAAACGGCCAAAACTGGCATCTAGGGGTGCGACTTGGAGGGCTTGTCAGAACCTAGTTCAAAGACTTCTTCTCTTCTCTGCGACGTGGGGTTATCACATACCATTTTGTCCCCAATGGTTAATTTGTGCACATAGTTCGCACTCCCTCTCCGCGATGTGGAGAGGCTATGGACTTCTCTACCTCATTTTCCTTTCTTGAACCAAAGGTGAAATCCCTCTCCGCGACACGGAGAGGATTTGTATATCCTTCTGAATCTTCACTGCTTCATTCTTCTTTATTGCTTCTCTTCAACTTGGATCTTTCGTGTTTCCCAATGCCCATTTCAGTGCTAGTTTCTTCATTTAAGCTCACCTACACAACTAATCATATAGGTTAGTATAAATGAGATCAAATGACCCAATACGACTATAAATAAATATGAATTGATTCCAAACTTGGCTTAAATATGGATATTATTCGGTTCCAAGGCATATAAATACACCCAAGATCAGTATCAACTTCTTAAACCTCAGCCACATCTCATGGATTGGTTCACCTTCCAAGCATTTGAAACCTTGGATGCTATCTCTACGTGTCATCATCCTTAATGGGGGGAAAGAATCTCACATGGAATGTTGCGGTAAGCTCATCCCAAGCGATGATGGAATCCCTCAATAACTCAGGTAACCATTTGCTAGCCTCACCCATCAACGAGAATGCGAACAACCTAAGACATACTGATTCTTGTGATATGTTCTTGAATGAGAACGGGCCACAAACGTCCACGAAGTTTCAAATGTGCTCATGTGGATCTTTGTGAGCCAATCCTCCATATAGACCTTTCATTTGGAGGAGCTGTAACATTATGCTAGTAACATGGAAGACAATATTCCCTTCAATTGGAGGTAGATGTATTGCACCAACACCACCCATTTAGATTGGGTCATTAACATCATTAAGACTCCCAATATTGTCTTGGTGGCCCACTTGGCTACCATTACTCTCGTTTACGCTCATCTCTTCTTCTGTACAACACAAGCAGCACAAAACAAAAACTAATGTAAGTCGATTCAACTACAACCAAAAAAGATCACAATTAAACTTCAATAAAAGAATTTTAAACAACACCACTCCCCGGCAGCAGTGCCATTTTGATTAACGTTTCGAGAACACCTCATCCAATTATTGGGGTCTCAAACAGTGCTACACAAGACTCAATCATGAATGTGCACAACAAGACTCAAGTTACTCATGCAAAGATCAATTGTGTACTCAAAGATTCAAGTTGTGACATATCATTACCAAAGATTCTCATGTTCGCAATACCTGCTACTTGTGCAAGTTCAAGCTTAACAAAAAGTATCTAAAAGCCCTCATGTAAAGAATGATTCCATATTCACATATAAAGGTTAATCAATTTAAGATCAGGAATCGGATGCAACGCTCACACTTAAAAAGAGGATCACAATGCATGTTTTCACCCATAGGTTTGCCCTTATTTTCCAATTAACTTTCGATTTGGCTTACTCAAGATCAAAAAGGTCTTTTCTAAGGCTTGTAATGGGGCAGAGTTCAAATGTATGGTCATTTAGGCTCAATGACTTCATCATCCCCGTGATGTGTGGTGTTCACAAAACGTCCTTTTTCTTTCCCTTATCTCTTTTTCTTCTAGTGCTTCTAAGTCATCCTTTTATACACTCTCTATGAATTGCTTGGAAACCCAATTCCTTTTAAACTTTTTTATTCCACAACTTTTTTTTTTGAAGTGTTTCCATTTTGTCTTGCAATACCATGGGTTAAGGGATACTTTTCCTGCACTTCTTGACTTCTCAGTTTCCTACAAATCAAGAGGATTATAGGTAGTGGGTCAATTAAGGTCTAAGGTTAGTCAAAGTTCTTCCAAAGAAAGGTAAGGCTCAAAGGATGTTCAAAAGGGTTTCACACGCGCACCGGTAGGCCACAAAAGAGGTATATGTAAAATTTGGTTTACACTCTTTAAAGTTTCCTAAGATCATTTCAAGAGCACACCTTTCTAAATCAATCAGACTAAAGGGGAAAATTTTGGGTTTATTCATGCATGGTTCAAAGTAAGCTAATCACACAAGACATCGACACTTAAATCAAAAAAGACTACATACTTTTGCTAGTGTTTAACGGTCATTACAAGAGAATCAATTTGATAAATGACTAATCACAACGAGATGCAAAGAGTTTACATATTGTCTATGCAACTTCATTTGGTCTCGTCATAGCCGTGCATTCATTTTTGTTCAATTGATAGCGCTATTCAAGTCATCAGTATTGATCAGAACTGAGAGTAAAATTTTGCAAAAGAACAGTCACTTTCAAAACACGAGAGGTGGCAATATTTTTCAGAAGGGTCAACATTATCAAAATCATTTTTTGTAATTTAAAATAAAAGGAGCCATAAGCTTAAACATCCATAGAAAGTAGATAAAACACAATTTTAAAGTAGAACAGCCCAACTATACACACAAAACACAACTATGAACACAAAAGGTGTGGGCCTCACCCCACCACAATTAAAAAGCGTTTGTCCTCAAATGCAAATAAAAGTGTGTAAAAGTAAAAATAAATAAGATAGAGAGAGAAGTAAAAAGAAGTCTTGTCTATGTAGTCTCTCTATCTATCGGGGTCTAAATATGGGAATCAGTTCCCGATACATCTATTTGGTCATGGGTCTCAGTACTCGGAGTAGCGTCATATGAACTAACAAAGCCAGATCCGCTAGAAGCAGCTATGGACATCTCAGTCGGCACTGTCTGAGTTGCTGACCGCACAAACATCTCCACGAGATTTGACAAGTCTCTGAATATGTTGTCCTCTTAGCTTTTGCTCACTACCTCATCGTGCAATGCTATCTGCTCCTCATCGGTCTCTGTCTCTGACTTTGCATGTCCTGCATCATCCCTCTGCATATCTCCGGTACCAGCCGGAGAAATCCCTGAAGTCTCAGGAGTATCCTTGTCATCTGCTCCCTACATTAGTGTAGTGAAGTCGGTAGCCTTCAAATAGGCTACTTCCTTTTTCAACTCTGCTCTTTCAACTTTTAATGCTGAAACCTCAGGTGTCTCCCCCTGTCTGCTTTCACAAGCAGTGACTTTGGCAGTTAGATCATCAATAGTGGTCCTAAGGGAGGCCAGTACAGTCAAGACGACACTGTTAATCATCCCTATGATGGATCTCTCCAATCGCGTCGCCCTCACATTTGTTGAATAGGCTACTTGCCCCATCTTCAGGATCATGGCAGGAGTGATCCTGGTGGGATGAGAGGAAGAGGATATACCTGGAGTCTGTGAAGGAGAAGAAGGAGCGAGTATACCTGAGGCTCCAAAGCTGGAGTAGATGAGGTTGCCTCTGCTGGCAATGAGTCAACATCAACCTCTGGAGAAGTATCTGCTAGGGCTGCTCTCCTCCTATCAACCTTTTCTCGTGTGAACTAGGCCTCTATACACCGAATATCGGTGGAAGAAGATAGGGTGACCTCTATATTGCTGGCAGGATTCTGAGGTACTCCAACACACTGACATAACTCGGTGATTAGAATAGGAAAAGGCAGAGATGTCTGTGTCTGCTTGGCTCTCATAGCCATCTCTTGTAAAAACCATCAGTTCCAAATCGATCCACCTCTTAGCAATGATAGACTCAAGGCAAGCCGCCTTAGGATGATGCATAATGGATTCTTTCTGGGAAGGCATGATAGTGTTGTTGATGAAACCAAACCAGTAATGAGAGGCAATATTCATAACCCTCTTCTCAATCGGTGCTCCTACATTCATCCCCCTCGAGGTGCTGTTAGAGATCGTTGGAGCTAACCAACCCTTCAAATCATCCAGGGATGGAACAATAGGCAAACCCTTGTAGGGAAATACTGAGTGCAGCGGTTCACCTAATACAACATTAATATGATCGTTGTGACACTCTACCTCCTTGCCTCTAACCATAACCGACTTCACCGGTCGGAACTCACTAGCCTTCTTATTCTTTGGGACCAACTCTCCATATGCTAAGTAGATTCCCAGACCCAGGAAGGAATGTAGGGACCCCGTGGCCTAGTAAACTGCTCCTATTCATGATATTTGAGTATGTCAAGCACCTTAGCGTGCTTGCCTTCAAAGCCCTCTACAGATAGTAACTTTTCTTCTAGAATGGTTCGCAAACCATCGCCTTTTAATCTGTTTAGCAACCTAGGTGGAGGTGGAGCTACGGGGATTGTAGGGGCCACCAAAGGTGGTGCTGGAGTTGGCACTGATTCAGTGGTAGGGGTAGTGGTAGCTAAAGGGATTTCGGTAGAGTGGGTTGAGTTCTAACCCTGAGTTCATCCTTTTGATTCATCAAAGGTTGCTCATTCTCTCGCTCAGAAAAGCTGGTTCAATATTTGTGCCCTTCCTAGCTATGTGCTTTTTTCATTTGCCTTTATCTCCTGGTTGAAGGTCATCACTTTTTCTCTTTGGAGGGTTTGATCTTTCTTCATTGATCGTAATGCCTTTAGCCTTTTTTTGTGGTTGCTCGGTTAAATTGGTGCGTACCATATCTGGAAAAGATCGAGAAAGGATAAGAAAACAACTTAAATTCAGGCACAGTGACTTTCTCTGCAGATAGATTTGCCGATCAAGTCGGCAAGTCGTCGAACAAATTCGGTGAACTATATCGGACTCGCCGATGGATTGGCTAAACAATTAAGGCAAGTCGGAGATAAAAGAGTCTTTTTGGCGAATCCCTGACTACTTTTGGTGAGCAAGGGTTTGTCCACTGAAAGTTACAGAGCATAAGGGTCTCAGGGGTAGCATATAGAGAGCGATCAAGAGTATTTTCGGCGAGTCACCGAGTGCATTCAGCGACCTATGGCTTCTCGCCGAAAGGTACAGTCTCATCCAATTTGACCTCATACTAAGGGCGAGATGGAGACATTAGGCTAACCGCCGAACGATTCGGCGAGCTCAACCCAACTCGCCAAATGGTCCAACGTGCCCATTTTCAATCCATCTTCTCAAATTCAGTCCCGCGAACCCTGAAAGAAAAATCAAAGCATGCACTAACAAAATTTGAACAAGACCCATACTACCCATTACCCCGAAACACTCAAATTTCTCCCGGACTTGCCACACTTAGCCATCTGACGATATTTGCTCTTAAGAGTGGTGTCACTCTCTCTATCATTGAGAATTTTTTTGACATTTAGCAAAAACTTGGGCTACTCAGACTTCACCCAAACAAGCAAAACAACATGCAACCATGACCCAACTCATAAAAAAAAGCACTAAGATTACGAGCATTCAACAATCAGATAACACAAGAAAGAATTTCTAATTAAAATAGGCATGTAATCATTCTAATCCTATCCGAGAGGCCTATCACACATCACTAAGATACAATTATCACAAATGACCACAATTTTAGGGACTAACCTTTAATGCCGATCAAATTTACTTTTGAAATGCTAGGAAACAAAGAAATCCAACCCCAAGCACTAATTATCAATTACTATACTAATGGTAAGAAAAAATCTAGGAAATAAAACCTTTGGTGTGGTTTTGAGGAGTCTGAAACGAGGGAAAAGGAGGAGTTCAAAATTTTTGACCTTCGGCCTTTATATAACCATTCAGTTCTTGTCCATTCGGCGATGTTAGTTGCACACGCCGACCCACTCGGCGGAATGCCGAGTGGTCATTTATCCCACCTTTTCTATAAAATCATCAATATCTTAGGGGTTAAATCGGTGTACTAAGTTCAGATTGCCGAACAGGTTGGCTATTTTCGGAGCTGCCTTTCAAATTCGCCGAGTTTTATAGGCTCTGTATAGCACCTGCATTGAGCAAAACAACGAATCTAGTTGGGCTCACCGACTAGTTTGGCGACTCGCAGAATGGGACTCCTACTCACCAATTTGAAAATTTCCACATTTTCCTCATTTTAACCTGCAAATCAACACACCATTATTTATAAAAGTAAAATCCTAAACATTAAAAACCCTGGGTTGCCTCCCAAGAAGCGCCTTATTTTATGTCGTGGCACGACGCGATTCTGATCTCATTCTCTGGTATTCGGGTTAGCCCTAGTATCACTAGGTAGCCCCAATATGTCATTTGGGTGGAGATGCGGCACTGCAAAACTCAGGAGTGACCTGATTAGTTGAAGTGATCTAGAGTGGGATCTAATTATTTGATTCAACACTTCAATATTATCCTTTATTTCCTCCAACACCCGATCTTGATCAGTAATATTGTGGAGAATGGTTTGAAGTGTGTCCTCCATATGGCTGTTCTCTCTACATCTAGATTGCTTCCTCTCATGGGGGAGGTATGTACCTCCCTTGATTTTTGCACCGATTTTCCACCTCTGTTATTTTGGTAGCCAACTCGTGTAGCTGGGTTACTAGTGCGGGTAATGTGAAGTCCTTCTCGACTTCTTACTTCATCTAAACCGGGTTTCCACCATTTCCCTCATCCATGCATAGGGAACCTACCTACACCAATAAATTTAAAGAAAACAAAACTAAAAATAAGATTAGTAAACTACGATTATTGAAAGCAAAATTTGACTTAATCCAAAAACTTTCACGTAACACCACTCCCCGACAGCGACTCCATTTTGATGTTTGCTTAATCAATAACACAACTTCTGATGCAAGTGTCTACGATCGTGCAATACTATAATAACCTAACCAAGGGTTGGGGTCGTGTCCCAAGGGAGTGGGCGTGAAAATTAGTGGTTAAGCACAAATGTGCTAAAGCTAATCGTAGCTAAAAAAATTAATGATTAAAAACAATGTAAGTTAAAGGGGATGACACAAAAGTGTCAACTATCAAAGGGGGTTTTGTTACAAGTAGGTAAAGCAACAAATATAAAGAGAAAATTCAAGGATGGGGAAAAGTTCTTGGGGTGTGACCGCAATATATATTGATATAAATCATTGGGTACATGCTTTCGATAGGAAATTTGCAAGATAATAGTGACTAGGCTAAGCTTTAGATGGAAATAAGTTCCATCTCGAGCAATTTACCCCATTTCAAATGGGTTTCTCTCGGACACTCATTTGCCGCATGAAGGCCAGCCTACACCTTACCCCACTCACTTTCTCGAGCTGAGTATTAGGATATGGGACTAGGGCTCACCCTCTCAGGATGAACCTCATGTCGACCCATTTCTTAGGCCATCAGTCTAGTGATCTTGGTTTCGCGACCTCTCTCTCGAGCAAGCCAAAAACACATAGGTGGTTTTGTATTTGCAATTGAAAACCCATCAAATTAAACCACAACCACTAGGTGAAATCACCATTAAAATGCATTTAATATATCCGCAAGCAAAACCCAACAATAATATCAACACATATTTGCTAAATCACAATCCAAGAATGGGGTTTCTAGCCACATATCAAGAAATAAGAAATTATACCTAAAATGATAGAAAAATTAAATGGGTATAAGAAATTAAACCTTGATTTAAGCAAAGGAAGAAGAATAGAGAAGGCCCACTTCCAATTTAGGGAAGATGAACTCCTTCTCTCTTCAAGTCTTCCACAAAACCCTCTTCAAACTTGAGAGAAAATATGAAAAATAATGTGAAAATTACAATTCTGTTTTTACTCTAATGTCCCCCATAAAAAACTAGTAAAGAGTTTAGTATTTATCGACTTTAAAAAATAGTGTTGGCGGATCGCTCGGTGAGGTTAGTCGCGAATGCTGAATGACTCGGCGATTCACCCTTCTTTTAGTTCATCGCCGTTTGTACTTTGCCTTTAACATCTGTGGGTTCTGGATCATTGGGCATTATACTTCTGCTTCACGGAACTGATCGGCGAAGCGCCGACTGCTCCTTTCATTGCCTTTTTTATCCTTCTCCTTTAGGGCTTTGCGTATTAGAACAAAGGGCAGATTGCATCCCTTTGGCGAATCGCCAAGCATGGCTTCACCTTCTTCATTCTTTTCAGCCTTTTTGTTCCTTTTTGCGCCTAAGTGTCCCTGCTTCCACTAAAACTTCAAATACCTGAAACTTAAGTGTTTTCATCAAATATTTGGACTAAATAAGCATTTGAGGACATAATTTCTATTAAAAAAAGCCCTAATTGAGTCCAATTTGTGGACTCATCAGTATCGAGGTTTCCTAATCATGCTTTTTGATTTAGAAGTCAAATACATCAGTTGATCTTGGGCTTGTGGATACATAGAGCTCAATTAAGTTACCTATTATTATTTTTCAACTAGCTAGTTTGGAGGTGCTACTATGAAGTTTATATGCTTTTATTTAAGTTCCTTTGGAAAATCTTCTTATCTATCAGTTGAGGTGATATAGATCAATTTGAAGTCCTCTATCTATTTTTTTTCTAACCAATTACCATTAAGAGCCATGCAAAAAGCACTGACTGAGCACCACTAGGAACCTTGACAAGCTACATTTCAATTTTTGTACCTCTTGTGTGTTAAAATAAAATGAGAAAATTACAGAACCTGGAAGGCTGATGACCAAGGCAAAATGGCGATGGAAGAGAGCAAAGGGCGGATCGCCAAATGACTCGGTGAGGCCCGACTTATTCTGCCAAGTGGACTTTTAGGCTAAATTTTGGGCAACTATAAATTGGAATTTTAAATGAAATTGGAGGAGTTCTCTCCAAGTAATTGGCCCATTTTAGTGCTCGTTTTTTCATTCAAGCTTACCTACACAACTAATTATGTTAGTTAGCATATATACAACCAAAATACTCAACACGACTCTAAAATAACATAAAATGATTTAAAACTTAGCCAAAACACGAGTGTTATTAGGTTCCTAGGCATATAAATATACCTAAGATCATTCATCAAAATAGAGAGGCTCAACTTTGGTTGTTGGTGGCTGATCCTGGACCTCACACCTAGTGTGGCCACCGGCCGGTTCATGAGGTATCGATCCACCTCTCCTCATAACCTTTAAATATAATTCTTCAAGTGCTGTCAGAGGAGGAGCAAAATGGTTGGGTCTGAAAGACGACGTGATATCGCTGCTCTATTGTCACCACTATAGTCTTAGGATTAAGTTTTTCGTCGTTATCCTCATCTATTTCTAGGAAATTAGTTTTGGTTTTAAGGTTGCGATACATCTTTGTGGTCTTATCATAAGTCATATCAATTTATTCTAGTGTATCAACTGTCCCAAGCCAGACGTGTGTTTGCTGGATGGGATCTGTAATCTTAGTTGAGTATCTCCCCGATGACCTCTTACTTACACCGCTATAATGTACCTCATTTGGAGGTACAACCATCGTCCAAACTGTCACATTACTCGTTTTCTCTTTTTACCATCTTGAAAAATACAAGGATTTTTTTATTTCTTTATATCAACAAAACTCAGTGAGTATAAAAGAAAGAGGAAGAGTGGTTTATATAGTCCATCTCTGTGTGGATATGTCTGATCCACTACTTATTTACATGCCATCTGAGTTGTTTTGGAAATATATTTAATGGCGTGAAACATGAAATAAATAAATGTCTTTCCAAATTCATTATTCTTTAGGCTACATGTAAATATTTAGCCAAATATTATTAATGTACTTGCCAAATACTCCTTTTGGTCCAGATTAAGTGAATTGTTGAAATTGTTTTCATCTATAATTCAAAATAAGCGGATTTTCCAAAGTTCAAGAAGGTAATTGAGACTTTTTTTTCCTGTATTTACCTTTTTTTAATGAGTTCTTAAAACCTTAATATTTTCTAATATAATACTTATGCTGAGTTATTCACCTTGCTGAACATGATTTCACAGGGTAACCCCGAGTGGAACGAAGGAGGAGCGAAATCTGTAATACAAAAAATTGCCAAAATGTTAGAGGTAGATGTAGTGACTGCTTTAACTACACAAATTGCTGCAATGCAGAACATTATGAACACTCACTTCAACAATCTATCACTGGGATAACAGCCAGCTCAGGTGAATGCAGTCCAACAACCACTAATTTGGTGGGAAATTTATAGAGGAGGTGATCATAGTGCAGAGGTATGTGGTGCAAACCCGGATTTTGTGAATTTTGTAGGAAATGCACAACGAGGAGGCGGCCAGCAGAACTATGGAAACCCCTACAATTCTAGTTGGCATAACCATCCGAATTTTTCCTGGGGAGGTAATCAGAATCAGGCCCAAGGCCAAAATCAATACAGACCTCAAGGAAATGCACATGGGGTATCAACAACAGGCCCAATAGGAGCAACCCAATAACATGATCATGGAGGAGATGTTGAAGAAGGTCATGGCTACTCAAGCTCATTTAGCTGCTGATCTGAGAAATAACCAGCTAGCTACACAGAACCTGATGAAATAATTCGGGCAGTAGCAAAACTCATGGCCACAAGGAAGTTTTCCAGAAAACACTGATCCTAATCCCAAGCAGGTAAATGTGGTAGGTACACGTAGTGGTTTGCAGTTGGAGGAGCTGGCTCCAAAGAAATGAAATACTAGATATTCTAGTAAAGAGAGTGAACCTAAAGAGAGTGAGTTTGTTGCATAAGAACAAAGAGTGCAACTAATAGTGAAACCACCTCCTCCATTCCCTCAAAAGTTTCAAAAAACAAAAGGAGGATGAATATTTTGGTAAGTTTCTCTCTCTTTTAAAGCAAGTTCATATTAATTTGTCATTGGTAGATGTTTTGCAGGGTATACCCAGGTATGCTAAGTATGTGAAGGAGATTGTGGCAAACAAGCAGAGATTGATAGAATATGAAACTTTAGCACTTACTGAAGAGTGCAGCTCCTGAATTCAGAATAAGTTACCCACCAAACTAAAAGATCCGGGTAGCTTTATAGTTCAGATCACTATAAGGTAGACCATCTATGCGCGAGGATTGTGTGATCTAGGAGATAGTATAAACTTGATACTAACATCGTTGTACAAAAAGTTGGGGTTGGGTAGTCCTAAATTTATCACCATTATGTTGCAGTTGATAGATAGATCTGTTACTAGGCCAGAGGGTGTGGTAGAGGATGTCTTAGTGCAAGTAGCATCGTTGATATCCCCAGTAGACTTTGGGGTTCTAAATTTTCAGCCTGATCCCAAGGTTCCATTCATCTTGGGGAGACCTTTTTTTGGCTACAGGGCGTGCTATGATAGATGTAGCATCTGGGCAACTAACCATGTAGGCACATGACAAAATTGAGGTGTTTGATGTCTACAAGGCGTTGAAACTCCCAGCCATGTATGAAGAGTTGTTTGCGATAACGATGATAAATCTTCAGGCAGAGGCTCGATATATTGCATCCAAGGACCCATTGGAACTAGTACTAGTGGGAGGTGATATTTATGGGGATGCTGAGTCACAAGAAATGGTACAATTTTTGGATGTGGCAACTGTGGATTCGTCAAGAGATCATTGGGAGCCGTTAAACATGGTGTTGGGTCCTCCACCCAAACCTTCCATCGAAGAAGCACCCAAGTTGGAATTAAAAGCATTGCCAGCCCACCTCAGGTATGCATTCTTAGGTGAAGATAAGACCTTACCGGTTATTTTGTCTGCAGCATTATTTGAATCACAGGTGAAAGGAGCATTAAGTATCTTGAGAAAGAGAAAAGAAGCCTTAGGTTGGCAAATGTCCGATATTCATGGAATAAGTCTCGCGTTGTGCATGCATAAAATTTGCATGGAGGAAGGGCATAAGCCGAGTGCATAACACCAATGGAGACTGAATCCAGTGATAAAGGATGTGGTAATAAAAAAGGTGATCAAGTGGTTAGATGCGGGGATTGTGTACCCCATATATGATAGTAAATGGGTGAGTTCGGTGCAGTGTGTGCCTAAGAAGGGCAAAATGACGATGATCACTAATGAGAAGAATGAAATAATTCCCAAAAGGATAGTAACTGGGTGGCGTATCTGCATGGACTGCAGGAAGTTGAATGATACCACCAGGAAGGATCATTATCCGGTGTCATTCATTGATCAAATGTTGGATAGACTGGTGGGGCAAGAATACTACTGCTTTCTGGATGGCTACTCAAGGTATAATTGGATTGTTATTGCACCAGAGGACCAGGAGAAGACTACATTCACTTGTCTGTATGGCACTTATGCGTTCAAACTTATGCCATTCAGATTATGCAATGCACTAGCGACATTCCAGAGATGCATTATGGCAATATTCCATGATAAGGTAGAGGACTTTGTTGAGGTGTTCATGGATGACTTCTCGGTGTTTGGTGAGTCTTTTGATCTTTGTTTGACTAACCGTGATAGGGTTCTAGCAAGATGTGAAGAGACAAATTTGGTATTGAATTGGGAGAAGTGCCATTTCTTAGTTCGAGAAGGGATTATATTGGGGCACAAAATCTCAAGGAATGGGCTGGAAGTTGATAGAGACAAGGTAGAGGTCATTGAGAAATTGCCACCACTAATCACTGTAAAGGGAGTGAGAAGCTTTCTGTGACATGTTGGGTTCTACAGAAGATTCATCAAGGACTTTTCTAAGACTGCAAGACCCATGCGCAGCCTATTGGAAAAAAAAGGTGAAGTTTGTATTTGATGAGAAGTGTTTGCAGGCATATGATCTCTTGAAGAAGAAGTTGATAGAGGCTCCTATTCTGATTTCTCCTAACTGGGAGCTTCCATTGGAGCTCAGGTGTGATGCTTGTGACACAGCGATCGGTGCAGTGCTTGGACAGATAAGATGTTTCAATCCATCTATTATGTAAGCAAGACACTTGATGAAACTAAGTCTAATTATACTGTTATAGAGAAAGAGATGCTAGCATTAGTGTTTGCATTTGATAAGTTCAGGTCATACTTGGTAGGCACCAAAGTTGTTGTTTACACTGATCATGTAGCAATCAGATATTTGTTCAACAAGAAGGATGCAAAGCCAAGGCTAATTAGGTTGATATTTCTCTTGCAAGAGTTTAATCTAGAGCTTGAATATAGGAAGGGGACTGAAAACCAGATAGCTGATCATCTGTCTAGATTGGAGGACTTATCTAATGTGAGGAATGAAGGAAAAATTTGCGAAAAGTTCCCAGATAAGAATTTCTTTCCTTGGACCTTGCTCAAGTACCTTGGTATGTGGACTTTGTGAACTTTCTGGTGAGTGGTTTATTCCCTCCTAGGGCCTCAAGAGCTTGAAGTATGAGGCACGTTTTTATATATGGGAAGCCATTCTTATTTAAGCAGGGAACTGATCAGATGGGGAGAAGGTGTGTAGCTGAACAGGAAGCATTGCAAGTGTTGGAGAGTTGTCACTTTTCACCATATGGTGGACACCATGGAGGCGAGGGCACGACACTTTATATATGTTGCAATGTTTGTGAAGGTGTCACGACCCAAGTCTAGGGCTTAGACGTGACCGGCGAATGGGGAACCCGAGGGAACCCCAAACAAGCCTCATAGCATATCATTACACATCCTTGGTCGCGGAAGCAATTAAAATGACCATAAGCATACGCATAATCAAGGGGAAATTGGGACTAAGGGAGCAAGACAAAAGAGAATAATACATAAATACCATAGATGAGTCAAGCTCAAACATAATACACAACTTGTCCAACACCACCTCTAAACATGGATACTTAGCGGGGCCGAGACAAACTACCGGGCTCACCCTCATAGTCAATACATAATAAAAAGGAAAAGGTCTTATACATAACAAAAGATCATGAGCAACGTCCCAGGAATGGAGGACTCACCAATAACCTTGATAGGAAATCGTATTAGCCACGTGGAGGAGGATGGTCGAGACGGTGCTCCGGTCCCTACATGGTGACATCATGTAGGCATAGAGTATGCATTAGTACGTTTGAATGTACTAAGTATATGGGATGCAATGCAATGTAACAATGGATGGACATTATAGGCAAAATGCATAATCGTACCCGATAGATAACATATTAATGAGATGATATGTATAATGATGCTTATATAAAAATCATATTTAGTAGGGCATAGTATATGTGTAGTGAGTGACCATCAATATAGCATTTCCAAGGCCTACCACCCCTTGGAGAGGCGAAAGAGGTACAAACCCTCAATGTGGTTACCCGGGCCTACCACCCACCAGCTAGGGGCCAAGGTACAAACCCCTTGATATGGTTATACGGGCCTACTGCCCCCGTACTAGGAAACCAAGGTACAAACCCTCGATATGGTTATACGGGCCTACTACCCCCCCGTACTAGGCAACCAAGGTACCAACCCCTTGATACGGTTACCCGAGCCTACAACCCCGAGCTAGGCTTGGTCGACTCACACACCATATAGAGAAAATCATATACATGTATCCATTTCATCATCATTTCAATACTTATATAATCATCCGACTCATAGGACGTACATTGGACCTTCCATTTCATAAGAATTCTATAAATGACATTTTATCAAACATATGGTGGGCTACTTGTTCATGTAAATAAAATCATGTGTTTCAAGAGTACTAAGTCCAACCAATTTTCAAAATCTATATAAAACAGCCCACCAACAACATACATATATACATATATAACAACCTTCATAATTTGATCATGGAGGCATGAAAACCATAAACATCACATAATAATACCATTTCATGAAAATATGCAAGATAGACCTTAATAGGGTGTGTAGTAGTGATTCCATAATTCAAGAGTTCATAAATGATCATAAGGACCCATAAACTTGAAGTAAAATAGAGGATAAATGGTTGGACTTGTGGAAAGGAAGGTTTCCACAATCAACCCACATACCTCAACTTTGGAGAATTCTTGATGAAGATTGGAATGGAGAATTGCTTGAGATTGAATCTTGAATCCGGAATTAAAGCTTGGGATTCTTGAATTTGGTGGATGATCTTGGTGGAATTTTTGGAGAGGGCTTAGAGAGTGTTCTTGGATGTTTTGAAGTTAAATGACTAAGTATGGATATGTCCCCTTTTTATAAAAACGTCCCAACACTTAGAAAAAAATGAGGCGGGTGAACAAGTGTTTTCGGCTCTTTGGAATTTGCATTTTTGTCGGACAGGTTTTACGAAAACGGTCATAACTCCTTCATCCTAACTCGGAATGAGGTGAAACAAATTGCGTTGGAAAGCTAACTCATAGAGCTTCAATTTTTTTATAGTTTGAGCTCCTTCCAGTTCCTTGTGTGCTGAGAGATATGCCCTTTAAAGTTGACCCTCAAAATAGCATTTTTGCGATTTTTGAATTTTGATACGGTTGCTCTAAAATTGGGTTAGACCCATTTCCCACTCAATTTGACCCCTGAATAAGAATATGAAGTCGAATTTTCGAAATGATGCACGGATTTTGAGATATATGGAAATTACAATTTTAGGTGTTTAGAAGCACATTTTCGAGCATTTTTGGGGTCGTTTCAATATCTCCCCCCTTGGGAACATTCGTCCCGAATGTCAAAGAAATGTACATGAGAGACATAAACATGGCAAATTCAGCCCACATAAGGATGCAACAATGCACTTACACCTCATTTCAAAAACTTCAATATAGTTGTAAAACCAAAATGAACTTGTTAACTTAAGCATGAATGTATGCAATGACATGGTGGCTGAACTTAAGACCTGAGATTTTATAAAGGGCTTAGATCAATACCTTAAGCTTGAGTGGAGTGGAAAATATAAGGATATCGCCTTTGCATGTCCGCTTCGGCCTCCCAAGTAGCACTTTCAACTTGTTGATTTCTCCAAAGGACTTTAACGGAAGCCACATCTTTGTTTCTCAATCTCTTCACTTGTCTATCTAAAATCTGGATCGGAACCTCTTCATAGGTCAAGTTATCTTCAACAACACCCATAACATCAAGAGGCACGATGGCATTCGGATCACCCACACACTTCCTCAACATAGACACATGAAATACCGGATGAACCAAATCCATTTCGCTAGGCAATTCCAACTCATAAGCTACCTTGCCAATTCTCTTCATCACCTTATAAGGACCCACGTATCTTGGGCTCAACTTGCCCTTCTTACCAAAACGAACCACACCCTTCATGGGTGACACCTTCAAATAGACCCAATCACCAACTTGGAATTCAAGAGCCCTTCTCCTCACATCGGCATAGGACTTTTGGCGACTTTGGGCCGTCTTCAACCTTTCTCTAATCATCCTAACCTTCTCAAGAGCCTCCATAACTAGATCTGGTCCTAACAAGGCCACCTCACCAACCTCAAACCATCCAACGGGTGATCTACAACGCCTCCCATAGAGAGCCTCAAAAGGAGCCATACCGATGCTAGAATGATAACTATTGTTATAGGCAAACTCAATCAATGGAAGATGATCATCCCAACTACCCTTAAGTTCCAATACACAAGCCCTAAGCATATCCTCACACTCGTACCTAGACCCCTTTGAAAGGACTTCCAAAAGTGTGAAGTAAATTGAGTACCACGGTCCGATATGATGGATAGAGGAATCCCATGCAACCTTACCAAGTCATGAATATATAATCTTGCATAATCTTCCGCCCCATATGTTGTCTTTTACCGGTAGAAAATGAGCCGATTTTGTCATCCTATCAACCACCACCCAAATAGAATCAAAACCTTTTCTAGTCTTGGGTAAACCAACTACAAAATCCATATTAATTTCTTCCCACTTCCAAGTAGGAATCTCTATGTCTTGGGTTAGGCCACCCGGCCTTTGATGTTCGGCCTTGACTTGTTGGCAACTATGACAACCGGAGACGAATTTGGCAATGTCCTTCTTCATGCCCCCCCACCAATACACATCTCTCAAATCTCTATACATTTTGGTGGAACCGGAGTGGATGGAGTAGGAAGAATTATGAGCCTCCTCAAGAATTTTCTCCCTCAAACCATCAACACAAGGCACACACAACCTACCTTGGTACCTAAGGGTACCATCTCCCCTTGGGAGAAAACTTCCACCTTGCCCTCCTTCACCAAGGCCTTCAATTCTAACAAAGAAGAGTCAAGATCTTGTTTTTCTATCACCTCGTCAACCAAGGAAGACCTAGCACCATCAACAATGACCACACCACCATTACCAACCTCTTTCAACCTAACCCCCAACCTAGCCAACCGATGCACCTCCCTAGCCATTTCCCTATCACCAATATCAACATGAGCTAGGCTACCCATAGACACCCTACTCAAAGCATCCGCCACCACATTAGCTTTACCGGGATGATAATGCACACTCATATCATAATCTTTAAGAAATTCTAGCCACCTTCTTTGTCTCAAGTTGAGATCTTTTTTGGGTGAAGACATATTGGAGGCTCTTTTGATCGGTAAACACATCAACATGTACCCATACAAGTAATGACGCCAAATCTTTAAAGCAAACACCACCGCGGCTAATTCAAGATCATGCGTAGGATAGTTCTTTTCATGCACTTTGAGTTGTCTAGAAGCATAGGCTATCACCTTACCATTTTGCATTAGAACACAACCCAAACCAACTCTAGAAGCATCACAATACACAACAAATCCCTCAAGCCCATCCGGTAGTGATAATATAGGAGCGGACACAAGTTTATCTTTCAAGGTTTGAAAACTCCTTTCGCACTCATCGGTCCACTCAAACTTAGCCTTCTTTTGTGTCAACTTAGTCATGGGAGAAGAAATAGAAGAAAACCCATTCACAAATCTCCGGTAGTAACCCGCTAAGCCCAAGAAGCTCCTAATATCCGACGGGGTCAATGGCCTAGGCCAATTTCTAATCACATCGGTCTTCTTAGGGTCTACCTTAATACCATCCCCGACACCACATGACCTAGGAAGGCAACCTCCCTCAACCAAAATTCACACTTTTCATACTTGGCATACAACTTCTCCTCTCTCAATCTTTGCAACACCACCCTCAAGTGACCCATATGTTCTACCTCGCTATGCGAATAGATTAAAATATCATCAATGAAGACCACAACAAAGGAATCAAGGTAGGGTTTAAAGACTCTATTCATTAGGTCCATAAAGATAGCCGGTGCATTGGTCAACCCAAAGGACATGACCACAAATTCATAATGCCCATACCTAGTCCTAAGGAAGGCTGTCTTAGGAATGTCACACTCCCTCACCTTCGCTTGATGATACCCGGACCGAAGATCAATCTTAGAGAAGTGGCTAGCCCCTTGCAATTGGTCGAACAAGTCATCAATCCTAGGAAGAGGATATTTATTCTTGACGGTGACCTTATTGAGTTGCCGGTAATCAATACACATCCTAAGGGACCCATCTTTCTTCTTCACAAACAACACCGGTGCACCCCATGGTGATTGGCTAGGCCTAATAAAACCCTTCTCCAACAAGTCCTCAATTGTTCTTTCAACTCCTTTAACTCCGCGGGCCATACGGTAAGGGGGAATAGAAATAGGTTGAGTATCGGGGAGGAGGTCTATGCCAAAATCTATTTCCCTTTCGGGAGGAACACCGGGAAGGTCATTAGAAAGACATCAAGAAATTCATTTACGGCGGAATCGACTCTATAGGAAGGGTTTTGGACTCCACATCTCTAACCCTCACAAGGTGATAGAGACACCCCTTAGAGATCAACTTACGGGCTTTAATGCAAGAGATGAACCTACCCTTGACTACCACATTTTGGCTTTCCCATTCAAGAATGGGTTCACTAGGAATTGGAATTTGACCTACGGGTTCTACAATCAATGGAAGCATAGTATGCATGCAACCAATCCATCCCAAGAATAACATCAAAATCGACCATGTTCAACTCAACAAGATCACAAGGCAATATTTTATGCAAGATGCAAATAGGACAATTCCTATAGACCTTCCTAGCAACCATATATGCACCAATAGGAGTAGACACCTTATATGACTCATGCAACAAGTCGGGCTCAACATTAAACTTCTTGGCAACAAAGGGGGTGACAAAAGAAAGAGAGGCACCCGAATCAATTAATGCATATACATCAAAGTCAAAGATTTTCAACATACCGGTAACGACGGGGGATTTCATCGACCCCTTGCCTCCCATGCAAAGCATAAAATCGATTGTGCCTTGGGGCACCACCTTGTCGGCCCCTCTCTCCCCAAAGGAACTGCATTGGCACCTTGTGGACGGACCTCCTTACCCTTGTTGTGATTCCGAGGACAATCTATTGCCTTGTGCCCCATTTCCCCACAACTATAGCAAGCACGGTATTTCTCAAGCACGGGCCACCATGACCCTTACCACACTTCGGACATACATCAATAGGACCCATACCACCAACACCTTGGGCCCTTGGAACATCATTGGCAAACCCCTTATGGGGCGCATGAGAAGACCCTTGGCCTTGATGAAACCGGCCTCCCCTTCGACTTTGGAACTTGCCCTCAAAACGGGCCCTCTTGGCCTCATGACCCCTCCTCTTCCTCAACTTCTCCTCCTCCATTTGTTCGGCATAGACCATCAAGCGGGACAAGTCCATGTCACTAATCAACATTGCGGACCGGCATTCTTCACTCACTAGGTCGGACACACCCATCACGAATTTATTCATTCTAGATCGTGAGTCGGCAACCAAGTGTGGAGCATATCTTGAAAGTTGGTTAAACTTGAGGGCATACTCCCTCACACTCATAGACCCTTGTTTTAAATTCATGAACTCCACCAATTTGGCTTCCCTAGCTCAAGAGGAAAGAATCGATTAAGGAAAGCCGTTTTGAACACTTCCCAAGGCACCACATAGTTTGCCCCCTTCTCTTCTTTCCATTGGTTGTACCATATTTGGGCCACCCCTTTTAGTTGGTAGGCCGCCAACTCCGCCTTATCTTCGACCTCATGCCCATGATAGCTAATATCTTGTGGACTTCATCAATGAACTCTTGAGGGTCTTCATCTAACTTAGACCCATAGAATTCGGGGATTCATCCGCACGAAGTCTCTCACCCGAGATGCCGGGGGTAGGAGCCTCGAGGAACTTGGGCCCCGTGGTTGGCTTGATTAGCCATAGCTTGAGCAAATAAAGTAAGGGCATCCCGAAGATCCCCATTGGTCGGTTGTTCCTCGGGTGCGCGGGCTCGTTTTCCTCTTGTATTAGGCATGATCTAGCATAACAAAGAACAACCGTTAGGGAAAAAAAAACTTAATTCAACTCTACCGCACGACTTAGAACATGAAGAAGGGAAACATTTCCTAAAACGTCTCATAGCCTCCTACTCATAATTGTGGTGCACAACACAACCATGAATCGGACTCTAATCAACGCGGTGTGTTGGACTCCGAGGATCTATCAACCTAGTGCTCGATACCAAGTTTGGCACGACCCAAGTCTAGGGCTTAGACGTGACCGCGAATGGGGGAACCCGAGGGAACCCCAAACAAGCCTCATAGCATATCATTACACATCCTTGGTCGCGGAAGCAATTAAAATGACCATAAGTGATACGCATAATCAAGGGGAAATTGGGACTAAGGAGCAAGACAAAAGAGAATAATACATAAATACCATAGATGAGTCAAGCTCAAACATAATATACAACTTGTCCAACACCACCTCTAAACATGGATACTTAGCGGGGGCCGAGACAAACTACCAGGCTCACCCTCATAGTCAATACATAATTAAAAAGGAAAAGGTCTTATACATAACAAAAGATCATGAGCAACGTCCCCGGAATGGAGGACGCACCAATAATCTTGATAGGAAATCGTATTAGCCGCGTGGAGGAGGATGGTCGACGGTGCTCAGTCCCTACATGGTGACATCATGTAGGCATAGAGTATGCATTAGTACGTTTGAATGTACTAAGTATATGGGATGCAATGCAATGTAACAATGGATGGACATTATAGGCAAAATGCATAATCGTACCCGATAGATAACATATTAATGAGATGATATGTATAATGATGCTTATATAAAAATCATATTTAGTAGGGCATAGTATATGTGTAGTGAGTGACCATCAATATAGCATTTCCAAGGCCTACCACCCCCTTGGAGAGGCAAGAGGTACAAACCCCTCAATGTGGTTACCCGGGCCTACCACCCCCGAGCTTTCTAGTACAAACCCCTCGGCATGGTTAGACGGGACATTAGGCAACCAAGGTACAAACCCTCGATATGGTTATACGGGCCTACTACCCCCGTACTAGGCAACCAAGGTACCAACCCCTTGATACGGCTTACCCGAGCCTACAACCCCCGAGCTAGGCTTGGTCGATTCACACACCATATAGAGAAAATCATATACATGTATCCATTTCATCATCATTTCAATACTTATATAATCATCCGACTCATAGGACGTACATTGGACCTTCCATTTCATAAGAATTCTATAAATGACATTTTATCAAACATATGGTGGGCTACTTGTTCATGTAAATAAAATCATGTGTTTCAAGAGTACTAAGTCCAACCAATTTTCAAAATCTATATAAAACAGCCCACCAACAACATACATATATATACATATATAACAACCTTCATAATTTGATCATGGAGGCATGAAAACCATAAACATCACATAATAATACCATTTCATGAAAATATGCAAGATAGACCTTAATAGGGTGTGTAGTAGTGATTCCATAATTCAAGAGTTCATAAATGATCATAAGGACCCATAAACTTGAAGTAAAATAGAGGATAAATGGTTGGACTTGTGGAAAGGAAGGTTTCCACAATCAACCCACATACCTCAACTTTGGAGAATTCTTGATGAAGATTGGAATGGAGAATTGCTTGAGATTGAATCTTGAATCGGGAATTAAAGCTTGGGATTCTTGAATTTGGTGGATGATCTTGGTGGAATTTTTCTTGGATGTTTTGAAGTTAAATGACTAAGTATGGATATGTCTAAGTATGGATATGTTTTATAAAAAACGTCCCAACACTTAGAAAAAAATGAGGCGGGTGAACAAAGGTGTTTTCGGCTACCGGAATTTGCATTTTTGTCGGATAGGTTTTACTTAAAACGGTCATAACTCCTTCATCCTAACTCGGAATGAGGTGAAAAAAATTGCGTGGAAAGCTAACTCATAGAGCTTCAATTTTGATAGTTTGAGCTACTTTCAGTTCCTTGTGTGCTAAGAGATATGCCCCTCTAAATTTGACCCACAAAATCGCATTTTTTGCGATTTTCGAATTTTGATACGGTTGCTCTAAAATTCAGGTTAGACCCATTTCCCACTCAATTTGACCCCCTGAATAAGAATATGAAGTCGAATTTTCGAAATGATGCACGGATTTTGAGATATATGGAAATTACAATTTTAGGTGTTTCCGAAGCACATTTTCGAGCATTTTTGGGGTCGTTTCAGAAGGGCTATGATCAGTGTCAAAGGATGGGCACGATTTCTAGAAGGCATGAGATGACATTGAGCAACATACTCTGTGCCAAAGGATGGGCACGATTTCTAGAAGGCATGAGATGAAATTGAGCAACATACTTGAAGTGGAAATCTTTGATGTCTAGGGGATAGACTTCATAGGACCATTCCCATCATCCCATGGCAATCAATATATCCTAGTGGCAATGGACTATGTGTCCAAGTGGGTCAAATAAGTTGCTCTACCTACCAATGATGCGAAGATAGTAGTGAAGTTCATTAGGAAGCATATTTTCACTAGGTTTGGAACTCCAAGGGCCATGATAAGTGATGGAGGGACTTACTTTACTAATAGTTCAGTGCTAAATCTGTTGGCAAAATATGGAGTGAGACATAAGGTTGCTACAACGTATCATCCCCAAACTAGTGGGCAAGTAGAAGTATCTAATCGAGAAGTTAAGCAAATCCTGCAAAAGACTGTGAATGCCGAAAGGAAAGATTGGTTGGCAAGTTAGATGATGCTTTATAGGTGTACAGAACGGCATACAAGACACCAAATAGGGACTTTTCTTTATCGAATGGTGTTTGGAAAATCATGTCTCCTTCCAGAAGAATTGGAGCATAAAGCGTATTGGGCTATCAAGAAGTTGAATCTAGATTTGGAGTTGGCAGGAAAGAAAAGGATAACGCAACTGCATGAGTTAGAGGAATTTAGGCTCCACACATATGAGAATATCAAGCTATACAAAGAGAAGACCAATAGGTAGTATCACAAGAATATTGTGTCACCCACTTTTGAGGTTGGTCAATTGGTATTGTTGTTTAATTCAAGATTGAAGTTGTTCCCCGAAAAACTTTGGTCTAAGTGGAGTTAACCGTTTGAAGTTGTGAGGATGACCCAACATGGAGTTGTGTAGCTAAGTAACAAGGATAAGATCACTACTTTTCTAGTGAATGGGGGCAACGGGTGAAGCATTACTCCGGGAATGATATGGATCGTGAGCAAGAAGTGCTTACTTTGAATGACAAGTGAGTCATGAGATGGGTCGTGTCGCGACGTTAAATCAGGCACTGCACGAGAGGCAACTTATGAACCCTTGTAATAGTTAGGATTTCTATTCTTTTGTTTTGTTATTTCAATTCTTAGGAATTAGTTAAAAAAAGTTATATCAAGAAAAAGTAGAAAAATATGAGTCGTACCATGACCAAAACTAAGGCGCTGGATGGCAGGCAACCTATCATGTTTTGACTAATGGGTGTTATGCTTTAAATGTGTAGGAAATAGGAATTGACACTGTATCCATGTCGTGGAGCTGGGATTGAATTTCACCTCGTCTAGAATTAATTTTCCAAATCGAGGCAGAACAGTATGTGCCATTTCCACGTCATGGAGAGTGCCCAAGATTTTGGTTCGACGGTAAAGTAATTTTTCCGTCAAAAATGCAGCAGGCACGTAATGGGCCTGCATCACGGAGAATGGCTATATTTTTTTATTCCTCCAGGAATTAATTTTACTATTAAGGCATAGCAGTCCGTGACCATTCCACATCACAGAGGAGGCCCCCAGCCTTGGATTCGACGAGGATTGAGTTTTACGTCAAAAAGAAAGAATCCCCATGATGCTTCCACATTGCAGAGAGGACTTTAAATTTTGAATCCTTGGGGATTGAATTATTCAGGCAAGGCAAAGGACTCTGTGACACCTCCGCATTGCGGAGCAGGTTAATGAAATTTTATGTTCATTAAAATATCGGGTTTTACCCATTTTCTTTGCAAATAACCTGACTCAATTTCCCCTTTAACCCCTAAATCCCATCCCAAAACCCCATTCTTCTCCCAAATCCTTTTCTACTTGTAATTATTTCCCTTTCCTTTTCTCCCTTATGCAAATTTTGCGACTGAATCTGTAACGCGAAGCCAACTCCAGCTACATTTCTCTCATTTTCCATCTCCCTCAACATCCCAGGTATGTATTTTCTCTCAAAATTTAGTAGTTACGTAAGGGTGAGGGTTGTGTGTTATTATATGTGCAATGGGTGATAATGGTTTTGTTTCGTAGTGAAGGTGAAGTTATGTGTGTGCTTTAGTATAGGTGTTTCGAATTCTTGAGTAGAAACAACCTCTTGTTGCTTGCATGGGTTGTGGGTAGTTCATGATTCAATGAACTCGTTGGCTTCATGTTGTTGTATTGGGTATTTTGAAGTTTGAGTAGAAATTACCTTTGATTGTTATTGGTAGAGTCTTATTGCGGGTGGTTATTTGAATATGTTTGTGTGACAATAAGTCGGTGGTGTTGGCTGGATGACACTGTTTATTAATGGATATATATTTGTAGTGTGATGTCTTAAGTAACACTACATGTTTATTAATCTATGGAATAGTGCGTGTAGGCCTCAATCATAGTGTCGAGAGTGAGTGTGTGTGACTGACATGGTGGTGTTTCCTTGGTTATATAACTGTGACACATAAGTCGATAGATTTTTGTTGAGGGTGCTGCGTGTTCTTCTTTGGAAAGTCTTAATACCAAGGATGAATCACTCAATGAACTACGTGTGAGGTGATTGTGCACTTCACTTATACTTAATTATATTTTATCTGTGGTTGTGGGCTGAATTTGATTTGGATTGCAGGTAATTATATATGGCACTCAGAGACCCAGTAAGGATGTTGCAACCTCTAGCCAGAGGAAGAGTGTTCGGAGTGGGGGAAATGTCCCACCCACACCTGCAGTACCCAAGGGCCAAACCATACGATTCAGGGTGTGAGCCTTGGCTAATGAAGGAAAAACTTGGTGGAAAAAGCATACTGGGGCTAGTTATTTCTCTGACATTTATAATGATAGGGACAGCTCGGCTTTGGAGTTTCCTAGGATACTGAGGCAGGTCTAAAAGTTACAGATGGAGTTCATATTTGCAGAAACTAAGTGAGTTGAACTTGCATATGGTTAGTGAGTTCTACGTCAACAGGGCGCCAGAGTTTTGGTCCCATTTTGTAAAGGTGCAAGTAGTGGATGTGACTTTCACTCTCACGGTTATCAATGACATAGTTGGTATGTCACAGGATACAGATCCACTGGTGCTCACATGGCTGAACATCTGCCCTCTTTACTAGGCCATTCGACACACTCTTTGCGGCCCTCAGTCTATGGTGCAGTGGACCAAACATAACGGAAAGAGATATTCTCATATCTACCATACGCACACATGCTCAGGGAGGCTCAGGTTTGGCTCAAAATAGTGATGAATTATTTGATACCTGGGTTGCATTACATGGACATCACCCGAGACAAAGTTTGTTTGGTCTACACCCTGATGAAGCCCAATGAGTTAAACATTGGGGTTGTATTGAAATCAGTAATAAGGAAGGCTCATGTGCATAAAGGGCGCATGTATTCATTTGGTGGTCATATTACCAGACTGTGTCGTGCTGCAGGTGTTTCGAAAGAGAACTTAGACTATATGGCACCACTATTCCTAGCACCGGTGAACATCACGAGGACTAAGGGGACCGACATTGAGTTTGGCCCAACCCTCACTACTGCGGAGCACCATCGCCGTGATGAGTTGATCATGGCCAGGATGTATGGACTGGAGATGTTGCGCCACCAGAATGGTTGTTAGGCTTCCACTGATGTGCAACTTGGGGAAGTACAGAGAAGATAACTGCTGAACGCCAATGCGAAGGCCCTACTTGGCATCAGTCCTGAGTTTCGTGAATCGGTGGATGATGACATCCCCATTAATGAGGAGAGACAGTGTACTAGCTCTGATGTGGAGTACGATTCTGATGAGGAGGTGGACCATGCTCAAGCCAGTGAAGAGGCCAATGGGGGAGAAGCTATGGAGGATTGATCAGGGAGTGTTTTCACCGTACCTCTGTTCTGAATTCTTGTGAATTTGTGAAGCACTGGGAACAGTGCTAATGATTAAGTGTAGGGTGAGGGTGAAAATTATCTCTGATCTATACATATTAATGAACTCTGGTAGTGTCTGTCTTTTACTTTTTGTTTTATTTTGGGTTCCTTGGAGATTGTTTTCGGTTCTTTGGCCAAGGAATATCCGTTTGAACCGTAGAAAATACAAAAATATTTTGTCTTGTTTAGGATTGAGTCAGTTGTCGTAGTTGAGTCACATTGCCCAATGATAGATGGATGATGACTGTCTTAAGGGAAATTTTCATCATTGAGTCTTAGGTTGGTATGTGCTGAATCTTGAAATTTCGAAAGGAGACTATATGAAAGCATGATTTGAAGTTGATGTATGAATGCATTTGAACTTTTTTATTTGACATTAATGACTGCAACTTAAGCTTAAATAGAACCTTGTGCATAAACTTATTGTGTTGCTGTGATTGATCCCTCTTGAGTAGAACTTGTGCCATGAGCGGTGAGGTATAATGTATCTAAGTCTAGAACTTGCCCGACATGTTATTGAAGTGAAATGAAAGTATTGCTCTGCTTAAAAAATGATAATATGCTTTCTTTTCTTTGGCATGTGAATGCTAGCCGTTTCAGAAATAATATCCCTAGTATAGACCCGTTGAGCCTGTTTGCCTTGATTTTGTTCTAACCTATGTAATTGAGCCGAATCCCTTTTATTGATATCATTAGTTTTGATCCCAAAGTAATCCCTAATGCACTATGTTAAGATGAAAATAGGGAAAACAACGGTAAGACTAAATAGAGTGGAAATGTTTGGTTTTGTACGAAAGAAAGAAAAGAGGTAGAAAAATGAGGCCCTATAAGTTCCTAAATTTTTTATTGGCCCTAGTCCCTAGGATATTATGTACTTCGACTCAAGGTAAAACCCTAAGTTGAGGGTGGCTAACCCGGAGAATACCTTAATAATGGCCCTGGTCCTTACAAGGACAATGTGCACCTTAACTCTGGAGAAATCTCTAAAGTAAGGGTGGCTATTGTTAAGTGTCAAAATAAAAAAAAATAAAAAATAAAGGGGTGTATAGAAAATAAGGGCGAGGGTGGAAGTACTAGTGGGGAAATATGCAAAAAGGAGGCAAAAGAAAAGGAAAAGAGTTGGGAATGTAGCAAGGAAATCAAAAATTGGTGCATTAGGGAGGATAAGTCACTAATTTTATCTAAATGTATCCTCCCTTACCTCGAGCCTACATTAAAACCAATAAAATTCATGTTTGGTTTTGGGAAAGGAATTATTTATTAGTGGAGATGTACATAATGGGCAAGCCTATGGTTCTCAATGCACGCATGTATGATGTCTTTGTTGAGTGAGAGCGTACTATGTTTGCAAAGTCTTTAAACTATATTCAATTTGTTGAGTTGAGTGTACAGACTATTCTTTTGAGTGAGGGGCACTTGTTGTATGGAAGATAGGTGATGTGTAATGGTGCACATGATGTTGAATGTGCTGGTTGCAAAGGGTTGTCAAGTCAATACTTAAGTGTATGATGTATGAAGGTGGGCAACACCACTTGTGAGAAAGAACATGCTTGTTTAATTGATTACAAATCCTTAAAAGGAAGTGGCAGATGCACAAATACCATAGTAGGGAGTCTAGGTCTAGGATTAGTTAGTAATTTGTTCGAGGACGAACAAATATCTAAGTATGGGGTAGTAGTCTTAGGCATATTTATATGCCTAGGAACCTAATAACTCCCACATTTTGGCTAAGTTTTAAATAAATTTATGTTAGTTTAGAGTCGTCTCGAGTCTTTTGGTTGTATATATGCTAACCAACATGATTAGTTGTGTAGGTAAGCTTGAATGAAGAAATGAGCACTAAAATGGGCATCGAAAAGCGTGAAAGGATCTAAGCTGAAAAGCAGCAAAAATGAAGAAATGAAGTCAAGTCAGATTCGTATCCTCTCCGCGTTGCAGGGAGGAATTTTATTCCAGGTGCGAGTTTGCAATTTGGGATAGAATGGTCTGTTTCCTCTCCGTGTCGCGGAGAAAACTTGATTGCCACGAAGTGAATCTAAGAAGCGTCTCCGCGTCATGCCATAGTGTGCCAGATTTGGCCGTTTCAACTTAATTATAAATAGAGAAATATTTTTATTTTATTAATTATTCTTTTTTTGGGCTTTTAGAACGACAATTTGGAGAGCTATTTTATCAATTCTTAGTGTTCTTTCCTAAACTCTTTTACTTTCGATCTATTTATGATATTTAAACATTGCTTGATCGAAGATACGATTTTGAGTAGCTAATTTCCCTAGTTCTAGGGATGTGGCTACATGATGATTGTAATTTATTGAGTTTTTATGGGTTGACATTGACTATCATATGAATCTTTCTTCTGCTCTTGTTTTTTGTATTTCATGCCAGATCATCATTGAAATAAACATATTGTCTGAATTGAACTCAGGAGAGGAATAATAGGATAGAACGTGGGGCATAAGGAGCATGATTTTCTCTTAATAATTAGAGTTAATTTGTATCTAGGATAGGGATATACCTAGAAACCATGCTTGATCATTATACAGGAAGAAATCGTAATGCTTGATATTCGGTCCAACCTATCCCCGCTTAATGATGTAGTTAGGTTGTCATTTATCGTAGGCAATTAGAGGTTGGGAGACCATAATCATATAATTAACCCTGTGATCATTGATTCAATAATTGATAAATACCGTTTAACAAGATACATTGCATGAATCTTGATAAGAGCTACTGCCCTAGACCTTACCCAATCATTGTTTGAAACCTTAGAAATTGAATCGTGTTTGTTTAGTTCTTATTTAACATTTAGATTATAAAATCAATCAATCTTGTAATCTTGATAACATTTGTGTTTCACTGAAAGTTTTGGAGAAATTAAGTTATTCTAATTGTGAGTCCCTGTGGGTATGATACCCGGCTCTTTATGAGAGCCACTTTAATACTTGAACGAACACATACACTTGCGTGTGCAATTTGGGCGCAACAATGAACTCAATCTTGGCCTTCCGTTTGCCCCGTTGGGGAACATGTGAAATAGTATTGCATATATCACATTTCTTAGGAGAAATAGCTTAAGTTTTGTTGTTAGATTATTATAAGCAAAAAATATAATACAAAAATCTTTTTTCATATCTTGTGTGATGATAGAACGAAGTAATGTTGTATTTATTTAGAAACTTAATTATGTCTTCTTCGTTGTATCATTTTTATGTCTTTTTTTCCTTTATTGAATTCGGTTATCTAAATATGTAAATTGTCTTTCAAATAACATAATTATGGTATGTCTGAATTCACAGTTAAAATAAAAGAATTTGACTCTAAAAATTTAAACTATATCAAATAAATTGGGATAGTCAAAGTATAAGTCGTCACTATAAAGTCTGAGAATATTGTAGTACAATATTAAATTGCACTACTTGACGTAGAAAACCTTGGTGGTTTTTATTATATTTTGGATTGCAATAGTAAATAATAATGTCATTTTGTTTGCATCAGTGTTTCTATTGTTTTTGCTGACTTCTCACTTATTGAATAGAAAGATGCTCCCTCCAACTCCCTTCATTTTATATGTTACTCCCTCTAGTTCGTAAATTTGTAAGGCAATGCACATCTATTAAGAAAAACATTCAAGAACATAATTTAAATTTTATTTCCATGATTTCCTTTTTTTGTAATTAATGGGTGTATTTAATTACCAGTAGCAAACATTACAGTTCAAGTTGTCAACACAGCATGCTTGGTTCTTAGTTGGATGGATCACACTATACATTACAAAAAATAAGGTTTTTAGCAAGGGGAAATTTGGTCATTTAAGTTCAAATTCAGTCGCTAAGGTTTTTAGCAAGGGGAAATGTTCTTGACTAATGATGTACATGTTTCTATTTTTCATGTTTTATTTTATAAGCTGAAGTTTGGCTGTATTTTTATTGAAAGAAACTGCAAAAGAATTAGATGTGTAGTATTTTGGTTACTGCGACTAAGAAGAGGTTTCGATGTTGTACTTTATGTTATGTTATTTGGCTGTCTATGCAGTTGTATTTTGTGAAAGACATTTGTTTATGAATTTTGAATGTTTATACAATGTTTGTTTATTAGTTGTGTTTGTTATGAATTTTCCAATTTTCCCATGTTTGGTTGGGTTAAATGTTTTGGAAAATGGCTTCCCTTCAAAACTTAAGGAAAACATTGTCCAAAACTTTCTTCCAACTTCAAATTACAATTTTTTTTGTTGTTGGAAAAATCAATTTATTTTGTCTCTAACCTCAAACCTGCTCCCCCCCCCCCCCCCCCAACCACTTCCCATAAAAAAAATAACTCTTGTTTTTTAAAAGTGTTTTTAACTTCATTTTTTTTACCCCATCCTCACCCCCACCCCCAGCCCCCTACACCACCACCCCCCCAAAAAAAATATCAAAAGTTATTTTTAAAAGATATTTCTAATTTCAATTTTTTATTTTTTTTACCCCACCCGCTACTAGCCCCCCACCCACTCCACTACCAGCCTCCTCACCCCCAAAAAAAAATTTAATTTTGTTTTTTAAAAAAAAATTTTAACTTCAAAATTTCAGTTTTTTCACCCTACCCTCGAACCCCCCCCACACACCCAACCACCCCCAACCAGTCCCCCACCCACCCCTACCAGCCTCCCTACTCCCCAAAAAATAATTTAAGTTTATTTGTAAAAATATTTTCAACTTCAAAATTTTATTTTTTAACTCCTACCCTCAACTCCCCCTCCCCCCCCCCCCCAGCCCCCCACCCACCCCCCCAAAAAAATTTAAGTTTGTTTTTTAAAAATATTTTCAACTTCAAAATTTCATTGTTTCACCCTACCCTAGAACCCCCCACCCACACCCACCCACCTCCCCTACCAGCCCCCACACCCCCCAAAAAAATTAAGTTTGCTTTTAAAAAAATATTTTCAAGTTCAAAATTTCATTTTTTAACTCCTACCCTCAAATCCCTCACCCAACCCCAACCAACCCCCACCCACCCATACCTGCCCCCTACTCCCTGAAAAAAAAATTAAATTTATTTTTAAAAAATATTCTCAATTTCAGAAATTATTTTCTACTCTAATAAAAAGAAAAGTTATTTCTCAAAAACATTTTTCATTCATAAATCAAACACTAAAAATATTTTCCGGAAAATATTTTCTACTCACCAACCAAACATGAGAAAATTAGTTAAAAATCTACTTGTTTTCCAGGAAAATATTTTCTTCATACCAAACACACCTTAAGTGCTAAAATAGGAGATGGCTAATTTTGCAATTGCAAGTATGACTATTGGATTACAATTATAGCCAAATAGAATTCAAAATATAGTCAAGTTGAGATAATTCAATGAATTAGGCTAGGAATTGAATAAGACGAACTAATATTAATTAATGAGCTCCTTAATTTTAATGAAATAAAATAATCAATCTAATTATAAAAAAATTAATTCGAAATTGCAATTATGATTTAAACTAAACTAAATTAATAAAACAAAGTCTTTTTGATATGATTTTCAAATATTTATAAAGCATATTAATTATATAAATAAATATGTAAGAACTATGTATTATTTAAATATTATAAAGATGACTAAATCCTTTTTTAAAATCTTGAAAACTATTCAAAGTCTATAAATTAATTATTCCGAATCATTTGAAATCTAAAAAGCTCAAAAATTAATTTCTATCGGGGAGGGTCAAAATTGGAAGTCAACATATATTTTCTACATGTCATGTTTACTATGTTGTGACTGCCTATATATGTTTCACTTATTGGAATAGCCGCATAATCCTACCAGTATACTGTGGTTGTGTACTAATACTGTACTTGCTCGTTCTTTGTTGAGTACAAGGCATCTTCAGAAGGTTATTGATAGACCACAGCTAAGAGATCAGTGATCGAGATCAAATTTCAAGGGTGAGCCTATTCTTTCAGGCTGCCATGAAGTCCTTCCTATTGTTTAGTCCATTTCCCTCGGACTTAGACTATTTAGATATTTCTTATGTTTGTTGGGGTTGTAATCCTTTTTCTTAGAATTGTTGCACTTTAGATGTTTTGGTACAATGACTTTCAGGTTCTAGGGGTTAAACTTCCACGTTAGTTTGGTTAGTTTTTTGTTTAAACCTTTGGAGTTTTTGGAAACTCTATATAATTTCTGCATTTAAACATGCTTCTGTATCTTTAAATATTTAGTTTATAAGTTGAGTTGCTTAGGTGGGTTGTAGTAATGGTTCTCCCATCAGAGGGTTAGTGTGGGTGCCAATCACGATGGTCTGGGTCGTGACATATGACCTATCTAATTAAAGGTGTAAGACCACTCTTTCCAATGCCACCAAGTTTGCTCCATTTTGAGTTTGGAATAAAATGTTATGCTCGTTTTAGTAAGGCCCTGTCAGATAGTCAAAATTTCACGGATTGCTATACGATCGGTGAAGTGTTTCACAGACCGTGGAGCCCGAAATGGTCCGTGAAGCCTTCCTTTTAGGGCAGTTCATCAGATTTTAAGTTAGTGTCATTTTGGTCTTTTCCCTATGTGTTTTGTGCCTAAGCTACGTCGTTTTCATCTTTATTCTAAGCCTAAACCACAACATTTTACACCTAGTTTAGATATTAGAAGGCATTAATCAGTTATTTTACATTCATTAACACTTAAAGTCTTTAGAGAAAGGTTTCAAGAGGAGAATAAGCTACGGTTTTCAAGCATTTTTCAAATTTTGTTGATTTCACCAAAACTTTGTCCTTCCAAGTATGTAAGGCTATCTTAGTGTTGGACTAGTTCATCCTCACGCCATACATCTACTTTCAAATTAGTAAAATAGTAATCTAGGGTTCTATCTTTAGATTTGAGTATTCTTGAGATGAATTGATATTGAGTTCGGAGTTCTTGAGCTACAGATTCTTTTTGAAATTCTCTTTCTAATTATTCAATTGCTATATGTTACACATTGATATTCTAGAGTTGATTTACTCATATCTATATTTCGTCATGTAACGTATTAATGGAGTATTCTTGAGATGAGTAGTATTGTTATTGAGATCCTTGAGTTGATTTGTTCATGTCTATATTTCAACATGAGCCCTATTTTGAGTTATAAATTTTGAGAATCTTTTAAAGCCAACATTTGTGTTTTAAACTATGTTTTGAGAAAGTATAGAGGAGTTTGAGAAAGAGTTTTAACCAAAATTTGAGCAAGAGTATAAGGAAACTAAGTATTTCCGAAATGTTTCATTTTATATGAAGAAATAGAGTATTATTTTGAGAAAAGTAAAAGAGTTTTCAGAAACATTGAGTACAGAGTAGTTGTCTCTTAAAGAGGCCTTTTTGAGTAATTATCATAACCTAAAGAAAGTTTTTTTTTTTTTTACATTGAGCAAAGAGAAACCTTTCTTTCTAAATGAGAAATGACTTCAGAAATTTTTTGAGACCATTTACCTCTTTTAAGAGTATAATTTGAGCAATTATCTCAAACTAGAGAAAGAGTATGTTTAATACATTTGAGCATGGGTGTGTGTGTGTATATATATATATATATATTATTGGGAGTAGGAATTAGCCGATATGGGGATGAGTTTAGACAACTCAAAATCCTCATAAATCATGCCTTGCCAACATTAGTACAAGATCATACTTTTTACATTAATCTTTATTGCTAAGTGGATCCACTTAGTTTAGAGGTTCTATACCCCGGCACGTTATAGGACAGTTCTAGCACTGTGGGAGATACGATGTATCATCACGTAGCTCATAGTAATGATTGTCAGTTAAAAATCTCCCAAGAGAGTTAAAGTTTATTTTAATATATCGCTTATAATATTGAGTTCAGAGATGAGTAAGTATTTTGTAAAAATTTAAATGATTTAACTTTTTTATTTCTTTACATTTAACTTGAGTATATTGTTATCTATTGTAGTCCTTTCATTCAGTTCTCTCGTCTTGTCTATATTGCATAGTCATATATTCAAATGTACTGATATCATTTGACATGCATGTTTTTATGATGCAGATACATGTGTTCAGAGTTATCAACATGCAGTCCATTGATATCACTCTACACTCTAAACAGTTTGGTGAGCCTTGTTGTATTCTGGAGAACATCACATTAAATTTCAGTTTAGTTGTTTTGAGGTGTCATGGGTCTTGTACCGACACCTATCTTAAACATTAGAGGTTTCATATATAGAAAGAGTCGAGGAGTCTCTCAATACTTTATTTCCTTTAAAGATGTTTTGTAAACTATTATAACTATTATAATCAACACTTTTAGACATCCGAGTTGAGTTTTATTTTGAGATCAAATTCTACCTTAAACTTATTGTTGCTTGAGTGAGTTTTCCTCTAAGTAGTCAGTCAGACCAAGGGTTCGCTTGCGGATCAGAAATAGTTCTCGAGTGCCGACCACATCTAGGGTGTAGGCTCGGGGCCTGACATAACTATCCAGAAACATGGACCCTTTTTAAAAAATAATAATTTATATAAATATGAAATTATAAAAGATTTGGACTTATTTTAATTTGATATAGAGTATTTAATTAATCTAATTTTGTACCTTTTAGTTTGTGGTGCTTTCTTTTGTATTTGTTGGTGTCAATTACAATACTCCTCTTTTAGTTATAGATATAGGTCAAGATGACTGAATCAAGTTATATCTGAAACATTAAGATGGAGTTTTTATACGTTATACCAATGAACCAACTCTAATTTTGAGTTCCAAGAAGAATTAAAGAAAATTCATTCAAGTCATTCCTAGGTTCTTCTATGTTTTGGGTCAAACTAAAATGACCATAACCTTCAGTACATGATGAGTTAGGTGGTCCAATAGATATCCAATGAAAGATCTTCGAATTATCTTTCCAACTCCATCGAGTTTGCTAAATTTCGTGCTCGTACAAGGGAGATGCCCGTTTGAAGTCGGGCTGTCCAAATAAGGAAAGTTATCCAAAAATAGTACGGGGTATTTGGATCTTTTCCTTACCCAATCATATTTAATTCATTTTTAGTAAGGTTTTAAGGGTCGAATCCTATTAGGTTCAGTTTTATAATCCTAATATACGCCTAGGGTTTTAGTTTAGAGTTTAAGAAGAGAAAAGAAGAGAAAAGAGGAGAAAAGAGGAGAGGATCAAAGCGTTAGTCGAGTATCATGTTTTTCCATGGGTTTGATCCCTAAGAGGTATGTAAGCTTCCATAGTGTTGGGTTTGTTCTCCCACACGCCAATCATGTTATTTCAGTGAAATTTCATTCCCAAAAGTTGAAGGAGAAAAGGTTGTAACCTAGGGCCAGTTGTTCTCTCTTCTCTTCTGCGAACTATGTCGCCTTGAAGAAAATCCATGATAGCCGCATCCTTTCCCCAACATATGGCTGTGGGAGAGCCTAACACTAGTTCTAATCTAGAAGCAACTTATGCCACATGTCTAAATTCAGTCCAAACTGGACAAAACTTGAAAACAACAAAGCTGTAATTTATAGACATCATTCATGGAGAACCTACAATTACATTTACAGTGGAGGAGATAAATCAATACACTATGGAAGAAGGTCTACATCAAGCTCTAGTTTTCAAGTTTTCACAGGATCCAATCAATATGCAAGAGGTACGACAGTTGTTGCCTATACAACTAGGAACTCAAGGTCGTTGCCTTGTCAGATGGCTTGCACGTAGATATATTTTGGTGAGATTCGATAGATATGATGATTATGTATTAGCTATAGCTAAAACTGTTCAGTGCCTTTTGTACAATGGTTTACGAAAGCAATTTAGAGTATTTCCATGGATAATTGGCTTCAATCCAAAAGAAGAGACATCAAGAGCTTTTGTTTGGATATCTTTTCCTAACTTGCCGCCAAAGCTTTTTGCAAAACAATCCTTACTGTTAATTGCTTCAGTTGTTGGTAAGCCAATAGCGATTGATAAAGCCACTCAAGATAAGTCGAGACCTAGCATAGCTAGAGTTAAAGTCGAACTTGATTTGCTAGCAAATTTTCCACATCGAATGAGAATTCAATATGTCGACCAGAAAATAGGAAAAAGTGTGGAACAATTTCAGAAGTTTGTGTATGATAATATGCCGTTTTATTGCAACTTTTGTAAGCACCAAGGCCACAACAAAAGTGAATGTCAACTATTATTGGGAAATAATGTAGCAAGAAACCAAGAAGAAGCATCACAAGTAGGCTCTGAGATAGAAAAATATCAAGGTGATCTTGAGAAATATTAGATGAAAACAGGGCTGAAAATAAATCCCTTGTGGTTGATAAAAGTGGTGTCCATGATCAGGTAGTTGTGGCACGAGATTTGGAGTGCCAAAATAAAGAAAATTTTGGGCAACTCTTTGGCAAAGTAGTTGCGCACGAATAAGCTTCAGGGGATCAAAGTTTAACCACTATAAATACTTTGGTCCTAGAGTCATAAGTTGATTTTGGGCATCAATCAAATAGCAACACTATTGAAAACAAAAGTGTTACTGGTGCGAGACTTGGCATTAAAAATGCCAGAGAAAAGCTGGTGTTTTGCAGATTGATTCTAAGAGTGTTGATGATATTCATTCATCAGGGAATAAAGTTGGAGCTATTGAAACATTGGAGAAAATATTGAATGAAAATCACCTTTCTTTGACTGCAAATCCTACTTTAGTTCACATTGATGATGAGGGCCAAAACAATCCAGCTACAATCGTGGTGTCGACAATAGATGATGGGCATCAACTAAATGGAACCAGAGGTGATGTGGTGCTTATTGGAAAATCAGGACATCCATTGGCAACTAACACAACCATTGATTTGGCATTAGATCCCGTAAATGCAAAGGTAGTGGCAGATGGACCGCAACATAATGCTCGGGGTGTTAAAACTATTGAATGCTTGGTTGACAACATGATGCAGCAGGTCGACAATGCCAATAAAAAATTTGAAAGTGATGTTGAAACTAATTCAATTTCCTTGATGAATGCCAAGAGTACAGGTGGGGGAGTGGAACTGGTACATGAATCTAATTGGGTTACAGTGACGAAGAAAAAATCTCCAAGTATTGGAATTGGTTTGCCTATTAGTAACACAGTGCAACAAGTTGTAGATAGTCAAACTATGAATTCTGGTGCTCGAGAAATTATTCCACAATAGGTCATGTGTTTTAACACTTTTGATGCTCTTACGAATAATTTTGTGCATGAGATCAATTTATCTCAAGTTAACTCTACAAATGAATTAGTTATTTCTAAGGAAAAACAATGTGCGACAAGTACTCTGAGATGGGTAGATATAGCAGATGAAGAGGAGGAACAAGTCACTTCTCCTCCTATGCAAAATAAATTGAGCCCAACAACTCTTGCTTTGTGCCTACTAGTGCCAAGTTAGTAACTCCCCCGCAAGGTTTGTCACCTTCAACAAATGTTGCTACAATCATAAGTGATCATTTCGTGAGTTCTAATAATGAAAAATTGGTTTCACTTGCACCAATTAACATTAACAAAAAACTTCAAGTTAGTGGTAGTAGTACTTTGTCCCCAAATAAGTTTGCTAACCTAGATGATGAGGACATCTCTGAGGAGGGTGAGGAAGGTGAGGAAGAGGAAATGTATGATTATTGTTTTGCAATTGCAGCTAGGAATGCAAATATTTCTCCTAGGTAACAATGCAACAAAAAAACGAAGCATGAAAGAAAGCATAGTTCGGATGGTAAAGTGACTGAGGAATTTGTTCCAAGGCCACTACAGATGCGACTCACAAAGCAAAATCATATCACTATCAACAACTTCAACACGATTCAATAAAGCCAAGAAGTGATGCACTATCAAGTGTTATTGGACAGATTTGAAGAAGAAGACAAGAGAAACATATTTTAGGTTCCTTTAGAAGGTCAATCTAACTTGTTTAGTTCATACATTTGTAAAAGGAGGTTTGAGGTTGATAACTCAAATTTCTCCATGGCATTTATGATTTTTCATTACTTAAGAATCGTCACTTGTAATATCATCATAAAGTGTATTATAAACTTTGTGATGATTATATAAAATCAAGTTCTATCTAGCTCGTATTTTCTTCATGGTTGTTAATTAGTAGAGGTTAGGTACCTCATTAGGATTGGTAAGGTAAGGTCTAGCCTCCCTTACTTGTACTTATGCCTATTGAGATTTTTTTATGATTATTATTAATAAAAAGACACTAGACCACTGTTTAGTGGTATACAAAAAATGTTAAAGGATTTAAGTTCTTGATAGGTGTTCTTGAAGTTCATTCTAAATCTTGTTTTGTCGGGGTTTTGATGATTTCTTGAGATGAAAGTTAGTGTTTTGAGTAGATTAGTGTGTACTTAGGTTGGGTAATTGAATCTAAGGAAAATTTGAGAAAAGAAATCGATTAAAAGCGATTTAGGATCAGTAAATGAGAGACAAAATTTGTGTTTGTTCTGGGGGAAAGCTGGGGCGGCGCGCCCCAAAAGTGCACCCATATGCAGCCTCTGAAGTTTGGGGCTGGCACCCCGCGCCCAGAATGCGCTAGGGTCGCCTACCCCCACTCCCTTTTTGTCGGTTGTCCCGTTTGAGCTCCTTTGAAGTGTATCTTCACCCCTTTTGATTCTAAACACTCTAAACTACTTCTAAACACCTAGAAATTATTCATAACATGAATCATAACCTTGAATTCATAATTCAACTTCAAGGTAGAGTTAACCTTATAAGTCGAGTAGTCTTGAGATGAGAAGTATCTTTGAGTCCTCAAGTTGAGTAGTTCATGCTCATAATTCCGCACGAACCCTATGAGTCGAGAATTCTTGGAATTAGTAGTATCATTGAAGTTCTTGAGTTCCGAGTATTGAGTTCTATTTATGGTTATTGAAAACCTTGAATTGAGTCATTCACGTCCATAATTCGGCATGAACCCTATTTCAAGAAGTCTTTTTAGAAATTGTTTTTAAGATTTGAGAATTGAGTTGAGTCGAAGTAAAAGTGAAGTTCTTTTCTTCAAAAGATTATATGGGAACTAAGTAGTCCCAAGAGTAAATGTTTGCACATTTAAAAGAGGAGGAAATTGAGCTTTCCAAAAGATTTTTGAGTAGTTTGAGTAACATCTCTTTATAGAGAGATTTTGAGTAATAACACTACAAGAAAAGTGTGGATTACTTGGAGATTTTCCTAGGAATTGTATACAAAAATAATCCAATGGTAAAACCTTCCTAGGTAATTATTTCTTGCGAATTTCAAAATCTGCAAGTAATTTACCTAGGGATTTATATTTCGCATGTAAATTACTTGCGGATTTTCTTGCAAAAAATACTAAATATATCTTAATTTTTTTTGGTATAAAGTAACAAAATAGGAATTTTCTTACAATTTTTTTCACAAATATAGCCACATGAAAGTATTTTAATAAATTTTTAAGAAATTTCTTTTAAGAAATATTAATTATTATTCATAATTAATTATTTAGTTTATATAACCTCATACACATATACACCTCTTCTTGGTTAGAGACCCGTATTTATCCACTCATTACACATACACTCCTCTTCTTTATTACCTATATTAAATACCATTGTCTACCCATATTAAATGGTTAACCCTTAATCCCAATCCCAATTACCTATATTAAATACCATAAATGCTTCACTCTCCCATTATTCTAACTTTTAGCATTATATATGCTAATATCTTAGGGTCTTCCATCGATCTGGTACAAGAAGTACCAAAGATATTATATTACTTTTTGGTGTTCTTCTCCGATTTGATTAATTTTTAAAATTAAATTAAATTAAATTAATTAAATATTAAAAATACAACTTTAATATTCATAAATTACATAAAAAGAACTATAAAGTTATCTCATATTAATATGGTAACGAATTATATCTTAAAATATTAGCTAAAGTTCATGTGATTTAACTCTTAAAAAATGAAACATGAAAATTATTTATATATTTAAAATAAATCATTGCCACACAACATATCATGAAAATTTTATGCTTATACTTTCAATGAGATAATATCATAACTAAGCATATCAAATATAGAAAAAATTTAAATTATACGTACAAAGTTATTATAAATAAATAATTGAAAATATAAATTTATTTATAAGTTTAATGTGCAAGGAAGTTATAATCAACAATTAATAGTATATCTTATTAGACATGTGGGGTATTTATAAATTTAAAGTTATCTTTTAATAATTATATTTTAAAATACGTAATTATATATTTAGAAATAAATATCATTTAATAACTTACTATAGAGAAATTGTATAATTTTTAATGCTTGTAAAAATAATAATATATCAATTGGAAATACAAGTAATTTTTTTTATTTTTTTTCATTTTATATAATTCTATCAATGAGGAAGTAATAAAAAATAGTGCTTAACTTATATATATATATATATATATATATATATATATATATATGTTTGTTATCTTCGGTTTTAACATTCCTATTAAAATTACTCTACTAATGTTATTATAATGTTCTTTTATGTAATTTCTTAATTTTTCAAGTCACGAAATTCCTACATAAATTCTCAAAAAATCCCTTAATATTTCCCCAGATAATTAAATTCTTAGGTAAATCCCCAAATAATTTTTCAAGTAATAAAATCCCCAGGTCAATCCCCAATTATAAATTCCCAGCAACTTTCACAACAATTAATCCCCAAATCATTTCCCAAGTAATAAAATTCCTAGATAAATCCCCAATTATAAATCCCAAACAAATTTCACAACAACTAATCCCCAAATAATTTCCCAAGTAATAAAATTCGCACATAAATTTTCACCAAAATATCTCTAGAAAAATTTGTAGGATGGATTACCTGGGGATTTTTCTATGGAATAAAAAAATGATTTAAAAATATTTTTTTGGGTCATGTACCTACGAATTTAGCTAGAGATAATGTACTTGCCATTACTTTTTCCCAAGTAATATCGAAGTTCATGTTTGGCGCAAAATGACGCCAAATTTACCTGCGGAATTTGTTGGAAATATACATTTCGTAGGTAATATATTCTAATATTGAGGAATTTAAAACTTTTGCAAGAAAATCCGCAAGAAATAGTTGCGAAAATTTTCCCCAGGAAAAATTTCCATGTAATTCACAGTTTTCTTATAGTGTAAATCTCAAACCACAGAAAGAGTTATATTTTTAAATATATGAGCTGAGTATTTTTTTTGGAGCAGTATTAAGCACCGATATAGGGACGAGTTCAGATAACCCAAGTCTCCATAAACATGTAGCCAACGTAGGGTATAAAGGGTCATACTTTTTAGATTATTCCTTAATGTTTTTAGCATAGTCTAGTGTATCCACTTAGTTAAGAGGTCTTATAACCTGGCAAAGTATAGGACGATTTTGCCAGCGTAGGCGAGACGCTGTATCATCACATAGCTCATAGTGATGGTAGTCGGTTAGATTAACTCCCACATAGTTATATTATATGTTATTATATACAAATTGAGTTTTTATTGTACTCTTCAATACATTGAGTTGCTATCTACTGTTTTAAAAGCTTTCCATATATTGCATCTTTTATTGTTGCTTTGTTCTTAAGTATTTTAAGTTGAACTGTGTTTCATTGAGTCAAGTACCTTATTGTTGAGTTGAGATCTATTTCTATGAGTTGAGAACCTTATTTCTGAGTGGAGTATCTTACCCTTGAGTACTTATGAGTTGAGTAAGTTTGAGTATCCTTGAGTATTCCTTGAGTTGAGTTGAACCATGTTTCCTTGAGTTGAGTTTAGTTGAGTGAGTTTGAGAAGAGGTAAGTATGTTTCTTTGCTACTAGTTCAAGCTTATGTTTGTGTTTTAGATTTCCCCTTAAATGCTCATACATTCCATGTACTGAGCCATTTGGCCTGCATTGTTTCATGATGCAGATACATGTATTCAGGGTCATTAACAGGAGCTTTGTTGATACCATATGGAGTTCGAGTTATCATTGGTGAGCCTCCTTGCTTCCGGAGGATTTCATTTACTTTTCAATTTTGTCAAGATGTCGTGGGTCTTGTCCCAACTTCAATCTTTGTCATTTAGAGGCTTCATAGATAAACAGTAAAGTTTGAGAAGTCTGTTTCATTTATCTTATAAAATGTATTAAAGACTTAAGTTGCCTATTTTTGGCTAGTTGAATATTCTATTTATATTTAGAGTAAATCATTTGAGTTAAAGCTTTGTATTTGAGTTTCATGAATTTTATTCTGTTTAAAGCTTTTGTATGCTTGAGTAAGTCTTTCGCTTGTAGTCAGCCAGGATGAGAGTTCACTTGGGGACCAACAATGGTTCTCGAGTGACGGCCACGTTTAGGGTGTAGACTCATGTTGTGACATAAATTAAACTATTTCTTTTATTAACTGTGATTCATGCCTCGAACCAAACACACTCTTAATTAAGCAATATGTTTATGTTTTATTCTGATAGGTATGAATAATATATTCACATTTAATTTTTATCTTTTAGTACATGACTATCATTATAAAATTACATGTTTTATTATTTTTTTCTATTATCCCAACTAGCGAAGTCTCACCCACCTTCAACAAATAATGGAAAATTAAAATATTTTTCCTTTTGCTATTTGTCATTTTTGGGGGAACACCAATCAATTAACAAATATTGAATTTCATTTGCATGTTGTTTTTGATAGGTTAAAACAAAATAAAGTTTCTTCTTTACAAATATTAAATCTCACTTACCTCTTTATTGATTCTTTTTAAGAAAACCTGAAATATATTTATCCTTTGCAACTGAAAACCACAATGTTGTTATTTAAACTAGCATTACCAAACCAATAATTAAGTGTCTTAAAGCTTTTTTTATAAAAATTGCAGGTTTCTTGAATTATCAGACAACATATATACAATCAACGACTTAGCATATCCATCTACATATAACAATTAAACAAAAAACTAATTACATAATATTTAACTACGATATAGTTAAGGTAACGACATATATAGAAGGAAAATGTGTATATGCCTTCACATGTCTTTCTAATTGATCCTATCCCAATATATAGGGAAACCAAATCTTTTAAGAGAGTTAAACAATGAAATCTTCAAATTACGATAAAACTTCTGATAGAAAATGTGATATCTCCAAAATGTATATTCAATGGCTAATGTTTTTACATTTATCAATCAACTAATTAAGACCATGTATGATATTCCAAAATAAAATTATTAATTAACATAGTGTGACCACCACCATCGAGGTATCTACCACCTTCACCGTCGTTGCCTTCACTTTGGATCACACCCTAGCAAAGTGGCTAGACTCCCCACACTAAAAACAACTTCTTCCTCCTCCACCTCTTCCGCCGCCGTAAACGCTGCCTCAATCGTATACGGTAACCTTGGATATGGTGGAGACAGAAGATATGGTGGCAAAAGAGTTGGTGGAGGAAGTGGTTGTTTCAGGCGAATCTGGCCACTTCTCTAGGGAGTATACCTAGAGTGAAGCCGACGACAGTGAAGGTGGTAGATACTCCGTTTATGGAGGCTGAGGCAGTTGTGATGGTTGCTACACATGGTGTGAGGACGATCACTATGCCCGTGAATGTACCAGTGGTGGTCATTGACCAGGGTTTGTAGCCCTAATGAATTTTTAAATTGTTGCGATTAAAAAATGAAGGATTTTTTTTGTATATAGAGAGTTAGTAAAAAAAGAAGAGGAAAGTGATTTATATAGTAATTTTTTCAAAGGGATACATTTACTTTGGTCAACTAATTATTAGTCACATTTGGAAAAATATTATTGATTTTTTGACTAATAATATATATAGTCAATGCTCTAACTAGTTAGCTAAAAGGTAAAGATTACAAGAATTTTGACTAGGGAAATTCTCTTAAAGTCCAGTAAGTTTACTTACGAAAAAGAATATTTTCATTAATCATAAGTTCATAACCAATTAACATTTACTCAAATGTAAGTGAATCACTAAAAAGAGAAATTTATTAGTTTAGTTACAATTTATATAATCTTTAGTAATAATAATTTTTTTTTATAAAATAAGTAAGGTGACATGTGGTGTAAATGTGTAATTACCTTGTTCCTTCGAGTACTATTTCCTCCTGTTTTTCAATATTTTGCTTGGATAATTGATAGATGACATAAATTAAATTTAAAGGCTAATATTTAATTTATCAAAGTAAATCTTTAATCATAATTTATATAATAAATACCATAATATGTTAGGAAAAATAATTTATCTTCCTTCTTGTTTAGCTTTCACACATGATATTTATCTTTCATTCTTAGTTTAAGTTAATTTCTTTTCACATTTTTATTTGAAACTTTTTCTTTAATATCTATTGAATTTTAAATACCTAGGAGCATGGGCCCTCTTTGAAAAATAATGAACTATATTGATATAAAATTAGAAAAGAGTTGGACTTATTTAAATATGATACAGAGTATTTAATTACTCTAATTTTGTACCTTTTTGTGTGTGGTAATTTCTTTGGCATTTGTCGTTGTTAGCTAATATGCTCTTCTTTAGGTTATGGATGTAGGTCAAGGTGACTCAATCACGTTAAATTTGAAATATTAAGGTGGATTTTCAATATGTTAAACAACTGAACCAACTCTAATTATGTGTTCAAAGGGATTATATATATATATATATATATATATATATATATATATATATTCCTACCTCAGGTTTACCTGATCGATACACAATTAAGGAAAACAAACTACACATGGCTTCCTCATCTTTTCACTTGCCAATCGAACAATGCAACAAAATAAAAATTCATCCAACTGTGATTCTTATAAAAGACAGAAAAATAAATACAATGAAGAAGACATAATTAAGTTTCTAAAATAATACAACATTTCTTCTATCATCAGGAGAAATGAGAATTTTTTTTGTTTTACACCTTGTTTTTCCTTAAAAAAAACTAGAAGGGAAATTAAACTATCTCTTCAAATAATTGTGATGCATACCATACTTGGTAACAAATACGGACAGTTTCATTTGTTCCCGGAGGTGCAAGGGTGAGTTCATCATTGTGCTCATGATGGCCATGCTCATCATTTTATTAGATTTTTCTAGGTTATCCTCATTTGACATCAGAAAAAAAGTTTGGCTTAAGGGTCACAATATATCCTCGCCGCATTATCGTATACTCTTGTTGCTTCTTCTTTCATATCAAAGGTCCCAAGCCAAACATGTACCTTATGGATGAATTTGTAATATCAGGTCTATACTTTCCTTTTGGCCTCTTCCTCACACCTCTACATCAAACCTCAAGTGGGGTTACATCTGTCATCGCCATAGCTCAAACACTGTTTTCTCTCTCTACCATCTGAAAATATTGAAGGAATCTTTTGTATACGGAGAAGGCTTTGTTAGTAAAAAAGAAGAAGAGGGAGACTTGTTTATAAATTTGTTTCTTAGGGGATACATTTTATTTAATAATGAATTTACATGCATTTGAATTGTTTTAGTAAAATACATTGTACGTATAAATTGCTTGAAATAAAAAAATGACTATTCTAAACAAAATAGCAACATGATAAATCTCATTGCAAGTTCATTACTCGTTAGGCTACATGTAAATGTTTTTGAATGATATTTATTAATTTATTTACCAAATAAAAAGTATCTTATTATAAATAAATAATTGACTTATTTTCCAGAACAAACAAACAAAAATTTCATTACGGGAACCAAACACACTCTTAGTTAAGCAATATTTTTTATTTTTTATTATGATAGGTGTGAACGATATATTCACATTTAATTTTTGTCATTTAGTACTTGACTGCCATTATAAATTTACATGTGTTATTATCTTTTACTATTTTTGTCACGACCCAAACCGTCGTGATTGGTATCCACACTAACCCTCCAATGGGAAACCATTACTACAATCCAAATCTAACAACTTAACCAAATATCATGCATTAAAAGATACGGAAGCAGGTTTAAATGATAATAAAAATGGAGTCCCTATAAACTCTAAAGGTTTAAACAATTAACTAACCAAACTAATGCAGAAATTCAACCCATAGAACCTGAAAGTCATTGTACCAAAAATCTACTAACGACAAGTCTAAGAATAAGGGGTACAACCCCAAAACTAAGCAATACCTTAAACAAATAGTTTGAGTCCGAAAATAGTGGACTTAAACAAGAAAGATCCATGGCAGCCTAAAAGAACTGGCTCAACCTTGAATCCGGTCACGCTCAATAGTCACTTAGCTGAGGTCTATCAATAGCCGCCTGAATATGTCCTGTACTCAACAAAGAACAAGCAAGTGCAGTATCAGTACACAACCACCGTGTATTGGTAGGATCACGCGGCTATCCCAATAAGTAAAACACATGCAAGTAATCACAACATTATAATACAGGCATATACCGAACATATACAATATTAGTCATCTTTTCATGATCAATCTAGCATTCCACGTTCTCAATAATACACATTAGTTATCAATTTAGAGCAACATACAATGTTCCAATAGCAATCATCATTAGATATGAACATAATCATCACAAGTAGATGCACAACACAATTCAATGGTCCTCCCACGGAATCTAATTCAATGGTCTTCTCATGGAACCCACACCCAAACTATTAGCATACCGAAATGTGGTACCCAATCCAATGTTTATGTTAGAATGTGGCAACCGATCCCATAGTTATGTCGGAACGTGGCAACCGATCTCATGTTTATGCTGGAACGTGGCAATCGATCCAATGTTTATGCCTAAATGTGTCAACCGATCCAATCAACAAACCACAATCACAATCATAATGTATATTCTCACAATCATACAACAAGAGGTCATTCATGCCATACAATTATTCAACTATCCTCATTTACGATTAGTGTGATCAATAATGCAACATTCGCATACATACATGCATTATAATGAGCAATTACAAACATATATCACACCAAAATGAAATAACAACCATCAGCTACCTCAAATCCAAACTTGAATCCCCTAAGGCACTAAAATCTTCCTTTTCAGATTCTTCTCTCTTGTTCGTGGGATAAAAATATACAATTAACGCAAGGATCAACAATCAAAGGTCTAATTATCCTGATTATGACAAACCCAATAACCCTACACCAAACCCAAGATCCTAATACCCAATTTAGTGCTTTTTCCGTCATTAGTTTCAGATTAAAACCCTTTCTCATTGATAATTACCCATTAGATTATATTCTACGAATAGAAAAATGGATTCGGGGGGTTAAAACCTTATCTTTAGCCTCAAGAATGGTGAAAAACTGTCAAGAAAGCACCTGGGGTCGTTCCTTAGCTCTCAAAGTCAAAAAATGCAGAATAAAATGTTTTTGGGGTTTTATTTCCAACTTAAGTCGCATTTGTCCCACTATGGCGACACCCAACCCGCCACAGCGGCCCCGCCCTGGCGGCACTAATCCAGCTCTGGCGACTTGCACGGTAACAGTGAGCAAATTTAAGAATTCCAAACTCCCATTTCACAACACACCTTCATGCCATGACACTCAGAAAATACTCTTTCACACTAAGATCAGTTTCGGGAGTTCTACTCACCCTAATTCAATTTTGTAAACTCGTACGGGTTCCTTAACGTCTTAGCTATCTACTCATGTGATCAAAAACATAATTTGATCACCCAATTGTTACCAGATTTCTCTAGACTCCCCTGACTCTGATTTCGTCCAAATCTGGACTAGGCAAGGAAATTCCAAGTTACTACTTAAAAGTTTCTTGATCCCAATTCTTTCCCCATTGGCTTTTCTATAATTACGAGAACATGTCGTTACAATAGATACCAATTGACCCATCACTCGTCCCCGAGTGACAAACTAGGAGAAAAAGGGAAAAGCAAGAATATAGTAGTATTTGAATTCATCGATTAACTGGGGATACTTGTCCCACATACTTTCTTTGTCGACTCTGGGCTGCTAGAAGCTTAGATTGGATACTTCTCACCTTACCTTGAACATCTTTCACCAAATCAACTCTCAAAGGTTTTACAACTTCAACCTCAAACCAACTAATTGAACACCTACACATCCTCCCATACAATGCCTCAATGAAGTCAACTCAATACTCAAGTGATAAATATTGTTGTATGTAAACTTAACTACAACAAAAGCGATTCCCAACAACCACCAAAGTTGATCGTACACACGTCTACAACATGCTTTCAAGGACCTTGACACTGATGAATCCTTTAGCACTTAAGCATGATAAAATTCCAAGTCAATACTTGCTACAAATAGTAGTGAACCTGGATCAACCAACACACACTCATAATACCCAAACAATCATAGTTCTTAACAATATCTCCATTCCACAACATAAATTCCCATGAGCTTAAGTTATAGCAAATTTGATCTTTAGAAATCAGATACTCATTAAGGGATATGTCCAAGCATACAACCCCTCTAACAACAATATCGAAATGCTAGATTTAGTAATTGTAGATTAACTCTTAAGAACAGTAGAATTGGACCCAATGATCCCTATATTCAACCACACATAATCGATACATGACCTCAAAGACTAGAGGAATATTAAGATTGCCGGACAACCATAAATACGCATGGCAACTCTTCTATAAATTCTCATAAGCAAGGTGGTACATGTAGAACCACTAAAACACTTTAACAACTCCAAGACAACACCAATTATGTCATTCAAAATAACCAAATCTTCTCAATCTTCACACTCAACCAAGAGAACATCGCAAGATTTGGTACCCTTGATCCACCACTAGGGATCCACCCACAAAAGTGAAAACACACTAGAGCATAGCTAGTGAATCATACTCACAACACTAACAACCATCATAAACACTCTGACCATTTATCTCACTCTAAACCAACACTTTTACATGAAAACCATTTTTTGGTACTTATCAATCATTAGTAATAAACTTTACGACTCAACCCAGGTGTAAGTCCTTTCGACGGTTCAATACCTGATACAATTGATCATTTCTCAACTTGCCAATTCGTACCTTGAAAAAATATATTACCACGAATGTAGACTTACAATGAAAAATCTGAATTGTAAATTCAACCGTATAGCACAATCCCCTTATCTATCAACATTAGCTTGTACTTTGAAGATTCTTATGAATTCATAGATCTTCGCTTATCATTGATCGCATCTCTATTGATCTTACAATATCCTTAGATAAAATGCAACCGTACTCATTACTAAACTCAAAACAAGAACTAAACACTTATCATCACACTCGAGCTAATGTGTGTGCACTCCTTTCTCAAGTCCTTTCCAATAGTTTTTAACCAATATGATGGACTTGTAACACTATTACCATAGCCACAACAAAACGAATAAAATCAAGAGTCTCTGAACCCAATTATCTACCCCTCTGAAGATATATCTTTAGCCTTTGCAATCAATTAAAATATTCTTGCTCTCGCCTCTCTCTAAAGGTTGTACTACATTCTACTATATTTAACTTCATTATAACTCTATCTCTTTAACATTCTATTCGAGTGGTGCCCTACCATCTCTTATAATTTTCCATACAACCACGTTACTCACCAAGTATTAGAAAACCACGACCTTGGATACTCGTAAGTCGTAATTAACATATAAAAATTCACTTAACCAACATGTTTATTATATAGTTGCATCCCGTGATAATTCATCACAAACTCTTATTGTAACGACTCAAGACCACCCCGTAGTCGTTACCGGTGTATTCGACCTCGAAGAGGTCTTATACAAGCCCTTAGCATTCATCATAACATGTATCATAGAATAAAATCATGAAAAATTGTAAACTTTTACTTTGGAAGTTCAACTTCATTTTATATATGAAAAATAGAATCTAACTTCGTCACAATGCACCATCTAGACATAGAAGTATCGAAAATGGGATTAGCCCTTACATCAATAAGAAGTCTTGCAAATAGGAAGTACAACAATTTCTTTCAACATAAGCGAAGAACTAAACATAGAAGCTAGATCATAGGGTCTTGTCCTCGGAATTGAGGACTCACAAACTTGGGGAAGCAACTCCAACTGTCTTGAGAAGTAAGCTTGAATCCTCAACGGCCCGAACCTAAATGTTTGGGAAAAGGGAGAAAATATAGGTTAGTACAACACACGTACTAAGTATGGCTACTATGTATAAAAACCATTGAAACATGCATAAAAGGACATTTTATTCAAAACATGCTTTTTGTCAAGTAAATCCAATATGCACACAATGAAGTATCATAGTCCAAACCAACATAATATCATCCCAACATGTAGACAGCCCAAGCTATACTAGTGTGATGCAAAGAATACAACCCCATAACCCTATTCAAAGTCAAGTATCACATTAAGCAACCTACTTCATGCATACATTCATAAGATCATATTTCATCATAACTTACCACATTCATAATGATCATATATAACATAGCTTCAACATACATAAGTCATAATCATCAAAATCATAGGAGAACACTACTACAACCATCTCTTAGTATCCCACAAGTGCAATGTGCAAGAGAAGTCCCATACCCTCCCTTACACTATGTAGAAACCCATAAGAAAGCCCTAGTAAGAGTTCACACCTTTCATACCTTCATTTACTTTTATATTAGGGAAATATTGCAATAACCGACATAGATCATGAGAGCTACATGGAATCCGGTGTTTTACTCCCACACCGAAAAGAGAGGGTTAACACTTGCCTAAGGTGCAACCATTCATACGTAGCTATCTAGGTGGATCCACTAAGCTAGAGTCCTATGTTGGCACATAGTTAAGGGTCAAGGAGTTGCTTCTAGAAACCCTATCTTACTAAACGTGGGGGTTTCCATTTCATGAGACAATACATACCGTAGGTAATTTGGACTTGCAAAACGTGAGGAAACCCATGTGGGGTGCTGGACTTACTAAATGTGAGACCCCCATCTCATTTACATGCCCTTTCGGTGCTAAGTATCTGAGTCCATTTTGTAATCATCTTTAGTCATCACATATGTTCACATTAGACTTTACTAGACCCTTATGTAGATATCTTATCATAATAGCTCATATGTGTTCATAAGTGAGTAACAATCCTTTCACTTTAGAAACACTTAGCAAGTGAGTAAACCTTTCACTTTACATTACACTACAATCATGAGAACTACATTTGAATCATATAACAATCATACCATAATATACATACATACTTCATAGCTAATTCAAGTGTAAAGGGTTAAGGATGAGGCAACTAGGTCATCAACACCACAATAGCACATTAGGTATAGTATCATTACAATCTAAGTAATTCACCTTTCATACTTGAGTTCAAAGAAGAACCAACCTTCATACCTTCTTGCCCTTCGTGGGACATCCATACTTCAATTATCAAGAAATTCATAACCAATACATAATATAAGGTAATTTATGAAGTAATAAGATAATCAACATCAATATAAGAAACTGACATATTCCCTTCATAGCCTTCAAGGCTTCATTCAAAGACTCATCCATAATTTCATAGAAATTATACATAACCTAGGGTATAATCATCATACAAACATGAATTACATAACATCACATTCAATTCATAGCCTTCGATCAATATCCAACATAAACTAGGGTTAGAATTAGGAAAAGAAGGAGAAACATGGGTCTCAGGGGGAATTCTTCAAGAAACCACCAATAAAATATAAATTCATCCATAATTGTTCATATAATATCAATCAAAGTAAGTTTATAACATCAATTTCACTTTAGAGAGAAGACCCACGTTTTTGGACGCGCAGCTATTCCCTTCAAGTGCAATCTATAAGCTGCCTTGGCAGCTTGCTTGGCTAAGGTTGGGGTCCTCCTCGGGGTCCCTTAGGGTGGCCCTGGGGAGTCGTATTCGATCGTTTTGACCCTAGGAACATATATTTACCTATTTTAAACCTTTTCACCAGATTATACCATCATACGACACTCCCAAACCTGCCCAAAACCTAAGGACACATTAGAACACATTCTTCTTTAGTTTCCGGACGTCGTGGTCCTTTCTTGACGTTTAGACTTTTACTCTTCCAAACCAAGTCAATTACATTAGTTTAGGTTTATAAACATCATTTTAACTATTTTTAAGTCATTATTCATATGGTGAGGCTCTAACTTAAGTCAAAGAATTTCTGGGCTGTTACAATATCCCTCCTTAGGAACATTCGTCCCCGAATGTCACTTGGACTTCTTTCTAGGGAAATGATGACTCAAACTAGCAGCACAACAAGCAGTCACATAAACAAAATCATATCATCATATCATATAGGAATTTAATCCACAACATCACTATGCTCAAAACTCTTACTTCACATAAGTATAGGAGGAACTACCTTCTCCATATTCAATGAGCATAAACATATATATATATTAAGCAATCAACAAGACATTTCTTTAACAATACAACTTCCAGCATGCTTATTACAACTCTCATCAAGACAACATCACACAACATCTATGGGTGCAATATCAACCATGAGAAACAAAATTCATGAAAACTCAAAATGCAACTGAAGCATGAATTTTCACAAAAATATGCACATACAAGGAAATCATGTCATAATCATCAACACACATGATTTTCAATTTATACCAAATTAAGAGAGACTACTAACCTCAACTATGGCTAGGAGTAGGAGGAAAAAAATGAGAGTAGCGGGACTTCATGTCAGCCTCGGCCTCCCATGTTGCACCCTCAACTAGGTGGTTTCTCCATGGACTTTTATGGAGGCAACCTCTTCATTTCTCAACTTCTTAACTTGACAATCTAGGATTTCGACCGGAACCTCTTCATAAAAAAGGTTCTCATTCACCCCTAAACCTTCTAGAGGGAGAATGGACACCGGGTCACCTATACACTTCTTTAACATAGAAATATGGAACACCGGTGAACCGAGGCCAATTTGATAGGCAATTTCAACTCATAAGCGACCTTTCCGACACGCTTAAAGATCTCATAAGGCCCAACATATTGGGGGCTAAGCTTCCCCTTCTTACCAAACCTCATCACCCCTTTCATGGGTGAGATTTTTAAGTAGACTCAATCACCTACTTCAAATTCAAGATTTCTCTTTCTATTATCGGCATAAGACTTTTGCCGACTATGAGCCGTTTTCAACCTATCCCTTATAAGTTGAACTTTTTCCGTAGCCTCATAGACTACCTCGGGACCAAGAAGAGCAAATTCACCTACTTTAAACCACCCAACCGGAGATCGACACCTACTACCATAAAGTGCTTCAAAGGGTGCCATAACAATACTAGAGTGGTAGCTATTGTTGTAGAAAAATTCTATTCAAGGTAGGTGATCATCCCAATTACCTTTGAAGTCAATGACACACGCTCTCAATAGGTCCTCTAGGGTTTGGATGGTGCGTTCCTCTTGACCATCAATTTGAGGGTGAAATGCGGTACTAAGTTTCACTTGAGTACCAAGCCCACTTTGGAAAGACATCCAAAAATGGGAAGTAAATTGGGCACCTCTATCCGGAATAATCGACAACGGGGCCCCATGCAATTTCACAATCTCCTTAATGTACAACTTAGGATAATTTTCTGCCGAATAAGAAACCTTGACGGGAAAGAAATGGGCTGATTTAGTCAATCTGTCCACAATGACCCAAATGGAATCAAGTTGCCTACGGGTTCGAGGCAAACCTACCACGAAATCCATATTGATCTCTTCCCACTTCCAAGTGGGGGTATCAATATGTTGAGTTAGACCTCCTAGTCCTTGGTGCTCGACTTTGACTTGTTGGCAATTGGAGCACCTAGCCATAAAATCTGCTATGTCTCTTTTCATTTCGTTCAACCAATAAATCTCACGTAAGTCATGACACATTTTGGTGGCTCCCGAATGGATGGAGTATCGGGACCCATAGGCCTCCTCTAAGATTGTCTCTCTTAGGCCATCCACATCCGGCACACATAATCTTCCTTGGTGCCTAAGCACCCCATCTTTTCCTTGAGATAAAGTTTCTATTGCTTTGTTGAGAACTAACTCTTTTAGTTCCATCAAAATAGGGTCAAGATGTTGCTTAGACTTCACGTTAACAACAATCGATGACTCGAAATTATGACAGAGCATGACACCTCCTTTTGGGGAATCTTCAAGTTGGACACCCAACCGGGCTAGCCTATGTACATCACGGGCTAACTCCCTTTTCTCTTCTTCCACATGTGACACACTACCCATAAATATACCACTCAAAGCATCCGCAACCAGATTTGCTTTTCTGGGGTGGTAAAGGACACTAATATCATAATCTTTTAAGAGTTCCAACCATCTCCTTTGTCAGAGATTCAATTCTTTTTGGCTAAAAGCATATTAAAGACTCTTGTGGTCGGTAAACACATCCACATGTACCCAATAGAGATAGTGTCTCCAAATCTTTAAAGCAAAGACTACGGCCGCTAGCTCAAGGTCATGAGTTGGATAATTCTTCTCATACACCTTAAGTTGTCTCGAGGCATAAGCTATAACCTTACCATACTGCATGAGGACACAACCCAAACCCACTCGGGAAGCATCACAATATACTACAAACCCTTCGGTGCCCTCCGGTAAGGTCAAAACCGGAGTGGAGGTGAGCTTATCTTTCAACAATTGGAAGCTCTTTTCACAAGATTCCAACCGTTAGAACATAGACTTTTTTTGAGTTAAGGCCGTTAATGGAGATGCAATAGATGAAAATCCCTCAACAAACCTCCGGTAGTAACTGGCCAAACCCAAAAAACTTCGGATGTCGGAAGGATTCAAAGGTCTAGGCCAACTTTTGACCGCATCGGTTTTCTTTGGATCAACTTATATACCCTCACTAGAAACAATGTGACCAAGGAAAGCAACCGATCTTAGCCAAAACTAGCACTTGCTAAACTTAGCATAGAGTTGGTGATCTTTGAGGGCTTGCAATACTGTCCTCAAATGATTCATATGATCATCCTCACTTTTAGAGTATATCAAGATGTCATCAATAAAGACAATAACAAATGAGTCTAGAAAATTTCTAAACACACGATTCATAAGGTCCATGAAAGCTGCCGGGGCATTTGTACGACCAAAGGACATCACTAAGAACTCAAAATGACCATATCTTGTTTGGAAGGCTATTTTCGGAATATCAACACCTCTCACTCTAAGTTGGTGATAACCCAACCTCAAATCAATTTTTGAAAAGTAACTCGCTTCTTGAAGTTGATCAAATAAGTCATCAATCCTAGGGAGTGGATACTTGTTCTTAATGGACACCTTATTTAACTGTCGGTAATCAATACACATACGAAGAGATCCATCCTTCTTCTTCACAAATAACACCGGTGCACCCCAATGAGATATACTAGGTTGGATGAAACCCTTATCCAACAAATCTTTGAGTTGAGCTTTTAATTCTTTCAACTCCACCGAGGCCATCCGGTAAGGAGGGATTGAAATGGGTTATGTATCTGACAATAAATCTATGCTAAAATCTATTTCCTGTTCAGGAGTAATCCCGGGTAAGTCATCGGGAAAGACTTCCGAAAATTCCTTCACTACAGGGACCGACTCCAAAGGAGGAAGGTCGGACTCAAGATCCTTGACCCTCACTATACGATAGAGACAACCCTTAGAAATAAACTTACAAGCTTTTAGACATGAAATGATCCTTCCCCTAGGAATGTAATTTCCTCTTTTCCATTCTAAACTGGGTTCATTAGGAAAATGAAACTTCACAATTCGTGTCCTACAATCTATGGACGCAAAACAAGCATGAAGCCAATCCATCCCCAATATAACATCAAAGTCTAACATATCAAGTTCCACCAAATCAACCAAAGTGACTCTATTAGGCAATGATATAGGACAACCCCTATAGACTCTTTTAGCAACTATGGAATCACCCACTGCAGTAGAAGCTGAAAAGGGTTTATCTAAGACATCGGGAAACATATCAAACTTTATAGCCACTAAAGGGGTTACAAAAGACAAATTGGCACCGGGATCCAACAATGCATAAACATTTATTGAAAATAGTTGTAACATACTGTTGACAACATCCGGAGAGCTCTCTTAATTACCTCAAGATTGGAGAGCATAGAAGCAATTCTTCTTAGGAGCATCGGGATTTGGGCCACTTGCTTGTGCTTGAGCATTTTCCCTTCCTTGAGCCTTTAGCATAGGGCAGTCCCTCCTCATGTGGCCGCTCTTACCACAACCATAGCAATTACCCGTGCCAACTAGGCACTTGCCTTCATGTTTTCGACCACACTTTGTACAAATAGGCATCTCAACATAAGGACCACCACCTCTTGCTTCTTGAGGCTTGGGGGTAGAGACTTACCTTTGTTGACCCTTGGAGCGTTAGGAGGACCTTGGTTGGAAAACCTCTTTTTGAACTTTGGCTTATCTTGGATTTCAAACCTAACCTTAGAAGAATTTCCATCATCGGCCCTTGACCTCTTCAATTCTCTACCAACTTGCTTAAGCTTTTGCTCCTCAATTTGCTCGGCATGAACCATAAGATGAGAAATGTCCATGCTTGGGATTGGCATAGCTGACCTACATTCATTCACCACAAGATTGGATACACCCATAACAAATTTGTTCATTGTAGCTCTAAAGTCTGACACTAAAGTAGGAGCATGCTTGGACAATTGAGTGAACTTGAGGCCATAATCCTTCACACTCATACCCCCTTGACAGAGGTTGATGAATTCTTGCATTTTCCTCTCCCTTAGTTCCAAGGGAAAAAACCTATCAAGAAAAGCCATCTTGAATGTAACCTAAGTTATTAGACCCTCTCTAATAGGTCTCCCCTCCTTCCATTGTTCATACCACACTTGTGCCACATCTTTGAGTTAATAGGCGGCTAACTCCACCTTTTCTTGAGAAGACACACCCATAGCCTCTAGAACCTTAAACCCTTCAACAATGAACTCTTGTGGATCTTTTTCCACTTTGGAGCCAAAGAAAGTAGGGGAATTCATCCTTGTGAAATCCCTTATCCTAGAAGCGGTAGTGCTAGCATTGGGGTTCACTTGCACCCTAGCATCCTTAGCAGCTTGAGTGGCCAACACTTGAGTCATATTATGAATACCCGACCTTATCTCAACATTAGACATAGCCCCTTCTTCAATAGGAACTTGAGGGTTTTGAGGAGCTTGAGGGGGAACCGCCTCATTCACATTCTCCTCACCGGCCCTCATTGCATTGTTCCTTTTTGTGTTCATTTCCTAAAAGCACATGAGAAGGATTAGAAGAAAATGACTAAATAGAGTTAAGACTCTTAGGCACGACTATGGAATAACAAAAGAGTGAAAGTTGCTAAGCAACTCGTAGCCTCTCATTCATAAGTGTGGTGCGCTTCACACCTATGAACAAGACTCTACTCGACATGGTATCTTGTGAAATAAATCCTACATTATTCTCAACTTTATGCTTTGATACCAAGTTTGTAATGACCCGAGAGCACCCCATAGTCGTTACCAGCATATTCGACCTCAAAGAGGTCTTATATAAGACCTTAGCATTCATCATAACATGTATCATAGTATAAAATCATGGAAAATTTAAGACTTTTACTTTGGAAGTTAAACTTCACTTCATATATGAAAAATATAATCTAACTTCGTCACAATGCACTATCTAGACATCGAAGTATCGAAAATGGGACTTAGCACTTACATCAATAAGAAGTCTTGCAAATAGGAAGTACAACAATGTCTTTCAACATAAGCAAATAACTAAATATAGAAGCTAGATCATAGTGTCTTGTCCTCGGACTTGAGGACTCACCAACTTGGGGAAGCAACTCCAAGTGTCTTGAGAAGTAAGCTTGAATCCTCAACGACCCGTACCTAAATGTTTGGGAAAAGGGAGAAAATATGGGTTAGTACAACACACGTACTAAGTATGGCTACTATGCATAAAAACCATTGAAAAATGCATAAAAGGACATTTTATTCAAAACATGCTTTTTGTCAAGTAAATCCAATACGCACACAATTAAGTATCATAGTCCAAACTAACATAATATCATCCCAACATGTAGACAACCCAAGCTATACTAGTGCGATGCAAAGAATACAACCCCATAACCCTATTCAAAGTCAAGTATCACATTAAGCAACCTACTTCATGCATACTTTCATAAGATCATATTTCATCATAACTTACCACATTCATAATGATCATATATAACATATCTTCAACATACATAAGTCATAATCATCAAAATCATAAGAGAACACTACTACAACCATCTCTTAGTATCCCACAAGTGCAATGTGCAAGAGAAGTCCCATACCCTTCCTTACACTATGTAGAAACCCTTAAGAACGCCCTAGTAAGAGTTCACACCTTTCATACCTTCATTTACTTTTACATTAGGGAAATATTGCAATAATCGACATAGATCATGAGAGCTACATGGAATCCGGTGTTCTACTCCCACACCGAAAAGAGAGGGTTAGCACTTGCCTAAGGTGTAACCATTCATACGTAGCTATCTAGGTGGATCCACTAAGCTAGAGTCCTATGTTGGCACATAGTTAAGGGTCAAGGAGTTGCTTCTAGAAACCCTAACTTACAAAACGTGGGGGTTTCCATCTCATGAGACAATACATACCATAGGTAATTCAGACTTGTGAAATGTGAGGAAACCCATGTGGGGTGCTGGACTTACTAAATGTTAGACCCCCATCTTATTTGCATGCCCTTTCGGTGCTAAGTATCTGATTTCCTTTTGTAATCATCTTTAGTCATCACATAAGTTCACATTAGACTTTACTAGACCCTTATGTAGATATCTTATCATAATAGCTCATATGTTTTCATAAGTGAGTAACAATCCTTTCACTTTAGAAACACTTAGCAAATGAGTAAACCTTTCACTTTACATTACACTACAATAACACAAGTGTAGAGGGCTAAGGATGAGGAAACTAGGTCATCAACACCACAATAACACATTAGGTATAGCATCATTACAATCTAAGTAATTCGTCTTTCATGTAACGACCCGAGAGCACCCCCTAGTCATTACCGGCGTATTCGACCTCTTGGAGGTCTTATACAAGCTCTTAGCATTCGTCATAGCATTTATTGTAGAAAAATAGTGGAAAATTTCAAAATATTTCATAATATAACACAACATATACAAGTCACCTCATTTAAAACTTTAATACAAAATCGGAGTACTACGTCTCAAGGTAGCCATCTTAAAACATGACTACAACACAAGAGGGACGCAACCCTTACAATACAAAAGAAACTACTATATAGTACATAGAACTTAAGGAAACTCTTTAACATAAAGGTCCTTGAATCTTTAAGGACACACCCGAACTTGGGAATAGTAAGCCAAGCTTATCACTTCTAGGAAAGGCCCTTTAGCCACCACCACCTACACTTGGTGTAAAAAGATGAAGAAGAATGGTGTTAGTACAAGAATTCACTAAGTATGATAGCCATGCAAAACATGCTTTTAAAAGGAAATTTAATTGGAAACTATGCATCATGCCTTTTTAGAGAAACTTCATAAACATTTAGTACAATAGGCACAATATAAACCATACATCATCGTACACATGGAAACCAATCATAATAGCACACAGAGCCAGTTATAACATTTTAGGTACATTCAATTCATACCATACGTTACCTTTCTCTTTATCTTAACCCCTTTCCTCAAGCAACCCTTAGGGAATACTTGGTGCAATGTATTGCCTTAAGGTTACCAAAGGTGAACTTACATGTAGCCTTCATCAATCCAACCACATATATTTATAGAGTCATAAGTACACCATAAGACATAGTCTTAAGATAGGAACCATCACCTAGGACAACCCCCAAGTCACACTAGTGCAATGTGCAAGTAACATTCCATAATACTACTCACACCAAGTGTTCCTAAGGAAGCCACCATAGACTAGGTACGTCATATTCAACAAATCATAACATCTTCATTTAACATTATACATAAGACCAACATACTTCATAACATCATATAAGGACTCATTTCTGTACTACATCATTGGCAATAACCCATTTAGTTCATATCATAGGTAAACCACCCTCACAACCCCTTCACATGCTCACTTGTGCAATGTACACATGCAGTCCCATACCCCCACACATACTAAGCAAACCCATTAAGAAGTCATAAGTGTAATTCATATGCATAAACATACTTCATGTCTTGACATAAGTAATATCAACCTTAACATGCTATCATATTAACATACATAGACCATAGTCTTCATTGCATAAAGAGCCTAATCATAACCACCCTTAGAGTACACTTGTACAATGCATAAGTAGGGTCTATAGTCCTACCTACACTAAGTAACTCTTCAACAAATCATGACTAGAGTTCATATTATTATCTTAGTTCATTTCTTAACTTTCGGGAGACATTTAACTGACATAGACCATGTCAGCTACATGGAATCCGGTGTTCTACTCCCACACCGAAAAGAGAGGGTACTACTTGCCAAAGTACGACCTACATACATAATAGCTATCTAGTGGATCCACTATGCTAATAACTATGGGGGCACGTAGTTATGGAACAAGGAGATCACTACTAGAAAACCTTGACTTACTAAGCGTAGAGGTTTCCATCTCATCAGACAACATCTATTTTGGGAACCCGGACTTGCTAAATGTGAAGGTTCTCTTGTGGGAAGCCGGACTTGCTAAACGTGAAGCCCCTACTCTCATTTTTCATGTTCACTCAATGCTAAGCTCCAACTCCCTTTTTAAACATCTTTAAGCCTTTATTTAACATTAGTTCATAAAATAGGCTTTAAGGACTTAATCCCTCATATCATATAGCTCAAAGGTTTCTAAGATGAGAATGACCTTTCATCATAGAACCTACATTATGTGAGAATGACCTTTCACATAACCATACCATATTCATAACATAGTCTAGTTTAGAGTACAATTGAGGAAACCTTTTAAGAGAATCACTCTCACTAGATTATCATAAACCTTATTCATTCATTCATGTGTGTATGTACATATGTGAGAAAGCCTTTCACATAAACATCTTTATACAACACATATTCATAGCTTGCTAATCATATACTTTGCATGCTAATAAAATGTAAGGGTGCATACAAAAGTTCACCTTTCAATAGACACCATAACACATCATATTCATAGATATACATGTAGAATGTGTGTGTCCGCATATTGGTCCTCATAGTGACATATTAGCAACAACATTGATATTGATTGTTCTTCCCTTAAAAGGATCACAACACATTGACAATGTCCCCAATTCATGAACAATTCACATATAAATCCCTTAAGGATTCTAGACCACACGCCCACACATCATCATAGCAGACAAGGACACATTCAACATTGAATATGTACTCCTAATATGTATATGATCAAACATTCTTATAAGGGTCATATAGGTAGGGGTCATTCCACAACAGTACCTAACATATTCAATCATGTAGACCACACCTTATCCCTAACATTATCATTAACATTATACTTCTCATCATCAACACACTTTAAACATCATGCTAGCATTGAGGATTTCATACATAACCTTTATAGCATAACTTCATAAACATATGCATCATAATCATCAATTCACTTCACATCTATTGCATTTAAGGCCATGATCTCAACATCCATAGATAGACAAGAAGTGAACACCTCCACCATAAGTGGATCAAACCACACCACATCAATTCTCATACTATAGACTAGAAGTTAGGTCAACTTACCTATTCTCCAAGTCATGATCACCATGGATCAATCCTCAACAATTCATAATCAATTGCCATAGATAGTAATAGGAATCAACAATGTAATTTAATATCATAAACATAGTCTAAGTACAATTCCATAAACAAAGGGATCAACCCATAACTTCGTCCATAAGGTCATAATCCTCAACTCATCCATATACCAATAATTCAACATGAGTAAGTATATATAATCATAATAAACACCAATACAATCTAATCTAAATATAATTTCACCAATATAGATTATATTCACAAAGACCCACATCATAGGCCAATTTTAAGAATTTGGGGATCATGGGTTCTTTAAGAATTCCTTTGAAAATTGTCTTAAATACATAAATTCCACATTAATTCATCAATAGAATGATTTAGAAAATAGTTTGACAAGGAACCCATGTTTAGATTGAAAATTGGGAATTTTGGTCTTTGAATCATTTTTGAAAATCTTTGATAGAACTCCTTGAAGGAAAGATTATTCAAGAATCAAGAGTCACCATACCTTAATTATTGAAGACCCATGAAATTGAAGAAGAGATCAGTTGAAGACCCATCTTCTAGCTCGAGCTTCATCAAGGTCTTCAATGTAGTTTTTGAGATAATCTATTTTGAGAGGGAAGGGTCAATTTGAAGAATGGGGTGTAATTTTAGCTTTTAGGGTTTTAACCAACTTAAAATACCCTAAAATAGGTAGAATAACAGTTTATAATAATTTCCCAGAGAGCCCAAACTACCCCTCACTTAGTTGGTCCTTTTAAACAAGTCAAACTTGAGTTTTATTTTCGTAGATTTCGTTGGGAAACAAGTTCGCAATGCAGAGAGGTGTTCCCACAAGTTTCTGGAAATGAAATTTCGAGGCAGTAGAGTCTGCGATGTGGACCAAACCTTTGGCCCTTGGTTGAGCTAGTCCGCAACGTGGACATGCTCCCTCCATGAGCAATGTCAAGATGCCTTGGCAGCTTGTTTGGCAAAGGTTGGGGTCCTCCTTAGGGACCTTTAGGGTGTCCCCCAGGGCGTCGTATCAGAACGTTTTGACCCCTAGAAACATTTATTAAGACACTAGGGTCACCTCCATTGATTTAAGACTCCAAACAACACATAAAAACATGAACAACATACTAGAACACATCAACACGTAAAAGACTAGTTTCCGAACGTCTTGGTCGTCCCTTGACGTTTGACTTCCAAATTCTTTAAAATTGACTTACAAGGCCATTCTTCATTATTTTGACAAGTTATTAATGCATAAAACTCATGTGAGGCTCTACTTTATCCTATTTCATTTTGAGGGTTGTTACAATATCCCCCACTTAGGAACATTCGTCCTCGAATGACACTCAAAACACTTCGGAGGACTCAATGACCCAACTAGCATCTCACAATACACAACATACAAAATCAACATAAGAGCACACATTAAGGAGGAACTTTATTGACCGACTCATAATGAATTAACCACATAGGCCTTTCTCATGTTCATAGGAAGAACTACCTTCTCCTAAGCATGACATGATATTTACCCCTTTTATATCATCATAGGGTCCATTATGCAATGGCTTTCTAGTGCACACATAGACATGATCAACATTTCCACTCATGAGGCAATTAAGCAATTCATACTAGTTGCACCCTAACATGAGGATTATAGATCATCTGTTAGTCTTATCATTTAATCATCATACTATCAAGAACATACATGTCATTACCATGTTTAGTCATGTTCAATGAGGGATTAACTTCTCCTAGTCACAACATACACACATGGAATCATAAACTCATAAGCAAGAATTACACAAAGGTCAAATTCATTTAAGGAGAAATTCTCAACTCCTAAGCTAAGCATGCTCATACTCTCTTCATCATGAAGTCAAGAGTGCATTCACCATCTAAAGATACATATTGACATGAGAAACATGAATTTTATTAATAAAATTCCATTTTTATGTAGCAAGAATCCTTCAAAACATGCATAACCTAGTGTATTCTAGGACATGCATAACATACGGAGATCATGCAACTCATAATCATATTCAAGACTCCAAACATGAACAAGCTACTAGGAACTCTCTGGTCTCAAGCTAGAATAAGAATAGAAGTAAACGATAAGGGTATCAACAACCTTACTACTCACTCATCATGCCCCACTTAGGGTAAACCCATCTAAGAGAACATTAAAGTAACCAAGATAACTATCACTTACCAATTAAGCACAATGACCCCCTCTTGGGATCATGCTATGCAAACTCCTTTAATCATTACCTCCTTTATCTCTAAGGTAGGAATCATTCTCCACTACGTCTTCACTATTCTCCCTTAGGTGAGGATTTGAAGAATCTAAACAAAATGAGTATCTATACCACTCCGCTTCATATCTATCACCCAAAGTGGTTCTCAACATAGAAAACTCAAGGAAGTTCAATGTAGAAATATTAAGGGCACTCAAAACCTAACCATCTAGGCACATTATCCCCTATTTGGCGTGAGTTTAATCAACTGTTTATCACACCATACCCTTATCATCACCTTTGGTGTAACTTTCCGCTCAACCATGCCTAGGTTTTATCTAAACACCCTCTTTGAATGACCATACTTAAGATCAACCTTACAAGACAACTATCCTCTTTAGAGTTGGTCAACATCTATTATCTTGTCCTTCCCATGAACTAAGGGGTACATGCAACTCTCCAAGTTAACCTTAGAGCAAAACACTATCCCAACTCAGGAACAAAACCGTTTTTTCCGCTCTTAGGGCAACCCTACACAAGAACTCTGATTCACACAAGCACAACCATGAAACATCATTCAAAAAGGCAACTTTCAGCTCACACTAGTTACCACATTCCTTCAAAACTCCTCAATCTTCACCATGACTTGCTACTATCATTACCCATCACCATAAAGTAACTTATCATCCTAAAAAGGATTTCATTGTTACCATAACGACTCTTACCATACGGGAAGTACAGCGCTATACAACATTTTCAATGTAATGCTCCTAACCTCATAGGTCACACATAGCCATGATTGGCATCACAATACAATTTCCAAATCTACCTTCATATAAATACTCATATAGTCACCACATCATAATAATCATTAAAACTCACATTTTCTTCCCTCGTTCCTTGCAACATCACCCCTTCCAAGTAATCACATCTAGAAGACCACTGGACAAGGGAAAATAAGAGTGAGATTTCATAGGGAGTTAAGCTCTACAGCACGACACATGAGTAATGAAGAAAGTGAAACTGCTATCGTCCTATAGCCTCTTGCTCATATATGTGTCGCGACTCACACCGATGAAAAAGACTCTACTAGATGTGGCTCATGAGACATTGAATCCTAACACCATTTTCATAACCTTATGCTCTGATAGCAAGTTTGTAATGACCCGAGAGCACCCCTAAGTTGTTACCGGCGTATTCGACCTCTCAGAGGTCTTTTACAAGCCCTTAACATTCGTCATAGCATTTATCATAGAAAAATAGTGGAAGATTTAAAACTTTTTCATAATATAACACAAGACATAAAAGTCACCTCATTTAAACATTAAATACAAAATCGGAGTACTATGTCTCAAGGTAGACATCTTAAAACATGACTACAACACAAGAGGGACACAACCCTTACAATACAAAAGAAACTATTATCTAGTACATAGAACTTAAAGAAACTCTTTAACATAAAGTTCCTTGAATCATTAATGACAGACCCAAACTTGGGAATAGTAAGCCAAGCTCATCACTTCTAGGAAAGGCCCTTTAGCCACCACCATCTACACTTGGTGCAAAAAGATGAAGAAGAATGGTGTTAGTACAAGAATTCACTAAGTACGATAACCATGCAAAACATGCTTTTAAAAGGACATTTATTTGGAATCTATTCATCATGCCTTTTTAGAGAAACTTCATGAACATTTAGTACAATAGGCACAATATAACCGACATAGACCATGTGAGCTACATGGAATCCGGTGTTCTACTCCCACACCGAAATGAGAGGGTACTACTTGCCAAAGTAGGACCTACATACATAATAGCTATCTAGTGGATCCACTAAGATAATACCTACGGGGACACGTAGTTATGGAGCAAGGAGATTGATACTAGAAAACCTTGACTTACTAAGCGTGGAGGTTTCCATCTCATGAGACAAAATCTATGTTGGGAACCCGGACTTGCTAAAAGTAAAGGTTCTCTTGTGGGAAGACGAACTTGCTAAACGTGAAGCCCCCACTCTCATTTTTCATGTTCACTCAGTGCTAAGCTCCAACTCCCTTTTTAAACATCTTTAAGCCTTTATTTAAAATTAGTTCATAAAATAGGCTTTAGGGACTTAATCCCTCATATCATATAGCTCAAAGGTTTCTAAGATGAGAATGACCTTTCATCATAGAACCTACATTATGTGAGAATGACCTTTCACATAATCATACCATATTCATAACATAGTCTAGTGTAGAGTACATTTGAGGAAACCTTTCAAGAGAATCACTTTCACTAGATTATCATAAACCTTATTCATTCATTCATGTGTGTGTACTTATGTGAGAAAGCCTTTCACATAAACTCCTTTATACAACACGTATTCATACCTTACTAATTGTACACTTTGCATGCATAATAAGATGTAAGGGTGCATATAAAAGTTCACCTTTCAATAGACACCATAACACATCATATTCATAGATATACATGTAGAGTGTGTGTGTGGTCATATTGGTCCTGATAGTGACATATTAGCAACAGCATTGATATTGACTGTTCTTCCCTTAAAGGGATCACAACACATTCACAATGTCCCCAATTCACGAGCAATTCACATATAAAGCCCTTAGGGATTCTAGACCACACCACCACACTTCATCATAGGAGACAAGGACACATTCAACATTGAATACGTACTCCTAACATGTTTATGATCAAATATTCATATAGGGATCATATTGGTAGGGGTCATTCCACAATAGTACCTAACATAATCAATTATGTAGACAACACCTTATCCCGAACATTATCATTCACATTATAATCCTCATCATAAACACACTTTAAATATCATGCTCGCATTGAGAATTTCATACATAACCTTCATAGCATAACTTCATAAACATATGCATCATAATCATCAATTAACTCCACATGTATTACCTTCAAGGCCATGATCTCAACATGCATAGATAGACAAGAAGTGAACACCTTCACCATAAGTGGATCAAACCACACCACATCAATTCTCATACTATAGACTAGAAGATAGGTCAACTTACCAATTCACCAAGCCATGATCACCATAGATCAATCCTCAATAATTCATAATCAATTGACATAGATAGTAATAGGAATCAACAATCTAATTTAATATCATAAACATAGTCTAAGTACAATTCCATAAACAAAGGGATCAACCCATAACTTTGTCCATAAGGCCATAATCCTCAACTCATCAATATACGAACAATTCAACATGAATAAGTATATATAATCATAAGAAATATCAATACAATCTAATATAAACATAATTTCACCAATAGAGATCATATTCACAAAGACCCACATCATAGGCCAATTTTGAGAAATTGGGGGTCATGGGTTCTTTAAGAACTCCTTTGAAAATTGTCTTAAAAAAATTAATTCCACATTAATTCATCAATAGAATGATTCAGAAAATAGTTTGACAAGGAACCCATGTTTAGATTGAAAATTGGGAATTTTGGTCTTTGAATCACTTTTGAAAATCTTGGATAGAACTCCTTGAATGAAAGGTTATTCAAGAATCAAGAGTCACCATACCTTAATTATTGAAGACCCATGAAATTGAAGAAGAAATCAGTTGAAAACCCATCTTCAAGCTTGAGCTTCATCAAGGTCTTCAATGGAGTTTTTGAGGGAATCTATTTTGACTAGGAAGGGTCAATTTGAAGAATGGGGTCTAATTTTAGGTTTTAGGGTTTTAACCAACTTAAAATACCCTAAAATAGGTAGAATAACCGTTTATAATAATTCCCCAGAGTATCCAAATTACAGCTCACTTAGTTGGACCTTTTAAACAAGTCAAACTTGAGTTTTATTTTCACAAATTTCGTCGGGAAACAAGTTCGCGACGCGGAGGTGTTCCGATAAGTTTCAACTCTTTATCACACTATACCCTTATCATCACCTTTGGTATAACTTTCCGCTCAACCATGCCTAGGTTTTATCTAAACACCCTCTTTGAATGACCATACTTATGATCAACCTTATAAGACAACTATCCACTTTAGAGTTGGTCAACATCTATTCTCTTGTCCTTCCCATGAACTAAGGGGTACATGCAACTCTCCAAGTTAACCTTAGAGCAAACCACTATCCCAACTAAGGAACAAAACCCCTTTTTCCGCTCTTAGCGCAACCCTACACAAGAACTCTGATTCACACAAGGACAACCATGAAGCATCATTCAAAAAGGCAACTTTCAACTCACACTAGTTACCACATTCCTTCAAAACTCCTCAAATCTTCACCATGACTTGCTACTATCATTACCCATCACCATAAAGTAACTTATCATCCTAAAAAGGATTTCATTATTACCATAACGACTCTTACCATACGAGAAGTACAACACCATACAATATTTTCAATGTAATGCACCCAATTTCATAGGTCACACATAGCCATTATTGGCATCACAAAACAATTTCCAAATCTACCTTTATATATATACTCATATAGTCACCACATCATAATAAGCATTAAAACTCACCTTTTCTTCCCTCGTTCCTTGCAACATCACCCCTTCCAAGTAATCACATCTAGAAGACCACCGGACAAGGGAAAATAAGAGTGAGATTTCATAGGGAGTTAAGCTCTACGGCACGACACAAGAGTAATGAAGAAAATGAAACTTCTATCGTCCTATAGCCTCTCGCTCATAGATGTGTCGCGACTCACACTGATGAACAAGACTCTACTAGATGTGGCTCATGAGATATTGAATCCTAACACCATTTTCATAACCTTATGCTCTGATAGCAAGTTTGTAATGACCCGACAGCACCCCTTAGTCGTTACCGGCATATTCGACCTCTCAGAGGTCTTCTACAAGCCCTTAACATTCGTCATAGCATTTATCATAGAAAAATAGTGGAAGATTTAAAACTTTTTCATAATATAACACAAGACATAAAAGTCACCTCATTTAAACATTTAATACAAAATCGGAGTACTATGTCTCAAGGTAGACATCTTAAAACATGACTACAACACAAGAGGGACACAACCCTTACAATACAAAAGAAACTACTATCTAGTACATAGAACTTAAGGAAACTCTTTAACATAAAGATCCTTGAATCATTAAGGAAACACTCGAACTTCGAAAAAGTAAGCCAAGCTCATCACTTCTAGGAAACGCTCTTTAGCCGCCACCACCTACACTTCGTGTAAAAAGATGAAAAAGAATGGTGTTAGTACAAGAATTCACTAAGTATGATAACCATGCAAAACATGCTTTCAAAAGGACATTTATTTGGAATCTATTCATCATGCCTTTTTAGAGAAAATTCATGAACATTTAGTACAATAGGCACAATATAACCGACATAGACCATGTGAGCTACATGGAATCCGGTGTTCTACTACTACACCGAAATTAGAGGGTACTACTTACCAAAGTAGGACCTACATACATAATAGCTATCTAGTGGATCCACTAAGCTAATACCTACGGGGACACGCAGTTATGGAACAAGGAGATTGCTACTAGAAAACCCTGACTTACTAAGCGTGGAGGTTTCCATCTCATGAGACAACATCTATGTTGGGAACCCGAACTTGCTAAAAGTAAAGGTTCTCTTATGGGAAGACAAACTTGCTAAACGTGAAGCCCCCACTCTCATTTTTCATGTTCACTCAGTGCTAAGCTCCAACTCCCTTTTTAAACATCTTTAAGACTTTATTTAAAATTAGTTCACAAAATAGGCTTTAGGGACTTAATCCCTCATATCATATAGCTCAAAGGTTTCTAAGATGAGAATGACCTTTCATCATAGAACCTACATTATGTGAGAATGACCTTTCACATAATCATACCATATTCATAACATAGTCTAGTTTAGAGTACAATTGAGGAAACCTTTCAAGAGAATCACTTTCACTAGATTATCATAAACCTTATTCATTCATTAATGTGTGTGTGTACTTATGTGAGAAAGCCTTTAACATAAACCCCTCTATACAACACATATTCATACCTTACTAATTGTACACTTTGCATGCATAATAAGATGTAAGGGTGCATATAAAAGTTCACCTTTCAATAGACGCCATAACACATCATATTCATAGATATACATGTAGAATGTGTGTGTCCGCATATTGGTCCTCATAGTGACATATTAGCAACAACATTAATATTTAGTGTTCTTCCCTTAAAGGGATCACGTCACATTCGCAATGTTCCCAATTTATGAGCAATTCACATATAAAGCCCTTAGGGATTCTAGACCACACAACCACACTTCATCATAGGAGACAAGGACACATTCAACATTGAATACGTACTCCTAACATGTTTATGATCAAATATTCATATAGGGGTCATATAGGTAGGGGTCATTCCACAATTGTATCTAACATAATCAATCATGTAGACCACACCTTATCCCGAACATTATCATTCACATTATACTCCTCATCATCAACACACTTTAAACATCATGCTAGCTTTGAGAATTTCATACATAACCTTCATAGCATAACTTCATAAACATATGCATCATAATCATCAATTAACTCCACATGTATTACCTTCAAGGCCATGATCTCAACATGCATAGATAGACAAGAATTGAACACCTCCACCATAAGTGGATCAAACCACACCACATCAATTCTCATACTATAGACTAGAAGATAGGTCAACTTACCAATTCACCAAGCCATGATCACCATAGATCAATCCTCAATAATTCATAATCAATTGACATAGATAGTAATAGGAATCAACAATGTAATTTAATATCATAAACATAGTCTAAGTACAATTCCATGAACAAAGGGATCAACCCATAACTTTGTCCATAAGGCCATAATCCCCAACTCATCATGACAAGTTATTAATGCATAAAACTCATGTGGGGCTCTACTTTATCCTACTTCATTTTGAGGCTTGTTACATTTCATACTTGAGTTCAAAGAAGAACCAATCTTCATACCTTCTTGCCCTTCGTGGGACATCCATACTTCAATTAGCCAGAAATTAATAACCAATACATATTACAAGGTAATTCATGAAGTAGTAACATAATCAACATCAATATAAGCAATTGACATATTCCCTTCATAGCCTTCAAGGCTTCATTCAAAGACTCAACCCTAATTTCATAGAAATTATACTTAACCTAGGGTAGAATCATCATACAAACATGAATTACATAACATCACATTCAATTCATAGCCTTCGATCAATATCTAACATAAACTAGGGTTAAAATTAGGAAAAAAAAGAGAAACATGGGTCTCATGGGGAATTCTTCAAGAAACCACCAATACAACATAAATTCATCCATATTTGTTCATATAACATCAATCAAAGTCAGTTTATAACATCAATTTCACTTTAGAAAGAAGACCCACGTTTTTGGATTGAAACCTAGAAATTGGAGATTTTGAAATTCATCTTGAAGTGGCCTCTTGGGGAAAGGAATCCCAAAAGTGATAAGCAACCATACCTTATTGATGAATTAACCACGAAAATCCGAGTTGAAACCTTGGAGAGTTGGTCTTCTTCTTGAAGCTCCATTCTTATTCAATGGAGTTCTTCTGAAGAGAGAGAGAGAGTAGAGAGAAGGAGGAACTTTAGGTTTAGATCTTCGGGGTTTTGTGTTTGAGTGATAAAAGTGAGGTAAATTGACTTAAAAATCATTAAATACACGTCCCCTAAAGTACCCTAAATACCTCTCACTCTAATGGACTATTTAATGAAGTAAAAATAGATTTATGAATTTCTGCATTTTCATCGCGGAACAAGTCCGCGACGCAGAGCTGTTCCCAGAAGATATTTGGAACTAAATTTTGAGACAGTAGTGTCCGCAACATGACCGCGTCACGAACTGGATTTTTTCTCCTTGGGGGGATTAAGTGTGCTACGCGCAGCTATTCCCTCTAAATGCAATCTGCAAGCTGCCTTGGCAGCTTGCTCGGCTAAGGTTGGGGTCCTCCCCGGGGTCCCTTAGGGTGGCCCCGGGGAGTCGGATTTGAACATTTTGACCCTAGGAACATATATTTACCTATTTTAAACCTTTTCACCAGATTATACCATCATACGATACTCCCAAACCTGCCCCAAACCTAAGGACACAATAGAAGACATTCTTCTCTAGTTTCCAGACGTCGTGGTCGTTTCTTGATGTTTAGGGTTTTACTTTTCCAAACCAAGTCAATTACATTCGTTTAGGTTTATAAACATCCTTTTAACTATTTTTAAGTCATTATTCATAAGGTAAGGCTCTAACTTAAGTTATAGAATTTTCGGGGTGTTACACTTATTGCCATTACGCTCTGTCAGCCTTGACTATCACTACAAAGTCAACCTTTTTCATCAACACGATGCATCAAACTCTGGTAAACTTATCAAATTCAAAGGACTAACCCAATTGTTTATACACACTTGTTACTAACATCTTCAATTTCCTCTACCCAAGTATACTCAATAAGACTTTCTTTATCATAAGCTTGTCATTTTGGTATGAATCCACTCCCTTATGGCTCAATACTACCATCCATCTTCTTAACAACAGGACAGGAGCACCCCACATGGAAGCACTAGCACGGATGAAACCTAATCCAGAAGATCTTGGATTTGATCCTTAAGACCTCTTAATTCTACTGGAGTCATACGATACGGAGGGATGGAAATGGGGCGAGTGCCAGTTTCCATGTCAGTACAGAAATCAATATTTTTATCCGGAGGCATACCACACAAATCAGTAGGAAACACTTCTCTAAATTCTAATACCACAGGAAATAGACTCAATAGAGGGAGACTCAACCTCAGCATCCCGAATATGAGCTAAGTACGCCAAACAATCCTGCCCCATCAGTTTCCTAGCCAAAATAGAGGATATGATCTTAGCTAGCTTAGGCTTGTACACCCCTTCCCACTCTAATCTTTCCCTACTGGGGATCTCTAGAGTTACCGACTTAGTATTGCAAGTAAGCCCAGTATAATAGGGGACAACCAAGTCATGCCTAAGATTATATCAAGTCAGTCATATCCAGCATAACCAAATCAACCCAAATCTAAAAATCCGTAACCACAACAAGACAACACGATACAAATGGGTGACTACCACTGACTCTTCAACTGGGGTAGAATCATGGATGGGGGCATCAAGTATATCACAAACCACATCCAAATCCCAAGGCAATTGAACTGACACATATGAATAAGTAGAACCCCGATCAAATAACACATTAGTCATTTGGTCACAAACAAGCTAAGCATAGTACATATGACCACTTCATTAGACACCTTAGCCTCGGTCTTGCTCGGAAAGGAATAAAACTTATCCCAGTCATCTTAACGGGCAACCTCCTTGCCTGGCTGCACTACTCCTCTACCTACATTACCATTTCCCCGGCCTCTACGACCTTTTTTATTTCCTCCTCATATACGCAGGTTCTCCACAATTTTAACACATTTTATAACTTATATTCGATTGTTGAACACTAAATCAGATCGCGGGGGTTAGTTTGGTATGATTCGGGGTCCATAATTGTGACTAGGGGAAAATAGGGGAGACAGGGCGAGATCCTGTCCCACTCTGGCAGGAGAAATCCTACACTGGCAACCTCGCCTAGGCGGGAAAATCCCTCCCCAGCGGGAATAACAAAAACAGAATCCTTGCCAATAATTTTTCTGGGTTTCTTTTCTTTCCCAATTTCCCGCAAAGGCTCCCAGCTATAACACATGCATTTTTAGAAAATCCCTTTAGTTAGGACAATCGTTGTCTACCCCTGATCAACCCAATGAAGTACGCACTTTAGAATCCTTTTACATCGTTTCAATACTACCACACACATATCCCTAGGATACACCCAAACTCTCACATGGTTATCACTTGGTCGCAATGCACGTCCATATTTATTGCTTACAAACCACACCATAATTTATCTAGATCCTTGTACCTAATCTCGTGATGACTTTCTTTTCACAACAAGTTTCACGACACTCAAGTTGTTACAACTTGTAGACAAGTTCAAATTCTATAATTAGTTCGTTCCATAGACGGCCATTACTAATAATTTATTCCTTATACGTCCCCCAAGGACAGATACCAATTGGAACCTTCTCAGTTCCAATTAACTTGTTTGGGTCCCTTTAGCCGGAATAATGACGTCTAGTTCACTTCGTTGAGATACCAATTGGAATCGGGAGAAACCAATTGGACTCAACTCATACCATAAGCAACAATAGTAGCTAGCGAGCCCCACAAACTGCTAATTTCAATCATAGAACTTGGTTGAACCCAATTCTGAACCGCCTCGACCGTTAACTGATGGTTACTAGACCTTAAATCAATCTTAGAGAAAACTGATGCACCTTGCAATTGGTCTAAAGGTCATCTATCTGAGGTAATGGATACTTGTTCTGACTGGTGACCCTATTCAACTGTCGGTAGTCTATACACATCCTCTCTTGCTAGTGATGGTGTTACCACTTTTGTTGCTCTAGTTCGGACCATTGAGTGAAGGAGGAAAGATACCAATTTGTGTCACCTAGATACCAATTGGATTCAAGTCATAGCACGAAGGGGTAGAAAGAAGTGAGTTTTTCCTAAAGTCCTATAGCCTCTCGAAGTAAAGTACATACGTCATCGTATCATTTCGAAAGACTACTAGACTCGTTTTGGTACAATGAGATCAAAGAATCTAGGGCTCTGATACCAATTTGTCATGACCCAGACCGTCGTGATTGGCACCCATACTAACCCTCTGGTGGGAGAACCATTACTACAACCCAAATCTAAAAACTTAACCAAATACTACACATTTAAAGATACGGAAACATGTTTAAATGATAATAAAAATGGAGTCCCCATAAACTCCAAAGGTTTAAACAATTAACTAACCAAACTAATGTAGAAATTCCACCCCTAGAACCTGAAAGTCATTGTATCAAAACTCTACTAACGACAATTCTAAGATCAAGGGGTATAACCCCGAAACTAAACAACACCTTAAACAATTAGTTTGAGTCCGAAAAGAGTGGACTTAAACAAGAAAGATCCATGGCAGCCTGAAAGAGTTGGCTCACCATTGAATCTGGTCATGCTCAATAGTCACTTATTTGAGGTCTATCAATAGCCGCCTGATGATGCCATGTACTCAACAAAGAACAAGAAAGTGCAATATCAGTACACAACCACTGTTTACTAGTAGGATCACGCGGCTATCCTAATAAGTGAAACACATGCAAGTAATCACAACATTATAAAACAGGCATATACCGAACATATACAATATTAGTTATCATTTCAGGATCAATGTAGCACTCCACGTTCTCAATAATACACATTAGTTATCAATTTAGAGCAACATAGAGTTTTCCAATATCAATCATTATTAGATATGAACGTAATCATCACAAGTAGATGCACAACAAAATTCAATAGTCCTCTCAAGGAACCCAATTCAATGGTCTTTTCATGGAACCCACACCCAAACTGTTAGCATACCGGAACATGGTACCCGATCCAATGTTTATGCCAGAAAGTGGCAACCTATACCATAGTTATGTCTGTGGCAACAGATCCCATGTTTATGCCAGAATATGGCAATCAATCCAATGTTTATGTCGGAACGTGGCAACCGATCCGATCAACAAACCACAATCACAATCACAATGTATATTCTCACAATCATACAACAAGAGGTGATTCATGGCATACAATTATTCAATTATCCTCATTTACGATTATGGTGATCAATAATGCAATATTCTCATACATACATGCATTGTAATGAGCAATTACAAACATATATCACACCAACTTGAAATCACAACCATCACCTACCTCAAATCCAAGCTTGAATCCCCTAAGGCACTGGAATCTTCCTTTCCAGATTCTTCTCGCTTGTTCGTGGTCTAAAAATATACAATTTACGCAAGGATCAACAATCAAAGGTCTAATTATCCAGATTATAACAAACCCAATAACCCTAAACCAAACCCAAGATCCTAATACCCAATTTAGGGCTTTTTCCACCCTTAGTTTCAGATCAAAACCCTCCCCCATCGATAATTACCCATTAGATTACATTCTACGAATCGAAAAATAGATTTGGGGAGTTAAAACCTTACCTTGCCTCAAGAATGGTGAAAACTGTTAAGAAAGCACCTAAGGTCATTCCTTAGCTCCCAAAATCGAAAAGTGCAGAATAAAATGTTTTTGGGGTTTTGTTTTTGACTTAAGTCGCGTTTGTCCTGCTACGGAGGATCCAACCCGCCATAGTGGCCCTGCCTTAGCGGCACTAATCCCGCTCTGGCGACTTTCACGGAAACAATAAGGAAATTTAAGAATTCCAAACTCCCATTTCACAACATACCTTTATCCCATGACACTCAGAAAATGCCTGATCACGCTACGATCAGTTTCAGAAGTTCTACTCACCCGAATTTAATTCTGTAAGTTCTACGAGTTCCTTAACGTCTTATGTATCTACTCATATGATCAAAATAATAATTAATTCACCAATTCATACCAAATTTCTCTAGACTCGCCTGACTCAGATTTCGTCCAAATCTGGACTAGGCTAGGAAATTCCAAGTTACTACTCAAAAGTTTCCTGGCCCCAATTCTTTCCCCATTGGCTTTTCTATAAAGACGGGAACAGGTCGTTACAATTTTCTAACTGGCAACGCCTCACCTACCCTTAACAAATAATGGAAAGTAAAAATCTTTTTACCTATGCTATTTTTCATTTTTGGGGAAAAACTAATCAATTTACAAATATTAAATTTCATTTGCACATTGTTTTTGATAGGTTAAAACTAAATAAAGTTTGTTCTTTGAAAATATTGAATCTCACTTACTTCTTTATTGAATCTTTTTAAGAAAATCTGAAATATATTTATCCTTTGCAACTAACAATCACAATGTAGTTAATTAAACTACCATTAGCAAATCAATAATTAAGTGGCTTAAAACTTAATTTTTTTTAAAAAGTTGCAGGCTTCTTGAATTATTAGACAACATGTATACAATCAACCACTTAACATATCCATCTACATATAACAATTAAAATAAGGCTAATTACATTATTTTTAACTACGATATAGTTCAGGTAACGACATATATAGAAGGAAAATGCTTATATCCCTTCAAGTGTCTTTCTAAATGATCTTATACCAATATATAGGGAAACTAAATATTTTAAGAGAGCTAAACAACGATATTTTCAAAATATGATAAAACTTTTGATAGACAATGTAATATCTCCAAAATGTATATTCAATGGCTAATGGTTTTACATTTGTCAATCAACTAATTAAGACTATATATTATTTTCTAAAATAAAATTATTAATTAACATAGCGTGACCACCACCACCATGGTAACCACCATCAACGTATCTACCACATTCGTTGTTGTTGCCTCCACTTTGGATCACACCCTAGCAAAGTGGCAAAACTCGCCACACTAAAAACAACTTCTTCCTCCTCCAACTCTTCTGCCGCCGTAAACTTCGCCTCAATCGTATATAGTAACTGTGGATACGGTGCAAAAGGAAGATATGGTGGAATAAGAGTTGGTGGAGGAAGTGGTTATTTCAGGCGAATCAGGCCACTTCTCTAGGGAGTATACCTAGAGTGAAGGCGACGACGATGGAGGTGGTAGATACTCTGTTGATGATGGCCGAGGCGGTTGTCGTGGTTGCTACACATGGTGTGAGGACAGTCACTATGCCCGTGAATATACCAGTGGTGGTAGTCATTGACAAGGGATTGTAGCCCTGATTAATTCTTAAGTTGTTGCTATTAAAAAATGAAGGAATTTTTTTGTATATAGAGAAAACTCAGTAAGTGCAAAAAGAAGAGGAAAGTGATTTATATAGTCATTTTTTCAAAGGGATACATTTAATTTGGTCAACTAATTATTAGTCACACTTGAAAAAATATTATTGATTTGTGGACTAATAATATATATAGTCAATACTCAAGCTAGTTAGCTAAAAGCTACAAATTACATGAAATTTGACTAGGGAAATTCTCTTAAAGTCCACTGAGTTTACTTATCAAAAATAATATTTTCATTAATCATAAGTTCGGAACTAATTAACATTTACTCAAATGTAAGTGAATCACAAAAAAGAGAATTATTAGTTTAGTTACAACTTATATAATCTTTAGTAATAATAAAAAAAATTTAAAAATAATAAGGTGACATGTGGTGTAAATGTGTAATTACCTTGTTCCTTCGAGTACTATTTCCGCCTTTTTTTTATTTTTTTGCTTGGATAATTGATATATGCCATAAATTAAATTTAAAGGCTAAGATTTAATTTATCAAAGTAAATGTTTATTCATAATTTATATAATAAATACCATTATATGTTAGGAAAAATAATTTCTCTTCCTTCTTGTTTAGCTTTCACACATGGTATTTATCTTTCATTCTTAGTTTAAGTTAATTTTTATAGCATTTTTATTTGAAACTTTCTCTTAAATATCTATTGAATTTTAAATAGGTATTAAAGAGAAAATTAATTTCTTAGTTTAAGGTATTTAAAATTCAATAGATATTACAGAGAAAGTTAATTTCTTATCGCATTTTTATTTGAAACTTTCTCTTTAATATCTATTGAATTTTAAATACCTTGGAACATGGCCCATTTTTGAAAAATAATAAACTATAATGATATAAAATTAGAAAAGAGTTTGACTTATTTAAATCTAATACAGAGTATTTAATTACTCTAATTTTGTACCTTTTTGTGTGTGGCTCTTTCTTTTGCATTTGTCGGTGTCAAGTAATATGCTCTTCTTTAAGTTATGTATGTAGCTCAAGGTGACTCAATCACGTTAAATTTGAAATATTAAGGTGGATTTTCAATATGTTAAACAACTGAACCAACCCAAATTATGTGTTCAAAGGGATTATATATACACTAGTACAATTATCCACGCTTTGCGCGGGAATTTAATAAAACAAAATTTATAAAATAATTCTTAAAACCTATCAGTCATTAAAACTAAAACACTATATTATTTTACACACAAGATGATGTAGTAACGAACATTAATAATGTAAAGGAAAATGAAAATTATATCATCCTATCATTTATCCTTAATAACATAAGCATAAATTTATGACTGTAAAAAAAATATCAGGATCTGTAACATAAGGAATGGTGTCAGTGAGCAACTCAACAGAAGCAAAGTACACGAATATTTGGTTGTGCAGAAGAAGAAGAAAGAAAAAGAATAAGAAGTTTAGAATTTTCATTATTTTAAAATGAGAGGAAATCCCTCTATTTATCGACAACAAAGGGTAGTGTTAACAAATATTTGTTGTGTCTTATCGGAAAGGTCGCAATTATTTGGAAAAGTTGCAACCTTTCGTAAAGGTCACACCCTTTCGTAAAACTCACAACTCTTCATAAAAGTCGTAACTCTTCATAAAAGTCACAATTTTTCATAAAAGTAACAACTTTTCATAAAAGTCACAACTTTTCATGAAGAGGAATGCTAGTTTTGAAAATAAATAAATTAAAGGAGATTCTTGATTTGTGGTGGCGCCACATAGGCGGGTCTAGGATTCTCTTATATATTTATCATATGTGATTACTCCCTCTGGTTCACTTGATCAATACACAATTAAGGAAAACAAACTACACATGGCTCCATCATCTTTTCCTTTGTTGATCGAACAATGCAAAAAAATAAAAGTTCATCTAACTGTGATTCTTATAAATGACAGAAAAATATATACAACGAAGAAGACATAATTAAGTTTCTAAAACAATACAACATTTCTTCTATCATCAGAAGAAATCAATTTTTTTTTATGTATTAGACCTTGATTTTCCTTAAAAAAATCTAGAAGGGAAATTAAACTATCTCTTCAAATAATTGTGATGCATGCCATACTTGGTAGCAAATACGGAGAGTTTCATTTGCTCCCAATAGGAGCAACGGTGAGTTCATCATTAAGCATGATGGCCATGCTCATAACTTTTATTAGCATTTTCTAGGTTATCTTCATTTGATGTCGGGAATTAAGTTTGGCATAAGGGTAACAATATATCCTCGCCGCATTATCATATGCTTTTGCTGCTTCTTCTTTCATATCAAAGGTCCCAAGCCAGACACGTACCTTATGGATGAGTTTGTAATATCAGTTCTATACTTTCCCTTTGGCCACTTCCTCACACTTCTATATCAAACCTCAAATGGGGTTACATCTGTTATCACCATAGCTGAAACACTATTTTCTCTCTCTACCATAAGAAAATATTAAAGGAATCTTTTGTATACAAAGAAGGCTTTGCTAGTGAAACAAAAGAGGGAGGCTTGTTTATAAAGTTGTTTCTTAGGGAGATACATTTTCTTTGATAATGAATTTACATGGCATTTGAGTTGTTTTAATAAAATACATTGTACATATAAATTGCTTGAAATACATGACTATTCTAAACAAAATAGTAGCATGATAAATCTCATTGCAAGTTCATTACTCGTTAGGCTACATGTAAATGTTTTTGAATGATATTTATTAATTTATTTGCGAAATAAAAAGTATCTTATTATAAATACATAATTGACTTAATTTCCAGAACAAACAAACAAAAATTTCATTACGGGAACCAAACACACTCTTAGTTAAGCAATATTTTTTATGTTTTATTATAATAGGTATGAAAGATATATTCACATTTAATCTTTGTATTTAGTACATAACTGTCATTATAAATGTATATGTGTTATTATCTTTTTCTATTTTCTAACTGGTAACACCTCACTGACCCTCAACAAATAATGGAAAGTTAAAATCTTTTTACTTTTGCTATTTGTCATTTTTGGGGGAAGACCAATCAATTTACAAATATTAAATTTCATTTGCATGTTGTTTTTGATAGGTTTAAACTAAACAAAGTTGTTCTTTACAAATATTGAATCTCACTTACTTCTTTATTGAATCTTTTTAAGAAAATCTAAAATATATTTATCCTTTGCAACTGAAAACCACAATGTTGTTACTTAAACTAGCATTAGCAACCAATAATTAAGTGGTTTAAAACTTTTTTTTTAAAAAAAGTTGCAAGCTTCTTGAATTATCAGACAACATGTATACAATCAACGACTTAGCATATCCATCTACATATAATAATTAAACAAAAAGCTAATTACATAATTTTTAACTACAATATAGTTAAGGTAATGACATATATAGAAGGAAAATGCTTATATCCCTTCAAGTGTTTTTCCAATCGATCCTATCCCAATATATAGGGAAACTAAATCTTTTAAGAGAGTTAAACAATGAAATCTTCAAATTATGATAAAACTTTTGATAGAAAATGTGATATCTCCAAAATGTATATTCAATGGCTAATGTTTTTACATTTGTCAATCAACTAATTAAGACTATATAAGATTTTCTAAAATAAAATTATTAATTAACATAGCATTACCACCACCACCACGGCCACCACCATCAAGGTATTTACCACCTTCGCTGTTGTTGCCTTCACTCTGGATCACACCCTAGCAAAGCGGCTAGACTCGCCACACTAAAAACAACTTCTTCCTCCTCCACCTCTTCCACCGCCGTAAACTCTGCCTCAATCGTATAAGTTTAACTGTGGATACGGTGAAGAAGGAAGATATGGTGGCAGAAGAGTTGGTGGAGGAAGTGGTTGTTTCAGGCGAATCTGACAACTTCTCTAGGGAGTATACCTAGAGTTAAGGCGATGACGGTGGAGGTGGTAGATACTCCATTGATGGTGGCCGAGGAGGTTGTGGTGATTGCTACACATGGTGTGGGGATGGTCACTATGCCTGTGAATGCACCAGTGGTGGTCATTGATCGGGGATTGTAGCCTTGATTAATTTTTAAGTTGTTATTAAAAAAATGAGGGAATTTTTTTGTATATAGAGAAAACTCAGTAGATGAAAAAAGAAGAGGAAAGTGATTGATATAGTCCTTTTTTCAAAGGGATACATTTACTTTGGCCAACTAATTATTTTTCACATTTGGAAAAATAATATTGATTTGCTGACAAATAATATATATAGTTAATGCTCTAACTAGTTAGCTAAAAGCTAAAGATTACAAAAATTTTGAGTACGGAAATTCTCTTAAAGTCCACTAAGTTTACTTATCAAAACTAATATTTTCATTAATCATAAGTTCGGAACCAATTAACATTTACTCAAATGTAAGTGAATCACTAAAAAGAGAAATTTATTAGTTTAGTTACAACCTATATAATCTTTAGTAATAATATTTTTATTTTTAAAAATAAGTAAGGTGATATGAGGTGTAAATGTGTAATTACCTTGTTCCTTCGAGTACTATTTCCTCCTGTTTTTCAAATTTTTGCTTGGATAATTGATATATGCCATAAATTAAATTTAAAGGCTAAGATTTAATTTATCAAAGTTAATCTTTAATCATAATTTATATAATAAATACCATTATGTGTTAGGTAAAATAATTTCCCTTCCTTCTTGTTTAGCTTTCACACATGGTATTTATCTTTCATTCTTAGTTTAAGTTAATTTCTTATCGCATTTTTATTTAAAATGTTCTCTTTAATATCTATTGAATTTTAAATACCTAGGAACATGGCCCTTTTTCAAAAATAATAAACTCTATTGATATTAAATTAGAAAAGAGTTGGACTTATTTAAATTTGATACAAAGTATTTAATTACTATAATTTTGTACCTTTTTGTGTGTGGTACTTTCTTTTGCATTTGTCGGTGTCAACTAATATGCTTTTCTTTAAGTTATGGATATAGGTCAAGGTTAATCATCATGTTAAATTTGATATATTAAGGTGGATTTTTAATATGTTAAACAACTGAACCAACTCTAATTATGTTTTCAAATTGATTATATATAAATTCCTACCTCTGGTTTACCTAATCGATACACAATTAAGGAAAACAAACTACACATGGCTGCCTTATCTTTTCACTTGCCGATCGAATAATGCAACAAAATAAAATTCATCAAACTGTGATTCTTATAAAAGACAGAAAAATAAATAAAATGAAGAAGACATAATTAAGTTTCTAAAATAATACAACATTTCTTCTATCATCCGGAGAAATGAGAACTTTTTTTATTACACCTTGTGTTTCCTTAAAAAAATATATAAGGGAAATTAAAATATCTCTTCAAATAATTGTGATGCATGCCTTATTTGGTAACAAATACGGACAATTTCATTTGCTCCCTGGAGGAGCAAGGGTGAGTTCATCATTGAGCTCATAATGGCCATGGTCATCATTTTTATTAGATTTTTCTAGGTTATCCTCATTTGACGTCGGAAATTGAGTTTGGCTTAAGGGTCACAATATATCCTCGACGCATTATCATATGCTCTTGGTGCTTCTTTCATATCAAAGGTCCCAAGCCAGACACGTACCTTATGGATGAGTTTTTATTATTAGCTCTATACTTTCCCTTTTGCCTCTTCCTCACACCTCTATCTGAAACCTCAAATGGGGTTACATCTGTCGTCGCCATAGCTCAAACACTATTCTATCTCTCTACCATTTGAAAATATTGAAGGAATCTTTTGAATACAGAGAAGGCTTTGTTAGTTAAAAAAAAAAGAGGGATACTTGTTTATAAAGTCATTTCTTAGGGGATACATTTTATTTAATAATGAATTTACATGGCATTTGAGTTGTTTTAGTAAAACACATTGTACATATAAATTGCTTGAAATGAAAAAATGACTATTCTAAACAAAATAGTAACATGATAAATCTCATTGCTAGTTCATTACTCGTTAGGCTACATGTAAATGTTTTTGAATGATATTTGTTAATTTATTTGCCAAATAAAAAGTATCTTATTATAAATACATAATTGACTTAATTTCCAAAATAAACAGACAAAAATTTCATTACGGGAACCAAACACACTCTTAGTTAAGCAATATTTTTTTATGTTTTATTCTAATAGGTGTGAACGATATATTCACATTTAATTTTTGTATTTAATACATAATTGTTATTATAAATTTACATGTGTTATTATCTTTCTCTATTTTCTAACTGGTAACGCCTCACCTACCCTCAACAAATACTGGAAAGTTAAAATCTTTTTACTTTTGCTATTTGTCATTTTTGGGGGAAGACCAATTAATTTACAAATATTAAATTTCATTTGCATGTTGTTTTTGATAGGTTAAAACTAAATAAAGTTGTTCTTTATAAATATTGAATCTCAGTTACTTCTTTATTGAATCTTTTTAAGAAAATCTGAAATATATTTATCCTTTGCTACTGAAAACCACAATGTTGTTACTTAAACCAGATTTAGCAAAGCAATAATTAAGTGGCTTAAAACTATAATTTTTTTAAAAAAGTTGCAGGCTTCTTGAATTATCCGATAACATGTATACAATCAACGACTTAGCATAACCATCTATATATAACAATTAAACAGAAAGCTAATTACATAATTTTTAACTAAGATATAGTTAAGGTAACGACATATATAGAAGGAAAATGCTTATATCTCTTCAAGTGTGTTTCTAATCGATCCTATCTCAATATATAGGGAAACTAAATCTTTTAAGAGAGTTAAACAATGAAATCTTCAAATTATGATAAAACTTTTGATAGAAAATGTGATATCTCCAAAATGTATATTCAATGGCCAATGTTTTTACATTTGTCAATCAACAAATTAAGACTATATATGATTTTTAAAATAATATTATTAATTAACATAGCGTTACCACCACCACCATGGCCACCACCATCGAGGTATCTACCACATTCGCAGTTGTTGCCTTCACTCAGGATCACACCCTAGCAAAGTGGCTAGACTCGCCACACTAAAAACAACTTCTTCCTCCTCAACCCCTTCGGCTGCCATAAATTCCGCCTCAATTGTATACGGTAACAGTGGATACGGTGGAGAAGGAAGATATGGTGGCAGAGGAGTTGGTGGAGGAAGTGGTTGTTACATGCGTATCTGGCCAATTCTCTATGGAGTTTACCTATAGTGAAGGTGACGACGGTAGAGGTGGTAGATACTCCGTTGATGGTGGCCGAGGCGGTTGTGGTGGTTGCTACACATGGTGTGAGGACGGTCACTATGCCCATGAATGTACCAGTGGTGGTTATTGACCGGGCTTGTAGCCCTGGTTAATGTTGAAGTTGTTGATATTAAAAATAAAGGATTTTTTTTGTATATATAGAAAACTCAGTAAGTCAAAAAAGAAGAGAAAAGTGATTTATATAGTCATTTTTTCAAAGGGATGGGATACATTTACTTTGGTCAACTAATTATTAGTCACATTTGAAAAAATATTATTGTTTTGTTAACTAATAATATATATAGTCAATGTTCTAACTAGTTATCTAAAAGTTAAAGATTACATGAATTTTGACTAGGGAAATTCTCTTAAAGTCCACTAAGTTTACTTATCAAAAAGAATAATTTCATTAATCATAAGTTCGAAACCAATTAACATATAATCCAATGTAAGTGAAACACTAAAAAGGGAAATTTATTAGTGTAGTTACTACTTATATAATCTTTTGTAATAGTAATTTTTTTTTAAAAAAAAAGTAAGGTGACATTTGTGTAAATGTGTAATTACCTTGTTCCTTCGAGTACTATTTCCTCCTGTTTTTCAAATTTTTTCTTGGATAATTGATATATGCCATAAATTAAATTTAAAGGATAAGATTTAATTTATCAAAGTAAATCTTTAATCATAATTTATATAATAAATACCATTATATGTTAGGTAAAATAATTTCTCTTCCTTCTTGTTTAGCTTTCACACATGGTATTTATCTGTAACACCCCAGAAAATTTTGAGCTAAGACTCGAACCGTTCTTCGTAGTGAGTGAGATTGTTTCAAGGAATTTAAAATTTCTTGAGTATTAAGGTCACTAGATGTAGTACCTTGAGTTCGAAGAAGAACTAAAGAGAGTTCATTCAAGTCTTTCCTAAGTTTTTCTTAAGTTTTAGATCAATTTCAACCGACCATAACTCCTATTACATGATGAGTTAGGTGCACTACAAGAAAGATAATTAAATCCCTTCAAGTCCTCTTTCCAACGCCACCGAGTTTGCTAAATTACGAGCTCTGAGTAAAAAGTTATGACTGATTTACTAACGACGCACAAACCTGGTAGTAGCTGCGCGACGCGGAGCCAATACTGACCTCACTGCCTGATGAAAAATTATTCCGACTCCCAGCTTATTTTAATTATTTCTTTAAGGGTATTTTAGTCCTAAAAACCCTTAGTAGGTCATCTAAATTACCCTAAACATGTAGAAAATAAGTTTTCTTAAATCTAAACCCTCTCATTCACTCGAAAGATTCTACACTCAAGAAATTTAAGAGAGCACTAAGGCTAGGGTTCATCATTCAAAGGTTTTCCTTCAAGTTGCTTCAAGAAGATGTTCTTTCAGGTATGTAAGCTTCCATAGTGTTGGGTTTGTTCCCCCACACGCCAATCATGTTAATTTCAGCATTAAATTCGTTCTAGAAAGTTGAAGCTTTGATGTTCTTGTTATGTATTCATGAAATTGCTTTCGTTCTTGTATTGGGCTAAGATTGAGGAGTTCTTGAGGTTATTGTTTGATTTATAGAGTTGTTTGAGTTAGATTCTTGTTTTCTTGTGCTGGGTATCTAAATCTAAAGAGAGATTGAGAAAAAAAATCGAAGTTAGGCGAATTGGGGTTAGAAAACAAAGAAGAAATTTTGTCGGTCGAGATTTGAACCTTCTCCTGTGTCGCGTCCCCACTCCCCAGTTTTGAAAATTTCTACTTCGCGTCGCGGAGCTAACACAAGGTGTTCTGCCTTAAAAGACATTTTCGAAACAAAATTTTAAAAGCCTCTCCGCGTAGCGGACCCACCCTCAAATATTGGTTTTTTAGTCTTTTCTCATGTTTAGCTATCTAAAATCATTCCTAAATAGCATGAGACCTTTCCTATCACAAATCACAACCTTGAATTCATAAATGACATTCAAGGTAGAGTTGAGAGTCCAGTCTTGAGTGTTCTTTCGAACATTTTTCAGAAAATCCCTTTTTGTCTTTTGAGGAGTCTTCTGCAATTTCTAGTAACTTATTTCAAGACTCGAGCAAGTGAGTATGAGAGTGAGAAGAATGTATTCATGAGTCTACCTTGTCATCATGAGATCTTTCATATCATGAACCATAACTCTTGAATTCATAATTCACATTCAAGAGAGAGTTAAAAGTAGAGTTTAAGAAAGCCTTTGACTTCAATTGTGAATCCTTTGAGATCAACTATCAATTTGAACTAAGTTTTGAGGAAGTAAGTCAGAGATTAAGAAGAGTCGTATACATGAGTTCCATATAGTTATGTAGACCATCTAGTCGAGTTGTTTCATTCCCATAAATCTGCATGAACGTTGTAAGTTGGGTATCCTTCGATGAAGTGGTATCTTCAAGTTCCAAGCCTTTAAGTATTGAGTTCCTAATCTCTTTTGAGAAGTATATTTGAGTCCTTGAGTTGAATATTTCATGCTCATAATTCCACATGAACATTATAAGTCAAACAGTCTTGAGATGAGAAGTATCTTTGAGTCATTGAGTTGAGTAGTTCATTCTCATAATTCTGCATGAACTCTGAGTTAAGCATTCTTGAAATGAGTAGTATTAGTGAAGTTCTTGAGTTCCAAGTATTGAATTCTATCTATGGTTATTGAAAACCTTGCATTGAGTCGTTCATGTCCATCATTCGGCATGAACCATAATTTAAGAAGTCTTTTACAAATGTTTAAACTTTGTTTTAAGACTTAAGCTTTGAAGTTGAGTAAAGAGTAAGAGTAAAGTTCATTTTATTTAAAATGATATATGGAACTAAGTATTCCCAAGAGTAAACATTTTCACATTTAAGATGAGAGGAAACTGAGATTTCCAAAAGAGTTATGAGCAAGAAAAGGGAACATCAATTCCAAGAGAGCTTTTAAGCTATCTTTTTGAGTAATTATCTCAAACTAAAGAAAGAAGTTGTTTTAAAACATATGAGCTAAGTATATTTTGGGGAGTATTATTGAGCACCGATGTGGGGATGCTAGTTTCATATTAACTCAAGTCTCCATGAAAACCATCTAGCCATCATGGGTAGAAAAGGGTCATACTTTTTGGATGAATCCTTTTCACATAGACTAGTGGATCCACGTAGTAGTTCAGGTCCTCTACCACGGCAAGGTATAGGATGGCCTGGGTAGCGTGGGGCTAATAACGTTGTATCATCACTATAGTTGTTAAGTGATGGCTGTCGATTAGAGAAACTCCCACAACAGTACTTGCTTGGTTCCTCAAGGGGTTCTGCTTAGTATGGATGGGGGTATGGGACTTCATTCATGCATTGCACAAGTAGACTTTGAGAGAGAGCATGGTATGTCTTTTATGAATTTATGATTATGAGTTGACATCATGTTTTAAACAATTTTCCTTTTCTTTATATTGCACTTGTTTTAAACTGCTTTATAATGAAATGAGTTTAGTTAAGTATTCATGAGTTGAGTATCCAGAGTTGAGTCTTTCAAGTCGAGTATCATATCTTTGAAGTCGAGTATCTAATCTTTGAGTTGAGTATCATATTCTTGGGTTGAGTGAGTTGAGAAAAGGTAAGTATGTTTCCTTTGTATCACGTTTCAAGCTTATGTTATGCTTTAAAATTCCTCTTACATGCTTGTATATTGAGCCATTTGGCCTGCATCTTTTCATGATGCAGACACAGGTATTCAGGATCATCAACAAGAGATTCGTTGATACATCTGAGTGTTCAAGTTAGCTATGGTGAGCCTCTTTATTTTTCGGAGGATTTCATTTACTTTTCAGTTTAGTCAGGATGTCGTGGGTCTTGTCCCGACTTCCATCTTTATCAGTTAGAGGCTTTATAGATAATCAATATAGTTGAGAAGTCTGTATTATTCATTTATTTTATTAAATATTTTAAAGACTTAAGTTGCCTATTTTATGGCAAGTTGAATATTATTTTTATATTCAGAGTATTTCATTTGAGTTAAAGTTTTGAAAAATTGAGTTTATTGAATTTTATTCAGTTTTAAGCTTTGTATGCTTGAGTTAATCTTCCGCTTGTAGTCGGCCGGGATGAGGGTTCGCTTGGGGACCATCAATGGTTCTTCAGTGCCGGCCACATCCAGGGTGTAGACTCGAGCCGTGACATTATCTTTCATTCTTAGTTTAAGTTAATTTCTTATCGCATTTTTATTTGAAACTTTCTCTTTAATATCTATTAAATTTTAAATACCTAGGAAAATGGTCCTTTTTTGAAAAATAATAAACTATATTTATATAAAATGAGAAAAGAGTTGGACTTATTTAAATCTGATACAGAGTATTAAATAACTCTAATTTTGTATTTTGTGTGGTACTTTCTTTTGCATTTGTCAGTGTCCGCTAATATGCTCTTCTTTAAGTTATGAATGTAGGTCAAGGTGACTTAATCACGTTCAATTTGAAATATTAAGGTGGTTTTTCAATATGTTAAACAACTGAACCAACTCTAATTATTTGTTCAAAGGGATTATATATATATATATATATATTCCTACCTCTGGTTTACCTGATTGATACACAATTAAGGAAAACAAACTACACATGGCTTCTTCATCTTTTCACTTGCCGATCGAACAATGCAACTAATTAAAAATTCATCAAATTGTGATTCTTACAAAAGACAGAAAAATAAATACAACGAAGAAGACATAATTAAGTTTCTAAAATAATACAACATTTTTTCAGTCATCAGGAGAAATGAGAAGTTTTTTTGTCTTACACCTTGTTTTTCTCAAAAAAAATCTAGAAGGGAAATTAAACTATCTCTTCAAATAATTGTGATGCATGCCATATTTGGTAACAAATACGGACAGTTTTATTTGCTCCCTGGAGGAGCAAGGGTGTGTTCATCATTGAGCTCATGATGGCCATGCTCATCATTTTTATTAGATATTTCTAGGTTATCCTCATTGGACGTCAAAAATTAAGTTTGGCTTAAGGGTCACGATATATCCTCACCGCATTGTTTTATGGTGTTGATGCTTCTTCTTTAAAATCAAAGGTCCCAACCTAGACACATACCTTATGGATGAGTTTGGAATATTAGCTCTATTCTTTTCCTTTGGCCTATTCCTCACACCTCTATATCAAACCTCAAATGGGGTTACATCTGTCCCAATCTTTTGTATACAGAGAAGGCTTTGCTAGTGAATAAAAAGAGGGAGACTTGTTTATAAAGTCGTTTCTTAGGGGATACATTTTCTTTAATAATGAATGTACATGGTATTTGAGTTGTTTTAGTAAAATACATTGTACATATAAATTGCTTGAAATGATAAAATGACTATTCAAAACAAAATAGTAGCATGATAAATCTCATTGCAAGTTCATTACTCGTTAGGCTACATGTAAGTGTTTTTGAATGATATTTATTAATTTATTTGCGAAATAAAAAAGTTTCTTCTTATAAATACATAATTGACTTAATTTCCAAAATAAACAAACAAAAATTTCATTACGGGAACAAAACATACTCTTAGTTAAGCAATATTTTTTATGTTTTATTCTGATAGGTGTGAACGATATATTCACATTTAATTTTTTGTATTTAGTACATGACTACCATTACAAATTTTCATGTGTTATTATCTTTTTCAATTTTCTAACTGGTAACGGCTCACCCACCCACAACAAATAATGGAAAGTTAAAATCTTTTTACTTTTGCTATTTTCATTTTTTGGGGAAGACCAATCAATTCACAAATATTAAATTTCATTTGCATGTTGTATCTGATAGGTTAAAACTAAATAAAGTTTGTTCTTTACAAATATTGAATCTCTCTTACTTCTTTATTGAATCTTTTTAAGAAAATATGAAGTATATTTATCCTTTGCAACTGACAACCACACGGTTGTTAATTAAACTAGCATTAGCAAACCAATAATTAAGTGTCTTAGAACTTTTTTTTTAATAAAAAAAGTTGCAGGCTACTTGAATTATGAGACAACATGTATACAATCAACGACTTAGCATATCCATCTACATATAACAATTAAACAAAAAATTGATTACATAATTTTTAACTATGATATAGTTAACGTAACGACATATATATAAGGAAAATGCTTATATCCCTTCAAGTGTCTTTCTAATCAATCCTATCCCAATATATAGGGAAACTAAATCTTTTATGTTAGTTAAATAATGAAATCTTTAAATTATGATAAAACTTTAGATAAAAAATGTGATATCTCCAAAATGTATATTCAATGGCTAATGTTTTTACATTTGTCAATCAACTAATTAAGACTATATATGATTTTCTAAAATAAAATTATCAATTTATATAGCGTGACCACAACCATTACAGCCACCACCATCAATGTGTCTACCACCTTTGCCGTCTGAAACGACCCCAAAAATGCCCGAAAATGTGCTTCGGAAACACCTATAAATTGTAATTTCCATATATCTCAAAATCCGTGCATCATTTCGGAAATTCGACTTCGTATTCTTATTCAGGGGGTCAAATTGAGTGGGAAATGAGTCTAACCCAAATTTTAGAGCAACCGTATCAAAATCCAAAATTTTCAAGTGAAGCCTTTTTCGAGGGTCTACTTTGGAGGGTCATATCTCCTAGCACACAAATTATTTGGTGGACAATAATATATCCATGGAAAGCCCTTTGAGTTAGCTACCTAACGCACTTCGTTTCACCTCATTCGGAGTTCGGACGAAGAAGTTATGCCCATTTTCGTAAAGTCTGTCCGGCAGAAAAAGGCAATTTCCAGTAGCCGATTTACTGTTCATTTACTGTTCACCCGCCCTTTTTTTTTTTAAGTGTTGGACGAATTTTTTCCAAAGGGTATATATTATTTCCTAGATACCATTAATTCATTCCCATCCCTAAAAACATTTCCCTCTCTCAAAAACTCTCTCAAAACCCCAAGGAAACTCAAGGTGAAAGATGGAGCTAGGGTGGATGGTGGCTATTGATTTCTTCACCAATTTCGTTTGGTTCTTGAAGATAAAGGTATGGGGATCCTTTATCCTTGATTATTCTTTCTTTCAAGGAGCCCAATCAAAAGGTTTTCAAGGTTTTCAAATACACAAAAATCCTATTTCGAATTCTAAGCATGGGTTCTTGCATTAAATAATTTCAAATGATGTTTCATGTGGTTATTAATGATTATTTATGGTTTTAAGAAAGAAATATTTGTGAACCCATGTCTTCTCAAATTCTTTAAATTTAGCCTAAAGTGAGTTTAATGATTTTGAGTAATTGATGTAGGATTATTGAGTGGTTGATGTGGGTTGTTCTTATATGATCTTAGCTATGTTGAGTTGCTAGAAATTGTTATTGAATGGTATAATGTGAGGTAGTAGCCTTGAATGGTCATAAATTGGGATTTAGACTTTATGTTGGTTATTGGATATTGTTTAGCTTAGCTTGTATAGTTGATTGTTGTTATTATCATTGTTATTGTATTGTTAAATTGTTGGAAGATGAGGATGATGAAGATAGCCATGGAAAGAGGGTAAGTTGATCAAACTTGATAAATATTGTATAATTGGCATGAAATTGAGTATTGTGGCTTATGGCCTTTGAAAAGGATGGTGAGATGGCTTGATCTCTTAGTATTAATAATATTGTTATTAATTGGCTTGATCCACCTTTGGTGGAGGTGGTTATTTGTTGTATTGTTGTGAATTGAGGCCATGAAGGGCATTAGGTGAATGTTATTATATTGTTGTATTATTATACACATATGAGGCTAGATGTAAAGTCCTATATGAAGCTATATGTGAAGGTATGATGTGAATGAGTTTATGTGATCTTGTGATGATCCTATTATGGTCTATTTTGCATATTATCATGAAATGGAATTATTATGTGATGTTTATGGTTTTCATGCTTCCATGATCAAATTATGAAGGTTGATATATATATGTATGTTGTTGGTGGGCTGATTTATATGTATTTCGAAATTGGTTGGACTTAGTACTCTTGAAGTACATGATTTCATTTACATGAACAATAGCCCATCATGTGTTTGATAAAATGCCCATTTATAGAATCCTTAGGAAATGGAAGGTCCAATGTACGTCCTATGAATCGAATAGCTATATAATTATTGAAATGATGATGAAATGGACACATGTATATGATTTTCTCTATATAAGTGTTGTGAGTCGACCAAGCCTAGTACGGGGTAGTAGGCCCGTATAACCGTATCGAGGGGTTGGTACCTTGGTTGCCTAGTACGGGGGTAGTAGGCCCGTATAACCATATCGAGGGGTTGGTACCTTGGTTGCCTAGTACGGGGGTAGTAGGCCCGTATAACCATATCGAGGGGTTGGTACCTTGGTTGCCTAGTACGGGGTAGTAGGCCCGTATAACCATATCGAGGGTTTGTACCTTGGTCCCTAGCTCGGGGGTGGTAGGCCGGGTAACCACATTGAGGGGTTTGTACCTCATTCGCCTCTCCAAGGGGGTGGTAGGCCTTGGAAATACTATATTGATGGTCACTCACCACACATGTACTATGCCCCACTAAATATGATTTATTTTATGTAAGCATCATTATACATATCCTCTCATTAATATGCTATCTATCGGGTATGATTATGCACTTTGCCTATAAAGTCCTTATCTAAGGTAATCTTGGGGAACACTTAAGTGTGCTTGAAGAGGATTGTGTGGGCGGTCACTTCTTGTCTCACTCAAGTGTGTCTTAAGGTTATATTAGGTAGAGGTCCTATGGTAATGAAATGACATGTGTCCTTCTAAAGTTAAGCATGAGTTGTATATGGATTTATATTAAGTATATGTATGGTTGGCTATGGTCTAATATGTTAATGTTGACTTGTATTATGTCTCTTATACTTGCAAAGGAAAGGTTTTATCAAAGGACATGAAAGCATACCTTTCTTGTAAATGTCCGTTGTGCATATTTTCTTGCATGGTCTCCATACTTAGTACTTAATTGTGCTAACCCCTTTCTTTTGCTTTTTGACTAAAGTGTAGGGATTTGGAGATGGTGATATGTCATGACTACTTGATAGGTTTTTAAGAGTTGAAGATGAAGACTTGGTGAGTCCTCATAGATTCGAGGGCAATAACCAACATGTTCTTTTTATGTCTCTCTAGTATTTGCTTAAGTTTTGAGTGGGCTTAGTCCCAATGTTATATTCGAGGTATTAGATGGTTTTGAGACATATTGTATAAAGTCTAGAAAGTCTTCCGCTTGCTATTTATTGAAAGTATCTTCGTGAGTGAAGAAAGTTTTTAATTCCTTATGGTTTTGGTGTCTATGCAATGAATGAATGCTAAGAGGCTTGTATTAGACCTCTTCGAGGTCGAGTACGCCGGTTACGACTGGGGTGCTCCGGGTCGTGACAAACTTGGTATCGAGCATAAGATTCCGGCATGGTCTAAGGTCGACACAAACCCACATCTAGTAGAGTCTTGTTCATAATGTGAAGCGCGCCACATTATGAATAGGAGGCTATTGGGTGCTAAGAAAGTGTCACTTCTTCATTCTTGTAGTCGTGCCATGGAGTTTCTCTCTATAATGTCTTTTTTTTTTTCATATGTGATGGTCATTTGGGTGTAACCTTTGAGGAACTTTTAATGTTGCAAGGATTGAGGGAGAGAATGTTAATTGTGATGCCAACTATGACTTGGTGACTTAGTAGGTGTGAGGTGAAAGATTGTGGTGATGACTTTAGTATGAATGGGATTCCTTTGGTTATGCGTGTTGTTGGTAGTATCCGGCTTAGTCATGAGGAAGTTTTGTGATGTGTTGAAGGAATTTGTGAAATGTGTGGTGATTTAGAAATGCTAGGTGTAATGAGTATAAAAGCCTAGTGTTGTTTTGATCCGACCTTAGGATGGAAGGAGGTGAATTTGAAAGAACTAGTAAGAGTTTCTCCTAAGTGGGGGAAATATGTGGTTAGATGATAAGGTCTTCAAGTGTGGTTGATGTTTATGAGTTAGGCTTGAAGGATGTTTTCATTACAAGAGGTTTAGTGAATTAAAGAGTTGGGTAAGAATGGTTTTGGTAAGATTGATGGTATTTTCATTGAGATTTTTATGAGATGTTAAGGTTGACCTTAGTTGGGTTTACCCTTAAGTGGGGATGGTACGATGAGTAGTGAAGTTGTAGAGAAGTGTTGATATCCTTACCTACTTCTATATGTGCTTACTCAAGCCTAAAACAAAGAGTTCCTAGAAGCTTGGTTCATGTTTTGGAGTCTTATGTGAAAAGGAGTTTTTCCATGGTCTCCTTATGTCATGCATGTTTTAAATGAATTCTTGTTAAATGAGAAAATGAGTTTTCATGTTTCATGCCCCTCATGTTGATAGGCAATTAGAGTAAGTAACCTATGTGATTCATGAGGTGAATGGTTTAAATGTGCTTTTAAGAAGTAATTGCATAATTGGCCGAAGATCATATGATAAGCATGATTTGAGTTGGAGGAGGAAATTCCTCCAATGAAACGGAATATGTCTAAGTTGCATGCATATTGAGTTCGTAGAAGTAGTCCTATTCTCTCATGTAGTATGATGTGTGTTTTAAATGGAGATTTTTTTCTCCTAAGTTGTGCATTGTGTGTAATATGGCATACTTGACTTGATGATGTGAATTAAATGAACATGCTTGAATGTGTTCTTATGAAATGGAATGTTACGGTGTTATGTGGTGGAAACTTTCCTAAAGAGTAGAGGAGGTAGTTCCTCCCATGTTTATGTGAATTAATGAGGTTTGCGCATTTCCATAAAAACTTGTGTTTTTGAAGAAAGATGAGTTGTATGAGTTGTTTCCCTCATGTTGTAGTGCATTGGTTATAAGTGATCAATTGTACTTCATGAAAATAAGGTATGAGCATGTCTTAGTAAGGAGTTGAGAAGTTCCTCCTTGAAAGAGTGCTATTGAACATGGAAACTTGCATATGTGCTTAATGATGTATGGACTATGTAATGACTAGGAGAAGGTAGTTCCTCCTATGAACATGAGAAATGTTGATGTTGGTGTGTTATGATTAGGAGAAGGTAGTTTATCCTTGAACATCACTAAACATGATAATGTCATTGCATACATTCATGTTTAAGTTGACAATTGGTTCATTGTGGTTTTACAATTATGTTGAGGTTTTGAAATGAGGTGTAAGTGCATTGTTGCATCCCTATGTGGGCTGAATTTGCCATGTTTGTGTCTCTCATGTATGTTTCTTTAACATTCGGGGACGAATGTTCCCAAGGGGGAGATATTGAAACGACCCCAAAAATGCCCGAAAATGTGCTTCGGAAACACCTATAAATTGTAATTTCCATATATCTCAAAATCCGTGCATCATTTCGGAAATTCGACTTTCGTATTCTTATTCAGGGGGTCAAATTGAGTGGGAAATGAGTCTAACCCAAATTTTAGAGCAACCGTATCAAAATCCAAAATTTTCAAGTGAAGCCTTTTCGAGGGTCTACTTTGGAGGGTCATATCTCCTAGCACACAAATTATTTGGTGGACAATAATATATCCATGGAAAGCCCTTTGAGTTAGCTACCTAACGCACTTCGTTTCACCTCATTCGGAGTTCGGACGAAGAAGTTATGCCCATTTTCGTAAAGTCTGTCCGGCAGAAAAGGCAATTTCAGTAGCCGATTTACTGTTCATTTACTGTTCACCCGCCCCTTTTTTTTTTCTAAGTGTTGGACGAATTTTTTCCAAAGGGTATATATTATTTCCTAGATACCATTAATTCATTCCCATCCCTAAAAACATTTCCCTCTCTCAAAACTCTCTCAAAACCCCAAGGAAACTCAAGGTGAAAGATGGAGCTAGGGTGGATGGTGGCTATTGATTTCTTCACCAATTTCGTTTGGTTCTTGAAGATAAAGGTATGGGGATCCTTTATCCTTGATTATTCTTTCTTTCAAGGAGCCCAATCAAAAGGTTTTCAAGGTTTTTCAAATACACAAAAATCCTATTTCGAATTCTAAGCATGGGTTCTTGCATTAAATAATTTCAAATGATGTTTCATGTGGTTATTAATGATTATTTATGGTTTTAAGAAAGAAATATTTGTGAACCCATGTCTTCTCAAATTCTTTAAATTTAGCCTAAAGTGAGTTTAATGATTTTGAGTAATTGATGTAGGATTATTGAGTGGTTGATGTGGGTTGTTCTTATATGATCTTAGCTATGTTGAGTTGCTAGAAATTGTTATTGAATGGTATAATGTGAGGTAGTAGCCTTGAATGGTCATAAATTGGGATTTAGACTTTATGTTGGTTATTGGATATTGTTTAGCTTAGCTTGTATAGTTGATTGTTGTTATTATCATTGTTATTGTATTGTTAAATTGTTGGAAGATGAGGATGATGAAGATAGCCATGGAAAGAGGGTAAGTTGATCAAACTTGATAAATATTGTATAATTGGCATGAAATTGAGTATTGTGGCTTATGGCCTTTGAAAAGGATGGTGAGATGGCTTGATCTCTTAGTATTAATAATATTGTTATTAATTGGTTTGATCCACCTTTGGTGGAGGTGGTTATTTGTTGTATTGTTGTGAATTGAGGCCATGAAGGGCATTAGGTGAATGTTATTATATTGTTGTATTATTATACACATATGAGGCTAGATGTAAAGTCCTATATGAAGCTATATGTGAAGGTATGATGTGAATGAGTTTATGTGATCTTGTGATGATCCTATTATGGTCTATTTTGCATATTATCATGAAATGGAATTATTATGTGATGTTTATGGTTTTCATGCTTCCATGATCAAATTATGAAGGTTGATATATATATGTATGTTGTTGGTGGGCTGATTTATATGTATTTCGAAATTGGTTGGACTTAGTACTCTTGAAGTACATGATTTCATTTACATGAACAATAGCCCATCATGTGTTTGATAAAATGCCCATTTATAGAATCCTTAGGAAATGGAAGGTCCAATGTACGTCCTATGAATCGAATAGCTATATAATTATTGAAATGATGATGAAATGGACACATGTATATGATTTTCTCTATATAAGTGTTGTGAGTCGACCAAGCCTAGTACGGGGTAGTAGGCCCGTATAACCGTATCGAGGGGTTGGTACCTTGGTTGCCTAGTACGGGGTAGTAGGCCCGTATAACCATATCGAGGGGTTGGTACCTTGGTTGCCTAGTACGGGGGTAGTAGGCCCGTATAACCATATCGAGGGGTTGGTACCTTGGTTGCCTAGTACGGGGGTAGTAGGCCCGTATAACCATATCGAGGGTTTGTACCTTGGTCCCTAGCTCGGGGGTGGTAGGCCCGGGTAACCACATTGAGGGGTTTGTACCTCATTCGCCTCTCCAAGGGGGTGGTAGGCCTTGGAAATACTATATTGATGGTCACTCACCACACATGTACTATGCCCCACTAAATATGATTTATTTTATGTAAGCATCATTATACATATCCTCTCATTAATATGCTATCTATCGGGTATGATTATGCACTTTGCCTATAAAGTCCTTATCTAAGGTAATCTTGGGGAACACTTAAGTGTGCTTGAAGAGGATTGTGTGGGCGGTCACTTCTTGTCTCACTCAAGTGTGTCTTAAGGTTATATTAGGTAGAGGTCCTATGGTAATGAAATGACATGTGTCCTTCTAAAGTTAAGCATGAGTTGTATATGGATTTATATTAAGTATATGTATGGTTGGCTATGGTCTAATATGTTAATGTTGACTTGTATTATGTCTCTTATACTTGCAAAGGAAAGGTTTTATCAAAGGACATGAAAGCATACCTTTCTTGTAAATGTCCGTTGTGCATATTTTCTTGCATGGTCTCCATACTTAGTACTTAATTGTGCTAACCCCTTTCTTTTGCTTTTTGACTAAAGTGTAGGGATTTGGAGATGGTGATATGTCATGACTACTTGATAGGTTTTAAGAGTTGAAGATGAAGACTTGGTGAGTCCTCATAGATTCGAGGGCAATAACCAACATGTTCTTTTTATGTCTCTCTAGTATTTGCTTAAGTTTTGAGTGGGCTTAGTCCCAATGTTATATTCAGGTATTAGATGGTTTTGAGACATATTGTATAAAGTCTAGAAAGTCTTCCGCTTGCTATTTATTGAAAGTATCTTCGTGAGTGAAGAAAGTTTTTAATTCCTTATGGTTTTGGTGTCTATGCAATGAATGAATGCTAAGAGGCTTGTATTAGACCTCTTCGAGGTCGAGTACGCCGGTTACGACTAGGGGGTGCTCCCGGGTCGTGACACCGTCGTAGCCTTCACTCTAGATCACACCCAAGCAAGTGGCTTGACTCGCCACACTTAAAACAACCTCTTCCTCCTCTACCTCTTCTGCCACCGTAAACTCCCCCTCAATCGTATATGATAACCGTGGATACGGTAGAGAAGGAAGATGTGGTGATATAAGAGTTGGTGGAGGAAGTGGTTGTTTCAGGCGTATCTAGCCACTTCTTTAGGGAGAATACCTAGAGTGAAGGCGATGACAGTAGAGGTGGTAGATACTACGTTGATGGTGGTCAACGTAGTTGTGGTGGTTGCTACACATAGTGTGAGGGCGGTCACTATACCCCTGAATGTACCAATGGTGGTCATTGACCGAGGCTTGTAGCCCTGATTAATTTTTAAGTTGTTTCTATTAAAAAATGAAGGTTTTTTTTTTTTTTGTATATAGAGATAACTCAGTAAGTGAAAAAAGAAGATGAAAGTGATTTATATAAATATTTTTTCAAAGGGATACATTTACTTTGGTCATCTAATTATTAGACACATTTGGAAAAATATTATTGATTTGTTGACTAGTAATATATATAGTCAATGCTCTAACTAGTTAGTTAAAAGCTAAAGATTACATGAATTTTGACTAGGAAAATTCTATCAAAGTCCACTAAGTTTATTTATCAAAATGAATATTTTTATTAATCATAAGTTCAGAACCAGTTAACATTTACTCAAATGTAAGTGAATCACTCAAAAGAGAAAATTATTAGTTTAGTTACAACTTATATAATCTTTAGTAACAATAATTATTTTTTTTTAAAAAATAAGTAAGGTGACATGTGGTGTAAATGTGTAATTACCTTGTTCCTTTGCGTACTATTTCCTTGTGTTTTTCATTTTTTTTGTTTGGATAATTGATATATGCCATAAATTAAATTTAAAGTCTAAAATTTAATTTATCAAAGTAAATATTTAATCATAATTTATATAAGAAATACCATTATATGTTAGGAAAAATATTTTCTCTTCCTTCTTGTTTAGCTTTCAGACATGGTATTTGTCTTTCATTCTTAGTTTAAGTGAATTTCTTATCGCATTTTTATTTGAAACTTTCTCTTTAATAGCTATTGAATTTTAAATACCTAGGAACATGGGCCCTTGTTGAAAAAGAATAAACGGTAATGATAAAAAATTAGAAAATAGTTGGACTTATTTAAATTTGATACAGAGTATATAATTACTCTAATTTTGTACCTTTTTGTGTGAGGTACTTTCTTTTGCATTTTTCGGTGTCAGCTAATATGCTTTTCTTTAAGTTATGGATATAGGTCTACGTGAATCAATCACGTTAAATTTTAAATATTAAGGTGGATTTTCAATATGTTAAACAAGTTAACCAACTCTAATAATGTGTTCAAAGGGATTATATATATATTTCTACCTTTGGTCACTTGATCAATACACAATTAAGGAAAACAAACTGCACATGGCTCCCGCATCTTTTCTCTTGCCGATCAAACAATGCAACAAAATAAAAATTCATCCAACTGTGATTCTTATAGAAGACAAAAAAATAAATACAATGAAGAAGACATAATTAAGTTTCTAAAATAATACAACATTTCTTCTATCATCACGATAAATGAGAATTTTTTTTGTATTACACTTTGTTTTTCTTTAAAAAAAATCTAGAAGGGAAATTAAACTATCTCTTCAAATAATTGTTATGCATGCCATACTTGGTAACAAATACTGACAGTTTCAATTGCTCCGTAGAGGAGCAAGGGTGAGTTCATCATTCATCTCACGATAGCCATGCTCATTAATTTTATTAGATTTTTCTAGTTTATCTTCATTTGATGTCGGGAATTAAGTTTGGCTTAAGGGTCACGATATATCCTCGCTGCATTAGCATATGCTCTTGTTGCTTCTTCTTTCATATCAAAGGTCTCAAGCCAGACGCGTACCTTTTGGATGAGTTTCTAATATCAGCTCTATATTTTCCCTTTGGCCTCTTCCTTACACCTCTATGTCAAACCTCAAATGGTGTTACATCTGTCATCGCCGTAGCTCAAAAATTGTTTTCTCTCTCTACCATCTGAAATTATTGAAGGAATCTTTTGTATACAGAGAAGGCTTTGTTAGTGAAAAAAAAACAAGGAGACTTGTTTATAAAGTCGTTTCTGGGTCCCGTGTCCGCGTCTCGGGGTAGCTCGGGGCGTGACAAACTTGGTATCAGAGCACTTGGTTTATGTGTCCTAAGATGTCTGAAAGGACATACTAGGTAGAGTCTTTTTCTTAGATGTGTAGTGCGCACCTCATCTAATAAGAGGGAGGCTACAGTGTGATTTAGGAAAAATCTTCATGTTCTTGTTACTCTTACCATGCATAAGGGATGATCTAATTCCATTGTAATTGGATGTTCTACATTTCAGTGGTCATGCCTCATCGTAGAGCTTCTCCAGTCCCAGATCAAGAAATTTTGAATGCAGAGTTCCTTTATGTTATTTAGATGTTGGCTCAGAGTGTGACCAACAAGAATAATCAGCGGGTTCCAGTTTCGACAGGTGCTAATGTTGGGTCAGGTACAGTCAGAGTGCGAGATTCTGTTAGGATAAATCCGCTAGAGTTCTTAGGATCGCAGATTAGTGAGGATCCGCAAAATTTCATCTATGAGGTCAAGAAGATCTTTGAAGTGATGCAGGTAATTGGGAATGATCGTGTTGAGTTAGCATTTTACCAACTCAAGGATGTGGCTCATATGTGGTATACTCAGTGGAAAGAAAACATGAGTGCAGATGCTGCTTCTATCACTTAGGATTGCTTTAGTGAGACTTTTCTGGACCGGTTTTTCCCAAGAGAATTAAGAGAGGCAAAAGTTCAGGAATTTATGAACTTAAGTCAAGGTAGCATGATAGTCCAAGAGTATGGGCTCAAGTTTACCTAACTCTCTAGGTATGCTCCTCACATGGTTGGTGATTCCAGCGACTAAATGAATAAGTTTCTATATGAAGTGTCAGACTTGGTGAAGATACAGTGTAGAAGGGCTATGTTGCTGGAAAATATGAGCATCTCTAGGCTCATGACTCATGCTCAGCAGTTTAAAGGAGATAAGCTTAGGGAACAAGCTAAGGAGAACAAGAAGGCTAGGACTAGGAATTATGACTATTTTCAACAAAAATCGGGTGGTGGTAATCGCTCGCAATTTCAGCAAAAGTTTTCAACTCCAGTGCCTTCATCATCTAGTATTCCATCCTCCAAGTTCCGTAATGATCAGAAGGGTAGGGCGTCAGGTTCTAAGTCTCAGGGAAGTGTTTCAGGTTCCAAAACCTACCCAACTTGTCCTAAGTGTGGTAAGAACCATCTGCGCGAGTACCTTGCAGGAAAAAAAAGATGTTTTGGGTGTGGTCATTCTGGTCACAGGTTGAAAGTTTGTCCTTCTAGACAGGGTCAAGGAGGTAACAATGGTAGAGCTCAGTCCACAACTTCACCAGCACCAATAAGTCGCCCGACTTAGCAGGGTAACTCATCTGGTACAACTGGCGGACAACGCCAAAACAGGTTGTATGCTCTTCAGGCTCGCTAGGATCATGAAGACTCTCCAGATGTAGTCACTGGTACATTATGAGTCTTTGACTTAGATGTTTATGCTTTGTTAGATCCTGGGGCTACTCTTTCCCTTGTAACTTCTTATATAGCAGTCAAATTCGATGTTAGTCCAGAAGCTCTTTCAGAACCTTTCTTAGTCTCTACTCCAGTCGGTGACCTAGTTATAGCTAGACGGGTATACATTAAATGCCCTATCACAATCTCCCAGAGAGTCACCTCAGCAGATCTTGTAGAGTTAGAAATTGTAGACTTTGATATCATTCTAGGCATGGATTGGCTACATTCCTGTTATGCCTCAGTCGATTGTAGAACTAGGATTGTTCATTTTCAGTTTCTAGACGAACCAATAGTAGAATGGAAGTGTAGTAGCTTAGCACCTATGGTTCGATTCATTTCTTACCCTAAGGCTAGAAAATGATCTCTAAAGGTTATCTCTATCATCTAGTTTGGGTTAAGGATTCATACTCTAAGACCCCAAATCTTGAGTTAGTTCCAGTAGTTAACGAGTTCCTAGAAGTGTTTCCAGAAGATCTTCTCAGAGTTCCTCCTGATAGGAAAATTAACTTCAGAATCGATCTCCTTCCAGATACCCAACCTATCTCTATTCCTCCTTACAGAATGGCTCCAGCAGAACTTAAGGAATTGAAAGAGCAGTTGAAAGAACTTTTAGATAAAGGCTTCATCAAACCTAGTATTTCCTCATGGGGCGTGCACCAGTTTTGTTCGTAAAGATGAAAGATGTTTCTCTCAGAATGTACATTGACTATAGGCAGTTGAACAAGGTCACAATCAAGAATAAATAACCCATCCCAGGATTGATGACTTCTTTGACCAACTTTAGGGTGCTAGTCATTTCTCAAAGATAGACATCAGATCGGGTTATCATCAACTTAAAGTTAGAGATAGTGGCATTTCAAAGATAGCCTTCATAACTCGGTATGGTTATTATGAATTTGTAGTTATGTAATTTGGACTAACCAATGCTCCTGCAACTTTCATGGATTTGATGAACAGAGTGTTCAAACAGTACTTGGACTTGTTCGTTATCGTCTTTATTGATGCTATCCTCATTTACTCTAGGAATGAGGAAGAACATGCGAATCATTTGAGGATTGTTCTGCAAACTCTCAAAGATCGCTAGTTATTTGCTAAGTTTAGCAAATGTGAGTTTTGGTTGCAATCTGTTGCTTTCCTTGGTGACATTGTGTCTAGCGAAGGGATCCGAGTGGATTCTTAGAAGATAACAGTAGTGAAACAATGGCATAGACCTACCTCTCCTATAGATATCATAAGTTTGTTTGGTCTAGCAGGTTATTACAAAAGGTTCATCGAAGGATTTTCATCCTTAGCCTCCCTATTGACTACGTTGACTCAAAAGAAGATCAAGTTTTAGTGGTCAGATGATTGTGAGAAAAACTTTGTAGAATTGAAGATTAGGTTGACTACAACTCCTATTCTGACTCTACTAGAGGGTTCAGACGGTAATGTTATCTATTGTGATATATCTAGAGTCGGCCTAGGTTGTATATTGATACAGCGAGGTAAAGTTACAGCTTATACTTCTAGACAACTTAAGGTGCATAAGAAGAACTATCCAACTTATGACCTCGAGCTAGCAACAGTGGTATTTGCACTTAAGATTTGGAGACATTACCTTTATGGTGTTTACGTAGATGTGTTCACAGACCATAAAAGCCTTCAGTATGTGTTCACCCAGAAAAAGTTGAATCTTCACCAGAGGAAATGGATTTGAATTCCTCAAAGACTACGATATGAGTGTTGATTACCATCCTTGTAAGGCCAAAGTGGTAGCAGATACTCTTAGCAGACTATCTATGGGTAGTGTAGCGTATGTTGAGGAAGAAAGGAACTAGCACAGGATGTTCACAGACTTGCTCACTTAAGAGTTCGTCTTATGAGCATATCAGATGGTGGTGTAACTGTTCAGAATGGGTCAGAATCTTCTGTGGTAGTGGAGGTGAAGGAAAAGCAAGAAAGTGATCCGATATTGCTTGAACTAAAGGGTGAAATCCACCAGTAGATGGTTGAGTTTTCTACCAAGGGGGAGATAGCGTACTTCGCTATCAGGGTCAATTATGTGTTACTAAGATGGGTGAGTTGAGACAACAGATTCTTGCAGAAGCCCATAACTCCAGATATTCTATTCATCCAGGTGCCACTAAGATGTATCGTGATCTATGGGAAGTCTATTGGTGGAATGACATGAAAAGAGATATAGCATATTTTGTGGCTAAGTGCCCCAATTGCCAGCAAATCAAGGTAGAACATCAGAAACCAGGAGGTATGACTCAAAAGATCAACATTTCTAATTGGAAGTGGGAAGTGATCAACATGGATTTCATCACAGGTTTACCTCATACTCACAAACAACATGACTCCATTTGGGTGATAGTTGATAGAGTTACGAAGTCTTCACACTTTTTTGCAGTTAATACTACAGATTCGGTGGAGGACTACGCCAAGCTTTACATTAATGAGACAGTTAGGTTGCATAGGGTTCCTTTGTCTATCATCTCAGATAAAGGGCCCCAGTTTACCTCTCATTTCTAGAAGTCATTTCAGAAAGGTATTGGTGCTCAGGTTAATCTTAGCACAACATTTCATCCACAGATGGATGGTCAGGCAGAGTGTATCATCCAAACCTTAGAGGACATGTTGAGAGCTTGTGTGATCGATTTCATGGGTAGTTGGGATGATCACCTTCCTCTTATAGAGTTTGCCTACAATAATAGTTACCATTCCAGCATTCAGATAGCCCTTTATGAGGCAGTATATAGGCATAGATATAGATCTCCAGTTTATTGGTTTGAAGTGGGTGAAGCAACCTTGATAGGAACAGATTCAGTTCATGATGCTATGGAGAAACTGCAACTCCTTAGATATTGACTTAAGACAGCCCAGAGTCGCCAGAAGTCTTATGCAGATGTAAGGAGAAGGGAACTATAGTTCCAAGTTGATGATTGGGTTTTCCTGAAAGTGTCTCCTATGAAAGAGTTTATGAGATTTGGCAAGTAAGGGAAGCTCAATCCTAGATATGTAGGCCCATACAAGATCTTGGAAAGGATTGGTAAAGTGGCTTATGGGTTAGAGTTGCCAACAAAACTAGCAGCAGTGCATTCAGTTTTCCACATTTCACTATTGAAGAAGTGTGTGGGTAATCCAGCATCTATTGTACCCTTAGAAAGTGTGGCTATGAAGGATAGTCTCAATTATGAAGAGGTACTAGTCAAAATCCTTGATCGTCAGGTTCGAAGGTTGAGAAACAAGGAAGTCCCTTCAGTCAAGGTTTTGTGGAGGAATCAGTTCGTAACTGGAGCTACTTGGGAAGCAGATGTAGCCATGGAAGCCAAGTATCCTCACCTCTTTCGTTCCAACTTGAGGTAATAGTTCCTCTTCAGTTTTACAGTCATTCATGTGCAGTTTCAGTCTTAGTATCATGTTCCTTCAGTTTGTACTTGTATTTTTAGCGTATTTTCACGTTCTTGGAACTTAGTTTAGTTATAAGTCAGTTTTCAATGTATAGTGGTAAGATTGTAGCTCTTTCCCTCCATTTCAGCTAGTTTAGTCTTCATTCGAGGACAAATGTTTCAAAGGGGGAGATAATGTAACACCCTATATCTGAAAAGAGACCTTAAAATAGATTTCCAAAAGTTGCAGGTGCAACTCATGGATGCCACCCATGGATCGTAGGGTGTCCATGACCCGTGCTAGTGTCCGTGGTTCGCATCAGCAACCTCCATCAGAACTCATCCCTAAAATTCGTCTAACGGTCGACCCATGGCTAGACCCACAAACCGTAGGTTAGACCATGGTCCGCATCTGTGGATCAGACCCCAAAAACTAGCCTCCAGTACTGATCGACGATGGACCAGCACGGACCGTCAGTCGATCGACAGTTCATCGGTCACTTCGACAGTAGTTAAGTCATGGGCCTTTTGGTCTTTTCCTATTTTGTTGGACCCCTAAACTACGTGGTTTTTGGTTAGTTTTAGCCTAGAAACATAACTAGAACTTACCTAAGTCAAATGATTCATCAAAACTTAGAAAGTTAGAACGCTAAGAGAAGAAAGAAGTCAAGAACCCTAGTTCAAGAACACAACAAGGTTCCATCAGTTCCAGCCTAGTTTCTCTGTGGAATTCCTCACCAGGTATGTGGGATCTCACTAGTGGGTTCCTTTCGCCCATTAGGTCCTTAGAATTTGATCAGATTCTTAATTCCCCATTATTAACTAGACCTAAGGTTTCGAGAACCTCAACAGATTATCAAGAACCAGTTAATTTAATGTTCCAAATCAGATTACCATGTTATTACTCAGTTTCTCATATGATATTCAGAACCCTAGTTGTATATATTCGTTAGTTCATGAATTATGCATGCTAGGTCAGATTATTGAGTTATTACAGATATACCCATGCTTCAGTTTACTAATGTCACACTATCAGTCATAATTGTTCATTTTCAGTTTGCATGTCAGTTTTAAGCTATCAAGTATATTATAGAAATTAGCCTTAATGTGTTAAATCATTTAATCTATTGGGAGTAGCATAATACCAAGTTGGACTAGGGTTAGTCACCCATATAGTCCCAGAAATATGAGCCACATAGGTTGTAAGTCCCCTCTGTGGGCATAATTTTATTGATCAGGCCAGCATGCCTCTATACCTTTGGTCGACTGTATTGGGTCCTCTCAATCGGGCGTATACATCAGACTCCACATTTAGCTCATGTAGTTTTATGTCAGTTATTAGTAGCTCCCATAGTTCAGTCAGACTCCATTGCATTGACCTTATTTCAGTACAATTAGTATTCAGTCTTAGCATGTTATAAATTTGTCATCGCATTTAGTTAGCTTAGTATTCAGTATATATATCATGTTCAGATGATAGTCTTGCTTTATTGCTTGTTCAGATATACGTTATTTCAGATTTACTCTATCCTCGCATTCTTAGTACCTTTCAAGTACTGATGCATACTCTGCGCTACATCTTCTCATAATGTAGGTTCAGGTCCTCAGCCGTTAGATTACGCACATATCCTATCCCGATCTCTAGATCAGCAACATCAGTGGTGATTCCTTATTCTCCGAGGACAGTAGTCATGTTATTTACTTAAGTATTTCAGTCTTTTAGTTTCCATTTTACTAGATTTAGCTGGGGCATGTCCCAACACTTCTAGTCAGTTAGAGGTCATTTTCAGACATCGTTAGATTTAACTTAGTATTGGACTTTGATATTTCTTTTGTATTAAAACTCTCACATTTGATATATGCAGTTTTATGATGGGTATTCCCCATTATTTTCGTTTGCATGATATTTAAGCTTCCGCATCAGTTAATATTATTCTTAGTACGTTCATGTAATGCCAGCATGGATAGCTTGGGGTAGCTTGTGATCCTAGGTCCCGTGTTCGCGTTTCGAGGGTAACTTGGGGAGTGACACTTATATCCCTTCAAGTGTATTTCTAATAGATCATATCGCAATATATAGCAATACCAAATCTTTTAAGAGAGTTAAACAATGAAATATTTGAATTACAATAAAACTTTTGATAGAAAATGTGATATCTCCAAAATGTATATTCAATGGCTTATGTTTTTACATTTTTCAATCAACTAATTAACACTAAATATGATTTTCTAAAATAAATTTATTAATAAACATAGCGTGACCACCACCAGCACAGCCACCACCATCGAGGTATCTACCACCTTCGCCGTCGTCGCCTTCACTCTGGATCACACCCTAGAAAAGTGGTTAGACTCGCCACACTAAAAACAACTTCTTCCTCGTCCACCTCTTCTGCTGCCGTAAACGCTGCCTCAATTGTATACGGTAATCGTGGATACGGTGGAGACTGAAGATATGGTGGCAAAAGAGTTGGTGGAGAAAGTGGTTGTTTCAGGAGAATCTGGCCACTTCTCTAGGGAGTATACATAAAGTGAAGGCGACGGTGGTGAAGGTTGTAGATACTACGGTGATGGTGGCTGAGGCGGTTGTGGTTGTTGCTACACATGTGGTGAGGACGGTCGCTATACCCGTGAATGTACTAGTGGTAGTCATTGACCGGGGTTTGCAGCCCTAATGAATTTTTAAGTTGTTGGTATTAAAAAATGAAGGAATTTTTTTGTATATAGAGAAAACTCAGTAAATGAAAAAGGAAGAGGAAAAGTGATTTATATAGTCATTTTTTCAAAGGGATACATTTAATTTGGTCAACTAATAATTACTCACATTCAATTTTTTTTTATTGATTTGTTAACTAATAATATATATAGTCAATACGCTAGCTAGTTAGTTGAAACATAAAGATTACATGAATTTTGGCTAGGGAAATTCTCTTAAAGTCCACTAAGTTTACATATCAAAAAGAATATTTTCATTAATCTTAACTACGTAACCAATTAACATTTACTCAAACGTAAGTGAATCACTAAAGAGGGAAATTTATTAGTTTTGTTACAACTTATATAATCTTTAGTAACAATAATTCTTTTTTAAAAAAATGTAAGGTGACATGTGGTGTAAATGTGTAATTACCTTGTTACTTCAAGTACTATTTCCTCCTATTTTTCAATTTTTTCCTTGGATAATTGATATATAACATAAATTAAATTTAAAGGCTAAGATCAAATTAAATCTTTAATCATAATTTATATAATGAATTCCATTATAGGTTAGGAAAAAATAATTTTTCTTCCTTCTTGTATAGCTTTAACACAGGGTTTATCTTTCATTCTCAGTTTAAATTAATTTCTTATCACACTTTTTTTTTAAACTTTCTCTTTAATATGTATTGAATTTTAAATACCTAGGAACATGGGCCCTTTTTGAAAAATAATAAACTATATTGATATAAAATTAGAAAAGAGTTGGTCTTATTTAAATCTGATACAGAGTATTTAATTACTCTAGTTTTGTACCTTTTAGTGCGTGGTACTTTCTTTTGCATTTGTCGGTATCAACTAATATGCTCTTCTTTTAGTTATGGATGTAGGTCAAGGTTACTCAATCACGTTAAATTTGAAATATTAAGGTGAATTTTCAATATGTTAAACAACTGAACCAACTCTAATTATGAGTTCAAAGGGATTATGTATATATTCCTACCTCTATTTTACCTAATCCATACACAGTTAAAGAAAACAAACTACACATGGCTCCCTCATCTTTTCCCTTGTCGATCAAACAATGCCTCAAAATAAAAATTCATCCAATTGTGATTCTTATAAAAGACAGGAAAATAAATACAACGAAGAAGATATAATTAAGTTCCTAAAATTATAAAACATTTCTTCTATCATCAGGAGAAGTGATAATTTTTTTTGTATTACTTTTTGTTTTTCCTTAAAAAAATCTAGAAGGCAACTTAAACTATCTTATTAAATATTGTGATGCATGCCATACTTGGTAACTAATACAGACAATTTCATTTGCTCCTTGGAGGAGCAAAGGTGAGTTCATCATTGAACTCTGGATGGCCATGCTCATCATTTTTATTAGATTTTTCTAAGTTATCCTCTTTTGACGTTGGAAATTAAGTTTGGCTTAAGGGTCACGATATATCCTCGTCGCATTATCATATGCTCTTGCTGCTTCTTCTTTCATATCAAAGGTCACAAGCTAGATACGTACCTTCTGGATGAGTTTGTAATATCAGCTCTATACTTTCCCTTTAGCCTCTTCCTCACACACCTATATCGAACCTCATATGGGGTTATATTTTTCATCGCCATAGCTCAAACACTATTTTCTCTCTCTAACATCTGAAAATATTGAAGGAATCTTTTGTATACAAAGATGACTTTGTCAGTGAAAAAAAAGAGGGAAACTTGTTTATAGTTGTTTCTTAGGGGATACATTTTCTTTAGTAATGAATTTACATGGCATTTGAATTGTTTTAGTAAAATACATTGTACATATAAATTGCTTGAAATGAAAAAAATGACTCTTCTAAACAAAATAGTAGCATGATAAATCTCATTGCATGTTCATTACTCGTTAGGCTACATGTAAATGTTTTTGACTGATATTTATTAATTTATTTGCCTAATAAAAAGTATCTTATTATAAATACATATTTGACTTAATTTCTAGAATAAACAAATAAAAATTTCATTACGGGAACCAAGCACACTTTTAGTTAAGCAATAATTTTTTATGTTTTATTGTGATAGGTGTGAACGATATATTTACATTTAATTTTTGTCTTTTAGTACATGTTTGGCGTTATAAAATTACACGTGCTATTATATTTTTCTATTTTCTAACTAGTAACGCCCCACCCACCCTTAAAAAAATATGGAAAGTTAAAATCTTTTTACTTTTGCTATTTGTCATTTTTTGGGGAAGACCAATCAATTTACAACTATTAAATTTCATTTGCATGTTGTTTTTGATAGGTTAAAACTAAATAAAGTTTGTTCTTTACAAATATTGAATCTCACTTACTTCTTTATTGATTCATTTTAAGAAAATCTGAAATATATTTATCCTTAGCAACTGAAAACCACGATTTTGTTAATTAAACTAGGATTAGCAAACCAATAATTAAGTGGCTTAAAACTATTTTTAAATAAATAAAAAAATTGGAGGCTTCTTGTATTATCAGACAACATGTATACAATCAACGACTTAGCTTATTCATCTACATATAACAATTAAACAAAAAACCTAATTACATAATATTTAACTACGATATAGTTAAGATAACGACATATATAGAAGGAAAGTTATTATATCCCTTCAAGTGTCTTTCTAATAGATACCATCCCAATATATATGGGAAACCAAATCTTTTAAGAAAGTTAAACAATGAAGTCTTGAAATTACGATAAAACTTTTGATAGAAAATGTGATATCTCAAAAATGTATATTCAAATGGCTAATGTTTTTACATTTGTCAATCAACTAATTAATACTATATATGATTTTCTAAAATAAAATATTTAATTAACATAGTGAGACCACCACCACCACGGCCATCACCATCGTGGTATCTACCACATTCGTCATCGTCGCCTTCACTCTGGATCACACCCTAGCAAATTGGCTAGACTCGCCACACTAAAAACAACTTATTCCTCCTCCACCTCTTCCGCCACCGTAAATGCCACCTCAATCATATACGGTAACCGTGGATACGGTGGAGACGAAAGATATGGTGGCAGAAGAGTTGGTGGAGGAAGTGGTTGTTTTAGAAGAATTTGGCCACTTCTCTAGAGAGTAAACCTAGAGTGAAGGTGATGGCGGTGGAGGTGGTAGACACTCCGGTGATGGTGGCCGAGGCGGTTGTGATGGCTGCTACACATGTGGTGAGGACGGTCACTATGCCCGTGAATGTACTAGTGGTGGTCATTGACCGGGGCTTGTAGCCCTGATGAATTCTTCAGTTGTTGCTATTAAAAAATATAGGAATTATATATATATATATATATATATATAAAAGAGAACCATAGGCCCACCTATGTGGCGCCACCACAAACTAGGATTCCTTTTGATTTATTTATTTCCAAAACTAGCCTTCCCCTTTCATGAAAAGTTGCGACTTTTATGAAAAGTTGTGACTTTTATAAAAAGTTGCAGCTTTTATGGAAAATTTGCGAATTTTATGAAAGGTTGTGACGTTTATGAAAGGTTGTGACCTTTTCGAAGGGTTGTGACTTTTCCAAAGAGTTGTGACCTTTACGATAAGTCACAATAAATATTTGTTCACACTATCCTTTGTTGTCCATAAATAGGGGAATTTTCTCTCATTTTAAAACAACGAAAATTCTGAACTTACTTCTTTTGCACAATTAAATATCTGTGTACTGTGCTCTTGTTGAATGACTTATTGACACCATTGTTTTTGCATCAATACGTTGGTGAATAAAATTTTTCCATCATGAGAGGATCTAATTCTTCAAATATCAGGTATTAAAGGGAAATAGTTTTCTTTAGGGGACACTGTGCATTCAATGAACTCAAATTTTTCCTTTCTATTTCATTCTATTTTTACATATCCTGGTATGTTTTTTTTACAATCATTAATTTATTCTTATGATATTAATTGCGGTTTTTAAGTACATGTTTTAAACTGTGTTATTTATGTTTTTGCAAAGTTATTGTCTCCGATTATATTGAACATATACACATAAAGTAGGTATATTCATTGTACAGAAAATAATTGTTGTATTCAGTTCCAAGAATTCATGTTTTGATATTCTGTATAAATTCTATGACATATAAGTACTATATATAATCTTACATTTTATCTATTTTTACATAGATATGAAGTTTCTTACTTATCAATCGAAGAAATTTATTATAAAAGTTCAAAAGTTATAATTTAAATGTTCTTTTCCTTATGAAAGGCCTTTGTAAGGAACCAATGATTTATTATTTCCTGAATAATTCATTCATCAGAGGTTCTTGAGTTATGTGATAATGACAAATAATCAATTTCATGCTGAAATATTGCTAATATTTTTTTAAGAACCTATTTTTTCAATTATTTTGAAGGCAAAACGTATAAGTGGCCCCTTGAACTTGTAAGGATTTTTCTTATAGGCACCTTAACAAGGACTCCTTCCTATTGAACATTTAAACCACTCAAAAAGTGTACCTATCAGACACACCTGTCTGACTTGGCACTTATTGTGTGAGACATTTGTTTTAAGGTGGAGCACGTGACATTACGCATCTCTTACATGGAAAAATCTAATCCTACGTGGTAATACACATCAAAAAACACCCAACCCCTCAGTCATTTCTCTAAATCCCAAAACGTGTTTCAAAAAGCCCTAGAATTTTTTTTCACGATTCCTGCTCAATATGTGGTCGATTCAAGAAAGTTGATCAATAATGTTCATGTTTTCTTCCTACGGCGTGGTCGATTCAAGAAAATAACTTTTGTTGTTGTGTTTTAAGGTTGATTCGAGAAAGCTAGAAGATTTTGTGTTCAATCATGTGAAGTAAGTTCATTTTCGAATCTCTATGACTAGTGTTGTCAATTTCCCCTTTAAAAATAGCGTCTATTTTGTATATTACTACAATGATGATGTTTTGTACATATGTTAATAAAGCTTGAATTTTTAGGGTTTTCTTGTTAGTAATTTTGCGGGTTTATTTAATTTTTTTTCCAGGGAATCTTCTGGATATTTTATAGTAACCCGCTTTCCCATGGTGGTAAATATGTGGAAGACACATCTGGTGGAGGTCCCACTTACATAGGGGAAAGTGAAGTGGAATATGTAGGTATCGATAAAGATCACTTTTCTTAATAGAATTGCTTTTTTATACTAGAGATTTGGGGTATGTTACTATGGGTGGGTTTTATTTTAAAGACCCTACAACCAATAACTTTGTCTTAGTGGATAACAATTTCAACTTACTAAACCTTATAAAAGACATAGGTGATGGTGACTTTTTGGACTTGTATATTCAACATGTTGTGGATGAGGTAGAGGTTTTAAAAATGGGGTCCCTACAAGTTATCTTTGTGGGACAACATTTGGTGAAAATGTTAATGAAGATGGGGTAGAAAATTCACATAATATTAATGTGGATGAAGGGGCCCAATCTGCGAATATTAATGTTGAAGTTGGTGTAGATGATGCATCATATCTTGAAGGTGTTGAAATAGATTGGGATATTAGTGATGATTCGCAAGAGTTTGCTATTTCAGATGATGATGACTCAGAGTTAGATGAAGAGTTGAGAACTCTTAGAAATGAAAGGAGAACCAAATTGCAGGGGACAAAACCTGCTCCTACAGTGAAAATAATTATTGGAGTAGTTGGTGTTGATAGAGGATTTGAAGACATTGGAAGAAACAAGGCTGCTAGGTATGTAGGAAAATTGGGGGGACATAAGAAATATATTGATAGTTCAGAACTGGATAGTGATGACAGTAGGGATGAATTAGATCCTGAAGCTGTGGAATGTGTTGATTTACTAGCTAGAAGAAAAAGTAGAAAGGTTAAATTTGATCCTGATTGTGTAGTTGCTATATTTGATCTTCGTATGGTATTTGAAAATGCCATAGAATATAGAAAGGTTGTGGCAGAGTATGCCGTGTAATATAAAGTCAAATTAAAATTGAGGCCTAATGAAAAACATAGAGTGAGAGTTAAATGGCAGCATAAGAAATGCAAATGGTTGTTGTATGTTAGTCTAGACAAACACTCTGGTGACTCTATTATTAAGAATTACTATCCTATTCATCAGTGCCCTACCACAACCAAAAACAAGTTGTGTACATCTAACTTTATTGCTAATAAGTTTAGCGACAGAATAGTTTCTCAACCTTATATAAAGTTGTGGGAAATTCAAGAGTTGGTAAGGAAGACGACATGATTATATGTTGGAATAAATCTTTGTTATCGGGCAAAATTGATGATTCTCAAGGAGTTTATGGGTGATTGGAAGATGGAGCTTGCAAGGTTGTGTGATTATGCAGACATGATAAAACAGACTAATCCTGGTAGTTCATGTTGGGTGAGGACAGACAGGGAATCTATTCCAGGAAAGAATATGTTTGTTTACTTTTATGTTTGTTATGATGCATTAAAGAGAGGTTGGTTGGAAGGATGCAGAAAAATCATTGGTTTTGATGGATGCTTTCTGAAGGGTGCTTGCAGGGTGAATTATTAGTTGCAATTGGCAAGAATGGAAATCAACAAATGTTTCCAATTGCTTGGGCAGTTGTTAATCAAGAAACAAAGCACAATTGGAGTTTCTTCATCAACTTCTTGATACAAGATCTAAACTTAGGCACTGGACATGGATTGACTGTGATGTCTGATATGCAAAAGGTTAGTTTAATACTAATTTTATTTAATTTTGATCTAATTTCCTATTTATTTAATTATTATTAGTCATAAATTTCATTTTCAATTATTATGATATGTAGAGTCTTGTACAAGCCATAATGGAGTTGATGCCAGATTGTGAGCAGAGGATGTGTGCTAGACACATCTGGTACAATTGGCAAAAGAATTGGAAAGGAGAAGAAAGAAGAAAACAATTCTGGAGATGTGAAAAATCAAGTTTTGAGGTAAAATTTCAAGATGAAATGGACAAATTTAATAAACTTGGTAATAAGAAGATTTGTGGGAACTTGTTACATTATGAAAAAAAGATATGGTGTGAAGCATATTTTAAGGAGCATGCTAAGTGTGATATTGTTGATAATAATATGTGTGAGACATTTAATTCTTGGATATTAGCTACTAGACATAAATCAATTATCACCATGTTAGAGGAGATTAGACATAAGATAATGGATAGAAATGTTAAGATGAGAAAATTTGTTGACACTTGGATATCAGACATTTCTCCTATGGCAAGTTTAGTAGTTGAAGAAAACAAAGATTATGCTAGAGATTGTCAAGTTAGGGTCAATGGCCAATTTGGATATGAAATTTTAGATGGTCATTATAGGCATATTATTGATATGAGAAAGAAGACATGTATTTGTAGAACCTAGCAGTTGAGAGGCATACCATGTCAACATGTTGTTTTGGTATATCAGCATGCAAACCAAGACCCTGAAGATCATATTGTACATTGGTATAGAAAAGATACTTTCATCAAGGCTTAAAATTACTTTATCCAGCGAATTCCTACCTCACACTAGTGATATAGTGATTGAGCCTCCTGAACCAAAGCAAATGCCTAGTAGACCACGAAAATGCAGAAAGAAGTCACAGGATGAGCCAAGAAAGAAGTATGGAAAGTTGTCCAGGAGAGGAGTAAAAATGACTTGCTCCAAGTGTCATCAACAAGGCCACAGTAATTAAGCTTGCAAATATGTAGTAATACTCAAGCTAGCCCTTAATTACTTCAATTAAATAGATAAAATGCAATACAATTTTTCTTTTTCTTATTGACACTATCAAATCTTCTGAAATGGGTCAGGATAGAAGCTCAACCCAGCCTGCAAGCTCAAGGTAACCTACAGGTTATAGCCAGCCACCAAGCTCAAGTGTAGGTTCTAGCCAGCCACCAAGCTCAAGGAAACCTGTTGAAATCTGCCTCATGAGCTGTTACTTTGATGTTTAGTTGGCATAATGACATGGCTGCTGATGTGTTTTCTGTTTTCAGAAGATAGATATTTTCTGTTTGTCTTTCAATTGTGAGTTTCCTAGTCTTTAGGCATGTAGAGTTGTTGCTAGACTTAGTGCCTACTTAATAGGAAGATTCTATTTTTCGATTCTTGCATTATTTCTTTGCAGATTGTTAGGAGTTCCTTCTATTTAAATATTTTGTTCTTTCAGCTTAATAACATATCTCTTTTTCTTCTTCTGTCATATGTTTTTCTTTAGTTGTTAACACCAACAAATTGGTATCAGAGCCCTCTTCTTAAGGGACTTGTGAGTGCAGTCTGAGTGAACCATCAACAAAGTCCCTACCTATTGCCCTGAAAAACCACCAGAACACATGGATTCAGAACACTCTTCTGGTTCTTATGCTATTTCTCCACCAGTGTTTGATGGAGAGAACTACTAGGTATGGGCTATCAAGATGCAAACTCACATGGAGGCATGTGATCTCTCGGAAGCAGTAGAGGAGGATTACGAAATTCCTGTTTTACCAGGCAATCCAACAATGGCTCAGATCAAACTTCACAAAGAAAGGAAGACAAGAAAATTCAAGGTGAAATCTTGCTTATATGTTGCACTTTCACCTACAATTTTTTCTATAATCATGACGTTGGAATCAGCGAAAGCAATCTGGGATTTTCTAAAAGAAGAATACCAAGGAGATGAGCGAATCAAAGGTATGAAAGTTATGAATCTAATTAGAGAATTTGAGATACAAAGAATGAAAGATTCTGAAACTGTCAAAGAATACTCAGATAGGCTTCTTAGCATTGTGATCAAAGTAAGAATGTTGGGCAATAAGCTTCCTGATAGCAGAGTTATTGAGAAGCTTCTTGTTACATTACCTGAGAAGTTTGAACCTACCATTGCTTCCTTAGAAAATAATAAGGATCTGTTAAAGATCACTTTGGCAGAATTATTAAATGCATTGCAGGCACAAGAGCAAAGTAGGTTAATGAGACAGGAAGGGTCAGTAAAAGCTGCACTTCAGGCCAAGTTGCAAAACCATCCTGGAAACAAATTCAAGAAAATCAAAGGGAAGAAGAATTATGTTGAAAATAATTAGGTTTTCGCTGGTAATGGAAGTAGCCAAAATTCAGGCAGCCACAGAGGAGAAAAATTCTCTCCATGTCAATATTGTGGAAGGAAGAATCATCCTCATTTCAAATGCTGGAGAAAGCCTGATATGAGATGCCAAAAATGTCAAAAACTTGGGCATGCTGAGATCATCTGCAAGGAAAAAGGAAAGCAGCAACAAGGAGAAACTCAAGTTGCAAATCAACATGAGAAAGAACAACTATTTGTTGCATCATGTTTTGCTTCTAGTATTTCAACTGACAGTTGGCTTATTGATAATGGTTGTACAAACCACATGACTAGTGTTGAAAAGCTTTTCAAAAGGCTTGATAGAACAACAACATCAAGAGTCAGGATTGGAAATGGAGAATACCTTCCTGCAAAAGGAAAGAGGACTGTCGCTATTGAAAGTTATACAGGTACAAAACTTATTTCTGAAGTTTTGTTTGTTCCTAAACTTGATCAGAATTTATTAAGTGTTGGACAACTACTTGAAAATGGGTTCAAATTATTTTTTGAAGATAAGGCGTGTCTGATCATTGATCCAAGTGGTCAGGAATTATTTAGAATTAAAATGTAGGGTAAAAGCCTTTCTTTGAATCCAATGGAGGAAGAACAAATAGCTTTTCCAAGTCAGTCCAGTGTTGCAGAAACTTGGCACAAACGGTTGGGTCACTTCCACCACAGGGCGCTTTTGTATATGCAAAGAAAAGGGTTGGCAAAAGGTTTACCTCCACTTGAAGAGGAACTCCCAAGTTGTGAGGCATGTCAATTTGGTAAGCAGACAAGATTGCCATTCCCAAAATCAACTTGGAGAGCGACTCAAAAATTGTAGCTGATTCATACAAATCTTGGAGGCCCCCAAAGAACTCTATCATTGAAAGGAAGCAGGTATTAAATAATTTTTATTGATGATCTAACAAGGATGTGTTAGATATACTTCTTAAGATTCAAATCGGAGGTTGCTGTAGTTTTTTGGAAATTCAAAGCCTTGGTAGAAAATCAAAGCGGCTGCAAACTACAAGTGCTCAGATCAGATAATGAGACTGAATACACTTTGGATCAGTTCAAACACTTTTGTGAAGTTGCTGGAATAGAGCATCAACTTACTAGTCCATATACTCCCCAGCAAAATGGAGTAAGTGAAAGGAAGAATAGGACCATCATGGAGATGTCAAGGTGTATGTTGCATGAGAAAGAGCTTCGCAAAAAGTTTTGGGCAGAGGCAGCCAATACTGCTGTATTTTTGTTGAATAGGCTGCCCACATAGGCAGTGAGTGGTCAAACACCTTTTGAAGCTTGGAATGGGTACAAACCTTTACTAAAGAATCTCAACATTTTTGGTTGCTTATGTTTTTCTCACATACCTCATTCGAGAAGGGATAAACTTGACAAGAAGGCAAAACCTGGAATTTTCATTGGCTATAGCCTGCAGTCAAAAGCTTTCAGAATTTTCCAACCACAAACTAGAAAATTTTTGGTAAGCAGAGATGTGGACTTTGTAGAACAAAAGCAATGGGATTGGGATGGAGAAAAGCAAGAAAGAGAAGCTAATGAGTTGCACAATTTTGAGGAACGAGTAGATCATCCTCCCATTCGAGGAACCAGATCACTCTCAGATATCTATCAAAGATGCAATGTAGCTGTATTTGAACTTGTTGAATATGCAAAAGCTGAAAGAGACAAGAAATGGATAGTCGCAATGCAGGAGGAGCTAACCATGATTGAGAAAAATGACACATGGAAGCTGGTAGAAAGGCCTCCAGATAGAAAGGTTATTGGTGTTACATGGGTTTACAGAACTAAGCTAAATGCAGATGGTTCGGTGAACAAACACAAAGCTAGGCTTGTGGTGAAGCATTACGCTCAGATTTTTTGTGTAGATTTTTTTGAAACATTTGCACCAGTCGCAAGACTTGACATAATCAGGCTTCTTTTGGCAATTGCAGCACAAAAGGGTTGGAAAATGTACCAACTGGATGTTAAATCAGCTTTTTTGAATGGTTTCTTGCAAGAAGAAATCTATGTTGAGCAGCCTGAAGGATTTGTTGCAGAAGAACAGGAAGACAAAGTCTACTTGCTGAAAAAGGCCCTCTATGGATTAAAACAAGCTCCAAGGGCTTGGTACAGTAGAATCAATGATCATATTTCCGACTTAGGTTTTCAAAAAAGCCTAAGTGAATCGACTCTTTACGTAAAGCATGTTAACTCTGACATTATTATAATTTCTTTTTATGTTGATGATCTTTTAGTAACAGGGAGTAATGTTGTGCTCATTGAAGAGTTGAAAAAGGAGATGATGAAAGTCTTTGAAATGACGGATCTCGGAGATATGGCTTTCTTTCTTGGAATGGAGGTTAAACAAATCCAAGATCAAATATTCATTTGTCAGAAGAAGTATGCAAAAGAAATTCTGAGAAAATTTAGAATGGACGATTGCAAAAGTATGAGTATGCATATGAATCAAAAGAAGAAGTTAATGAAGGACGATGATGCTAAACGAGTACAAGAAGGAAGCTACAGAAGCTTGATAGGATGTTTGATGTATCTTACAGCAACAAGGCCATATATATTGTATGATATAAGTGTACTATCCCGATTCTTGAATTCTCCTAGTGAATTGCATATGCAAGCTGCAAAAAGAGTACTCAGATATGTCAAAGGCACAATGGACTATGGAGTCAAATTTATCAAATGCCAGAATTTTAAACTTCAAGGATTTTCTGATAGTGATTGGGGTAGTTCCATTGAAGATATGAAAAGTACTTTAGGGTACTGTTTTATTTTTGGCGCTGGATGTTTTTCTTGGTGTTCGAAAAAATAAGAGATTGTTGCTCAATCAACTGCAGAAGCAGAATTCATTGCTGCTAAAGCTGCGGTCAATCAAGCTTTATGGATAAAGAAAATATTTTGCGATCTTGGGTTGGAGATGAAGGAAAGCACTGAGATATTTGTGGACAACCAAGCTGCCATTACTATTTCACACAACCTAGTTTTTCATAGAAAGACCAAGCATTTTAATGTGAAGCTATATTTTCTTAGAGAAGTGTAAGAGGATGGTTTAGTGAATCTGGTATATTGCAGAACACAAGAGCAGCTAGCTGATATATTTTCAAAAGCTCTTTCGGTAAGCAAATTTGAGTTCTTGAGAAAGGAACTTGGAATTTGCAGCTCTTAATGCAAGGAGGAGTGTTGAAATCTGTCTCATGAGCTATTAATTTGATGTTGAGTTGGCATAATGACATGACTGCTGATGTGTTTTCTGTTTTCAGAAGATAGATATTTTCTATTTGTCTTTCAGTTGTGAGTTTCCTAGTCTTTAGGCATGTAGAGTTGTTGCTAGACTTAGTGCCTGGTTAATAGGAAGACTCTGTTTTTTCAGTTACTGCATTATATACTAAATATTGTTAGGAGTTCCTTCTATTTAAATATTTTGTTCTTTCAGCTTAATAACATATCTCTATTTCTTCTTCTGTCATATGTTTTTCTTTAGTTGTTAACACCAACAAAACCAACAAGCTTTAGCCAACCACCAAGCTCAGGCCAACCTGTAGGTTCTAGCCAGCCACCAACCTGGAGACCATCACAACATGTCCACTCAGGCCAACAATCAACTTTTATCTGTGATGATACTTCAATTGTTAGAAAAGTTCAACAAGCTGGAAGAGGCAAGGGAAGAGGTAGGGGAAGAGGCAGGGGAAAAGGCAGGGGAGATGAGGTGATGATACTTCAACTGTTATAGGAGGGCCACAAGCATGAAGAAGTAGGGGAAGAGAAGGAGCATCAACATCAACAAGAGGAAACAAAAGGCCTAAGACTGCAGGGTTTGGCATCTACACTGATGATATAAGTGGTAGACAAACATTAAATGTAAGAGTATAACCAACTTTAACTATTTATAATCTACTTTGATAATAGGTACTTATTTTAGTTTCTTGTATACAGCCTGGTATAGCAAGTGAAAGAATTGTTACTCCAGCTATTTTCAAGTGTGCAACACCAACATACATTGATATTGGTTATAAGCCTCGTGGACTGAAATGGAAGGGTAAAGATGCTATCACCACTCCACAAGTACAATGCTTGAGTAAGTCCAAATGGGGTGGATATGCAAACGTCTAGTGCAACAAGAGCAAGAACAGAGAGGTGTGACTACTTTAATATGTTTTGGGTGTTTTTGATGTACACTTAGGGGTTGTTTTATTTGAATCTGTAATGCAAGAATGAAACAATATTGAGACTAATTTAATGTGTTTTGTGATGGTTTTGATGTATACTATAACTAGTGGTTTAAATGTGGATTTTCTTACAGGGAAATACCAAAAAAAATTTGTCGATCATTCATGCTTGTTTGAAGCTTAATGTTATTGTGTTGTTAACTTAGTATGGTTATTGTTCTTTGGAGGTGAAGAGAGCAAGGAAGAAGCTTAAAAAAATATCACTTAAGGCATCTCCGTGTCGCGGAGAGGAATTATAATTTAGCTCATGAAATTAAATTCCAGACAGAGCAATCCGTGCGACGTGGAGAGGGATTCCTAAATTAATTCAACAAAGCGAGTTTGAGGTATAACACTCGCTGAATTGAGCAATTGTGTGCGAATGGGAATTTAAAGATGCCTCCACGTCGTGGAGATGAGCAATATGATAGATTAATGAACAACTTATCTTCATTCCTTCTTCCAAAATAAGTACAACAGAAACACAAGACTATTAATACAATCACTCTAAGACTACTAACATAAATATTTCCATATAGCGAAAATCACGAGTACAATAACGCATATGATCCTGATTTTTCTTGCCTGCTTCCTCTCTTGTTTATAGGATTTGATTCTTTTTAATAGACCCTATATGATCTTTTATTCTTGAGGCGGTATTTCATCATCGTACCATTAAAAATAATCGTATCCAACTCTTCTCTACACAAATTATCAAAATAGTTAAACTATAATTAGCGATTGACAACGATTTGTTTAACCAGATTACAATAATGATAAAAAGCTTACCTTTGTGTTTTTGCAGCAAAATAATCAACATCATGTATTAAGTTGTGTCCATGAAGTTTTCAATTCAGCATTAACCCCACATCGACATAACACGTTTGCATCTGAAGAAGTTGAAATCGACAAATTGGACATTTCCTTCGCTGTGAAGAAGACGGATGAAGAAATTTTTGTGATCTCCACTGTAGTAGAAACAATGGTGAGATGTGGAGAAGAAAGAGATGAGAAATAACTAAAAGGGAAGAATCTAGGGTTGGATAAATAAAAGGGGAAGATTTTGCATGTTAAGTATGTTAAAGTGTGCCAATTAGACAGGTGTGTCTGATAGGTACACTTTTTGAGTGGTTTAAGTGTTCAATATGAAGGAGTCCTTGTTAAGGTGTCTATAAGAAAAATCCTTACAAGTTTAAGGGGCCGCTTATGCGTTTTGCCTTACTTCAATGATGATGTTTTGTACATATGTGAATAAAGTTTGAATTTTTTAGGGTTTTCTTGTCAATAATTTGTCGGGTTTATTTAAACTTTTTTCCAGGGAATCTTATGGATATTATTATAGTAACTCGCTTTCACCATAGTGGTAAATTTGTGGAAGGCACATCTGGTGGAGGTCTCACTTACGTAGGGGAAAGTGAAGTGGAATATGTAGGTATCGATAAAGACCATTTTTCTTTAATGTAATTGCTTTTTTATATTACAGATCTGGGGTATGTTACTGTGGGTGGGTTTTATTTTAAAGACCCTAAAACTAATAACTTTGTCTTAGTGGATAACGATTTTTGCTTACTAAACCTTATAAAAGACGTAGGTGATGATGACTTTTTGGACTTGTATGTTCAACATGTTGTGGATAAGGTAGAGGTTATTAAAGATGGGGTCTCTATAGGTTATCTTTGTGGGCCAACAGTTGGTGAAAATGTTAATGAAGATGGGGTAGAAAACTCACATAATATAAATATGGATGAAGGGGCCCAATCTGAGATTATTAATGTTGAAATTGGTGTAGATGATGCATCAGATCTTGAAGGTGTTGAAACAGATTGGGATATTAGTGATGATTCACAAGAGTTTGCTATTCCAGATGATGATGACTCAAAGATTGATGAAGAGTTGTGAACTCTTAGAAATGAAAGGAGAAACAAATTGTAGACAACAAAACCTGTTCCTACAGAGGAAATAATTCTTGGAGTAGCTGGTGTTGATAGAGGATTTGAAGACATTGGAAGAAATAAGGCTGCTAGGTATGTAGGAAGATTAGGGGGAGATGAGCAATATATTGATAGTTTAAAACTGGATAGTGATGATAGAAGGGAAGAATTAGATCCTGAAGCTGTGGAAGGTGTTGATTTACCAACTAGAAGAAAAAGTAAAAAGGTTAGATTTGAACCTGATTGTGTAGTTGCTATATTTGAGCTTGGTATGGTATTTGAAAGAGCCATAGAATTTAGAAAGGTTGTGGCAGAGTATGCTGTGGAATATAAAGTCAAATTAAAATTGAGGCCAAATGAAAAACATAGAGTCAGAGTTAAATGTCAGCATAAGAAATGCAAATGGTTGTTGTATGCTAGTCGAGACAAAGACTCTGGTGACTCTATTGTTAAGAATTACTATCTTGTTCATCAGTGCCCTACCACAACCAAAAACAAGTTGTGTACATCGAACTTTATTGCAAATAAGTTTAGGGACATAATAATTTCTCAACCTTATATAAAGTTGTGGGAAATTCAAGAGTTGGTGAGCAAGACGACATGATTGTATGTTGGACAAAATCTTTGTTATTTGGCAAAATTGATGATTCTCAAGTAGTTTATGGGTGATTGGAAGATGGAGTTTGCAAGGTTGTGTGATTATGCAGACATGATAAAACAGACTAATCCTGGTAGTTGATGTTGGGTAAGGACATACAGGGAATCTACTCCAGGAAAGAATATATTTGTTTACTTTTATATTTTTTTGATGCATTAAAGAGAGGTTGGTTGGAAGCATGCAGAAAAATCATTGATTTTGATGGATGCTTTCTGAAGGGTGCTTGCAAGGGTGAATTATTAGTTGTGTTTGGCAGGAATGGAAATCAACAAATGTTTCCAATTGCTTGGGCAGTTGTTGATCAAGAAACAAAGCACAGTTGGAGTTTCTTCATCAACTTCTTGATACAAGATCTAAACTTTGGCACTGGACATGGATTGACTGTGATGTCTGATATGCAAAAAGTTAGTTTAATAGTAATTTTATTTAATTTTGATCTCACTGCCTATTTATTTAATTATTATTAGTCATAAATTTCAGTTTCAATTATTATGATATGTAGGGTCTTGTAGTAGCCATAATGGAGTTGTTGCCAGATTGTGAGTAGAGGATATGTGCTAGACACATTTGGTCCAATTGGCAAAAGAATTCGAAACGAGGAGAAGGAAGAAAACAATTCTAGAGATGTGCAAAATCAAGTTTTAAGGTAAAATTTCAAGATGAAATGGACAAACTTAATAAACTTGGTAATAAGAACATTTGAGGGGACTTGTTACATTATGAAAAAAATACATGGTGTAAAGCATATTTTAAGGAGCATACTAAGTGTGATATTGTTGATAATAATATGTGTGAGACATTTAATTCTTGGATATTAGCTACTAGACATAAATCAATTATCACCATGTTAGAGGAGATTAGACATAAGATAATGGATAGAAATGTTGAGATGAGAAAATTTGTTGACACTTGGATATCAAACGTTTCTCCTATGGCAAGTTTAGTAGTTGAAGAAAACAAAGATTATGCTAGAGATTGTCAAGTTAGGTTCAATGGCCAATTTGGATATGAAATTTTAGATAGTCATTATAGGCATATTATTGATATCAGAAAGAAGACATGTACTTGTAGAACCTGGCAGTAAAGAGGCATATCATGTCAACATGTTGTTTTGGCATATCAGCATGCAGGCCAAGACCTTGAAGATCATGGTGTACATTGGTATAGAAAAGATACTTTCATGAACGCTTATAATTACTTTAACCAGCCAATCCCTAATATGAAAATGTGGCCCCACACTAGTGATATAGTGATTGAGCCTCCTGAACCAAAGCAAATGCCTGGCAGACCACCAAAATGCAGAAGAAAGTCAAAGGATGAGCCAAGAAAGAAGAATGGAAAGTTGTCCAGGAAAGGTTTACAAATGACTTGCTCCAAGTGTCATCAACAAGGCCACAATAATAAAGCCTGCAAATATGTGGTAATACTCAAGCATGCCTTTAATTGCTTTAATTAAATAGATAAAACGCAATACAATTTTTCTTTATCTTATTTACACTATTAAATCTTCTGAAATGGGTCAGCCTGGAAGCTCAACCCAACCTGCAAGCTCAAGGCAACCTACAGGTTATAGCCAGTCACCAAGCTTAAGTGTAGGTTCTAGCCAGCCACCAAGCTCAAGGAAACCTACAAGATTTAGCCAACCACCAAGCTCAGGCCAACATGTAGGTTCTAGCCAGCCACCAACCTGGAGACCATCACAACATGTCCGCTCAGGCCAACAATCAACTTCTATCTGTGATGATATTTCAATTGTTAGAAAAGTTCAACAAGCTGGAAGAGGCAGGGGAAGAGGTAGGGGACGAGGCAGGGGAAAAAGCAGAGGGAGAGGAGGTGATGATACTTCAACTATTATAGGAGGGCAACAATCAGGAAGAGGTAGGGGAAGAGAAAGATCATCAACATCAACAAGAGGAAACAAAAGGCCTAAGACTGTGGGATTTGGCATCTACAGTGATGATATAAGTGGTAGACAAACATTTAATGTAAGAGTATAACCAACTTCAATTATCTATAATCTACTTTGATAATAGGTACTTATTTTAGTTTCTTGTATACAGCCTGATACAGCAGGTGAAAGAGTTGTTACTCCAGTTGTTTTCAAGTGTGCAACACTAACAAACATAGATATTAGTTATAAGCCTTGTGTACTGAAATGGAAGGGTAAAGATGCTATCACCACTCCACAAGTACAACGCATGAGTAAGTCCAAACTGGGTGGATATGCAAATGTCTAGTGCAACAAGAGCAAGAACAGAGGGGTGTGACTACTTTTATATGTTTTGCGTGTTTTTGATGTACACTTAGGTTTTTTTTTATTTGAATCCATAATGCAAGCAGGAAACAATATTGAGACTAATTTAATATGTTTTCTGATGTTTTTGATGTACACTATAACTAGTGGTTTAAATGTGGATTTTCTTACAAGGAAATGCAAAGAATTTTTTGTCGATCATTCATACTTGTTTGGAGCTTAATGTTAATGTGTTGTTCACTTAGTATGGTTATTGTTCTTTGGAGGTGAAGAAAGCAAGGAAGAAGCTTGAAAAAATGTCACTTAAGGCATCTCCGTGTCACGATGAGGAATTATAATTTGGCTCGTGAAATCAAATTCCACGCAGACCGCTCTGTGCCCTCTCTGCGTCGTGGAGAGGGATTTCTAAATTAATTCAACAAAGTAAGTTTGAGGCATAACACTCGTGGATATGAGCAATTGTGTGTGAATGGGAATTTAAAGATGCCTCACGTTGCGGAGATGAGCAATATGATAGATTAATGAACAACTTATCTCTATTCCTTCTTCCAAAATCAGTACAACAGAAACACAAGACTACTAATACAATCTCTCTAAGACTACTAACATAAATATTTCCATATAGCGAAAATCACGAGTGCAATAACGCATATGATCCTAATTTTTCTTGCCAGCTTCCTCTCTTGTTCATAGGATTTGTTCTTTTCAATAGACCCCATATTTTCTTTTTTTCTTGAGGCGGTATTTCATCATCGTACCATCGAAAATAATCGTATCCACCTCTTCTCTACACAAATTATCAAAATAGTTAAACTATAATTAGCGATTGACAACGATTTGTTTAACCAGATTACAATAATGATAAAAAGCTTACCTTTGTGTTTTTGCAGCAAATAAATCGACGTCCTGTATTAAGTCGTGTCCATGAAGTTTTCAATTCAGAATTGACCCCACATCGACATAACACATTTGCATCTGAAGAAGTTGAAATCGACAAATTGGACATTTCCTTTCACTGTGAAGAAGACGAATGAAGAGTTTTTTTTTATCTCCACTGTAGTAGCAACAATAGTGAGATATGGAGAAGAAAGAGATGAGAAATAACTAAGAGGGAAGAATCTAGGGTTGGATAAATAAAAGGGGAAGATTTTGACCATTAAGTATGTTAAAGTGTGCCAATCAGACACATCAAATTTTTTTCTCACTTTACGCGCTCAAAAGGAGTGCCTCACACGATATGTGCCAAGTCAGACAGGTGTGTCTGATAGGTACACTTTTTGAGTGGTTTAACTATTCAATAGGAAGGAGTCCTTGTTAAGGTGTCTGTAAGAAAAATCCTTACAAGTTCGAGGGGCCGGTTATGCATTCTGCCTATTTTGAATGTATGAATATTAGTAAAGGATTATTTGCAACTTCAATGTAATTATTATTTATGACCGCTCGAAGCACTGGTAAAGTACCTAGTTTTTTTGTATATAAAGAAAGCTCAGTAAGTGAAAAACAAAGAGAAAAAGTGGTTTATATAGTCATTTTTTCAAAGGGATACATTTAATTTGGTCAACTAATTATTAGTTACACTTGAAAAAATATTATTGATTTGTGGACTAATAATATATATAGTCAATACTCAAGCTTGTTAGCTAAAAGCTACAGATTACATGAAATTTGACTAGGGAAATTCTCTTAAAGTCCACTAAGTTTACTTATCAAAAAGAATATTTTCATTAATCATAAGTTCGTAACCAAATAACATTTACTCAATTGTAAGTGAATCACTAAAAAGGGAAATTTATTAGTTTAGTTACAACTTATATAATCTTTAGTAACAATAAATTTTTTTTAAAAAATAAGTAAGGTGACATGTGGTGTAAATTTTTAATTACCTTGTTCCTTCGAGTACTATTTCGTCCTGTTTTTCAATTTTTGCTTGGATAGTTGATATATGACATTAAATTAAATGTAAAGGCTAAGATTTTGTTTATCAAAGTAAATCTTTAATCATAATTTATATAATAGATACCATTATATTTTAGGAAAAATAATTTCTCTACTTTCTTGTTTAGCTTTCACACAGAGTATTTAACTTTCATTCTCTGTTTAAGTTAATTTCTTATCGCATTTTTATTTGAAACTTTCTCTTTAATATCTATTGAATTTTAAATACCTAGGAACATGGGCCCATTTTTGAAAAATAATAAACTATATTGATACCAAATTAGAAAAGAATTGTACTTAAAATCTGATACAAATTATTTAATAACTCTAATTTTGTACCTCTTATTGTGTGGTACTTTCTTTTGCATTTGTCGGTGTCAGCTAATATGCTCTTCTTTTAGTTATGGATGTAGGTCAAACATACTCAATCACGTTAAATTTTGAAATATTAAGGTGGATTTTCAATATGTTAAACAACTGAACAAACTTTAATTATGTATTCAAAGGGATTATATATATATATATATATATATATATATATATATATATATATATATATATATATATATATATATATATATATATATATATTCCGACCTCCGTTTTACCTGATCGATACACAATTCAGGAAAACAAACTGCACATGGCTCCCTCATCTCTTCCCTTGCTGATCGAACAATGCAACAAAATAAAAATTCATCCAATTGTGATTCTTATAAAAGACAGAAAAATAAATACAACGAAGAGGAGATAATTAAGTTTCTAAAATATTACAACATTTGTTCTATCATCAGGAGAAATGAGATTTTTTTGTATTACTCCTTGTTTTTCCTTAGAAAACTCTAGAACGAAAAATTAGACTATCTCTTCAAATAATTGTGATGCATGCCATACTTGGTAACAAATACGGACAATTTCGTTTTCTCCATGGAGAAGCATGGGTGAGTTCATCATTGAGCTCATGATGGTCATGCTCATCATTTTTTGTAGATTTTTCTAGGTTATCCTCATTGGACATCAGAAATTAAGTTTGTCTTTAGGGTCACGATATATCCTAACGCATTAACATATGCTCTTGATGCTTCATCTTTCATATCAAAGGTCTCAAGCCAGACATGTACCTTTTGGATGAGTTTGTAATATCAGCTCTATACTTTCCCTTTGGCCTCTTTCTCACACCCCTATATCGAACCTCAAATGGGGTTACATCTGTCGTCACCATAGCTCAAACACTGTTTTCTCTCTACCATCTGAAGATAGTGAAGGAATCTTTCATATACAGAGAGGGCTTTGTAAGTGAAAAGAATGAGGGAGAGTTGTTTATATAGTTGTTTCTTAAGGGATACATTTTCTTTAGATATGAATTTACATGGCATTTGAGTTGTTTAAGTAAAATACATTGTACATATAAATTGCTTGAAATGAAAAAATGACTATTCTAAACAAAATAGTAGCATGATAAATCTCATTGCAAGTTCATTACTCGTTAGGCTACATGTAAATGTTTTTGAAATGAAGGAATCTTTTGTATACAGAGAAGGCTTTGTCAGTGAAAAGAATGAGGGAGAGTTGTTTATATAGTCGTTTCTTAAGGGATACATTTTCTTTAGTAATGAATTTACATGGCATTTGAGTTGTTTAAGTAAAATACATTGTACATATAAATTGCTTGAAATGAAAAAATGACTCTTCTAAACAAAATAGTAGCATTATATATCTCATTGCAAGTTCATTACTCGTTAGGCTACATGTAAATGTTTTTGAAAGATATTTGTTAATTTATTTGTCAAATAAAAAGTATCTTATTATAAATACTTAATTGACTTAATTTCTAGAACAGACAAACAAATATTTCATTACGGTATCAAACACATTCTTAGTTAAGAAATATTTTTTATGTTTTATTGTGATAGGTGTGAACGATATATTCACATCTAATTTTTGTCTTTTAGTACATGACTGCCATTATAAAATTACATGTCTTATTATATTTTTCTATTTTCTAACTGGTAACGCTCTACCCACCCTCTATAAATAAAGGAAAGTTAAAATCTTTTTACTTTTGCTATTTGTCATTTTTGGGGGAAGACCAATCAATTTACAAATATTAAATTTCATTTGCATTTTTTTTGGTAGGTTAAAAGTAAATAAGGTTTGTTCTTTACAAATATTTAATCTCACTTCTTTATTGTTCCTTTTTAAGAATATCTGAAATATATTCATCCCTTGCAACTCAAAACCACAATGTAGTTTATTAAACTAGATAGTACTAACAAACCAATAATGGAGTGGCTTAAAACTATTATTTATAAAAAATAGCAGATTTCTTGAATAATCAGACTCTATGTATTTTTTGAAGTTATGAATATCAAACAAGAAGGGAGACTTGATTAAGTATCATCACCTCTTTCCCTCCGCTTTTACTTTAACTAGAGGTATTAGTTTCTCATGGTTTATTCTTTCAGATTCATGCATTTTAGTGATTCTCATGTTTCCATATGCATTCATGTTCATTAAAAATTTCATTTTGATGTTATGATTTAGCTTGGAGTGACTATCCATGTTTACATACATTTTGATGAGATTTGCATTCATGTTGGACTGTTAGTTTATCTTCAACTCTATTCATTCTAGTTTGAGTCCCATTCGAGGACGAATGTTCCCAAGGAGGATATATTGTAACACCTCAAAAATTTGGAAAAAGGAAAGTATTTCATGTTTTTGCTACTAGTTTTGTCCTACGATACCAGAAACAGTTCGTAGACTCTTCTACGGGTTGTAGATGTCACACGTAGGAGTGAGGTTGAGTTTTGAGAAAATTCAATTTTGTCAAGTTTTACCTATGAGAGAACAAGATGGGTTGTAATGTTTACTATAGGTCGTAGATGGGTCCCATACTTGGTAAAATTTTGTACTTGAACTTGGGTTATACGAGTTGATTCTACGAGCCATAAAAAGTTTGACAAGCTGTAGGAAGGTTTTGTGGTAAGAAAAATGAATTTTGGGTTTCTTAAAGTTGGTTCTTCGGTTGAACAGTACGGGCTGTATAAATTCCTATGGTTGTGGATTGAAACATATCACGGATCGAGCATCTACTGCAACTCCTCGAATCTACACCCTGGACATGGCCGGCCCTCGAGATTCATTTTAGATCCCAAAGTGAACACCTGGCCTAGTTGACTGTTTAGCAGAAGACTTACTCAAGCATAAAGAAGCTTTAAAAATAGAATTTAGAACATTCAAACATAAGTAAATACTTATCTCAAACTTTTTGAAAATATTTAATTGCAATAATAATAATAATACTTTGTAAAACAGTATCAAAATATCTTAAACAAAAGGGAAATACTTAGAGACTCTTCAACTCTAACTATGTATGAAGCCTCTACAGTTCAACATGGATGTTGGAACAAGACCCACAACACCCTAAAAGGACTAAACTGAAAGGTAAAAGGGAAAACCTTCAGAATGCAAGGAGGCTCACCAAATTTAACTGGAGTGTCAAATGATCACAACGAAGCGCCTGTTGATAATCCTAAATAACTACATCTACATCAGAAAACATGTAGGTCGAATGGCATCAGTACATTTGAATGTATGAGTATGTAATATATTCGAAGCAAAATAATTGAAAGAAAGGATTGTAATAGGTATAACATAAACTCAGTTGAATGTTAAGAATTAAAGGAATGAAACCATTTAACTTTACAAAGTACTTTCTCATCCATTCAACTTTAACATAAGACGTGATATATAATAATATACTATAAATCTATTGGGAGATTCTCTAACTGACAACAATCACTATGAGCTAAGTGATGATACATTGTCTTATCCACGCTGCTAGAACTTTCCTATATCGTGCTGGGATATAGGAAAGCTCAACTAAGTGGATCCACTAAGCCCTACCCCAAGGCACTAAGGATTCATCTAAAAAAATATGGTCTTGTATCCATGTGGGAAAGACATGGTTTATGGGGGCTGTGAGTTGTCTGAACTCTCCCCTATATCGGTGCTCAATACTACAGCCAGTAATATATGTTTGCTGCTCAAATATATAAAAACATTACTTTTTATTGTGTTTGGGATCATTGCTCAAACTATCCTCTTAAAAGAGGTAACTGCCCTAAATTGTCTCTAAAAATCTTAGTTCATTTAGAAAACAGGGTTTCTCTTTGCATAATAAAAACTAAATTTTGGGTTGAGATAATTACTCAAAAAGGAGCTTCTTTAAGACATAACTTCTATGTACTTAATCTTTCTAAAAAACGCTTTTATATTTTCTCAAAAAGTCTACTCTTTTTTCTTTGTGTAATAATAAAACATATGGGAAATACTTAGTTCCCTTATACTCTTTCTCAAACTGTTTTTTACTTCCTCAAAACTCAGTTTAAATAATAATGTTTTGTTTAAAAGATCCTCAATACAAATTCACTGAATACCCAAAATAGGGTTCATGCCGAAAAATAGTCATGAACAATTAACTCAATAATCACAATTCACATTGTATGACAATTCAATGATTTGAAATAGAAATTCAATAATCAACAACTCAAGAATTCAGAAACTCAATATCAACTCATCTCAAGAATACTAATATCTAAGGATAGAACCTAGATTACTATTTTATTGATTTGAAAATAGATGTAGGGCGTGAGGACGAACTAGTCCAACACTATGATAGCCTTACAAACCTAGAAGAACAAAGTTCTTTGGCGAAATTGAAGAAACTTGAAGAACAATTGAACACTAGATTTTATCCTGTTGAAATCTTGCTCTAATAGCTTGAAATGTTAATGAATGTAAAAGAATTGATTCACACTTTCTAACCCATTAATTCTGTGTGAAACGATGCAGTTTAGGCTTAGAATAGGGTTAAAACAACGTAGTTTAAGTACTAAATACATAGGAGGAAATACCAAAACGAACCCAACTTTTAAAACTAAAAATGTGCCTGAAATGGCCAGTCTCATGAGCCGTCTATTGCTTCACTGGTTGTTTAAAGCATCACGTCCCATCTATTGGGTCGTCATGTTGCCCTGCCTGACAGGGCTTCTCTAAAACAAGCACAACTTATTACTCCGGGATTGAAATTAGGCAAAGTTGGTGGAGTTGGAAAGATGATTCAAAGACCTTTAATTTGATAAGTCATGAGCCACCTAATTCATTTTGTGATGAGAGCTATGATTTTTTGAAGTTGACCAAAAATTTAAAAATTGATGAGTCACTTTGACGGACAACTTCACGGTCCGTGTGTAGCTTCACGGACCATCTGAGGGGTTGTGATCCTTCATGGCATTGGGTGCAACTTCATGACGAGGTGACGGGTCATTGACCTCTTCACGACCTGTGAATACCTCGATGGAACTGCCTTTTTCTCTTTTCCATTCCAAGTTCAAATTTCTGATTTGTTACAATATCTCCCCCTTGGGGAAATTCGTCCTTGAATGAGGCCAGTCTAAGTATGAAAGAGGTAACACAGTTTCTAAAAACCTAGCACAAAGCACAATACATGCAAATAGCATAAACTTCAACACATCAACTTAAAGAGTACTTTAGAAAGAGTTAGTACCTTGGTCTAAAATTGATTCATAGGAAATGAGGTGAGAGTATCTCTTCTTGATATCCTCCTCGGCCTCCAAAGTAGCTTCCTCAACAAATTGGTTCCTCCATAAGACTTTAACTCATGAAACCTCTTTAGTTCTCAACTTGCAAACTTGGTGATCAAGGATTTTAACTGGAATCTCCTCATAGGAAATATTTTCCTTTAATCCAATACTCTCAATAGGCACAATAAATGCAGACCACCCAAGACCTTCTACAGCATAAAATTATAAAACACTGGATGGACTGCTACTAACTCAGATGGTAGCTACAACTTATAAGCTATATTACCAAACCTCTTGGATATCCTGTAAGGATCAATGTATCAGGGACTGAGCTTCCCTTTCTTACCAAACCTCATAACACCCTGTATGGGTGAAACTTTTAGATATACCCAATCATCAACCTCAAACTTCAAATCTCTTCTTCTAATATCAGAATGGATTTAAGACGACTCTGCGTTATTTTCAACCACTCCTGAACTGTCTTAACCTTCTCCATGGCTTGATAAATCAAATTTGATCCTATCAACTCAGCCTCTCCAACCTCAAACCATCTAATAGGAGATCTACCACTTTGCCTATATAGAGCCTCATATAGAGCCATTTGAATTCTAGAATTGTAACTATTGTTGTATGTAAATTCAATAAGAGGTAAGTGGTCGTCCCAATTATCTTTGACATCCAAAACACAAGCTATCAACATGCCTTCTATGGTTTGAATAGTGTGTTGTGCTTGACCATCGGTGTTCGGATGAAAAGCGATACTAAGATTCACCTTCGAACCCAAACCTTTCTAAAGAGGCTTCCAAAACTATACTGTAAACTGAGCACCTCTATCTAAAAATGATGGACAAGGAAACTTCATGCAGTCAAACTATCTCATGAATGTACAAATTTGCATACTCTTCTACTGTACTGGTAGCCTTTACATGTAAGAAATGGGTTGATTTGGTCATCCGATCCACAAACGCCTAAACGGAATGGTGTTATCTGCGATATCGCGGTAAACTAGTAATGAAATATATATTAATCATCCCCCATTTCCATTCTGGAAAGGGTATATTTTGAGCTATGCCACATAACCTTGGATGCTCATCCTTGAGTTGCTGTCAATTTGGTCACTTAGCAACAAACTTTGTAATGCACCTCTTCACTGCACTCCACCAATGGACTTATCTCAAGTCATGGTACATCTTGGTGGCATCGGGATGAATCAAATATCGGGAGCTATGTGCTTCTTCCATAATTCTCTCTCGGAGTTCATCCAAAATTTGAAGATAGAGTTTACCTTGATACCTCAATACACCATCTCCCCCTTGAGAAAAGACAATCACTTTCTTCTTATCCTTGTCCTGTTTCTCCTTCACCTCTTATACTAATGAGGATTCAGCCCCATTTATCACGACTACTCTACCTTCACGGCAATCTAACAAGCAGACTCCCAAACATGCAAGTCTGTGAACTTCCATAGCCAACTCTTTCTTTCCTTCCTCGACATGAGCAATACTCCCCATAGACAACCTACTGAAGGAATCAACAACAACATTAGCCTTATGTGGATGGTATAGAATACTCATAGTATAATCTTTGAGTGTTGTAGCTATATCCTTTGTCGAAAATTTAGCTCCTTCTGACTGAAAAGATATAGTAGACTCTTGTGGTCGGTGGACACATCCATTTGAATACCATAGAGATAGTAACTCCATATCTTAAGAGCAAAAACTATTGCTAACAACTCGAGATTATGAGTTAGTTCTTATCGTGAATCTTAAGTTGTCGGGTCATTGTAATTCCAACTAAATATCATGAATTAACAATACATCATGCATTAGAAGACTTAATAAACAATAATCAATCATAATTGGTTGAAACCCATAAATTTTGAAATGAAACGCTAACTTAGTAAATTGAAATTGAATTAAGAAATTGGAACCCTTGGGGACCCCATGGAGGAAAGGACTCCATGGGTGAATACCCACATACCTTTATACTCAAAGCCCAAAAATAATGGAGGATTGCTGAACTTGAGTGAACCCTAGCTTCTTCTTCCTCCTTAGTCTTAAGAGAATTTGAGAAGGATAAATTTGGTTAAGTTTTGGGGACTTAGGAGAATAGGGTTTAAGTGGGTAATTTAGGCCTCAAAAAGCTTTATATAGGCCTTATGATGAAGGCCAAAACGACTTTCTTTTTATTTAAAACAATTAGGGAAAAGACTCAAAAGTCCCTTAAAAGAACTCTCGATCCCTTTCTACGATTTGGTTTCTACATACCGTACTTGTCTACCGTAGAAAAGTTTTGAAACTTTTGAAATTGGACCAACATGAAGGGACTAGTCTATGACTCGTACAACCTTCTACAGTCCTTTGACCCCAATCGTAGAACTTAACTTGACCCTTCAAATTTTACTAAGTCATGAATCTACCTATGAGACCTATCTACGATTCGTAGATTACTTGACAGACCGTACTGGTGAACTGTAAATGTAAAGATCCAAACCTTTGTTAATTAGGAAATGAAAAATGTCAAGAGAACTGGGCCACTCAGCCCGCCAAAGCGGGCCAAATGCTTCTAGGGCAACACCTCTCTAGCGGGATAAGTAGCCGCCAGAGCAAAAATTATGGGACCAGAACTAAAATAAAAAGAAGTTTTATTTTCAGCCCTTTTCAATAACACCAAAAATAGGTGAGGATTAGCCCAGAAACATTGGAAAAAGCTGCCCTATGCTTGGGAAAGAAGGAGGAAGAGATTTCTAGTGCAATAACGATGATAGCTTGCGAATTCTTGGACAAATCCACCATCACGAGTTTTGAAAACAAGAAGTGGAGCCATAATTATGTGTAGATGCTTGGCGCCCAAATAGGCTAGGTTTATTAATTGAGTAGATATAAATTTGTGACTCACTGCATAGTTTATTGGTAATTCATGGTAGTATCCATGCTTAAGGTTTTGTGCATCGATACAAAGATGATTATGCGTATATACCTAATTATTACATCAAAAGTACACCATATGATGAAACCCTATACCATGAACTAGAGTTAGGTAATGTTTGATTTCTTGTTTGTGTGATGTATGCTAGTAATTGCTTCATTTTAATGTATGTATGTATACAAATGTTGCACTATTGATCACACCTAATGAAAATGAGTATGAATGAATAATTATATGCTATGAATCAATACTTGATTGTATGATGTTGAGAACGTACATTGTGATTGTGATTTTGTCTTGTTGAATGGATCAGGTGAAATGTTTGAAAACACTAACCGACATCGAATGTCACGTGCCGACATACATATTGAAACAGGTGTCACGTTTCGACACACTAACTTGGATTGAGTACCACATTCTGGTGCACTAACATTTTTAGTTTCGGTTCCATGAGTGGACCATTGACTTGTCATATATGCGTATTTATGTGATATTGAAAATTGCTTCTGCAACTTTTGGCTGAATCGTAATTCTGGATAACTGTATTTATGTGGTGTTCTTATTGTTGGATATCTCGTTAGTGAGGGAACTGTGAATGGTCAGGCCAAATTGGGATGTGGTAGAGTAAGCGGAGACCAAGAGTCCAGGTATTAATATGTGTTACTTCAGAGGAATGGTGATGTGCATTGTCGTTGAGAATTGAGGTGATGCTATGTAGTAAATATTAATTAGTTAACTATTACACTGGGAGGGAATTAGTGTTGAAATCGGTTAACAACCCTTGATAGAGGTACAATGGGGTTACAAGTCGACTGGTGTCGGGAATGAGTAATGGCGTGTCATGAGTGTTGATCGGATTGGTAGTAGTTACTTTCAAAATTTCCTCTAAGGGATATAATGATTAAGTATGATCAACATTGGATCGAGTAAGGGGTAGAATCTCTAAGGCATTCGAAATTATAAAGGTAGAGATGTCAACAGTCTTAATGCATGTTTTTTACTAGTCAGGTCCTTATATTATGCGGCGGCTATCGGTTTGACTGATGATGTATACCAGTATGTGTGGTTGTACTAATACCACTCTTGCTTTGCCTTTTTTGGCATAGTCTGGTTGCAGGATCAGTGATGTTTCATAGGTGAAGACGAAGATAATCTCTAATAGCTTTTACTCTTCCCTCCGCATGGTGGGAGCTGCGTCATTTATAATTTTGTATACATTGTACTGTTAGTACGTCTTGTACCTGTTTAGAATAGATCGATGGGGAAGTTAATACCTATTTAGAATAGATCCATGAGGAAGTTAATAACTTTACAAGTCTTAACTTGAATCGTTGCAAACTATTTATTTTATAAAAAAATGTCATGAATGATATTTATTCTTGAGTTTTCTTTATCTTCCGCATGCCTTTAACTATTTAGGAATTAAGGTTTCTCCTACTTAGGTGTTAGAGTAGGTGCCCACACGACCTGGTGGGTTGGGTCGGTGCAATTGGTATCATTGCCCAGGATATTGGTCTCCCAGCACAAGAGCAAATATGGAATAGACTCTTACAATTTGGTGTGTTGACGTCCACATCTAATCTTGAGGAAGCTACAAAGCATTCTAGGAAGTTCTTCCATTTCTTCTCTCCTTTCGTGCGAGTTGTCACTTATGGTATGACTTGAGTCCAACTGGTATCTATCGATTCAAATTGGTATCTCGACAAGGTGAACTGGACGTTGTAGTCACGGCATATAGGAGACAAGCAAGGCAAATTGGAAATGAGAAGGTTCCAATTGGTATCTAGCCGTAGAGGTTGTATAAATGCATGTATGATCAGTAATGGTCCTCCATGGAGTGAATTAAATAATATTTTTTACTTGTCTGTGGGTTATAGCTTGAAAGTGTCAAACTGTGCATATTGTTGTCTAAATTAACTGTTGGTGTGAAAGATGTTTTCTTGGATGCTATGATATGATAATGTGCATAGTAGTCATTGTCTGGATTTTGATGTGTGCAATATGCCAGTCTAAATGTTTGAAATTGTGTGAGTCGTAATTGCCTGAGTTTTGGGTACTTGTTGTACGGAGGAGAGTCATCTCTGAGTTAGATGCAAGGGTCCGGATAAAACTATAATATGATTCGTAAAAAAAAGTTTGGACGAGTGTTGCGACCGACTTAAACCGTGTGAGCGTATGGGCATATGCTGGGGATCGACGTGTTTGTGGTGTTTAATTTATGGGAAGGGATTCTGGAGTATGTACCGTTGGGTTGACTCGGGGTAGATAATGGCTATCTTAGCAACGAGGCATATCCTAAATGCTTAGTTTTAACCTGGAAATCGAAGGAAGATTTAGAAAAATGAAAAGGACCTAGGAAATTGTGACTGGGGTCTTATTCCCGTCGGGACCGCTGGGGTGGGATTAATACCGCCAGAGCGAGACCGCCAGGGTGGAATTACTCCTGCCAGAGTGGGACAGGGTGAGACAGAATCTCAGCCTTGTCTCCCTAGTCACGCATTGAAAACCCCGAGTCGTGTATGGACTAATCCCTGCAATTCCACCAATATTAAGCAATAGAATAGTAAGTTATAAACCTTAAATTTTAGACATTAGCTGTGAAAAATAGCAAAAACCAGCATCCATGTGCTTACAAAGCATAAGGAAAGCCCAATAAGGACGAAAACCAAATCAGGGTCCATGGGAATGGGAAGAATTGCTTTCGAACCCCATGTCATTGGGGTCTTTCTCGCCGGCCCACGTGTCACTTAACCATGGAAACTTCTTAAAGTCCTCAGGTTTTACCGTGGGAAGCTCCTGCTAGGGGGAGATGCAGGAGAATGCAGGAGAAATGACTTTTAGGGTCTTCCACATCCAGCCCAATAGGCGATTCTTGCTAAATTCTTTTTCCTCTCCCATTGCAGTTGACGGTGGAGCATCTCCAACTCAAGGGCAGTACAGGGTGGAACCGATGTTGATGTACTAGCTCGAAAACTTCTAAGTTTCTTCTGGACGGTCACTGCTCCTCCACACGAGCACCGGATAATAGGGGTTGGGACTAGGTAGGGAGAGTATCACCGGCCTCGTCATTTTCCCCTCCTTCGTCATCCGCCTCTACAACTGCCTGACTGTTATTAGCCTTGTCCGTCTTCCTCCTCTTGCTCCCGGAGGTGGAAACTTGTCTAATTAAAAGAGGGTGAAAAAGGGGATCCATAGGAAGTATCTCATCGTTTTCCAAAAGTGGCACCCCCATCCTCTTGCACATCACCTTCACTAGCCCAGGGAGGAAAAATGCCTTTTGTTGCGCAGATAGAACACCTTCCACTCAGAAATGATTTGTGCGCCCACGTTTACTCCAATGCCCAGTATAGAGCACGCCACCACCAAATCCTGAGGAAATATCACATAGGTACAGTTGCCCAAATGGAGGATCCTCCTAGTAACCAAGTTCAGCCACCTCTTAGCATCTAACGACCAGTTCGTGCTAGTGATGCCCTCTATTGTATGCCAGTAAACCTTGTCCCGGCTCGCAGGCTTAACTAGTGTATCCTTCAACCAACCTAGGTCCATCCCTCTCATATTGGCCTCGTACTTTATGTTGGTAACCTCGGACACCTTGAGTACATGATTAATAAAGGGAACGTCAACCCCCTCACCCATGTGGAGAGTGCAGCAGGGGGAGCCTCTATTATTGGAACCCATCCAAACTTCATTAACCAGGCATAAAATACGGGTGCCTTCCCCTCAAGGTTCATTGAATGAAAACCCCTCTCACAGAAGGACTTGGTGCTCTGATAGTCGTGGTACCTTTCCCGACTTGCACCATCAGCAAATCGAATGAAGTGTAGATTTTCCTTGTTTAAACTAGCCATAGTATATCAACATTCAATTGTTATGAATGGTATACATTAGAACTTCATGAGATTAGAAAATATATGTTTAAAGGGAAAAATAATTTTCTATCCTTAGAGGACACATGCCACTGTTTCCACATGCCCTGCCACAGCGGCCCAATTTCCGCCAAAATGGGACAAGGGAGGTCACCACACTGGGACAAGGTAGGCCGCCACATCGGGATGAAGGCCGCCAGAGTGGCCTTCATCTAGGACGAACACCAGGCACGATCATGGCGCCCCTTCGTCCCAAAAACGCCATTTTTGATAGTATTTCAGCATATTAAAGTTTATAAAGTGCCCTAGTACCTAAATATGCAATCCTTAAAGCAAAATAACCCCTAAATAGTGTCCGAATATGAGTTTTACACTGTGAAAACCTTTCAACTTTGCCCATCCAAATTGTTTTGACCATATTTTCATGAAATCCTTACACCCAGGACGTTGTAGAGATGTAGGGGACATAAGGGAAGTTTCCATGCTATATTTTCTAACAATATTAAGCAAACCATGTTCATTTTTGAAAAAACTACCCAAGACTCATTTTAATCAATTATTTAACATCATCCAACCATTGTTAAGTAAGTATTGAAGTAAATAGCATGAGTAACGAGAACATTACCTTAATTTTGATGTTGGGATTGAAGCGATTGAAAGAGTTTTGAGTTAGAGAAGGATGAAATGGAGAAACTAATCCCCTTTCCTCCATATTTTGTTTTCGTTCTCCCACCATAATGGGAATGTTCCCACTATAGTGGCCCCACCTCAGCGGGAACCTTGCCGCTCTGGCGGGGTAGGCTATGCAAATGGGTGTGTCTCTATTTCCGTGTGTTTCATCATTTCATTAACTAGTCCCATGTGTAGAGACCCCCTTGTTGTACTCAAAACATGGAAACCACTATCTTTCGTGGTTCCGTAATGGACCTAGTTCTTAAATTTAGAAGCACTCAGAAAAAGGGCACATCTTTATCCCTTTGCTAGTCATTTGGGGACGAACGAGGGGTAAATTAGTATCTATTGTAACGATCCAAACCGTCGTTAATTATGAAACAAAAAAAATTCTGGAGAACTAGGCCCCTAAGAGGGCCAGATGCTACTAGGGTGGCGACGCTTTAGCAAGATAAGTTGCCGCTAGAGCGAAAATTAATGGACCAGAACTTAAATAACGCGAAGTCTTATTTTCACACTTTTTCCAAAACACCAAAAATAGGCAAGGATTACCCCAGAAACCCTGGAAAATAGCTACCCTTGGCTTGGGGAAAAAGGAGGAAGAGATTTATATCGCAAGGATGATGATAGCTTGCAAATTCTTGGACAAATCCACTATCACGAGGTCAGCAAACAAGAATTGGAGCCATAATTCTGTGCAGATGCTTCGCGCCAAGATAGGCTAGGTTTATTAATTTATTAGTTATAAATACATGACTCACTGCGTAGTATATTGGTAATTGACGATATTATTCATGCCTAGGATTTTGTGCACTGATACAGAGATTATTATGCGTATATTCCTAATTGTTACATCAAAAGTATACCATAGGAGGAAGCCCTATCCCGTTAACTAGGGTTAGGTGTTGTTTGATTTCTTGTTTGTGTGATGTTTACTAGCAATTGCTTCATTGTAATGTATGTATGTATACGAATGTTGCACTATTGATCATACCTAATGCAAATAAGTATATATGAATGATTATATGTCATGAATCAAAACTTGATTGTATGATTTTGAGAATGTACACTGTGATTGTGATTGTGGCTTGTTGAATGGATCGGGTGTTTCATTCCAACACACTAACTGGGATCGAATGTCACGTGCTAACATACATATAGGAATGAGTATCATGTTCTGACACACTAACTTTGATCAGGTAACACATTGTGGTGCACTAATAGTTTGTGTTTGGGTTTCCTAAAAGGACGATTGACTTGTCATATATGTGTATTTATGTGCAATAGAGTGACTTGTCATATATGTGTATTTATGTGATATGGAGAATGTGGAATTGAACATTGCTTTTGGAACTGTTGGCTGAATCATAATTCTGGATAATTGTATTTATGTGGTGTGATTGTTGTTGGATATCTCGTTAGTGAGGAAATTGTGAATTGTTAGGCTAAATCGGGATGTGGTAGAGTAAGTAGAGACCAAGGGTTCATGTGTTAATATGTGTTACTTTATAGGAGTGGTGATGTGCATTTTCGTTGAGAATTGGGGTGGTGCTATGTAGTAAATGTTAATTAGTTAAGTATTACCCTAGGAGGGAATGAGTGTTGAAACCGGTTAACAAGCCTTGATAGAGGTATAATGGGGTTACAAGTTGAGTGGTGTTGGGAATGAGTAAGGGCGTGTCATGAGTGTTGACCGGATTGGTAGTAGTTATTTCCAGAATTTCCTCTAAGGGATAGAATGATTAAGCATGATCAAGACCGGAGCGAGTAAGGGGTAGAACGTCAAAGGTATTGGGAATTATAAAGGTGGAGGAGGGAATAGTCTTAATGTATGTTTCTTACTAGTTGGTTCCTTATGTTATGCGGTGGGCATCAGGTTGACCGATGATGCCTACCAGTATGTGTGGGTGTACTGATACTACTCTTGCTATACCTTTTTAGGCATAGTCTGGTTGCAGGATCAATGATATTTCATAGGTAAAGACGAAGATAATCTCCAACAACATCTTTCTTTACGCATGGTGGGAGCTGCGTCATGTTTAATGTTGTATACATTGTACTGTTAGTAGCTCTTGTTCCTGTATAGACTAGATCCTTGGGAAGTTAATTACTTTACAAGTCTTAACTTGAATCTTTGCAAACTCTTTGTTTTATAAAAAATCTCATGAATGTTATTTATTCTCAAGTTTTCTTAATCTTCCGCATGCCTTTAACTGTTTGGGAATTGAGGGTTCTCCTATATAGGTGTTAGAGTAGGTGCCCGCACAGCTCGGTGGGTTGGATCCTGATAGTAAAAAGAGGTAGTGGGACTTGTTTTAAGAAAATTATTCCTTGTTTTTATGATCTCCCTCTACGGCCCGTAGAAGCTTCTACTCTCCATAGATAGGGACCCATAGACACAACCTGCGACCCGAAATTCCCTTTTCTTTCTTTACAAGATTTTGAGGTGTTACAATATATACCGCTCGGGAACACTCGTCTTCGAATGGAATCAGGTCAGTACAAGGACGGTAGGGGAAAAGATCATACATCCCTACAAGAATGCAACTCCATTAAAATGCATGTAATCGAGAAGGAACATCAATTCCAAGCTAAAACACATTCAAAACATCATTCCATAAGGAATATATGCAAGTCATGCTCAATGCACATAGCCATGAAGCCATCAATGAAGCTATATCAAAATCTTAAAAGGAAGTTTTCATGAGCATTCATGCATAAGGAAACATGAGAATGACTAAGACATATGAAACCAAAAGGATGAACCATGTGGGGCTAAATACCTCATGCTAGAATAGGATCAGAGGGAAAGATATGGGGATAACGGGACATCATATCAGCCTTGGCCTCCCAAGTAGAACCGTCAACCCTTTGATCCTTTCATAAGACCTTTACAGATGAAACTTCCTTATTTCTCAATTTTGTAACTTGCCTGTCCAAAATATTAACCGGTACTTCTTCATCAGAAAGGTTATCCTTTATACCAAAACTCTCCAATGGTACAATGGATGTCGGATCACCAACACATTTCTTCAACAATGAGATATGGAAAATCAAATGTACCGATGCTAAGTCATTAGGCAAATCAAGTTCATAAGCAACGTTACCAATATGCCTCACAATCTTATGTGGGCCCACATATTGGGAACTAAGCTTCCCTTTCTTCCAAAACCTGATTACACCGTTCATAGGTAAAATTTTCAAGTAGACCCAATCATCAACATCAAATTCTAAATCTCTTCTCCTAACATTAGCATAGGACTTTTATAGACTTTGAGTCATTTTCAACCTTTTTCTAATAAGCCAAACTTTATCCATAGCATCATGTACAAACTCGGGACCTATCAAAGAAACCTCACAAACTTCAAACCAACCTATTGGAGATCTACACCTTCTTCCTTAAAGAACTTCAAATGGAGCCATACAAATGCTTGAATGATAGCTATTATTATACGCAAACTAAATCAAAGGCAAATGATCAACCCAATGACCTTTGAAATCAATTGGACAAGCTCTCAACATATCTTCTAAAGAATGGATAGTACATTCTGCTTGTCCTTCGATTTGAGGATGAAAGTCCGTACTAAGTTTGACACGAGTACCAAGGCCCTTTTTGGAAAGACTTCCAAAATTGAGAAATAAATTGAGTACCACAGTCGAAGATGAGGGATTGGGGCACTCTATGAAACCTCACCATTTTTCTTAGGTATAACTTACCATAGTCTTTCACCCAATGAGACACCTTAACAACAATTAAATGAGCCAACTTCTTCATATGATCTACAATAACCTTAATCGATTCATATTGTCGCTGGGTGCAGGGTTAACCAATGATAAAATCCATATTCAAATTTTATCACTTCCAAGTGGAAGTACTATTATCTCGGGACAAACCTCCCAGCTTTTGGTGCTCAACTTTAACATGTTGATAATTAGAACACTTGACCACAAATTCCATGATATCCTTTTTCGTCCCATTCCACCAATAGAGTTACCACAAGTCAGGTATATCTTAGTGGTTCCTGGGTGAATGAAATATTGAGAACTATAGACTTCTGATAAAATTTACTCTTTCAAGTCAACATTGGAAATACACAAACGACCTTGATATCGAAGCACACCATCTCTCGCTTCAGAGAAAGCCTCAATAGATGTTTTAAGCAATGCTCCCTTCAACTCAACCAAGATCGTCTCAAGAACTTACTTGGCTTTCACATCCAATACAAAAGACGATTGTAAACCATTATGAACCATAACACCATCTTTAGTAGAATCAACCTACCAAACACCCAATCGGGTGAAACTATGAACATCACGAACCAACTCCTTCTTAGCATCCTTAACATGAGTAACACTACCCATTGATAGTCAACTAAGACAACCCGCCACCACATTTGCCATATCAGGACACACTCATGTCGTAGCATTTTAGCAACTCGAGCCACCTCCTTTGGCAAATATTTTCATCCTTTTGCTTGAACACATATTGCAAACTCTTATGGTTGGTAGAGATGCCAATATGGACACCATATAGGTAATGCCTCCAAAATTTAAGACAAACTCAACCGCTAGTTCCAAAACATGGGTGAGATAGTTCTTTTTATGAATTTTAAGTGACCTTGAAGCGTAAACGATATCCTTTTCCATTCTGCATAAGAACACACCCTAGTCCAATCCTTGAAGTGTCACAATAAACAACAAACCCATCGGATCCTTCCAGTAGAGTCAATACTGGAGTGGAGGTAAGTCTATATTTCAATTCTTGGAAACCCTTCTCACACACTTCCGACAATAAGAACTTAACTTTCTTTTGGTCAATGCCGTTAATGGAGAGGAAATCGATAAAAATCCTTCCATAAACCTTCTATACTAACCAGCCAAACCCAAAAAGCTCCTAATATCTAAAGAGGATATAGGTCTAGGCCAACTCCTAACCATTCGTCTTCATAGGATCAACCTCAGTACCCTTACCGAAAATGATGTGACCAAGAAAAGCCACGAATCTCAACCAAAACTCACACTTACTAAACTTTGCAAAGAGTTTTTGGTCCTTGAGGACTTGCAACACATTCCTAAAATGAGCGGCATGTTCATCCTCTCTCCTTGAGTAAATCAAGATGTCATCAATAAACACAATTACAAAGATGTCTAGATATTTTCTAAGCACTCTATTCATTAAGTCCATATATTCGTCAAGAGTATTAGTTAACCCAAACAACATTATCAAAACTAATAATGACCATAGCGAGTTCAAAAGGCCATATTCGGAATGTTATCTTCATTCACCCTCAATTGGTGATAACCCGACAAGAGGTCAATCTTAGAGAAGTAACTTGCCTCTTGGAGTTGATCAAATTAATCATCTATCCTTGGAAGGGAATACTTATTATTAATGGTAACCCTGTTTAATTTCTGGTAGTTAATATACATGGCAGTGAACCATCCTTCTTATGAACAAATAAAACTGGAGCACCCCATGAAGAGATACTTAGTTGGATGAAACCCTTATCAAATAAATCTTTCAATTTCACCTTCAATTCATTAAGTTCTACCGGAGCCATATACTAAGGAGGAGTAGAGATAGGTTTCATATTTGGGAGAAGGTGTATACCGAAGTCTATTTCCCTTTCAATAGGAAAACTTTTGAAACTTATTTATAATGGGGATCGACTAAAGAGTAGGGGTTTCATAATCTGTATCCCTAACCCAAACAAGATGATATATGCAACCTTTACAATTCAATTTCCTAGCTTTAAGATAAGAAATGAACTGACCCTTAGGCATATAATTTCCCATCGTCCACTCTAGGACGAGATCATTTGGAAATTGAAACTTGACCACTTGGGTTCTATAACCAACCGAAACATAAAAAGAATGAGGCCAATCCATACCAAGAATAACATCATAATCTGACATATCAAGCTCTACAAGATCAACATGAGTGGCTCTCTGAGATAAGGAGATGGGATAATTTCTATAGACTATCTTTGCCACAATAGATTCACCAGTAAGAGTTGAGATAGAAAAAAGGTCTAATAACATATCTGGAGAAACATCAAACCTCATAGCCACATATGGCATCACAAAATACAATGTAGCACCGGGATCAAGAAAATAATAAACATCAAGATGAAATACTTTCAACATACCAGTAACAACATCGGGAAAACCTTCTGGCTCATGACGAGTTTGGAATGCATAGAATCATTTTTTTCTTTGGAGCACTTGAACCTGAACCACTAGGAAGAGCTTGCCTAACATCTTTTCCCTTGTCAATTCTATATGGATAATATCTCAAACGGTGACCTTTCTGTCAACAAACAAAAAAAATAAATTGTGCTCATCAAGCATTTTCTCGAACGACTCTTGCCACATTTTTAGTATGTGGGAGCCGGAGATCAATTCCCACCACTATTTATTCCTTGAGTCTCAGGGTTAGACACCCTATCTTTGTTGAACTTAGGAGATGAAGCATTGGAGGAACCTTGACCGAAAAACCTTTGTCGGAACCTAGATGACCATGTCCATTAGGCCTTAACTGTGAAAAGTCACCATCACTGGTCTTTGCCCTCTTTGCCTCCCTAGACTTTTCCTTAAATTTCTCCTCTTCAATTTGTTGAGCATGAATCATTAGGAGATAAATGTCCATTTACTTAATAAGCATAGCAGTAAAATATTCCTTAACCACTATTTTGGCCCACGCGAAACAAACTTACTCATCTTTGCCCTAGAGTTGGCAACCATAGTTGGAGAATACCTATCCAATTGAGTAAACTTCAATGCGTACTCCTTCACACTCATATTTCCTTGATAAAAGTTGATGAATTCAAGTACCTTTGTCTCCCTCATCTCAAGGGGAAAGAACCTATTAAGGAAAGAAACCTTAAACTTTTCCTAATAAAGAGGACCCACATCAACTGCCCTCGCTTCATTCCATTGGTTAAACCAAACTTGACCAACACCCTTAAGTTGATAAGCGGCCAATTCTGCCTTTTACACTATAGTCACTCCCATAATAATTAAAACCTTATACACATCATCAATGAACTCTTGAGGATCCTCTTCCAAATTAGAACCATGAAAATCAGGGGGATTCATCCAAGTAAAGTCCCTTACTCTAGTTTCTATCGTAAACATATTTGGGTTCATATGGACCTCATCCTATCTATTCACTTAAGCCATCATGGTTTGATCCAACACTTGAAAAGCAGCTCGAAACTTTGTATTAGTCATTTGGTTAGCCTAAGGGTAGTCCAAAACTTATGGAACTTCTAAAGGAGCTTCTTATTCTACATTCTCATTCATATTCCTCCTAACGTATGCTCTTCGATGATCCATATCCTGAAAAGCATCAGATACGGATTAGGAGAGACATATAGAGTTACACTCTATCGCATGACTTTAGAATGATGAAAGAAGTAGACTTTCCTAAATATCTTATAGCTCCTTATTCATAAATTTTGTGCGCTTCACACTCATGAATAAGCCTCCACTCGATGTGGCTTATGAGGCATCCTAGGATCTTTCTAAACCTTGTGCTCTAAAATACCAATTTTGTCACGATTCAAAGTACACCCTAGGTATAACATGGCATATAGGACCCCGAGAGGCCCTACACAAGCCACTTAGCATACATCATACAAGATAATAGAAGTAAAGTTTTCAAAGTCATAGTTTTATTTCATAAAAGAGTTTTACAAAGTCAAAATCTAATCATAAGTCTCAACGAGCCACCTAAACATTTAAAATAAGTGGTTGGGATGTAACCAATACACCATATACGTCATCTAAAAACTAAAGAAAGACATGAACAAGTAAATGTATCTCGGTCCTCAGAATATGAGGACTCACCAAACTCTTGAAATGTGGAAGAACCAAATAGCCACAAGAGTGAGAGGTAAGGATGTCGGACCCTACATTTAGTGATATAATGTAGACATAAGTATGCATTAGTACATGGAATGTACTAAGAATGGAACAATATGCATAAAATAGGAATGGTAGCATGAATGGCTTAAAACATGTAGGCATGATCATTCTTTGAACATTTAAATACTTAAAGAAACGATGACATGTAAATCATGAAATATTCTCAAATGCATTGAAATAAGAGACATAATAAAAGCTTTGAAGAAATATAATTGTTTTGTGGGATAGTAGTTGTAACCAACAATAAGACAATGAGAGCTATATCATGAAATCTGGTATATCCCTCATACCAAAAGAAGGGGAGGTCTACTTGCCAAGGTAAAATTTGTACATATCATCCTTTGCTAAAGTGGATCCACTAGCTAGGTCATTTAAGACAATCCTATGGAGTATATAGTTTTGGACAAGAGGTTGCTATAAAGACTACCCTATTTGAGCCTCCACCTTAAAGCCCTCTCGGTGCTACGTCTAAATCACAATGGAATAGATAAGAGTCAAAGATCAATATAACATACAAGAGGCAATGATCAATACCAATCCACATCTTTCAAGATCAAAACATAAAATAACTCCATAGAAATAATAGTTCAACATGGATAAGAATACCTTTCACCAATGTGAATCCATATGTGAGAAATTCCTTTCACAGTCATGATCATATTACTAAATGAGAAATCCTTTCACCATAGCATCAATACTTTCCTTTAAAAGCATCCCCAAATCATATACAATAATTTCATAAAAAACATGCATATCTTCATAAATTCATAGTTCAAAGGTTCATGATTGAAAAATATAATTTAGGCATGGGTCAATGTAATTCCAACTAAATATCATATATTAACATTAAATCATGCATTATAAGACTAAATCAACAATGTTCAATCATAATTGGATAAAACCCTCAAAGATTGAATTGAGAAATTGGAAACCTTGGGGACCATGGAGGAAAGGAGGAAAAGGGTGAATACCAATATACCTTGATACTTAAGCCCTAAAAGGGTGGACGATTGATGAACTTGACTTAACCCTAGCTTCTTCTTCTTCCTTAGTCTTTAGCAAAGTTGGGGATGATGAATTTGGTTAAGTTTTGGGGATTTAGGAGAATGGGGTTTGAGTGGATAATTTAAAACTCAAAAAGCTTTATATAGGCCTTAGGATGAAGGCCAAAACGAATTATTTTTCTATTTAAAACAAATAGGGAAAAGACTCGATAGACCCTTAAAATAATTGCCAATCCCTTTTAAACGGTTTAGACTTACAGTCCGTAGGACTTTCTATGGAACATACTAGTCAACTATAGAAAGGTTCAGAAACTTTTGAAATTAGACCAACTTGATGAGACTGGTCTACGCTTCGTGGATCCTTCAATGGTCTGTACATATCAACTTGACCCTCAAAATTTTACTAAGTCATGGACCTACCTACAAGACTTATCTATGACTCGTAGATCACTTGACGGACCGTATTAGTGAACAATAAAATAGGTACTGGACTTGTTTTATGAAAATTATTTTCCTATTTTCTAGGGTTTCCCTCACGGCCCATAGAAGCTTCTAAGGGTCATAGATGGGGACCCGTAGACACAACATGCACCCCAAATATCATTTTTCTCTCTTTTCCAAACTCTAAGGTATTACAACTTATTTCCAATGAGAACTCCATTTGTTGGTTTATCAACAAAGTCCCAATTAGAATTTTCATTCAATATTCTTCCAACTCTGACTTTTTCCAACAAGTTTGTGTAGAAGCTTGAGAGTAGGGCGTAAGTACGTCAACATAATTTAGTGTGGTATGCATGACATAGGACTTACCAAATTTCTCTGGAGAGTAACCAAGTTGTTTAGGAGCGTGAAAGTCTTTTCTACTCAATCAACATGGAAACGTAACTTGATGAGATGATTAATGTTCATAAGATGAGGATGAGGGTGTAGAATCAATACATGAATGAGAGTGGGGCTGGTGATCATCATTATCATAGTTCATGGGTTGTTCCAGAGGATCACTAACTACTACATCATCATCAAACTTGTACATAAAATAAACAGAACTTGAAGCATGTTTAGGATTGTGTTTGTCAGAAAATTGACCCTAAAAAAATAACACATCTAGATAGACAAAATTGAAGATGAGATGTGTCATAAAAGAGAGATACCCCTTTTGTGTGTCGTTATAGCCCATAAAAATACATTATGCTTCCTTTACTGAAATCTTTTGTCATTCATATGTTGGAAGATGGACAACGCAAACATAACCAAAAACATGCAAGTGGGAATAAGGAGGTTTCTTATGAAATAATTTGAAGTACAGAATCTCATTGGAAATTACTAGGTAAGTGTCTCTATTGATCAAGTATTCAAAAGTATGTACTTCTTTGGGCGAGAAACTCTTTGACATATTAGGCTTACCCTACTTTCATAACCCAGGGGTAACCCCTAGATGTAACATGGCGTATAGAACCCCGAAGGACTCCATACAAGCCACTCAGTCCTCATAACATAAGCAATAGAACAATAAGAGTAAAAACACATTTAAAGTCTAAAATTTTCATAAAGGAAAGTGGAAGTCTTTACACAAGTCTGAACATAGCCACCTATTACAATATTTGAATGAAATAGGGCCAAGCCCATACAACATGTCCAAAAAGGGAAATACAATAATGGAAACTACATCATGAGAAAAAGTCATCCTCGAACCGTGAGGACTCACCAACAAGCTCAGAAGATACCAAAGTCCAAGCACTAGCCACTAGAATGATCACCTCGAGAATCGGACCCCACACTAGGGGAAATGTAGGAAAAGTAGGCATTAGTAAAAAAATGCACCAAGTATGATAGCCATGCATAAAAACATTGAAGACAAGAAAAAAGGGACATTTTTGTTTAAAGCATGAAATTCACTAAGTTTGAACATCACCATGAGGATGATGGAAAAACACAAGTCATAAACATAGTCAATACATTGATCATTATAACATAAGTGAAAAACTTCATAAATACCCTCATAGCATACCTTTGCAATGCATGGATAAGACCCCATAAATCTTACCCATGATAAGTAAACCTCTTTAGGCCCACATTCATATACTTGTTCTTGTAGTTGAGGGAATAAGCCTTAACCGACATGAGACCATGTAAGCTATAAATGGACCCCCGACGTTACCCAAACCGAAAAGGGTTGTCCTACTTTCCTAAGGTAGAACCATACTCTTAGCTTAGGTGGATCCACTAGCTAAATAAACTATTGGGGCACATATTTTATGGGATAATGATATTCCTAATAGAAACTCGGACTCAACTAAGGTAAAGGGTCTCCATCTCGTGAGACATATTTTGGGAACCCGGACTCAACTAGTCTAAAAGGTCCCATTGGGAAGCCGAACTCAACTAGTTTAAAAGCTTCCATCTCCTTCAATATCCACTCGGTGGTAAGCATTAATTCCCATGGAGTACATATTAAGTCATAACTTGATTCATTAAGATAGTTCATTAGATCATGTGTGTGAATAACCTTTCACCGTCCATGTCTACATAGAGATTCACTAAGTGAGAAAGCCTTTCAACCTTGGAATCTTCATATTGTGAGAAATTGTGAGAAAGCCTTTCACATCATATCATATTCATGCATAAGTGTACATGAGAATAACCTTTCAATAACTCAACAACTAGATCATGATCATAGAACTTCACTCTCAAAGTGTTCTTAAACATATACATAAACTTCATAAAACATGCCTAATATCATAATTTGCCCTTTCAAGGGACAAAGCTCACATCAAATCAACACATCTAGAATTCACTACATTAGATATGGATATTAACATAATTCACGTAACCCAATCACTACATGCATAATCCCATTACATTCTTCTTTCATCAACAAACCCACATCACAAGATCATAATTAGGAAATATGGGGATTTCATGGGTTATTGGGGATTTCAACATAAAAAACATAAGAAATAATCAATCCATACATAATATAATGTAATTCAAGCATTAGAATTGTTTTTGAAAGGAACCCATGACTTTGGAATCAGACCCTAACTTTTAGGGATTTCTATATTTAAAATTGGGATTTTGAAGGGTCCATGTATTAAGAGATACCATACCTTAGCAACAAAGCCCTGTGAATTTTATGTGAAGAGCCTAGCTTCTTTAATCCTAGCTCCAACTTCCTTTTTCTTCTTCTTAGAGTTTTCTAGAGAGAGAATTTTTGGTGAGGATGAAGTTTGGGAATTGATTTGTGTTTTATAAATAATGAGGTCAAAGACTTAATTTAGTGGTCTATAATCCTTATATAAGTTATCTAAATTAGTCTCAAGCAACATCACTTAAAATTAATTAAAACCAGAAAACCCTAAGGTACCCCTAGACTTAACCCTCAAACTAGCTACCAGGTCCCATCCACGAGGCCTCACCGACGGACCGTGGTTAGACCCACGGTCCGTTCTGGTGAACCATGGTTTGGGTTATGAGGTTTGATTTTTGGGACCTCGACCCATGACTCCCAACCACAGATCGTGGACCCATCCACGTGGTGTGTGTCTTGGTTTCGTTGTTCATTGCCTCAGTCAATCCCCAGGATGCCCACCTACGGGCTCACCCACCTGGAGTGGGTCAAACCACAGCCCGTGGGTCCCCCTCGTGGGTGATACCTAGAGGTTATCAAAAATTGCTAATCTTACTTTTTTCGGTTATGGGGAGTTATATCCATGACTCTAACCCTCTCGTTAAACTCTAGTTTAGCCTACTATAGAGGCATAGCATGTATGCAACTAATCCATACCAATAATCACATCAAAATCTAACATGTCAAGCTCTACCAAGTAAACAAGAGTAACTCTATGGGATAAGGAAACGTGACATCTCCTTTAAACCCTTTTAGCCACCACAGAATCACCAACAAGAGTAGAGGCATACAATGGTTCTAATAACACTTCTAGAGGAACATCAAACCTCATGGCCACATAAGGCATCACAAAATAAAATGAAGCACTAGGATCCAACAAGGCATGTACATCAATAACAAAGAATTTTAACATACCGGTCACTACATCCGGGGAGCTCTCTTGGTCACCTCAGGTTTTGAGAGCATAGAAGTGGTTTTGCTTTGGAGAATTGGAGTTGGAACCGCTTGGAGTAGCTTGCATGTCTTCTCTCCCCTTAACCTTAAGCATCCAACAATCACTCATCTTGTGACCACTCTTTCCACAAATAAAGCACCCATGTGTGCCAACTAGGCACTTACCATCATGTTTCCTTCCACATTTTTGTGCAAGTAGGCCTAGTCACATAAGAGCCACTACCATTACCTACTTGAGGTTTAGGGTTAGACACCCTATATTTATTGACCCCTTGGTGGAGCACTAGAGGAACCTTGGTTGGAACACCATTGTCTAAACCTTGGTCAGCCTTGTCTACTAGACCTAGAATTGGAGAAGTTCCCATCACCGGTCCTAGCTATTTTCACCTCCCTATTCTTTTCCTTGAGTTTTGATTCCTCAATTTACTAAGCATACAACATAAGCCTTGAGATATCCATATCATGGAGGAGCATTGCCGTAAGGTATTATTTTTCTACCATGTCGGACACCTCTGACAAAAACCAACTCATCTTAGCCCTCGAATCCGCCACCATAGTTGGAGCCTGCTTGGATAGTTGGATGAACTTTAGGGAAAACTCCTTCACACTCATACTTCCTTGATGAAGGTTAATGAACTCTTTCACCTTTAATTCACTAAACTCTAGGGGAAATAATCTATCAAGAAACAAAGATTTAAACAATTTCCATTCTACCAGTCCCGCTCCTATCGGTCTCTCACCCTTCCATTGAGCATACCACACTTGAGAAACATCTTTCAATTCGTAAGCATCTAACTCCACCTTCTCTTTTGAAGTCACCCCATAATAGCAAGTACCTTATAGACCTCGTCGATCAACCTTTGAGGGTCTTCTTCCACTTTGGAGCCATGATATTCTGGGGGTTCATTCTTGAAAAATCGCTCACTGTTGAAGATGTCGAATTCACATTAGGATTCACCGAAGCTACAACCTCTCTATTGGCTTGAGCCAACACTTGAAGAGTCACCCTAAACTCCGCATGAGTAACATTCTCGATCAAAGGATCAACTGGAGCTTGATGAGCTTGAGGAAGAGCTCCTTGTTCCATATTGTTACCCTCCATCCTTATAGCATTAGCCCTTATAGTATTCATATCCTGAAGAACATAGAGCCAGGATTAGGAGAGAGACTTTATAGAGTTAAACACTATGGCACGACTTAAGAGTAATGAAAGAAGTGGAGTTTCCTAATCTTGTAGCCTCTCATTCATGTGGCGTGCTTCACACTTATGAACAAGACTCTACTAGACGTGACTTATGACATTTCATCCTAGGATCATTCTAAACCTTGTACTCTGATACCATTTTTTTCACGACTCGAGGTAGCCTCTAGATGTAACATGGCTTATAGAACCCCGAATGAATCCATACAAGCCATTCAGTCCTTTTACCATAAGAAATAGAACAATAAAAGTAAAAACACCTTTCAACTCTAAAATTTCATAAAGGAAAGTGGAAGTCTAGACACAAGTTTCAACATAGCCATCTATTACAATATTATAATGAAATAGGGCCAAGCCCATACAACATGTCCAAAAAGGGAAATAAAATAAAGGAAACTACATCATGAGAAAAAGCCATCCTTGAACCATGAGGACTCATGTCACGACCCAAGCCTAGGGCCTAGACGTGACCGGCGAATGGGGAACCCGAAGGAACCCCAAACAAGCCTCATAGCGTATCATTACACATCCTTGGTCGCGGAAGCAATTAAAATGACCATAAGCAATAAGCATAATCAAAGGGGAAATCGGGACTAAGGGAGCAAGAGAAAAAAGAAGAAATGGTACATAAATACCATAGATGAGTCAAGCTCAAGCATAATACACAACTTGTCCAACACCACCTCTAAACATGAGTACTTAGCGGGGGCCAAGACAAACTACCGGGCTCACCCTCATAGTCAAAACATAACAAAAAAGAAAAGTCTTATACATAGCAAAAGATCATGAGCAACGTCCCCGGAATGGAGGACTCACCAATAACCTTGATAGGAAATCGTATTAGCCACGCGGAGGAGGATGGTCAAGCGGTGCTCCGGTCCCTACATGGTGACATCATGTAGGCATAGAGTATGCGTTAGTACGTTTGAATGTACTAAGTATGTGGGATGCAATGCAATGCAACAAGGGATGGACATCATAGGCAAAATGCATAATCGTACCCGATAGATAGCATATTAATGAGATGATATGTATAATGATGCTTATATAAAAATCATATTTAGTAGGACATAGTATATGTGTAGTGAGTGACCATCAATATAGTATTTCCAAGGCCTACCACCCCCTTGGAGGGGCGAAAGAGGTACAAACCCCTCAATATGGTTATACGGGCCTACTACCCCCCGTACTAGGCAACCAAGGTACAAACCCCTCGATACGGTTATACGGGCCTACTACCCCCCGTACTAGGCAACCAAGGTACCAACCCCTCGATGTGGTTATACGGGCCTACTACCCCCCGTACTAGGCAACCAAGGTACAAACCCCTCGATATGGTTATACGGGCCTACTACCCCCGTACTAGGCAACCAAAGGTACAAACCCCTCGATACGGTTATACGGGCCTACTACCCCCGTACTAGGCTTGATCGACTCACACACTATATAGAGAAAATCATATACATATATCCATTTCATCATCATTTCAATACTTATATAATCATCCGACTCATAGGACGTACATTGGACCTTCCATTTCATAAGAATTCTATGAATGACATTTTATCAAACATATGGTGGGCTACTTGTTCATGTAAATAAAATCATGTGTTTCAAGAGTACTAAGTCCAACCAATTTCAAAATCCATATAAAACAGCCCACCAACAACATACATATATATATACATATATAACAACCTTCATAATTTGATCATTGAGGCATGAAAACCATAAACATCATATAATTATTCCATTTCATGATAATATACAAAATAGACCATAATAGGATGTGTAGTAATAATTCCATAATTCAAGAGTTCATAAATTATCATAAGGACCCATAAACTTGAAGTAAAATAGAGGATAAATGGTTGGGCTTGTGGAAAGGAAGGTTTCCACAATCAACCCACATACCTCAACTTTGGAGACTTCTAGATGAAGATTGGAATGGAGAATTGCTTGAGATTGAATCTTGAATCCGGAATTAAAGCTTAGGATCCTTGAATTTGGTTGATGATCTTGGTGGAATTTTGGAGAGGGTTTAGAGAGAGTTTTTGGATGTTTGAGAAATGTTTTAGAGACTTGGAATGAACTAATGATATATAGGGAATATCATATGCCCTTTGGAAAAAAATTGTCCAACACTTAGAAAAAATAATGGGGCGGGTGAAAGGTGTTTCGGTTTCTTTGGAAATGGCACTTTTCTGCCGGCGAGGTTTTACGAAAATGGTCATAACTCCTTCATCCTAACTCGGAATGAGGTGAAACAAATTGCGTTGGAAAGCTAACTCATAGAGCTTTAATTTTGATAGTTTGAGCTCCTTCCAGTTCCTTGTGTGCTGGGAGATATGCCCCTTTAAAGTTGACCCTCAAAATCGCATTTTTGCGATTTTCGAATTTTGATACGGTTGTTCTAAAATTCGGGTTAGACTCATTTCCCACTCAATTTGACCCCCTGAATAAGAATATGAAGTCAAATTTCCGAAATGATGCACGAATTTTGAGATATATGGAAATTACAATTTTAGGTGTTTTCGAAGCACATTTTCGGGCATTTTTGGGGTCGTTTCAACTCACCAACAAGCTTGGAAGATAAAAGAGTACAAGCACTAGCCACTAGAATGATCACCTTGAGAACCAGACCCTACACTTAGGAGAAATGTAGGAAAAGTAGGCGTTAGTACAAAAATGCACTAAGTATGATAGCCATGCATAAAACATTGAAGACTTGCAAAAAGGGAGATATTAGTTGAAATCATGCAATTTACTAAGTTTCAACATCATCATGAAAATAGTGGAAAAACATTAGTCATAAACATAGTCAATAAATTGATCATCATAACATAAGAGAAACACTTCATAAATACCCTCAAAGTATACTTGTGCCATGCATGGATAAGGCCCGATAAATCTCACCCATGCTAAGTAAACCTCTTTAGGTCCATATTCATATTCTTGTTCTTGTAGTTGTGGGAATATGCCTTAACCTACATGATACCATGTGAGCTATATATGGACCCCTGGTATTACCCACACCGAAAAGGGGTTTTCCTAATTGCCTAAGGTAGAACCATACTCTTAGCTTAGGTGGATCCACTAGCTAAAAAACCTATGAGGTAACAAAGTTTATTGTATAAGGAGATTGCTACTAGAAAACCGGACTCAACTAAGGTAAAAGGTCTCCATCTCACGAGACATACTTTGGAAACCCGGACTCAACTAGTGTAAAAGGTTCCCTTGGGAAGATGAACTCAATTAGTGTAAAAGTTTTCATCTCATTCAATATAAACTCGGTGCGAAGCTTTATTTCCCATGGAGTACATATTAAGTCATAACTTGATTCATAAAGATAGCTCATTAGATCATGCGTGAGAATAACCTTTCACCGTCCATGTCTACTTATAGATTCAATAGGTTAGAAGGCCTTACAAACTTGGAATCTTCATATTGTGAGAAAACCTTTCACATCATATCATATTCATGCATAAGTGTGTATATAAGAATAACATTTCAATAACACAACAACTAGTTGATGATCATAGACAATTCACTCTCAAAGTGTTCTTAAACATATACATAAACTTCATAAAACATGCCTAATATCATAATTTTCCCTTTCAAGGGTCAAAGATTACGTCAAATCAAACATCTAGAATTTTCTACATTAGACATGGATATTAACATAATTCAAGTAACCCAATCACTGCATGCATAATCCCATAACATTCTTCTTTTATCAACAAAACCACATCACAAGATCATAATTGGGAAATATGGGATTTCATGGGTTCTTGGTGATTTCAACAAAAAAAAACCATAATAAATCATCAATTCATAAATAATATAAAGTAATTCAAGCATTAGAATCATTTTTGAAAGGAACCTATGACTTTGGAATCAAACCCTAGCTTTTAGGGATTTTTATCTTTAAAATTGAGATTTTGAAGGGGCTCCATAGATGAATTCTATCCATGGATGAAGAGCTACCATACCTTAGCAACAAAGCGCTATGAATTTGATGTGAAGACCCTAGCTTCTTCAACCCTAGCTCCAACTTCCTTCTTCTTCTTCTTCTTTAAGTTTTCTAGATAGAATTTTTGGTGAGGATGAAGTTTAGGAATTTATTTGGGTTTTAGAAATATTGAGGTGACTGACTTAATTTAGGGTTCTAAAATCCTTATATAGGTGGTCTAAATTAGTCTAAAACGACATCACTCAATATTAATTAAAATCGAAAAACCTCAAAGTACCCTAGACTTATCCCTCAAACTAGGTCCCAAGTCCCATCTACGAGGCCTCACCGATGGACCGTGGTTAGACCCACAACCCATTCTGGTGAACCGTGGTTTGGGTTCTGAGGCTTGATTTTTGGGACCTTGACCCACGACTCCCAACCACGGACCATGGACCCATCCATGTGGCGTGTGTCCTGGTCTCGTGGTTCACTGCCTCAGGCAGTCCCCAGGATTCCCACCTATGGGCTCACCCACGTGGCATGGGTCAAACCATGGCCCATAGGTCCCCCTTGTGGGTGACACCTGGAGGTTCTGGAAAATTGCTACTCTTACTTCTTTCGGTTATAGGGAGTTGTATCCATGACTCTAATCCTCACGTTAAGCTCTAGTTTAGCCAACTAATTTCCGAGGTGTTAAACCTACATAGCCAATGTAGTTTCTAAAACATGTTGATTCTTTCTTTGTACAAATCCAATTTGTTCCAGAGTATGAGGACAAGTGTGTTGGGAAATAATTCCTTTGTTTTTTGAAAAAATTCAACATGATTATTCTTAGTGTACTCTCCACCGGAATTAGAAAGAAATATATTTATAGTTTGATGAAATTGTTTATAAACATACTCACCAAAATTCGTAATAAGAGCCGGAACCTCGGATTTATTTCGATTAAAATACATTCATGTGTATTAGATACATGATAAATAAATGACACAAGGTACTTATATCTCATCCTTTACAAAATAGGAGAAGGACTCCAAACATCACTATGCACAAAAAAATAAAAATATGTGAGAGAAGATGAAACAGATCTTTATAAGAAGATGAACTGGATGGAAAAGGGAGCTTGTGAGTTTTTGAACCGAAAAAATTAAAATATGTCATAGAGAGACTAGAATGAATGCCAAGTGTTGCTGGAAGACATGATTTGAGCATGAGTTAAAGAATACACAAAAAAATAAATTTGATCTTATTATAAACACACAACAATAGATTTTGCATGATTCAAAAGGTTTATCGTTTGGTAGACTTTAGGATATTTAATAATGAGAGAATAAAAATAGAAAGGGGAACAAAAAAAATAATGTAAGAATAGTAATGTGAATTCATGATAATCGTCAAGAGATAAATAAGTCAACAAAATAGGTAGCCACGTAAGAAAAGATGCGACAATTAACTAAACACTATTGCATTTCTCAATTACTACAACGATCTCCACATTAAATAAAATAAATAATTACTATTATATTTTGGTGTGTGTGTGTGTATATATATATATATATAGGACGATCCACATTGAACGTTCACAAAATGATCTGCAATATTAAATAAGCAATACTATTTACTATAATAAATATTTTTTGAATTGGTAATCACGACGCACGTGTCGAAAAACTAGTATATATATATATATATATATATATATATATATATATATATATATATATATACTTATATACTTATCTATATTACCTTAAAAGCATGAACTCCTAACCTGAATATTAAATTACTATAATATCTCTAACTTAGGTTGTGACATTTTCGATGAGTTGTGACTTTTTTCAAAGGGTGGTGATTTTTCGATGAGTTGTGACTTTTTCAATAAGTTGTGATTTTTCCAAAGGGTTGTGACTTCTCAGAAAGGTCATGACTTTTCAAATAAGACACAAAAATACATGTTGATACTACCCTTTATTGACTATAAATAGAGAGACTTCCTCTCATTTTCAACCACAATTTTTTTTAATCTTCTACTTGCATTCTAAAAAAAATCGTGTGATTTATTGTCATTGAGTGAGTTTGAAGTTTAGCGGAATATTAGGTACCACTGTTTTGATGAAGTAAATTGGTCTATCCTAAAAGGTATATTCCATAACCTCGAGTACTTGAGGAAAATAATTTTGATGATATAATAATTTTTTTTACTTACTATAGACATTAGTAAGTAATGTTCCAATATATGATGTTAACAAGATGTAGTCTAAATTCATTTGTTTTTGTTAACAGTTTCTCTTGTGATGTAAATATATGCTCCTGAATAACTTTTTCCAAAATTATTAAACTTCTCAAGAGTTAAATAGTTGTCACAACTTATTTTTTGATGCTCAAGACAAAATAATAACTTTATTTATCAATGCTACGTATGTGATTTAGATTGTCAGGAAGTTTGCTTCAAAATAGTTATTACTGTATAAACATTACCCTTTTGTTTTACTTATTAACTAGTTCTTAAGTTTTCAATATTTTAGACGAAGAAAAGTTCATATGACTTGTAATAATGACAGTTGAAGTTTGTATTAGTTAATATTTTTATTATTTATTTAATAACTAATTTGTATGATAAATATTTACATTAATGCAAAATATATATATATATATATATAGAGAGAGAGAGAGAGAGAGAGATTTGGGTTGGTATTTGTATTTAAATTAACGTATTATATATGTCACGAGTGTACTACAAGCTAACAAGATCTTTTAACTTCAAAATATATTATTTTATAATGTTTCGAGTTCATTTAAAAAAAAAAAAACTCAAAACAAATGTGAAAATATGTGAATATATATGAATCATTTAAAAAATAAATTTTATATTTAATAATATGGAATAAACATTTTCATTTGGTCCTTACACTAAATTAAAATCTAATAACTATAAAAGAAATGGTAACATTAATTAAAAGTCCTATTTGTTTATCTAAGTATAAAATTTATTAGAAATTCAGCTATTGCACATTAATTCTTTAGTTATAACATTATAAATTCTCTTAGTTATTACTAATTATTGCAAACGTTATTCACACTCTTTTATAATCTTTAGTTATAATATTATGAATTCTCATAGCTATTACATTAATTATTTCTATCTTTCAGCTTTCCTTATATGAATCTTTGACCAATAATTTTTCATACTATTATACCGCCCCTATATATGTGATAACACAATGTTGTTATTTTTCCTTGGACGAATCATGCTTGGTTGAATAAAATGAAAATCGCTTATAAGTATATGAATTATATCTTTGTTGGGTGTAAGATAAACATGTGATTTATATATATATATATATAAAATTAATTAAACAGATGTAATATATTCTTTAATTTTAATTTTTAGTTTTTCCGGTAAAAAAAGAAAAGAAAATCTTTCTCAGTTAACTATCAACAATCAAATAACTATCTTTGATTTATGTACACAGTCAATCGAGAAGTCAAATATGAGAGTCAACAACAAGAATGACATCTATTATGTTATAACTTATAAAATAAAATTCAATATACAAAAAATAGTTCTAAAAAAATACATCTAAATAGTTTAACCTGGAATACACGTGCAAAGTACATCTGGTTAGTTGACAAGAAAAATGCACAACAAATATCGTCTATAAGGTAATATTAGTGAGATACAGCTAATTAAATGATTGAACCTCATCAAATTGAAATAAATATATACATTATTGCATTTAACTAATAAAAAATTTCGTTGACCATCTTTATATGTTCGCGTGAATAAGAGATATATATGACGATCCACATTGAACATTCACGAAAGAATCTGCAATACTATTTTGTGAAAATCTTATTATTCAAATCTTCACTTAAATAAGCAATACTATTTACTATAACATATATTTTCTAAATTTGTAATCATGTGTCGAAAAACTAGTACTACCTTAAAAGCATGAGCTTTCTAACTTGAATGTTAAATTACTAGAATAACCCAACATAAAACACCCAATTTAGTATATCTTCTAGATTTTATTTTATTATATATATATATGTTCTCTATTATACTAAAAGACACATTTTCACATTGACGAGGAGTGACTTCCCCGAAGGATTGTGACTTTTTAAAGAGTATTGACATTTTCGAGTTGTGTTATTTCTAAAGGGTTCTTACTTATCTGATAAAGCATGATAAAAACAACTTTTCATACTATCCTTTGTTGGCAATAAATAGAGGAATTTTCTCACATGTTTTTTTTTTAAAAAAAAAATTGTAAATTTTTTTATTCTTCTTCTTAAAACAAGGAAGATTGTGAGAATTGTTCAATTATGCAATTACATTATTTTTATGTCGGTAAATTAGATAGATCAACAAAAATTGATGCAACAAGGAGAATGTAATAACTCCAGTTAAAACAAGAAAACTATCAAGATAATTAAGATGTAATCATTTTCATTGACATAAATATATTTTTGTAACAACTTCTAGTTGACAAGAAGTTCAATGATTTTCTGTTGCACAAACTACAATTTGGTGTTCAAACTGTGAAAAATCTCAAATTGTTGGAGAAAAAGGATTTGATCAAAAACTTGTTTAAAGAGTCCAAACTAAATTTAGTAAGTACTCCTTCGTTTCCAATTTATTTGTTGTACTTTTATTTTTATTATGTTTATAATAGAATGCTTTTTTATTGGGGGTAGAGGGGGCATTTCTTTAATTCTAACACTTCATGTTACATGTTTAAGACCACAAAATTAAAAGATATTATCTTTTATAATCTACATATCCTTAAATTAAAAATCTTCTTTGTTTTGTAAAATTTTATATCAAATTAAAATTAGGCAAATCTATATCTATCTATCTATCTTCAGTAACTTAAAAGTATGAACCATTTGTCTTAAATGTTAACTTATTATAATACCCCCAACTTAAAACACAAAATTAAGTAAATTTTCTATATTTTATATTATATTATATTATATTGATTTATACTATATAATTTAATAATATAAGAAGAAACGTTTTCACATTGAAAGGTTGTGACTTTTCTAAAAAAATATAATTTTTTATGAGTTATGACCTTTTCGAAGGGTTTTGTCTTTTCTAAAGGAATGTGACTTTTCCGAAGGATTGTTACTTTCCAAAGAGTTGTGACTTTTTTGATGAGTTTTATGAGCTTTTCAAAAGGTTGTAACTTTTCTAAAGGGTTGTGGCTTATTTTATAAGACACAATAAATATTTTTTTATACTACCTTTGTTGGCTATAAAATATGGGGTTTCCTCACATTTCTAAACTACAATTTTTCATGTTTTCTATTGTTCTCATTCTTAAAACACTCAATTATATCATTTATATTTTATGTTATATTTATTTAATTATATTATTTCATTTTAAAAGCACACACCTTTTCTTGTTGAATGTTTACAACTTTTTCAAGGAGTTGAGAGTTTTCTAATAGGTTGTGACATTTTTGAAGAGTTGTCACTTTTCTGAAGGATTGTGACTTTTATTATTAAACACAATAAGCACATGCTCATACTACACTTTGTTAACTATAAATGAAGGAGTTTTCTCACATTTCTAAACAACGAGTTTTTTAAGTTTTATATTTTTTTCTTCTTAAAAACTCAAGTGTGATTTATAGATGTTGAGAATATCAAAGTTCAATAGAATTTGACTACTTCATAACTTAAATATTAAATTAATATAATACTTCAACTTAAAATATCCAATATAGTATATCTTCTATAATTTATATCAATATTAATTTATTTTTATTATATATTACAAGCAACAACTCCAACAATACAATAATAACTAAGTAACACATTATGGGGGGGGGGGGAGAAACTATATGAAGAGGTGTAACTAAGGCATCATTTGTTTTTATTAAGATAAAAATGTCTGAATCTAAATACACATCTGAATAATTAAGATCTTGTCTGTACATATTACAATCAATATTAAAATGAGAAAAAAGTCAAACAAAAAAGGAAAATGATAAATCTAATTGGAGGCCATAGAGAAGTGTCACATTACCTTATCTATATTTAGATTTATATTATAAAAAGTTATAGGTGTTTTCAGATATTTATTTGACAATTTCAGTATGACGACTCGATCCCTCGAGTCATAATGGAAAATACTATAATTGATAACGCTCAACTACACTCCATCCAATTCTAAGTGTAGGCAGTCAAAATCAAGTATAAACCCAACGAAGAGTTTGGGTCGATCCCACAGGGAGTGATACAAAATAGAATTCAAGTACGAAGTAAAAGGTGTGTTCAAGTTGTTTGTAGAAGTGAACATTATCGAAATACTTTAAAGTAAATTTCATGCTTTGACAATAAATGTCAGATGGGGGGTTTAGAGTGAACAATTAACAACTACAAAAATAGGATATTAATCAAGTAGAGAGGGATTATCGAGGATGTGATTGATAAAATGCTAATTTCACTATATGGGTGATTATACTTTACTAAAAGACGTTGAATCTTAGTGAGTAGGCTAGTCTTTAGATGTAATAGCCATCTCTCGATCAACTACCACGAATCAGGCGAATTCTGATTGATTTAACGACGTAATCAAAGACACGACTTCCAATTCAGGTGTCAATGATCGCGTGCAGTAATATAACCTAACCGAATGGGTTGGGGTCGAGTCCCAAGGGAGTGGTTGCAAGAATTAATAAATAAGTAAAATCAAGTTCTAATCAATCATAGATATAAAAATTAACAAATAAAACATACTAAATTTGAAGGTGACACGAATGTCAATTATCAATGGGGGGTTTTGTATTCAACTAATGAACAAAAACAACAAAAATATAAGGATGCGAGATAGGGAGATGGAATTCTTGGGATGTGATAGGAATATGGGATAAAATATATAATTGGGTAAATGTTATTGATAGTTAATCGCTGAATATTTGTAACTAGGCTAGACTTTAGTGAGGGTAAATTCTCTCTCGAGCAACTTACCCCGAATTAACTCGGCTTCTCACGAACACCGAGTTGTAGCATTTAAGAGCAGCCTCCGCCTTAGCCCATTTACTCTCTCTCTAGCTGAATGTGTGGGAGAAGGTCTAGGATTCACTCTCTCGAGCTGCACCCACGACGACCCAATAACCACCAACTATCGATTTAGTAGTCTTAGTTTTAAAATCTCTCTCTAGAGCAAGCCAAAAACACTAAGATGAAATCGTATTTTCAACTACAATCCCATTATGTTCAAACACAACTACTAAATGAAATCACATTTAAATAGCAAATAGACTAACAATAAGCAACGGCCAACAGGAAATTTAACCCATTTCACAAAATCACACCCCCAAGAATTGAGGTTTTAGCTAGACATGAAAAAGAGATAGAAATCAATACCAACAAGTGTTTCCATCAAGTGGGTACGATAGTAAATGTCTTAAAACACCGCTAGGATGAAGATTCTTGGATACCCACTTCCAATTTCTTGGAGTTGAAAACCTTCAAAATCATCAAGCTCAATAACAATGTCTCCCAAAAACTCTAAGAACTAAAAAAAATGGAAAATATTCTAAGTCTCAGTAATTCTCTACAACTTCATACTAAGCTACAAAATTAAATAGCTATTTATAGTTTTAAAATTTTGTGCTGCGAAGGACCATTCGACGCAGTTAGTCGGGATCGTCGATACACTCGGCGATCCACCCTTTGGTCTGGTTCATCGTCTTTTACCTTTTTCCTTCAGCATCTTCACATTTTTTATTCGTTGGGCGACAGGGAACTGCTTCGCGAAACTGCTCGGCAATGCACCGACTGCTCCCTTTCTTCGAAGACTTGATCGTTTCCTTCAGCGCTTAGCACACTAGAACTTTGGGCGAGGTTAACGCCATTCAGTGACTCCCCTAATGCATTAGGCGATCCTCATGCCTTCTTTTCTTCGTTCTATTCAACTGGTTTGTTCCTTTTTGCTTCATAGTGTCCATGCTTTGTCTCTAACTCCAAATACCTTAAACCTAAGGATTTACATCAGTTTTTCAGACAAAATATGCATTTGAGTACACTAAATTCATTAAAATAATGCCCTAAATGAGTCCAAATCGTGAACTCATCAACACCCCCAACTTAAACTTTTGCTTGTCCTCAAGTAAAACTCAAGTTCGGTAGTTCAAAAGGGATGTCTGAAACAGTGCTACACAAGACTCAATCATGAATGTACACACAAGACTCAACTTACTCATGCAAGGATCAATTGTGTACTCGAAGACTCAAGTTGTGACACACCATTATTAAGGATTCTCAAGCTCACAATACTTGTTTCAAATGCAAGTTCAAGCTCAACTAAGGTATTCAAATTCCCTCACACAAAGAATGATTCCATATTCATACACAATGGTTCAATCATTTAAAGCTCCAGAATCAAATGCAATACTCACTATCATAAGTAAGAACACAGTGCATGCTTTCACCCATAGGTTTGCCCGTATTTTCCAATTGACAATTGCTTCAGCTCACTCAAGATCAAAAAGGTCTTTTCAAGGCTTGTAATGGGGCTGAGTGCAAATGTATGGTCATTTAGGCTCAGTGACTTTCATCCTCATGAAATGTGGTTCTTACAACACTTCCTTTCCTCTTCTTTCATCATTTTCTTTAGTGCTCATAAGTCATCCCATTATTCACTTTCCACGGATTGTTCGGAAACCCCATTTCTTTTGTATTTTCATAACTTTATTCCATGACTTTTTCTTTTTCATCCTTTTCTTTTTCTTTTTTTCTTTTTTTGTATGGAGGGATTCTATTTTTCTCAACAGAATGGGTTAAAGGGACTTTTCTAGCACTTCTTGTCTTGCCTTTTCTTTTCACCACACCCCCAACTTAGGCTTTGGGCCTAAGTTGGCTATTCAATCAACCATAGAGCAAGAGGATTATAGGTAGTGGATTAAGAGATGTCATGTTTTCATCAAGTTTCGTCCAAAGAAAGGTAAGGCTCAAGGGGTGTTCAAAAGAAGTTCACACACTCAAAAGGTAGGCCACAAAAGAGGTATATGTCAAATTGGCTCACACTCTTCGAACTTGCCTAAGATCATATCAAGAGATAGCCTTACTTAGTCAACTGGACCAACGGGGAAAATTCTAGGTGTTATCATGCATGATTCACAATAAGCTTATCACACAAGACATCGACACCAAAGTCAAACAAGACTTCACACTTTTCCTAGTGTGCAACGATTATCATAAGAGAATCAATTCGAGAATTGGCTAGTCACAAATAAATGCAAAGAGTTCACATATTGTCTATAAACATCACTTGGTCTCATCGTAGCTGCACATTCATGTTTGTTTGATTATGAGCATAATTTGAGTCATCGATATTGATCAAAACCGAGACTCAGATTTGCTAAAGAACAACCACATTCAAGTAGATACAAGAGTTGGCAAAAAAAATTGGAAGGGTAAAAAATCATTTGTAATTAAAGCAAAAGAAGCCATAAGCTCAAACATGCACATAAAGCAGTGTATAACAAATTTATCACAAAGCCCAAATATATAGACAGAACATCAATCACAAAAGAAAGGTGGGACTCACCCCACCACAAATAAAAGTATTTGTCCTCAAATGCAAATAATTCAATACAATCCAAAATTTAAAATAATGAAAGACAGAAAGGGAGGTAAAGAGGGGATCTTGTCTACTCAGTTGCTCCATCTGTGTCCGGTGCATCAGTCTGGATTTGGGCATTAGTGCCCGTAGTCACCGTGAGACGAACAATAGCACCAGACCCATCAGGGACTGCCACGGTGTATCTGCCAAACATCTCTGTACAGTTGAGAAAAGTCCCCGGGCCCCTATTTTACGACGGGTGGAGATGAGGCATCACATGACCCGTAAGGTTCTCAAGCAGCTGAATGGATCTGGAATGAGAACCAATCATCTGTTTCATCACTTTGATGTTCTCTTTCATCTCTTCCAACACTCTATAATGATCATTTACCTTGTGGAGAATGATTGAGAGCATTCCTTCGACACGTTTACCCTCATTATCCTTGGGCATTCTTTGCTCATGAGGAGGGACGTATTTGTCCTTCCTTTTTCATTGGACTTCAATCTCCACCATCTTTTTGGCCAACTCATCCATCTGAGTCATCAATGTAGCCAACATGAAGTCCTTTTCTTCTTCTTGGTTTGTTTCAGCCATGTGATCAAGCAGGTGGGCTGCTTTTTCATAGGTTTGTTGTGTAATACCACCCGAAATGAGTTGGTCAACCATTGCCTTATTTCTGAGACCAAGACTTTTATAAAAGCAATCCAGGAGGACTATATCGGGAATTTCATGAGTTGGGAATTGAACTAATAGTTCTTTAAACCTTGCCCATGCCTCATGAATCCGTTTACCTTCCTACTGTTTGAAGGTTAGAAAGTAATCTCTGAATATCATTACTTCTAATGGAGGAAACTCCATTTGCTCACGAGTACTACTCGACATATTCACCTCCTCTATTTCAAAGATCAAACAAGCAAAACAAAACTAAAAATTAACTAAGTAGAACTACAACTAATAAGAAGAAAATTTACTAAACTAAAAATTCTCCACTAACACCACTCTCCGAAAGGAGTGCCATTTTGGTTGATTTAACGACGTAATCAAACACACGACTTCCAATTCATGTGTCAACGATAGCGTGTAGTAATATAACCCAACCGAATGGGTTGGGGTCGAGTCCCAAGGGAGTGGTTGCAAGAATTAATAAATAAGTAAAATCAAGTTCTAATCAATCATAGATATAAACATTAACGAATAAAACATACTAAATTTAAAGGTGACATGAATGTCAATTATCAATTGCGGGTTTTGTATTCGACTAATGAACAAAAACAACAAAAATATAAAGATGCGAGATAGGGAGATGAAATTCTTGAGATGTGATAGGAATATGTGATAAAATATACAATTGGGTAAATGTTATTGATAGTAAATCGCTGAATATTTGTAACTTGGCTAGACTTTAGTAGGGGTAAATTCTCCCTCGAGCAACTTAATCCGAATCAATTTGGTTTCTCTCAAACACCGAGTTGCAGCATTTAAGAGTAGCCTCCACCTTAGCCCATTCACTCTCTTTCTAGCTGAATGTGTAGGAGAAGGTCTAGGATTCACTCTCTCGAGCTGAACCCACGATGACCCAATAACCACCGGCTATCAATTTAGTAGTCTTAGTTTTAAAACCTCTCTCTTGAGCAAGCCGAAAACACTAAAATGAAATCGTATTTGCAACTACAATCTCGTTAAGTTCAAGCATACCTACTAAACGAAATTACATTTAAACAGCAAATAGACTAACAATAAGCAACACCCAACAGGAAATTTAACCGATATTCATAAAATCACACCTCAAGAATTGAGGTTTTAGCTAGACATGAAAAAGAGATAGAAATCAATACCAACAAGTGTTTTCATCAAGTGGGTACGATAGAAACTGTCCTTAAACACGACTAGGATGAAGATTCTTGGATACCCACTTCCAATTTCTTGGAGCTGAAAACCTTCAAAACCTTCAAGCTTAAGAACAATGTTTCCCAAAAATTCTAAGAACTAAAAAAAACTGAAAATATTGTAAGTCTCAGTAATTCTCTACAACCTGATACTAAGCTACATAATTAAATAGGTTTTATGGTTTTCAAAAATTTGTGTTGCGAAGGACCACTCATTGCAGTTAGTCAGGATCGCCGAGTGTCTCGACGATCCGCCCTTTGGTCTGGTTCATCGTCTTTTAGCCTTAGCCTTCAACATCTTTGCATTGTGATTCATTGGGTGACAGGGAACTGCCTCACGAAACTGCTCAACGATGCGGCGACTTCTCCCTTTCCTCGCATACTTGATCTTTTCCTTTAGGGCTCAGCACACTGGAATATTGGGCGAGGTGAAGGCCATTAAACGATCCTCAGACCTTCTTTTCTTCGTTCTTTTCAGATGCCTTGTTCCTTTTTGCTCCATAGTGTCTATGTTTTGTCTCTAACTTCAAATACCTGAAACTGAAGGATTTACATAAGTTTTTTAGACAAAATACGCATTTGAGGACACTAAAAATAAAGCCTAAATGAGTCCAAATCGTGGACTCATCAAGTTCTCTCAAGCCTCGACAAGCATAACACTATGAATAGCCTAATACCTTAATTTACCTACTCTTTCGAGCTAGATTGGTAGGATCTAATTCAGGTTCACTTTCTCTAGATGAACCTACATTAACCCAATTACTACAATCATTAATTGATAGCTTTAATTTGGAAACTTCTTTCTCAAGCAAGCTTCGAATACTAAATTAGAACTGCAATTGTAACTACAATTCATAGGGGAAAACTCAGTTATCAATCAAACCCACTTTAGAAAAATATTTCAATCAGTAAATACTAACACCCATAAGCTAATTGAACATTTAATCACAGAATCACATCCCCAAGAATAGGGGTTTTAGCCACACATCATAAAAAGTATTAAAATATTACCAACTATGTTCTGCATCAGCTGGGTAAGAATTATCAAGTCTTCACAATGCTTGGAATTCGTTCTCAATCAAAACGCTACTCTCAATTACTACTAAATGGTCTAAGAACAATGTTTTTAGTGTTCTAGATCAAAAAGCCAGAGTGAAGATGTGTGGGAACACCTTTTCCTCTTTCAAAAATTCTATTGATATGTTCCTAAATTTTTGGCTTCAAAACCATTCGACGAATTAAGTCGTGCATCGCTGAACAGGTCGATGACGCGTCGAATGCATCATTCCATCACCTTTTTGGCTTACCTCTCTAGCACTTCCTCATTGTTACTTTAAATGATCGAGGTCGGGCTCGTTGGAGTGTTTGGCGGATCGTGTTTTCCCTCTTCTCGCCCTTTTACCCTGGCTTTTTACTGGCCATTTTGTAACATTAGGCGATCAAAAATCTCTTTTGATGATTCGTTTGGCACTTTGCCACGTTGCATCTTCCATCGCCGAGTTGGATTTTTCCCAAGGTTGGACTTCTGGAACATTTGGCTAACTAAAAGACCACTCGACGATCGGTCTTGGCGATCATCAGATTTTCCGTTGTTCAACTTCTTCAATTTTTTCACTTCTTTTTGCCCTGTAATATCCTTGCCTTGCTCTTTTGCATTCATTGCTGCAAATAAACACTTTAACACTTTAACATCCATGTTAGGGCATAAAGTAGGCATTGAGGACAATAGCCCTATGAAAATAAAGCCCCAAATGAGTCGAAATCCCCTACTGATCAACACCCCCAACTTAAACTTTTGTTTTTCCTCAAGTAAAACACAAGATTAATCAGTTCAACAGAGATGTCTACAAACAATGCTACTTAAGACTTAACATGAATGCACATGAGGTTCAATCTACCCATGTAATGTTCGATTGTGCACTACAAGCTTCAAACTGTGACTAGCCATCATCAAATAGATTTCAAGTTCACAATGCTATTTTCAAATGCAAGTTCAAGCTCAACAAGAGTATTTCAATGCCCTCACATCAAGAATGATTCCCTTCTCACACAAAGTTCATCAAAATTTTAGAATTCTGGATTCAAAAGAAACTCTCTCTCTCTCAAAGATAGCCACATGCATGATTTTCCCCCATAGGCTTTCCCGTATTTTCCATTAATGTGATATTAAGCTCAATCAAGATCACAAAGGTCTTTCAAGGATTGTAACGGAGCTGAGGGTAAAGTTATGATAATTTTGTCTTAGTGACTTTTACCTTCATGAAGCATGGCCTGCATTTGACTTTTTCTCCTTCTCTTTCACTCTTGATTTTCACAGTCCATCCTATGCTCTTTTAGGCATGACTCATTGGATACCTCATTTCTTTTTGCCCACTGTATAAACTTTATTTCAATAATTCTTTTCTTGTTTGATCTTTTTCTTCTTTCACTTTTCTCTCCTTTTTTTAACAAGGAGAGTTTCCATATTTTTCAACATGATCTTTCAAGGGCGAATTTCACAAACATCATGACTTTCCTTTTTTTTGTCCACACCCCCAATTAAGACTTTTGGCCTTAGTTGGCTATTCAAAGTAACCAATGCTCCATAAAGATTTTGGGTGGGAAGGAAAGAGGTCAAATGTGTTCAAGTTTCATCCAAAGAAGGATAGGCTCAAACGGTGCCAAGAAAGGTTCACAGTCTCACAAGGTGATCACAATTAGGTATAATGACAATTTTGGTTAAGTTTCCACAAATTGTGCCTAAGATAATCTCTATCATTCACGTACATTAGTCAAATGGAGAAGCAGGGCAAGTTCTAGGTATTATAAAGCACGCACTTCAAATGAACCTCACCACACACAACACTCAACACACTCATCAAACAAGAGTCTACAATTTTAGCTAGCGTGCAACGATCATCACAAGATTCATTTCAATAACCGGCTAGTCACAATGAGATACTAAGAGTTCACACATGACTTATGCAACTCAAATTTTCCACATAGAACTCCCACACACACATTGTTAAATTAAGATCACAATTTAAGTCATCGGTATTGATCGTAACCGATACTTAAATTTGTAAGAGAACAGCCACAATCAATGGAAAAAATAATAGGACGAAGAAAAAAAACAAGATAGTAATAATGATTGAATGAATATATTAAGGTAAGAGAAACATTTCACTGCATGTCCCAATCGGCGAGGATTAACCAAGTTCTCGGAACCATTCGGTGAAATGCTAAAATAGTGAAAAGCTCGCCAAAATTTACAGCATGTTGGCCTTCTGGGTGGGACTGAGAGGTGGACAAGATTAGCTTCACCAGTCGGCGAATCACCGAACAGCCTGGTTGTCCGCCCAAACTTCCAGAATGTTTGACTCTCAGAATGGGACCAAAGGGCGGACAAGATTGGGTTTGGTGAACCGCCAAACAACCTGGTGGCCCACCTAAATTTCTAGAATGTTTGGTTGTCAAGTAGACACCAAAAGGCAAACAAGATCGGGTTCACCGAATGAATCGGCGGACCGGCAAAAGGGTCCAACCATCACCTAAAAGTTAAAATGCTAATTTCACCCTACACATTCAGCAAATGTTATTAAACAAAATACATATTGGGTTGCCTCCTAAGAAAAGCCTTATTTAACATCTTGACACGATGTGGAAATACTTTTATGCATCTTCCAAGTACACCACTTCAATCATTGATATCTCCCGACATTCTCCAAAATAGAGTTTCAAATGTTTTCCATTTACTCTAAATGTTGGTCCCTCCTTACCTTCAACTTCAAATGCCCCATTTGTGAACACCCAAGTAACTTTGAATGGGCCGGACCAATTAAATTTGAGTTTACTTGGGAAAAGTCTCAAACGAGATTTATAGAGCAAAACAAAATCACCTACGTGAAACTCTCGCCGAAGGAATTTTGCATCATGCCACTCATTCATGTTGTCCTTGTAAAGAGCTGAACTTTCATATTCCCTCAACTAAAACTCCTCCAGCTCATGCAGTTGGTCGAAACTTCCTTTCGAAGCATCCCCCAATTCAGATTTAATGCTATCAACGCCCATTGTGCTTTGTGCTCAAGCTCAATTGGCAAGTGACACGACTTCCCAAACACTAGTTGGTAAGGGGACATGCAAATTGGTGTTTTGAAAGCAGCATGGTATGCCTCTAGAGCATCATCCAATTTCCGAGACCAGTCGATTTGATTTGCATTGACTATTTTTGTCGAAATACTTTTGATTTCTCATTTTGATACCTCAACTAGGCCACTTTTTTGCGGATGATAAGGTGTGGAAACTTTATGCTTTACTTCATATTTTCCTAACAATGAGGTAAATAACTGGTTGCAAAAATGAGATCCTCTTTCAGTAATATTGGCACGCGGGGTACCTAATCTTGCAAAAATATATCTTTTCAAGAACTGCACCACAGTATTTCCGTCATTGTTAGGTAAAGCTACAACTTCTACCGACTTTGAGACATAATTGACTGCTACCAAGATATACTTGTTTCTGAAGGAACTCACAATCGGACCCATGAAATTGATTCCCCACACATCAAACGGTTCGACCTCAAGAATGGGGTTAAGAGGCAACTAATGTCTTCTTTACACTCCTCCTTGCCTTTGTCATTTTATGCATAGCTTCACAAATCCAAGAGCATCTTTGTAATGTGATGGCCAATAGTAGCCACTCTGGAGCACCTTGGTGGTTGTTCGCTCCTCGGTATGATGTCCACCCACAGGTGAAGCATGGCAAGCATTTAAAATTTCAGTGATCTCCTCTTTTAGTATGCATCTTCGAATTATATGATATGCATATTATCTAAAAATATATGGCTCATCCTAGAATTAACTCTTGACCTAGAAAAAAAACCTCAGTCGTTGGTAAAAAAATCACGCCCTCGGGTATTATCCCACACACGACATAGTTAGTGAAGACTGAATACCAAGGTAAGTCACTTTGGGTCACCTTCATCACTATTTCGTCAGGGAACTCAGCCAAAATGTCCCTTTCATTGAAATCAACCATGTTGGTTTTTAACCGAGACAAATGATCTGCCGCTTGATTCTCACACCCTTTCAGATCTTTTACCTCTATATCAAACTCTTGCAATAACAACACCCATTGAATCAGTCATGGCTTTACATCTTTCTTAGCCATCAAGTACCAAATTGCTGCATGATCCGTGTGCACCACCACTTTAGTTCCCAGCAGATAAGCTCTGCACTTTTCAAACACATACACCACCTCTAGCAATTATTGCTCTGTAACTATATAATTCTTTTGGGGCACATTCAATTTCTTACTTGCATAGTAAATAGAATGAAATAGTTTACATTTGCTTTGACCAAGAACAACCCCCAAAGCAACACCGCTAGCATCACACTAAGTTCAAATGGGATATTTTAATCGGAGGAAATAATGATTGATGTCGACACCAGTTTTTCTTTCAAACATGAAAATACTTTTAGGAAAGCTTCATCAAAATAGAAAGTAGATTCCTTCTCTAGCAAATTTCAAAGTGGGTGAGCCACTTTGGAAAAATCCTTGATAAATCTCCTGTAGAAACCAGCATGTCCTAGGAAACTCCAAACTCCTTTTACTGAGATACGATGGGGAAGCTTGGCAATGACATCAATTTTGGATTGATCCACTTAAATTCCCTCTCCTGAGATTTTGTGCCCTAAAATAATTCCCTCTTTTACCATGAAATGACACTTCTCCCAATTTAGAACTAGGTTGGTTTCCACGCACCTTCATAGAACCTGCCCAAGATGTTCAAGACATGTTTCAAATGAATCACCAACAACTGAGAAATCATCCATGAACACCTCCATTGAGTCCTCCACCATATCTGCAAATATTGAAAGCATACATAGTTGGAATGTTGCTGGAGCATTAAATAGTCCAAACGACATCCTTTTGAACGCAAATGTTCCATAAGGGAATGTAAACATAGTTTTCTCTTGATCTTTTGGTGTAAAAGGAAATATGGTTGTATTCAGAATAGCCATCTAAAAACCATGCCATCCATGTCCCGCGAGCCTATCAAACATTTGGTCCATAAATGGCATTGGAAAGTGATATTTCTTGGTCTATGCGTTCAATTTTTGATAATCCATACATACTCGCCACCCAGTGACCGGCCTCATAGGTACAAGTTCTCATTTTGTCATTTGCAACAACTGTGATGCCTCTCTTCTTCTATGCACATTGTACGTGACTTTACCATTTGTTGTCCGCAATAGGATATACCCCTGTCGCGTCTAGCCACTTGATGATTTCTTTCTTTACCACCTCTTGCATAGGATGATTTAGATTTCTTTGATGCACAACATTTGGTCTGCATTCACTATCCAATTTGATTTTATGAGTGCAAATACTAGGGGGAATACGTACAATATCATCAATTGTCAATCTGATGGTTGATACGTCCAAACTTACACTTCGAACAAGTAGTGTAAACGGTCTTTGTCAATTTACAGAACACAACTAGAGTTGAGGTCAATCCCACAGAAAATTTCTGTATAGATAAGGTTTTACTGTCGCGATTATCCGAATGTTGTTATTATCTCTTCAACAAATAACAATAGAAAGTAAATTGTGTTTGGTTGAATTGTTCTAATTACCAACACTTGCTGTAAAAATTCAGAATTACGGTTAACATTCTATCTCGTTGTAAAGTTAATTCAAAGAAACCAGGATTGTGTTCACCATAACATTAGTTCTAGTATTCCCTCGTAATTTGAGTGTCAGGCAAATCAATGTTTACAAAATTTTTGCGAGTTAAATTTAACTAATGCTTCTCAGCCTAATCAGATAATGACTAGTAATATTCTCTCGACCTTAGAGTGTTACCAACATTGAACTCCACTTAAAATGATATGGTGTTAAAGATTTTTTCTCTCGAACTCAAGCTTTAAATCTAATGCGTGCACTCACTAGACTAAAATGATATTGAAAGCTAAAAAATACAGGTTGTAAACACATATTGCCTTTAACTCATTTTATGGAATCGCAACTAGAATATCGTCAAAGATCCCACAACCCCATTCGTGGTATTTAGTCACTCATGCTTTCACATAAACAATATGTAATTAGGAATGAAGACATATTGAGAAAGAGTTATGAAAATAATTAGCAAATCAGCAATCACTTTGATAACCTGATAGTCTGAGTCCGAGTTTCAAACTGATAACAATAATCCCAGAATATAACAATCGAAAGCTACCAGTAATACACTTGTTCTTAGTTGTCAAATTGTCAGATAATGAATGATAATTCAAAAATGACCTAAAGTAGTTTAAAATAGAATGTTTAAAGTGAGTCCTAATAGAACTAGGACTGAATTGTTGGGTCTTTTCGAGGCCACTACCACAATCCGTCAAGGGCTTCACGGTCCGTGAAGCCCTCCATGGTCATCCCAAAGTTTGGGTCTTCAATGCTACTCACTGGAACAAGGACTACGGACTGCACCATGGTTCGTAGTGAGGACCACCGGCCATGATGGCGTCTGTGGTCTTCACTTGATTCCAGTATTCTTTCAACTCTTCCTTGCTTTAACACTAGTTCAACTCCACGGTAGGTACCACGGTCCGTGGTAAGAGCTACGGCCCGTGGAACCCTTCGTTGTTGTCAGTTAGTTATTACTCATCTTCATCTTCTTAAGGCCAACACTACTTCACTTTCACAAGCTCAACCACGGAACGTAATAAAGGTCACGGTCCGTGAAGTTGACCGTGAACTTTACTTTGAATCATCATCATTTTGCAGCTTCTTTTCCCATTTTCTATACCAATTTGATTTTTCCTACACATTCAACAAACCTATCAAATAATACAAAATTTCACTTAATTCTAGTGTTAGTTCATGGTTCTTAATCGTCAAATGTGCCACGATTTCACGGCACATCAATACCCTCAACTTAGAACCATTACTTGTCCTCAAGTGATGAGCAAAACAAATACAATCAGCCCTAAAATCATTTACAGATTTATGACACAACGCAACAACTATTTCAAGCACAATTTGTATCCAAACCTCTGAATCTATCATGTAAGGATCAATACATAACATCTCATTACTCTCAGTCAATCATGCTTATACCTGCGAATTATTAGCCCACATAATCTACATTCAAATACAACCATTGTGTCCTCACACCAAAGAAGTGCCTCGCTCATAATGGTAGGGATGGAGTACTACGCTCACACTCTCAATGAACTTCTAACACTAACAACAAACTACCATAGGATTGCCTTTGCTTTCTACACTTTATCTTTCAAACACCCGGAATAGGATCACTGTAGGGCTTTATTGGCCTGTACCATAGGCTCGGGGCTAGGGAATGGATATTTGGTTTCATGAGTGACTAATCCCTTGGTTTCCCAAATTTTCATTTTCACATACTCTTTTTTGAGTGATTCTATCTTTTTCTTTATTTCAGCCTGACCCACTAGCTATTGTTCTGCTCTTTCTTTTTCTTTTTCTTTTCTTCTTTTTCTATTCTATTTTAATTTTGTTCTATTCAATTTTGATATGCACTCAAATCACTAGTTGAACCTTATTTTCCCCTCTTTTTTCTGTTCAGATTTCAATCACCCTCAATGTAACACCTCGTATCTAAAAAAGACAAAAATGCAGATTTTGAGAAGTTGTAGGTGTAACACATGGCTGCCATCCACGGACCGTAGGCAGACCACGGCTCATGCTGGTGGTCCATGGTTCACCACTGTAACCCCTCACAAGCCCAACTCAGAAAATAGGCTAAGTCTCAACTCACGGACAGACCCACGGTTTGTAGGTCAGACCACGGTCTGTGGTCTATGCCCGTGGATCAAGACTCCTTTACCCAGCCTCTGACATGAACTACGGTCGACCAGCATGGACCGTCATTCGATCCACGATCCATAGGTCTGATTGTAAGTCGGGGTCAATAGCCAGTTAGATGAACATTATGATTGGGTCAACTTCAGTTGGTCATAACTCTTAGAACAAAAACAATTATGTATCCCATGACCTATGATAAGATAGATAATTGAATCCTCTTTCCAACGCCACTGAGTTTGCTAAAATCCAGCCTCCGAGTAAAAAGGTATACTTGCTGAAATCCGTCTTTCGAATTAATTGTTGTATTCTCAATTTGCATGTACAGTTTTGAGTTGTCTAGTATTTTACACAAATTTAGTCATAACCAGTTAACCACTTAATTCATTTGGAGTAGCATAATACCGAGTTGGACTAGGGTTCAGCGTACCCATATAGTCCTAGAACTACGAGCCACGTAGGTGTAAGTCCCTTATGTGGGCAACATCACTTTATTGATCACGCTAGCATGCCTCTATACCTCTGCCAGGGAATATTGGGTCTTCTGAATGGAGCTTATCCATCGAACTCCACATTTAGCTCATGTGATTTTATGTCGCTTATTAGTAGCTCCCACAGTTCAGTCAGATTCTATTGCATTGACCATTTATCACTATAGTCAGTATTCAATTTTAGCATGTTATAAATTGGTCATGGCATTCAGTTAGCTAAGTATTCAGTATGTATGTCATGTCCAGATTATTTCATTGCTTTATTGCTTTGTTCGGTTATATGTTATTTGAGCTTTACTCTATCGTGGATGCCCAGTACCTTTCAAGTATTGACGCATATATGTGCTATATCTTCTCGTGATGTAGGTTCAGGTTATCAGCATCCAGATCACACTTTGATCATTTTCGGATCTCTAGTTCAACAAAATCAGTGGTGAGTCCTCATTCTCCGAGGACAATAGTCATGAGTTTCTTTTCAATATTTTTAGTCCTTGAGTTTCAGTTTTGGTAGATCTAGTTGGGGCATGTCCCAAAATTTCTAGTTAGTTTAAAGGCTTATTTCAGACATAGCTAAATTCAGCTAAGTATTGAGTTAATATCTTCTTTGTATTAAACTCACCAGTTATCATTTATATTAGTTATAGTATATGGGTATTCCCCACCTTTTCATTTTTATTTATGATTTAGCTTCCGCATCAGTTTATTATCTTTAGTTTGCTCATGATGATGCCAATAGAGTTAGCTTAGAATCACTTGTGGTCCTAGGTCCCATCTCCGCATCTCAAGGGTAGTCTCGGGGCGTGAAAAACGTGGTATCAGAGCATTAGTTTTTAGAGTCCTAGGATGTCTGAAAAGCTGCACTAAGTAGAGTTCTTTTCATGGGTGTGAAGTTCACCACATCTAATGAGAGGGAGGCTATGAAGTATTTTAGGAAAACTTCACTTTTTGGATATTCTTATCGTGCATTTGTATGATCTCCTTTCTAATTCGTCGTTATGAGCTTAAGATCATGCCTGCCCGTAGAGCTAACGCCAGGAATGCTAACGCAATTCCTCTAGTTCCAAACCATGAGGTTAAGAATGAAGAGTTTCAGAATGCGATCCAACTATTGGCTCAGAGTATGACAAACAAGAACAATCAGCAGTTTCCAGTTCCTACTAATAGAAATAGTGGATCAATGGCAGCTAGAGTTCGAGATGTTTAAGGATGAATCCGCTTGAGTTTTAGGGTCATAAGTTGGTGAAGACCTACAAAATTTCATTGATGAGGTTAAGAAAATCTTTGGAGTGATGCAAGTGACTGGTAATGGTAGAGTTGAGTTGGCATCCTACCACCTTACAGATATGGCTCACATATGGTACACTCAGTGGAAAGATTGAAGGGCTTTTTTATCTTATATGATTCCCTATATAGCAATAATCTTAGATGTCAGTCCAAAAACTCTTTCAAAACCCTTCTTAGTCTCCACTCCAGTCGGTGACCCATTTATATCTAGATGGGTATACAAAAATTAGCCTGTCACAGTCTCTCAGAAAGTCACCTCAGTAGATCTTGTAGAGTTAGAAATGGTAGACTTCAATGTCATTCTAGGCATGGATTGGTTACATTCCTATTATGCCTTAGTTGATTGTAGAACTAGGATTGGTTTTTTCTTCAGTTTCCAGTCGAACCAATTGTAGAATGGAAGGGTAGTAACTTAGTGCCTATGGGTCGATTCATTTCTTACCTTAAGGCCAGAAAGATAATCTCTAAGGGTTATATCTATCATCTAGTTCGGGTTAAGGATTCTAGCTCTGAAACTCCAACTCTTGAGTCAGTTCCAGTGGTTAATGAGTTTTCAGAAGTGTTTCCAAATGATCTTCCCAGAGTTCCTCCCGAAAAGGAAATCGACTTTGGAATTGATCTCCTTCCAAATACCTAGCCTATCTTTTTTCCTCCTTACAGAATGGCTCCAGCTGAGCTTAAGGAATTGAAAGAGCTGATGAAAGACCTTATAGATAAGGGCTTCATCAGACTTAGTATTTCTCCATGGGGTGCACCAATGTTGTTCGTAAAGAAGAAAAATGGTTCTCTCAGAATTTGCATTGACTATAGGTAGTTGAACAAGGTCAAAATCAAGAATAAGTATCACATCCCCAAGATTGATGACTTGTTCGACCAACTTCAGGGTGCTAGTAATTTCTCAAAGATAGACCTCTGATCAGATTATCATCAACTTAGAGTTAGAGATAGTGACATTCCAAAGATATCCTTCAAAACTCGATATGGTCATTACGTATTTGTAGTTATGTCATTTGGACTAACCAATACTCCTGCAACTTTCATGGATTTGACGAACATTCTTTATTGATGATATCCTCATTTAGTCTAGGAATGAAAAAGAACATGCAAGTCATTTGAGAGTTGTTCTGCAAACTCTCAAAGATCGCCAGTTATTTGCAAATTTTAACAAGTCAGAGTTTTGGTTACAATCCGTTGCCTTCCTTGGGCATATTGTGTTTAGTGAAGGAATTCAAGTAGATTCCCAGAAGATAGAAGTAGTGAAACAATGGCCCAAACCTACCTCTTCTACAGATATCAAAAGTTTCTTGGGTTTAGCGGGCTATTACAAACGGTTCATGGAAGGATTTTCATTCGTAGCCTCACCATTGACTAGGTTGACTCAGAAAAAGGTTAAGTTCCAGTGGTTAGATGATTATGAGAAAAGCTTCGCAGAACTGAAAACTAGGTTGACTACAACTCATGTTTTGACTCTACTAGAGGGTTCAGATGGTTATGTGATCTATTGTGATGCATCCAGGGTCGGCCTAGGTTGTGTATTAATGTAGTGAGGTCAGGTTATAGCTTATGCTTCTAGAGAACTTAAGGTACATGAGAAGAATTATCCCACTCATGACCTCGAACTTGCAGTAGTGGTGTTTGCACTCAAGATTTGGAGACACTACTTGTATGTTGTTCGTGTAGCTGTGTTCATAGACCATAAGAGCCTCTAGTATGTATTAACCCAGAAATAGTTGAATCTTCGCCAGAGAAGGTGGCTTGAGTTCCTCGAAGATTATGATATGAGCGTGCATTACCATCCAGGTAAGGCAAATGTAGTAGTAGATGCTCTTAGCAAATTATCCATGGGTAGTGTAGCACATGTTGAGAAAGAAAGAAGAGAGCTAGCAAAGGATGTTCACAGATTTTCTCGCCTAGGAGTGCGTCTTATGAGCATATCAGATGGTAGTGTAACGATTCAAAATGGGGAAGAATCTTCTTTGGTAGAAGAGGTTAAGGAAAAACAAGACAGTGATCCAGTCTTGCTTGAGCTTAAGGGTGCAGTCCACAATCAGAGAGTGGTGGGTTTCTCCCAAGGGGGAGATGGTGTGTTTCGCTATCAGGGTCGATTATATGTTCCTAATCTAGGAAAGTTGATACAACATATTCTTACAAAAGCCCATAATATTTTATTCATCCAGGTGCCACTAAGATGTACCACGATCTGTGGGAAATATTAGTGTAATGGTATGAAAAGAGATATAGCAGATTTTGTGGCTGAGTGCCCCAATTGCCAGCAAGTCAAGGTAGAAGATCAGAAAACAAGAGGTATGACTCAAGAGATTGACATTCCTACTTGGAAGTGGAAAGTGATCAACATGGACTTCATCACAAGGTTTACCTCGTACTCCCAAACAGCATGACTCCATTTGGGTGATTGTTGATAAAGTTACTAAGTCTTCTCACTTTTTGGCGGTCAAGACTACAAATTTGGTGGAGGATTACGCCAAGCTTTAAATTAATGAGATTGTGAGGTTGCATGGGGTTTCTTTGTCTATCATCTCAAATAGAGGTCCTCAGTTTACCTCTCATTTCTGGAAGTCATTTCAGAAAGGTCTTGGTACTTAGGTTAATCTTAGCAAAACATTTCATCCCCAGACGGATGGTCAAGCAGAAGGTACCATTTAGACCTTAAAGGGCATGTTGAGAGCTTGTGTGATCGACTTCAAGGGTAGTTGGGATGATCACCTTCCTCTCATTGAATTTGCCTACAACAATAATTACCATTATAGTATTCAGATGGCTCCTTATGAGGCATTGTATCGGTGTAGATGTAGATCTCCAGTTGGTTGGTTTGAAGTAGGTGAATCAGCCTTGATAGGACAAAATTCAGTCCTTGATGCTATGGAGAAAATGCAACTCATTAGAGATAGACTTAAGACTGTTCAGAGTCGCCAGAAGCCTTATGCAGATATGAGAAGAAGGGAGCTAGAGTTCCAAGTTGATAATTGAGTTTTCCTGAAAGTGTCACCCATAAAGGTGGTGATGAGTTTTGGCGAGAAAGGGAGGATCAGTCCCAGATATGTAGGCCCTTACCAGATCTTGAAAAGGAATGGTAAAGTGGCTTATGAGTTAGAGTTGCCATCAGACGTAGCACCAGTGCATCCAGTCTTTCACATTTCACTTTTGAAGAAGTGTGTGGGTGATCCAGCATCCGATTAGAGATTGTAGCTGTAAAAGATAGCCTTTCTTGTGAGGATGTAGCAGTTGAGATTCTCGATCGTCAAGTTAGAAGGTTGAGAAGCAAAGAAGTAGCTTCAGTCAAGGTTTGGTGGAAGAGTCCGTCCATAGAGGGAGCTACTTGGGAAGCAGAAGTAGCCATGAAGTCCAAGTATCCTCACCTCTTTCCTTCCAATTCCATTCCAGCTTAAAGTAATAGTTTCTCTTCAGTTTTTTAGTGATTCATGCGCATATTCAGGCTTAGTATCATGTTCCTTCAGTTTGTACTTGCATTTTCAGCGTATTTGCAAGTTCTTGGAACTCAGTTCAGTTAGAAATTTAGTTCTCAGTGTTTGGTGGTAGGAATTGCAGTCCTCTCCCTCCATTTCAGCTAGTTTAGTCTTTATTTGAGGATGAATGGTCTCAAGAGGGAGATAATGTAACACCCCGTATCCGAAACATACCAAAATGTAGATTTTGAGAAGTTACAGGTGCAAACCAAGCTCAGAAAATCAGCTAATTCTCGACTCACGGACAGACGCACGTTCCGTATGTCAGACCACAGTCTATAGATCAAGATTCCTTTACCCAACCTCTAACACGAACTATGGTTAACCATCATGGACCGTCATTCGATCCACGGTCCGTAGGTCTGATCGTAAGTGGGGTTCAATAGCCAGTTCGATGAAAATTACAATTGGATCAACTTCAGATGGTCATAATTCTTCGCAAAAAAATAATTATGTGTCCCATGATATATTATATTATAGATAATTGAATCCTCTTTCCAACGCCACCGAGATTTCTAAAATCCGACCTCCGAGTAAAAAGTTATGCTTGTTTTAGTGAAGCCCTGTCGGGGAGACTTAACCGACGACCCCAATCTATGGACTGTCAATTGACCTACGACCCGCAAGTCTAATCCATCGGTCACTCTGACAGAAATTAAGTCAGGGTCTTTTGGTCTTTTTCTATTTCTTTGGACCCCTAAGATATATTGTTTAGACCCTAAATCATGAGATTTTAGTCAGTTTAAGCCTAGAAACATAACTAGAACTTATCTAAGTCAAATCTTTAATCAAAACATAGAAATATTAGAGCGTAAAAGGAGAAGAGAAGTCAAAAATCCTAGTTCAAGAACGCAGCAAGGTTCCATCAGTTTCGGCCCCAAAATTTATAGATTTCTTCGTGGAATTCATCACCAGGTATGTGGGAATTCACTAGTGGATTCCTTTCGCCCATTAGGTCCCTAGAATTCAGTCAGATTCTTGATTCCATGATTATGAAAAGACCTAAGATTTTTAGAATTACAACAAATCATCATGAATTAGTTACTAACATGTTCCAAATCAGATTATCAGGTTATTACATTATTTCTCGCATGAATTACAGAACCCTAACTATGTATTTCTTTAGTTATTGAATTACACATGCTAGGTCAGATATCTCAGTTGTTCAGTTATACATGCCTCAGTTATTAATACATCATTATCAGATAAATTGTTGTATTCTCAGTTTGCATGTTCAATTTTGAGCTATCCAATATTTTACAGAAATTCAGTCATAACCAGTTAACCACTTAATTCATTGGGGGTAGCATAATATTGTGTTGGACTAGGGTTCAACGTATCCATATAGTCCCAAAACTACGAGCTAAGTAGGTGTATGTCCCCTATGTGGACAACATCAGTTTAGTGATCACGTCAGCATGCCTCTATACCTCTAGCAAGGTATATTGGGTCCTCTCGATGGGGCATATACATCTAACTCCACATTTAGCTCATGTGGTTTTATGTCGGTTATTAGTAGCTCCCATAGTTCAGTCAAATTATATTGCATTGACCATTTATGAGTATGGTCAGTATTCAGTTTCAGCATGTTATAAATTGGTCACTACATTCAGTTAGCTCAATATTCAGTATGTATATCATGTCCAGATTATTTCATTACTTTATTGGTTTGTTTAGTTATATGTTATATTAGCTTTACTCTATTATGCATGCTCAGTACCTTTCAAGTACTGACGCATACGTGCGCTACATATTCTCGTGATGTAGGTTCAGGTTCTCAGCATCCAGAGCACGCTTAGATCGGTTGCCGATCTCCAGTTTAGCAGAATCAGTGGTGAGTCCTGAATCTCCAAGGGCAATAGTCATGAGTTTCTTTTCAGTATTTTTTGTCCTTAAGTTTCAGTTTTGGTAGATCTAGTTGGGGCTTGTCCCAACATTTCTAGTCAGTTTAGAGGCTTATTTCAGACATAATTAGATTCAGCTTAGTATTGAGTTAATATATTTTTTATATTAAACTCATCAGCTATCATTCATATTAGTTATAATATATGGGTATTCCCCATCTTTTCATTTTTATTTATGATTTAGCTTCCGCATCAACTTATTATCTTTAGTATGCTCATGATCATGCCAGCAGGGTTAGCTTTAGGATCACTTGTGGTCCTAGGTCCCATCTCCGTGTCTCGGGGTAGTCTCGGGATGTGATACTCAACTTAGGGTTTTGGCCTGAGTTGTGATATCGTGTACCTTCGGAAAGCCAAGGATATGATATATGTTGGGTAAGAAGTAAGATTGATTTAAGGCTCAAATTTGGTTCAAGTGATAAGCTTTTCATTTGGTTCTTTTATTTTTGGCGTTTTTGCTGGTTTAACAAAAATGGTCTACTGATCCTTTCATATCTGGTTATTCTCAGATTCAAGCAAGACTACTTAGGCAAGTTCTAGTTTCTGCTCCTAGTGTTAGACTTCAAATAAAACTTACACACACACTACATAGGATTGCATTTCTTAGTTTCTTGGTTCACCAATTAATTGGTCAGATTAGCCATATTCAACATATCAGTATCTAAGATGTCATCTAAAGATCCTAACAGTCAAACTCAGATTTAGGTCTTCAATTTTCATAGATTAGCTGTTGCACAGCTCAACACACAAACACCTAAAACAGTAATACACAGAGAAAACCTCAATTTTCCTAACAGCTATGGCAGGTTGCTTATGACCCCTCCCAAAATAAAAAGGACTTTTCCCTCAAAGTAGATATAGAAAAATAAAACACACAGGCTATTAGGAGGGGTCTTACCTACGGAACTTTAGGCGCCGTTCATCGGATCAGCATTGGCACCCTTATCAGTGGGTGCACTCTCAAAACTCGGGACCTGATCAGTTTGGTCCTCACTAGTTGGAGCAGGTGCTCCACTGCCAGAAGCTCCAACTAAAGTTGCATCACATTGTTGCTGTTTAAAGGCTTCATTTTCCTGAGCTTCCTTCTTTGATGCTCGATGAGCTCTCTTTTCTTGCCTTCTTGCCTCTCTGGCTGGGTCAGTAGGGGTCTCCTCATCAGGTTCTCTAGCTTTTCATTTTATTTTGCCAGACTTACCTGTGGGGGGTTCTCCTGGAAGATCATTAATTGATAGAGCGGAAAGTGCCCGATTTAACATTTACAGCAACGATTCTGGCATGATCGAAGTGGGCACTTGTACTAGCTTTTAAGCCTACTTATCAATCTGAGTGCGCATCTCGGCCAACTAGGCTCTGTACTCTTCAGTATCTACTGAACTGGTAGCCTGGAATCGATCCTGAACAAGGTTTTCCAAACCATCCATTCTGTCCTTTAAGACCAATAGCTCCATCCTCACCTCATTTTTTATCGCCTTTTTCATAGCTAACACCTTCATCTCTATCAGCTAAGGCATACAGAGCACAATCTGTTCTACCAATGTCCTGGTTTGGCGCTGATCTGCAACCAATTACTCAAGAAAAAGTGTAGTGATAGTGATAAAGGTACCTGGAGCATGGGAGACTGAAGCTGGAGGTCGTGGTGGCTATGTGGAATGTTGTGATGACTTTCCCTACTCTGGACCTCTATTTGCATGTGGGATATCAATTAGGACATGTGGAACAACAACTAAAGTACTCACAGCAGCAGACTTCGCACCAAAGAGATGGTTCGCAACATCTTTGATTTTAGAAACTTGGGTTAGTCTGAATGCCTCACCCCATCTGTCAACCAGGCTGTTCAGAGGAATGTTCGCTCCTCGACATAATTTCCCTATAAGACAGGGAAAAGGAAGTGCAACTCTCTCATTTAGCGCCATGTCGCTCATATCGATTAATATTATCCGTCCGGCATTGACCGGGTAACCAACTATAAGATAGGCAATCAACGAGGCCAGGGAAGGTGACAAAGTATTATCATTGGTTGTCGGTCGCAATTGTTCTCATACAACAGCACACCAAACCTTGCCTGGAAAAGACAGCGAAGCTTTAGTGATGAGTGTTGGAGTTGTGAAAACCCAAACTGCATTTTCCCCATCTATGGCAATCTGATTCGCAATCCAGCGTAAAATCCTTTCTCAAGAAGTCTGATCTTCCATCGTAGCATCACTGGTGACCACATGATGTTTGCCCTTGAAAATGCCAACTAAAGTTGGAGCAGAGTATTCCGTGTCATACAACATTCTGTTAATCGAAGCCTTAGAAATATCTATTAAATTTCCCCTAACTATGATTGAGTTGGCTGGACCCCAAGTAATATCCACGTCTTTCTATCCACATTTTGTGGTCTTTGTATCTGCAGCAAAATTCATCAATGTAGCTGTATAAAAGGAATAAAATTATCTGGTCAAGTGGCTAGAGTATTCTCCAGGTGCATTGTCCATCTAGTTGAACTGATGAAGCTGAAATATTTGATAGATGTCCGAGAATGCTTTGATATCAGCTACCACCACCCTAGTCTTAGGTATGATTGCTCGATTCTTGAAACATCCAGTTTTGTTCACAATGCCATTGTCGAAGAACTTTTTATAGTGGTTGACAGTCCACATGGAATGATAACAAGCAATCAAGTCTAGTCTCAATGCAGGGTTAGGTTCCTGAGCGTGCACATACATCACCATGGTATCATCATCGTGATTTCCTCCTCATCCTCTCTATTAAATGATTCCTCTAGTACTCCAGTTTCAACTTCTGTATTAGCCACAGGTGGAAAGGAACTTGTGTCATTCTGAGAACCGTTTTTAGATTCAACACTACCCCGGAGTCATTCACAGATTGGCTACCAGCAGCAACATCATATGGACTTCTCAAGTTTTCCGCGTTATCTGAACTACTACCTCCCTTTTCAGACTGAGGAGGAGAGTCCTGGAGAATAATTTTTCTAGCCAGTGATCTAGTAGCCTGAGGCGAGTGATCTTCAGGTGTAACCTTTATTTGCACCTCAGACCCACTCGCTTCGGAGTTGTCATGACCTTCTCATTGCAAAGCAGTGATGGGGGCAGGTTTGTTAGCATTCTTTCTTCTGGGACCCATTGTACCTGAGATATAAAGAGCTCATTAGTAATCAACACAGTCAAATGATGCACTATCGGATACTCAGACTTCCCTTGTGTAATATCATCGTGATGCCTTGCCTTAAGAATGTCGTCACCCAATCTGTCATCGAGAAATCCCAAAGAATCAAAAGATGAACATAAGCTAAGTACAGAATAAAAAAAAAATTACAAACAAGGAAACTCTACGAGAGCTTTTACGAGCCGTGGTATGAACTGCGGATCGTGAAATCCCTCGTGGAGTGAAATAGGAGCAGTGTGCACAAGGAGTCTTTGACCATTTTACTAAGGGATGTTCACGAATGACTTCACACCTCGTGAAGTGCACCACGGTTTGTGATACTGCCTGTGAACTTTAACTGAGGGCTGGATTGATTTCAAGTGTGGTATACGATAAGTTGCACGTCCCGTGATGTCTTCCACGGTTCGTACAACCTGTCGTAGTCTGACACTTTTATGATAGTTACCTTCTTCCCAACCTCGAATTTTAGCACTTAACCCCCATATTTGTACAAATACAAGATCTTCCTATAACTTAAGCTTTACCTTACTCCTTACTCAACTAAATTAATTAACCTAAAGTTCACCACCTACCAATAAATTCGATCCTCTGTGATAGACCAACATGCAAGAACAAGTAAAACTTCCCAATTCGACTTACCCACTACAATTCAGTATCAATTATCAATTAATCATCACAAAGTCATGCTCAAGTCAAGAAAATAGAAGTCATCATACATTGGTGTAGACAAGATTAATGTTGCAGGCCATTGAAAATCAACTTACTTGGAAATAGTGCCACAACCAAAATCTGGAAGTAACTTAACACACTTGTGCAACTGAACACTTAGTGTTTCGATTCTTGGTGGATGTAGGATTTATTGATGAATGGTAATCGATTCTATCCTTATTTAGCCGTTATGGAAGAGAAGAATAGTAAAAAACTAACTATTATGCCTTTGGAATCAAATAAATACATTTAATTGTGAGTTGGGTTACACACGAGTTGGGTCAGATATAGGTAACACTGGGCTATAGACTACGGACCGTGAAGTTACCCGTGAAGGGTGTCACGGTCTGTAAGACCATCCGTGATCCTAACTTAGATCTAACAGTTGATTGCAGAAAATCACGGATCGTGAACCTGTCTGTGAAACTTAACATTCATACATGAGGTTCACGAGAGGATAGATGGTCCGTACATACCTTAACAGACGGTGAAACCTTCCGTGAACCCAATTTTATGCAATTTCCAGTAGCTTCCAAACTTGGTCTTCAATTTGACGGACCGTGAAAGTCCTTGTGAAGAGCACCATGGTCCGTGAAGTTCAGTCTGCATCAGGTCCTATATTTTTCCACCTATTCTCTCCTGCACACATCAGCATACAGTGACTCTATAATAATAAAGAAAAATAACGCAAAAGGGAACAAACCTAATATAATTATATATTGGGTTGCCTCCCTAGCAGCTCATAATTTAACGTGGCGGTGCAATGCAGGTTACTTGAATACTCAGTTTTCAACAAGTTTGTATTCCTCTACAATCTTCACATCCTCAGAAGCACCCAGATATGCCTTGACTCACTGACCATTAGCCTTGAACTTCTCACCTTTCTCATTTTCCAGTTCAATAGCACCAAATCGAAAAACTTGTGTGACCTTAAATGGTCCAGACCATTTAGATCTCAGCTTTCCTTGGAACAGACGAAGTCTGGAGTTGAAAAGTAACACTAATTCACCAGGAGTGATGCTTTTTTTCTCAATATGCTTGTCATGATATAGCTTCATCCTCTCCTAATACAATGTTGATCTCTCATAAGCTTTCAGACGGAACACATCCATCTAATTTATCTGGTCCAACCTCAAGTTCGCAGTTTCGCTGCAATAGAGGTTTAGCTTCTTTAATGCCTAGAGTGCTCTATGCTCAAGTTCAACTAGAAAATGACATGCCTTTTCAGACACTAGTTGATATGGAGACATACCAATAGGTGTCTTGAAAGCTGTCTGATATGCCCATAGAGCATCATCCAGCTTCCTTGCCCAATCTGTCCTGTTGGCATTAACTGTCTTGGTCAAGATTGCTTTAATCTCCATGTTGGAAACCTTCACTTGTCCACTGGTCTGTGGGTGATAAGGTATTACCATCTTGTGTTGTTTTACCCCATACTTGGTGAGAAGCGCACTGAACATCTTGTTGTAGAAGTGAGAATTACCGTCACTGATAATGGCTCTGGGTGTTTCAAACCTTGAGAAGATGTTGTTTTTCACGAAACCAGCAACACTTTTTCTATCGTTCTCCAATAAAGCAACAACTTCAACCCATTTGGACACACAGTCAACCGCAACTAGTATTTGTTTCTACCCATATGAACTCACAAAGGGTCCCATGAAATCAATACACAACACATCAAACAATTCCACATCCAGGATAGGTGTCATGGGTAACTCATGGCACTGAAAGATGGCTCCTTGCCGCTGGCACACATCACAACTCCTTAATATGTCCACTGCATCTTGATGGATTATGGGCCAATAGTACCCACACTAAAGTATCTTGTGGGATGTTCGAGGACCTCCATGATGTCCACCAACTAGAGATGAGTGACAGACCTCCAAAACGTGCAACATTCCAGCATCCGAAACACATCGCCTAATTATGTTGTCAGCACAAACCCTGTACATATACGGTTCATCCTAAAGTACTTGCCCACATCAGTCAGGAACGTTTTTCTTTGCTAATATGTTAGCCCCTCGGGCAACACATCGCTAACCAAAAAATTAACCTAGTCAGCAAACTAAGGAATAAGGTCAAGAGTAGTAGCTAATACCTGTTCATCGGGGAATGTATCATCTATCTCAATCTCAATTTCTTCCTTCTTTGCAACCTCCAACCTAGACAGGTAATCAACTACCTCGTTCTCAGAACCTCTCATGTCCTTCACTTCAAAGACAAATTCTTGGAGAAGCAGCACCCATCAGATCAACCTGGGTTTGGCATCTTTCTTTGCTATGAGATATCTCAAGGCAGCATGATCTGTGTGAACTATCACTTTAGTGCCAAGCAAGTAAGCTATGAACTTTTCAAACACATACACTACAACAAATAGTTGCTGCTCAATGACTGTGTCATTTCGTTGTGCCCCATTTAGCGACTTACTAGCATAGTAAATAAGATGGATCATCTTGTTGCGCTTCTGTCCCAACACAACTCCTAACGCAATCCCACTAGCATCACACATCACCTCAAATGGCTCTGCCCAAGGTCAATAATCACTGGTGCTGAAATAAGCTTTTGATTTAGGCACTCAAACACTTTGAGACATGCCTCATCAAAGACAAATTTCACATCCTTCTCCAAAAGCTTGCACATAAGGTGTCCAGTTTTGGAGAAGTCCTTGATGAAACGCCTATAGAATACGGCATGTCCTAGGAATCTTCTAACACCCTTCACATAGATCAGTGGAGGTAACTTTTCAATCACTTCAATCTTGGCCTTATCGAACTCGATCCCTTTCTGTGATACTCTATGTCTAAGAACGCTGCCCTCATTTACCATGAAATGACACTTCTCCCAATTTAGCACCAGGTTGGCCTCCCCACATCTCTGTAAAGCCCTGCCAAGATTCAACAAACAATCATCAAAAGTATCACCTACTACAAAAAAATCATCCATAAATACCTCTAAAGTGTCTTCAACCATGTCAGAGAAAATGGACATCATACACCTTTGGAATGTTGCTAGTGCGTTACGCAATCCAAATGCCATGCGTTTAACCACAAAGGTGCCATAAGGACAAGTGAAGGTGGTCTTTTCCTGATCTTCAGGAGCAACGGATATTTGGTTGTAGCTAGAGTATCCATATAAGATACAATACCACCCTTTACTTACCAACCTATCAAGCATCTGATCCCTGAAAGACATGGGAAAGTTACTCCATACACACTCGCCATCCAGTGACTGGTCTTTGTGGGACTAATTCATTTTTTGCATTTGCCACCATAGTTATACCGCCCTTTTTAGGCACACATTACATTGGACTGACCCAGTGACTTTCAAAAATAGGATACACCACCCCAACATCTAACCACTTGATTATCTATTTCTTAACCACCTCTTGCATAGGTGGGTTTAGCCTCTACTGTTGTTCAATGCTTAGGCTACAATCCTATGGGTGCATATACCCAGAGGTATTCCAATTATATCAGCAATGGTCCACCCAATGGCCCTTCTCTACCTTCTCAACACCGTGATCACCTCTTTCACCTGCTTTTTGTTTAAATCTGCAACCAAGATCACAAGTAAAGTGTTATTAGAGCCCAAAAATACATACCTGAGGTGACTGGGTAACTATTTCAGTTCCAGCACCGGTGGCTCCTCGATGGATGGTTTTGCTGGAGGACTTGGCCTGTTTTTCATGTCCAGGTCTAATTTCTTTGGAGCATATGAGTGTGCTCCCATACCCTGCAGAGCATTCATGGTCTCTACATAGTCAAATCGAAAATCAGCAACAAAGTTCATCAGCACTGCTGCTAAGGTTTCAACAGCCATCCACTCTTTTATGGGTACCTCACGTCTTCATCAGCAATCACCTCTATTGCAGATACCACATTCATATCATTGGGTTGCTTCATGGACCTGCAAAAATTGAACTTTACCTCTTCCTTGTTAAGTTTGAACTTCAGCTCACCTCTCTCAACATCTACTAAGGCTCTCCCTGTTGCCAAAAATCGTCTTCCCAAAATGATGGGGACCTCAAAGTCCACCTCGCAATCCAAGTTCATGAAGTCAACCAGAAAAATTAAGGTATCCACCTTCATAAGTACATCACATAGGACTCTCACAGGCCGCTTAACTGACCTATCAGCCATCATCAACCTCATTGTTGTGGGTTGTCTTGGAACTCCCAATCCTGGTTTCTTGTAGATGGCTAGTGGCATCAAGTTGATGCTGGCTTCTAGATCACACAATGCTTTTAAAAAGTTGATTGACCCGATGGTGTATGGAATAGTGAATGTACCTAGGTCTTTTTTTTTAACTATAGATATGGTAGCAATGGCGCTCTAATAGTGAACATCATTGGTAAAATCAAGACTTACAGCTATTTTCTTTGTAACCAAGTCCTTCATGAACTTGGCATATCCTGACATCTGCTCTAGAGCTTCCACTAGTGGAATGTTTACTGAAAGTTGCTTCAACATGGTAATGAATTTTGTAAACTTCCCATCTTCAACTTTCTTTCTAAGCCTTTGAGGGAAAGAAGAAGGTGGTCTGGGAATCTGCTATAAAGGAAAGTTTTCCTCTATCTCTTTCTCCTTTCCTCTCGCAGGTTGTGATTTATGTTGAACATCCTTTGATTCATCTACCTATACGGTTTCATCCTCATCTTTGCCAACTAGCTCCACTACCTATTCATGTTTGGTACCTGCATACATAGGGTCAGTAAGAACTTTACAACTCCTGGTGGAGATGTCCATGCAGTGCTCGTCCTTCTTGGGATTTTGAATGGTGTCACTTGGTAGTGATCCATTCTTTCTCTAATTCAGTGAGGCTGAGAGTTGACCCAACTGCTGCTCAATTTGTTTAATGGAGGTGGTGTGAGAGTCCACCAACTGACTCATGCTTGAGAAATCACCTCTCAATTCTTTTACCCCTGCATCAGTTGATTCAACCTTTTTGAGTACTTTAGCCATCATATCTTCCACCTTAGATCCACTGGAACTACCCCCTGCCTGAACTCTATTGCCAGGGGGAAATACAAACACCCCTGCGGCCATTCCTAAACCCATCTCTGGTTTGCCAGTTTCCTTGATCTCTATTTGATAGTCTATCATACTGACCATCCCTAGCATAGTTCTGACCTGCGTTTCCTGAATTGTAACCCTGATTTCCAGAGTTTTAATTATGGAAACCCCTTTGGTTCCCTAAGTAGTTAGCTTCTTCATCAAGGTCAAGATCTTAATCCTCATACCAGTTTTGCTGTCCCACAACGTTCACCTTTTCAAACTTGGCAAAAATGTGCTTTGTGAGCAGATCTATTTGAGTTCTCATATGTGCCATGTCTTGGTCCCTTTCTTCTTCTATCTTCCTCTGTTCAGCTAAAACTTCAAATGTATACCCAAGCTCTCCTACCTCTGCATCTCTAGTGTACCATGCTCTGTTGTTCTTTGAGACCTCATCCAATAGTTGCATGTTTTCTGCAAATGGCTTTCTCATAAATGAGCCTCCACAAACTACATCAACAACAAGTTTAGTAACTTAATACAGAGACCTATAAAAGACATGTTTAAGATGTCTTTTGGTAAGATCATGGTTGGGGCATTTCTTTATTTTTTGGCTGAACCTCCACCAAGTATCATGCATTGCCTCTCCTGGTAGCTGCTTGTATGTACTAATCTCGTCCTTCATCTGCAGCTCTTTCGATTCTGGGAAGAATCATTCCAGGAAAGCTTCCTTCAACTCATTCTAAGTTCTGATGGAGTCACCTGGCTTCTCATTCAACTAGTTAGTTGCCTCTCTAATAAGAGACAATGGAAACAGCGTCAATCCCATTGCTATTTGGTTGACCCCAGAAATCTCTTATGACTTACAGATTGCCACAAAATTCATCATGTGCTGATTTGCATCACCACCAGTTGCAACTCTAAACATACCTTTCAAGTTCAGTAATTGGATCATTGTGCTGGTGATTGTGAACTTAACACCTTGGGGTAGTGCAGGTAACACTCTGGCTCCGATGGCTCCAGCTCCATCTAAGTCAGCATCATCTACTTCATTCATCATATCAGCTGGATGCTGAGCTCTACCCCTTGGGGCTATTGGTTGGTGCTGGGGATGGATTACTCCTTCCTCCACTCTAATCTCCTCTACTACCCTAGGTTCATTGAATCCAACATTTTGCTGGAAACCTGACCTAGGTTGAATGATTCCTGCATTCCTTCCCGCATCAATCTCAACTTCTAGTCCTAGTCTATGTCTCTTAGGCTCTAGTTCTTGTGCATTAACCATCTTTCGAAGAGTTCTCTGAAATTCAAGGTCTTAAGGAAGCAATGGCGATCCTTTGCTTCTCGTGTTGAGCATGCAAAATCAGATTCACCTGGAAAAAAACAAAAAAAAAAAACAAAACGTAAAATTAGGAAATATAACTACAATCGAATAAAAGCTAGTAAAACACTTTTGAATTGAAATTTCCCGGCAGCGGCACCAACATTTGATTCGTCCAAACTTACACTTTAAACAAGAAGTGTAAACGGTCGTTGTCAATTTACAGAACGAAACTAGAGTTGAGGTCGATCCCACAGAGAATTTATTTGCTTATAAGGTATTACTGTCGCGATTATCTGAATATTGTTATTATCTCCTAAACAAATAACAACAAAAAGTGAATTGGGTTTGGTTAAATTGTTCTATTTACCAACACTTGCCATCAAAATCCAGAATTACGGTTAACAGACTATCTAGTTGTAAAGTTAATTCAATTAATTAAGAGAAACTAGGATTGTGTTCACCATAACATTAGTTCTAGTATTCCCCCGTAATTTGATTCTCATGTAAATCAATGTTTACAAAATCTTTGCGAGTTAAATTTATCTAATACTTCTCAACCTAATCAGATAAAGACTACTCATATTCTCTTGACCTTAGAGTGTTACCAACATTGAACCTTGCTTAAAATGATATGGTGTTAAAGATCTTTTCTCTTGAACTCAAGCTTTAACTCGAATTTGTTAATTTAATTTAGCTTTTTCCTAACTGACGGTTCTCTCTCGAACAAATACTAGATATAGGTTCGTCTAATGCGTGCACTCACTAGACTAAAATGATATTGAAAGCTAAAAACTACAGGTTGTAAACACAGACTGCCTTTAACTCATTTTACGGAATCGCAACTCGAATATCGTCATAGATCCCACAACCCCAATCGTGGTATTTAGCCACTCATACTTTCACATAAACAATCTCTAATTAGGAATGAAGACATATTGAAAAAGACTTACGAAAATAATTAGCAAATCAACAATCACTTTGATAACCTGATAGTCTGAATTCGAGTTTCAAACTGATAACAATAATCCCAAAATCTAACAATTGAAGCCTACCAGTAATACTCTTGTTCTTAGTCGTCAAAATGTCAGATGATGAATGATAATTCAAAAAATGACCTAAAGTAGTTCAAAATAGAATGTTAAAAGTGAGTCCTAGTCGAACTAGGACTGAATTGTCGGGCCTTTTCATGGCCACTACCACGACCCATCAAGGGATTTTCGGTCTGTGAAGCCCTCCGTGGTCTTCCCTTAGACTTCCCAATGTTTGGGTCTTCAATGCTGCCCACTGGAACAAGGACTATGGACTGCACCACGGTTCGTAGTTATAGAATTGTAATCGTAATGATTGAGGAAGAAGATATCCAGGCGTAGGTGAAACCTTGGCAGTCATTTTTAATTAGTTATCTATTAGGTGATACTGCTTATGAAAAATAGATGGAAATGTATGCACCTAAGATTAGGCACTTTATTAATGTGCCTAAGGTTCTATTGCATGATATGGGGCACTATATCTTTAAATTTCACTCTAAGAAGGATAAGGAAAGGGAAATCAATTATGGACCTTACTATTTCAATAATATACCTCTTATCCTCAAGCCATCAAAACTTGATTTTGTGTTTGATAAGCAGATCCTTAGCTTGGTACCTCGATGGGTGAAATTTCTAGATTTACCTATAGGATATTGGCCCGCTAAGGCCTTGAGTAAGATTGCTAGTGCAACTGGCCACCCAATGCATACTGATCATTTCACTACTAACATGGATAAGGTCTCATTTACTAGAATTTTGATCAAAGTGGATGTCTCACATCTGTCGACTGAGCTGATAAATATTGAAACCCCTTCAGGTCCTTGAGAGAAACATGTTGAGTACAAATGGTAGCCAAGGTATTGTAATAAGTGCTTGAGGTATGGGCATAGTTACTCAAACTGTGGGTATAATAACAGACCAAGGAAATGGAGCTGCTGAGGCACTGGATCCAAGAGTTGATGCAGATGTGCCAAGAACTTAGAAGAGATAAATCAAAAAGGCTCAACCCCCTAAAATGGTATGGCATGTAGTTGTAAGAAAAGGGAACCATCCACCTGATGGTGTAGGATCACAACATCAACAATGCAGTTATGTGGGTGGAGTAAAGGAGATGAGTAGTGGTGAACAATTGGTGGTATCAGAGATTGTTCAAGGAGCATCTAGAGTTTAGATCTTTGCTACAACATATTTGGGCTACTGCTAATCATAAGCAAACTATGGAAAATTTATGGTGTAAATTGAAAAAGTTTAAGGCCAAGCTCAAAGAAATAAATGTTTATATGGCTTCCTATTAACAAAAGTTACACATCGCAAGGGACGAGTTGGATATAGTTAAGGGCCAAATGCAAGGTCTCTGGAGAAAAAGTTGTTACAGGATATTGAAAAATGGAGTAGAGTGGAGGAACAAGTTCTTAGACAATAAGCTAGGTCTCTTTGGGTGGAGAGTGGTGATTGTAACTCTAAGTATTTTCATGCATAGTGGAAGATGACAAGCAACCACAATGCCATTACTTATATTTACATTGAGAACAACATCAAACTGACTGACCCTCGGGCTATTGAAAGTGATTTTATTTATGTTTTCTCAAGTTTAATGGGAGCATGTGCTAATGAGTTGCCCTGTGTGGACACTATGATTGTTGGATTTGGGGAGTGTTTAACAGTGAAACAACAAAAAAAACCAATAAGGGAGGTTTCTTAGGGGTAAATTATGGATGTTATCATGTCCATGCCTAAGGAAAAAGCTACTACGGTAGATGGTTTCCCTACTAAATTTTTCATTGAAAACTGGGCACTTGTAAAGGGTGAGATTGTACATGTTGTACAGAAGTTCTTCCGTATTGGTATACTCTTTCCTACAATTCTCACCATTGATATCACTCTAATCCCCAATTTTCCTTCTCATAAAAAGTTTAAGGACCTTTGGCTCATAGCATGTTGCACAACCCTCAATAAAATCATATCCAAGGTGTTAACTAGGAGACTCAAATAGCTGATTGGAGGCCTTGTAAGGTGTTCACGATCTATTTTTTTAGGGGAGGAGTATTATTGATAATGTCTTGTTTAGTAATGAGATATCCAAATGTTATTTATGATGATATAGTATTGATTGCTGAGACATAAAGTGACATTATCGCGAGGCAGGGATTTGGACAAAGATCCTAGAGTCAAAAGGTTTCATGTTGAGTAGGATAAAAATTAAGTACTTAGAGAAAAAATTTAGTAGCGTTCTCTATAAAGCCTACGTGATGCTTGACACTCTGGTTATCCCCAAAAACAAAAGTTCCATGTACCTAGAGTTAGAAATTCAAAGTAAAGCAGATGAGAGGATATCACACATCATATTTGGAAAGAGTGAATGAAACAGTGGATCTCATCTAATGTTCAATGTGATAAGAATGTGTCTTCAATATTTAAAGTAAATTCTTTAGAGTGGTTTCTAGATCAACTACGTTAGATGGCGATGAGTGTTATCTAGTCAACAACTCCCATGTCCAAAATATGGGACTATAGAAAATATAAGAAGAATATGTGGAAGTACCATGAGAGATAATATTAGGAATGAATATATTCAAGAAAAACTCAGAGTGACTCTTTTGGATGACAAAATGCGAGAAGTAAGGTTGACATGATTCATACATGTAAAGAGAGAAGATCTGTGGATGCCCCGGTAAGGGAATTTGGTCATAAAGGGCTTGAGAAGGGGTAGGTAGGTATATCAAGTATTGGGGTGTGATGATTAGGTAGGACATAACACGACTTTATCTCATTAAGGACATGACCCATGATAAGAGAGTGTGGAGGTCAAGGATTAGCATAGAATTTTAGTAGGTGGTCGAGTGCTTTGCTTTCTCTTTCCCGGGGTACTAGTATTACTTTGGTACTATTTTCATATTCTTAGATTTCTATTTCGAATAGTTGATTCTTTAGTCTCAATGGTTGTTTCTTTTGTAGTTGTTGTTTTTATTTGTTGATATTGTCGTCTTGTTCATCTCGTTTGTGTCGAAGATCTATCGAAAACAACATCTAAGCCTTCTTAAGGTAGGGGTACGATATGCACGTACAGTAACCTCCCTTGACTCCAACAATGGGATTGCACCGAATTTGTTGTAGCAGTATTATCTAAAAGAAACCTGATACTAAAATTGTCAGTTATATACCCTTCTTTAGGGTGAAATAGTTCAAAAGAATCATCGTTTTAAGGTAGTTTTCACGTAGAATAATTGTAGCAACTGCTTATTTTTTTTCAAATATTTTGAAAAATGTCTATTGTCTTCACTAATTTAAGTAGAGAATATAATTGAATAAACCTCTAAGGTTGAGTGATATATATATATATATGGGATGTAGCTATTAAAATAAATTCCCAAAGCAATAGTATTTTATATATAAAAAAAAAATCCTAATTTTTTTTTGTTGATTACAAAAGGAAAAAAATCTTTGAAATTAAGAGAATTTTTTTTAATTAAACAAACAAAAATAAGATTTTTATTTTATTTTATGAAAATCAGATCTCCCCAATATATTTATTCTATATCCAAGAATAGACAAAAAAAAAAACTCTCAAGGTCAAAAATAATCATAGCGAGATCAGTTGTTATCTTGTCCTTCTCTTGGTCTTTCTCTTTCCTCCAGTTACCCTAATCTTATGCCTCCACCACCCAAAAAAATCAATTTTAAGACATTTAGAGATATATTGATAAAAATAAAAGACTTACACCTTCAAAAATAAATTTTTGGAATTTAATTAATTTCTCCCCCAGCTCTATGTCACTCCAGACCAATTGACAAAGAAACTTTCCCCCCTTTTCTAGAAAAAAATCAAGTCCAAAACTCAAAGTTAAAATTTATTAAATAATTAAAATCACCATAAATTGTGTGCCTCACGGGACATCCAATAAAATTGCAACAATGCAAATATTGACATGAAATTATCAATCTCTTTTTAAAATCATAGATATCTTTATGGAGAAAACTAATTGAGTATGTGACAATATTATAACAAAAACTAAAAATAGTAAATCTAATTTGATTCTTTATAACAACACAAAACTCATTTATCAATTAGTAAAAAATCATATATGAGCATAGAAATAGTGTAATGACAACAAGGAAAATTGAAATCTAAGATTCACAAGATGTATGAATGAAATTTAAAAGAATCGATGTTAAAATAAAAAATGAGATAACTTATCAGTTCAATCTCATATAAATTGAAATCATACAGAGTTTAGTTATATCAAAGAATCCAAGATTGCAAGTTCTAAACATAATTTTTAGAAATGTTACAATAGTAATCATAAGACTTCAGCAAATCAGAGATATTTGTAAAGAACTCTTGGTCCGAATCAACCAACAAGACATCAATTGCCTCTATCATTTGAGTTGCCATTAAAAAAAATCCTTCAATTGTATGGAAATTTTTCTTTTCAGATATAACAAGGAGGAGGTACAGGAAAATAGTTTTCTTACATAAAAGACTAAATTTATAGAGAAACACTCACTCTTTTGGTAGGTTCTTTATATAGTATCTATATTGTCTAGTGGACTTGTTTATGATACAAATAATATTTATTTTACCTATTTAAATATTTTTCTTTCTATAATAAAATCATACTCTACTTGTTTAGTATAGAGGGCAATGCTTTACTGGGAAAAAAAATTCAGTGTTTTTTGCTTAAATGTATTTTTCGAAGAAACATTTAAGTTAGAAGGAAAACTCACTTCTATCACTTATGGCATCTGAGTGAGTATTTCTTTTAATTTAAAAAGTATAATAGTTACGTTATTACCTTATATTTATCATTTCAACCAATACTTATATATCATTTTCAAACATTACCATTCAAAAGCGTCATATAAGAGCTTCTTTAATTGATGGTTTTGGTGGAGGCCCCAACACTCTATTCAATGGTACCTAGTTGCCTTTATTCACAACACTTGCGGTCGCCAAAGTTCGCACTATATCTTTCACCTTAGCATCTCTGAAAATGTTATGTCATGTTAGGGCTCTCGCTAGTGGGTCTCTAGAAGAGATGTTGTAACCACCTAGCCAACTACTTATACTATCCATTTTGGGCTTAGGCCCACACATCTTTGAAATACATCACTAGTTGGTAAGGCCTACTTACTTATATACCCAACATCTCTCATATATTTTATCGATGTGGGACTTCTTATCTTAAATTGGGGAGTCACATATAGCCCCTCTATGGACTCAGTGTCCTCACTGAGGTTTGCCCCACCGAATAGGATTTGCCTAGACTCTGTACTGAGGTTTGCCCTACCTTATCGGGATTTGCCCAATTTCAGTTTAACTCTAACCCACATCGACAAGGCTAACAAAATATTTACTTTGATACCATGTACAAATGTCACAACTTGCATCATTTTATGATGCAGATATAAGTGTTCATGATTATCAACTGGTGCTTCATTATGATCACTCTACACTCCAGTTAGCTTTGGTGGTTGTGATCCAGAGGACTTCATAATTACTTTCCAATTAGTAGTTTTGAGGTGTCGTGGTTCTTGTCCCAACATCCTTCCTTAATAGTAGAGGCGTCATAGATAGACGGTTTTGGAGAGTCTTTCAGTTTCAGATATTTATTTAAAACTTATGTTTCATACTCAGTATATGCAGTTCAGTTTTGAGATTCAGTAAACTGATTTTAAACGTTTCTTTCAATTTGATGTTTATGTATTCTTGAGTTAGTCTTCCGCTTGTAGTCAGCCAGGATAAGGGTTCTCTTGAGGGCCAACAATGGTTGTCGAGTGCCGGCCATATCCAGGGTATAGGTTCGAATCATGACAAACTTGGTATCACAGCGCAGAGTTCAAGTGTCCTAAGGTGTCTATAAAGGTATGTTTATAGGATCTTATTTATGGTTGTAAGGGCCCCACTCCTATAAATAAGGGACTACAAACATTTAAGAAAAGTTTTCCTTCATTCATACTCTATATCATGCAATAGAACTGTGTCATAAGGAACTTATTCAAACTTGTGCATTCTCAAATCCATTTGACTACCCCTCATACTAAAGGTAGTTTAAAAGAAAGTGAGTTCATTGTCAATGAGTTACTCTCAGCAAAAGTTTTGAGAAATTCATGAGACTACAGAGGGGCTTAAGATAAGCCATGAGTGAGCTTAAGTGTTGAGATTCAAAAGAATGCACTCTTATTCATATGAATCGTGCATTCGTGCTAAAAGAGAGATGTACTCCCATATCTCTAAACTCTCTTTCAGTTGAGACCTTTAAGAGGATAGTATGTTTTAGAATGCTTGAGTAGTATTTTTAACCCGAAAAGATAGTATGAGTTACGAGGTTATAAGAAGTAGTAGTAAGAGTTCCTAGAGTTAGAAGAATGCATGCAGAGGATTCACAATCTAAGAAAGGAACATAGTGATGAGGTTAATTATATCATTACAAACATGCACCTAGTGAGTTATTAATAAGTAGTTTTACCTTATGGGTAGACTAAGAAGTGATGAGATTATGTAGATTTTATGATAGGAGGTAGAGAAAGAGTTACTAGTTAGGATTAGTTAGAGTATACTTTAACTAGAAAGGAGGTTATGATGATGTGTCATTGTGTTAGTAATAGAAGAGCAGGATTATTCATGAGGTGATAGCTCTAAGCTAGGCTTATGATCTTTAAGAGAAAGCCCATAATATTCAAAGTGTTATAGAACTAATTAGGCAATGATGTATAGTGAATGAGTAAATAGTACTTAAGTCGTGAAATTGAATGTGATGATAATTCGTAAGTATGTAGACAAAGAGATAAAGATTTACCACTTGTCATGAGATTTTAGTGGTTGAGTATTTCTTAATTTGTATCAAGTAGTTGTAATTTATTATAGTAAGCAAGCAATCATATTGATAACTGGATGAGAGGGAGTTACTCGGATGGTAAGCACCCCTCACTTCCAACCCGAAGGTTGCGAGTTGGAGTCACCAAGGGAGTAAAAGCTGTGGGAGCTCCCAGGGAGGGTAAAAAATTAAAAAAAATATTGATATATGGGTGGGACTGGCACTTAAGAACCATTGCTGGCCCCAAGCAAACCCGTATCCTGGTTTATTACTCAGTAGGAGACTTAACTTAACAAAGATAAATTCATGAAATAAACTTGAATGCTATAAAAGAAACATTCAACTGAAAAATAAGGTAACTCAAGTCTCAACATAAATGGAATGAAAATGAAAAGACTAATAAACTATAACTATATATCTATTAAGTCTCTAATACTATGAGGGATGTCGGACAAGACCCTCGATTATCCTAACAACTGAAATGACAAAGAAATATAAAAGGATCCTCTGAAAAGCAAGGATGCTCACCAAATGACTCTTAAATGCTCAAATGGATCAATGAAGCGCTGAATGTTGATCTTGGTTACATGTATCACCATCATAAAATGATACAGGATAAATGGTGTCAGTACATTGAATTACGAGCATGTGAGGGGAAATCTTAAAAATACGCAAGCTTGAACTTGAATCTGAAAGAAACACTTACCTCATGGATACTCAACTCAATGCAGAACTAAAACAACAATAAAGATGCAGTTTATATAAAACATTTAAAATAGTAGATAACATCTCGAAGTATTAAAAAAATACAATAATATCTTAGTTTTATATAAAAATACAAAAATAAACAATGTTTGAGAGATTATCTAACCGACAACCATCACTATGAGCTATGTGATGATACAACGTCTCGCTTACTGCCACGACCCAAGAGTACGCCCTAGATGTGACAAGGTGTGCTCAACCCCGAAAGGTCTCATACAAGCCCCTTAGTATATCATGACATAAGATAAAATAAATGATGTATAATTTAAAACTTTTATCCATACAATCAAAGTCTTTTATAAAAGCAAGCGGAAGTCTAACTTGTCTCAAATAGCCATCTAATACAATCTTTGAATAAAAAATGAGGTCATAGCCCTTTCAACATAATCCAAAAGTAAAATGACTAGAAAGAAACTACTAATGACTCAAACGTCCTTGAATCTTGAGGACTCACCACAAGCTACGAGAATAGTCGATTCAAGCTTGAACCAATAGAACATCACCTCAAGAACCAGAACCTACACTTTGTGAAAAATGTAGAAAATATGGGTTAGTACAAGAATGCACTAAGTATGATATCCATGCATAAAAAGCCTTTAAAACGTGCTAAAACGGACATTTAAGTTTAAAACCATGATATATGCCAAGTTTGAGAATCATCATAAACATTAGCTTAAAACCATAAGACATAAGCATATTCAACATATAGATCATCATAGCATAATAAAACCATCTCATAAGTAACTGTAAGTTATACTTGTGCAAATTATGGATAAAGATGTCATAATCCCATCTACACTAAGTACCACTTTTAGGTCACCATAATCATACTTACCTTTCTTTGATCTCATCTTTAATTAATACTCATAGATAAGGAAACTTTCACATTTACTAAGTCATATCAATGAAAACAACATATAGTAACAATCCAAGTTAAGCATTCATTATTACATTTAGCCTTCATATCTACATACTTAGTAGCATCATCATAATCATGTTCATTTCATAAATCATTGTAGCATTATGGAACACACCATAACTACTCTCAAAGCCTACTCGTGAAATCCATGAATGAAGTCCCATACCCCCACCCATACTTTATAGAGCTTCTTGAGTAACCATAGTACATAACTCATATTCTTCTACATAGTGGGAATAACACTTAACCAACATAGACCATGTGAGCAAATCATGGAATCCGGTGTCATGTCCCATACCAAAACTAGTTGGTCTACTCTCTAAGGTATAACTGGTAACATTTTAGCTTAGGTGGGTCCACTAGCTAATAACCTATCTGGGCACATAGTTATAGGATAAGGTTGTTGTTACTAGGAACCAGTCTATACATAGGGAGAGCTTTCACCTCACAATATCAACTCAGTGCTAAGCATTAAATTCCCATGGAGTAGTTAATTATCCTTTAACATTGAATCCTCATGAAAAGGGTACCATTAGTCTACCGATTCAAGGCTCATCATTATAATAGTTCATTGACTCTTCATGAAAGGGATACCATTGGTCTACAGATTGAAGACAAAGCCTTAAAATACATCATTAGTCACTCATGAAAGGGATGCCATTGGCCTACCGTTTCAAGGTTCATTAAATCAGGATAGTTCTTTAATTACTCATGAAAAGGATCCCCTTAGCCTACCGATTTAAGGTATATCAATCAAGATAAGTTTTAATCACACATGAAAGGGATGCCCTTAGTCTACCGATTCATTTAGGTGAGAAACTCCTTTCACAATATGCCATCATCATTCATAAGTGTATAATTGAGAATAGTCTTTCAATCAATACATCATCATTATCATAATCATAGAAAATTCATTCTCAAGGTATTCATAAAGCATGTTCATAAACATCAAGATCATACATAATTCTAATAATTTTCCCTTCAAGGACCATAGATCGCATTCAATCAACACAGCTAGAATTACTACATTAGGAAGGGATAATAACATGATTCAAGTAATCAATTCATAACATTCATAAATTCTATAACATTCAACTTGAATCAATCAATACCTACACTTTAAGATCCAATTTGGGAAAATAGGGTAATTCATGGATTCTTGAGGAAATCAACTTAAAATCATATAAACTCATCAATATATCCATAAAGAAACATAATTTAATCATTTAGAATGAATTTTAAGGGAATCCATGAGATTGAAGTCAAACCCTAACTTTTGGGTTTTCTAGTTTTGAAATTGGGGGTTTTGGAAGGGCTCTATGGGTGAAACCTACCCATAGACGAATAGCTACCATACCTTATTGAATATTTACCACGAAATTTTATGAGAAAATTTTGATTCCTCAACCCTAGTTTCACCTTTTTCTTCTTCTTCCTTGGAACTTTCTAAAGATAGAAATTTTGGAGAAGATGAATTCTTTTGGGTTTGATTTTTTTGGGTTTTGGGAATTAATGGATTAAATGGGCTGGTTAATGACTTAAAAGGGCTTATATAGGTGTATTAAAACAATATAAATCGACCCCATTTAATCACTACCTAATTAGGAATTTACCAAAAAAACCTAACTAGGCAGGCCCTCCCAGGCACCACGACTAGGCACCACGATCCGTCAAGGGCACCACGGCTCATGGTGGTGCCCGTGGTCCCTTGAATAGTAGCCTCCCCAACTTGCCAAGCCTCCCATGAAGTTAAGGCAACCCCAAGAGCCTTCCCACAGTTTGTGGTCTTTACCACGAGCCGCGAAGTGGCTCGTAAAGCGAAGCCTTCCATGGGCAATTTCATGAGCCTACTGACTCACTTACTACGGGTGGCACCATGACTCGTGGTGGCCACCATGGGTTGTGAATACCCTCGTGGTCATGGTGGGTAGTGGCTAGGAATGTTTTGACAGCCTTGGACCCTTGCCATGTCCCTTACCCAATTCCTTTGGCCCTTGCCCTTAACTTTTAACGTTAACCCTCACGTTTAGGCTCCAGTTTAACCTACTAATTTCTGAGGTGTTACAATATCTCCCCCTTGGGAACATTCATCCTCGAATGAAATATTTAGACACCGTACGGAAGTAAAGACTCAAAATTAGCATCCCGTCATGCATGCATCATCAAAATGGTACACAATTCATAGGAGGATACATTAACTCCATCTCTAACATAATTAATGCAACACAAGGAAGTAGGAACTACATCTAACAACCCATTATGCATGATAACTCAACATTTCAACATATTCATAGGAGGAACTACCTTCTCCAACTAAAAGCATGATCAACTTACTATCATGAAACCAATTATGCAATTACTCTCAAAGAACAATAATGCATGTTTGACAATTCATCTCACGAAGCATATAGGCAACTCATACTAAATGCACAACAACATTAGGGACATAAATCATGAAAACTCATTTTCTTAGAATCATGAACTTCTCAAGAACATGCATAACATAAGGATATCATGGAATTTCTAAAACACACATGACTCCAAAGCATTAAACAAGTCACAAGGAACTCTTTGCCTCAAGCTAGAATAGGAATAGAAGAAAGAGATGAGGATATCAGAACTCTCAACAATCTTGCTATCTAAGCATACCATCTCCCCCTTGGGGGTAAGCCCCTACTAAGGCTAACATCAAAATCTAACAAATAGTATAGGGATCTTAAAAAAACATTTACATCTATAGGGAACTATCAACATATCAGGGCCTTCATCCCGAGAGACTCCTTTGTCCTCTCTAGATCGAAGTGCATAGAAGCGACCATAATTTGGAGGAATGGGGTTCGGACCATTAAGAGAAGCTTGCTTGGCCTCTCTTCCTTTTTCCATGTGTAGGGCAATGTTTCACTTGATGATCACTCTTTCCACAACTATAGCAACTGTGTGTACCGGCTAGGCACTTCCCATGGTGCTTCTTCCCACATTTGGTGCAAGTAGGCTTAGGCAATGGAGACCCACTACCTTTATCTTGGTTAAACCTAGGGGTATTGGAAGGATCTTGAACGGAATACCTTTTTTTAAACTTAGGTCTACCTTGCCCATCGGACTTATCATTAGAGAAATTCCCATCACCGGTTCTAGCTCTTTTCACCTCTCTAATCTTTTTCTTGAATTTTGACTCCTCAATTTGTTGGGAATACACCATGAGCCTAGAGATATTCATGTTATCGTAGATCATTGCCATATGCCATTCTTGTCCAAATAAATCGGACACACCAGTCAAAACCTACTCATCTCATCCCTCAGATCTGCCACCATATAAGGAGCATACCTGGATAGTTGAGTAAATTTCAAGGCATACTCTTGAACAATCATGCTACCTTGCCTAAGGTTAATGAATTCTTCCACCTTATCTTTACTCAACTCTTGGGGAAAAAACCTATCAATATGCTTTCTTTCCTAAACACCTCCCAATCTATGGGACCTGCTCCTACCGTCCTATTTTCTTCCATTGACCATACCAAACTTTATCAAGATCCTTCAATTTGTAAGTGGCTAGTTCCTCTTTATATACTGAAGTCACCCCATTGTATCAAGTATTTTATAGACCTCATGCATCACTTTGGAACTAAGAAACTCGGGAGGGTTCATTATAACAAAATCACTCAATCTAGAAGACGTGGAATTCACATTAGGGTTCACATGTGTCTCAACATCTCTATTGGCTTGGGCCGTCATAGCTTGGGCTAACATTAGAAGAGCTGACCTAATTTCCACATCCGACATAGTTGGAGGATTAATAGGAGCTTGATTAGCTTGAGGAGCTTCTTCATTGACATTGTCAACCTCCATTCTCCTTCCATTAGCCCTTCGTGTATTCATTTCTTGAACACACAAAAGATGGATTAGGAAAGGGACTTCATAGAGTTAAACTATATGGCACGATTTAAGAGTAATGAAAGAAGTTATCTTCCTAACATCTTATAGCCTTTCTTTCATAAATGTGGCGTGCTTTGTAGTATGAACAAGACTCTACTAGGCGTGGCTTATGAGACATCTTCCTAGAATCATTCTACGCCTTGTGATCTGATTACCAAGTTTGTCACGACCCAGGAGTACCCCCTAGATGTGACAAGGCGTACTCAACCCCGAAAGGTGTCATACAAGCCACTTCTCATATCATGACATAGGATAAAAGAAATGATGTGGAATTTAAAAAATTTATCCATACAATCGAAGTTTTTTATAAAGGCAAGCGAAAGAGTAACTTGTCTCAAATAGCCATCTAATGCAATCTTTGAACAAAAAATAATGTCATAGCCCTTTCAACATAATCTGAAAATAAAATCACTAGAAAGAAACTACTAATGACTCATAAGTCCACGAATCTTAAGGACTCACCATAAGTTAGGAGAATAGTCGATTCAAGCTTGAACCAATAGAAGATCACCTTAAGAACCGGAACCTACACTTTGTGAAAAATATAGAAAATATGGGTTATTACAAGAATGCACAAAGTATAATAGCCACGCATAAAAAACCTTTAAAACATGCTAAAAAGGACATTTTAGTTGAAAACCATGTTATATACCAAGTTTGAGAATCATCATGAACAATAGCATAAAAGCATAAGACATAAGCATATTGAACATGTAAATCATCATAGCATAATAAAACCATCTCATAAGTAACCCTAAGTTATACTTGTGCAATGTATAGATAAAGATTCCATAATCCCATCTATACTAAGTACCACTTTTAGGTCAGCATAATCATACTTACCATTCTTTGATCTCATAATTAGTTAATACTCATAGATAAGGAAACCTTCACATTTACTAAATCATATCAAGGGAAGCAACATAAAGCAACAATCTAAGTTAAGCATTCATTATTACACTTAGCATTCATATCAACATAATTAGTAGCATCATCATAAGCATGTTCGTTTCATAAATCATTCTAGCATTAAGGAACACACAATAGCTACTCTCAAAGCCTACTCGTGCAATGCATGGATGAAGTCCCATACCCCCAACCCACACTTTATAGAGCTTCTTGAGTAACCATAGTACATAAATCATATTCTTGTTCATAGTGGGAATAACACTTAACTGAAATAGACCATGTGAGCAAATCATGGAATCAGGTGTCATGTCCCACACCAAAAAGAGTTGGTCTACTTGCCTAAGGTAGAACCAAAATCATTTTAGCTTAGGTGGATCCACTAGCTAATAACCTATGTGGGCACATAGTTATAGGATAAGGAGGTTGTTACTAGAAACCTGAACATACATAGGGAGAGATTCCACCTCACAATATCCACTCAGTGCTAAGCATTAAATTCCCATGGAGTAGTTAATTCTCTTTTAACACCATTACACATAAAAGGGATGCCATTGGCCTACTGGTTCAAGGTACATCATTAGAATAGCTCATTGAATCCTCATAAAAGGGGTACCATTGGACTACCGATTCAAAGTTCATCATTATAATAGTTCATTGATTCCTCATGAAAGGGATATCCCATTGGCCTACCGATTCAAGATTCATTAAGTCCAGATAGTTATTTAATTACTCATGAAAAGGATCCCTTTAGCCTACCGATTCAAGGTATATCAATCAAGATAACTTTTAATCACACACGAATAGGATGCCCTTAGCCTACCCTTTCATTTAGGTGAGGAAAGTCTTTCACAACATGCCATCATCATTCATAAGTGTATAATTGAGAATAGTCTTTCAATCAACACATCATCATTATCATAATCATAGAAACTTCATTCTCAATGTATTCACAAAGCATATGCATAAACATCAAGATCATAAATATTTCTAATAATTTGCCCTTGAAGGACCATAGATCACATTCAATAAACGCACCTAGAATTTCTACATTAGGCATGGATAGTAACATGATTTAAGTATTAAATTCATAACATTCATAAATTCTATAACATTCAACTTGTATCAATCAATTCCCACACTTTAAGATCCAATTTGGGAAAATAGGGTAATTCATGGATTCTTGAGAAAATCAACTTAAAATCATCAATATATCCCTAAAAAAACATAATTCAATCATTTAAAACTAATTTGAAAGGAATCCATGATATTGAAGTTAAACCCGAACATTTGGGTTTTCTAGTTTTGAAATTAGGGTTTTGGAAGGATTCTATGGGTGAAACATACCCATAAATGAAGAGCTACCATACCTTATTGAAGATTTATCATGAAATTTGAGGAGAAAATCTTGATTCCTCAACCCTATCTTCACCTTCTTATTATTCCTCCTTGGAACCTTTTAGAAAGAGAAATTTTGGATAAGATGAACTCTTTTGGGTTTGAATTTTTTAGGTTTTGGGAATTAATGTAGTAAATGGGTTGGTTAATGACATAAAAGGTCTTATATAGGTGTATTAAAATAATATAAATCTACCCTATTTAATAATTACCTAATTAGGAATTTACCAAAAAATCCCCTAACTAGGCAATCCCTCCCAGGCACCATGGCTCGTTGTTGTGCTCGTGGTCCCTTGACCAGTAGCCTCCCCAACTTCACAAGCCTCCCATGAGGTGAAGGCAACCCCATGAGCCTTCCCACGGTTTGTGGTCTTTACCATAAGTCTTGAATTGGCTTGTGAATGGGAGCCTCCCTTGGGCAGTTTCATGAGCCTACTGCCTCACCAACCACGGGTGGCACCATGACTCATTGTGGACACCACAGGTCTTGAAGACCCTCGTGCTCATGGTGGATAGTGTCTAGGTATGTTTTTGCAGCCTTGGCCCCCTTGCCATGGCACTCACCCAATTTCTTTGGCCCTTGCCCTTCACTCTTAACGTTAACCCTCACATTTAGGCTCTTGTCTAATATACTAATTTCCGAGTTGTTACACCCACGATGCCAGAACTATCCTATAACTTGTCAAGATATAGGATACCTCAACTAGGTGGATCCACTAAGCTATGCTTAAAATCAATAAGGAATCATCTAAAAAGTATGACCCTTTCAACCCACGTTGGCTACTTGGTTTATGAAGACTTTGAGTTGTATAAACTCGCCCCCATATCGATGCTTAATACTACTACCAAAAATATACTTAGCTCATATGTTTAAAACTATGACATTCTCGGGGTTTGAAATTATTAATCAAAAATCTATCTCTTCCAAGAAATGGTACTCAGAAATACTCATGAAAACTCATTTGGAAATTGGTGTGTCATCTCATCTTAAATGTGAAAACATTTACTCTTTGGGAATATTTAGTCCCCATATAACATTTTAAATAAAATGAACTTCACTCTTACTCTTACTCAACTCAATTCTCAAGTCTTAAAACAAGTTTAAAACAATTGTAAAAGACTTTTTGAAGAGACTCCAAAAACTCTCAAGACTTGACTCTTAGATCTACCTTGAATTTAAATTTATGGATTCAAGGTTATGATTCATGTTTATGGATGATTTCTAGATGTTTAAAAGTCACTTAGAGTAGTTAGAATCAATAAGGAGTGTTAGTACACTTTAGAAGGACTAAGACGAGCTAAATGACGTAAAAAGGTAGAGAAAGACGACCCGGGTGCATTGCCGGAGTAGGGCACCAGCACTGATGTTCAGAGACCACATTTTGGCACACTGCTGGCATGCCGCCCCTACCCCTCTGGCGCATTTGGGGCGCACTGTACCAACCTCTCCCCAGGTCAACTCGATGCATTTTTCAACTCGTTTTATGATCTTAACTCGACTAGATTTGATTCTTTTTCTCAATTTCTCTTTAGATTCAAATAACCAATATATGTATACAAGAATATACCCATAAACGACTCTAAAATCGACACAATTTCCTTAAGAACTCATCAATCCCATTCTAACTCAAGAACGAAAGCCAATTTCAAGAACATAATTCGAGAACATCAAACCTTCAACTTTCTAGAATGAAATCAACATGATTGGTGTGTGGGTGAATGAACTCAATGCTATGTGAACTCACATACCTCTTTAGGGAACAAGCCTTGGCGAAATAACCTTCGATTCCACAAGAAATCTCCAAGAACACCTTGATTTTTCTCTTCTTCCCCTCTTCTTCAACTATTCTCAAACCCTAAGCATTAATATAGATTGTGTAAACTGAACCAAATAAGTTTAGACCCATGATTAATTACTAAACACGAAATAACTTAATTCGATAAAGAAAAGACCAAAATACCTCTCTTAAATTCGGGTAACTTTCCTTAATTGGACAGTCCAACTTCAAATGGGTACATCACCCTCATATAAGCTCGAAATTAACAAACTCAGTGGCGTTGGAAAGAGGATTCCAGGACCTTTGATTTGATAACTTATATCCCACCTAACTCATCCTGTACTAAAAGTTATGGTCGTTTGAAGTTGACCCAACACTTATACTTAGCATAACTTGCAAAATTTTCCAAAAATTATTCTTTCTAATTCTAGATCTTTGTAAGGCGGGATGTTACAATATATTCCCCTTGGGATCATTCATCCTCAAATGAGATTACTCTAAGTAGGCTAAGGATGTAACATTTAACATTTAGCTCAAACACCCAACAAGCAATATATAACACAACATGTCAACATAAAATAAATGGCAAGAAAGGATTAGTACCTTAATTTGGAATCTCTCTGGACTTAAAGAGATATAGGTATCTCTTCTTCATGTCCTCCTCAGCTTCCCAAGTCGCTTCCTCAATAAATTGATTTCTCCACAGAACCTTAACTAATGCTACTTCCTTGGTCCTCAACTTGCGAATCTAGCGATCTATAATCTGAACAGGAATCTCCTCACAAGATAAGCTATCATTAATACCAATATCTTTGGTAGGTATGATAAGTGAAGGGTCGCATATACACTTCTTTAACATTGAAATGTGGAATACCGGATAGACTGCAACTAACTTTTGCGGTAACTCCAACTCGTAAGCCATGTTACTGATCCTCTTGGATATTCTGTAAGGGCCAATATACCGAGGACTAAGCTTTTCCTTCTTGTCAAATATCATAACAAGCTCCATTGGTGAAACCTTCAAATAAACCCAATCATCTACTTCAAACTCTAAGTCTCTTCTCATAACATTTGTATAGGATTTGTGGCGACTCTGTGTTGTTTTCAATCTCTCTTGAATAACCTTCACTTTCTCCATAGCTTGATGAACTAAGTCTGGTCCTATCAACGCACTTTCACCAACCTCAAACCATCCAATAGGAGATCTGCATCTTCTCCCATAAAGAGCCTCATACAAAGCCATTTGGATACTAGAATGGTAATTATTGTTATAAGCAAAATCAATAAGAGGTAGGTGATCATCCCAATTACCCTTGAAATCAATCACACAAGACCATAACATATCTTCTAAAGTGTGAATGGTGCGCTCTACTTAACCATTAGTTTGAAGATTAAAAGCAGTACTCAAATTCAGTTTCGAACCCAAACCTTACTGGAAAGACTTCTAAAGTTGTGACCTAAATTGTGCACCTCTATTTGAAATAATCGATACTGGAACTCCATGAAGTCTAACTACCTCTTGAAACTATAACTTGGCATAATTCTCTGCTGAATGGGTAGTCTTTACCAGCAAAACGTGGGCTGATTTAGTCATTCGATCTACAATCATCCAAATGGAATAATGCTGCTTGCTAGGCTATGGCAAACCAGTAATAAATTACTTATTGATCATCTCCCACTTCCATTCTGGAATCTATATATTTTGAGCCATACCATGAGGCCTCTGGTGCTCTACCTTAACTTGTTGGCAATTCGGGCACTTAGCAACGAACTCTGCAATACCCTTCTTCATACTACTCCACCAATAAACTTCTCTCAAGTCACGATACATCTTTGTGGAACCCGGATGGATTAAATATCTTGAGATATAAGCTTCCTTCATGATCCTCTCTTAAATTTCATCCACCCTTGGCACACACAATCTACCTTGATACCTCAATACACCATCTCGCCCTTGTTTAAAAACCATTACTTTTTGCTTATGAACATTTTCCTTTAACTCAAGCAAAATAGGATCTTGGTCTTGTTTCTCTTTCACTTCAGACACTAATAATGATTCAACCTCATTCGTCACCACTACTTCTCCTTTGTTGGAATCCATTAGTGGAACTCCTAATCGTGCAAGTCTATGCACATCTTTAGCTAACTCTTTCTTGTCTTCCTCAACATGGGTGGTACTACCCATAGACAATATTCTCAAAGTATCAACAACAACATTAGCCTTACCTGGGTGATAGAGAATGCTCATGTCATAATCCTTGAGTAATTCTAACCACCTCTTCTATGTGAGATTAAGTTCTTTCTGACTAAACACAAACTGAAGGCTCTTATGATCCATGAACACATCTAAATAGACATCATAAAGATAGTGACGCCATATTTTCGAATAGAATATTATAGCAACCAATTCTAGATCATGGGTTAGTAATTCTTCTCGTGAATCTTAAGTTGTCTGGAGGCATAAGCTATAACCTTGCTATTCTCCAATAATAGACAACCCAAACTGATTCTGGACGCATCATAATATACCACAAAACCTTGCATACCCTCTGGTAAGGTCAATATTGGGGCAGTAGTCAACCGTTTATTCAATTCATGAAAGTTTTTCTTATAAGCTTCAGACCATTGAAACTTAACTAGTTTCAGAGCCAACTTTGTCAAGGAAAATGAAATATATGAGAATCCCTCGACAAACCTTCTATAATAGCCAGAAAACCCTAAGAAACTCCTAATGTCAGATCGAGATGTGGTTCTAGGCCAGTTCTGCACTGCCTCTATCTTTTGAGTATCAACTCGAATTCTATTAATAGAAACAATATGGCCTAAAAATGCCACAGACTCAAGACAAAATTCACACTTAGAAAACTTAGCATATAGCTCCTTATCCTTGAGAGTTGGAAGGACTATTCTGAGATGACTAGCATGATCTTCCTCATTCCTCGAATAGATGAGAATGTTATCAATGATTATGATAACAAATATATCTAGATAAGGGTTGAATACTATGTTCATAAGGTCCATGAATGTTGCAACAGCATTGGTCAAACCAAAGGACATAACTAGGAACTCATAATGACCATAGCAGTACCAGAATGTTGTCTTAGGGGTGTCACTTTCTCTTATTCTCAACTGATGGTAGCCTCATCTGAGGTCTATCTTAGAAAAACAAATAAAACCAGAGCACCCCAAGGTAAGACACTTGGTCGAATAAAACCTTTCTCAAGGGGATCTTTCAACTACTCTGTTAACTCTTTCAACTCTGTTGGAGCCATTCTAAGTGGCGGAATAGAGATAGGACAATTATCAAGAAGAATATCTATACCAAAGTCTATTTCTCTCTTACGAGGGACTTCGAGAAAATCGTCTGGAAAGACCTCTAGAAACTCACTAAAAAGTGGAACTGACTGAAGATATGGTGTCTCAATAGTAGAGTCGTTAACTCGGACTAAGTAACAGACACAACCCTTGGAAACTAACTTTCTCGACTCAAGGTATGAAATTAAATGGCCCTTAGGCACTGTTAAAGTACTCCTCGACTCAATAACTGGCTCATTAGGAAACTGGAACTTAGCAACTCGAGTTATACAATCGACTAAGGCATAACAGTCATGAAGCCAGTCCATAACTTGAATGACATCAAAATCTATCATATCTAACTCAACTAAGTCAGCCATGGTCTCCTTGTGATAGACAGAAATGGTACAATCGCGATAAACTCTCTCAGCTAGAATACACTCACCAACATGTGTATAAACACTAAAGGGCTTAAGAAGTTGCTCAGGAAGGATATTAAAATTCATAGCAACATAAGGAGTCACAAATGATAGACTCGCTCCTGAATCTAGCAAAGCATAAACATCAAAAGTTAAGACTTTGATCATACCATTGACAACATTTGGAGAATTATTTTGTTCTTGCCACCTAGTGATAGCATATAGATGATTTATCCCTCCGCCAGTCCCTAAAGTAGCTCCTCTAGGTGCACCTTTGTCTGGTGGAGCAACTGAAGAAGATTGGGCTCTAGTTCCCCTATTCCGACCGCTCTACCTATTCTTAGGGAACTCTTTCATGAAGTAACCCTTTTGACCACACTTGAAGAAACTAGTGGAGACATAAAGACACATTCCTCGATTGTTCCTACCATATTTAGCATATGTAGGATCCCAATTACCTTCTTGTGCCACACTACCTTGAGACTGTGCAGGTCTAGCTCTTAAATTCTGTGAATTTTGATTATTGAACTCACATTTGTTCCTTGGTGCGGGTGCACTAGCAGATGATGGAGCACGTCCCTTTTGCTTATATTGGAAAGATGACCGGTTTGCAATCTCTTCTGATGTCTGGACTCATTCCCTGATGTCTTAGCCTTCTTGTTTTTAAACTCTTCTCTATCCCTCAACTTATCATCCTCAATCTGTTGCACATGGATCATCAGTCTTACTATGTCTATATCTCCTATCAGCATAGCTTTCTTGCCCTATTTGCTTGATAGACGAGACAACCCAGCAATGACCAAACTCATCCTGCTCCTCATGTCAGCAACCATCTCTAGGGCATAACGGGAAAGTTGGGTGAACTTAAAGTTGTACTCGTGTATGCTCATAGATTCCTTCTTAAGAGTAAGGATATCTCATATCTTTGCTTCTCTCAGTTCCCGAGGAAAGAATCTCCCCAAGAAAGCCTCTTCGAACCTAGCCCAACTAACAAGTGGTGCACCTTCAGCTCTATTCTTCTTCTATTGATCAAACCAGATTCTAGTGACACCCTTCAATTGGTATGCAACTAGTTCTACTCACTTAGCATCAACAACATGCATAATCTCAAAAACCTTATGAAGCTCTTCAAGAATGTTTTTTGGATCCTTAGTGACACTTGAACCAATGAAGCTTTGCGGATGCATCCTTAAGAACTCACAGATTCTAGATGTATCAGCCACATCCTATCGAACCCCTCTTTATTGCCCAACTTGGTTGGTCACAACTTGACTTAACAGTCAGTTATCTTCCCAAAATTTATTATCAGTGACCTCTCCTTGGGGTTGCACTTCTGGTGCATTGGGTACCCATTGATCGTCAACGTTTCTCCTAAAAGGACAACCTCGAATAGCTCTTCGTGGAGGTGTGATATGAAATATACGTGTAAGCACGAGTTAGAAGAAACTTTTATAGAGATAAAATGTATCGCATAAAATAAGTATGAAAGACGTGAGATAGTTCCTAAATGTTGCAGACTCCTAATTATAGATGTGATGCGCTTCACACCGAGAACTAGGAATCTACAGACACAGCTTCATAGACTCCCTAGGACTCTTGGACTCTGTGCTCTGATACCAAGTTTGTCACGCCCCAAGCCTACACCCTGGGCGAGACTGGCACTCAAGAACCATTGTTGGACCCAAGCGAATCCTTGGTCTGGCTTACCACTAAGCGGAAGACTTTACTCAACAAAGATAAATTCATGAAATAAACTAGAATGTTGTAAAAGAAACTTTCAACTAGCCAATAAGGCAACTCAAGTCTCAACATAAATAGAATCAAAATGAAAACACTAATGAACTATAACTATCTATCTACAAAGCCTCTAATACTATAAGGAAATATCGGGACAAGACCCCGGATCATCCTAACAGCTATAATGACAATGAAATACAAAAGGGATCCTCTGGAAAGCAAGAAGGCTCACCAAATGACTCTGAAATGCTCAACTAGATCAACGAAGCATCGGATGTTGATCCTGGCTGCCTGTATCTGCATCATTAAACAATGCACTCCAAATGATGTCAGTACATTGAATGTACGAGTATGTGAGGGGAAATCTAAACAATATGCAAACTTGAAGTGGAATCTAAAAGAAACACTTACCTCAGCTTTACTCAACTCTTGGATACTCAACTCAATGCAGAAATAAAACAACAATAAAGATGTAGTTTAAATAAAGCATTTAAAATAGTAGATCACATCTTGAAGTATTGTAAAATACAATAATATCTCAGTTGTATATAAATATACAAAAATAAACTCTATTTGGGAGATTCTCTAACCGACAACCATCACTATGAGCTATGTGATGATATATTATCTCGCCCACACTTCTAGAAATTTCCTATAACTTGTCGGGATATAAAACACCTCAACTAAGTGGATCCACTAAGCTATGCTTAAAAGTAATAAGGAACCATCTAAAAAGTATAACCTTTTCTACCCATGTTGTCTATATGGTTTATGAAGACTTTGAGTTGTACAAACTCATTCCTGTATCGGTGCTCAATACTACTCCCAAAAATATACTCAACTCATGTTCAAAAACATGACTTTCTCACTGGTTTGAGATTATTACTCAAAAATCTATCTTTCCAAAAAGATGGTACTCAGAACTGCTCATGAAAACTCATTTTGAAATCGATGTTTTCTCTCATCTTAAATGTGAAAACATTTACTTTTTGGGAATACTTAGTCCCCATATAACATTTTAAAGAAACTGAACTTCACTCTTACTCTTACTCAACTCAATGCTCAAGTCATAAAACAAGTTTAAAACAATTGTAAAACACATTTTGAAAAGACTTTGAAGAACTCTCAAGACTTGACTCTTAACTCTACCTTGAATTTGAGTTTATGGACTCAAGGTTATGATTCATGTTTATGGATGATTTCTATATGTTTAGAAGTCATTTAGAGTAGTTATAATCAATAGGGAGTGTTTGTACAATGTAGAAGGACTCAGACGGGGTAAACGATGGAAAACGGGTAGGAGCAGACAACCTGGGCGCACTGCTGGCACAGGGTGCCAGCCCCTGAACTTTAGAGACCACATTTTAGCGCACCGCCCCAGCCCCTCTGGCGCATCTGGGGCGTGTCATGCCAGCCTCTCGCTAGGTCAACCCGATAAATATTTCTGCTCGTTTTATAATCTTAACTCGACTAGATTTGATTCTTTTTCTCAATTTCTCTTTAGATTCAGATAAACAACACATGTACACAAGAATCTACTCATAAACAACTCTAAAATTGACATGATTTCCTCAAACACTCATCAATCCCATTCTAACTCAAGAATGAAATCCAATTTTAAGAACACAATTCAAGAACATCAAATCTTCAACTTTCTAGAACGAATTTTACGCTAAAATTAACATGATTGCCACATGGGTGAACAAACCCAATGTTATGTGAAATTACATACCTCTTTAGGGATCATCCCTTGGCAAAACTACCTTTGATTCCGTAAGAAATCTCCAAGAAAGCCTTGCCTTTTCTCCTCTTCTCCTCTTCTTGAACTATTATCAAACCCTAAGCATTAATTTGTATTGCATAAACTGAAACAAATCAGTTAGACCCTTAATTAATTACGAAAAACAAAATAACTTAATTGGGTAAGGAAAACACCAAAATACCCATCTTAAATCCAGGTAACTTTTCTTAACCGGACAGTCTGACTTCACACAGGCATATGATCATCAGTAGGAAAGCTCTGTTATGCACCAACAATGGCTCCTTCTCTTTGCCTTTCCCGTGCCCTACCTCATTCCTTTCCCATTGAGACCTAACCTAAACCTATGCTCCAGAGATAGTTGTCCATACACTGATAAGGGATGTATGGATTCTCGAGTATGTAAATAAATTGCAAATACGATCCAAGTAACGAATGCCCAAGTTTCTTTTGGATAACAATTCTAATAGGACCCCTACACTTTATTTGCCCATACCGCTCAATTTTTCTCATTCTATCTCGGAGTATCCATTCACTCGAAACTGCTCGGCTTTGGTTTCTACTTTTCGTAAACTCATACGAGCTCAAAAATTAGCAAAATCAATGGCATTGGAAAGAGGATTCCAAGACCTTTCATTTCATATCTTATGCCCACTTAACTCATCATGTACTAAAAGGTATGGTCATTTGAAGTTGACCCAAAACTTATACTTAACATAACTTGCCAAAATTTCCAAATTTACTCTTTTCAAAAATGATTCTTTATAATTCTAGTTCTTTCTAAGGTGGGATGTTACATTTAGTAATAAACATTATGCTTGAATTTGAGATAAGAGTGGTGGTCAAAAAGAATGGAAACATGAGGGTGATGATGTTAGTTTGAGATCTAATCTGGTAGATTTGACATAGAGTAGGTAAGAAACTAAGGTGTAATCTTTTACAAGTGTGAGTGGTACAAGTAGGAGATTCTAACTTTTAGATGAGAGCAATGAAGTGTGGCTAAGTCATGGGATTAACAAAATAATTAAGAGGTGTACCCGAGATCATATGTAGTTAGACGAGGTTCCAATTAGGTTAATGATTTTCCATGTGTGACTAGATAGTATATATGAGCTTTCAATGTGGAATAGGCTGATGTAAGCATTATTTTTTTTCCTTAAGAGTTCGATGAAACAGCCTTATAAGACAATGAGAAGAGGTCAATAAAAGCATCTTAGAAAGAGGTCTTAGAAGAAGTTTTAGTGCCTGCTTTAAAGGGTTCAGTAACCATGAGATAAGCCTCTCCCGAGTATTGGAGTAAAGGGAATGTAGACCAGTTTAGAGATGAGGGAATAGGTTCATTGTATTCAAGTATCTATTTTATACATAAGGGGGAGATGATAAGATGAGAAATCAACTCAAGTGTGGAGAATGAGTTAGTTATCTCTTTTGAAAGGGTTGTAGAGGTACATCAATCTATTCATACTCTAGCGTATTCCTCAAAGTTCAGTCATTTCAACATCATGATGATGTTTCTTATATCAGAATTGTGTTCATGACCTATGCTTATACTCTTCAGAGAGATTCACATCTAAGCTCAGTTTCCAAAATAAAGGGAAAGCCTTTAGCCCATTTATCTCAATCTTACTCCATAAAGTTATGGATATCAGCCTCGTGATATCAACTTATTCATCTAAGCACTCATGTCTCATAGTATGCTTAGTCTCACAAATTCATAATTTACTCTCAATGGGTAGAAACATAAGGTTATGCCATGCATATTCTTATATCATATATCTCGAATGAATCGTGCTTATAATCTTCTATCCTGAAGTTCTTTCGCTAATCCTTTTTAGTTTTGGAGAGTGGTGTTGTTGATAGTAGTTGTGTGATAATAGATGAGAGGATTTCCATTTCTTATTGTGATAGTGATGGTGTGTTTATTCCATCTAAGGTTATGAATGTGGAGAAAGAAGAAGATAATGTTTTACAATGAGTACTAAGTCAGCTTCCTAGTGGTAATGCATGAAAGTTCAATTGGTAGAGATGATGAGAGGATGAGCAGTTCATAGAAAGTGTGTTAGTAAGAGTCTATAAAGTGGGTAAGATTCTAAGCTTGAATGTGATATTGTTAACATATGGACAATTCGTGATACATTAGGTGTTTTGTGATATGAGCTCAAGGTTAGTTGAATGTAGCGGTAAGGAGTAGTGTGCTTGGGATGAGATTTGCTACAGAGGTATAGAACCTGAATCTTGTGATTTAGATCAGAATAATCACCCTATGTTAAGTACTTTGTGATTCTGAGCTAGGCTTGAATTAAGTAAGAGTAACCCCTTTCCATTGTCATACCAACCGTCATTCGAGGATGAATGATCCTAAGGGGGAGATATTGTAACACCTTGAAAATTTCTAAGTTAAGACTTGAACTATTCTTCATTTACTTGTAGGGTCATATCGGGTGATTCATAAATTACCCATATGTGTAAAGGTAAATTCTTTAGTGTGGGAATGATTTGGATATGAATTAAGATCACTAGAATCCCCTAGCACAAATTAGAGTTGAAACTTTCCTTATCGATTATGTTTTGATGTAAGATTCTACTTGGGTCAACTTCAAACTACCATATCTATTAGAATATAAAGAGTTACGTGGCCCATAACCTATCAAATTAAAGGTATTTGAATTCTCTTTCTAATGCCACCAATTTTCATCAATCTAATTTATGAGTAAAAAGTTATGACCATTTTAGAAACCTGATATAGTGTAGTGGTGAATTAGCCGACGAAAAACATTAAAAAAGTCTTTTTGTCTTTTTACCTCCAAGTAAACCCTAAACGAATTTCTTGACTAATAAAAGGCTCAAACAATCAGATTTTTATCTTTTAATCCATCAGTATCTTCTCTCTCTCAAGCCCTAGGGAAAAATCCTAAGGAAAAATCAAAGTAGAAGACTCCATTCAAGATTCTTTCCATATTTTTCAAGATTCTTTTTCAAGGTAAGTGTTTCTCCAAGAATTCCATTATTTTCAACTCAAATTCCTCCATACAATTATGAATCACTAATGAAAATCATAATTCTTGGCCATATAGATTTCAAGAAACTAATTCAATAATCTCAAAAAAGGTTTTCTTGATTGTTTACCTTCACGCTTGGGTTTCAAGGCTTCTAATCAAGTTCTTATCCAAGATTCTTCAGGATTCTTTTAAGAACCTTGTTCTTTCATGTATGTAAGGCTATCATATAGTTGGACTAGTTCGTTCTCACCCCTACAACTACTTTCAAATCAGTAAAAGAGAAATCTAAGATTTTACTCCTAGATTTGAGTATTCTTGAGATGAGTTGTTTTTGAGTTCTCGATCTTTTTTTGGAAATTCTATTCCTAATTATTTAATTTCTATATGTTATACATTGATATCCTTGAGCTGATTTGTTCATGTCTATAATTCAGCATGAACCTTATTTTGAGTTATAAATTTTGAGAAGTTTTTCAAAGCCAACACTTGAGTTTTAAACTGAGTTTTTTAGGAAGTAAAGATGATTTTTGAGAAAAAGTTTAAAGGTTCAATTTCATAAAGACTTAAGAGTTTATAATATTATTTTATTCATATATATATATGTACCTGTGTTGATTATTAGACTTGAAAGATAAGTTCATAAGTGCATATTTTCAAGAAGGTAAACATGTCTCATGTTTTGAAAAGTATTTCAAGTAATGTAATAAGTTCAACATTTGTAATGGGTAAATTGAGCACAAAGTTATATTAATTATTTTGGGAGTAGTATCGAGCAGCAATTTGGGCTAGAGTCTTTTATAAATCAAAAGTCCCATAAAACTACATATCTAGCGTAGAATAAGATAGCATTGATTCTCCATGTGACTCCTTACTGCTTCTAAGAAGGCATATAGTTGGATCCATAGTCACGATATCATCATATACCCCCAACAAGGTATAGGATGGGCCCTTGCAACGTGCAGCGGGACATTTTATCATTGCTAGGCTCATGATAATGGTTGTTGGTTAGAGAAACTCCCCACGAGTAAAGTATATTATTTTCATGTTGCTTTCATTGTATATTTTATTGTAAAGCATAAATGGTATTCACTTCATGTTCATATATCGATTCAGTTGAGTTGCTTTCGGTCATTCAGTTCAGTTATTTGTTTACTTAGCCATATTACATACTTGTACAATCCATGTACGGATGTCATTCGACGTGCATCTTTTTATGATGCAAATATAGGTGTTTATGATTATTAACATGCACTTCTTGAGATCACTCTACACTCCAGTTAGCTTTGGTGAGCCTCTTTGTATTCCAAAGGACTTCACAATTACTTTCCTGTTAGTAGTTTTAAGGTGTCGTGGATCTTGTCCCAACATCTTTCCTTAGTAGTAGAGGCTTGATAAATAGACAGTTTTGGAGAGTCTTTCAGTTTCAGATTTTTATTTAAAACTTATGTTTCATACATAGTATATCCATTTCAGTTTTGAGATTCAGTAAACTATTTTTTTATGTTTCTTTCAATTTGATGCTTATGTATGCTTGAGTTGGTCTTCCGCTTGTAGTCAGCCATGATAAGGGTTTGCTTGAGGGCTAGCAATGGTTCTCAAGTGCTGGCCACGTCCAGAGTATAAGCTTGGGTCGAGCCAATTTTGGACTCAATGGGTGAATGGAACCCATTGATGAAATTCCACATACCTTGAAGATCAAAGCCCAAAAGCAATTGAGGAGAAAGGAGACTTGAAACTTGAAACCCTAGCTTTCTTCTTGAACTAGAGAGAGAATTGGAAAAGATGAATATCGATGGAATTTTGGGTTTTGAGAGACTTGAGGTAATTTTAAAAGTAGAAGGGTAGTTATAAAACTTAGAATTATGGTGAAAATGGCATAGTATAGGTATTAAATTCATAGGAAAATACCCAAAAACCCTTAACAAAATAACTGTCAGAGGACCTCACGGTTTAGACCTACGGGCCATAGAAATTTCTACGAACCATACTACTCAACCATAGGTTGAGTTACTTGGGTCTAAAATTAGCATACTTCCTAGGACACTATTCTCCAGACCGTCTAACTTTCTACGATCTTGTAGCGACCCTAAAAATAGATAGATGAAACTAGAGCCTAACGTATGAATTTTTAAAGTTTAAGCGTAAATTGGAGTTATGAAAGTTTTTTTCAAAATAAAAATTGGACTCTGCCTTAGTTTTATTTGGTAGGTCCATGTAGGCAAGGGGCGTTTTCGTAAATATTAATGTTAGTTAAATTAAGAAGTGGGTATATTTTATTTTATTTCTAATAACTATTTATGGTATTAAAACTTTAAAAAAAAGGTATTGTTCTATTTCATCTTTCAAAAAAAAAAAAGGGGTTCTCTCTAGAAACCATTGAAGGTCAAGGTCAAGTTGGAGCTAGGGTTGAAGATTTCGAGTTCTTTCTTCTTCAATTTTCGTGGGTTTTCAACTTAGAGGTATGGTGACCCTTGATCCTTGATCAATCTTTCTTTCAAGGAGTCCAATCAAAAGAGTTTTAAAAAAAAATGTTTCAAAGAACAAAAATCTCAAATTCTAATCTAAGCATGGGTTCATTGGCAAAATGTTTTCTAAGCCATTATATTGATGAATTAATGTTTGATTAATGTTTTTAAGATGATTTCATATGGAATTCCTTGAAGAACCCATGATTTTCCCTAAACTCCTAAATTTGCTTATGAAGTGGGTCTTTTTCTATAAATTCAAAGTTGATGGAATTAGGTGTAAAGTGAATTGTATTGATATCTCTTGAGTTTTTTAAAATTTATTCATGATTAATTGTTAATAAGGGTGGTAAGCCTTATGGGTGAAATATTGGTGATTTTGGCTATGACTTTGGATTATGGTAAGAAAGCTTGAACTCTCTTTATTGAATTGATTGTTGTTGGTAGGTTGAATCCACCTTTGGTGGAAGAGTTATATCGTATTCTTGTGTGGTATTATTGTGAATTGTAGCCATGAAGGTATTGGTGAAGTTGTTGTATAATGTAGGAATATCGTATTATTGTAAATTGAGGCCATGAAGGGCATTATATGAGTGCTATTATAGTGTTGTATTATTATACACATATGAAGCTATATGTAAAGTTTGTGTGAAGCTATAATGTGAAGATGTTCTAATGGTATTAATGTGATATTGTATAAAGTGTTAGTATGCTAATGAGAAAGCACGTTTCTCTTGAAATGATGATATGTGGTGATGATGGACTATGATGAGTCCTTGTAAGATGATGTTGTAGCTCATATGCTAGACTTGAGTATCTTGTCTTGTGTCATGAAAGCTTGATTTTATATATGAATGTTTGGTTGGGCTATGACTTAGTAATGGAGCTCTTCCTATAAATGCTAAAAGAGGAATTCTAGGCGAAGACTTGAATTGGTAGACTTAAGCATAGTGCCTTTTCATGAGTCTAGTTTTCCTAAGTAAATATATAACCTTGAAGGATGGGCCTTAGGGTGATGTTTCCTTCTTGAGTGAAATGATAGACTTAGAGATGGATGGAGCCGGAATGGCATGAGAATCCTTATCTAAGAAAGTCAAATGAGCTATCTCTATGAACCTAGATTGGCTATGACTAAGAAATGGGGCCTTTCTTGGGAAGAGGTACTATGAGTTGGTTGAACTAGAAAAGGAACCCTCTCTAGTACATATGTGATTGAATACTCTATGGAAACCAAGGCTAAGCACCGAGTGGATGTGGTTAGGATGGTGGCCTAGTTGAGCATGAGATTAGGCACAATGAACATCCTTGGACATCTCTTAAACCATGTGCCAACATGGGTTGCTTTTAGTTCTACCCTTGGCAAGTAGAACAACCTCCACGGAGTAGGATAGACTCCGGATTCCATACCTTGCTAGTGTGGTCTATGTCGATTAAGGCCTATTTCCATCATATGGGATGTGCACTCTAGTATTGGATAAGTTCTACAACGTGTAGGTAGTAGTATGGGATGCTATCTACACATGGCACAAGTAGGCTTAAAAGATGCTAAAGTGAGTTCCCTAAGCCTTAGGGCTATTATGTGATTGTCCCCTATATGCTTGTGTGTCTCTTAAATGGTTTTATAAAGAATGTTGACTTAGTATGTTATAATGTAATGAAAAAAAAAAAAAAAAAAACCTTGTCTATGGTAACTCTTAGGAACACTTAGGTGTATATGAAGAGGTTGTATGGGCGGTCACTTCATTATTCACTTAAGTGTGGCTTAGGGTGACTTGAGATAGAGACTTAGATGGTAAGGAAGGAATTACTTTGCTATCTTGTTTAAGTATTATACGTTTGTGTTAATTGAGTTGTAAATGATGTGAATATGGTCTTATTTGTGAATGGTGACTATAAATGTGGGTTTATGCTTGTGGTTGTAAAGGTTTGTTAAGCAAGGTCTTAAAAGCATTTTTTTATTCCTTGTAAATGTCTGTGGTGCACATTTTCTTGCATGGTCATCATACTTAGTACTTAATTGTGCTAATTCCATATTTCTCTATTTTCTACAAGTGTAGGTTCCGGAAAGTGAGCGGGTTCTATAGTAAGCTTGGAACTTGAAGTTCTTCCAAGATCTTTTGGTATGTCCTCATATGTCGAGGACAAGACTTTTCTATTCTAGTTTTATGATAAGGTTCTTGTAATAGACTTAATAGACTTCTTTTGATTGTAAAGGGTTGTGTCCCTAGTATGTTTTCACGTTTATGTCTAAGATGGCTAAGAGACTTAGTATTCCGCTTGTGTACTTTTGAATGATGTTTTTAAAAGTGACCTTGAGTCTTATGGGATTTTATTTAAAGAGTTTTTAAATTTCGTACTATTTTTACATATCTAGTGTGATGAATGCTAAGGGCTTGTATGCGACCTCCGAGAGGTCGAATACGCATGTTACGACTTGGGGATGCTCTCGGGTCGTGACAGGTCCGTAGACCATAATTTAAAAAAAAATTACTAAGTCTAGATTACCCCTACGGAACCCATCTACGACTCATCCTATTTCCCACGGCTTGCCCTGTTCATTCATAGGTCATACTTTAGAAACTTGAAATTCAAAAAAATGAATTCCAGTTCTAATGTTCCTTTCCTACGGCCCGTAGGACTTCCTACGATATGTTGGGATATTCTAAGGTAGTTGTCTGCCATTGTAAAAGACAACTCTTACTCTATTATTATGTTCTTATTCTATTCTAGAAATAAAGACATTAATACTTGTATTTATTTTGAAATCTATAGTAATACATTAGTGGTTTGTACACCTAACACAATGTTTTATGGGTAAATTGAGTTATATTTTTTTCACATTATTAAGGTTATTTTATTTCCTTATTATGTTTCACTTCTACATTTACATAATTTTTTTGGGTTTTAGGCTTACCTGTCTTAGTGGAATATGACTAGTTCCATCACACCCATTCTTGGGACCTGAGAAATGGTATTAGAGTCATGTTTAGAGGTCTCACATGTGTACAAGAAGAGTCCAATAGAGTTTCAAAGATCGGCACAAAGGCATTTTCTTCTTATCTTAAAGAGGCTACAAAGACTGATAGAAAAATTCCTTTTTGTTCATTCATTCTTATCATGCATGGTTACATTCATGAGTACTGAGTTGTCACGTGTTATTTTGGTAGATGGAAAGGAGGAGATCTACTATTGGTGGTAAAGAGGAAGAGAAGAAGTCCCAAAGTCAGTTTTTGAAAACCTAGCTAGGGGTAGGAGTAGAGCCTGAGCTAAGGGTAAAGGTCGTGCCCATGGAGTGGAACTAGTAAGAGGCCATGGAAAAGGTGTCTCTCCCAAGTCACAGATTGGTGTTAGAGAGGACCAAGATCCTCTAGAGTACGTGGTTACACCGTTACTTCAGGATACTTTATTGAGAGTGTTGAGCATAGTTAAGAGTTTTACTCAATATGGAGGTGTGATGGGCACACAAGAGGTCTCTGATGTGTCGTGAACTCATAGCATATTTGACGCTAAAGAAAAAAGAATTAGTGTGAGAAATCGAGCTTTTTTATGTGGATATGATGGTTTCTTTTGATGTTGTACAGGTGAAACACTTGGAAGCAAAAGATAAGAAGAAAGAGTGAAAATAAAGTGAAAGAAGTTATACAAAAGGCTACACAAGCCGTTAAGTGTTGCACAAGCTATGAAGATCCTCGTGGGAGTGATATGGAAAGAATAGAGTTGAATTCTAACAACACGAGGGCCCAAGCGAGCTGCGGTTCATTAGACGAGCCGTCTTATAGCTCGTGGAAAGTTGTAGTGAAGACAGAAGCTACCTAAGTGAAGCCTGAAGTCCACGGGGCACAAGACAGGTCATGGTACTTAAGATGATACATCTAGTAGCTCGTGAAAACTATAGCGAAGAAAGAGACCATAATGTCTAAGAATGGTACTACGAAGGGTTGACGAATCGTCTAGCCATAGACGAGCCGTTAACCTGCCCGTGGAGCTGGTCAACAACATTTGTCCTACTTAGAGTAGGACAATTTTCAAAGACAATTTAAATTACTTAGGGTTTATTTTCTGAATTATTATCGAGACATTCTAAGAGTGGAGAAAATGAGAGTTTCCTTTTTGAACACATTTATTAGTCATTACTCGGGATCGAAACTTCGTGTTCCTGATTTTGTATTGATAATCAAGAAGCTTCTAGTTTGCTATTATTGTAAGTCTATAATAATATGCTCTCAATAATCTCTACTGTTAGTTTCCTTGGAATAACGAACGGCTAAACATTACAACCAGGGTTGTGGGAACCATGACTAAAAACACAACTACAGATTCAAACATGAGTAACGCTTGATTGTTAATTGCATGTGTTGTTTCTATATTCGTAATGATTGCCTTGTAATAAGTGCACACATTGGAACATGCTTGTATTTATCATTTGTTAGAGAGAAAAGTGATAATTAAGAAAATCTAGAAGTAAACTCCATTTACTTGTTTTAAAGATTACAGCTCGAGACAGGATAATCTTCTTAACAAATACGGAAGGGTAAACTTCAAAAAATTCTAAGACCAAAAGGAGAAGAGTGAAAATCATCTAATAGGGCTGAAAAGTGTTTAGATATATCTTTCTTTCTACGAGCATAGAAGATTAATAACATATCGCTTTCCCAATAGAATGCGAGTTGGAGTTAAAGGTCATGGGAACACAATCCTAGTCTCGCTAAATCAACTACTATATCTTGGAAATATTATTTGATCTTGTTTAGTGTTAATAGTAACTAAAATTGGTTATTTGAACTCAAACAACCCAATATTTACTTTTCGTAATTTAATCCTTTCGGAAATATTAACCACAATTGAATTTAAGCGGCAGTAAGTTTATTTGGTTGTAAATTCCCTATAGCATCCACTTCAACACCAATTGAGTTCTATAATTTACTTCAACTATTTATACTTATTAATTCAAGTGTAAGTTTGGACGTATCAAATTTTGGCGCCGCTGCCAAAGAATTTTAGTTCAAAAATACTCTACTAGCTAGTACTTTAGTTTTAGTTGTATTTCCTAGTTTTTACTTTTTGTTCGTTGTATGTTTCATCTATAGGTGAGTAACTAGTGCATGCCAAACACCACAATTAAAGGAGCATCATTGATTCCTTACGATCCCGAGTTAAGCAAAATGATTAGGAAAATTGTGAATTCACATGAACTTGAAGCTCAGAGACAAAGGTTGAGACAAAATGCTAAGACCCTATCTAGAGGTGCAACGATGCTGATGACACAAACAATGTATGAGGAAAATGAAGGGGTAGAAAAGATAGCCCCTCCTAATCACCAACTACTAGCTCTAGGAGGTCGAGTCCAACAACCAACACGGGTGGCAATCAAAGAAGATGACTTGGAACTAGATAGAGATGGAGCAACTAGAGCCATAGTACTCTCGTATTGCCTCAAAGAGTGAAATTTACCATCACCAGCACCATGATTCATCTATTGAATCTGAAAGGGACGTTGAGAGGAACAAAAAGTGGGGACGTAAACCAGCATTTGATGAACTTCTTTGCAAGTTGCAAGTCAACTGAGATTCCTAGAGTTAGTCAAACTGCTATGAGAATAAGGTTGTTTCCATTGTCTCTAATTGGGGAAGCAACCAAATGGCTAAATGAGTTGACACACGACTCAATAAAAACTTGGGTAGAGCTAAGGGAGACGTTCATGGAGAGGTTTTCCCAGAGGCAAAAGAGTTGAAAATGAAGAATGAAATAGATTCTCACAAGCAGTTACCAGGTGAAGCAATGCATGATACATGGTGGAGGTTTAGCTAAAAGCTAAATAAATTCCCAAATCATGATCTTACTAAAAGGCACTTTAAGCATGTATTTTATAGGTCATTAAACTTTGTCACTAAATCGATTGTAGATGTAGTATGTTGTCAATCATTCATGAGGAAACAATTCCCTGAGATAATGATTGTCATGGATGAGGTATCAAAGAACAACGAAGCTTGGCACAAAAGAGATGCAGAGGTTGGAGACCTTGGTTTCACTTTTGAACGCTCACCTGAACATCGAAAAAGAAGAGGAAGAACAGAACTATGACATGGCCCGCATGAAAACCCAAATAGGCATCCTCACGAAACATATCATTACAGGTCCAGAAAAGGTAAATGCAGTAGGTACAACAAATAGGTAGGAAGAGCAAGATATTTACTTTGATAACAAGGTGAGGTATGTGAACAACCAGGGGATTTTGAAAATTATAACTCGGGAAACCAGGGTTATAATTCTTAAAATCAAGGTGGAAACTATCAGCGAGATGGTCAGTATGATAGACCAGGAAGCAGAGAGCAAAGAAACTAACAAAACAAGGAAGGGTACAAAAATAGTGCAGTGGTATGTATGTACCTCCAGGTAACAGAGATCCAAAAGGTAGTGGTTCTAGCGGGTCAAGAATAGAAGACATATTAGTAAGGTCGTACTGTGATTTCTATAGACGTAGCAGTCAAAGAGTTGAGAAATGATTTCTCCAGCATAAGTCAACTTGTAGAATCACACTCTAGTTCTATTAAGCAGTTGGAGCAGCAAATGGGGCAATTGTCGGCCTCACTTAACTAAAGAAAAAATAGGACACTGCCTAGAGATATCATTCAAAACTCAAAGAAAGATGGGCACAACATGGATATCACCTTGAGAAGTGGTAAATAACTACCCAAACCTACAAATGCAAACATTGAGCAGGAAGAGAATATAGAATGGGATGTTGAAAAACAGCTAAATCTAGAAGTTTTAGATGATCCAAAGATATCTAGAAGAGTAGAGAGATCGCCAGGAGCTGTATAAAGGGCACTCAAAACTAAAGAATATACAGTATAGGCGTTACCACCTTTACAACATATTCTGAGACGTCCTCCTCCATTCCCTCAATGGCTCAAGAAGAAAGATGAGGATGGAAATTTTTTAAAATTCATATTTAAGCTTCGACAACTATCAGTGAATATTCCATTTGTAGAAGCTCTAGAACAGATGTCAAGTAATGCTAAGTTCATGAAGGACTTCGTAACAAAGAAGAGGGCGGTAAGGTTTGAACGAACAGATGATGTTCACCATTGTAGTGCTATAGCTAAAAGGTCTTTAGTGCATAAGAAAGAGGAACCAGGTGCGTTCACTATACCATGCACCATTGGTGCATTGGAGTTCGCAAAAGCTCTACGTGATATGGGAGCAAGTATATGTCTCATGCCATTGGCGATCTACAAATAGATGGGGTTGGGGGCTCCAAAGCCCACTGTTATGAGGTTGATGATGGCAGATAAATTAGTGAAGAGGCCTATAGGCATTTTATGTGATGCACTGGTTAAGATGGAAAGTGTCATCTTCCTAACTAATTTTGTGATTTTGGACTGCGAGGTGGATTTCAAAGTTCCCATAATTTTAGGAAGGCCATTTTTGGCCACTGGTAGAGCATTGATTGATGTGGAGAGTGGGGAGCTAAAATTTTAGCTAAATAGTGAAGAAGTCAAATTCAGAGTGTTCAAATTGATGAAGCAACCAAAAGATATGAGTGTGGTATCCGCGATTGATATAGTTGAAGAAGGGGTCATTGAAGCATCTATATAGAAAATAACTTTCAGTCCTGAAGACTTGATGTTGTTGTTTAACTCAAGACTAAGGCTGTTTCCAGGAAAGTTAAGATCAAAATGGTCCGGACCATTCAAAGCGACCCAAGTGTTTCAGTCGGGAGTCATTGATCTTGAAAATGAAAAGGGTAAAATGTTCAAGGCAGATGGACACTAAGTCAAGGCATAAATGGGAGCCCCTAAAGAATTGGATGTAGTTGAGTAATGAAAAATTGATGAAGTCTAAGTAATCAAGTAACATGCGCCGTGCCGCAACGTTAAATTGTGTGCTACTTGGGGGGAAACCCAAGATGTAATTATAATAAGTAGTTTAATTCTTACATTTTTTTATTTTTATAGATTCAATGTGTACATGTGTGCAGGAGAGACTTAAGGCAAAAAGATGTCCACCATGAGGGCTGGAGCTTCAAGTAGTGGGACTTCTGCCCTTGCAGTCAGTGAGGCACTGGTTCTAGAGAGGAGCGACTTGATACAGTCTCTGCACCAGAGAGAGCACTTGATGATAAGGGTGCCACCATCACTCCAACTACTGACACCTAGAGAGCCGTGAGTATGACCCCTCCTCAAAGCCCTTGGATTTTGTACTTTGAGGGCAAAGTCTGTTTTGTTGGGGGGTGGTTGAGTAACCTACCAAGGAGGTTGGCTTTGGTATATGTAGTATGTTTTGGTTGAAAATATTGAAATAGCGTTGATGTGCACATCTAGAGTATTTTGTTTTGTGTGAACATATAAGAAAAGCATCCTTAATTTGAAAATTGTATGTTAGGCTCCTTGTGCAACATTTCATATACTTGTGTGTTCATCATTGCTAACTAGGACATAAATTGGTTGACTAAATATTGAAAGTGTAAGCATGTGCCATGTGAGTGTAAGTTTTGTTTTGTATGAAGTTTAACTCTATCGGTGTAAGCTAGAATTTGCCCAAGTAGTCTTGTTGATGACTGTTGAATAAATGGATAGGAAAGGATCTTAGGTCATTTTTGTATTAGTCCACTTTAGACAAAAATAACTACCAAATGAAATCATGAACCTTTGATCCCTATCTGAGCCTTGAAGCTTATTTTGTTGTCACCTTTTTGATATCGTATCCTTAGTTCTCTGAATGCACGATGCCACAACTTAGGCCAAAAACCTAAGTTGAGGGTAGTCATGAGGTAAATGAAAAAGAAATAGCTTAGCAGGATTGTATCTTTGCTTATGCCAAAGGCACGAAACAAAAATGCATGTAATGGTTCAAGTAAATGGTAGTTTCAAAAAAATAAGAACTAAAGAAAAACAAAAATAAAGAGAAAAAGAAAAGAAGAAAATAAATTATGTGGGTGTAGGGATGTACTAAACAAAAGGAGGTTAGAACCACTCAAATAAGAGTTGTGTGCTAATAACAACTTTGAGGAGCCAAGGTAATTTAGTCATTCATAAAAAAAAATGTTCCACTCCCTAACCCGAACTAATTCTACAAGCCAATAGAAGTCCTATAGAGATCCTATTCCGGTTGTTCGATAGTTCAAGTATAAAAAATGAGGGCAAGCCAACGGTGTGTATACTTGCAGTGTTAGAAGTTCTTTTGGAGAGTGAGAATATTCATCAGTCCCAAATATCATGTGTGAGGGACTTCCTTTTTGTGAGGGCACTATGTGTTAACATCCTTTGAGAGGGCGCAACGTCGCGGTGACTCACCAAAAAATAAGTTGATTTAAAAAAGAATTAAAAGAATTTTAAAAAGGGTAAAGGGGGATAAAACAATTTAAAGGGGCAAAAGGGAGTCCCAACCTAATTTTAGAAAAAATAGGAAACCAATTAATTAACTTAATAAATATGTCTACTAAACCAAAGATTCTAGGTAAAGGGTTCAAGTTATTCCGAAGGGAAGGTGTTAGGCATCCTTCAAAATCCATAATTGTAGGTCCGATTGAATTCATTTTTTCAAATTGAGGAGGAGATAAAAATAAACATACAAGTATAATAAGCAAGTGATCAACACAAGTAATAAAATGAAACAATAATATAACAAACGGCCTAAAGTTTGCATAACATCGATATATACAAAATAATGAATAAACAAAATAATTCGACCTTCATTCGAATAGCTTCAATGGGAAGCAACTCTGTATACCTGTAAAGACACTTAGTAAAAGTGTTAGTAATAAATAAATATGAGTAAAAATAAATGAATTAAATAATAACTTAAAAATAAAACCCGTCTTATTAACATGGGAGGCCTTGGAAATCGACGGTAATTTCTTCATCGGCCAATTTTAATAAACAACATATATAAACTTAAACTATATTTCCGTCTTTTAAATGCGGAGGCCTTGAAATCGATGAAAAGATATTTTGATTGGCCAATTTTAACATACAACATATATAAACTTAAACTAAATTTCCGTCTTTTAAATGGGGAGGCCTCGAAAATCAACGGAAAGATTTTTTCATTGGCCAATTTTAACATTTGCTAAAAATAACTTAATAAAGAACAAAATGCATCAAATAAATTTCAAACAACACAAATAGAACCCAATGTAAATGATACTCAAGCTATCTAAAGAATAACAACAAATATATAACACATCAATAATAACAAAAATAACAAGGCAAAGTAATAACTTAAAGCTTTAACTAAAATAAAATAAACAATTCAAAACTTAACAGAAATGATTTTCAAGAAGGAATAATATTCAATTATTGAACTATAAATATCACATCAAACTGGAAAAGGATAGTATAAAGTAAAATAAAATGACTTGTGGCTAGTATCCAAAACATAACCATACAAATTAAATAAAAAAAATATAAACCACTAATTCCAACAAAATAAAAATAAAAATGGCCAAACATGAATAAAATGGAATAACAATAAATGAACAAAGTAAACACCTAGCACATTGTGATACGAGACGGTAAAGCTTAACAAATCTATCATAACGGAATATAACTACTCAAATCACCTTAACAAAAATAAAATAAATTCAAAATGACAATCATTGTGAAGGATCGGAGCATAACAAAAGTAATAAATTAAACAAAGAAAAATAGTGAATAATCAACTAAAAGGAGGAGTAATGGAGACAAACAGTGAGGTTTCAACAACATGGAGTTGGTCGGAAATGGCTGAACCTTTGAGCTTCGCTGGAATTGGAGTATGGAGCTTTGAGCTCGCTGTTCCAATATTGACTAATAAAGGGGAAAAGGGAACGGGATGGCAGCGGTGGTTGTTATTGCTCTTTGTCCGAGCTTTGTGGTTGTTGCTATTCGTTTTTATATTGGTTCGCGATCTCGGAGTTTAGAGCTCTGGTTCGCTGAAATTGTTTCTAATTTGCTGGTTGTTTCTGAGATGGTTATATGTGGTTTGGGGTTGGGGTTTTGAGATTGTTTGTGTGTTGTTGTTCTGGTTGTTTAATGGTGATTTGGTGGTTGGTTTGGCAGTGAGGTTGAAGCTCGCCAACAATGGCGATTTGAGTAGGAAAACGGGGAAGTGAACTGGTGGTTTCAGATGGTATTTTAGGTCAGATTTGGTCGAAAAAGTGGGGAAAAGGAAGAGGGAATGTTTGGGTGGTGTTTAGTGGAGGAAACGGTCATTTGCGGTGAGTATTTCACCGGAAGTGGTAATGGATAAAGGAAGAGGGGTTGCTGGTGGCTCTCGTTGAGGGAGAACTAAGATTTGTTAGGGGCGGTGGCTGGTCAGAGAAGAGTGGGTGTTGCCGGAGTGGAGAGGGAAGAAACTTGCAGTTTGGGTTGCTATTTTGAGCTAGGTGGTGGCGGCAGCTCTAGGAAGAAATATTAGGATTATTACATACTTGGAATTCTTCCTCCCAATCTAAAAAAATATTCACCACCCTTTTAACTTAATGAGCAAGATATTCTTTAAATAGGGAATTGAAAACCACCAATAGTACAATATCACTATCTTAAAACCATTGGTCAAAATCACCGGTTAATAAAATATTTGTGTATGAAATCTTATCAATATTATAATGAATTTCTGGATTGTGCAAAATATTAAAATTAATATTAACAAATGTAACAGATAAAATGAGTATGAAAAAATGCAACGAACATAGCCAATGACATGTAAAAATGCAATTTAACATAAATAATTATTTTATAAAAAATGAACAAATATTTGAACGTATTCAACCAGCTGTGACAAAATAATATAAACAAAATTAATCGATAAAAATCCTAATATTTTGAGATAAGGATAATTATCAACAAATTGCATTAAAATGGCAAAACATGTATTTTGAACTATTAAAAAAAATACTTAAAAAGTATTAACTTTAGAAATATCATACCAAAATTTGGTGTCAATATTATGTTTGCATTTGATAGTTTGTTATGTTAGCTAATAACTGGTACTAGTAAAAGCATAATCGACTGTATGTAATGGATTGTCGTCCATTGAACTTTGCATGTTAGATAGAAGATTTAGGATGAATGTGTTGTGGAAACAGTAGTTGCATATCTATGATATTGTTCTTGTGTATTTGAGCGTCAGGTGTTGTTCATTTTCATCGCTTGAGGACAAACAATGGTTCTAAGTTCAGGGTGTTAATGTGTCGTGAACTCATAACACATTTGACGCTCAAAACAAATAATTAGTGTGAGAAGTTGAGATTGTTTATTTGGATATTATGGTTTTTGTTGATATTGTACAGGTGAAACACTTGGAAGCAAATGATAGGAAGAAAAAGTGAAAATGATGTGAAAAAAGCTACATGAAGTGTTGCAGAAGCCGTGAATATGCTTGTGGGTGTGATCTGGAAAGAATAAAGATAAAGTCTAACCACACGAGGCCCCAGATGAGTTTTGGTTCATTAGATGAGTCGTTTTATGGCTCGTGGAAAGTGGCAGTGAATAAAGAAGCTCCCTAAGTGAAGCTTGAAGTCCACAGAGCACTAGACAGGTCACGGTGCTTACAACGATCCATCTAGTAGCTCATGAATAACTGCACTGAAGAAAGACACCACAATGTCTAAGTATGGGACTACGGAGGGGTTGACGAGCCGTCTAACTTAGATGAGCTGTTAACCTGCCCATGCAGCTGATCGGCAACATCTTTCCTACTTCGAGTGGGACTATTTTCAAAGATATTTTAAATACTTAGGGTTTATTTTTGAATTATTATCGAGATATTGAGACATTCTAGACATGGAGAAAATGAGAATTTCCTTTTTGAACACATTTCTTGGGCGATTACTTGGAATTAGAACTTTACTTTCGTGATTTAGTGTTGATAATAAAGAAGCTTTTGGTTTGCTATTTTTGTAAGTCTATTATATTATGCTTTCAATAATCTCTATTGTTAGTTTCCTTGGAATAATGAGCAGCATAATACCACAACTAGGGTTGTAGGAACTATGTCTAAAACACAACTGCGGATTCAAATGTGAGTAACGCTTGATTGTTAATTCCATATGTTGTTTCTATATTTGTAATAACTACCTTCTAATGAGTTCACACATTGGAACGCTCCTTTATTTATAATTTGTTCGAGAGAAAACTGATAATTAGGAAAATCTTTAAGAAAATTCCATTTACTTGTTTTGAAGATTAGAGCGAGAGAGAGGATAATCTTCTTAACAAATACGCAATAGTAAAGTTCAAAACACTCTAAGACCGAGAGGAAAAAAGTGAAAGTCATATAATAGGGGTGAAAAGTGTTTAGACATATCTTACTCATTAGGAGCATATAAGATTAGTAACATATCATTATCCTAATAGAATTCGAGTTGGAATTAAAGGCCATGGGGAACACAATCCTAGTCAGTTTGACACCGAAGTTCCGTTCTAAGTTAAAATCCACATGAAGACTCAAAATGAGACCAAGAGCCTAGAGAATCACACGAAAGGTCGTTCTAGACCAAACTTGACATTTCAGAGCTAAACGTTCTCAAAAAAATATCATCTAAGCAAGTTTAAGAAGAAGTTTGACAAAATTCAACCCTTGGCTTAATCTTCAGAGTAAAAATGCCTAATGGTACAAACTCACACCCGAAGTCTCTACGCCAAACCAACTATGCCCCTAGCCTAAAATGGCCCTTTCAGAGTTGACTAAACCTTTAGAATTCCATTTTGAGGACATTTTTCTGAACTTTTGACTGAAGTCGACCGTTCAAGTTTCAAAGGCTCAAAAATACAGAAAACTGCAAGAAGATTTAGACGAACAACCATCGACCATACTCTCAGTTTGTGTAAGTCATAGATGACTTGCGTCACTATAGGAAAGTTCTAAACACTGAGAAGATCAGGAAAAAAAGGACCTAGAGGGTCATTGCACATTCTGTTCGTACCACAAGAAATATTGTCACGCCCCGAGGCTACCCCCTTGACGTAAACACGTGACCTAGGATTATGAGTGACCCCAAGCTAACCCTGAGCTGTCATATCATAAGAATACTAAAACAAATAATGTGGGAAAGCTAAAAACATAAGAAAAACTAATGATGGGGAATACCCAATCTAAGTCTAAATATATATAAAACCTGGAATATTGTTATAACACAGCACAATAAATCAAATACCAAGTTGAACCTGTCTATGTCTGAAATAATCCTCTAACTAACTAGAGATACTGGGACATGCCCCAAGCTAACTCTAGCAAATACTAAAAATTGAAATGAAAACACTAATTATAGAAACATGTCTATTGTCCTCGAAATATGAGGACTCACCACTGAAGCTACTAAAATGAAGATCGGGAGCCGATCTATGCGTGATCTGCATGCTGAGTACTTAAACCTACATCACGAGAAGATTTAGCGTAGCGTATGCATTAGTACTTGAAAGGTACTGAGCATGCATGATAGGATATAATTGAACAAATATATAACTGAACAAGGAATACTAGCAAATAATAAAATCTGAACATGATGAACATACTGGAATGATATTGAATATGAACTAAACTGAATACAATGACTAAGTACATAATATGTTGAAATTGGATACTGAAATACAATTGGGAACCTGGTCAAAAGCACTAAAATCTGACTGGGGGAGATACTAATAACTGAAATAAAACCACATGAGTTAAATGTGGAGTCCGATGTATACGCCCCATTGAGAGGACCAAATATACCTTGCCAAGGGTATAGAGGCATAACTAGAGTGATCATTAAATATAATGCCCGCAAAGGGGTCTTACAACCTACGAGGGCACGTAGTTTTGAAACTATGAAGGTGACTGACCCTGGTCCAACTAGGTATTTATACTACTCCCAACTGAATATATGTATATGACACATTATGACTGAAATCCAGAAATGTTAGATAGCTCAATTACTGATATGCAAACTTTGAGAATGTAACAATTATAACTGATAATGTGAAATTCATAAACTGAAGCATGATTATCTGATTTCCTGACCTAGCAAGTGCATTTCATGAACTAGAAGAATTACACCACTAGGGTTCTGAATTTCATGCAAGTAACTGAGCAACAATGTTACAACAACATAATAATCTGATTAGGAACATTCTAACAACTAATTCTCAATAATTTATAATATTCAAGAAACCCTAGGTCTAGATAATATGAAGGGTATCAAAAAATGACTGAATTTTAGGGACCTAATGGGTGAAGGAACCCACTAGTGAAATCCCACATACCTGGTGACGAATTCCACGAAGAAATCTTTCGATTTCGAGGCAGAAACTTATGAAAACCTATTGCATTCTTGGAGAGGAGTTTAGTCAACTCTTTCTCATCTTTCGCTCTGAATTTGCTAAATATTTGTGAATGAATCGCTTAGGGTAGATTCTAATTAAGTTACTAGGCTTAAACTAACCAAAACTACATAGTTTAGGGGTTAAACGATGTACTTTAAGTGTCCAAAACATAGGGAAAAGACCAAACGACCCCTGAATTTAAAGTCTGACGTAGCCAACCACGTCCCCGTTGATGAAACGTCAAAGGGACGATGGACCGTCAAACTGGTCGTGGTCTATGGTCCAGTGGCTGCTGGTTCTAGGAGTGGTCCAAGCACGAGTCCTACCACGGCCCGTGTGAAGGACCACAAACCATGAAAGTCTCTATGGTTCCTCACTTGGGCTGAGGTCTGGTGGCTTAGGTCCACGGACCCTCCCATGGCCCATCATCAGGACCACGACCGGTGGAGGGATCCGTAGTTTGACGTCAGGCCTAGGAAGTTCTGCCGCACCAACCATGAGCACCAGTAGGACCCGTGTGGTAATCCACAACCCGTGAAGGGTCCCGTGGTCTACCATTCCTGGGCTGGGTGTGAACCCACGGGTAGGTCGATAGACCGTGGTCCCTTTCAAGATCTGTGAACCCTGTCGTGGTTCACTATTTTCTGGCAATTTTCTACTGCAGTTTTCTAAGTCTAATTTCTGAGGTGTTACAATATCTATCCCTTCGAATATTCTTCTTCGAATGAAGCCTAAACTAGCTTAGAAGGGAGGAAAAGAACTGCAATTCCTACCACTAAGTACAACAACATGATTTCTGACTGAACTAAGTTCTAAGATCATACAAATACTCTAAAAATGCAAGAATAACTGAAGGAACCTGATACTAAGACTGAATGTATGCAAGAGTAAACTGAGAGTCTAAAGAGGAACTATTACCTCAAGCTGAAATGGAATCGGAAGGAAAGAGATGAGGATACTTGGCCTTCATGGCTACTTTTGCTTCCCAAGTAGCTCCCTCTATGGACTAACTGCTCCATAAAACCTTAACTGAAGCGACTTCTTTTTTTCTCAACCTTCAAACCTGGCAACCAAAGATTCCAACTGGCCTTTCTTCATAAGTGAGACTATCCTTCACAACCACAATTTCCAATGGTACTATAGACACTGGATTACCAACACATTTCTTCAACAAGGAAATGTGAAAGACTGGATGGACTGCTGCTAATTCTGTTGGCAACTCTAACACATAACCCACCTTACCAACCCTACTCAAGATTCTGTAAGGACCTACTTACGTTTCCCTTTCTTGCCAAATCTCATCACCCCCTTCATAGGTGACACTTTCAGGAAAACCCAATCATCAACCTCAAATTCTAAGTCCCTTGTTCTCATATCTACATAGGACTTATGACGACTCTAGGCTATCTTTAGCCTATCTCTAATGAGCTGAATTTTCTCCATAGCCTCATGCACCGAATCCAAACCAATCAATGCTGCTTCACCTACTTCAAATCAACCAACTGGAGATCTACATCTACGACCATATAATACCTCATAAGGGGCCATCTGAATACTGGAATGGTAGCTATTATTGTAGGCGAACTCAATAAGAGGTAGGTGATCATCCCAACTACCCTTGAAGTCGATCACACAAGCTCTCAGCATGTCCTCTAAGGTCTGAATGGTACGTTCTACCTGACCATCTGTCTATGGATGAAATGTTATGCTGAGATTTACCTGGGTACCAAGACCTTTATGGAATGACTTCAAAAAATAATAGGTAAACTAAGGACCTCTATCTGAAATGATAGATAAAAGAAACCCCATGCAACCTGACTATCTCATTAATGTATAGCTTGGCGCAGTCCTCCACCAAATATGTAGTCTTAACAGCCAAAAATTGAGCACACTTAGTAACTATGTTTACTATTACCTAAATGGAGTCATGATATCTGCGAGTACAAAGTAAACCTGTAATAAAGTCCATGTTGATCACTTATCACTTCCATGAAGGAATGTTGATCTCTTGAGTCATACCCCCCGGTTTCTGATGTGTAACATCTTGAAATTTGAAATAGCTAGAAAGAAGTTTAAAATCTAGAAATATTCATTTTTGGAAAGTATAAGGAAATCTGGAAAATTTTAAGTAAGTTAAAGTGAGTTTTTGGTCAACTTCAAATGAACAAACTCCTATCTCAGGATGAGTACGTGTAGTTCTAGATATGGTTGGAAATCTCTTGGAATGATCGTTCCAACGCCGCCGAGTTTGCGCGATTCTGAGTTTGTATGAGTAAGTTATGCCCTTTGGAAGTTGGGCTGTTGGATTAATGAAAGTCCAAATCCGAATTTGTGAAGGGTAAACTAGTCATTTCCTTACCTAATTTGCCTATTTCGTTTTTAGGAATTAATTGGGGTAAAACAATACTTTGTTCAGTTTAGAAAAATTAGAATTTACACTTGGGCTTGGAAAGGAGAAGAAACAAGAGAAAAGAGGAGAGAAATCAACAAATCGCCAAGAACGTTCAAGCTTTGCGAGTGGAATTTGTTGGGGGTAATCCCTACAAGGTATGTGAGATCACATAGTGTTGGTTTAGTTCACCCACACGCCAATCTTGTTTCAATTCAGCAAATTTAAATTGTTTGAATGCAAAGAAAGTGAGTTCTTGAAGAACATTGTTGAAAATTCGTTGAGTTCTTGATAGTTGTGTTGTTGAAGTCTCTTGTTGATTTGATTTGTGTTTCCAGGTGGATTTTTGAGTTAAATCTTTTGTATGTTGAGGGTACTATTGATTCTAAATGTTTGGGGGAAGAACCATGGAAGTTAGGAGGGTTTAGAGATGAAAAACAGAGAAGAAAAGTCGTCAAAAACCTGGGGAAGGGGTGGGGCATCGCGCCAGCCAGCGCCCCAAAAGGAGCTCTGAAGTTCACCCCTTGGGGCAACGCGCCAGCCAACGCACCCCAGCAGCTTCTATGATGTTTGAGGGCTGGCACCCCGCGCCTCTCAGAGCACCAGGGACGCCAGTTCTCCCCATTCTTCCCCCACCTTTTCGTACTAGTTCTTAAGTGATGTACCTATGTTTCCTAGTTGATTCTAACACTCTAAGGTATATCTTAACATCATGAAATCATCCATAAACATGAGATCATGAACCTTGAATCCATAATCCAATTTGAGGAAAGTTAAGACCAAAGTCATAGAAGCTAAGAGTCAAAGTCTAGAAGTTAAGAAGCAAGTCAAAGCAAAGTTTCTTAAAGTTTTCAAGAGTCTTTACAAAACGTTTCACCTTCGTTTTAAGAAACAAGTTTTAAGTTAAGCAAAGAGTAAAATTGAAGTTCTTTTCTTCAAAAGTATATGGGGACTAAGTATTCCCAAAGAGATTTAAAATGTTTTCGCATTTAAATAAGAACGGAAACTGAGATTTCCAAAGAGCCTTCCGGCTAGTTTTCAGAAAAAGTAATCACTTTCTAAATGAAGCAAGAGGGGAAACTTTGATTTCCAAGATATTCTTTGAGCTAAGTTTTTGAGCACTAATCTCAAATCACAGAAGAAGTATTTTTTAAAACATAAGAGCTAGCATATTTGGGATTAGTATTGAGCACCGAATTGGGGACGAGCATGAGTTTAGATAACTCACTTCACCATAGAACCATGTAGCCACTATGGGTAGAAAAGGGTCATACTTTTTAGATGAATCCTTTTCGCAATAGACTAGTGGATCCATTAGGCAGTTAGGTTCTATACCTTTGGTCAGGTATAGGAAGCACTGGCAGTGTGAGGTAGATCACTGTATCATCACTATTGCTCTTATATGATGGTTGTCGATTAGAGAAACTCCCACATAAGTTATTGTATTTTTAGATACATCATTTTATTGTATTTTTACATACATTTCAGAGTTATGTTGTATCCTTGTGCATACACAGAGTTGACATCATGTTTTTAAATAGTTTTTCTTTATATTGCTCTTGTTTAAACTGCTTTATATTGAAATGAGTTCAGTTAAGTATTCATGAGTTGAGAAGAGCCAACCTAAGTGTTTCTTTCAGATTCTCTTTCCAGCCTATGTTGTTTTAGCATTCTAACTCGCATACTCGTACATTCAATGTACTGATGCTAGTTGGCCTGCATCTTATTATGATGCAAACACAGGTAACTAGGATCGACATTCCAGCGCACCGTTAATCTAGTGAGAAGTTCAGAGTCAGTCGGTGAGCCTCCTTGCATTCCGGAGGATCTATTTTCACTTCTTTCTAGTTAGTTCATTAGGATGTTGTGGGGTTTGTCCCAACATTTATCTCAATTGTTTTAGAGGCTTCATAGACAGTCAGATGTTAGTCCTTTGAGTCTTTTCATTATAATTTCTTATTGTTAAGACTTGGGTTGCCACTTTTGGCCAAGTTGAATGTTTAATCTTTAAAACATTCTCAATTATTTTATTATCCAGTTCAGATAAGTTCATTGATCATTATAGATATGAATATTGTCTTTCGCTGAGTTAAGTAAGCTAGGCCAGGGTTTGCTTAGGGACAACAATGGCTTACGAGTGACAGTCCCACCCATGGTGTAGGCTCAGGACGTGACATGATGTCCTACCTTCACTTGTTGAAAATTGGGGCTCTTAGCCACAAAATCCTCTATATCCCTCTCCAGGTCATTCCACCGAAAGACTTCCCATAGATTAGGGTACATCTTAGTAGCACCTAGATGAATATAATACCCGGACATATGGGCTTCTGTTCATCCACCTTAAGAACACATAAACGACCCTGGTAGCAAAGAAATCCATCTTCCCCTTGAGAGAAAACCTCAACTTTCTGCTGATGGGCTGAACCCTTCAATTGAAGCAATATAGGATCACTGTCTTCTTTTTCCTTAACCTATTCTATTAATGAAGATTTTGATCCATTCTGAACCGTCACATCATCATCTGATATGTTTATAAGGCAAATCCTAAGCGAGCAAGACGGTGAACATCTTTTGCCAATTTTTTCATTTCTTCCTCAACATGTGCTACACTACCCATAGATAGTTTGCTAAGAGTATCAGCTACTACATTGTCCTTACCAGGATGGTAAAGCACATTTATGTCATAGTCCTTGCAGAATTTAAGCCATCTCCTCTGGCAAAGATTTAACTCTTTCTAGGTGAAAATATACTGAAGGCTTTTATGGTCTGTGAACACATCTACGTAAACATCAAACAAGTAATGCCTCCAAATCTTTAGGCTAAATACTACGGTTGCAAGCTTAGGGTCATGAGTCAGATAGTTCTTCTCATGCACCTTAAGCTATCTAGCAGCATAATCTATAACCTTACCTCTCTGCATCAACACACAACCTAGGACGATTCTGGATGCACCACAATAGATCACATAACTGTCTGAACCCTCAGGAGTTGTAGTCCACCTAGTTTTAAGTTCTACAAAGCTTTTCTCACACTTATCTGACCACTGAAACTTGACCTTTTTCTGCGTCAACTTAGTTAATGGAGAAGCTATGGATGAAAATCCTTCCATAAACCTTCTATAATAACTAGCCAAACCCAAGAAACTTCTGATATCTATTGGAGAGATAGGTCTGGGCCATTGTTTCACTGCATCTATTTTGTGATAATCCACTCGAATCCCTTCACTAAACACTATATTCCCAAGGAAAGCAACTGATTGTAACAAAAACTCACATTTGTTAAACTTAGCGAATAATTGGCTATCTTTAACAATTTGCAGAACAACCCTCAAATGAGTTGCATGTTCTTTCTCATTCCTAGAGTAAATGAGGATATCATCAATAAAGATGATAACAAACAAGTCCAAACACTTCTTGAACACCCTGTTCATCAAATCTGTGAAAGTTGTAGGAGCATTCGTTAGCCCAAATGACATAACTACATATTCATAATGACCATACCAGGTTCTAAATACTATTTTCGAAATGTCACTATCTCTAACTCTGAGCTGATGGTAAGAGGATCTAAGGTCTATCTTGGAAAATGACTAGCACTCTGAAGTTGGTCAAACAAGTCATCAATCCTGGGGATAGAGTACTTATACTTGATTGTGACCTTGTTCAACTGCCGATAGTCAATGCACATCCTGAGAGAATCATCTTTCTTTTTCACAAACAACATTGTGCACCCTATGGGGAAATGTTGGGTTTGATGAAGCCCTAATCTAGAAGGTCTTTCAACTGCTCTTTCAATTCCTTAAGCTCAACTGGAGCTATTTTGTATGGAGGAATATAAATAGGCTGGGTATCTGAAAAGAGATTAATTTTGAAGTCGATTTCCTTTTTGGGAGGAACTTTGGGAAGATCTTCTAGAAACACTTTTGGGAACTCATTTACTACAGGAACTGACTCAAGAGTTAGGGTTTCGGAGCTAGAATCCTTGAACCGGACTAGATGATAGATATACCCCTTGGAAATCATCTTTCTGGCCTTATGGTAAGAAATGAATCAACCCATAGGCACTGAACTACTACCTTTCCACTCTAAGACTGGCTCGCTTGAAAACTGGAAACGAACAATCCTAGTTCTACAATCGACTGAGGCATAATAGGAATGTAACCAATCTATGCCTAGAATGATATCAAATTATACCATTTCTAACTCTACAAGATCTGCTGAGGTGACTTTCTGAGAGACCATGACAGGACAATTTATATATACTTGTCTAGCTATAACTAGGTCACCAACTACAATAGAGACTGAGAAGGGTTCTGAGATAGTTTCTGGACTGACATTGATGTTCACTACTATATATGGAGTTACAAAGGAAAGAGCAGCCCCTGGATCTAACAAAGCATAAATATATAATTGAAAGACTCGTAACGTACGAGTTACCACATCAGGAGAATCTTCCTAATCCTAGAGAGCCTAGAGAGCATACAACCTATTATGGCGTTGACCACCACCTGTACCAAATAAAGCACCCTATTGAGTTGGGCGACCTATTGATGCTGCTAGAGCTGTAAACTGAGCCTACAATTGTTACCTTATTGTCCCTGCTTAAAAGATGGGCAATCCCTCAACCTATGGTCAGATTGACCACATCCAAAAAACCTCTCTTTCCTACAAGACACTTGCCCGGATGGTTCTTACCACATTTTGGACAAGCTGGAGCCTGATGCCCTACCTTTCTGATCCTGTCAAAACTTGGAGAATGGAGCACTAGCTGATGAAGGTGCCGGAGTTGAAGATTTCTACTGAAAATAAGAGCAATTTCCACCAGCTGACTTCTATTGAGAGTACTCATAGTTACCTTTCCTAGCCTTCTTATTGTCCTTAGCTTGTTCCCTAAGCTTGTCTCCCTCAGCCTGATGAGCATGAGTGATAAGCCTAGAGAAATTCATATCTTCCAACAACATAACATTTCGACACTCTATTTTCACTAGGTCGGATACTCCAAACTGAAACTTATTCATATGTGCCCTCGAATCAGCAACCATATGTGGAGCATACCTGGAGATTTGGGTGAACTTGAGTCCGTACTCTTGGACTGACATGTTACCTTACCTCAAATTCATGAACTCCTGAGCTTTTGCCTCCCTCAAATCTCTTGAGAAGAACCTATCCAGAAAAGCTCCATTAAGTCACTCTCAAGTGATAGGAATCATATCCATACCCCTGTTTTCTTTCCACTTAATAAACCAGATGTGAGCTACATCCTTAATCTGGTAGGATGCCAACTCTACCCTGTCATTTCCAGTCACTTGTATCACTCCAAAGATTTTCTTGACCTCACCAATGAAGTTTTGGGGTCTTCTCCAACCAGCGACCCCAGAAATTCTGGTGGATTCATACGGACGAAGCCTCGGACCCTGCCTGCTACTACCCCAACACTAGTGTTAGTAGGAAATGGGCCTACTAATTATTCTGGTTGGTCACACTCTGAGCCAAAAGTTGAATGGCATTCCAAAACTCTACATTCGAAACACTATGGTATGGAACTGGAGGAACTGTGTTAGAGTTGCAGGAATTCGCATGATATGAAATGTATAACGATGAGTTAGAAGGTAGATCATACCCACGCACGATAAGAATAGCAAAAAAGTGGAGTTTTCCTAAAACACTTTGTAGCCTCCCTCTCATTAGATGTGGTGCACTTCATGCCCATAAAAAGGACTCTACTTGGTGCGGCTTTTTAGACATCCTAGGAAACTTAAGCCTAATGCTCTAATACCAAGTTTTTCACGCCTTGAGGCTACCCCTTGACGTAAACACAGAACCTAAGATCATGAGTGACCCCAAGCTAACCCTGAGTTGGCATATCATAAGCATAATTAAAAAGATATTGTGTGGAATATAAAAACATAAGATAAACTAAATGATGGGGAATACTATATATAAAACTGGAATAGAGTTTTTAACACTGAACTATAAATCAAATACTAAGTTGAATCTGTCTATGTTTGAAATAAGCCTCTAACTGACTAGAGATGTTGGGACATAACCCCAGCTAACTCTAGCAAATACTGAAAACTGAAATGAAAAGACTAAATATAGAAATATGTCTATTGTCCTCAAAAAATGAGGACTCACCATGAAGCTATTGAAATGGATATTCGGAGTCGGTCTATGTGTGATCTGGATGCTGAGTACCTGAACCTACATCACGAGAAGATGTAGCGCAGAGTATGCGTCAGTAATTGAAAGGTACTGAGCATGTAGGATAGGATACATCTGAACAAACATATAATTGAACAAGGCATACTTAGCAAATGATATACTTTGAACATGATGAACATACTAGAATGATAATTAATATGAACTAAACTGAATGCAATGACCAAGTACATAACATGCTCAAACTAAATACTGAAATATAATTGGGAACCTGGTCAAAGCACTAGAATCTGACTGTGGGAGCTACTAATAACCGACATAAAACCACATGAGTTAAATGTGGAGTCCGATATATATGCCCCATCGAGAGGACCTAATATACCTTGCCAAGGGTATAGAGGCATGACTGGCGTGATCACCAAATATAAAGCCCACAGGGGGGACTTACAACCTACAGGGGCATGTAGTTGTGAAACTATAAGGGTGACTGAACCTGGTCCAACTCGGTATTTATACTACTCCCAACTGAATATATGTATATGACACATTATGACAGAAATCCTAAAATGTTGGATACCTCAATTACTAACATGCAAACTCTGAGAATGTAACAATTACAATTGATAATATGACATTCAGTAACTGAATCATGATTATCTAATTTCCTAACCTACTAAGTGCATTTCATGAACTTGAAGAATTACACCACTAGGGTTCTGAATTACATGCAAGGAACTAAGAAACGGTGCTACAACAACATAATAATCTAATTAGGAACATTCTAACAATGAATTCATAACAATTTCTAATATTTAAGAAACCCTAGGTCTAGATAATATGAAGGGAATCAAGAATCTGACTGATTTCTAGGGACCTAATGGGTGAAAGGAACCCACTAGTGAAATCCCACATACCTGGTGACAAATTCCATGGGGAAATCTTTCAATTTTGGGGCTAAAATTGATGAAAACCTCCTATGTTCTTGGAGAGGCGTTTGGTCGACTCTTTCTTCTCTTTCTATTTGAGTTTGCTAAATTTTGGTGAATGAATCGCTTAGGGTAGATTCTAATTAAGTTACTAGGCTTAAATTGACCAAAACAACATAGTTTAGGGGTTAAACGATGTAGGTTATATGTCCAACACATAGGGAAAACACCAAACAACCCCTGACTTAAAAGTCTGGCGCAGCCGACCACAGCCTCTCTGATGGACCATCAAAGGGACCATGGACCATTAAGCTGGCCGTGGTCCTTAGTCTAGTGGTTGATGGTTCTAGGAGTAGTCCAACTATGAGACCTACCACGGCCCGTGTGAAAGACTACAGACGGTGAAGGTCTCTGTGGCTCCTCACTTGGGCTGAGGTTTGGTGGCTCAGGTCCACGGACCCTCCCACAGCCCGTCATCAGGACCACGGCTCGTGGAGGGATCTGTGGTCTGACGTTAGGGCCTAGGAGATTCTGCCTCACCAACCACGAGCACCAGTACGTCCTATATGGTGGTCCATGTCCCGTGAAGGGTCCCGTGGTTCACTATTCCATGGCTTGGTGTAAACCCATAGGTAGGTCAACAGACCGTGGTCCCTTTCACGGTCCGTGAACTCTGTCGTGGTTCACTCTTTTCTCTTGTTATTCTGCTGCAATTTTCTAAGTCTAATTTTTGAGGTGTTATAAAAATTATCCTACGCCATTAAAAAGAAACACACAAAAATAGTTATTCTTGATTAGGAGTGTATGATTAGGTAGAAGCATAATCAAGAATATTTTATTTCACCAACTTTTCAACAACGAAACAATATAGTAGTACAAATTATAATTAAATGTCTCGAAAGAAAATTCTAGGGAGGGAATAAATAGTATGAGAGATACTTAATTACCAAGAGACTTTCGGTGAATCCCTTTTAAGAAGAAAGTCAATTTCTTTTTTTTTGTTTTGAATTTCCAACAACACGTCTATGAAGTTTTTAGATTAGTGATTCAATTTACGCATTCAACTTCTATTTTGAATATCTAACTCATTAGCCACTTTTTCCACTTTGGTGTCAGACCAGTGATTCAATTGACCCATTCAAGATATGGAATATAATCTCCATTATGATAAAAGTACCCAAAAGTTTGGCAAATTCATCTAAAGTTACCTTAACAGAAAAATGATAACTGCTCACATTAGGAACCAATAGTCTCTCTATCGATGCACAATATCAAGGTTGCATTTGTGCGTGAAAATATTGACGATGGTCAGGCTCCGATCAACTATGCCCAAACAAAACCTTATTACACCGGCAACTAAAATTCTGTAATTTCCCCCGCTTATGTTTAGTAGCTACTTATCACTGGGTTTTTATGTGACTACGGAAGAGGAAGAAGATAGTAGCATTGAAGAACAAGATAGTAGCATTGAGGAAGAGATGAATCTACAATCCATTAAAGCTTAAAGTTAGAAGCCAGCGATACAGCAATTACATTTTTCTGCTAAAACCTCGACCCATCCAACACCCAAGTTGCACCCAGTCAAGATAATTGTAGTGATGGTAAGACTCTCACATTTGTACCTCCATGTCTGAAAAATAGAATTTTAACTGTAACGATTGAGGAAGAAGATATACAGGCTTAGGTGAAAACTTGGGAGTCATTTTTAATTGGGTATATCTATTAGGTGATACTGCTTATGACAAATAGATGGAAATGTATGCACCTAAGATTTGGCACTTTATTAATGTGCCTAAGGTTCTATTGCACGGTATGGGGTACTACATCTTTAAGTTTCATTCTAAGAAGGATAAGGAAAGGGTAATCAATTATGGACCTTACTACTTCAATAATATACCTTTTATCCTCAAGCCATGGGAACTTGATTTTATGTTTGATAAGCAGATCCTTAGCTTGGTACATCGGTGGGTGAAATTTCCAGAATTACCTGTAGGATATTGGCCCGTTAAGGCCTTGAGTAAGATTGCCAGTGTTGTTGGCCACCCAATGCATACTGATTATCTCACTACTAACACAGATAAGGTCTCATTTACTAGAATTTCGATCAAAGTGGGTGTCTTACAGCTGTCGACTAAGCTGATAAATATTGAAACCCCTTCAGGTCCTTGAGAGAAATATTTTGAGTACAAATGGCAGCCAAGGTATTGTAATGAGTGCTTGAGGTATGGGCACAATTACTCAGACTGTGGGTATAGAAACAGACCAAGGAAAGTGGTACTGCTGAGGCTACTGGCTCCAAGACCTGATGCAGATGTGCCAAGAACTAAGAAGAGAAAGACCAGGAAGGCTCAACCCCCTAAAATGGTTTGGCATGTAGTGGTTTGAAGAGGGAACCACCCACCTGATGGTGTAGGAGTACAACATCAAGAATGTAGTCATGTGGGTGAAGGAAAGAAGATGAGTAGGGGTGAACAATTTGTCGTATCAGAGATTGTTCATGGAGAATCCAGAGTTTAGATCTTTCCTAGAGCAAGTCTGGGCTACTGCTGATCATGAGCAAGCTACGAAAATTGTATGGTGTAAATTGAAAAGGCTTAAATCCAAGCTCAAAGTCATAAATGCTTATATGGATTCTTATCAATAAAAGATGCACTTAGCAAGGGAGGAGTTCGATATAGTTTAGAGCCAGATGCAAGGTCTCGGGAGAAAAAAGTTATTACAGGATATTGAAAAATGGAGCAAAGTGGAGGAACAAGTTCTTAGACACTAAGCTAGGGCTCTTTAGGTGGAGAGTGGTGATGGTAACTCTAAGTATTTTCAGGCACAGTGAAAGATGAGAAGTAGCCACAATGTCATTACTTATATTTACATTGACAACAACGTTAAACTAATTGACCCTCGGGATATTGAAAGTGAATTTATTTTTGTTTTCTCAAGTTTAATAGGAGCATGTGCTAATGAGTTTCCCTATATGGACACTATGATTGTTGGATTTGGGGAGTGTTTAACAGTGAAACAACAAAGAGACCTAATAAGGAAGGTTTCTTAGGGGTTGATTATGGATGTTATCATGTCCATGCCTAAGGAGAAAGCTACTATGGTAGATGGTTTCCCTATTGAATTTTTCACTAATAACTGGGAACTTGTGAAAGGGTGAGATTGTACATGTTGTACAGAAGTTCTTCCGTATTGGTATACTCTTTCCTGCAATCAATGCCATTGATATCACTCTAATCCCCAATTTTTCTTCTCCTACAAATTTTAAGGACTTTAGGCTCATAGCATGTTGCACAACCCTCTATAAAATCATATCCAAGGTGTTAACTAGGAGACTCAGATAGGTGATTGGAGGCCTTGTGGGGTATTCACAATCTAATTTTTTTTAGGGGAGGAATATTATTGATAATGTCTTGTTTAGTCATGAGATATCCAAATGCTATTCTACGAAATGGATATCACCTAGGTTTGTTCTCAGAGTTAACTTAAGAAAAGAATATGACACATTAGAGATGAGCTTTTTGATGAAGTTGCTCATTGGCATGAGATTTCCTACAAAATTATATAGTGGATCATGACTTGTGTGTCTATTGTGTCCTACTCCCTGATACTTAATGTGGGGCTGACCCCTCCTTTCACAGCTAAAAGAGTTATTAGGCTAGGGGATCCCGTGTCCTTTTATCTTTCTGTATTGGCTATGGAGTAATTAGAGAGAGTACTGAACCAATTAACCCTGAATTGCAACTTCAATTTTTATCCAAGATGCAAGATTTTATATAGTATCCATATATGCGTTGCAGTTGACCTATTGATGTACTCTAGGGCAAACCTTATATCTATTAAATTGTTGAATAAAGCTTTCATGAGGTTCTCTAAGGCTTTAAGGTTGAATGCAAATTTGGACAACAGCTCATTGTACATAGTTGGAGTTGGTGACCACACTAAAGAAGAGCTTCTTGAGGAATTAGGATATGTTGAAGGTCTATTTATTTTTAGATACTTAGGAGTACCTTTAGAATCTAAAAGGCTATGTGTCAATAAATTATTACCCTTGATCAAAGGTAACTTGTTGGTCTGCTAAGCTACTATCCTATGTTGGGAGAGTGCAATTGATCAAGTTTTTCTTCTTCTTTTTTGGGGTGCAAGATTTTTGGTCTCGAATTTTCTTAATACCCGAGAAAGTGATAAACAGCATAGAACATATTTGTAGGACTTCTTGTGGACTATTTTTTTTACTAAATCCAAGAAAGTCTTAGTGTTTAGGAGACTATATGTAAACCTCATACAGGTGGTGGCCTAAATATCATGGATTTATGCCTCCAGAACAGAGTTGCAATACTAAAACAGTTGTGGAACATAGCGAGGATAAAATAATGCTTATGGATTTAGTGGCCCTAAAAAGAAGCAACATAAATCACCCCAAACGAAGCTCTAAAACTCACATTATCAAATTTTCAAATGTTGAACAAGAGCTAGAAATGAAGGTTGGTCTTTCATTAAAAGACCAGTCAAGTGACTTCTGCAAACACGGGCGGAGTCCGCGATCATGGTGGTCAAGAGGGTCAAATCATCTACGCACCTTCTTCACAAACGCAAAGGGGCGAGGCCACTCCTCTCTTCGCGAATGTGGCACCAAGCTCACAAACATGGAGACCAAATTTTGTATCTCTTTGAGTGAGGTGAGAGATGTGCAAATGGGAAAAGCAATGGTTCTGCACTAGCAAACTATGCTATCCCCACAAAATTTGGAATATTAGGCACAACTCAAAACATCAAACCGAGGTCATCTTGACAATAAGTAGATCCCACATCCAAACTCCATTTTAAGCCAAAATCTACAAGGTAGATCGGAATGAGACCTGAAGCATTAGGATCCACACTGAATGTCCTTCTAGACTAAACTCAACCTCAAGAGAATATGGAATCGTCAGAATTGGATTATGAGGCTGTCTAATTGATGTGTTGACCGAAGTTAACTGTTTCAGTTTCAAAAGTTCCAAAAAATGAAAACTTTCCTAAAACCAAATGAATAACCATGTGACCGAACAATTAGTCCCAACAAGTCATAAATTAATCGGGGTCGCTATAGGAAATCTCTAAATATAAAAAAAATGTAATGAAGAGAAAATGATCTGGATGGTCATTACAACATCCACTACTAAAAAGAATTTCTTGATCAAAAGTAAAGAGTCAGGAAGTACATAAACTGGACATTTAGACACTAAATTTGAAACAATTGAAGACGAACCCAAAATTGAGTCAAAATGGAATTATGGGACCCATCTTGGAATACTGAAATTGAATCTGTCTATTGGTTCTATTAGCTCAAGCACCTTGACCTACAAAAAGGCACAATCCAAACTCGGAAAACAAGCAAGAGAGTTCATGAAATAAGCCAATCAATAAAACCTCCACTCCATCTAAAAAGGAGAAGAAGGAAGGTAACTTATGGATAAAATGTGCGAAAATCAAGCCTACAATCACCCCAAAAATATCCCTAATTACTCCCACCAATATGAAGATGATTCCCACTAAAACGAGCTCCTAAGAGTTAAAATTCAATCCAAAGATATGAGAAATGAACTTAAAATGGGTATAACTATTTGAATACCCCATAAAAGTTGTCACTTTGGCCGCTTAAGCGGCATCACAAAAGTGATGGTCTAATTGCTAAAAAGACCTAGCCACAATGGAAGGCTACCACTGAAGTGGTCCTTTATCCACTTAAACGACCACCACTTAAGAGAAACAGCAGTTACTAAAGAGACTGGAAGCAGCTTCTGTTTAAAAAGTATTTGGGCTTCTAGAGCGGTTGGACTAGGACAATGCACTAGAAATTTAGCTAAGTCCCACCAAACTTCTCTTGATGCCTAAGAATGGTTCAAAACTTCGTGCACACAAGCAAACTATGATAACCTACTAAATTTGTCTTGAAAGAAAGTGAGTCCCACACTCAAACTTCATTGTAAGCCAAATTCTATGAGGTGGATCAAACTATGCCTAGAAGCCTCAAAATCTGCACCAAAAGTCCATCAAGACCAAGCTCTACATTCTGAAGCTCACAAAACTGTCAGAATTGCATTCTAAGACCATCTAATTGAAGTTTTGATCGAAGTCAACCACTCTAGTTTTAAAAGCTCAAAAATACAAAGACCTACACAAAACCTAAACAAATGACTTGTTGACCAAATTTTCAGTCCGAACAAGTCATAAATTACTTAGGTTTGCTATAGAAAATCTATAAGCAATGAAAGAAATACAATAATGAGGAAATGATATGGAGGATCATTCTAGGTCCGTGGTGATCTCTACACTGATCACAGGTGTTTGTCGTATATTATCAACCAGAATAATCTAAATTTGAGGCAGTGGAGGTGGATTGATCTTTCTCTCTATTCTTTTCCATCTATTCAAAGGGAATGGTGTAGCGGACGTCTTGAGTTGGAAGGCGGTGATTATGGGTAGTCTAGCCTTCCTTTATGCAACGGAAAGACCTTTGGCTCCAAACATTCATTATTTAGCCAATAGGATGATTCAACTTGATATTTTGGATTCTATGTGGGTTTTAGCCTATGTTAGGTTTAATCATCTCTTTTGGGGCAGATTCGTGGTCGACAATTGGAGGATGATGTCTTGGTAGCTATTCAAGAAATGGTTTTCAGAGGTGAGGTCGGGCAGTCACCTTGGATTCTGATGGTGTTTTGAGGTTTGATGTTTGTATTTGTGTTTTTGAGAGTTGGAGATTTGATTTAGTTGATTCTTTGTGAGGTCCATGATTCAAGATACTCTATTCATCCCGGCATAGTGAAGATACGTACTATTTTAGGCAACATTACTAGTGGAGTCACATGAAGAGATATATTATAGACTATGTGTCTCTAATTCACATGTCATACCGCATCTTGATGAGTTAGAGGCCTAAGAGCATAGTATTGAAAGCAATCTGCTTACTTTGAAGAGTTAATATAATACTCTGTAAATTCATGGTAGGATTTTAACTCATTTCCCACTTTTGGATTTGTATGATTTATCCTAATCACTAGAATATGATTTTTGGGGTAAAGTGCATGCCTTACTTAAAGTTATTCATGTCTAGTAAGCAACACTTGAGACAATTCTCCAATTTGAGCTTCGTACAAAAGGTTATGTACGTTTTACAAAAGTCGGGAATGTTATTTCAAAGTGATTACAGTGATAGATAAAGTGCTACACGGTCTATAGCACCAAAGTTTTGGAGAAATAATTTCCTTTGGAGCCAAAGGTTGATTATTCAAAAATTTTACAGAGTGCTCCAACTTAGAACGAATTGAAGAACCAATTTCATGACCTGTTGTTATTTTGTGTGTCACCATAGTCCAATTCTTGCAATTATTTTTTATACTCATTTTCCTAATTGAACCAGATGTAACACCATCGTTTCCACAAAGAAGGTGCTACCCAGAATTTTCAGTTGCATTTGAACCTGATTTATTTTTCTTTTCCCTTAAGAATCAGTGACGCCTTCACAATTTTATTTAATTTCAAAGCTTCCCAAATCAACGTGTGATGCAATGACCAAAGCCTTTTAATTTCCACTTGATTTTTGAGAAACATTATCACCTAGTGTGTGTCCCAAATTAGCTAACAGCTGATTAACCACATCTACATTGTATCCGGGTATTATCTGCTCCCAGAATCGATACATTTGATGGAGACTCCTTCTCAACATGACCAGCAATTATATTATATTGAGAAATGAGGTGGAGGTATACTACTTTTAGGGGTGGCAAAATTAGCCCATAAAAGTATGAATTTTTGTTTTGTGCACTGTCAGTGCACTAAATTTCTCACACCATCACGTAATCTCAAAAAGTAATTAACCACGATAACTTTGTTAAGTATGTAGAAGTAAGATAATTACCTTTTTAAATATAATTATAGTTCACAAAAAGAAAAAAATATTAAAGGCAAGTAGAATCGTATTTATACTCTAACTAAATTTGTGCAGAATGCCAAATTTGTTTACTATCGATAATTTCATGTCAAATTATCAATATTATAGTCTGAATCACTATGAAGGTTTAGGATCATTTATTAATCACGAAAATATAATTAAGCTCCAGAAACTTCTTGATTTTAGGTCCTTTTTAGTTTTAATTAAGGTCCTTTCAAGGTAATCTAATTCAAAAAGCTTTATAAATATCAGTCATGCAAATTGAATGTATAGAGAGCTTTGAGAAAAGGACCAACTTAAATCATATTATTAAGCCATGTAATTATGTCAAATCTTTATTGAAAAATTATCATATAATAGATGGAGCACATCAAAATTTCATGTGAAATACACATGGGGAACATGAAGGCAAAAAAAAGTTGGATGATTAAATCCTCGAAATTTGAGAGAACTAGAAATATGGAGGTTTTGTAGGAGTGAGAAGAGAGAGATTAAGAGAGAAGAAAAAAAAATTATAGATGAAAAAAATTACTTAATTAAGAAGATAATAACCTACTATATTATGTCAGTGCTACCTAATGGTGTGAAATAATTATACATCGATGGTGAATATAACTTAGACTCTAAAAATATAGGTAATTCATATAACCTGACAAGTTTGGGTGGGTCATTAGCTCATTTCAACCTATTTAAAGTTGGGCTAATATGTAACCCAAGTAATTTTTAAGTGGGTCATTATTGACTCAATTCATTTTGAACCAACCAAATTTAGTTCAAGCCACTCATTTTATACTCCTAATATTTTCATCTCTTTCCCAACTCATTCCGCAATGTAATATAAAAAATTTAAACACGAAACTACACATTTTCTAGAAAAATGAAAGATGAAATTTTAATCGAAAAAAATAATAGTATCCGAAATGAACTCTTAGACTGTATTGGATCACATTTATTCATTAGAAAATTTGCTATTCCTAGAAACTGGACATTTTGTGCATTTGCATATGTAGGTTTAAGGTAAAAATATATAGGAGATGATGAGTGTGTTTGATAAAATGAAAAATATTTTTTTGAAACAAGTAAGGTAGACTGTCAAAAATTCTTTTTATGGAAATAATTTCCACCAAAAGGAGAAAACAAACTTATTTCACATTGACTCAAAAGCTATTTTTTTGTAATTCTCACAATTGTGAAATTAAAATGACTATATTAACCAACATTTAAACTATGTAAGCAAGTCAAATTTTTATCTAAATACTGGAAAAAAAAATCATCATACACTATCTGATTTGCTATGGAGTCATTTGATTCGGAATAAGGATATGATTATAATCTATAATCTATATAAGACACCAAAATTAGATAGGATATAATCCCACATCCTATATAAATGAAAAATACAACGATTTTAATTGTAATGTTATATTTATTTTGTAGCTAATATCATCAATAAAATAAGGGATATATGTGATGCTGAATTTTATGTAGGTAAGTAAATGACTATGATTATTTTATCAAATCTTAAATGTTTTTTCCCTTATTAATAATTTCATCCTCCAAAAAAGTATTTATAAAATAAATAATTACTTTTTCTAAAAAATTATATGTTTCCAAAAAATATCTTATTTTTTCCAAACTCTAAGATTCTTGAAACAATAATTCACATCATTAACATCCATATACACATCACATTTTTTCTTCATTTTAATCACTTCATTCAGTACTACTCACATGTAATATATTATTGGAAATTAGCATTTGTTGCTCCCAATGATACGCTACTTGTTACAACAAATTAAAATGACTGAATTGGTATAAAAGTTATAACTACACAAACAATACATATTACTTAAACTTGCAGATGTGATCACTATGAAGGAAACAATGAATTGCAAAAATTTGAAGAAAATCCACAAGAGGCTTACCTGTTAGCGAATCTGAGTACAATAATAAAAAATGTATCTCATAGATGTTAAGGCTACATCAAATATTTTGTTAAATTGAGATGCAAGATAATTCAATCTACAAATAATTGATCTCATATATAATATGTATTAGTCAACCAAAAGGTTATGTAATAGAAGGATTCATGGGTTTGATACTAAACAAAACAATAATCTCAAGTCAAGAAATTAAAGTAAGCATGTAATCCAATGATGCCCATTAGTTCCAAATAGGAAAAAAAAGCCAACAAACAAGAAATTTAAGTCATTCAAAAGAAAAATAGCTCCAAAAACATGAAAGATTACTTAATCACTACAAAGATTCCTTATGAGAGTTGTCATGAATTGTCTTGATAGTATCATATTGATGATTTATCAGGATAATTTGATGTTCCTAAAAACTGGACACTGGATGTCGCTACCACCTGCATATGTAGGTTTAAGATAAAATCAAGAGGAGATTATGGGTGTGACCAAATATAGTTTCTTGAAAAAATAAGTCAGTATTTAGTTATCAAAAATATCTTTATGGGAAAAAAATTCAAACAAAAGGAGAAATCTCTGTCTTTCTCTCTCTCTCTAGAGTATTGTTTTTTGTGTGAACTTATGAGAAAAGCATCCTTAATATGAAAAAGGACTGCTAGGCTCTTTGTGCGACATCTCATATACTTACGTCTTATCATTGCTAACTAGGACATAAATTGGTTGACTAAATACTAAAAGTGTAAGTATGTGCCATGTAAGTATAAGTTTTGTTTGAAGTCCAACTTGGTAGGTTTAAGCTAGAACTTGCCCAAGTAGTCTTGTTGATGATTGTTGAATAACTGGATAGGAAAAGATTGTAGGCCATTTTTGTAATAGTCCACTTTAGCCAAAAAAAACTACCAAATGAAATCATGAACTTTTGAACCATATTTGAGCTCTGAAGCTAATTTTGTTGTCACCTTATTGATATTGTATCCTTGGTTCTCCAAAGGAACGATTCCATAACTCAGTCCAACAGCCTAAGTTAAGGGTAGTCATGACCTAACTGAAAAATAAATAGCTTAGCAGGATCATATCCTTGTTTATGCCGAAGGCATGAAACAAAAATTCATGGGTTGAATGGTTCATTTAATGGTAATTACAAAAAAAAAATGTAAAATTAAAAGAAAGAAAAAAGAAAAGAAGAAAATTAATGATATGGGTGCATGCCAGAATGTGCTAAAAAAAGGAGGTTGGAACAACTCAAATAAGAGTTGGGTGCTAATAAGAACTTTGTGGAACCGAGGTAATCTAGTCACTCATAGACCAAAATGTTCCACTCTGAGCCAGTGCTACAATCCAATAAAAGTGTTATAGTGATCCTATCCTGGGATAGTTGAAGTATAGAGAATAAGGGCAGGCCTATGGTATGTATACTCGTAGTGTTAGAAGTACTTTTGGAGAGTGAGAGTATTCATAAATATCAAATATCATGTGTGAGGGACTTCTTTGTTGTGAGGGCACTATGTTTTCATTTGATAGTGCTACAATCCAATAAAAGTATTTGATTGTCGGATGTTGTTCTGTTTCATTGCTTGAGGACAAGCAATGGTTCTAAGCTGAGAGTGTTGATGTGTTGTGAACTAATAGCACATTTGATGCTCGCGAGAAGTCAAGCTTTTTTATGTGGATTTGATGGTCTCTTTTAATGTTGTATAGGTGAAACACTTGGAAACAAATGATAGAGAGAATGAGTGAAAATGAAATGAAAGAAGATATATGAAAGGCTACATGAGCCGTGAAGTGTTGCATGAATCGTGAAAATGCTCGTGGGAGTGATTTGGAAAGAATAGAGTATAAGCCTAACCACATGAGGCCTTACACGAGCCATCTTCTGGCTCATGGAAAGTGGCAGTGAAGATAGAAGCTACCTAAGTGAAGCCTCAAGTCCACGCAGCACTGCACGGGTTGTGGTTCTTAAGACGAGCCATCTAGTAGCTCATGAAGAACTGCAGTGAAGAAAGACACCACAATCTCTAAGTGTGAGACTATGGAGGGGTTGACGAGCCGTATGACCTTAGACGAGTCGTTAACCTACCCGTGGAGCTGGTCGACATCATCTGTCCTACTTCTAGTAGGACTTTTTTCAAACACTTTTTGTATTCCTTAGGTTTTATTTTTTAATTTTTATCAAGACAATGAGACATTCTGAGCAAAAAGAAAATGAGAGTTTCCTTTTTGAACACATTTCTTGGTCGATTACTTGGGATCAAAACTTCGTGTTCTTGATTTTGGTGTTGATAATTAAGAAGTTTTTGGTTTGCTATTATTGTAAGTCTATTATACTATGCTTTCAATAATCTCTACTATTAGTTTCCTTGAAATAATGAGCGGCTAAACACCCAACTAAGGTTGTGGGAACCCTGACTAAACACAATTGCAGATTCAATATGAGTAACGCTTGATTGTTAATTGCATATGTTGTTTCTATATTCGTAATGACGGAGTGCACGCATTGGAACATGCCCATATTTACCGCTTGTTCGAGAGAAAAGTGATAACTAGGAAAAGCTAGAAGCAAATTCCATTCACTTGTTTTAAATATTAGAGCTCCATAGAGGATAATCTTCTTAACAAGTACACAAGGGTAAACTTCAAAACACTCTAAGACCAAGAGGATAAGAGTGAAAGTCATCTAATAGGCTGAAAAATGTTTAGATGTATCTTACTTGCTAGGAGTATATAAGATTAATAACATATCGGTATCCGAATAGAATTTGAGTTGGAGTTAAAAGTCATGGGGAACACAATCCTAGTCTCACTAAATCAACTACTACATCTTGGAAATATTCTTTTCTCTTGTTCGGTGTTAACCTTAACTAAAATTGGTTACTTGAACTCAAATAACCCAATATTTACTTTCCGTAATTTACTCCTTTTGGAAACATTAACCACAACTTAATATAAGCGTCAGTAAGTTTATTTCTACTATAAATTCCCTATGGGATCGACCTCAACTCCAGTTGAGTTCTATAATTGACTTCAACCGTTTATACTTCTTAATTGAAGTGTAAGTTTGGAGGTATCAAGCTCTTAGACCAAACAGGGGTAAGACCCCATATCAGCGACAAGATCTCGTTGTTCAGGGTCTCGTGGGTCAGCCACCAGTTAGTCATATGGTTAAGGGAGATTTTGCATCGAGATTTGGGGTCCTGAGTGCACCTTTGATTGTGTTGAATGAGGATGAGCAGTGCTGATATGAGAAGCTTAGAATGATGGATCCAGTTCAACTTTAAGGTGGGAAGCGAAATGATGCACATGAGTTTCTGACTAGATGTAGAGAGTTGTTAGAGACTATTGGGTTGGCAGAGTCTCACGGAGTTCATTCGCTACACTCAAGATGCTTGGAAGGATATCCTCTAGTGACCTAGGAGGTATTTACTAGGTCTTTTATGACAATTTCGTCCCTTAAAATGTTAGGGGGGAGAGACAGTTGAGGTTCAAGGGTTTTAGGCAAGACAACCTATCTATTGTATGAAACTTATTTCTACCATTATTCAAGACATGCCTTGGCCATTCTTTCTAATGAGGCTGAGAGGACCCATATTTTTGTGAGAGGGTTGTCTTATTTGGTTTGTATGACTTTAGATCATCCCACAAGGGGGGATTCCTTCAAGTCCATTAGGGGTTCCACCAAGGAGGCAAAGTTGATTGAGCGAGAGGAGTTTGGGGAACGCTAATAAGGCTCGCACTTCAGGTCAGTGTTCTAGAGGCAGGGGATCCATTAGTGGGAGTGGTTTCTTTCAGTGTCAAGAACCTGTTCAAGAAGTTATGTTCATATGTAAGGGTGGTCGGCTATCTTGTGGGTTGTCCAGTTCAAGCCATAGTTCTCATAGTTCACAATAGTGGTTGCAAGATAAGGCACTTATAGTGGTTCCTCGGGATCATCACAACAGTCCCATGTTCAGAGATTTTTCTTTCGTTGTGGAGATCTCAATCATATGATATGATAGCTCACTTTGCAGGATAGTCAGAGAGGACTATATCCTAGTTCTTTTGTACTGACTAGGTCACTAGCACCTCAGGCTAGTAGCTGAAGTAAAGCTTAGACTAGTAGCAGTAGATGTACTCCTTGTAGGGGTGCTAGCGAAGGCGTAGATCATCTAGGCAGAGGTAGAGCTACCGCTCAGGTTGGAGCCGACAGAGAGAGCCAATGTTATGCATTTCTGAGGAAACTTAAGGCTCAGTCTTCAAATGCAATTATTACAAGTATCGTCCACATCTACCAGCGACTTGCATTTATATTGTTTGATCTATGATCTATTTACTATTATGTGTCTGCCCATTTTGTTGTTGGGTTTGATTTGATGTGTGATCATATGACCATACATATTCGTGTTTCTACACCCATGGGTGAGCCCTTAGTTGTGGATCAAGTTTATCAATTTTGTCTTATCACTTTTATAGGGTTTGACACCTAGGTAGACCCAATTATTCTAGGGGTGGTCGACTTTGATGCCATCTTGGGTATGGATTTTCTATCCCTTAATAATGATATTCTTGATTGTAATGCTAAGATTGTAGCCTTAGTGATGCCTTGTGTTCCCAAGGTTGAGTGGAAAGGTGGTAGTGGTTCTTACACTAGCAAGGTTATTTCCTTTCTATATTTTCAGAGATTAGTAGATGAGGGTGTTTGTCTTACTTAGCTTTCATCCAGGACACTAGTATTTAAGTTACCTCCTATGGAGTCCATTTTCATGGTATAGGATTTTGTAGATATATTCCCTATTAATCTTCTAGGTATCCCCCCGATAGAGACTTTGACTTTGATATTGATTTGAAGACATGCACTAAACACATTACTATTCTTCCATATCATATGGCCCAACAGAGTTGAAGGAATAGTACAAAACCTACTAAGTAAGGGTTTTATTATCCATAGTATATTGCCTTAGAGTGCACCGATCTTGTTTGTGAAGAAGAAAGATAGGGCTATGAGGATGTATATTGACTATATGCAATTGAACAAGGTGATTGTGAAAAGCAAGTATCCTCTTCCACGAATTATGATTTATTTGATCAATTTCAGGAGGCAGCATTGTTCTCTAATATAGATTTAAGGTCCATTTATCATCAGTTGACGTTTAGGGCATCGGATGTCCCTAAGACAACTTTTTTGACCATGTATGACCATTATGAGTTCTTGGTGATTTCCTTTGAGTTGAATAATGCCCATGTAGGGTTCATAGAGTTGATTAACAATGTTTTTCACCCGTATTTAGATTTCTTTATGATTGTATTCATTGAAGAAAATTCAGTGTACTCCAGGACTAAAGAGGATCATGTTCACCACTTGAAGATAGTGTTTCATAGGTTGAGGGAAAAAAAATTGTATGAAAAATTCTCAAAGTGTGATTTCTAGCTAGATTCAGTGTCATCTTGGGATACGTAATGTCTAAAGAGGTTATCGTCCAAGATTGGGGCAGTTAGGGTTGGATGAGGCCTACTTCTCCTATGAAGAATCTTAGTTTGGTGGGGTTAAGAGGCTACTACAGATAGCTTATGAAGGGATTCTCTACTATTACGACCCCATTGGCTAGGTTGACTCGACAGAGTATAGGTTTCCAATGTTTGGATGAGTGTGAGGAAACCTTTTAAAGCTCAAGACCTTGTTGACTTTGGCTCTTATGTTGAATCTACATGAGGAGGGTGTGGGTTTTACCATGTATTTTAATGCCTCAGGAGTCAGCTTAGATGGTGTGTTGATGTAGAAGGGAAAGGTGATTGCTTATGCTTCTAGACAGTTAAAGACCCATGAGAAGAACTACCCTACTCATGACTTAAAGTTGGCGGTTGTGGTCTTTGTGCTAAAGTTGTGGCATCACTACTTGTATGGTGTGTATTGAGAAGTTTTCACCAATCGTAGGAGTCTTTAGTATATCTTTAGTCAAAGGGATCTGAAGTTGAGGTAGCATAGATGGTTTGAGTTGTCGAAGGAATATGACATGACTATTCTATATCACCCAGGGAAGGTCAATGTGGTAGAAGATGCATTGATTAGAAAGACTTGTAGCATGGGGAGTCTTACCTCAATTCGAGTTAAGGATAGACCGATGTCTAGGGATAATTAAAGGTTAGACAACAGTATTATCCCATTGTATATCTTAGACGATGGTGGTGTCATTTCTTTTGTTAAGGCCTAGTCTTTTTTGATTGAGCAAAATAGAGATAGGTATTTTGATGATGAGAAGTTGTGAATTATTTTAGATAAGGTGTTGAGGGGTGAAGATGAGGAAGTGACACTTGATTCTAATAGAGTGTTGAGGATTGGGGTAGGATTTGTCTGCCCAAAGTGGGTGAGTTGGTCAGATTGATCTTGGAGGAGGCTCATTGCTCTAAATACTTTATTTATTCGGGAGCGGCCAATATGTACCACAATTTGAATAAGTATTTTTGGTGGTGTAGTATGAATAGGGACATTGTTGATCTTCTCGTGAGGTACTTAACTTGCCAACATGTCAAGTGCAAGCAGCAACGGCCTGATGGTGTGTCTTATAAGATGCCCATTCCTACATGAAAGTGGTAGCGTATCATCATGGACTTCATAATGGGTTTGCCTACCACTGTGGATGGTTATGATTTGATTTGGGTAGTTATTGATAGTTTGACCAAGTCCGCCCATTTTATTTAGTTCAGGTGAGGTACACGGTAGAGAAGTTAGTTATTGTTCAGTTGCATGGGGTGCCTATTTCTATTATCTCTGATCGAGCTTCTCTCTTTACTTCTCACTTTTGGAGGGCCTCACAATTTGGTTTGGGTACTCATTTATACATTAGTACCAATTTTCACCCTAGATAGATGAACACACTAAGCGTACAATTTAGATATTATAGGACATAATTCAGCACTCGTTGGGATCAATTCTTTCCCTAAGCGGAGTTTTCTTAGGATAATAGTTATCATTACATCATTCAAATGGCTTTATTTGAGGTGTTGTATGGTAGGACGTGTAGCTCTCTGATTGACTAGTTTGATGTCATTGAGATAGATTCATTCGATACAAATTTTTTTAGATATGTTATAGAGTAGGTTCATTTGATTCAGAGAAGGTTGTTGACAGCCCAAAGTTGACATAAGAGTTATGCAGATAAGTGGGTTCGAGCATTTGAATTTCGGGTGACCATGCTTGGCTCAAGGTATCACCAATGAAGGGTGTGATGAGGTCCGTCAAGAAGGGAAAGCTTAGCCATAGATTCATTAGCCCTTTTGAGATTTTGTTGTGGATTGGAGAGGTGGCCCATAGCCTTGCCACCTAACTAGGTAGTTGCACATCAAGTTTTTCATGTTTCCATGCTTCAAAAGTATGCACCAAATAAGTAACATATGATTCACTTGATTATATGGTTTTGGGTCCACACTTGCCATTCGAGGAGGAGCCTATAGACATCTTGGATATGTAGGTTTGAAATCTAAGGATAGAGAAGAGAGATTTAGTGAAGGTGTAGTGGAGGCACTATTTGGTTGGGGAGGCGACTTAGGAGATGGAATCCAACATGTGTGCCACATATCCTCAACTTTTTTAAGCTTCATGTACTTTCTTTTACTTTATGTTAGAGGATGAACAATATTTTAAGTGTTCATATTGTAATGACCCTAGCAGTCATTTTTGGAAATTTTAAAAAAATTACCATTTTACCCATCTTGATAGTTTCCCCTAATCATGCTTGATCAGTTTACTAAGTTGTTTTTGAAACTTGATTGAAAAGTAGTGGTTTTTTTGAAGTTTTTGAGTTTTGAAAGTTTAAAGTTGTTAAATTGGTTTTTGGTAACAACCGGAGTTTCAAGTCTTAGAATAGAATTTCGTTAGTTCCATCAGCTCTAGAGTACGGAATTTGGTATAGGAGTGCGGTCATTCTCTGTATCGGAGTTGGTTAGTGGATTTGAACCCTTGAGTTGGAGCTTTAAGGTATATTTAGACTATGAGTTGACTTTGGTCAATATTCAGAGTTCAGACGCTTAGATCGGATTTCCAAATGTTCCATTAGATTTGGGGGATTATTTTAGGCCTAAGTAGGGTCATGGTTGAATTTTCAAAGGTTCTGAGGGTTGTTTGATAATTTTGAGTGTAAAATTAGTTTATTGCGACTTTCATGGGTTTCGGGTCAAGGAAGCCTCGGATCCATGTTTCGATGGTTCCATTGAGACCAAAATGTCGAATCTAGTTGGGTTGCATACATAGTTTGTGTAATCATGGTTGTGAACAAATCTTGAGGGTCTATTTAGTGGTTTTGTTAAGTTTTGTGATTTGCTGGTGTTGTCGTCTCATGCATGTTACGTTGTTCACTGCGCTCGCGGGGCTAATCCTTGTGATCGCATGGATTGTTGTTGTGATTGAGTAGCAATATTTTTCCTAATCATCATGATTACATAGCTTGTTTCATGATCACAATGGTCAATTAAATGAGTTGATCAATGTTACTCATCGCGATCACGAGGCTTTGGGTCATGATCACAATAAGCAATTTTTACCTAAATAGTGTTATTTTTTCAAAAGTCGGGGTTTCAACTCTATTTCACCATTTTTTAAAATTGAGAGTTCGATTTAGTTGATTTCAAAGTTATTTTTTTAGATTCTTTGATTAGGTGACGAATATTAACTCCCCATCTTTATTACCGACTAATTATTTCATGATTTTTATGGTTAACCATTGTTTCTTATTCTAAACTTTGAAGGTGCTTATAAGAACTTAAGGTTTATGAAAATGGTGATTTAAGATTGGTTTTAACTCATTTTTCGATATGGTTTTCACTATTGAGTTCCAAAACCATTGGGTAACGTGAATACAAATTTCCAAATTTAACCCTAATTCTCATAAAAGGGTGTTTGGTCCAATCTAGCCTCGATTTTTCATGATCATTGATATGGTGTTTTTGGTTTTGAATTCTTATTTTGATTTCATAGTTGGTTAGATTGTGTTGATTTGAAAACTCATCAGAGAAGAAAGGCTTAAGTACCGAGTTGATTGATTGTGTTATTGAGGCAAATGGACCTTTTGACTCTTTGTTAAGTGTATTGAACTTTGTATGCCATTGCGTGATTGGAAGTAATGGGAATTGGTGAAGGGTTTCATATGTCTTGTGTATTTTCAAATGATGAACAATTCTTGAGATGATAACTTGAAGTAAAAGAAGAATCTTGTTGGTTTGTGAAACAAATTATGCCTTGGATATTTGGATGATTATGTAAATTCACTTTGATCAAGTGCCCTAGTTAACTAGGATTGGTTGTTAATGTTGGAATATTATCCTTTCATTTAGCATTTGTACATGCCAATTTGCATTGGTTCTAAGGCACTATTATGATGGGTACTATGTGATTTTATGAAATATAAGGAACCAAAGAGGATGTACCATTTTAAGGGTTGCGTCACACATCTTGAAGAATAAAATGATTTGAGGGGCATGTCCCACACTATGACGGATTGTATTATATTGAGGGTCGTGTCGCACACCGTGATAGATGCATGGACAAATATTCCCCCCATGGGTCTCGGGCTAAGTTACAATGGGTGTGCACTATTAGGAAAGACATGCATAATCCTATATGACATTGAACTTCAATGAATTGCACTTCATTTGATTATTATCAGTTCTAACTGATGATATGTTATTGTAGTGATCTTATTGTGAAAGAATGTGGTGATATGACTAAATGTGTTGAGGTTTTATTTGTGATGTTCTATAGGTGCTTTGTTGCTAAAGAGTGAGAATTGCTAGGTTGGGTTGATTGACTCTTGCAGATTCTAGTTGTTAAGGATCGGATGGTGTGGTGGGAGAACTAGTGTTCAGTATCGCTTTACTTAGTATTATTTAGGTTTTATTGTTGGATGCCATTGTTTTTTGGTACTCACTCCCTTGCTTCTACACTTGTGTAGGTTATGAGTCTGGATCATCGTTATTACTCTTTCTCTTCTAATTCTGAGGCTTATCGTTGGGAGTTTCTGAGGTAGTTGTTTGTCATTCCAGTAGACACCTCTTACTCTATTATTAATGTCTTGTTCTATTCTAGAGACAAAGACATTCAAACAAGTATTTCTTTTTAAATCTATTGTAGTACATTAGAAGGTTGTACACATGATACTAGGTTTTAGGGGTTTATTGAGTTATGTTATGTCTTTCTGCCTTATCAAATTTAAATCATTTATTCCATTTTACTTCCACATTTACTTCGTTTGTTGGGTTTTAGGCTGTCCTATCTTGCTCGAATAAGACAAGTGCGATCACACCCAATTTTGGGTCATTCCAATACGAAATCCACTGGTCCAAACATGTTCAAGACTAAATTTTAATCCCCAGCTCTGCGATACGGAAAAGAAGCAGAGCTGGGTTCCTTCTTCTGCGAGCTTCCTTTATATTTCCTTATGACTTGCATGCATAGCTATAAATTAAGCCTCACCTTCATTTCGTTTCTTCCCATTTCACTTCTTTTGCCACGCACTTTCCATCCTATGAACACCTAATCACATTCGTTAGCAAAATAACATAAACAAGACCAAACCACAACAAACCTAACACGTTTTCTTCTCGAATTTCTCAAAAATATTAGTTTCACTTGGCTTGTAAGCATATAAATATGCCCAGGATCAACAGTCCATGGTCAGGGCGCATTTTTCCTATCCATGGTTAGAGGTTTAGGTGCATTTCTCCTAGCCACGATTCGAAGTGAGGGTTCATTTCTAGTAGCCATAGTTTTGAATCCGGCACACTTCAATGAGCCAGGTTTGAGTCATGACATCTTGATTTTATTGGGTTCTTTTGGGTGCCTTCATCGCGGTTCAATGTCTGGAGTCGACTGTATTAGTTATGGATTTTAATTAGTTGTTGATTAACGCTCATATTACACCTCTTCCAATTCTAGGTGTAGATGATTGCTATCTAGTATAAACCCCAACAAAGAGTTGGGGTCGAACCCACACGGAGCGGTACAATGTTCGAATTCAGTTATGAAGTTACAAATGTGGTCTAATCGGTTATAGGAATAGAAATTATCGAAAACATATAAACAAATCTAAGGGGTTGACAATGAATGTCAGATGAGGGGTTTGGATTTTCAATTATTAGCTAAAACAAAAACGAGACTAGGGGAAACAATAATATATGGAGGAATTCTCGGGATGTAATCGATAATAGACAAATTTCACTATATGAGTAATGAAATTAATAACGAATTGCTAAATCTCAGTGGGTAGGCTAGACTATAAGTGTAATAGCTTTCTCCCGAACAACTACTACGATTCAAGTGAGTTCTCTCGGACCTCAACAAGCATATCAATATAAACAGCTCAAAACCTTAATTCATCTACTCTCTTGAGCTAGATAGGTAGAATCGAGTTTAGGATTTACTCTTTCAAGCTAAACCCATATCAACCCAATAACTACAATCATTAATCAAAAGCTTTGATTCTAAAACCATTTTCTCAAGCAAGCCTAGAATTCTAAGTTAGAATTCCATTTGCAACTACAATTCATAGATTAAAACAGAGTTATCAACTAAACCCACTTCAATTAAGCATTTAAATCAGTAAATAACAATACGCATAAGCTAATTCAGCCAATAATCACATGATCACACTCCAAGAATTGGGGTTTTAGATAAGCATTATAAAAAGATAAAAACAATTACCAACTAGATTAGCCATGAGCTGGGTAAAACTCTCCAAGTCTTTACAATGCTCCAAAATGAATCCGTTCAAAAACCCACTTACAAATCCTCAAATTTAAACTTCAAATCTTCAAAGTGTACAATGCAAACTCAAAAATTCAAAGAAAACTCAAACTCTCAAACTTCGGGATCAGAACTCCTCACTCTTCATTTTAAATTTCAATTTATAGTGCCCAGCTTTTTGGACTTTAGGGCCATTTGGTGGAGTAATTCGCGCCTCGCCAACCGGGTCGGTGATCCATCCTTCGCTCCCATCCATCGCCAATTTGCATTGGCTATCAGTCCTCAGAGTTCTTTAAACTTAATCAATCAAAGTTGTTATCGCGGAGTCGTTCGGCAATCCGTCGACTACCCATTCTTGTCGCCAAATTGGTTCTTCCCCAGGGCTGGCACGCTAGAACTTTTGGGAGAGCTAAAGGGTCACTCGGTGGTTCGCCGAGTGGTCTTGGCGATCACCAGGATCGCCTGCCTTCAACTTCTTTAGCTTTTCCGTTCCTTTTTTCCCAGTGGTGTCCTTGCCTTGCTCCTTAGCCTTCAATGCTGCAAATCAACACTTTAACATCAGTTTATAGCATAAATTACGTATTTGAGGAAACTTATACTATCAAAATAAAGCCTTAAATGAGTCAAAATCTCAGACTCATCAACACCCCCAACTTAAACTTTTGCTTGTCCTCAAGTAAAACTCAAGATTAATCAGTTCAACAAGGATGTCTACAAACAGTGATGCTTAAGACTCAACGTAAATGCACACCAAAAAGGTTCAAACTATAGATACAATGATCAATTATGCACTTAAAGTTTCAAATTGTGACTCACCATTATCAAGTGTACTAAAGCTTACAATGCTTGCTTCAAATGCAGGTTAAAGCTCAACAAAGGTATTCAAATTCCCTCACAACAAAGATGATTCCATATTCACACAAAATTTCTCAACAATTTAAGGTCCCGGAATCACATACAACTCTCACACTCACAAAGATGAACACATGCATGACCTCACCCATAGGTTTGCCCTTACTTTCCAATCAACATTCGTTTTAGCTCACTCAAGATCACAAGGGTTTTTTTAAGGCTTGTAATGAGGCTGAGTGTAAATGTATGGTCATTTAGGCTTAGTGGCTTCTACCTTTATGAAGTATGGCCTAAAAATCACATTTTTCCTTCTCTTTCACATTCAAACATGATCATAATCCACCCCATTATTCAACTAAATATGAATCACCGGATGCCCCATTTCTTTTACTATGTCCACACACTTTATTTCACAACTTTTTCTCTTTTTCAGTCCTATTCTTTTCTTTCTTCTTTTTCTCTTTTTTTTACATGGAGGGGTTCCATCTTTTTCAAAACAATCCATCAAAGGGGAAATTTTTCACACTTCTTGACTTTCCTTCTTTTTCACCACACCCCCCAACTTAATATTTTGGCCTAAGTTGGCTATTCAAACGAACCAACACTTCATGAAGGTTATGGGTGATGGGATAAAGAGGTCAAAGTTGTTCAAGATTGAAACGACCCAAAAAGTTCCTAAAAATGTGCTTCGGAAGTTACCGGAAACTTGTTTTAGCTATATCTAAGAATCCATTTCGTTTTTCAAAAATACGACTTCATATTCTTGTTTAGGGGGTCAAATTGAGTGGGAAATGGATCTCACCCAAATTTTAGAGCAACCGTATCGAAATCCGAAATTTCCAAGTGAAGCCTTTATCGAGGGTCTACTTTGGAGGGTCATATCTCCTAGCACACAAATAATTTTGGTGGAAATAATATATCCATGGAAAGCCCTTTGAGTTATCTACCCAACGCACTTTGTTTCACCTCATTCGGAGTTCGGACGAAGAAGTTATGCCCATTTTCGTAAAACCTATCCGGGCAGAAAATGCAATTTCCAGTAACCAAAGTTACTGTTCACCCGCCTCACTTTTTTTTTTCTAAGTGTTTGTTCTGTTTTTTCCAAAGGGCATATGTTATTTCCTATATAACATTAACTCAATTCCCATCTCTAAAACATTTCCCAAAACACCTCTCCCATACTTAGACACATTTTCTCTCAAAGTTCTCTCAAGAACCCTAATCCAAAACCTTCATCAAGATTGAAGAGACTCTTGCTCCCAAGTTCCAAGCTTCCATTGAAGACACTCTCAAGGCCTTCATAAAAACTCAATGTATGTGGTATTGAACTCATGGGTCCTTCCACCCATAGTGCCTAGTCTCTATTCTACTCACTAATTCATGGTTTAATTCATGGTTCATAAATTAGTCTTGTTCCTTGTATAAATTTCCTGCACAAGTGAATTTTAAACATGAAGAGTGATTGTTTTGAGCATGTTGTGACTCTAGAACTTGAATCTAAATTCGGAATGGATGTGGAGATTTTCATGTGGTCTTGTGGGTGTTAAAATGTGTTGTTGTAGGTTGTTCACTGGTTTGGCTGCATAATTACTACCCTATTTTCCATGCTCTTTGATCCCATTACATGCCTTCAAGGTGTTTGACAAAATGTCCAATTATGGAGAATTGATGAATTGATGTTTTAGGGCTTGAGTTACGAGATGTATGGCATTTTAGAAATGTGTTGATGACAAACTAAGCTTATGTATATGTTCATTCCATACATGAGATTGCATTAGAGCCTAAGGTGAATTTCCTATATAAAGTGTTGCATGACCATGCCCGGTCTGGGGAAAAGAACCGGACAACCATGTGAGAGGTTTATATCTCACCACCTAGGATGTTTGGGGTGTGACCAACATCAACCATGTGAGAGGTTTATATCTCGCCACCTAGGATGCTTGGGGTGTGACCAACATCAACCATGTGAGAGGTTTATATCTCACCACCTAGGATGTTTGGGGTGTGACCAACATCAACCATGTGAGAGGTTTATATCTCGCCACCTAGGATGCTTGGGGTGTGACCAACATCAACCATGTGAGGGGTTTATACCTTGCCACCAGGGTGTCCGGGTGTGAACGGCATCCCCCATCCTAAGTTGGGGTTATAGATTGGTCGGATTATGCACACACATATGATATCTACTATTAGTTTAGTTTTACTTAAACATGTTTTGACTTCACTTTGATCATGCATCCTCATATTATCATTTATTATGCCTATGGAACTATCTCTTGCATTTCGATTACGTCCTTGTCTATTGTTGCATTGCACCCCGCATACTTAGTACATTCCAAAATACTAACGCATATTTTGCCTACATGATGTCACCATGGAGGGACCGAAGCTAATCTTGATCCTTCTCTCCATTCACGTGGCTAGTACGGTGCTTATCCGAGATTGTTGGTGAGTCCTCAATGATTCGAGGGCTACGTTATGTTTCTTACTCTTATGTTTTGAGACTTTAGCTTGCCATTGTATTTTGACTATGAGGGGAGCCGGTAATATGTCATGGCCCCCGTCCTATCTATGTATGTAGAGGTGTACGTTGGACAAGTATTTTGTAAATGAGCTTGACTCTTATTCTATGATGTTATTTTGAAATGGTTGCCCTTAGTCCCTATTTCCCGTTATTTAATGTTGAATATACTTCCGCGACCAATGAAGTGTGATGACAAGTTTGAGAGGCTTGTTTGGGGTTCCTTCGGGTTCCCCATTCGCCATGTCACGTCTAGGCCCTAGGCTTGGGTCGTGACAAAGATTCTTTCAAAGAAAAGGATAGGCTCAAAAGGTGTAAAGCAAGGTTCACAATTCTCATAAGGTTGTCCACAAAGTGGTATACTGTCAATTTGGTTCAATCTTCAAAACTTTTGCCTAGGATCATTTCAATTGCTTGCTTCACTCAATCAATCGGATCAACGAGGCAAATTCTAGGTGTCATAAAAAACAATGCTTAAGACAACCTCACCACACAACGCATTGATACAATTATCAAAAAAGACTCCACACTTTTTAGCTAACGTACAATGGTCATCGCAAGAGACTTAATCGACAATCAGCTAGTCACAACAAGATGCTAAAAGTTCACATATTGTCTATGTAACTTAGTTTGCCTCATCGTAGCTGCACATTCATTTTGTTCAATTAAGAGTACTATTGAAGTCAACGATATTGACCACAACCGACACTCAAATTTGCACAAGAATAGCCACAATCATACACAATAGAGGTGGCAAAATTTTTTAACTTGGTTCAAAACCATTTCAACACCATTTTCATATCAAAACAATGGACCTCAATTTCAAAACCATTTCAACACCATTTTCATATCAAAACAATGGACCACAATTTATCAACAACCACAATCCAACAACCAAGATATATATAACCCAATAAGCTCCAATATTCACAAAACTACAAATAAAAATAAGCCAATATTCACAAAAATAGCCTACAAGAGGTAGGTATGGAAATACCTTACCCCACCAACAAAATACACAGTTGTCCTCAAATGCAAATAAAATAGAAATAGTCTAAAAAGTGAATAGAAAATGAGGCAAAGACAATCATCATGCCAATCTAGGCTTGGGTGAAGTCTGCATATCCATAACTCCCTCTGTTTGGGCATCAGTGCCCAGTATCTCAGCATCCTTGGCTCCACTAGAGCCCACCATAGAAACATCCCTCAAAGAGGCCTACACAATTGTATGAACCATAGATCCCTCTAGGTCCGTCAAATCATCATAGACAGCCTCCTCAGTAACATCTAGTTGCTCCTCATCTGTCTCTACCTTAGACTCGCCATAAGCATCATCGACTTTAATCTCATCTCCGGTCGTATTAGTCAGAGAAATCTCAGAACTGGCCGAAACCTCATTACTCAACATCCCAGGGATCTCCACAGTACCAAAAAACATGGATAAATCAGTGGACTTCAACTCGTCCACATCTCTACGTAGCCCAACAATGTCGACCTTCAAGGTCGTCACAGCATTTGTAGCTCCCTGGTCCTTCTCACACTCCTCCACTCGCACAGTAAAGGGATCCAAGGCCAACTTGTGCCCATCCATCTCAGCCCTAATGGGTGCTAAAGCAGCAGCAATAGCCCTCTCTATCATCCCATGAATAGTGGCCACTACCCGGAAGGCACGAACATCAGTAGATTGGGACTTGTAAAGAATCGCCTAGGTGATAGGGGGTCGGGAAGCAGAAGCAGCAATAGAAGATCTGGTGGGAGGGGATGCAGTAGAAGTAATCGGAATCTCAGAAGTAGAAGTTCCATATATACTTGAGGGCCCACAGGCCTGAGGAGGCATAATTGTCTTTGTAGGCAACATATCAACATCAACCTCTAAGGATGTATCCATCGGTGCTGCCCTCCTCCTTTCAGCCTCATCCCACATGTACTCGACCTCGATACACTGGATGTCAGTAGAAGAAGTGGGTGTCACCTCCACATCCGCCTTCTCATCTCCTGAAACACAGGACCATTTGCACAACTCGATGATCAGCACCGTAAATAGAAAAGAAGTCTGGCGTTGTATGGACCTCATGGACATCTCGTGCTCAATCATCAACCTTAAATTCATCTTTTGGTGACCAATGATGGAACCTAGACATGCTGCCTTCAGATGTCTGCGGATGGACTCATTTTTGGACGGCATAATGGTGCTACTGATGAACCTGAACTAGTATCTGGCAGCAACATTCAGGTCCTTCTTCTCTATCGAGCACCTACCTCTATCCACTTCACGGTGACATGAGAAAGAAGGGGTGCCAGCCAACCCTTGAGGTCCTTCAAAGTCTTCTTCTGGACCAAGCCGATGTAATTATTGATAATATTCAAGGAGCATCCTAGTACCTCATTGATGTATGAGCAGCGGTATTTAACTTTCTTGCCACGAGCCATCACAAAGTCCACTGGTTTTAAAGGAACTGGCCTTCTTCTTCGCCTTTGGCACCAAGTCTCCGTAAGCCGAATAGAACTCTCAGACCCACTGTGGAAATGTAGGGGCCCCAGGATTTGGTAAATATCTCAAACTTGTGGAACTTGAAAGTGTTCCACACCTTTAGATGTCTTTCCACCACACCATCGATAGACAATCTCTTTTCCTCTAAGATAGTCCTTAAACCCTCGGTTTTTAGTCGATTATGTGATCGGGGAGCAGGACCCTGAACAGGTGGTACCTGCACCATTGTTTGTGTTGGAGGAGGAGCTGGAGCTGAAGCTCGAGGTGTAGGTGTTAGAGGCACTGGGATCCTAGACGGGTCGTTCATCGATTTGGAGCGTAGCTTTGCTCTCCTTGCCTGTAACAACTGGTCATCCTCCGACTCAGAGATGGAAGCAAGAGAATCATTTTGCGAGTCACCCTCATTGTCGGAGGTGGTGAGGTGTGTCTCATAAATCCCCTCACTATCTGAGCTTGCTTCCTCAGGTATCACAACCACGGAACCATTGTCCTTGCCTTTACCTCCCTTTGGAGGTTGTTTTGTAGCCTTAACCTGGGAAGCAGTTGCTTTCTCATTGATTATAACTCTGCATGCCAACTTTTGGGGTGGCATGTCTCTACCAGCAACTTTTGGTCTAGCCATACCTTCAAGAACCATGTGGGAAACATTAGATAACCTTAAGAAAAATATCAGAAATGAAAAATGTAGGAAGACTCACCAAATCGGTCGGCGAGCCAGGTCAGGCTCGTCGAAAGTTACAGTACAAAAATTACCAAAAATCAAAGTTGGTCGACGATGTCCATGGCCATTCGGTCAATAGACAACACCTTTTGGCAAACTACAAGTAGCTCCTCAAAATTTACAAAACAATTTCAAGAAAAAAGGGTGCAGAAGGGCGATCAGAAGGGGCTTTCAGTGAGTCGCTGAGTGAACTGGGAGAGCACAGGCATATCATTGAAATTTACAGCAATTAAAGCCTTAAAAATAAGAAATAAAGGGTGATCTAGGGAGACTTAGGCAAACCGCCAAACCACTAAACACCAAAAACATGAAATTAATACTAGATCCATATGAACCATGCCCTCGGGGTACTCAAACTTCCCCTGATTTGGCCAAAATTGGCCAATTGACGTCTTTTGTCCTTAAGAATGATGTCAACCACTCTATCATCGGACAATTTTTGACAATTAGCACAATTTGGGGTTACTCAAACTTCACCCACTAGACCCACGACATTCACAACACAACCCAACAATTTATTTAGTTATAGACACGGGAACTAACCTTTTTATAACCAATTAATTACGAATTCATTCAAAGACGGGCAAACCATCAATCAAACGATGATCAAAACAACAAAACCCACAAATATCAACAACAAAGTATCACAAGCATTTGATTTCAACCAACAATTAAGTTTGGGGTTCAGAAAACCAACCTTTTGTGCCGAAATTTGTAAAGTTAGGTGGCAAAGTAATTCCAAAATAAATTCCGAGCAAAGCTCCCAAACAAAATGAGAGTAAAAATACAAAAGCACAAACAATTTAATATCAGAGTGAAAGTGTGGAAGTTGAAAAAGTGAGAAACTGAAGGATTTTTGAAGTTTAAATCGTTCGGCCTTTTAAATTCTTTCAGTTCGCGCGCCAGTCGGCAAAGTAAGTCGGGCTCATTGACCCACTCGGCAATGCGCCGAGTGGTACTTCAGCCCATTGAGTTTTACAGAACCTCTAGCAAACCAGGTGGTTCCAACAACAATCGAAGTTGGGTTCACCAACCTAATCGACGAGTCGCCGATTAGACTTTTTGCCCACTTAGTTGTCATTTTCCCAAAATTTTGACTTCTTAACTTGCACATTCAACACCCATTATTCAAACAACAGAAATCAAAGAAATAAACATTGGGTTGCCTCCCAAGAAGCCCCTCATTTAACGTCGTGGCATGATGTGGATACGCTTTCAAGGGTCATTCTTCGGATTGGCCAAGGTATCACTTGGTAGACCCCCTTTCTGCCTTGGGTTAAAATGAGATGAAATTTGACCCATTTGCATTTCCAATTGCTTGATTTACACTGAATGTGAGGTGACCGACTGATTAAGTGTAGAGACGTCCTTTTTCATTTTTTTTTAAAACCTTGTCCGGTCCTTCTACCTTATTGAGAATGCGTGCAAGTATGTCTTCCGTACGAACATTCTCCGAGTCATCCCTTGGTTCCTTAGGCTTTTGACGCTCATGGGATAGGACGTATTTTTTCTTGTCACCATCCATTTCCGTCCAAATAGCATTACGATCACACCATTTTTTATCACAATATTTCCATCCATTATCTCTATTCCAACCTGGATTTCCACCAGACCTTGGATAGTTTGAACGAAAACCTCCTCCTTGATTTGCAAGGAAGTTCACTTCCTAATTATACAATGCCTCAAAGTGTGCCTCATCGGGGTTTGATCCCTCAATACCCACAGTATTCACACTCTTCAACCCACTACCCATCATATTTTTCGACAATATATCCAGTTGGGTCATCATTTTAGCCATATGTTGGTCTCTCTTTTGTCATTCTCGATCTGATATTTTGTCATCCTAAAGGTGAGAGGAGACACTTGGTCCTCACGAGTGTGCCATGCTCTGTTAATCTTGGTTATGCCATCAAGGAGTTAAGATGCGACCTCATAGGGTTGTTGTATTATACCTCCAGGAATAAGTTGATCAACAACCCCTTTGTTCACCGAGTCAAGACTCCTAAAAGTATTATAACAAGACGTTGTTGGGAAGTTCGTGAGTTGGACATTAAAGTAATGGCTTCTGAAACCTCAGTCACGTCTCGTGGATTGGTTCACCTTCCAAGCATTTGAAACCTTGAATACTTTCTCTTAACATGGAAAGTATCTCACATAGAAAGTTATAGTGAGTTCATCCCAAGTAGTATTGGAATTCCTCAGGAGATCATCTAGCCACTTGGTAGCTTCTCCCATCAAAGAAAATGGAAAGAATTGAAGGCAGACTAATTCTTGAGAGATATTTTTGAATGAGAACGGTCCACAAACGTCGACGAAATTTTGAATATGCTCATGGGGATCCTCATAAGCCAGCCCTCCATACAATCCTTTCATTTGTAAAAGTTGAAGCATTATGCTAGTGACATGAAATATAGTGCTTCTATAACACCCCAAAATACTAACCAAGAGTAGCATGTCGATTTACCATTGCTTAATTATTACAGTAAGTTTTATTCTCATTTTAGGAACTTGAAATTTTGTGATATTTGCAAACTTGCTTAACATAAATTATGATCGTCATTTAAGGGATTGTATTGGGGTATTTACATAATATTCTAATTATAATTATGTATAACTTGAAATGGAGGTGAGTGATATACATATAGGTATATATGTATGCAGTTTGGGCAACACACTTTTATTTGGGAAGCCACCTTTTAGTGACAGTTGTATATGTGATAAGTTTCACTTTTGAGACTATATTTTCACACCTCCTCTAGTGAAATTCAATTCACCTGAAGTCTAAAAACCTTAGAACATTAGCTAATCAGTTGTTTTTCAAAATCACAAGAGAAAAAACTTGGTCCTTTTGGCTGGAATTTGAGACACGCACTTCTCTTTGGTTGTAGATACTCGTGTACAAGTTGAAAACCTTGATACACTAGTTGGTCTACGATTTGAACTCTTGAAGTTATGTTGGACTATTTATGTGCTAAAGAACTCAGGTTTATATATAAACTTGTACTTGCACCTTTTTTACCTGCTAGTATATCTGAAAGTCTATTTTGGTACCTTGGTTACCTCTTGTAACCTTGCATTGTTTTTTTGGTGTCCTTTAAGACATTAAGGACACTTGTGTAACTCGCCCACTTATTCGGATTGTTTGATCACCTGGAACTCTTGTTGGGACCTTGTCCTTCTTGTGGTTGTAACTTTGTCACTATTGGCATGCCTCTTGATTCGGATCATTTGCCATCTTGACTCTAGATTTTTAGTCCGTCTTAAGAATGGAAGTTGTCTATTTTAAGTATGAACTAGAATGCCATTTTTAATATGGTTCTTGGTTCTCTTGATTATTGGGCTTGGCCCTTCTTAATACAGGTCGTCTGCCCTTCTAATACCTGCTTATGCTTGGTGTGACGACATGATGTATATATTGGGTGAGCCTTGTTATTGAATCTCTTGGAAAATGGTGCTATGAGCATTCTTGACATTTGGATCTTTAAATATCGAATTTGATACTCTTTATATTTTGTTTACCTGATTTATTTATTATGTTTCAATTGTGCTGCCCATGGCTTGAGAAAGGTAGCTTGGTGAATCTGAGGGCTCCGAACCTATAATTTTTACACCACTAAACTATATGCTTAGCAATAGTTATTTCTGCCGTAGGGAATGTTCGAGAGGATGCATAAAGCTAGCCATTGGAGATGGAGATTTTGAGATCCTTAAGGAAGATCACATTTGCATATAGGCAGCTACATTTTGTATAAACCTCGGGACTTGTACATGATCTATGTGTTGAATATTCACATGAAATTTTGAGGGCTAATTTGATCATGTCACCAGAGGTTGTAATATAAGTATGGCTATATGTTTTGTTCTTTTGGGGTGGGTAAACAAAAGTCTTGTAATATAATAAATTTATTATTTCTTTTGAACGTTTGTGTGAAGCATGAACCGGCTAATTTTGGTACTCGAAAGTTGGTAATATTCTTTTTATATCATTTTTAAGTGTGAGGATAATATATGCATGAAAAGCTCATAAGTTATTTTCTTAGATTATCTTGGAAGGGTTTTTCCACCATAAGTTAAGATTCTACGCGGTTTCAATTGGGCACAAATAAATCTTTAAATGGGCAGGGTGCACATCCTTAACCACTTTTTTATATGAACCTAATTTCTCTACTAGATTATACTCAATATTCCTTTGTTAATCTCTTTTAAATGTCGCAAGTATTAAATTCGACTTCTACTTTAAGTGGTAGTATCCTTCCGAAAGGGTCGCTACAAATGTTGGTATCAGAGCCTGGGTTTGTGGTTCTAGGACTTTTGTTGTGAATTACTTGTATACTTGTTCGCTTTCAAAAAGGTTCTATTTAGATTATTTGTTCACCTACATGATTTATAATATATTTATCATTTGTAGAGTGCATATGCATCAAGTACATGTCCCTTTTGAAGGGATTAAGTTATGGCCTCCTCTTCTAACAGACCTATGGAAGCTTCTCATGAAGATTTGGGTACCTCTGTTTCCCAACCTCATGCACTGGAAGGAGTTGGAGAACATTTCTCGAATCAATATGTTCCCCACACTAGTGTGTCTGGAGTGGGAAACCATCAGGGTGTAAGAGTTGTTCCACCTCCTCACATGAGTCGTGGTACTCAAGCCATGAATCCTCATTTTCAACAAATGGCTAAATTCTTCCACCACATAGATGAATCGGTGCATGATCCCAATGGGATTAACTTTGAGAAAATGAGGAAAATGGGTCGAGTTTGAAGGCATTATTGATCCCACGGATGCTAAACAATGGCTGAAGCGCATGGAGAGGGTATTTGAGCAGTTGGAGTGTTAAGATGTTGCCAAATTTAAGTATTCTATTTCTCTATTACAAAAGGATGCTTATGATTGGTGGGTAAGTGTTCCGAATGCCAAGGTAAAACCTCTTGTTCTTACTTGGGATGATTTTCTTAAGGAATTTCGTATAAAGTATGTCCCACCTGCTTATTGTAATGCAAAGAAAAATGAGTTTTTGAATCTAAGGCAATGAGGCATGTCTATTGCTGAGTACCAACAGAAGTTTCTAAGGCTCTCTCGTTATGCTGGAGGTATTATTAAAGAGGAAAAAGACAAGTGCATGAAATTTGAAGATGGTTTAAATGATTCCATTAGAAAGAATGTGGCGATCCTGCAACATGAGAACTTTTATAAGTTAGTGGCTACTACTTTTACTTGGGAACGACTTGATAAAGAAGAAGCTAGTAGAAATGAAAACAAATTTTGAAAGCCTAGACCAAATTTTGGAGGTCCATCCAAAAGGGGAATGTTTGATGATTCTAAGGCTGGTAGTGTTAACAGGCCACCTCAACAAAAGCAAAATAAATCAGAATTTTCTACAGCTAGCACTCTAAATTATGGCCAAGGCAAACCTCACGTTCCCACTTGTCCACAATATGGAAAGAATCGTTATGGTACTTGCAAGAGAACTTCTGGTGCATGTTTCAATTGTGGGAGATTTGATCATAAAGTGAAGGATTGTCCTAATCCTAATAATGCTCCTTCCTTGAGAACTGAAGGCTAGGTTCATAAACCTTCTATTAATCCTCCTCAAACTAATAGAGGTGCAAGACCTAAAAAAAAACCCAAGCAGTATGTGCAAGTGAAGCTAATAATGCTAGTGGACCAAGGACTACATCATGCGCTTATGCTGTGAGGCAAAGGGATGATCAAGATGGACAAGACGTGGTTGTCGGTAAATTTTACTTGTGTGGCTTATGTGTGTTTACATTATTTGATCTTGGTTCTACACATTCCTATCTTTGTTCATCGTTTGTTCTTTCTAAAAATCTGAAATCTGTGAGACTTAATTATGATGTGCTGGTTGAAAGTCCTTTGGGTTAGCAAGTTGTGTGTAATCGAGTTTACTAAGATTGTCCCTTCGTGATTCAAAACCTAGTCTTCCCTGCTAATTTGATTGAAATGCCCTTCAAGGATTTTGATGTTATTATCGGGATGGATTGGCTTTATAAATATCATGCAGTGGTAGATTATAGGTCTAACCATATGACTTTTAAAGATCCTACATTTTCACTCATCATTGCACAACGTTAAAGATCATTGACATCTAGTATTATTTCTGCAGCCTTGGCAAGAAAGATGATGCGTCAAGGTTGTGGGGCATACCTTGCTCACATAGTTGATACACAATTGGAGAGTCCTTGTATCAAGGACATACTTGTTGTATATGATTTCCCAGAAGTCTTCCGAGAAAATCTTCCTGGGTTGCCCCCGAAAAGAGAGGTTGAATTTCCAATCGAGCTTATTCCTAGATCTACCCCTATTTCTATCACTCCTTATAGAATAGCTCCGGCAGAATTAACAGAACTAAAATTTCAATTGCAAGAACTTCTTGACAAAGATTTTATTTGACCTAGTGTTTCTCCTTGGGGAGCCCCTATTTTATTCGTCAAGAAGAAAGATGGCATTCTTAGGCTTTGTATTGACTATAGACAATTGAACAAAATAACAATCAAGAACAAATATCCACTACCAAGGATCTATGATTTGTTTGACCAACTGAAGGGTGCTAAAGTATTCTCAAGGATTAATTTAAGGTCTGGATATCACCAACTGCGTGTTAGAGAGAAAGATGTCCCTAAAACTGCTTTTAGAACTCAGTATGGTCATTATGAATTTTTGGTGATGCCGTTTGGATTGACAAATGCTCCTGCGGTATTCATGGATCTAATGAATCGAGTATTCAAGTCTTATCTTGATCTGTTTGTGGTGGTCTTTATAGATGATATTTTAATATTTTCCAGAAGTAGTGAAGACCATGATAAACACCTTCGGATTGTTTTAAAAAATTTGAAGGAGAAAGAACTTTATGCTAAACTATCCAAGTGTGAATTTTGGCTTGATGAAGTTGCTTTTCTGGGACATGTTGTATCAACCGAAGGCGTGAAGGTGGATATTAGTAAGATGCAAGCAGTTGTTGAATGGAGACCTCCCAAAAGTCCAACTGACGTAAGAAGTTTATTGGGCTTAGCAGGATACTATAGAAGATTTGTGAAAGGCTTTTCCATTATCGTTTCCCCTTTGACTAAGCTCTTGCAGAAGGAAGTAAAGTTTATTTGGCATGACCAATGCCAAAAGAGCTTTGAAACTCTCAAATCCTTGTTTACTCAAGTGCTTAAACTTACTCTACCAATTGAAGGGAAAGAATATACAGTATACAGTGATGCTTCTCACAAAGGTCTAGGATGCGTTTTGATGCAAGAAGGGAAGGTAATTTCTTATGCCTCTCGGAAATGAAAACTGCATGAATTGAATTATCCTACTCATGATCTTGAACTTGCTGCTATAGTGTTTGCTTTAAAAATATGGCAGCATTATTTGTATGGAGAGAAATGTCATATATTAACTGATCACAAGAGCTTAAAGTACTTGGGTACTCAGAAGGAGCTAAGCTTAAGACAGCGTAGATGGCTTGAACTCATCAAGGATTATGACTGCACGATTGATTATCATCCAGGTAAAGCTAATGTGGTTGCAAATGCCTTAAGTCGAAAATCCTTTGCAAGCATTGCTTTGAGCTCTTTGCCCTTGCTCCTTGAATTAAGAGCCATGAATGTTTGCTTCACACTTGATTCAAATGCTTCAATTATTGCTAATTTGCAAGTAAAGCTAATATTACTTGAACAGGTGAAAGGAGCACAAAAGTTAGATGAGAAACTTGTAAAATTGACCAGAGAAGTGCAAAATGGGGAAAAGCTTGATTTTACCTTAACAAATGATGGTGTCTTATTTTATCAAAATAGATTATGCATCCCTAATGATGAAAAATTAAGGAGAGAAATACTAAATGAAGCACATACTTCACCATATGCAATGCATCCTGGAGGTACAAAGATGTACCAGACCATCGAAGAACATTATTGGTGGAATGGTATGAAGAGAGACATTGTGGAGTTCATTTCAAAATGTTTGGTTTGTCAACAAGTAAAGGCAGAACATCAGGTACTAGTTGGCTTACTACAGCCCTTGTCGATGCCAGAATGAAAATAGGAGAGAATAACTATGGACTTTGTTTCTAGACTTCCTCGCACTCGAAGAAATCATGATGCAATATGGGTTATAGTGGACAAGCTAACCAAGAGTGCTCACTTCTTAGCAATTAGGATGGATTACTCACTTGAGCATTTAGCCGAAATGTACATTAATGAGATTGTAAGACTACATGGGATCTTGTGTCTATTGAATCTGACTGAAACCCAAGGTTTACATCTAGATTTTGGGGAAGCTTGCAGGAAGCTTTGGGTACTAAGTTGAAATTTAGCACTTCGTTCCATCCTCAGATAGACGGCCTATCGAAAAGAGTAATACAAATTTTGGAGGATATGCTTCGAGCTTGCATTATGGAGTTTGAGGGTAGTTGGGACAAATACTTGGCTTTGATAGAATTTTCTTACAATAACAGTTACTAAACGAGTATTGGAATGCCTCCCTATGAAGCCTTGTACGGAAGGAAATGTCGGACCTCTCTTTGTTGGAGTGAAGTTGGTGAAAGAAAGCTTATTGGTCCTGAAATTGTGCAAGACAAGGTAAAAATTATCAAGGATCGTCTAAAGATTTCTTCGAATAGAAAAAATTCGTACGTTGATCTTAAAAGGCGTGACATTGAATATAAAATTGGAGATAAAGTATTCTTAAATGTGTCTCCATGGAAAAAGATTATGAGATTTGACCAAAAAGAAAAACTTAGTCCCCGATTTATCGGACCTTATAAGATACTTGAAAGGATTGGACCAGTTGCATATAAATTAGTTTTGCCACCGGAGTTAGATAAGATCACAATATCTTCCATGTTTCTATGCTTAGAAGATATCGTTCTGATCCATCTCATGTTCTTCCAGTTGAATCTATTGAGGTTAATCCTGACTTGATGTATAATGAAGAACCTATCCTAATTCAAGCTCGAGAAGTAAAGCAACTTAGGAACAAAAGAATCCCCTTAGTAAAGGTACTTTGGAGGAACCATTCTGGAAAAGAAACTACCTGGGAGAGAGAAGAAAGTATGAGGACCCAGTATCCGCACTTGTTCTAGGACTAGTGTAGGGTAAATTTAAGACAAAATTTCTTTAAGGGGGAGAGAGTTGTAACACCCCAAAATACTAACCAAGAGTCGCATGTCGATTTACCGTAGCTTAATTACTACACTATGTTTTATTCTCATTTTGGGAACTTAAAATTTTGTGATATTTGCAAACTTGCTTAACCTAAATTGTGATGGTAATTTAAGGGATTGTATTGGGATATTTATGTAATATTATAATTATAATTATGTATAACTTGAAATTGAGGTTAGGGATATACAAATAGGTATATATGTATGTATTTTGGGTAGCAAACTTTTATTTGGGATGCCACCTTTTAGTGACAATTGTACATGTGATAATTTTCACTTTTGATACTATATTTTCACACCTCCTCTAGTGAAATTCGTTTAACTTGAAATCTAAGAACCTTAGAACATTATCTAATCAGTTGTTTTTCAAAATCACAAGAGAAAAAACTTGGTCCTTTTGGCTGGAATTCGAGACACACACTTCTCTTTGGTTGTACATAGTCATGTACAAGTTGAAGACCTTGATACGCTAGTTGGTCTATGGTTTGAACCCTTGAAGTTGCGTTGAACTATTTCTGTGCTAAAGAACTGAGGTTTGTGTATAAACTTGTACTTGCACACGTTTTACCTGCTGGTATATCTGAAAGTTTATTTTGGTACCTAGGTTACCTCTTGTCACCTTGCATTGTCGTGTTGGTATCCTTTAAGACATTAAGGAAACTTGTGTAACTCGCCCACTTGTACGGGTTGTTTGATCAACTAGCACTCTTGTTAGGACCGTGTCCTTCTTGTGGTTGTAACTTTGTCACTATTGGCATGCTTCTTGATTCGGATCATTTGCCATCTTGACTCTGGATTTTTAGTCTGTCTTAAGAATGGAAGTTGTCCATTATAAGTACGAACTAGAAAACCATTTTTAATATGGTTCTTGGTTCTCTTGATTATTGAGCTTGACCCTTCTTGATACAAGACGTTGGCCCTTCTTGATACCTGCTTGTGCTTGGTGTGACGACATGATGTATATATTGGGGGAGCCTTGTTATTGAATCTCTTGGAAAATGGTGCTATGAGCATTCTTGACATTTTGATCTTTAAATATCGAACTTGATACTCTTTATATTTTGTTTACCTGATTTATTTATTATGTTTCGATTGTGCTGCCCATGACTTGAGAAAGGTAGCTTGGTGAATCTGAGGGCTCCGAACCTATAGCTTTTACACCACTAAGCTATATGCTTAGCGATAGTTATTTCTGTCGTAGGGAATGTTCAAGAGGATGCATGAAGCTGGCCATTGGAGATGGAGATTTTGAGAGCCTTAAGGAAGATCACATTTGCATATAGGCTGCTATATTTTGTATAAACCTTGGGACTTGTACATGATCTATGTGTATATTCACATGAAATTTTGAGGGCTAATTTGATCATGTCACTAGGGGTTGTAATATAAGTATGGATATATGTTTTGTTCTTTTTGGGGTGTGTAAACCAAAGTTTTGTAATATAATAAATTTACTATTTCTTTTGAATGTTTGTGTGAAGCATGAGCCGGCTAATTTTGGTACTCGAAAGTTGGTAATATTCTTTTTATATCATTTTTAAGTGTGAGGATAATATATGCATGAAAATCTCGTAAGTTATTTGGTTAGATCATCTTGGAAGGATTTTTCCGCCATAAATTAAGATTCTACGTAGTTTCAATTTGACACAAATAAATGTTTAAATGGGCAGGGTGCACATCCTTAACCATTTTTTTATATGAACCTAATTTCTCTACTAGAATATAATCAATATGCCTTCATTAATCTCTTTTAAATGTCGCAAGTTCTTATTTAAGTGGTAGTATCCTTTCGAAAGGGTCGCTACAGTGCCCCTCAACAGGAGGTAGACATGTAGCCCCAACACCACCCAATTGGATAGGGTCGTTAACATCGTTCAAATTCCCTCTATCGTCTTGGTGGCCGATTTGGCTCCCATTCACGCTCATTTCTTCTTCTATTCAAACATAAACATAACCAACAAAATGAGTCGATTCAACTATAACACAAAAATAACACAATTCAAACTTTGATAATAGAATTCTAAACAACACCACCCCCCGGCAGCGGCACCATTTAGATTAACGCTCAGATTACACCTCTTCCAATTCAAGGTGTAGACGATCGTTATCTTATATAAAACACAATGAAGAGTTAGGGTCGAACCCACAGGGAGTAGTACTATGTTCGAATTCAATTATGAAGCTACAAATGTGGTCTGATCGGTTATAGGAATAGAAATTACCAAAAACATATAAACAAATCTAAGGGGTTGATAATGAATGTCAGATGGGGGGTTTGAATTGTCAATTATCACCTAAAACACAAATGAGAACAAGGGAAACAATAATATAGAGAGGAATTCTCGGGATGTGATCGATTATAGGCTAATTTCACTACATGTGTAATTGAAATTAATAACGAATTGCTAAATCTCATTGGGTAGGCTAGACTATAAGTGTAATAGCTTTCTCTCTAACAACTACTACGATTCAAGTGAGTTCTCTCGAACCTCAACAAGCATATCAATATAAAAAACCCAAAACCTTAATTCATCTACTCTATCGAGCTAGATAGGTAGAATCGAGTTTAGGATTTACTCTTTCGAGTTAAACCCATATCAACTCAATAACTACAATCATTAATCGAAAGCTTTGATTCTAAAACCTCTTTATCAAGCAAGCCCAGAACTCTAAGTTAGAATTACATTTGCAACTACAATTCATAGATTAAAACACAACTATCGACTAAACCCACTTCAATTAAACATTTAAATTAGTAAATAACAATACCCATAAGCTAATTCAGCGAATAATCACATTATCACACCCCAAGAATTGGGGTTTTAGCTAAGCATCATAAAAAGATAAAAATAATTACCAACTAGATTAGCCATGAGCTAGGTAAAAGTTTCCTAGTCTTTACAATGCTCCGAAAGGATTACGTTCAAAACCCCACTTACAAATCCTCAAATTTAATCTTCAAAATCCTCAAAGTCTACAATGGAATTTCAAAAACTCAAAGAAAACTCAAACTATCAAACTTGGGTATCAGAACTCCTCACTCTTCATTTTAAATTTCAATTTATAGTGTCTAGTTTTTTGGCCTTCAGGGCTATTTGGCGGAGTAAGTCACGCCTCACCAACCAGGTCGGTGGTCCACCATTCGCTCCCATCCATCGCAAATTTGCATTGTCCATCAGTCCTCAGAGTTCTATAAATTTAGGCGATCAAAGTTGTTGTCGCAGTGTCGTTCAGTGATCCATCGACTGCCCATTCCTGTCACAAAATTGGTTCTTCCCTAGGGCTGGCACCTGGAACTTTGGGCGAGCTAAAGAACAACTTGGCGGTTTGACGAGTGGTCTTGGCGATCACTAGGATCACCTTCCTTCAACTTCTTCAACTTTTTTGTTCCTTTTTTCCTGGTAGTATCCTTGCCTTGCTCCTTAGCCTTCAATGCTGCAAATCAATACTTTAACATCAGTTTAGAGCATAACTTAGACATTTGAGGACACTTATACTATCAAAATAAACCCCTAAATGAATCTAAATCTCTGACTCATCAGTTTTAACTAGGGATATCATTAGTTCTTCTTTGTACTCACTGAGCTTATGGAAAGTCTATTTGGGTAATTTTCATTTCAATTGTTCATGAGTGTACCTTTTAGGCTTATGTGAATCCAATGAGGTTGTAGTTTGCTACTTTACTTTTTTTTTTTGTTCCTGATATATTATCGAGGTGTGTAGTTAGACTTTCAGCTATTGTACTGCTTTTATGACCCATCGTTACCATTATTTCCTCGCTTTTCATTATTTACTTATTTTCCAAGCTTAGTCGTCCTATGATGCTTACTATGTATCTTTTGTTTGGGTTCTCATGCTACACTCCACATCTGTGTTTACTTATGCAGATTCAAGCGCTAGATGACATCGTTGATTTAAAGCTTTAGTGGGAATTTCTAGATATTGAGGGTGAGCTGATGGCATCCTAGTTTGACTCATTCCCGTCTGTAGATAGTTTTGGCTAGTCCTTTGTATTCGAGACAATTCTGTACTTATTTTTGGTTAATTAGTAGGTTGTACTCTTTTTAGAATCTTCGTACCTTCGTCCACCGGGTTGTTTGATTGGATCTTATATTGTTGTATATATTTATGACATTTCCTTCTTTTCAACTGTACATTCCTTAATTTTGTTGTTATCTTCTTGTTAGTTATTGATTCTACCCAATATGTTTATTACTTGTCGTTCCGGGATATAGGTTGGTTTACCTACTAATGGGTTTTTGGTAGGGGTCGTCATGACTAGAGGTTTTGGGTTGTTACAAGACATATGCACGGAATCACTAAATTAACTCAGTTATTAGGACCTCATCACCTCAAGAAACTTGTGCCCCCAAAGTTGGGCACAATAAAAGCTAGAAAAGTCTTCAACCAAACAAGCTTAAGAACACTCAAATCAAGCTTAAAACAAAGAAATCAGTGAGACTTACGGGTTTCGAAGTGAGCTTAATGACCCTAACCATGCTACCACGCAATTTTCCAACTCAAATACTACAAACCTCATAGAAATTGCCTAATAAGAGCTCCCAAACCTTCTTCCTTTGAATGGAAGAATGAAAAGAGCTGAGAGGGATATAAAGTACAAGCGATCACTACTCCACGGGATATGAGGTTGCTAAACTGGATATGCTACTCAACTTGAAATGGCATTTAGACTCAATGAAGGTGTCGAAACTCCATTTTACCAAAAGCCATAAGGTAGCTCGAAATGAAGTCCAAAAGCCTCCAGACCCGAGCTAAAGGTCCATCTGGACCAAACCAACGTTCCAGAGCTAACGCAACCATCATAATTACATTTTTCAAATAATTTTTCCTAACGCAAACTGAGACTTTTCAAAAATAGTTTTCCAAAAGTTGATTGAAAAAACTATCATTTTGTAGTATTTAGAAATTTGATAAACCGGCTTGATGTCAAGCATACAAACTTTGGAAATAACTATCAAATATTATTAGCTTGATTGACTAAAGCTTCTAAAATCAATTATATTTTTATAAATTATATTTTCTCAAAAGTGTTTTCCAACAAAATATTTTAAGAAAATTACATTTTTTTAAAAATAGTTTCTACTACTCTCCAGATGAATATATTTCATCTCAAAACATGCCCAAAACACCTCTTTTAAAAAAAAAAATTAAGATTTGACCTCCCAAAAAAGTAATCAATATCTAAGAAGCGGAGTCTTCTTCAAATCCTAATTATCTAATCACAATTATGAATCATCCATTTTTGACATTTTAGGCTACGCTTACATCTGATCCAATACCATTTTTTTCCACAATCTAAAACTTGTGGATTTGGATTGTGGTGTGGAAAATGATATTCCTTCATCTTTAACTAAAAAATTGAATTTTATCCTTACAAAGGGAAAATGCATAAGTATCTCCAACCTATGCCCGAAATCTCAAAGACACACTTATACTATACTAAGGTCCTATTAACCCCCTTCCCAAACTTATTTTATGAATAATTTTCTACACCTTCTCGGTCTACGTGGCACTATCTTCTTGGCCCAATGCGTGTTGACAATTTTTTCAAGCTATCTGGTTGATAGTGCCACATAGGCCGAAAAGGGGTAGAAAATTATTCATAAAATAAGTTCGGGGGTAATAGGATCTTAGTATAATATAAGTGTCTCTCTGGGATTTCGGGCATAGATTTGGAGGTACTTATGCATTTTCCCCTTTAGAAACAAAGGAATTACTCCTGATATGAAGCACATTCTCCTCTATGAACTTTACACAGAGCGAATATAAATTAGCCAGGCCAGTGGGTTATATAAAAAAAGAAATTATAAACTACTCTTACAACAATCCAACATTTTTACATAGGAACCATATTATTCTGAAAAGATAATTAACAAAAAAGGAAAAAAGTAAGCTAACAATAATTAGGAAATTATTTTAAGTAGAAGAAAAAGAAAATCATTTTTCCCAAAAGCCCTAAAAGAAGAGAACTATAAAGTAGAAAATTTTACCAGACATCAATTGCACTAAGATTTGAGAATTCTTTCCCAAGTATTTGAAGAAGAAATGAATAAATCATTAATTACAAATACTACATTAACAATATTTCAGAAAAAATATATATATAGTACTTGTAATATATTCATCAAAAATCTTGTCCTAAATGAAGAAATATATACTAAAAATGTTTTAATATTTTTTAAACACAATACATAAAGCTTTTTTTTTAATCAATAAATGTTGACCTCACATTTTTGTGAGCCTCTTCCAGATAGAATTGTTGCATCCTTTGTAGTTGGATAAAATTCTAACTTCACATCCCAACATGAAATAGTCATTCTACATTTTTCTGACCAACCTTCTCCTGGAAAATATTTAACCCAACCAAGAATTTTTACATTTACAAACATTGGTAATTTTGAATTCCAACTTCTTGAAATGGCTCCAGAAACATATTCATCAGTAGGTATTCCTGCAGAAACAAATGTAGCATCAACAAGTTTTATATTATTTATTCCTTGGTAGAACCCTGGTAATGTTGTCGTGGAGATAATATTATTTTCATATAAAATTATGATGACAGAATTCTCATAATAAAAGTCCTTTGTTAATTTTGATTTGTAGCTACGATTGTTAACCATCATGGTGATGTTCCAATTCCCATTCAATTGCATATTTGATACAGTTAATAAGGAACAAGGAACCTCTAACTTGTCCACCATGAAGTCATGTTCCAAGATCTGGTCATTTCTATGCATGATTGAATCAGCTATCGCGTACACCATAGATGAACCTAACATGAACACAAGGAGGGCCAACATAAATTGATCGAAACTTCTATTATTTCCTCCGGCCTCTTGATCCATGTTTATTGTCGTTGTTGGCGTGTGTAGGCATGGTTTAACCTCCGTTTCAAGAGTTGTATTAATTTGATCTGTCTCTTGCGTTGCTACACTAGTGTAACCTCCTTCTTGTTTCGAACTAGTTGTTGTGTACATGATTTAATAATTTCAATTCAAACATGCATGCAAATGCAAATGAAATTCATAACTTTCTCAATTATATATATCTAGGTTTCCCCTTGTTCGGTGAAATATGTGGACTCCGATAGAAAACATAGGGATGTGAAGGGGTGGCTAAAAATTAATTAGCACAATGAAGGTATATGTCAAATTTCTAGTCAATGCACATTTTAAAATATTTACATACTTGTGCACAAAAAATAAGATTTCTAGAGTTATTTGAGGTGAACTAAAAAAGTTCACACATTTTCATTTCTTTAGTTAATTCCCCTTTATGGTGTCGGTGGCACGATCCAAACCCGTGACTTATACCTGTACTATCAACCTGTGGGCGATCAATACTTAACATCCTAACTCATGCAACATTTGAGAAGTCTAGTCAAAATAATATTGTCTCAAAAGAAAACAAATAAATAACAGAGGCCTAAACTATTACATATCTCATAATCTGAAAGTCATCGTACTAAATCATCTAGCTAAAAATGTCTACGAGTAGCAAATGAATAAATAAAAAGTAGTCTCAATGTCTGGAAAAATAGACATTAAAATAAGGAAGATCTACAGCAGTGTTGGACAGAGATAGCTCACCCTTAGATTCGGAAGTAACTCAGCTAAATGTGGGATCTTGTCGCCGCCGCCTCTGAATCACTATCTTCACTCAAGAGAAAGTACAAGAGTAGCATCAGTACAAACACTATGTACAAATATGTTAAAAAGTCTTAATTTTTTTCTATCGTAGGAGATCCGAGGTGTCCATTTATTGTATCAGTGTGGTACCCGATCCAACCACACGCCTAACCACTCGTCTGTAAACTCATATCGAACTTGAGTTACTCATCATCCGAATAGTAAATGTATTCTTAGTATCTACATTTATCAATATGCTAGAATCTCTGAATAACCCTCACGATAGCACATTAAGTATAAAATAATCATCACAACTTCTTATTTTATAACAATACGGAAATAGACAATTCAACAATTTACATATTTATCCATACAAGAAACACTTGATTCATATACACACCACAACTATGTCTAAAGACTAAAAAACATGAAATATATCTCATATTACATATCATCAACTAAGCAGAGTCTAACTCCAAGTAAATCATAACTTACCTCAACCAAAGAACTGGAAACGAACAAGCTAAATTGTCGGAGCTTTCTTTTTTCTCAATGTTTCAGAATGCTCAAAGTCTAAGATAATAAACATGGTGACACTTTAATTACCTGTTTCCTCCAACAAAATCCTGAAGTGTTCAAATCACCTAATTCTACCTGTTTTTCAAATCAGAGGTTTCTATGATCATACAAATCTCATTTATGGAATTTCAACCCCATTAACTTCTCTTGAATAGTTCATATGATAAGAGAACCCAATTTTATGGGGTGCTTAGGTTCTCTAATATATATCATTATTAAAGGTTAGGTTCAAACTTCTATGTTAGAAGACAAATTGAACGAACTAGAATAAAAAATCATGCATAATTAACATAACTCGCATGTTGTCTCATCAATTAAATAACCCTAGGGTTCAACCTATAAAGTCTTATAAAGAACATATCCTTTGATTCTAGAAAGAAATTGAATTATGGATGGAAAATATGAAAGGAAAGGACTGACCTCAAGAGAGAAAAGTCTTAGGTCCTGGAAAAGTCGCATCTAAGTTTTCTGGTCGAATATTTTATGTTATGAATAAGTATGGGCAAGAACAAACTTAAAATGTGGTTTCTTTGGTCGCTATAATTTATGTTATAGAAAAACTTTAATTCGTTATGGCGAAGCCTTCTTTCGTATAGCGATCTCTTTATAGACGAAGAAGGTTTTCGATATCACGAAACACTGAAAGATTTTTTAACTCGATTTATTTTTCAATTTCTACAAACTCTTAACCCGTGAGGACCTATACAAGGGTACAATGGTTCTAAATAATTGTAATGATGGGACGGTAGTTACATCAAATACCAATTAAATATGCATTCATCCCAGAACATCAAAAGGAAAGGAATGTAAGGAAAGAAGGAATACTTATTTCCATAAAAAGTTTGGAATATCTATTATGCATTTGTGATTCAGTCTCCCAACTTGCCTCCTCTATGGATGGTTCTTCCACTGGACCTTCACTATCACAATCCAAATGTGAAATGGCAAATAAGACCCCAAGAGGCCCTACACAAGCCACCTAGCATACATCATACAAGATAATAGAAAAAAAATAAAATTAAAAGGTAGCATTTCATAAAAAAAGTTAGACAAAAGCGGAAGTCTAAGCATGAGTCTCAAAGACATCTATTACATCATAAGGAAAGTGATTGGACGTAATCCATATATCACATACAAAGTAGAAAATGGAATGACATGAAAAAAATTAAAGACTCTTGATCCACAGATCATGAGGATTCACCAATCTTCAAATTCCCAAGAAAATCAACTAGCCACGAGTATGGGGAATAGGAGCGTCGGACCCTATATTTGTGAAACGATGTAGGTACAAGTATGCTTTAGTACATTCCAAGTATGAGGCAATATGTATAATCAAAGGCATGATAACATAAGTAACTTAAAACGAGTAGGCATGATCATAATGGGACATTTAAAAGCTTTTAAAGAAGAGAAGACATGGAAATCATGAAAGCATGGTCAAGTATTTTAACAGAAAGGACTTCAAAAAAGCTTTGAAGAAAACATAGTCATTTTTTAGGATATTAGCTTTAACCGACAATAAGACCATGAGAGTTATATCATGTAATATGTTATATCCCTCGCACCAAAAGAAGGGGAAACTACTTGTCAAGATAGAACTCGTACATATCATTATTTACTAAAGTGGATCCACTAGCTACGTCATTTAAGATAATCCTACGGGGCACGTAGTTTGGGACTAGAGTTTGCTACTAGAGACTATCGTATTTGAGCCTCCACCTCAAAGCCCTCTCGGGGTTAAGTCTAAATCCCAACGGAATGGATAAAAGGCAAATATCATTTTAACATAGGAAAGACAATGATCAATACCAATCCACCTGTTTCAAGATCAAAACATAGAATAACTCCTTAAATATAATTCAAAATAGATGAGAAAACCTTTCACCAATGTGAATAATTCATTTGTGAGAAATAGCTTTCACAATCATGATGTGAGAAATCCTTTCACAATAACATCAATACTTTCCTTTCAAAGCATCATCAATTCATTTACAATAACTTCAGGAAAACATGCATATCTTCATAACTTCATAATTCATAGTTCATTGGTTCATCATAGAATCAAGGTTGAAAAGAATAATATAGGCATGGGTATATTGAATTTCAACTAAATAGCATAGATTAACATCTAATAATGCATTAGAAGACCTAATTAATCATAATTGAATAAAACCCACATTTGTTGAAATGAAACCCTAACTTGAGCAATTGGAAATTGATTTGGGAAATTGAAATACTTAGGGAACCATGGAGAAAAGGACTCCATGGATCAATACACATACCTTGATCCTTTAAGCCCAAGAAATGGAGAATTTTGGAGACTTGATTGGAATCCTAACTCTTCTTCTTCCTTAGACTTGAGAAAATTGGGAGGATGAATTTGGTCAAGTTTAGAGAATTTATGATAATGAGTTGAAAATGGGTTAATTGGGGCTTAAAACGTTATATAGGGCTTAGGGTAGTAGGTAAATGACATAGTATTGATTTAAAATAATGTAGGAAAAAACCCAAACACCCTCTTAAAATAACTCCTGACTCGACCTACGGTTCAAACCTATGGATCGTAGAACTTTCTACAGTACGTACTGGTCAACCGCAGACCAAGTATTGGGACCTTAAAAATCACCTATCTTTGACAGAACCCATGTACGGTTCGTAGGTCTTCTTATGATATATATATGCCAACCGTAGAAACCAACTTTAAGCTTTAAAATATCACTAAGTCAGTGAGTCACCTACGAAACCTATCTACGACTCGTACATACAATGACGAACCGTTCTGGTGAACCGTAAAAGGATACTGGACTTGTTTATGAAAATTTTATTTTTCCTATTTCTATGGTTTCCACCTATGACCCGAGAAACTTCTATGGACGTAGAAACTTCTACGGTCCGTAGATAGGAACTGTAGATACAACTTGCAACCCAAAAGTTTATTTTCTCCCTTTTCAATGTTCCGAGATGTTACAACATATCCCCCTTGGAAACATTCATCCTCGAATGGGACTCAAAACAACATAAGGAGGGTAGGGGAAGAGATCTAACAGCCCTACAAGAATATAACTTCATCAACAACACATAACCAAGGAGGAACATCAAATCCAAACTTAACTTATTAAAATCATCATTTCATAAGGTATCTAGGAAAGTCATACTCAAATGCACATAATCATGGAGAAATCAATCAGTTACCTCTTTTTCTCAAAAATCAAGTTTTCATGAGCATGCATGCATGAGGAAACATGAGAATGACTAAGACATAAGGATGGACCATGAGGAACTAAATACCTCAAGCTAGAGTAGAGTCGAAGGGAAAGAGATGGGGACAACGGGACATCATATCAGCCTCGGATTCCCAAGTAACACCCTAACTCTTTGATTCCTCTATAAGACTTTCACGAATGCAGCTTCTTTATTTCTTAACTTTTTAACTTGTCGGTTCAAAATCTCAATCGGAACCTCTTCTTAAGAAAAACTCTCTTTTATACCAAGACTCTCCAATGGCATAATAGATGTTGGGTCACACACATATTTCTTCAACAAGAAGACATGGAAAACTGGATATACCGACGCAAAGTCATTCGGCAAATCAAGTTCATAAGTAACTTTATCAATATGTGTCAAAATTTGATATGGGACCATATAACGGGGAGTAAGCTTCCCTTTCTTCCCAAACCTTATCACACCGTTCATGGGTGAAATTTTCAAGTAGACCCAATCATGTACATCAACTCAAGGTCTCTCATTTCTAACATTGGCATAGGACTTTTGTCGACTTTGAGCTATTTTCAACCTTTCTCTAATAAGTTGAACTTTCTCCGTAGCATCATGGACTAACTGGGGACCTATCAAGGCAACCTCACCAACTTCAAACCAACCTATATGAGATCTACACCTCCTACCATAAAGAGCCTCAAATTTAGCCATACCAATGTTGGAATGATAGTTATTATTATAAGCAAACTCAACCAAAGGCAAATGATCATCCCAATTACCCTTGAAGTCAATCACACAACATATATTCCAAAGTTTGGATAGTACGGTCTGTTTGCCCATCGGTTTGAGGGTGAAAGGTCGTACTAAGCTTAACATGAGTACCAAGACCCTTTTGGAAAGACTTCCAAAATTGAGAAGTAAATTAGGTACCATGATCAGATAAAATGGATAAGGTCACTCCATTCAACCTAGCCACTTCCCTCAAGTACAACTTAGCATAATCTTCCGCCGAATAAGAAATTTTGACGGGAATGAAATAAGCTGACTGTGTCATACAATGCACAATAACCCAAATCGATTCATGTCGAGTGCAGGGTAAACCCACAATAAAGTCCATATTCAAATTTTCCCACTTCTAGGTAGGAATACTGATATATAAGGATAAGTCTCTCCGCCTTTGATGCTCAACTTTCACTTGTTGACAATTAGTATACTTAGCCACAAATTCTGCAATGTCCTTGTTCATCTCATTCCACCAATAGACCTCCCGCAAGTCATGGTACATCTTGGTGGATCTCGGGTGAATGGAATATCAAGAACTATCGGCTTCTGATAAAATATGCTCCCCTCAAATCATCAACAATGGGAACACACAAATGACCTTAATACTGAAGCACACCATATCTCCCTTGAGAGAAAGCCTCAACTGACTTCTTAAGCACCACTTCCTTTAATTCAACCAAAGTCAGATCAAGACCTTGCTTAGCTTTCACATTTGACACAAAAGATGATTATGCACCATTATGAACCATAGCACCACCTTTGGTGGAGTCAACCAACCAAACACCCAATCTGGTCAATCAATGACCATCTCGAACCAGCCTTTTTTATCATCCTCAATATGAACACTACCCATTGATAACCGACTAAGAGCATCTACCACCACATTCGCCTTGTCGGGGTGATAGAGGATACTTATGTCATAATCCTTTAGTAACTTGAGTCACCTCATTTGGCGAAGATTTATATATTTTTGCTTTAACACATATCACAAACTTTTATGGTCGGTAAAGACATCAACATGAACTCCATATAAGTAATGCCTCCAAATCTTTAAGGCAAAAACAACCACAGCTAGTTCCAAATCGTGGGTAGGATAGTTCTTTTCATGAGTTTAAGTTATCGTGAAGCATAAGCAATAATCTTCCCATTATTCATAAGATCACACCCTAAACCAACTCTCGAAGCATCACAATAAACCACAAACCCATTGGATCCTTCCGGTAAACATAACACCAAAGCGGAGGTAAGTCTATCTTTCAATTCTTGAAAACTCTTCTTACACGCTTCAGACCATACAAACTTAACCTTTTTTTGGGTAAATGTCGTCAATGGAGAGACAATCAAATAAAACCCTTCCACAAACCTTCTATAGTTACTAACCAAACCCAAGAAACTTCTAATATCTGAAGGGGATAGAGGTCTAGGCCAACTCTTAATTGCATTTGTTTTCTTAAAATCTACCTCAATACCCTTACTGAAAACAATGTGACCAAGAAAATCCATGAATCTTAATCAAAACTCGCATTTACTAAACTTTGAAAAGACTTGTTGGTCTTGAGAACTTTCAACACGATCCTCAAATGATTTGCATGCCCATCTTCGCTCCTTGAGTAAATCAAGATATCGTCTATAAACACAATCACTGTCACACCCCATATTTTCCAAAATTGAGGTTGAAAAAAGAGTTTTTCTAATTAAAGTGACATTTTGAAAAGGGATTATTTATTTTACAGAGTCGCCGCTTGGAATTGAGTTTTGGTGTTGCAAGTCACCTTATCTAAATCCCTAACCAAAAGGAAGTTGACTATTTATTATAATGGTCTGCGAACTTAAAATCCAGATAAGAAATTCTATTGACCGAGGGGATGGTGTGAGGCACCCCTCGAGTCTCGTGGTTCTACAGCGATCGCTTTGTTGACTTATATCTGATTTAAATTAATTTTTGGATATATTATGTTTATGAACTTTATAAAAGTGCTTATTAACCGCCTTCTTTAATTTATTAAAAACTTGTTTAAAATTGTCTTTTTTATTAAGGTGTGGTGTATTGGCAGCAACGCTTTCCAACCTTGCCACGATTTATTTATCATCACATAAAAACAATTAATGACTTTTCTTTGAGTTAAAAATCCAAGGCTATTCTTATGAAGTTTAATGTTTTTCTTTTCTCTTTTACAACGAATTAAAAAAAATCGTTGTTGCATCACTCTCACTTTTCATACCATCACAACAAATAAGTAGACAAAACTCCACACACCAATCTAACAAAAGAAATAAGAGCATTTAGTTAGTCCTCTACAAAATAAAAAGTGTGAACCCTTGAAAAGAAAATATTTGAATTAAACCCACGGCAAGCAAATCCATACAAAACATTATTTTTACTAATCGAGATTAAACATTATTTTACACTAATTAATGTGGTTAATTTATGTTGGAAAACTTAGATCCTAATAGAATTTCAACTAAGAAAAAAATGAAACTATTAAATAGAAACAACGTTGGCATATAAATATTTTGCATGTAAAATAACAATCACATATTATATTAATTTACTCAAAATTTAACAAAATAAAAAATTCCAAATTACTTTCTATTATATCATCTAAGAATCATGATTAATTAAACACATAAAATTTGAGCAATTTCATAACATTAGAATAACATCTTATATAATTGTGGAATCAAAATATACAATGAAAATCAAATGTTACTTTTTGTGAAAATTAATTCACAGAAAAAAGACCATGATCAGAACTACGAAATCAAACCTCAAACTCCATTTTTTCCTTTGATGTGCATTTTTTCCTGTGAGGTGTAGGTATGTGTTGAAAGGTATAAAGAAAAATATATTTTTTTTCTTGTTTTCCTTTTTGTTCGTGTGTGTTGTGTATGTATATTTTTATTTTTTTTGGTAGTGTGCTTATATATCTTTTTTATTTATTTAAAGATTCTCCTTTGTTTTTATTTTCCTCCCTCCTTTTCTTCTTATCTCTTTGTGTGTTGTATGTTTGTTGATGAATTTGTGAGTGGAGGGAGTGTCTTTCTTTTTCTTTTATTTTTTCTGTGTATCTGTGTCTCCCCCCACTTTTGTTTTTTGTTGTATTAGCGGGGGGTAGATATAGAATGTAAGGCGAGGTGAGTAGTGGTGTAAGGGAGTGGGGGTAGTGTAGGTGTAGTGGGGTAAGGGGAGTGGATAGGTTAATTTTTTTTAATAATATAATATAATATAATATTTGGAAAAAAAATTAAACTAATAAAAAATTAAGTAGCTAATAATAAATTATAATTAATAAATACTAGCTTATTTGTTGAATTGAAATTAAAAGAAACATAAATTTTTATGAACTTTCTTTTCTTTAAAACAAAACTCACATTAATAATGCAACTCTTGTTTTTAGTATTCAAATATTTTAAAATGAACTTATGAAAATAAGATAAAAATTAAAAAAAATCTAATTTAGATCCAAAATATATACCTAAATATTAAAAGGTGTAAAATTTTATGTTTGGTCAAAAATTAGGTGTTCACAGGATGCCTCTCTTTGCTTGGGAACATGAAGAGTTTTCAAGCAAAGAATTGAACAATGTAACGGATTTTTGGCCTACCGTTTATAAAATTAAACAAAGAAAGTGAATGTGATCGAGCCCTATTTTTGAGCAGCCTACATATCTCGGATTATAAAAGAATCATGTCACGTGTAGTTCAAGTGGGTATAGAGATGAAAAATGAGTTGGAGAGTCGAGTGATGTGCCGTCGAGATTCTAATTCGTGGCTCCTGTTATTACATCGAAAATGATAAGACTAAAAGGAAGAATATAAAATTTTATCTACTCTAATTGTCTTGAATCTCTTTCTTAAAGTCTTCCTTTGGATCTTCAATTATCACCTCGTCTTCTTCTGGCAGGCATCTTAATCTCAAAATTTGATCTTGAAGTTGGGATTTGATCAGACATAACTTGAAACTTGGATCGAGTTGTCGACACTCTCCCAAATGACGGCTTGTAGTATATTATTGAATGTTGTTCTCGTGATTAGAATGTTGAGAAGATGATTCCTGATATGTTGAATTGTAACATGGGTCGAAAGAGACTCTATATGTCATTGACATCTGACATTCTTCGTTTCTCTAATTAAAATGAGGACTTTATTCTTGAACTTCATATTTGTGTACTGCATAGAGACTTGCATGCCATGAAAACAAAACAAAAAATTCCTGCCCTAGTTTGCACTAGGAAAATTTTTGTGCGTTATTAATAAAAGCTATAAAAAGTCTATACGAGGCATAAGAATAATATTTTTGTACCCAATAAAGACGTACTATAAAAATAAAAGGAAGATGTATGTCCTAAAATTGCAATCGGAGGATAATGTATCCTATGAAGAAAGGGAAAACATGGAAATAGGGATTATTGTGCCCTATATTCAACCATGGGTTGTTGTACCCTGTAAAGACATGAAAAATAAAATAGGGGTTATGGTGCCATACAGGCAACCAGGGGTTGTTATGCCCTGTGAAGACATGAAAATATAAAATAGGAGTTATCGTGTCCTACATGCAACCAGAGGTTATTATGCCCTGTAAAGACATGAAAATAAAGTAGGGGTTATCGTGCCCTACAGGCAATTGGGGATTAATGTGCCTTGTGAAGACATGAAAATAAAATAGAGGTTATCGTGCCCTATATGCAATCAAGGGTTATTGTGCCTTCTAAATATATGAAAATAAAATAGGGGTTATCATACCCTACATGGAACCAGGGGTTATCGTGCTCTGTGAAGACATCAAAATAAAATAGGATTATCTTGCCCTGTATGCAACCTGGTGTTGTTGTGACATGTGAAGACATAAAAATAAAATAGGGGTTATCGTGCCCTATATGCAACCAGGGGTTGTTCTTCCCTATAAAGATATGAAAATAAAGTAGGGGTCATGCCCTATATGCAACCAAGGGTTGTTGTGCTTTCTGAAGACATGAAAATAAAGTAGGGGTTATCGTGCCCTATATTCAACCAGGGGTTGTTGTGCCCTGTGAAGATATAAAAATAAAATAGGGATTATCGTGCCCTACATGCAACAAGAGAATATTGTGCCATGTGATGACAAAATAAAATAAAGGTTATCGTGTGTTGACACCCAATTTTGACCCTCCCGATAATAATTAATTTCCAAGCTTCTTTATTCCCAAACGATTTAGAATAATTGGTTTTATAGAATTCAAATACTTTTCGAAGTCATTTTAGGTTTAGTCGATTTTCAAAATTTATAAACAGTGAATATAGTTGGTATATTCCATAAATATTTGAAAATCATCTCAAAAATATTTTATTATAAATATTCTATTAAAATTAGTTTAGTTTAAATTACAGTTAATTTTAAAAATCAATTGGTTTATAGTTGAATTAATTATTTTATTTTTGTTAAGATTAAGAAGCTTATTAATTAATTAATTAATATTAATTCATCTTATTTTAAAATTTTAGCCTAATTTGCTAATCAAAATCAATTTGGCTACAACATTAAAATCATTTTATTGCAAATTTAATTACCCTCTTTACCTTACACTTTCTAAGACTCTAAATCGGGCCTGTTTTCAGCAACCCACAACCCCCAATACAAATGCCCAACCTTTTCGTCCGTTTTCCCTCATCCCATTTTAATTTTCGACCAGCCCATTTTCGCCAGCCCACTGCAAAATTGTGACCCGGCCCAATCTTGTTCTCAAAGATAACCCCAATAGCGTGAATAACAAAGGAAACCATGGCGTGAACAGCAGCTCAAAACGACAACCAACAGTGGTCCAAACAGCGAGCAAACGATGCCTTCAACGTTCACAAGAGGGGTAGACGACGTCAAATAGACGGAGCGACTCACTGCGTTCCTTGTCTTCTTCCTCACGTCCCTCTCTCCACACTACTATCGCAGCCCTGATTTCCAGCAAAAATCACCTGCAACTTCACCCTCACAGCTTTCACTTTTGTCCTTGCATCGTGAGATCAATACACGTAGCATTTCAAGGACAATTGAATTGATTGAGTCTGTTTGTCTCCCACTTTCCTCTTCCACATTGGAGTTGAAGCTTCAGAAAAGTATGTCATCCTTTAATGGAATATTTTAACTAAGGCATAAAGAATAGCTCAAGTAAACGGTTGTAAAACACATATAGAAAATACGTTCAGAAAGGGAAAGGAGAGTTAGTTCCCTCAGAATCTCATTCTTCTTGCTCATCTGTCATTGTTCTCTAAGGTGGCTCAAATTTGAGCTGTTGTTTAGGTACCTCGTTTGCTGTCCATATTCGACTTTGGTGGTGAAAAATATGCTCGTCCCGTCCCTGTTTGCTGCCCGGAAGAAGGTAAAGCTTTCTCCTTCGTAATACTTTCCTCATTTTTTTAATTCTAGTGTGATGTTATTGGCCATATATTGTTAGCTATTATTTGTTATTGAGCTCTAGACGATTTGATATGATGCGTTCTTCTTTAAATGATCTTGGTATTTACTCTTAAGCATTGATTCAAATTTTTCTTTTGCCATTTTGTAGTTGGTGTTTCTTTGTTTCTGTACCGCCCAATGATCCAGAATGAGAGGAAGCTAAAGGCAAGACACTAAAGGTGATGAGCTAACCAAAAGGCGTATCACCGAGTTCATCGGCGATCTTGACTAATGTCGCCGACCAATCCTTCGTAGCACAATCTGTGAGAACTATAAATACTAGCTAGAATTGTAGTCTTAGGGTGGAACATTTTAGAGTAAAAATTATTATTAGTCTATAGTATTTTTCTGTATTATTCTCTAAAATTTGGAGAGGGTTTTGTGGAGACTTGAAGAAAGGAGTTCATCTTCCTCAAGTTAGAAGTGGGTTTTCTTTATTCTTCTTCCGTAGCTTAATTCAAGGTTTAATTTCTTATACCCAGTTGATTTCTTTGTCATGTTAGGTATAATTTCTTATTTCTTGATGTGTGGCTTAAAACCCCCATTCTTAGGGTGTGATTTAGCAAATATGGGTTGATATTCTCTTTAGGTCTTGCTTGTTGATAAGTTAGATGTATGTTAATAGTGATTTCACCTAGTGGTATAAGTTAGATGTATGTTAATGGTGATTTCACTTAGCGGTTGTGGTTTAATCTAAAGGGTTTGTAGTTGCAAATACAAAGTCACCCATGTGTTTTCGGCTTACCCGAGAGGGAGGTTGCGAAACCAAAACCACTAGACTAATGCCCTAAGGAGTGGGTCGACATGAGGTTCATCCCACGAGGGTGAGCCCTAGTCCTATATCCTAACACTCAGCTTGAGAGAGTGAGTGGGGTAAGGCTTAGGCTGGTCTTCATGCGACAAATGGGTGTCCGAGAGAAACGCATTTGAAACGGGGTAAGTTGCCCGAGAGGGAACTTATTTCCATTTAAAGTTTAGCCTAGTCACTATTATCTTGCAAATTTCCTATTGAAAGCATGTACCCAACAATTTATCTCAACTTATATTGCAGTCACATCCCAAGAACCTTTCCCCATACTTGATTTTCTTGTTTATTTTGTTGTTTCAATACTTGTTACAAAAACCTCTTTAATATTTGACACTTTTGTGTCGCCCCTTTAATTTGCAATGTCTTTTATCTCAAATATCTTTAACTACGACTAGTTAGAATGTAAATTATATTTTCCTATCAATTCTCAAAACTGTACCCTTGGGACACGACCCCAACCCTTGGTTGGGTTACTATATTATCGACGAACATAGACACTCATACCATAGGATAGTGTCGTTGGTGACGATAAGCATCAAAATGGCGCCGCTACCAAGGAGAGGTGTTATTTGAGAATTTTTAGTCTAATAGAATTGTTATTCTTGTTAGTAGTAGTTTACTCACCTAATTTTTAGTTTTGTCTAGTTGTTTGCGTGTTGAGGTAGGACAATGAGTATACATGATGGAGAAGGTGGACCAGTGGAGCACCTTCCAGCAGAGGTGATGAGGCTCAGGGATCACATCTTAAAATTCAAGCATCTCAAAGAAGAACCCTTTCATGAGTCGTGGCTGCGGTTTAAAACGCTATTGATGCAATGTCCAACTCATGAAATACCCAATTTAGTGCTACTGGAATGCTTCTACAAGGGTCTGAGTCCCAAAAACAGATAAATAATGAACCAACTCATGCCAAGTGGACATGAGAAATACCCCTATGAGACCGCCGCCAAATTCCTTGACCTTGCTGCTAAAACCAACAAGGATGGAGAGAAGGACCAGCAATTGACCATTTTGTTGGGTCAAATGAATAGCTTGACCCAAAAGGTTAAAGAACTAGAAGTGATGTTCAAAAGAAAGAGCAAGTACCCATCATCTACAGAGCAGGGAAGATGCATGGACAGTGAAAACAGACGTATCAATGATACATTATTAACAATCCTCCAAAAGCTGAATAAGCAAGACAAAGTATAAAAGGAAATTAGAGAAAATGTCGAAACGTTGAATTAGATGAGTGGATCTCATTCTAGGTCTATTCAGCTAATTGAAACTCTCTTCAATCTTGCAATACCTCAGCTTCATCCTTATGAGCAAGTGGGATCACCTAGTTACACTACGTGTAACACCAAAAAGCCAATTTGAGCATTAACTTGCGTCGTGCCACGACGTTAACTAAGGCATTGTTTGGGAGGCAACCCAAAACTAATTATTTTTTAAAAAAGTGTTTTGTTTGAACAGGTTGAAGCTAGGGAAGTGATTGAAAAAATGTATGAAAGCGAGCAACAAGTTTAGTTGGTGGGTCGTCGACAAGTTCGGCGAACTAAAATTCTTTCGCGGTCTAACCGAAGGCGTCCTCAGATAGGCTTCTGTAAAGCTCAACGGTCTAGAAAAATTACTGGCGCATCGCCAACCATGTTGGCGATCTCAACAGAGACCGCCATTGGGATCCCTACATAAACCAAACGTCCTGCTGACTTCAGCGAAGAAATTAGACATTTGGCGTGTTACTAAATGACTAAGCGAACTTGACTCACATCGCTGAACGGGCAGGAACTGGACGGTTTTTGTAGGCCACAGGTTTAAAAATCCTATTTCACTCACTTTCTCTCATTTCTTCATCCGACCAAACTCACACCTACACCCTAGTTTTATATTGCACTTCTGGAATATTGTGGTTCATTGATTTGTGCGTGGATTTGGTTTGCATTGTTGCCTGACACTTCGTTAGCATCTATTCAGCATCTAAGGTTGGAAGTATAAACCTCACGTTTAAATATATTATAATTGTACTCATTTTCATAATGATGAAAGTGTTAAACCTCTGTTGAGTCTCTAAGTTACTGGAATTACATGTATTTTCTGTCATAATGTGGCACCTAGTGCAATATTCGAGAAGTTCCCACTTAGCTATACTTTGAGTTGGATTGTTACTGATAGGAACGGAAGCTTTTATGTGTCTTCATTGAAATTGAGTTATGTGTGCGTAAGCTATATTGTCTGGGGTTGCTAGGTGAGAGTCGAAATGATGGATTGATAATGGACACGTTGAGCTGATAGGTGAGGTGACCAAATTCCACCGAACTGCTCAGCAGTTCGCCTACCAGATCTATTTTTCTCTTAACTGTGCATTTTATGTACTGATTGACCTGTGACTCTCGGCGGTTAGCTTGGTTCGCACAATACACTCGGTGACACGTCGAGAAAGCATTTGTTCTCCTTTTGCATGCGTCTTTGTATCATTTGTACATCAGTTTAAATGATTAGCCTGAGAAATTCCACACCTAGAAACACCATTTTTTTCTCTTATGTGAATCTATATTTAACTTAGCCTCGAAGTTTTTGCAGAAATGGCTAAATTAAAAATTGCAGGGAGATATGATCCACCAAGGCACATAAGAGAACGAGATTTAGAAAAGATGAAAAGAGAGCAGAGCTAGCCAGACAAAGGAAGTACACCAAGGAGGCTAGGGAAAAGAGACGAATTCCTTTTGACCTTAATGTGCGCCCAAGTGATCGAAGTTTAGTTAATGCAATACATGCCTTCAGAGCAACTCAGGAAATAGATCAGATGATTGCAGCAAATCTTGCTGCAAAGGCTAAGGCAAAGGCAAACAATGGAGACCAAAATGACAATGCTCCAAGGACCGTTGTTTTATTTCAGAAAGATGCACCGGGCATTGATACCCCAACAGACAAAGAAATTGAATAGACAAGACCCTTTCTTACCTCTCTCGCGTTGTCTTTTCCTATCTTACTTGTTGGTATATTTTTGATTACTTTCATTTGAGGACAAACGCTCTTTAATTGGGTGGGGTGAGGCTCACCTTTTTGTTTGTGGAATACTTTGTTGTTTTGCGCATGAAATTGGGTCGTTTGCTTTGCTTTAATTTGTGTTTTAAATACTGCATTTTTGTGCATGCTTGAGCTTATGGCTCCTGTTGTTTTACTTGCAAAATAAGTTTGATCCTTTCAAAAAGAAATTGCCACCTCTTGTGTTGAAAGTGGTTGTTCTTTTGCAAAAATTTGAGTCTCGATTTTGATCAATATCGATGACTTGAATAGTGCTCCCAATTGAACAAACATGAATGCACGGCTACGACGAGGCCAAATAAAGTTACATAGACAATATGTGCACTCTTTGCATCTCGTTGTGACTAGCCATTTATCAAATTAATGTTCTTTTGAGGACCGTTGCACACTAGCGAACGTGACTAGTCTTGTTTGATTGAAGTATTGATGCCTTGTGTGATTATCTTACTTTGAACCATGCATGAATAAACCTAGAATTTGCCCATTATTCTGATTGATTTAGAAAGGTGTACTCTTGAGATGATTTTAGGCGACTTTTGAAGAGTGTGAACCAATTTAGCATATACCTCTTTTTGTGGCCTACCCGTGAGCGTGTGAAACTCTTTTAAACACCCTTTGAGCCTTACCCTTCTTTGGAAGAACCTTGATGAACCCTAGACCTTATTTGAACCACTACCTAAAATTCTCTTGAGTTGTGGTTTAGCGAATAGCCAACTTAGGCCAAAAGCCTAAGTTGGGGGTGTTCTGAAAGAGAAAAAGAGAAGTCAAGAATTGCAAGAAAAGTTCCCTTTAACCCATGGTATTCCATAAAAATGGAACCCCTTCAATTCAATTCAATTCAAACAAAAATGGAATAAAGTAAGAAGGGAATTGGGTTTCAAGCAATCCATGGAGGAGAATAAAACAAAAAAGGGTGACTTAGAAGCACTAGAAAAAGAATTGATAAAGGAAAAGAAGGGAATACCTTAAGAATGCCACAACTCATGAGGAAAAAGTCACTGAGCCTAGATGACCATACCTTTGCACTCAGCCCCATTACAAGTCTTAGAAAGACCTTTCTGATCTTGAGTAAGCCAAATCGAAAGTCAATTGGAAAATAAGGGCAAACCTATGGATGAAAACATGCATTGTGTTCCTCTTTTTTAGTGTGAGCTTTATATTTGATTCCTGATCTTAAATTGACTCATATCTGGGTGTGAACATGGAATCATTCTTTGTGCGAGGGTATTTAGATATTTTTGTTGAGCTTGAACTTGCACAAGTAGCAAGAATTGCGAGCATAAGAATCTGTGGTAATGGTGTGTCAAAATTTGAATCTTTGAGTACACAAGTGATCCTTGCATAAGTAAATTGAGCCTTGTTGTGTGCATTCATGATTTAGTCTTGTGTAGCACTGTTTGAGGCACCATATTTGAACTGTTGAACTTGAGTTTGCTTGAGGACAAGCAAAAGTTTAAGTTGGGGTGTTGATGAGTCCATAAATTGAACTCATTTAGGGCTTTATTTTAATAGAACAAGTGTCCATGAATGTTTGTTTTATCTCAACACCCGATTAAAATGTTGAAGTTTCAGGTATTTGAAGTTTTAGTGGAAGCATAGACACTTAGGCGCAAAAAGGAGCAAATAGGGCTAAAAAGAACAAAAAATAAAATCCTACGGATCACCGAGTTCAACTTGGCGAGTTGCTGAAACTACATGAAACGCCCTTCGTTCCAGTATTCAAAGCCTTGAAAGAAGTGGATCAAAGGCGAGGAAAGGAGCAATCGGCGAGTCGCCGATCATATCCGCAAAGTAGTACTGTACCGCCCAATGATCCAGAATGCGAGGATGCTAAAGGCAAGACACTGAAGCGATGAGCTAACCAAAAGGTAGATCGCCGAGTTCATGAGTGATCTCGACTAATGTCGCCGACCAATCCTCCGCAGCACAATCTGTGAAACTATAAATACTAGTTAGAATTGTAGTCTTAGGGTAGAACATTTTAGAGTAAAAATTATTATTAGTCTATAGTATTTTTCTATATTTTTCCCTCAAGTTTGGAGAGGGTTTTGTGGACACTTGAAGAAAGGAGTTCATCTTCCCTAAATTGGAAGTGGGTCTTCTTTATTCTTCCGTAGCTTAATTCAAGGTTTAATTTCTTATACCCAGTTGATTTCTTTATCATGTTAGGTATAATTTCTTATTTCTTGATGTGTGGCTAAAAACCCCCATTCATGGGGTGTGATTTAGCAAATATAGGTTGATATTCTTGTTGGGTCTTACTTGCTGATAGGTTAGATGTATATTAATGGTGATTTGACCTAGTGGTTGTGGTTTAATCTAAAGGGTTTGTAGTTGCAAATACAAATCCACCCATGTGTTTTCGGCTTGCCTAAGAGGGAGGTCGCGAAACCAAAACCACTAGACTGATGGCCTAAGGAGTGGATCGACATGAGGTTCATCATGAGAGGGTGAGCCCTAGTCCCATATCCTAACACTCAGCTCGAGAGAGTGAGTGGGGTAATTCGTAGGCTGGTCTTCATACGACAAATGGGTGTCCGAGAGGAACGCATTTGAAACGGGGTAAGTTACCTGAGAGGGAACTTATTTCCATTTAAAGCTTAGCCTAGTCACTATTGTCTTGCAAATTTCCTATCGAAAGCATGTACCCAACAATTTATCTCAACTTATAAAGCGGTCATATCCCAAGAACCTTTCCACATACTTGATTTTCTTGTTTATTTTGCCTTTTCAATACTTGTTACAAAGCCCCCTTTGATATTTGACACTTTTGTGTCACCCCTTTAATTTACAATGTCTTTTATCGCAAATGTCTTTAGCTACAACTAGTTAGAATATAAATTCTATTATTCTATCAATTCTCAAAAACGCTCCCTTGGGACACGACCCCAACCCTTGGTTGGGTTACTATATTATCGATGATCGTAGACACTCATACCGTAGAATAGTGTCGTTGGTCACGATAAGCATCAATCTCTAGCATTTTGGCTTTTAACATGGTATTAATATCTTGAGGTTTCATTAAATGGAGTTGTTTGACCGTAGCATGTTTGACCACAGTATGAAGTTATTTATTTGCTACTTATGCAGAATGTGTCCCCTCCATATTTTGAGTTACTGTTTATTGTTTGCCTTATATTCCCTATAATATAATTTGTCCATAAGTGTATATATGTGTTATTGTCTAGTGTCACAGCTTGTTTGTTAATTTTGTCATTATAATTTGGCTCATTTGGTCTCTTTTAGAGTAAATATATTGCGGTGTAATAGTTGGGTTTGATCGCATTCTCGGCTCTGAATTTCTTAAGTGGCTTTCACTTCAATGGAATTTTTTTTTGTTTAGGTTACGTCTCTTTATTTCATTATTTTGAATGCTAATTTTGTTTTCTTTCTTTCGTTGTGTAAACGTTTTCCCGAGTCCATGGTGGACTTCTTCTCTCTTGCATCCTCGAGATGACCCATAAAGACTCAAGTCCTTTCCTTTCGAGTCGGCCAGCCTTGAAAAATTGAAGAACACGTCTTTGATGTTGGCGTACCTATATTTGGAGCTAATACAGGATTGTATACACTAGTATATACCTAGTGTATACGAAGATGGAAAATGGGCCTAAAGGCCCCAAATTCAGCTTTGTATTTTGTTATTTATTGGGCCTAAGCCCATTTAGTCATTATTATTATTCCTGTAAGAATTTGGGACAGGTGGACTAATTGGGCCTAAGGCCCAAAGAACAATATTTTCATTATGTTAGACTAAGACAGGCGCAGGTGATTTGAATGGGCTTTCGACCCAAAACGAGATTAGGCCCAAGTTGTAATGACCCTTCAGGTCATTTTTAAATTAAAGAATTCTTTCCCTCGTATAGAGCATTCCTGTAGCAACCCCAAGTCATTTATGACTTGCTGGCACTGACTGTTCGGTCGCCTGGTCGTTCGTTTGGGTTTTAGGCCCGTTTCCCTGTTTTGGAAATTTTTATAACTTGAAAAGTTGACTTTGGTCAACTTTCTTGGGAGTCGTGCTCAGATGAAAATTCTGACATATAGGTTAGCTTCGGAAGATCGATTTTGGTCTAGAACGACCCTTTGTTCACTTCCCGAGGCTTTAGATGGCAGTTGTGGAATCTGGCTCAAACGATACTGGGTGTGGGACCCATTTTTCATCGAAGCAATCTCCAAATGGAAATTCTGCCTTCACCGTTGAGTCCGAAATATCGTTTTCAATTAGATTCCATATATGGTTTGTATTTTTCCGATTCCGAACGAGTCCGGAACATCGAAATTTAAGTTTGAAGGGTTGTAGAATTTTGACGCGGCGGTGATGCGGCAGTGACGTGGCAGAGCCACGCGACGCCACGTGGCAGCAGCTGGAAATCTGGAAATTTCCAGATTTTAGGACGAGTTCCTCCAATTTTTTCCCTCAACTTCAACATTAGATTTCTCCTTCATTTTGAGTCCAAATTAGGTGCTTCAAGAGGCTAACGTCAAGAGAATTTCGTGGGGAATCTAGCGGTGATCTTAGAAATGCGAGGGGAGGCTTCGTTTGAGGTAAGGAATCGAATTTAGCCACTGCTAGGATGATTTCCGGATTGAATTATTGTTGAATTTTGAAATGTGAGATCTTGATCATCTTAGGTCCGTTTTGAGTCATTCTTGAGGCTAACTTGTAGAGTTTTTCGCAAGGATCGTCGTGGTATAATCTGTTTGGGTTGAAAGGGTCTCGGTTTTCCAGAAATTGGTGATCAAGGGGCTGCCCATTTTAATTGTTGTGATTGATTTGCTGTGTTTTAGGCATCTGTTTGTGCTAAAATTTTGGGGTATTAGTTTAGTAAGGTATTTGGGACGTTTCCACGGATTCGATTTCGAAATTCCAATTGTGGACCCCACAATCCCGTTTTAGACCTGATTTTGGGTCTGTCTCTGAAAAATACAATTTTAGTGTTAATATATTCGTAATGACGAGGTGATTAACCTTTTGTTAGTGGGGAAGCGTTCGGAGACCGTTCGGAGGGGAAAAGATCTGGTACCATGAGTTGGAGCACGCATGGTCGGCTTTCAGGTAGGCTATGGATTTCTCTTGTGAGATTGTGCATGTTTAGGCATTTGTTTATTGATTTGCTTGAGTATGGAGGGGTTCGGGTGTTGAGCATGCTAAATTTCTATAGTTCCTGCCTTAGACCTTATTTCAGGAAAGTGTTGGATTATGACAGCATGTCTCTTGATATTATTGAATATATGCATATCTTGTGGTGTATATGATAATATTGATTTGAAGTATGTTTGGCCTTAGTCTAGGCTTAGACTAGTGTTGCCATAGACTTGCGAGATTTCGGATGTCGTTAGGCAGTAGAACTTTTTCCGACGTCGTTTCAGACGGTCAGCTCCTTGTAGACTGATATAGCAGACTTGAGTCTGATAGACGGTAACTCAGCTTATGACCTTGTATCCATAATGCCCTGCTTTTCTGTTAGCTACGGTGCCGGTTAGAGTCCGTGGTCCAGCTTACTTATGTCCAAAGCTTAGCTACGCACATCTAGGTTCGAGTACATGGTCCAGCTTACCTGTGATCTAGTTTTGGCTATAGTACCCGGTTAGAGTCCATGGTCCAGCCCACCCGTGCCCGACCTTTGGCTATAGCACCCGGTTCGAGTCCGTGGTCCAGTCCATATAGGTTGACTCATTAGCTATAGTACCCGGTTCGAGTCCGTGGTCCAGCTTGCACGTGATGTATTCCCGATTCCTCACTAAAGCTTCAGTTAGTCTTGATTATTCTTATCTGTAGGTTGAGGTTTTGGAGGTTGGAGAGATTCCGATTAAAGCCCGGGACGTAATGAGATCCTGGAATATGATTGGGAACGGTTCAGTTAAAAGTCCGGAAATTGGTAATATTGTGATAGACCTTCTAGCTCCATTATTTTACTTTATATGCCGATGCATCTGCCGGGCTTATGGGGTCCGTGCAGGTGGTTTCTTTTATTGTGCACGAGCGTACCCGTCGGGTTTATGGGAGCCCGGCGGAGTTAGTTAGATTACTTGTCTTTGTTGCCTGTACGCTCGTGTACATACCCCCATTTACTACTCTTTTCTTTTGCACTTGATGTGACCCTTTATTTGCATTTCGGCCTATGATCACTTTTGCTTATCTTGCTCATGTCGGCCTATGACTTGTCTCTTTCCTTTCGAGACTTATCCGGAGACGGGGTTGTCACGACGTTTTGTCAGTCTCCATCTTTGGGACTTGTACTCATTTTGTCCAATTTTGGGACTTGTATTGGTGACTTCTAGGTAGGTTCTGGGAGGGATCTTTATTTGTATATATATTTTGGGTTGGTTCCGCCTGTTTATATTGTTATTTTCCTACTTTTGTTTGATTTCTACCCTCAGACCCATTACTTGTTGTTCCGGGTTACGGGTTGGCTTACCTGCTGGTGGGTTATAGTAGGTGCCATCACGACTTGATAAATCGGGTCGTGACACAAGTGCTGGCCCAGGCGAACAGTAAACCAGACTTGGGCCCAAATTTCTCTCTTTACTTTATTATTTCATATTCGTTTATCTGTTATTATTTGTTGTTAGTCTTAAGGTTACTGCAATTCAATTTTCCAACAGATAACCAATCTGAACTAATCTTCTAAAAGATAACTAATTAAATACTCGCTTCCTATAATTTTGAAACATAATCTATCAAAGTGTTTAACTTAGATAATATCCCAATACTTCTCCTTTTCCCCTTTTAAAATGGTCTTAACTATAAAATAGTCCAATTTTGCAATTCAAGTTAAGTTAAATTATTTTAGCCAAATAACTAATTGCTGGATAACCGTGTATTAGCGGGCATTTCGGGTTCTTTCAAATCCTTCCCGAAATGCTAATAAGAACCCCGAACCCCCTCGAATATTTTCATTAGATTTCTGTTTTAATCTTTTGAAAAAGTAGTTTTCTTGATTTTTCTTAAAAATTAAGTGCCGACCCTAAAACCAATCTAATTATATTTTTCTTAATAAAACAGAATGGCGAATCTGCTTGGAACTTTTGAATGGTTCTAACCTTAAGATTAATTATTTGGCTATGTGTTTAATTGTTTACTTGTTTAAATTATCGTATATTGTATTAATTCTGACATTCATGGCATCAACTCCGCCAAACTGCAAATAGACTGCATTAGGAAAAAGGCAGTTACGTGGCTTACCACGACTGTCCTTTAGAAAAACACAAGTTGGATTCTTTGGAAGTAATAAACGAATAGTTGGTTTGTGGTCATCCAACGTCGTTTATTAGGCTTCACCCCGTTGTTTGTCCAACTTGGGTAATTGACATTTCTAAACCAATTCTAGTCAACCTAGCGTAGAGCGAAACCAAATCCAAATCTAAGCATTAGCCTAAGACGGCTTAATACCCAAGGCGTACTAAGTCCATTAGTAAAACCGCCAAAAATTATGTCTAAGGTCCACGACCTAACGACATATCATATTATTTAACATTTGAAATATATATGTGTGGAAACTTGATTGTTACCTATTTGTGGGGGAATCTTAACCGGACTTTATTTTGTAGGTATGGATCGATTTCCTAAATTTGACATGGTAGTTGAAGCCCCAGTTCTACTCAAGATGTGGTACAACAACCTCAATGCGTTTCACAAAAGGGACCTCAACAAATACGTAGGGGTCCTAACAGAACTCATTAATATGGTTGGGTGGCCCAAACTGATTGAAGTCCTCACGGGTTATTAGGACAACGAGAAAATGGAGTTCCAATTTGGAACCATGGAAATCACCCCGACAATTGAGGAATTTTTGGAACGGAATAGACCCAGTCGGTACAGGGCTTGAAAGGAGAGTGAGAAAACAGGAAAACATCCTAATCCCTAACAAGCTGACTCTCGAGGATATTATAAATTGGCTTGGATTAAAATAGGATTATGCCTACTGGGCTGAAGGTTCTAGCGTTTCTTTTATGGATCTCTATGTTAGATTCAGGTATGCAATCTTTTATGCGAATTACAACCAAGAGTTCAGGGTTACCTTCAGAGAATAGGACAGGAGCAGACCTTTGGCATTCACTATCGCGCTATTAGGTACTATGGTTTTCCCCCAAGGCCCGAGCCTCAGCATCAACACCCGGGCAATAGTGCTTGCACACACTCTCTTCCACGGGCATCTGAACCAAGGGCAAGTGAATTATTATCCCATCACGCCTGTCATCATGTCCGACATGTGTTGTGCTTTAGGAATATATAAGGAAGGACATCGCTATTTTCAAGGCTATAATCTCCTTTTCCAATGGTGGATAATGAGACACTTAGCGAAGGGACATGGGACTCAACAGATACACACCCTCGATGATAATAATGCTCTTAGGGGTCGTTTGGTACAAACATTGATAATGCAAGAATTAGTAATGCAGGGATTAGTAACGCAGGGATTATTTTTTGTCAAGTGTTTGGTTCATTACTTTCCATTTAATCTTGTGTTTGATTTAAAACTCTACAAAAAATTTCTTTCCTATTATACCCTTGTGTTATTATGAGATTGTTTATTTCATGTAATTGAGTCATGGTAGATAACCGGACCATAACACTACGGTAATTTTTTTTTAGAAAATAACAACAAAGAAAAAGAGTGTTATATAAATTGAAACAATTTTTTTCTTTTTTGTGCATAATTAATAACAATAATTTAATACTACGCAACAGTTGAATAAAATTCATAGTAAAAAAATATATACTAAATCTTTATTTATTTATTTTTACAAATTTTAATCTGTATAATTATTGTATATGGCAACCGAATGTTGACAAAAGAGTTTAAACTTATCAAAAATGAAGATCTAAAAATATACTTATACAATTTTATACCAAAGTCCCTTACCCGAATAATAATTAATCAAAGTTGTTGTGGGACAATATTGTTTTTTTTAGGATTTTCTATTTCATTGAACTAGTTAAGTTAAATATATACATACATACTAGTTAAGTTATATATATATATATTTTTATTTTTATTTTTTTGAGGTATGATGTACCACGTTTTTTGTTGGTCAAGTATATCTTAAACTTAACATAGATTTAAGACTACTTATACTGTTCAATAGCTAAAGCTTATTAAAAAAATAGTTCAAGTGGTTAATCGACGAACTACATTGAATAAAAAAAGGAGAAAAAATATTAATGAAATCATTAAATTACACTAAACGAATTTGGAGAATTAAAAAGAACATTTATAATTATTTCAATATAAATAAAAAGAAAATTAAATTACAAAAGAAATTTAGGAAAAGGGATAATTTTTTCATTTAGGGGTCTAATCCAAGGTTCATTTACTAGGGATAAAATAAGACCATATATGATGTATAAGCAATCCATGGATAAAATAAAATAATGTAACCAAACAATGTATTAGATGGATTAAATTTTAATCCATGGACTGTTCTATGTAATACCTCCTACCAAACGAGTCCTTAAGGGTTTGAATGATATAATGTTCTGGGCAGATTTAGAGAATAGAAAGACTAGAGGAAGAAGGGTTCATATTTTCTCCGAGCTGAGAGAGGAAGATATTCAGTGGATGTTCGATTGCTTCATCTCAAAAGATGTCATAGTACAAGGCTACAGACAACTCGTGCTTCCTCTACCAGGTATTCGGGGTATCCGCCCGTATGCACCCATCCGGGTCCTGAGGCAGTTTGGGAGAAGACAAACTACGCCTCCAAATGCATACTACCGTATTTATGTGTTTGACATCGGGGATGATAGAGTTCTTGAGGCTTCAGAGATGTTGAAGGAATGGAAAAAAAACATTGCGAATGAACAAAGACACCATTGCCGCGGATCGGTTCAACGTCGGGTATGATGAAACTTACAAGGCTTGGTTGAAAGATAATCTACAAGGCATCTCCTTCCCGATCCCAAACATTTACCGCAGCGTGGAGGACAAAGAGTCCAAAGTTTTGATAGAATTAAGAGAGGTAAAAAGGGAAGCTCAGGAAATGCAAAATGAATTTCTTCGAAAGCAAGAGGAGGATAAATACGCCCTCGAGAGTGCAACTCAAGAATTAGAAAGCTTGAGAAGTGATTTGGAAGAGCTCAATTTATGGATTGGAGATAAGAAAAGTGGAATGTGTTCCGAAGACTGGGAAGAGAAAGGCCGCCGGAGCGATGGATACTTGCTAATGATTCAATATAGGCTTCACCATCTCATGGCACAAAACGAGGGGAGTAGATCAGAAGTGGGGCCATCAGGGACGTCTTAGTGGATTTTGCCCCTGTGTGGGTTTTTCTATGTGTATTTGTTGTTATTTGCCCCTGCATGGGCTTGCCTTTCTTTCATTCTAGTACTCCTTTTAAATGACCCCTGTGTGGGCCTTTACTTTTGTATTTTTCGTTTATTCCCTACTTCCCCTGCTCATTTTCGCTTTTTGAACATCATTTTATATGCAAAATTTGCTTTGGGGTAACAAAATGGTTCAATTCTACACATACATCTTTCAAATACGCTAGGACTACCCTTGGCACAAAAGGGCCCCCTACTTGTTTAGGACGCACGTTAGCCACTTGTGTGCTTTAATTGTTTATGTTATATTGTTACTTTGAATGAGGATATTTTAGCCCACTCCTTTTTCAAAATTTTCTAAAGAAATATGTACGATACCAAATACAAGTCACTACCAAAATTCCATGAGTCTTGAGTTTCTCAGCTAGAAATAAAGTCCTACTACCAAATCCTAAAACATTACTCTGTCATCTCAAGAAAGGTAAAATTGCTGCTAAGATGGGAAAGGTCAAGAATGTCGAGGTGAAGACGATTGAGATGAACTTAAGGATGAAACTGCGTTGATTCAAACAAGAGATTCGAGAAATGAGAGAAAGCAGAATAGAAGTACAACTAGCCACCGCAGCTGCGAAAGCCAAAAGTGCAGCACTTGACGCGGAATTGGTGGCTAAGATGGCAAGATCTACTATCATGAACAAGGAGACTGTTGCTATGCGGAAAGAACATGATGTCTTCAACAATGATATAACCATGAGGCTTCAGAAGATACACAGGAAATGCTCTTTCTTCAATTAAGAAGCCAATAGTGGTCCCGAAGACACTCACCCTAAAGCTATTGAAGAATATACCGATGAGGAAATCATCTATATGTCTCCCTTCCTGGGACGTCTGAAAGGAGGAGACAAAAAGATCACTATCCCAGCTTATGAGCGAACACATAGCGTGGGGGTAAAAGTTGTACCGTGTGCTCTCATTTATGAGCACCTTAAGGCTTCACGCATGTTGAAGCCTCTCGAAGGAACCACTATTGGGTTTGGGCATGAAAGCTCTCAAAAGACGTGTGCCTACCACCCGAACCAAAGAGGACACACTATAGAAGAATGTGTGGAGCTTAAGGCAGCAATCCACGACCGGATCAACATTGGGAAGATCCCGTATATGTGGGGTGAGAACACCGTCCTTACCTGTGACCAACCGGAGTCCAGTATGTTGGTAACCAAGCACACTTTATTTTATTGTCACTACTTCACACCTTTTCAGAAAACGTTGTTGGATATCTACAGTCAGTTGGTTCAAAAAAAGTTCTTGGCCTCTATCAGAAAGGATGACAAGCAATCAATCTCGTTGGAATTGAAATCTGGAAACCCTGCCCTTATCATGACGCCATAGATCACAACATTGGAAGGTGCCTCGGGTTTCTCTATGATGTGGAATCCCTCATCAACATGGGAAAGATTCAAGTTGAGGTTACCCCCCGTGATTAATGCAGCAGTCAGAAAAAAAAGCTTTGATGAAGGCATCATCTTTCTTTTAGGAGGTTTATTGTACGTTTTTTTTTACTTTCCTTGTAATCTTCAAAAAGTGAATGTATGAAAATGAGAATTTCCTTTTGTATTTGAACTACGTAGGGCCTGAATTCTCCTTGAGAAATACGTAGGCAGCCTTTCAAGGCCCGGCCCCTATCTTTTTAAAATTTTCTTTTCCCCCTTTTATTCTACAAGGAAACATTGAATTCATATCAACAGATGCTGAGAGATACAGCAGGAAGACCTTAACTCAACGCAATTTAACCTTTCTGAGTCACTAGCCTCAAAATAAAATGAGCAAATTCCTGTTTGTTCAAAAAATCAGTCCCCATTAATAGTGGGTTGACGTGTCCTCAAACGAAGCAACTTTTATATGTTTACATGCTTTCTATGTGCTATTTTGCATTATTTGTCCTGAATCAAAACTAATAGATTTACCTTTGAGTTTTTTTCTTCTACAGATACTTAGAACTGATCTGTGTTGATAAACTGGCTGAACACCCTTATTTTACAAGATCAAAAGCTCCCAAAAATTCCTTCCCCTCTCAAAATTCTCGGAAAGGCAAGTCAACAATGGGTGATAACAATGAAGAGATCGGTCTAACTGATGTTGTTGTGGCTCAGTCTGTTGTCGCTAATCAGAACGAACTAATTATGCAGTTGATGCAGCAGATCACCGAGATAAGGGTCGAAATGCAGATAAGGCAAGATCTGCCTAATCTAATTTTTACTTTCAATGCTCCAGCAGACGGGAGGCCTCCACTTCACTTTCCTCCTTTAAACACGGACTAGGCTCAAAACCCACCCTCCAGTCCTACTCAGACTCCCTCAATCATCGACCTAACCACCCAAAATCCCCATTATGCCTCCGCCTCTTACCAAACACCACCTCCTCCCCAAAGTACCAACCCCCAAGCGCCACTCCCTTCTCAAAATGTCAACCTTCAAGCTTGTTCCCCCCCCCCCTCAAAACCAAAATGTTAACCACCCGCACACTTCCCTCCATCACCATCACCAAAATCAGTATACCAACCCCCAGGCTTTCCCTCAAAACTATCAAGCCCCTCAAAATGCCCAGCGTCCCTCCACTGCTCCACCCCTATCTCAGAAAGCCACTTTCCAAATCCTGGTCCCCAATGAACATGACACCAATGGTTTTGAGCTTGACCACTATGAAAAATGAGAGAGAGAGTGGAGGTCAAAGAAAGAGGCCGCCAAGCTGGATATAAAGGAAGAGATCCGAAAGGCCACGAAAGAGTTGTCGTGTTTTCCTTAAGTTGCCGGTTTGAGTTATGAGGATTTATGTATTCATCCAAATTTGGACCTCCCAAAATGGTTCAAGGTGCCAAAATTTGATGTTTTCGGAGGAATAGGGAACCTCTTAGTGCACCTGAGGGCCTACTGTGACCAGCTTGTGGGAGTTGGAAGAGATAAAGCTTTACTAATGCAGGGTTTTAGCTGAAGTCTGAGTGGAGAGGCTCTGGAATGGTTTACATCTCATGAAACAAGGCAGTGGCCTAGCTGGAATGCTCTGGCTAAGGACTTTATCGAACGATTCCCCTACAATGTGGAGATTGTTCCTGATCATTATTCCTTGGAAAAAAAGAAGCAGAATCAAATGAAAGTTACAGAGAATTTGTATACAGATAAAGAAAGGAGGCAGCTAGATATGTCTGAGAAGGAAATTGTCGAAGTATTTGTACGGGTTTAAGAGCCCGAATATTATGATAGAATCATGTTGCTCGTTGGAGCAAAGTTTGCAGAGATAGTCAAAGTAGGTGAGACTATCAAAGATGGAATAAGAACTGGGAAGATTATCCGTGTTGCTGCCTCACCCGAATCCTCGGGTTTATTGAAGAAGAAAAGAGAAAATGTGTCTTTTATCTCTTATAAGGGGAAGAAGACCCCAAGGAAATCCTCATCATACCAAGGTCGTTCTCAACCTTCACAGAGTTCGTTCCCGGCTTGTTATGCACAGACTGATTACCCAAATACCTCTCCCCCTAGTTACCAAAATACTCCCCCTCCTAGCTACGAAACTCCCCTTCAAGTTTACCAGACTCTATATCATCACTACCGAAACGCCACCCCCAATTGTGCCAACGTTCAGACAAATTACCAAACTCCTCCCCCAATGTACCAAACCCCAGCTCCACTTTATCAAAATACCCCCTCGAACTACCAAGCTCCACAGCCAAATTACCAAACCAACTCATATCCCAGATATCAAGCCCCCCGTCCAAACGCTCCAAATTATCGCCAGATGCCTCCCCCTCAACAAGGTAATTATGATTCCCTCCATTATAGATTTGAGAAGAAGCCTGCTAGAAATTTCACTCCGCTCATTGTAAGACGAACAAAGTTATTTGAGCGATTAACTGCTGCAGGATATATTCATCCAGTGGGGACCAAGCGGGTTGACACTAGCTCAAAGTTTTACAGACTTGACCAGAGGTTCGCTTATCACTCCAATGGCATTGGACATGATACCAAGAACTGTATCAACCTGAAGCATAAGATCCAAGACCTGATTGACCAAAAAGTGGTCTATCTCCAGACAGTCACGCCCAATGTCAATAGTAATCCTTTGCCAAATCATGTAGGGGTCACTATCAATATGATAGAGATGGATGATGATTGGTGTGTGACAAAGGCAATAGTTTCGATTGTTCCTGATGAACTGGAAAGGGTTGTAGCTTCGTTGAGCATTAGAGAGAAAAAAGAGTTTGTGATTCTGATACTCGGAAGGCTGTTGCCTTGGTGCCAAGAGAAACTCTTGCCTGACCAAAGTTTGTGATTAACACGGCCGCCACTCAAGGCATGACCAGATCCGGTAGATGCTACACACCGAAAGAGTTGGCTCAAGAAAGGCAAAAGAAGGACCAAACAAAAAGACTGATCAGTGAAGCCGAGGCCAAGGAGTTCTGTAGAAAAATGCAGTTAAAAGAGTATTCGATTGTGAAGCATTTGGAGAGGACGCCGTCTTAGATTTCTGTATGGGCCTTGTTGATGAGTTTGCAAATGCATAGGCAAGCGCTAATGAGGGCTTTGGATGATACTTATGTACATGTGGGTACTAACAGTGACAACCTAGCAGCCATTATAAACCTGGTCATTTGAGGACACAGAATCAGTTTTTGTGACGAAGAGTTGACCTTTGAAGGTTGGATGCACAACCAAACTCTACACATCACCATCAAATGCCGGGATAAAATTATAAATCATGTTTTGGTCGATGATGGGTTCGGTCTCAACATCTGCCCGCTTTCAACTCTCAAGCAGCTGAAATTTGACTTGGGAAAGGTTCAACAAAACCAGGTCAATGTGAGAGCTTTCAATGGAGTGCAGAGAGACACGATATGAGCAGTAAACTTGGGAATTCAGATTGGTCCAGCAGAGTTTAACATGGAGTTCCAAGTGTTGGATATCAACACCAGTTACAACCTGCTTTTGGGAAGACCGTTTATTCATATGGCCGGGGCTGTGCCATTTACCCTTTACTAACTGATAAAATTTGTTTGGAAGGACTAGGAATTGGTCATTCATGGTGAGGGGAGTCACTCTGATGGGTATGCACCGATCGTTGGTGAGGTCTCCCAAGGTTGCGATTTCTACACGATGGAGCTGGTGAATGCCACCGGTGATGATTTGGCTCCTCAACCTCATATGTCTGTCATGTACAAGATGATTGCTACTATCATGCTCCAGAATGGTTTCGAACCAGGTTTCGGGTTGGGGAAGCATTTCTAAGGAATTGTCGAGCCCATTCAAGTTCCTGCCAGAAGGGCAAAGTTTGATTTGGTGTATGTCCCCACATATGCTGATGAAGTGAAGCTGATGGACAAGAGTGTTGAATGGATGCTTTCCAGACCAATGACTCACTTGTACCAGTCATTCCCGGTGTGGGAGCATGCCATCGACAGCGGTCTAGGGAAAGAATCTAGGGCATGTTCGAAGAAGTTGACGCATTCATGGAGAATGAGGCTGGGACCTCAGGAATCCGCAATGCCAAGCCAAAGAAGCAGTTGCAGAATTGGACATCCATGCTGGTTTTTATCCCCCGTTCATCTTGTAATAATAATTTAACACCTGCTAATTTCATGTTATGTCACGAGCCAAATTAACAAACTGAGTCAGGTGATGAGGAATGCGAAGAATAAGAAGAAGAAAATGTGGTACCCAAACATGTTACTGAAGAGTTTCGATAATTTGAGAGTCTGCATAAGCCAAATTTGGAAGAAACTGAGACTGTGAATCTCAGAGATGAGGAGTATGTTAAAGAAGTCAGGAATAGTATCCATCTGACCGAATCTCAAAGAAGGGATCTGGTTCATTTGCTTAGAGAATACATTGATGTATTTACTTGGTCTTACAGAGATATGTCAGGGCTGAGTACGAATATGGTGTCCCACAAGTTGCCAATTAATCCAGAATTCAGTCCAGTAAAACAAAAGACTCGAAAGTTTAAGCCTGAGTTGAGTTTGAAGATCAAAGAGGAGATTACCAAATAGATCGAGTCTCAAGTAGTGGAAGTGATGCAATATCCGACTTGGTTAGCCAACGTTGTTCCGATTTCTAAGAAAGATGGAAAGATCAGAATTTGTGTTGACTATAGAGATCTCAACAAAGCAATCCCGAAAGATAATTTTCCATTACCAAACATCCATATTCTTATTGATAATTGTGCCAAACATGAGATGCATTCATTTGTGGATTGTTATGCGGGATATCACCAGATCTTGATGGATGAAGAAGATGCAGAAAAGAGAGCCTTCATTACGCCTTGGGGTGTATATCATTACGGGTGATGCCTTTTGGTCTCAAAAATGCTGGTGCTACTTATATGAGGGCTATGACAACCATCTTTCATGATATGATTCACAAAGAGATTGAGGTGTATGTAAATGATGTCATAATCAAGTCCCGCGAGAGTTTGAATCACTTGACTCACTTGAGGAAATTCTTTGATCATCTACGCCGATACATTTTGAAGTTAAATCCCGCCAAATGTGCTTTTGGAGTGCCAGCTGGCAAGTTATTGTGATTTATAGTCAGCATGATGGGAATTGAGCTTGACCCTTCCAAGATCAAGGTGATCCAAGAATTACCTCCCCCAAAGACCAAGAAGGAGGTGATGAGTTTTCTAGGAAGGTTGAACTACATCAGTTGGTTCATATCTCAATCCACTATGGTGTGTGAGCCCATCTTCAAGTTGTTGAAAAAAGATGCCCTGACCAAGTGGACTGGAGAATGTCAAACCGTTTTTGATGCCATCAAGAATTATTTGTTCAATCCACATGTGTTAGTTCCTCCGCGAGAAGGGAGTCCTTTTTTGTTGGATTTTATCGGTATCAGATAACACATTTATATGCGTGCTTGGTCAACAGGATGAAACTAGGAAGAAGGAGTGAGTTATTTATTACTTAAGTAAAAAATTCACTCTATATGACGCTCGTTACACTCTTTTGGAGAGAACATGTTGTGCTTTGACTTGGATTGCTCAGAAGTTGAGACATTATTTGTCTTGAGACATTATTTGTCTTCTTATATCACATACCTTATTCCAAGGATGGACCTGTTGAAGTATATTTTCCAGAAAGTAATACCGATCGGGAAATTGGCTAAATGGGAAATGCTTTTGAGCAAATTTGACATTGCGTATGTGACTCAGAAGGCGATAAAATCACAGGCCTTAAATGATCATTTTGCGGAGAATCCGGTTGATGAAGAGTACGAACCACTCAAGACTTATTTTCCTGATGAAGAAGTAGCATTTGTGCGTGAAGATATTTCTGAATCATACCCTGGTTGGAGAGTGTTTTTTGATGGAGTGGTGAATCATCAAGGAAGAGGTATCGGAGCAGTCTTAGTATCAGAATCTGGTCAGCACTATCCTATGGCGGTTAAACTCTAATTTGATTGCACGAACAACATGGCAGAATATGAAGCTTGTATCCTTGGTTTGAAGATGGCCATCAATATGAATGTTTACGAGTTACTGGTTATTGGAGATTCAGATTTTCTGATACATCAGGTTCAAGGAAAATGGGTTGTGAAAACCCAAAGATCACACCGTATGTGCAATACATACTAAAGTTGTGCAAGCGATTTCGCAAGATTGAATTCAGGCACACTCCCAGGACACAAAATGAGTTGGCCGATGCTCCTGCCACCATTGCCTCAATGATTAAACATCCAGATACAAGCTATATTGATCCCTTGGATATAGAGGTAAAAGAGCAGCATGCCCATTGTTCGCATGTTGAAGTGAAACCAAATGGTTTGCCTTGGTATTTTGACATCAAAAAGTATTTAGAGACCGGTACTTATCCTGAGAATGCAACGCCCAACCTGAAGAAGTCAATATGTCGTATGGCCCTCAGTTTCTTTGCAAGTGGGGAAATCCTTTATAGGAGGACTCCAGATTTAGGTCTTCTCAGATATGTTGATGCTAGTGAAGCTGCAAAGCTTCTGGAACAGATACATGCCTGAGTTTATGGTACTCAGATGAATGGACTCACTTTGGCAAGAAAGATCCTCTGAGCCGGTTATTTTTGGATGACTATGGAACATGATTGTTGCAAGTTTGTGCAGAAATGTCATAAATGTCAAGTGCATGGTGATTTGATTCGAATGCCGCCTCACAAACTCAATGTTATGATCTCACCTTGGCCGTTTATAGCTTAGAGCATAGATGTCATTGGTCTAATAGAGTCGGCCGCCTCTAACGAACACAAATTCATTTTGGTTGCCATTAACTATTTGACCAAGTGGGTAGAAGCAGTTTCATACAAGTACCAGAATCCATCATTACTAATAATGGAGCAAACCTCAACAGTCATTTGATGAGGGAGATGTGTGAGCAATTCAAAAGTACTCATCGAAAGTCAACTGCCTATCATCCTCAAATGAATGGAGCTTAGAAACCGCCAACAAGAACATAAAGAAGATCCTGAGGAAGATGATTGGCAATCACAAAGGTTGGCACGAGTTGTTGCCATATGCTTTGTTGGGTTACAGAATGACTGTCAGGACGTCAATTGGAGCTACTTCATACTTGTTAGTATATGGAACGGAAGCAGTTATACCTACAGAAGTTGAAATACCTTCGTTGAGAATTATCCAGGAAGTTGAGTTGAATGATGTTGATTGGGTTTGCAAGCGAATTGATCAGATAACATTAATTGATGAGAAGAGAATGGTTGCGGTTTGTCATGGTCAACTGTATCAACAAAGAATGATTCGTGCTTTCCATAAGAAAGTAAGAGCCAAGATATTTGAAATCGGCCAGTTGGTCCTTAAACGCATTTTCACTCATCAGGATGAGTACAAAGGGAAATTTGCACCAAATTGGAAAGGACCCTACATGGTTCGCAAAGTGTTATCTGGAGGTGCCTTGGTCCTGTCGGAGATGGATGGCGCCGAATGGCCGAAACCGATCAACTCAGATGCTGTCAAGAGATATTATGTGTGAAGCTTCAGTTTGTGTTTCTATCATTTCCTTGTAATCGTTCTATTCGCTTGTAATCGCTTTGTTTGAAATTTTATCCCTTTGTAATGAACTACGTCTGACCTAAATTCTCAAAAATGAGAGACGTAGGCGGCCTATGTCAGCCTCGGTCAACCTTTCATCCCCTTTTAATATTTGAACTTCGTTCAACCTAAATTCTCAAGAATGAGATTCGTAGGCGGCCTATGTCGGCCTCGGTCAGTTTCATCCTTGAGGAGGAACTACATTTGACCTGATTCCTGCGTCAACGAGATACGTAGGCGCCACAACGGCTCGGTCATATCTCCCGTAAGATTTCTATTCTTCCTTTACAATAGAAACTGGGACAGAATTTTTGAGAGGGATTCGAAAATTCTCAAGTAAAAGACCTCTCCAACAAAGTCGAGACTGAAGTTACTTTGAAATTTGCAACTAGACAGAATTTTTTAGAGGATCTCAAAAATTTCGTGATTTGATCACCAATGGTTAAAGATAAGCCAAGACAATTGACTGGGACAGAAATATTTAGGATGGCCTCAAAATTTCAATAGGGTTTATCGACAGTTTAGAGCAACTTTGAATACTTCCCAACAAATAATCGAATAGATCTTGAGACGTCAACTCCAAAGGCGTTCACTAAACTCGACGTGGCATGACACTTGACAGTGACCTTTTCCAAACATTACTTTTGAAAATCTATTTTCCTTAAAAGCTTTTCTTTCATGTTTCAATTATTTTTGCATAAATATGTTTTGTCTTATCTATCAAAAAGCGGGAGATCAAGAAAATCAATCGGAGATAGCACGACAAGGAGTAGACAATCGAAGAGATCGACACAGATCAGTTCATTTTTAAACTAATAATTTTTCTATGGATGTAGATCTATAGTTTTACCTCAAAATAAGCATATTCCTCCATTCAACGAATATGGAGAAGTCAAAAGGGTGAAGAGCTCCCCAAAATTGACAATTTTTCTGTGGATGCAGGAAATATTTTATGCTTCTTATATCAAAGATTTGAGAATATGAATAACATTATTTCATTCAATTCCCAACTAGGCAACGCCCATAATGAACGCGCAACTATGTTCAGAGATGGAATGAATGAAAACCCTGAGGAAAGACATTTTACTGTTTTCCATCAACTAAAGATACTTGGAGGACATTATTTGCATCATATTATCAGACAAGTTAATATTACTACCCGGAGAATCATTTATATCGTATTGTCAAATGAGATGATATCATTACTCTGAGGGTCATTTCATTTGTATTGTTGATTATGACGATACCGCCATCCAGAAGATTACCTATGTTGCTCGATGGAGCATTATCGTCGTTCAGTATCAAGGAGGCATCAAGAGAAAGATGTCATGCATTGCAAGAGAAAGAAGGCATGCATCGCAAGAGGAAGAAGTCATGCATAGCAAGAGAAAGAATGCATGCATAGCGAGAGGAAGGAGTCATGCATAGCAAGAGAAAGAAGTCATGCATAGCAACAGAAGAAATTCATGCATAGCAATAGAAGGAGATCATGCATAGCAAGAGAAAGATATCATGCATAGCAAGAGAAAGAAGTCATGGATGCAAGAGAAAGAAGTCATGCATCAAGAGAAAAAACTCATGCACAGCAAGAGAAGAAATCATGCATTACAAGAGAAAGAGTCCTGCATCGTAGGAAAGGAAGTCATGCATCGCGAGAAAATCAACATTAGCTGCATCATTTTCATTTATAAAAATAGTATCAACAGAACCATCAACAACGACGTCAAGAAGAACTATCAACATATTACATCAGCCTATTTTATTACCTCAACATCAAAGAAAGAGTACATTGAAGATTATATTGAAAATATAATATACAAGCTTTATTTGATTCACATCAAACTAGAGGAAGCTGACGTCAAATGTTCAAGAAGAGAAATCAAGTGTCAACATGGTAAAAGACACTATCTCCCCATCTGAATTCCACTTTATGCTAATGAGTTTTATCTCAATTTTTTTCGAGAGTATCCCAAAAGGATGAATTCTCAAAGCAAACCACAGGTGCGGACGACATCAAAAGAGATGCAGCACAATGTATAACTTTTTCTTAGCAGCGAAGTGGGACATAGTCCAAAGAGGAACGCCAAACTCTTAGGACGCGAGCTGAGGAGCGACTTTCACCACAATCAAACCACACCCCTATCAAAAGGCATGTGAGTTTTTCTTTAGGTTTATCGGTTTTAGTTTCGCATCCAAAAAATTTTTGTCTCCACCAAAAATAGCTTTCCAATCCGAGTGACAATATGCCAATATTTTTGAAAATTATGTTCGTGTAAGTTCCTAACTATGGGTGTGAAGCGCACCACATTCATAGCTAAGAGGTTGCAAGTCTCATTTTCATACTCGACTTACTTTGTCATTTTCTAGAACCAAAGGTTATCTCTCATAATAGATTTCCTTGTCAACCGATTGAGTTGAACTACAAGCAGCATGATTATGTAGGCGAGCTCAATGTTGAAAACTCGGTTGTATTCTGGTATCTTCATAATTCGATATCGAAATGACTTTTAAATTTTTTCAAAATCGTGCATCAAATCGAGCGTATCGAACTACAAGTGGCCTGAATTCTCATATAGCTTGAGATATGTAGGAAACCTATTTCCGGAGTTCGGCCATAATTCCTAAAGTCCGCACCAAAACCCCTCTTTCAGAAAAGATGAAAATATGGTCGGTCAAAATTGGTTTCGTCAAGTTCATTTTCCTCAAATCTCTTTCATCAATCCAAGTAAAATGAGGGATAGTTGTTGACACCCAATTTTGACCCTCCCCAATAATAATTAATTTTCGAGGTTCTTAATTCCCAAATGATTTAGAATAATTGGTTTTATAAAATTCAAATACTTTTCAAAGTCATTTTAAGTGATTTTAGTCGATTTTCAAAATTTATAAACAGTGAATATAGTTGGTATATTCCATAAATATTTGAAAATCATCTTGAAAAGATTTTATTATAAATATTCTATTAAAATTAGTTTAGTTTAAATTATAGTTAATTTTAAAAATCAATTGGTTTATAGTTGAATTAATTATTTTATTTTTGTTAAGATTAAGAAGCTTATTAATTAATTAATATTAATTCAACTTATTTTTAAATTTTAGCCGAATTTGTTAATCAAAATCAATTTGGCTACAACATTAAAATCCTTTTATTCCAAATTTAACTACCCTCTTTACCTTACCCTTTTTAAGACTTCAAATCGAGCCTGTTTTCAGCAATCCACAACCCCAATACAAATGTCCAACCTTTCGTCTGTTTTCCCTCATCCCATTTTAATTTCTGACCAGCCCATTTTTGCCAGCCCTCTCCAAATTTGAGACCCGGCCCAATCTTGATCTCAAAGAGAACCCCAGCAACATGAATAACAGAGAAAGCCATGGCGTGAACAGCAACTCAAAATGACAACCAACAGTGGTCCAAATAGCGAGCAAACAACGCCTCCAACGTTCACAAGAGGGGCAGACGACGTCAAATAGACGGAGCGACTCACTGTGTTCCTTTCTTCTTCCTCACGTCCTTCTCTCTACAGTACTATCACAGCCCTGAATTCTGGCAAAAAGCACCTGCAACTTCGCCCTCACAGCTTTCACTTTTGTCCTTGCATCATGAGATCAATACACGTAGCATCTCAAGGATAAGTGAATTGATCGAGTCGTTCGTCTCCCCCTTTCCTCTTCCGGAATGGAGTTGAAGCTTCAGAAAAGTATGTCTTCCTTTAATGGTGAAAGAATTTTGAAGTTTGAATTTGGGTGGGCCTCATGCCTATCCGAATTTCATCCCTTTCCCCCCATTTCGAACCCTAACTTCCCTTCTATAAGTACCCCTCTTATTCATTGTATGGGGTTGGAGATTCTTAATTGGAAATTTTTAACTAAGGCATAGAGAATAGCTCAAGTAAGCGGTTGTAAAACACATATAGAAAATACGTTTGAAAAGGGAAAGGAGAGTTAGTTCCCTCAGAATCTCATTCTTCTTGCTCGTCTGTCATTGATTCAAAATTCTCCTTTGCCATTTTGTAGTTGGTGTTTCTTTGTTTTGAATTTATTTCATTGCATGCCTCTCTTTATTTGTTTTGATGTTTGAATTTGTATCTTGTTTTCTTTCATTGCTTAAATATCAGGTTTCTTTCACTTTGCTACTATAATGTTATCTCTTTTCCTTTTGAAATAAAGGCAGAATCTCAGAAATTTAGTTAATATGAAATCGTATGTTGTATTATCTACTGTTTTGTAGGGATATAATGACTGGTTTTTCTCTATTTTATTTAATCTCATGTTCATCCTATTGTTCAGTATGTTGGGTTTAGAATCGGTTTGTCGTCTCCTTTGTCTAAATTTTAGTCAGTTTGCTCCTTATTTGCAGTATAGCTTATAAAAATGTGATGTCCTCTTGTTGTTCTGTCTCACACTTAGAGTTGAGTTAAGATTAAGACTGGTTAAAGTTCGTTTGGCCTAAATGTTGAGATCTGTATGTCGTGTTGCTTAAATTGTTTGTGGATTTAGTTGAAAATCGCATAATATATGATAAGAATGAAGTTGGTAATCTTGGTAGTCTACTGTTCTTTTCTTATTCAGTTGAAATGGTGTTTGGATTTTAATTCTTGTTCGTTGCTTATGGTTCATCTATCGTAGTATGTCTATTTAGTTATTCCCTTTTGTTTAGGTTTTGTTGATTTCCTTGGTGGAATATTGACTTGGCCCCGTCTTTAGTCACTTTTGCCTGAGATAAATTGGTTTGCAGTTGTCTCTAGCATTTTGGTTTTTAACATGGTATTAACATCTTGAGGTTTCGTTAAATGGAGTTGTTTGACCATAGCATGTTTGACCATAGTATGAAGTATTTTATTTGCTAATTATGCAACATGTGTCCCCTCCATATTTTGAGTTATTGTTTATTGTTGGCCTTGTATTCCCTATTATATAATTATTGTTTATTGTTGGCCTTGTATTCCCTATTATATAATATGTCCATAAGTGTATATATGTGTTACTGTCTAGTGTCACAGCTTGTATGTTAATTTTGTCATTTTGATTTGGCTCATTTGGTCTCTTTTAGAGTCATATATTTCGGTCTAATAGTTGGGTTTGATCGCATTCTTGGTTCTGAATTTCTTAAGTGGCTTTCACTTAGATGAAATTTTGTCTCGTTTAGGTTACGTCTCTTTATTTCATTATTTCGAATGCTAATTTTGTTTTCTTTCTTTTGTTGTGTAAACCTTTTCCCGAGTCCTTTCATTTCGAGTCGGCCAGCCTTGAAAAATTAAAGAAGAAGTTTTTGATGTTGACGTACAGGTGTTTGGAGCTAATACAGGATTGTATACACTAGCATATACCTAGTGTATACGAAGATGGAAAATGGGCCTAAAGTCCCAAAATTTAGCTTTGAATTTTGTTATTTATTAGGCCTAAGCCCATTTAGTTATTATTATTATTCTTGTTAGAATTTAGGACAAGTGGAAAAAACTAAGAAAGGTGCAGGTGATTTGAATGGGCTTTTGACCCAAAACGAGATTAGGCCCAAGTACTAGCCCAGGCGAACAGTAAACCATACTTGGGCCCAAATTTCTCTCTTTACTTTTTTATTTCATATTCGTTTATCTATCATTATTTGCTGTTAGTCTTAAGGCTACTGCAATTCAATTTTCCAACAAATAGTCATTCTGAACTAATCTTCTAAAAGATAACAAATTAAATACTCGCTTCCTATAATTTTGAAACATAATCTATCAATGTGTTTAACTTAGATAATATCCCAATATTTCTCCTTTTCCCCTTTTAAAATGGTCTTAACTATAAAATAGTCTAATTTAGCAATTCAAGTTAAGTTAAATTATTTTAGCCAAATAACTAATTATTGGATAATCGCCTATTAGCAGGCATTTCGGCTGCTTTCAAATCCTTTCCGTAATGCTAATAAGAACCCCGAACCCCTCTGAATATTTTCATTATATTTCTGTTTTAATCTTTTGAAAAAGTAGTTTTCTTGATTTTTCTTTAAAATTAAGTGGCGACTCTAAAACCAGTCTAATTATATTTTCTCAATAAAACATCATGCCCTAAATACAATCAGGGGTTATTGTGCCTTGTAAAGATATGAAAATAAAATAGGGATTATTATGCCCTAGATACAACCAGAGGTTATTGGCCCTATGAAGATATGAAAACAAAATATGAGTTACCGTGCCCTATATGCAACCAAGGGTTTTTGTGCCCTCTGAAGATATGAAAGAATTTTTTTATTATTATTTATTTATAAAAAAAAAATGTCCCAGTCTTTTAAAATAAGGAAATTTGAAATTGTTTTTTTCGTTGTGGGCTTTTTTTTTTCAAAATGAATTTCTAGGAAAAATGCCTTGTTCAATTTTCTTTTTCTTTTTTAAACTGATGAACTTTAAAACTCTTTTTGGATTATATTTTATTTTATTTGGTATTTTTGGTATTTTTTTATCTTTTATTAATTTTTTTTAACAAAATGACCCTAATTTTGATTGTTTAGAGAATGAAAATTTATTCGGTTAGACCGAGCCTCATTGTAGGACTGCCTACATATCCTGTCATAGCAAAAATCAGGTCTAACGTAGTCATAAACTAAAGATTATTTTTTTTGAATTCGCAAAAGACATCTTCAAAAAGAGAGAAAAGAATCAATTCATGATCGACAATGTCTTGATTTAGTTGGCACCCACAATTAGTATTATGCATATGAATCAGCTTAAACCATTTTCAGATAAATTTGAGGTCAACTTTGAGTAATATCTATAGTTTCAAATGGTACCTCAAACATACTTAGGTATTTACAAGATCAGTTCATCATGAATAAATTAAGGGGTTACATTATTCAGTTAATCATGTTTCAAGTGTCCTCGCAACAAATGCAGTCCTACTCCACATAACAGAAGTGTTCTGATCTTAGGACGTTTTAGAAGTCACTCACACTCACTCAGAAATATATTCAATACATGAGATTGAGATATCATATGTTTGGCCCTTATGTAAGTATTCACTAATGTGAGAACACAAAAAATAGGATAAAATAAGACTTGTCATTGGCTTGTAATGTAGGCTTAGGAAAGGTAGGATATTCATTTGGGATAAAGTGACTATTTCCTCCTTAAAAGTTGCATTATGCTCTCAAATGTTTTTCGTTTTTGCTTTTGACCTTTGTTTTCTTGGAAACTTCTCCTCATTTATTTTCTTTTTTTTCTCTCTCTTTTTCCCTTCTTGTCGTCGGAAGCTTCTTTTTTCTTTCTTTTTTTCTGTCTAGCTTTTCTTTCTTTGGTTTTTTTTTTGGACTTTCACATATTTGAACTTTTCACTTTGTTACCCAACTTAAATCGTTGGCTCTGGGTGGATAATTCATAGTGCGCTTAAGGAGGTGAGACCAAGGGATATTCATTTATGCATTTAAAAGAATACATGTTAAAATGTGGTTATTCAAATAAAAAGTTTCAGGTGCGAAACGAAAGTTCAATGGATAACATGTCATTAAGTAAGCTTGAAAGGCACAATCGAATCAAAAAAAGCCTAAAGTCAAATGTTGCTCAAAAATTTGCATCAACCAACATTCTAGCCAAGTTTTAGATCAACAAAGTCATGCTATTGAATTTTATAACAAAAGTTCACCACACAATGCACATTAAACAATGATGTCAAATTTGTTTTAGTCTTAACTTTAAGCGAGATAATTTCTCAAGTATTACATAAGTATATCAAGAGATACCAAAAGAAGTCGTATAGGTGACAACAAAGTTGGTTTGTCTTACCAAATAGTTTAATATTTATTTTTTATGCATACACTTAAGTATGTTGATACTAACCAAGTCAAGCTATTTTTTTTCTTATGCATACTCCTAAATATTTCTTTTTCTTTTTTTACACAAGGATAAACAATTTTTTCCATTTTTTGACTAAAGTTTAGGAACTTTATATATATATATATATATATATATATATATAAAATTAAAATAAGGAAGAAAAACCATTTTTATTTTGAACTTTGAATAACAAATATTCTTTCCAAATTTTTGCAATGAGGGCTTTAGATATTTTTCTTGATTGGACCGAATCTCAAAATAAGGCTGCCTATGTATCTTGTCAAAATAAAAATCAGGTCAAACGTAGTTCACAAAGCTTCAAACCTAGAGTACGAAAACATTTTTTTTATTTTTTTTTAAAGAAGGATAATACTTTTATCTTTTTTAACAAGAGTTAACAAACTTTTTGTTTGTTTTTTTACAAAGGATTCAAAATCTCTTTTTTTTAACTATTAAACTTATATCACCGAACCCAAGAGAATCAAGTGTGTGTAGTTCTTAAATTTTTTAACAAACTTTTATTTTGTTGTAGAATTTGAATGCAAACTTTTTTTATCTTCTTTTTTTTCGAACAAGGAAATAAGAATTTATTTTTTTAAAAAAATAATCTTCTCTTTTTTTTCATTACATTGAACAAGAACCATTGAACTTTAGGAGGGTTATCTACGTATCTCAACGATGTGAGAATTAGGTGTGCATAGTTCGCGAGAATTTTTTTAAAAAAAAAATTGATTTGGGAAACTTCTTTTATTTCAGATATTCTATTGCATAAAATACAAGAATCGAACTGTTAGAGATTTTGGAAAAATTGATATATATATATATATATATAGTAGAAATCCATTAAATTAACGTAGCAAGTAGCACATAGTTATGAACATGTTGGTATGAAAGATGATTTATATCCCAAATGGACTCGACCCTGTATTAAGGCGCATTAAATTAAAGATGCATACGATGCAAATAAAGCGAATCATATTTAGGAAAATAAATGTCTAAGGCCTATTTTAGTAAGTTTAACAACCTAGTGGAATAGGTGTCAAGACTTGTTGTAAAATGAGCGGACAACTCGAGTTGAGAAGGAACAGCTTACCGCCAGTAGGCTTTTTGGCCTCACTGTTGGTCATTCCCATCTTAAGACATGTGTTACTGTAGAATCCTACCCAGGAGCATTGTTGCATCTCTGGTATCTCATGGCTCGAGAGCATAATCGTATCTTTGAATAATATATCTCAGAAAATTCAGATTGGTTCGCGAGATAAGATAATTTATATAACAGTTCACACAATATCAAGCAGTAAAGCTGAGTAAATAAAACATTGGCCAATAAATACAATATCTAAAAAATGAAAATAAATAAAGAAATAATAAAGTCATATTCAAGTCAATATTTATAAGCTTGAATTTTGGTTATCCCCAGCGGAGTAGCCATTTGTCACACCCCATTTTCTCAAAAATTGATGTTTCAAAATTAAAAAAAAATTCAATTAAAGTGACATTTTGATATTGAGTTTTGGTGTTCCAAGTCACCTAATCTAAATCCCTAATTAAAAGGAAGTTGACTATTTATTCTTTTTGTCCGCGAACAAGAAATTTAGATAAAAAATTATATTGACCGGGGAAAAGGTGTGAGGCACCCGTCAAGTTTCGAGCTTCTAGCACAGTCGCTTTGTTAACGTATATCTGGCTTAAATTAATTTTTAAATATATTATGTTTATGAACTTTATAAAAGTGCTTATTACCCGCCTTCTTTAATTTATTTTAAACTTATTTAAAATAGTCTTATTTATTAAGATGTTATGACGATCGGTTTCCGTCGTTATAGAAAAGCTAACGAGAAAATATTTTGGATCGAAAAGCTTTTTGATAGTATCTTAAAATTTTCCAATCTAGTTCAGATTTGAATGAAATCGAAGTCAGTGAGGTCTAGAAAAATTTGGTAACAAATGGGGGATCAAATTATGAATTTGATCATATGAGTAGATATCTAAGAGGTTAAGAAACTCGTACAACTTTACGGAAATGAATCTGGGCAAGTAGAACTCCTGAAACTGACCTTAACGTGAACGGGTATTTTTTGAGTGTCCTAGGATGAAGGTGTGTTGTGAAATGGGATTTAGAACTCTTAATTTATCTTTATGTTTCCGTGCAAACCGCCAAGGCGTGATTTTCCCTCCAGGGCAGAGCCGCTGTAGCGGGGTGAGGACCGCTACGGCGGAGCAGGCGCAACTTAAGTTAAAAATAAATCCCAAAAATGATTTAATCTGCAATTTTCGACCTTGAGAGCTAAGGAACAACCCCAGGTGTTTTCTTGACAGCTTTTAACCATTCTTGAGGCTAACGATAAGGTTTCACTCCCCATATCCCTTTGTTGATCCATAGAACTTAGTTTCTTGGGTAATTATCGATGGGAGAGGGTTTTGATCTAGGATTTATGGTGAAAAAAACCCTAATCTGGGTATGGTGATCAAGGGTTCGACCTAGGGTTGATTTTATTGATTATAATCCAGGTATTTTGGTCTTGTTTATTGACCCTCTGTTATATTGATTGTTTGTAGACCAAGAACAAATGGTAAGAATTCAAAAAAGGAAGAATCAAGTTTTTTAGGGGATTCAAGCTTTGTTCAAGGTAGGTGATGGTTGTGATTTCATGTTTGTGTGATATATATTTGTAATTTCTCCATTTTATGCATGTATGTATGCGAACGTTGCATTATTGATCACACTAATCGTAAATGAGGATGATTTAATAATTGTATGCCATGAATCAACACTTGATTGTATGATTATGAGAATGTACATTGTGCTTGTGATTGTGGCTTGTTAAATTCCAACATACTAACTGGGATCGGATGTCACGTACCGACATAAATATTGGAACGGGTGTCACAATTTGACACACTTAGTTTGGGTATGGGCTTCATGAGAGGACCAATGACTTGGCATATATGTATATGTTTGAGATGGTAAAATTGTACGTTATTTGTAAGTGATAATTGATATTGTATATGTTTGTTGTATGCATGTTTATTATGTTGTAATGACTTATATATGTTTCACCTATTGGGATAGCCGCGTGATCCTAACAATACGTTGTGATTGTGTATTGATATTGCACTTACTCTTTCTTTATTGAGTACGTGGCATCTTTAGGCGGCTACTGACAGACCTCGTTTAGAAGATCAGTGATGTCATCGAATTCAAGAGTGAGCCAATTCTTCCGAGCTTCCTTGAGTTTGCTTTTTGTTTAGTCCATTTTCTTCGAACTTAGACGAGTACATTAGGTACTCCTATGTTTAGTTGGGGTTGCAGCCATCTTTCCTTAGACTATGGTTCCTTGTTAGAGTTTTGGTACATTCAGTTTCAGGTTCTAGGCAGTAATTCTGCAATTGTTTGTTAGACTTTTAGAGTTTATGGGAACTCTACTATATTTCTGCATTTAAATTTGCTTTTGTATCTTTAAATGCGTAGTTTCAAGGTTAGTTGGGTTGTAGTAATGGTTTTTCCATCGAAGGGTTAGTGCGGGTGTCAATCACAACGGTCTGGGTCATGACAAAGTTGGTATCAGAGCCTTTGGTTCATTGATCTTGATGTACCAAAATGAGTCTAGTAGATTCTTACAGAACGGTACGGAGACATTTGTACTTTTCTTCGAGAGTCTATAGGACTTTAGGAAATCTCTTTGTTTTCTCTTGTTTCTTTTCTGCTATAACTTGGTTCCAATTGGTATCTGGTGATCCAAATTGGTATCTAATCTCCTTCACTCTTCTGTCCGGAGATGCTTAACACTCGTTTCAATGGTGTCAGGCCCATAGCTCCCCTCAACGAGCCCACTAAAGAGTTTGCAACAAGAGGTCGTGGTCGAGGCAAGGGTAAAGAAAGAGCTAGGGGTAGAGGTCGTGGAAGGGTAGCACCCCCTAGGGGTGGAGCTTCGGTTGAGAATGCTCCTAGAAATAAGTATCCTCATGTGCACCATGAATAGATAGAGGAGAATGTAAAGGTTGAGAATGATGAAGATGTTAGGCAAGAGGAAGAGGTGCAGGCTGAGACTACAGGTATTCTTCCCTTAGATCCAGTGTTAGCTCAACAGATTATGTCGTTCCTGAAAGATTAGGTTGGTTCTGGAGTTCTTCTCGCAGTTCAAGCAACTCAAGCTCACACCAATCCCCCTATTGCTATCATTGTACCCAAGGTGGGTGGAACTGTAGGTACTTATGCTTTCTTCCGTCCTTTGTTGGGACTTGTTATAACTAGTAATGAGCATGAGATGTTGACTAAGTTCTTGAAATTAAAAATGCCTGTGTTTCATGGTTCTTAGAGTGAGGATGCCTATGAGTTCATTCTAGATTGTTATGAGAGGCTTCATAAGTTGGGAATTGTCCATCAGCATGGAGTAGAGTTTGTGAGTTTTCAACTTCAGGGCGAGGCTAAGCAGTGGTGAAGAGCTTATGTGGAATGCAATCTTCAACTTTACCCCCACTCACATGGACCCAGTTTCATGCTCTGTTCTTGGAAAAGTATGTGCCAAGTATGTGCCTCGGACTTTGAGAGACCTAAGAAGGATGAGTTCATGGCTTTGGAGTAAAGCGGTATGACTGTGGCTACTTATGAGGCCAAGTTCCATGTTTTGTCTAGATATGTTATGCAATTGGTGACTACTGAAGAAGAGAGGATCCGTCTATTTGTTAAGGGACTGAATTCTGAGTTACAGGTATTGTTTGTACACATGACTTCTGTAGGAAAAAGTTTTAATGAGGTAATAGATTTTGTGAAGAAAGTGGAGGGGGTGAGACGAGACGGTCAAGCCAATGCATTGACTAAGAAAACTAAGAATGCAGGTGACTTTCAGGGTTCCTACTCCAGAGGTTAAGGTAGGCCAACACTTGCAGCCCGGCTAATTTAGTCTGCCATGCCTGCTTCTACAAGTAATTACTCAGGAACTCCACCTCAGAATTTGATTTAGGATAGCCAGGGAGCTGCACCTTCGGCGGACAACAGGCTCTCTTTTGATCGCACTTGTTATAACTGTGGAGAACCTGGGAATATGAGGAGAGATTGTCCCCACCCGCGTAAGATGAATTTCGTGCAGCAGCAGACTAGAGCAGTGGTACCCACGGGAAATGGTAATAATGGTTGAGGGCATCCACAAGGTGGGCGAGAAGGAAATCAGTGAGGCCGCAAAGGTCACAGAAATGGTAACGCAGGTAGAGGTATGGCGCAACCAGGCAAGGAAATCGCCCATCAAGATAATATGGCTCAGTGTTATGCCTTTTCGGGCAAGAGCGAGGCAGAGGCGTTTGACGCAGTGATCACAGGTACTATTCTTGTCTGTGACCGGATGGCTAATGTGTTATTTGATCCGAATTCTACTTATTCTTATGTGTCCGTGAGATTTGCCTCAGATTTTGATATGATTTATGATATACTCGATGCCCCCATCCATGTTTCTACCCCTGTTGGATAGTCTGTCATAGTCACCCATGTCTATCGTGTTTGTCCTATCTTGTTTATGGGTTTTCAGACTTAGGGTGATTTGGTTATTTTGGATATGACTGACTTTGATATAATCTTAGGCATGACTAGGTTGTCCCCCTATTATATTGTGCTTAATTGTAATAACTCTAGAGATCCCCGGTACGAAAAAGTTAGAGTGGGAAGGGGTGTGCAAGCCTAAGCAAGCTAAGATCATATCCTTCATTCAAGCTAGGAAACTGGTGGGGCAGGGTTGTTTGGCTTATTTAGCCCATATTTAGGATGTTGAGGTTGAGTCTCCCTTTATTGAGTTTATTCATGTGGTGTCAGAATTTTGAGAAGTGTTTCCTACTGAGTTGACTGCCTCTCGATAGAGATATAGACTTTTGCATTGATTGGAACCTGGTACTCATCCCATTTCCATCCCTTCGTATCGTATGGCTCCAATAGAATTAAGAGAGCTTAAGGCTCAAATCCAAGAGCTTCTTGATAAAGGATTCATTCATCCTAGTGCTTCACCCTGGGGTGCTCATGTCTTGTTTGTTAAGAAAAAGGATGGTATTATGAGAATGTGCATAGACTATCGTCAATTGAATGGGGTCACCATTCGAAATAAGAATCCATTGCCTCGGATAGATTATCTTTTTAACCAATTGCAGGGTGCATCAGTTTTCTCTGAGATGTATTTTTAGTGATGTCGTTTGGGTTGACAAATGCGCCCGCAACTTTCATGAGTTTGATTAATGGGGTGTTCAAACCCTTTCTTGATTTGTTTGTAACAGTGTTCATTGATGACAATTTGGTTTATCCAAAAAGTGAGGAAGAGCATGTCAACCATCTTTGTATTGTTCTGGGTGTTCTTGGGAAACAAAAGTTATATGCAAAATTTTCTAAGTGTGAATTTTGGTTGACGTTGATTGCCTTTTTGGGGCATGTAGTTTCAAAGGAAGGGGTAATGGTAGATCCCCAAAAGATTGAAGCGGTTAAGAATTGAATCCGACCAAGTTCGTTGGTTTGTGAAAAACTTTGCTTCTATTGCTACACACTTGCAACAAATTTGACCAAAAAAAAGATACCTTTTGAATGGACTGAAAAATGTGAGGAGAGCTTTCAAAAGCTCAAGACTCTTTTGACCACAACATATATTCTAGCGCTACCGGTGGAAGGTAAAGATTTTATTATTTATTGTGATGCTTCACATTAAGGCTTGGGTGCGGTGTTGATGCAGGATAAGAATGTAATAGCTTATGCATCGCGGCATTTGAAGGTACATGAGAGGAATTATCTAACACATGATTTGTAGTTGGCAGCGGTAGTGTTTGCTCTTTAGATTTGGCGGCATTATCTTTATGGTGACAAATGTGAGGTGTTTACCAATCATCATACACTACAACATGTATTCACTCAAAAGGATCTGAATTTGAGACAGCGAAGGTGGATGGAGTTACTCAAGGATTACGATACGACTATCCAGTATCATCCGGGTAAGGCTAATGTAGTGGCGGACACACTAAGCCGAAAGGCGGTGAATATGGGTAGTCTAGCTTGCTTGAGTGTATCCAAGCGACCTTTGGCTAAGGAAATCCAAACCTTAGTCTAAGTTCATGCAGTTGGGGATCTCAGAGAAAGGTGGGGTGTTAGCTAGCATTAAAGTAAGGGTCACGTTCATCGAGGAGATCAAGGCCAAACAATTTGAGGATGAGCATTTGAAAGAGCTCAGAAATAAAACAATGTTTGGCAAGGCATAAGAGACCACTCTTGATACATGAGGTGTACTCAGTTTTAAAGAAAGGATTTGTGTTCCTAGGGTGGGAGACTTGATTTAGAATTTATTGACAGAATCCCATGGTTCGAGGTATTCCATTTATTCGGGTGTGACAAGATGTACCGAGACTTGAAGAAACTCTATTGGTGGCTTGATATGAAGAAACATATAACGGAGTTTGTGGCTATGTGTCAAAATTGCCAACAACTAAAATATGAGCATCAAAGCCGGCAGGTTTGCTTCAGAGAATGCCAATTTCGAAATGGAAATGGGAAAAAATAGCTATGAATTTCATGGTTGGTCTTCCCAAGACATTGGAAAAGTATGATTCTATTTGGGTAGTGGTTGACAGATTAACTAAGTCAACCCATTTTATTCCAGTCAGAACAGACTATAATGCTCAGCAATTAGCTAAGGTATATGTAAAAGAGATAGTAAGGTCTCACGGGGTGCCCCTTTCTATCATCTCAGACTGTGGTAAGCAGTTCACATCTAAGTTTTGGGGAAAATTGCATGAAGAATTGGGTACTCAACTCACCTTTAGCATAGCCTTCCATCCGCAGACGGATGGGCAGTCGGAGAGAAATATCCAAGTGTTAAAGGACACATTGATGGCATACGTGATTGAATTTAGAGGTCATTGGGATAAATTGCTCCCCTTGTGTGAGTTTTCCTATAATAATAGTTACCACTCCAGCATTGATATGGCACCATTTGAAGCATTGTATGGGAGGGGATGTAGATCACCCCTAAGATGGTTTGAGGCTGGAGATTTGAAACCTTTGGGGGTTGATTTAGTGAAGGGTGCTCAAGATAAAGTGATGAGTATTCAGGCTAAGTTTTTAGCAGCCCAAAGTAGACAGAAGAAGTATGCAGACCATAAGGTAATAGACATGACATTTCAGACTGGTAAGAACGTTCTTCTTAAGGTATCACCCATGAAAGGGGTGATGAGATTCGGCAAGAAGAGCAAGCTTAGTCCTCGATACATTGGGCCATTTGAGGTTCTTGACTGGGTAGGGCTAGTAGTTTATAGATTGGCTTTACCTCCTAACCTATCGTTAGTTCATCCGATATTTCAGGTGTCCATGTTGAAGAGATATCATGGTAATAGAGCTTACATAATAAAATGGGACTCAGTTGTGTTAGACAAAGATCTTCAGTATGAGGAAAAACCGATTGCAATTCTTGATCGTGATGTCCGAAAGCTGAGGACCAAGGAGATTATGTCCGTGAAAGTTCAATGGAAGAATCGTCTCGCTGAGGAATCCACTTGGGAGACCGAGAAGGACATGTGAGACAAGTATCCCTAGTTGTTCGTCGATACAGGTACTACTCCACTCTTACTTTAGCCTATTTATCCTAGTCTGTCACTTGGGGACGAGTGATGGGTAAATTTGTATCTATTGTAATGACTGGTTCCCATCGTTAAAGAAAATCCAACAAGGAACAATTTTGGACCAAAAAACTTTTTGGTAGTATCTTGAAATTTTCCAACCAAGTCTAGATTTGGATGAAATCGGAGTCAGTGAGGTCTAGGTAAATCTGGTAACAAACGGGAAATCAAATTATGAATTTGATCATACGAATAGATCGCTAAGACGTTAAGAAAATCGTACGACTTTACAAAATCAAATTCGGGCGAGTAGAAATCCTGAAACTGATCTTAGCGTGAACGGGTATTTTTCAAGTGTCATGGGATGAAGGTGTATTGGGAAATAGGGGTTTGGAACTCTTAATTTAGCTCTCTGTTTCCGTGCAAGCCGCCAAGATGGGATTTCCCCCCCAAAGCAAAGCCGCTATATTGGGGTGAGGACCGTTGTGGCGGGGCAGACGCGACTTAAGTTGAAAATAAACCCCAAAAATGATGTTCTGCAATTTTCGACCTTGAGATCTAAGGAATGGTCTCAGGTGTTTTCTTGACAGCTTTTCACCCTTGTTGAGGCTAAAGGTAAGGTTTTCACTCCCCGAATCCATTTTTCGATTTGTAGAACTTAGTTTCTTAGGTAATTATTGATGGGGGGGGGAGATTTTGATCTAGGATTTATGGTGGAAAAATCACTAATCTGGGTATGGTGATCAAGGGTTCGACCTAGGGTTGATTTTATTGATTATAATCTGGGTATTTTGGTCTTGTTTATTGATCCTCGCGTTATATTAATTGATAATAGACCAAGAACAAGCGAAAATAATCCAGAAAGGGAAGAATCAAGTTTCTTAGGGGATTCAATCTTTGTTCGAGGTAGGTGATGGTTGTGATTTCATGTTTGTGTGATATATATTTGTAATTGTTCCATTTTATGCATGTATGTATGCGAACGTTGCATTATTAATCACACTAATCGTAAATAAGGATGATTGAATAATTGTATGTCATGAATCAACACTTGATTGTATGATTATGAGAATGTACATTGTGCTTATGATTGTGCCTTGTTGAATGGATCGGGTGTTATGTTCCAACACACTAACTGGGATCGAATGTCACGTATCGACACAAATATTGGAACGGGTGTGATGATCCAACACACTAACTTGGATCGGGTACCACGTACCGGTACACTAACAGTTTGGGCATGGGTTCCATGAGAGGACCAATGACTTGGTATATATGTATATCTTTGAGATGCTGAAATTGTACGTTATTGGTATGTGATAATTGATATTGTATATGTTCGGTGTATGCATGTTTATAATGTTGTAATGACTTATATATGTTTTATCTATTGGGATAGTTGTGTGATCCTACCAGTACACTGTGGTTGTGTACTGATACTGTACTTGCTCTTTCTTTGTTGAGTACAGGACATCTTGAGGCGGCTACTGATAGAGCTCGTTTAGAAGATCACTGATCGTCATCGAATTCAAGGGTGAGCCAGTTCTTCCAGGCTGCCTTGAGTTCTCTTTTTGTTTAGTCCATTTTCTTCAGACTTAAATGAGTACATTAGGTATTCCTATGTTTAGTTGGGGTTGCACCCGTTTTCCCTTAGACTATGGTTCCTTGTTAGAATTTTGGTATATTGACTTTCAGGTTCTTGGCATTAATTCCGCAACGTTTGTTAGACTTTTAGAGTTTATGGAAACTCTACTCTTTTTTTGCATTTAAACATGCTTCCGTATCTTTAAATGCATAGTTTCAGGGTTAGTTGGGTTGTAGTAATGGTTCTCCCACCGGAGGATTAGTGTGGGTGTCAATCACGACAGTTTGGGTCGTGACAGATGTGGTGTATTGGCAACATCGCTTTCCAACCTTGCCATGAATTATTTATCATCACATAAAAAAATGAATGACTTTTCTTTGAGTTAAAAATCCAAGGCTATTCTTATTAAGTTAAATGTTCTTCTTTTCTCTTTTACAACGAATTAAAAAAATTCGTTGCTGCATCACTCTCGCTTTTCATACCATCACAACAAATAAGTAGACAAAACTCCACACATTAATCTAACAAAAGAAACAAGAACATTTAGTTAGTCCTCTACAAAATAGAAAGTGTGAACCCGTCAAACTAAAATATTTGAATTAAACCCAAGGCAAGCAAATCTATATAAAACATTAATTTTACTAATCGAGATTAAACATTATTTTACACTAATTAATGTGGTTACTTTATCTTGGAAAAATTACATCCTAATAGAATTTCAACTAAGAAAAAAATGAAACTATTAAATAAAAACAACAGTTGCATATAAATATGTTGCATGTAAAATAACAATCACATATTATATTAATTTACACAAAATTTAACGAAATAAAAAAATTCCAACATACTTTCTATTATATCACCTAAGAATCATGATTAATTAAACACATATAAAATTTGAGCAATTTCATAACATTAGAATAACATCTTATATAATTGTGGAATCAAACTATACAATGAAAATCAAATGTTATCTTTTGTGAAAATTAATTCACAAAGAAAAGACCACGATCGGAACCACAAAATCAAACCTCAAACTCCAGTTTTTTCTTTAATGTGCATTTTTTCTTGTGAGGTGTAAGTAAGTGTTGAAAGGAATAAAGAAAAATATTTTTTTTCTTCTTGTTTTCTTTTCTATTTGAGTATGTTGTGTGTGTATATTTTCGTTATTTTTTTCGATAGTGTACCTATATATCTTTTTTTTTGGTTTGCAGATTCTCCTTTTTTTCTTTCCATCCCTCTTTTTCTTTTTATCTCTCTGTGTATTGTATGTTTGTTGATGAATTTGTGAGTGGAGGGGTGCATTTTTTTTCTTTGTATCCGTGTCTCCCCCCTCTCTCGTTTTTTTGGTTGTATTATGTGGGGTAGATATAGAATGTAAGGTGAGGTGAGTAGTGGTGTAAGGGAGTGGGAGGTAGTATAGGTGTAGGGTAAAGGTAGTGGATAGGTTAATTTCTTTTTTATAATAATATAATATTTGAAAATAAAAAACTAATCTAAAATTAAGTAGCTAATAATAAATTATAATTAATAATACTAGCTCATTTGTTAAATTAAATTTAAAAGAAACATAATTTTTTATAAACTTTCTTTTCTTTAAAACAAAACTTATATATTAATAATGCAACTCTTATTTTTAGTTTTCAAATATTTTAAAATAATCTTATGAAAAAAAAAAGATAAAAATTAAAAATTTCTAATTTAGATCCAAAATATATACTTAAATATTAAAAGGTGTAAAATTTTATGTTTGGTCAAAATTAGGTGTTCACAATCACGAACATATCAAGGTATTGTCTAAACACCTTATTCATTAAACCCATAAATGTTGCTGGAGCATTAGTTAAACCAATCGACATTACCAAAAACTCATAATGAACATTCCAATTTGAAATGTCATCTTTGGAACGTCATCTTCCTTTACCCTTAATTGGTGATAACCCGACCGGAGGTCGATCTTACAGAAGTAACTCGCTCCTTGCAGTTGATCAAACAAATTATCTGCCCTTGGTTGGATAGGTGTTCTTAATGGTAACCTTATTCAATTGCTGGTAGTCAATACACATGTAACATCTCGCTAAGTGAAAGAGTTAGAATTAGAAAAAGTCATTTTTTGAAAGAATGAAAAATCTGGAAAATTAGCTAAGTTATGTTAAGTATGGGTTTTTGGTCAACTTCAAATGACCATAACTCCTAGCTCAGGCTGAGTTAAGTGTGCTACACAAGATATCGTAGGAAATATCTTTGAATTATCTTTCCAACGTTGCCGAGCTTGCTCAATTCCAAGTTCGTATGAGTGAGATATGATCATTTGAAGTTGGATTGTTTGGATAAGGAAAGTCTAATCCGGATTTTGAAAAGGTAGTTTGGTCTTTTCCATACCCAAGTATTTTATTACTTTTTTAGCAATTTAATTGGGGTATAATCAGAATTAGATCATTTTACGCTTTTACTAAAACATGCTAGGGCTTGGAGAAAAGAGAAAGGAGGAGAAAGGAGAAGAAAGGTTCAAGATTCACCAAGATCGACCAATTTTGGCTGTGGATTTTGCCAAAGATTCAATCCTACGAGGTATATGAGGCTCTCATAGCATTGGGTTCGTTCACCCATGCGCCAACCATGCTAGTAGCCGCTTGAAAATGCCATGTACTCAACAAAAATAAGAGCAAGTGCAGTATCAGTAGACAACCACAATGTACTGGTAGGATCATGCGGCTATCCCACTAGTGCAACATAAACAAGTCAAACAACATTATAATCACATGCATACATATTAACATATACAACATCATCAACAAAGCATTTCACATTTATCATCACATCATTGGTCCTCTCACGAAACCTAAACCCAAACAGTTAGCATGCCAAAACATGACAATTCGATCCCATATTTATGCCGGAATGTGGCAATCCGATCCCATATTTATGCAAGAATGTGGCAATCCGGTCCCATATTTATGTCGAAATGTGGCAATCCGATCCAAATTAGTTATGTCGGAACGTGGCAATTCAATCTCAGTCACACACCAGAATCATAAACACAAGTACATCATCAAGATCATACAATTAAGTCATGATTTCATGGCAATAATATTCATCTATCTCATTTACAACAAGTGTGATCAACATTGCAACATTTATAAATATATAAGTATCATAATGAAGCAAAAACAAGCATTCATCATACAAACATAGAATCACAACCATCACCTACCTCGAAACAAGCTTGAAACCCTAATAAACTTGATCCTTCCCTTTCCGAATTTGTTCCACTTGTTCTTGGTCTACAAACAATCACAATAACCCAGGAATCAACAAACAATCGCTAATTACCCAAAACTATAACAATTGTATGAACCGTAGATCAAATCCATGATCTCAACTACCAATTTAGGGTTATTTTCACCATAGAATCTATAACAAAACCCTTCCCCATCAATATTCACCCATTCTATTACGTTCTACAGATCGAAAATGGATTCAGGGAGTGAAAAAGCCTACCTCTAGCCTCAAGAATGGTGAAAAACGAGTAAAAATCACCAGGAGTTTGTTCCTTAGCTATAAAATTTGAAAAGTGCCAAATAAGGTCGTTTAGGGGTTTATTAACGATATTAAGTCACTCCTGGCCCGCCACAGCAGAGCCAGAGCAACCAAAGTGCCCGCCAAAGCGGCATTCTTGAACCAGTGAGTTATTCGCCTTTCAACTTCGATTTTAAGTCTCATCGTACCTGCCACAACGCCCCATATCCCGCTGTAGCGATCCTGCCAGAAAGGCCAATTTCCCACCAAGACGGCACAAACAAAACTAGAGAGTCAATCGAAGGATTTCCAAAATCTCATTCCACAACACACTTCTAACCCACAACACTCAGAAAATACCATTCACGCTAAGATTGATTCTCGGAGATCTACTCACCCAAATTCAATTATGTAAAGTAGTACGGATTCATTAACAAGTTATCTAACTACTCATGCAATCAAAATCAAAAACAACTCACCCGATTGTTACCAGATTTCCCCATACCTCAAGGACTCCAATTTCATCCAAAACTAGACAAGGTTGGGAACATACAAATACTACAAAAAAGTTTTTTCGACCCCAAATTTTCTCTGTTGGCATTTCTATAAGGACGGAACCCGATTGTTACAATAGATACCAATTTACCCATCACTCGTCCCCGAGTGACAAAACTTAGGAAAAGTAGGCTAAGGAAAGAATGAAGTAGTACCTGATTCGATGAATAATTGGGGATACTTATCTCGCATGTCCCTCTGAATTTCCCAAGTAGCTTTCTCAACTGGACGATGCTTCCATTGATCTTTCATGGACTTAATCTCCTTGGTCCTCAACTTACGCACATCACGATCAAGAATATAATTCAATTCCTCCTCATATTGGAGGTCTTTGTCTAGCACAATTGAGTCCCAATTAATGATATAATCTCTGTCACCATGATATCTCTTCAACATAGACACATGAAATACCGGATGATCACCGGATATATTAAGGGGTAGAGCCAATTTATACGCCACCAGCCCTACAAATTCAAGAACCTCAAAGGGGCCAATATATCGTGGACTTAACTTACCTTTCTTACCAAATCTCATCACCCCTTTCATGGGTGATACCTTAAGGAGAACATTCTCACCCGTTTGAAATTCCATGTCTCTTACCTTATGATCCGCATACTTCTTATGTCTACTCTGGGCATCTAGAAGTCTAGCTTGAGTACTCTTTACCTTATCTTGAGCATCCCTCACTAAATCAACCCCCAAAGGTTTCACATATCCAACGTCAAACCAACCTATGGGTGATCTACAACCCCTCCCATATAATGCCTCAAATGGTGCCATATCAATGTTGGAGTGGTAACTTTTATTATAGGAGAACTCACACAAAGGTATGATTTTATTCCAATGCCCTCCAAAGTCAATCACACATACTCTCATCATGTCCTCCAACACTTGAATAGTCCTTTCAGATTGTCCATTCATCTGTGGATGAAAGGTTGTACTAAAAGTGAGTTGTGTGCCCAATTCAACATGCAATTTTCACTAAAACTTTGAAGTGAATTGGGTGCCACGATCTGAGATGATAGACAGGGGAACTCCATGCAACCTCACTATCTCTTTCACATAAATATTAGCCAATTGTTCAACACTATAATCTCCCCTTACCGGAATAAAATGTACTGACTTGGTCAATCTATCAACCATTTCCCAAATATAATCGAACTTGCATTTCCCCAAAGTCTTGGGAAGACCAACGACAAAATCCATGGCTATTATTTCCCACTTCCATTCCGAAATTGGCATTTTTTGAAATAACCCTGTAGGCCTTTAATGCTCATATTTCACTTGTTAACAATTTTGACGCTTAGCCACAAACTCCGTTATGTCTTTCTTCATGCCCGACCACCAATAAATTTGTTTTAGATCGCTATACATCTTGGTCACACCCGGATGAATAGAATATCGCAAACTATGAGATTCTGCCAACAATGTTTGAATCAAGCCATCTACTCGAAGAACACAAATCCTCCCTTTAACACTGAGTACACCATCCGCATCAAGAGTGGCCTCTTGTGCCTTATCATTCGCCATCTTCTCCTTGAGTTCGTTCAAATTTTCATCCTCAAATTGTTTGTCCTTGATCTCCTCAATGAACGTGTCCTTAACTTCAATGCTAGCTAACACCCCACCTCTTTCAGAGATGCCAAATTGCTTGAACTTAGACTCTAAGGTCTGAATTTCTTTGGCCAAAGGTCGCTTGGTTACACTCAAGTAAGCTAAGCTACCCATACTTACCACTTTTCAACTCAACGTGTCTGCCACAACATTAGCCTTACTCGGATGGTATTGAATGGTCACATCATAATCCTTGAGTAACTCCATCCATCTTTGTTGTCTCAAATTCAGATCCTTTTGAGTGAACACATGCTGCAAACTACGATAATCAGTAAACACTTCACACTTAACACCATAAAGATAATGCCACCAGATTTTAAAAGCAAATACTACCGCCGCCAACTCCAAATTATGGGTTGGATAATTTCTCTCATGCATTAAATTGGCACGACGCATAGGCTATAACATTCTTATCCTGCATTAACACAGCGCGCAATCCAAAATGAGAAGCATCACAATAAACTATAAAATCCTTACCTTCCACTGGTAATGCTAGAATGGGCGCGGTGGTCAAGAGAGTCTTGAGCTTTTGGAAGCTCTCCTCACATTTTTTAGTACATTCAAATAGTATCTCCTTTTTGGTCAAATTGGTCAAGTGAGTAGCAATTGAAGCAAAATTCTTAACAAATCGACGGTAATAGCTAGCGAGTCCCACAAAACTCCTAACTTCCATCACAGAGCTAGGCCTAACCTAATTCCTAACAGCTTCAATCTTTTGAGGATGTACCATTAAACCTTCTCTTGATAATACTTGCCCAAAAAATGCAACTAATTTCAACCAAAATTCACACTTTGAAAACTTATCATATAACTTTTGTTTCCCAAGAACACCCAAAATAATACGAAGATGGTTGGCATGCTCTTCTTTACTTTTCGAATAAACCAAAATATCATCACTAAAGACTATCACAAAGGAATCAAGAAATGGCTTCAACACCTCATTCATCAAACTCATGAAAGCTGCAGGCGCATTGGTCAAACCAAAAGACATAACCAAAAACTCATAGTGCCCATAGCGAGTTCTAAACATCATCTTGGGTACATCCTCAGGCCTAATTTTCAATTGATCGTAACCGGATCTTAGATCAATCTTTGAGAAAACCGTTGCACCTTGCAATTGGTCAAAGAGATCATTTATTCTAGGCAAGGGGTACCTATTTCGAATAGTGGCCCTATTTAATTGCCGGTAATCTGTACACATCCTCATACTACCATCCTTCTTCCTAACAAACAAAACTGGAGCACCCCATGGGGAAGCACTAGGGCGAATAAATCCCTTATCAAGGAATTCTTTGGATTTGAGCCTTAGGCTCTCTTAATTCTACCGAAGCCATGCGACATGGAGGCATAGAATGGGACGAGTACCAGGCTCTAAATCAATGCAAAAATCTATATCCCTATCATAAGGCATACCAGGCAAGTCATTAGGAAACACTTCACTAAATTCAGACACCACAAGAATAGACCCAATGGATGGAGCCTCAATCTCAACATCCCTAACATGAGCCAAATAAGTCAAACAACCCTGCTCTACTAATTTACTAGCCCGAATGGAGGATATAATCTTAGCTTGCTTAGGCTTGTACAGCCCTTCCCACTCTAATTTTTCCCTTTTCAGAATTTCTAGAGTTACAGACTTACTATTACAATTAAGCACAGCATAATAGGAGGACAACCAAGTCATGCCTAAGATTATGTCAAAGTCAATCATATCCAAAATCACCAGATCAACCCAAGTCTGAAATCTAATAAACACAATAGGACAAGCACGATAGACATGGGTGACTATGGCTGACTCTCCAACAAGGGTAGAAACACGAATGGGATCATCAAGTATATCACAAATCATCTCAAAATCAGAGGCAAATCTCACAGATACATATGAATAAGTAGAACCCAAATCGAATAACACATTAGCCATCCGGTCACAGACAAGAATAATACATGTGATCACCGCGTCAGATGCCTCCGCCTCATTTTTGCTCAGGAAAGCATAACATTGAGCTCTATCATCTTGATGAGCCACTTCCCTACCTGGTTGCACGTTACCCCCATCTCCATTACCATTACCATTTCCTCTATCTCCACGACCTCGCTGATTACCTCATCCCCCACCTTATGAACATTCTCTACCATTATTACCATTCCCCGTGGGTACCACTACTCTCGATTCCTGCTGCTACGCAGAATCTAACATACGAGGGTGGTGACAATATCTTCTCACATGCCCAGGTTCACCACAGTTGTAGCAAGTACGATCAAAAGATAGTTTGTCGTCCATCGAAGGCATGACACTCTAACTATCCTGAAAATTATGAGATGGAGTTCCCGAGTAGTTACTTGTAGAGGTGGGAATAGCGGACTAAATTGACTTGGCTGCAAGTGTGGGCTTTCCAGATCCCTTAGAGTAAGAGCCTTGAAAGTTACCGAAATTCTTTGCTCTTTTTGCCTAAGCCTTAGCTTGACCGTCTCGCCTCACCCCTTCCACTTTCTTAGCATAGTCTGTCACCTCATTAAAACCCCTCCCTGCATAAGTCATATGAATAGATAATACTTGCAACTTAGAATTCAAATCTCTAATAAACAATCGGATCCTCTCCTCCTCAGTAGTAACCAATTGTGTAGCATATCTGGATAAGGCATGGAACTTGGCCTCATAAGCAGCCACAGACATACCACCTTGCTCTAAAGCCATAAATTCATCCTTTTTGTGATCCCTCGAAGTTCTGGGCACATACTTTTCTAGAAATAGAGCATGAAATTGGGTCCAAGTAAGTGGAGGTAAAGTAGAAGATTTGCATTCCATATAAGCTCTCCACCACTGCTTGGCCTCACCTTGAAGTTGGAAAGACACGAACTCAACCCCTTGTAGGTGAACAATACCCAATTTATGCAGCCTCTCACAACAGTCTAAGATAAACTCATAAGCATCTTTAGTCTCGGAACCAAGAAATACCGGAGGCTTAAGCTTCAGAAACTTAGTCAACATATCATGCTCATTCCCAGTCATAACAAAACCCAACAAAGGATGGAAGAAAGCATTAGTACCTACATTTCAACCTATCTTGGGTGCAGTGCTAGCAACAGGGGGATTAGCAGGAGCCTGAGTTACTTGAGCAGATAGAAGCACTCCAGGACCAGCCAACCCTTTCAAGAATGCCATAATCTGCTGAGCTAACACCGGATCGATGGGAGGAACAACCGCAGCCTCAGTCTGCACCTCTTCCTCTTGTCCAATAACCTCAACATTCTCAACCTCAACCTCTTCTTCTATTTCCTCATGATACATGGGAGAGTTCTCATTCACATGAACATTCTCAACAGGTACCTCATTTTCATCATGCGCTACTCTCCCATGGCCTCTACCCCTAGCTCTTCCTCTACCTCTGCCTCGACCGCGACCTCTCGCTGCAGATTTATCAGCTGGAGCATTAACAGGAGCTAGGGGCCAAACACTATTATACCTAGTATTAATCATCTGTGAACAGAAGAGTGAAGGAGGTTAGATACTAATTTGAATCGCCAGATACCAATTGGAATCAAGTCATAGCACGAAAGGAGACAAGAGAAAAATAGAGATTTCCTAAAGTCATATAGTCTCTCGAAGAAAGGTAAAGGCATCCCTGTACCATTCTGAGAGACTCTATTGGACTCGTTTTAGTATATCAAAATCAACGAACCTAGGCTCTGATATCAACTTTACACGACCCAGACAGTCGTGATTGGCACCCACACTAACTATCAGAGGGGAAAACCATTACTACAACCAAAGTAAGAAACTAAAACAATACTAAGGCAATTAAGTTACAGAAGCAAGTTAATTAAATAACAAATGCGGAAATTTAATACCTAGAACCTGAAAGTTAATGTACCAAAATATCTAAAAAAATTATCCAAATCTAACAAGAATGGATACATCCCCAAACTAATGAACTAATCAACTAACTAGAACAAATATCTAAGTCCGGAAATGATGGGCATAGATGAAAGAGAATCGCATAGCATCCCAGAAGAATTGGCTCACCCTTGAATTCGAAGCAACGATCACAGATCTTCTAAGTGAGGTCTCCCAATAGCCGCTTGAAGATGCCCTGTACTCAACAAAAATAAAAGCACGTGTAGTATCAGTACACAACCACAGTGTACTGGTAGGATCACACGGCTATTTCACTAGTGCAACGTAAATAAGTCAAACAATATTATTATCACATGCATACATATTAACATATACAACATCATCAACAATGCATTTCACATTTATCATCACATCATTGGTCCTCTCACGGAATCCAAACTCAAACAGTTAGCATGTCAGAACATGGCAATCCGATCCCATATTTATGCCTGAACGATCCGATCTCATATTCATGCTGAAGCGTGGCAATCTAGTCCCATATTTATGTCGGAACGTGGCAATCCAATCCAAATTACTTATGCTAGAATGTGGCAATTCGATCCCATTCACATACCACGATCACAAACACAAGTACATCATCAAGATCATACATTTAAGTCATGATTTCATGGCAATAATATTCATCTATCTTATTTACAACAAGTGCAATCAACATTGCAACATTCATGCATATACAAGTATCATAATGAAGTAAGGACAAGCATACATCACACAAACATAGAATCACAATCATCACCTACCTCGAAACAAGCTTAAAACCCTAAGAAACTTGATCCTTCCCTTTTCGGATTCGTTCCACTTGTTCTTGATCTACAAACAATCACAATAACATGGGAATCAACAAATAATCGTTAATTACCCAAAACTATAACAATTTTGTAAACCCTAGATCAAACCCATGATCCCAACTAACCAATTTAGGGTTGTTTTCACCATAGAATCTATAACGAAAACCCTTCTCCATCAATATTCACCCATTTTATTACGTTCCACGGATCAAAAATGGATTTGGGGAGTGAAAAACTTACCTTTAGCCTCAAGAATGGTGAAAAACGAGTAGAAGTCGTCTGGGGTTCATTCCTTAGCTCTAACAGTCGAAAAGTGCCAAATAAGGTCGTTTGGGGGTTCATTAACGACATTCAGTCGCACCTGGCCCACCACAGCAGCCCTCACCCCGCTGTAGCGGCGGCGCCATAGCGACCAAAGCGTCTCCCAAAGCGACATTCTTGAACCAGTGAGTTATTCGCCTTTCATCTTCGATTTTAAATCTTGTCGTACCTGCCACAGCACCCCATATCCCGCTGTAGCGATCCCGCCAGAGCGGCCAAGCTCCCGCTAAGGTGGCACAAACAGAACCAGAGAGTCAATTGAAGGAATTCCAAAATCTCATTCCACAACACACTTTTAACCCACCACACTCAGAAAATACCCTTCACGCTAAGATTTATTCCCGGAGATCTACTTACCCAAATTTAATTTCCCTAAAGTCGTACGGATTTCTTAACAAGTTATCTAACTACTCATGCAATCAAAATCAAAAACAATTCACCCGATTATTACCAGATTTCCCCACACCTCAAGGACTCTGATTTCGTCCAAAACTAGACAACGTTGGGAAATTACAATTACTACGAGAAAGTTTTTCCTGCCCAAAATTTTCCTCATTGGCATTTCTATAACAACGGAACTCGATCGTTACAATAGATACCAATTTACCCATCACTCATCCCTAAGTGACAAAACTTAGGAAAAGTAGGCTAAGGAAAGAATGAAGTAGTACTTGATTCGACGAACAATTGGGGATACTTGTCTCGCATGTCCTTCTCAATTTCCCAAGTAGCTCCCTCAACTGGACGATGTTTCCATTGAGATTTCACGGACTTAATCTCCTTGGTCCTCAACTTACGCACATCACGATCAAGAATAGCAATCAGTTCCTCCTCATATTGGAGGTCTTTGTCTAGCACAATTGAGTCCCACTTAATGATATAATCTCCGTCACCATGATATCTCTTCAACATGGACACATGAAATATCGGATGAACATCGGATAGATTAGGGGGTAGAGCCAATCTATACGCCACCGACCCTACACATTCAAGAACCTCAAAGGGGCCAATATATCGCGAACTTAACTTACCTTTCTTACCAAATCTCATCACCCCTTTCATGGGTGATACCATAAGGAGAACGTTCTCACCCGTTTGAAATTCCATGTCTCTTACCTTATGATTGCATACTTCTTCTGTCTACTCTGGGCTGCTAGATGTTTAGCTTAAATACTTCTTACCTTATCTTGAGCATCCCTTACTAAATCAACCCCCAAAGGTTTCACATTTCCAACCTCGAACCAACCTATGGGTGATCTACAACCCCTCTCATTTAATGCCTCAAATGGTGCCATAACAATGCTAGAGTGGTAACTATTATTATAGGAGAACTCACACAAAGGTATGATTTTATCCCAATGCCCTCCAAAATAAATCACATATGCTCTCAACATGTCCTCCAACACTTGAATAGTCCTCTCAGATTATCCATCCGCCTGTGGATGAAAGGTTGTACTAAAAGTGAGTTGTGTGCCCAATTCATCATGCAATTTTCTCCAAAACTTGAAAGTGAATTGGGTACCACAATCTGAGATGATAGACAGGGGCACTCCATGCAACCTCACTATCTCTTTCACATAAATCTTAGCCAATATCCCGTTGTAGCGGTCCCGCCAGAGCGGCCAAGCTCCCGCCAAGATTGATTCCCGGAGAGTCAATTGAAGGAATTCCAAAATCTCCACAACACACTTCTAACCCACAACACTCAGAAAATACCCTTCACGCTAAGATTGATTCCCGGAGATCTACTCACCCAAATTCAATTTCGTAAAGTCGTACGGATTCCTTAACAAGTTATCCAACTACTCATGCAATCAAAATAAAAAACAACTCACCCGATTGTTACCAGATTTCCCCACACCTCAAGGACTCTGATTTCGTCCAAAACTAGATAATGTTGGGAAAATACAAATACTACGAAAAGGTATTTTTGGCCCCAAATTTTCCCCGCTGGCATTTCTATAACAACGGAACCAGTCATTACATTTGGGGAAAATAAAGAAAGGAAGACGATGCGGAAAAAAGAAAAGGATAAAATCATATATATAGATATATAAAAGAGAACCCTAGGCCCGCCTACATACCACCACCACAAATCAGAATTCGCTTTTAATTTATTTATTTCTAAAATTAGCCTTCCCTTTTTATGAAAATTTGCGACTTTTATGAAAAGTTGCGACTTTTATATCAAAAGCTGTAACTTTTATGAAAAGTTACACTACAACAAATATGATACATAGCTATGAAATTATTAGCTACAACATCAAATTCGTCACTAATTGTTCACTTTTAGTGACAAAATTTACTTTTCATGCTTAAATATATGAGACACATACTTTTAGTGACGAAACATAAAAATTCATAGTAAAGTTTCGTCCACTAAAGTTTCACACTAAAATATTAATTGGCGCCATTTGTTAAGTAGTGTCAGCCACGAATTAAAGTTATCGGTGACACATTATTTTGTCACTAATAATGTATCTAATTTATGACAAATTATTTTTTGTCTTAAAATTTATTGATTTTTGGACACAAAAAAATTTCATCTAAAAAATATGTTGTTACAATATCGACAAATTAAAGTTCGTAGTTAAATATTATAAGTTTTAGCTATAAGAATTTAGATTTAATTATGATATTTATTTTCGTCACTAATAGTATAAATAATTGGTGACAAAGATTTTATTGTCTCTAATCAATCTGTGATTTAGTGACAACAAAATAATTGTCACAAAATATGTAAGGTGTTATATAGCGACGACTTCAAATTTGTAGTGAATAATTCAACTATTTACTACGAAAAAGATTCATAGCTAAATACAAAAAAAAATTGGCTACAATTGTTCATAATTACAAGTGACAACTTACAAAAAGAATAATACAAGTGCTTCATAAGAAATAGACAAAGTCCTTTCGTTAATTGGCGAGGGAAAATATTAAAACCAATGAATTCAGTCCATTTTGTAAAAATGAAAAAGTTTAATTCAACAATTTTCTTAAATTTCACAATTATAAAATGCATCATTTCAAAAATACAATCCAGGTTATAAGTACCGTGAGTGGGGTACGATTTTACCACTAGATCACTAATATTTTTTGGTTTAACACTTTTATATTTTATTTGATACACTTTCATCGATAAAGACAATAGAAAAAATAATTTCTCAAGTTTTGGTGCTAATTTTGGTGAGTGTCTATTGATTTGTTTGGTAAATTGCATCGACTAAGTCGATCTATTTGCTTCTGTCTAAAAATATGTACATATTTAATAGTAATTCCACATACGTACGTAGATCAACTATACAGAGATAACATCGAAATACAAACTTAGACTTTGCAAAGGTGCAAAATATTTCATGAATTTCTATTAACTTTTTCCATCAGTGTGAAAATTAAAATAAACTAAAAAATGAAAGCACAAATAAAAGAAATGAACCAATTAGGATTTCAAATATATTATGATGAAGTACTATAGTTATGGGTATCAATATTTTTTTTCAAAACAATTGATTTACTGATCGAATTGAACCAATTATTCAATTTTTTAAATAAAATCAAAAGTTTAATTTTATATAATTTATAATTTTACTAAATAATTTTTAAAATTTATAAAAATAACTAAATAAAATGACAGAATCGTACTGAATATATTTAAAGATATGTTAAAAAATATATAGTTTGATTAAAATACAATCTACATTTGAATGAACTGTGGGTGGTAAATTTTATGCACTTGTGTATGTGTATAAATAATCATATAATATATTATATCTACAAAAGTTAAATTTGAAAGAGGTGAATGAAGTGAAAAATAAAATAAAAATGAGAGACAAGAAAGAGTTGATCGGATGGTAAGCACTCCTCACTTCCAACCTTAAGGTTGTGAGTTCGAATCCCCAAGAAAGTATAATGTGGGAGCTCCTAGGGAGGAGTTTAAAATAAATTGAGATGGGAGGATAATAGGAAAATTAACATTTTTATAATAATAAATTTGTCCCTAATTAATACATTTAATAACAAAATAATTTTTGGTATATAAAATATAGTCATTAGTGACGAAATTAGATTTTGTTCAACTACGAAATACATATAACTTTAGAGACAATTGATGTCGTCACTGATTGAAGTAAAATAATTAGCGACGATATAATTTTGTCAGTAGTAATAACCTTTTTAGTGACAAAGCATACTATTAACTACAAAAAATATACTTTTTACGACAAATAAATTTGTCACAAATGTTTAAGCATTTGGGGACGATTTTTCTTTTTGTAGTTAATATAATACTTTTAGCGACGGAGCACTAAATCGTCTTTGTATACTTTTAGAGACACACATTTAGTGACGACTGATTGACGAATTATTTTTCGTCTCACAAGATTTTTAGTGACGAAATATGATTTATAAATGACGAAATTTGTCCCTGATAATCGAATTTGTTGTAGTGTTGTCACTTTTACAAAGAGTTGCATCTTTTATGAAAAATTGTAACTTTTATGAAAAGTTGTGACCTTTCCGAAGGGTTGTAACTTTTCAAAAGAGTTGTGACATTTCCAATAAGGCACACTAAGCATTTGTTCACACTACCCTTTTTTGTCTATAAATAGAGCAATTTCCTGCCACTATTATTTGTAGGTGTTTTTCCGCTGTAGGGTAGTCGAATTCAAATACATTAATGAAGCTTCTTATAAAGTTTGTTTCATTCCTCAAAGCTTTCTTCCTGCTATTTCATGAAGCTTAATTTTTACTATAAGTCATAGTGATTCGTCTAATTATGACAATTTGTTTTTGCTATTTTGGTGACTTTTTTTCTAACTCTCTTAAAAATTTCAGCAAAGATGATTGAAATTTAATCTTCTCTTTTGTTCTTTTCTACGGGTATCTTCGTATAAACAAAGAATATTGAGTTTGATTGCAATGAGACATTAATCCTCTTGCACATCTCATTCCACAACTCATAACGCTGTTGAAATTGTTGAGTTCATTACATTTGGTTCTTTAGTAAACAAAACTTTATTTCTGCCACTATTATTTGTAGGTTTTTTTTTTTTGCTATAGGGGAGTCGAATTCAAATTCATTAGTTAAACTTCTTATGAAGTGTGTTTCATTCCTCAAAGTTTCTTCCACATATTTCATGAAGCTTAATCTTTTATTGTAAGTCATAGTGATTCATGTATCTATTGCAATTTCTATTTTCTATTTTGGTAACTTTTTGTGAACTTTGTTAAAAATTCCAGTGAGGATGATTGAAAAATTATTTTCTCTTTTGTCCCTTTCTACAGGTTTTTTCATATACTTTTTGGGAAAATTGCTTGTGGGTTGTGCTATATTTGATAGCACGCAACAACAAATACGTGATAACTAATAAGGAACCAATGATGAAGTTTGTTAAAAGAACTAAACAGTTTGCTCTCTTGCTTGCCACAATTAGTATATTATTTTGATTGTTTTTTCTTAGGTACAAACAATTTGTATGTCATTGCACTCTTCCTACAATATTAGTATAGACACAATTAGTCCACTTCTTTTGTCGCAAGTTAAGTAATTTGTCATATTTGTTCGTCTCTTCTTTTTGGGCATAATAAGAGATAAAGTTTTCTTGAAACAAACAAATGTCCAAAATAAACTATAACATAAATATTTTTTATCGGCAATAAATATGCACATTAACGAAGAGTGCTAGAGCTTTTACCGACATTAATTAATTGTCATTAGATTCAATGTTGCTACAAAATTTAGGGACATTTATAGAGAGTACCAATTGCCTCTGAAAATTACATATTTAGTGACAATTAAGCTATTAATTTCCGTTAAAGATCATTTTTACTGTAGTGATAACTCTTTATGACACTAACAATCTTTTTTAAAAATATGTAAACTTGGATACAACCCAATAGGCTATCCTTTTGAAAAATATGTTTAGCAAATTCCTTTTTTCTTCTTGATTGCTAGGAAAGTAAGGTTGTCTTTATTATTATTTGTGGATATTTGTGAGTTCAAGTACTCACAAAATTATGTTGTGAGATTTTAATATGTTATGTGTCAAAATTTTGGTTTAGAATATCAGTTGTGAATAATTCCATTCAGATGTCACCTACTGCTTGGTTGATAATTGCATTTATTCTTTGTAACTGCATATTGTAACCATAACAATAACTATGGTTCAATTCCAAATAACTTGGGGGACAGTGATATGAAACCTAAGCAATAGTAATGACTACTTTGAGACAATGAGGAATAACATTCATGATACTAACAATCTTAGGGTCATTTTTAGCGTATACATGATACATCATACTATAATAAAAATAGATTGATGGAGGTTCATAAGAAAGGAACTGAAAATCTTCCATTTGAGTTTAGTTAACTATGTTCTTGTATGGACGTGATGTTCCACTTTACTTGGGAGTGTTGTTGTTTGAGGCTTCTTGGTCTCTTCTTTAAACGTATGATGTTGTTCTTTATAACTTTTTGGAATTGATCAAAATTCATTACTGTTGACCAACTATTTCTATGAAGATTTTCTTAGACTTCTTTCTTATACTTAAAATCTCTCTATGACTCATAATTTTTCTATAACAAAAACAAAAATTAAAATATATAGCACTTTAAGATTTCGAAGGAACGCTTTGCCTTAAGATAAAATGTTCTTGACAAAGTAGTGTATGTATCAAAAATATGAATATGATCGAATGATCATATGTAAGCTTAATAAAATAGTTCAATCCTGTGCGAAGCACGGATAATATACCTAGTAAGAAAATAAAATAAAAGAGAAGGTCCCACTAAAAATTAAAGGATAATTAATTATCAATCCCCAATAAAAAATGTCACGTGTATAGTTGAACTATTTTTCTTTACACTTTTTCATTTGTTACGCGTGTGCAGGGAAGTAATTCCACTTTCTTTGCCATGTCACATCTAAGGGGGTATAAAATTCAATTGAAACTAAATTAGAGTGGTAAATAATTACCCGCAAAGTTACTGTGCTAAAGTAAGTTTTGCGGACAAGTTCAGAGAGGAATTTTATGTATTTACCCTTTTATAAAACACAACATACAATTCAAATTAATGTATAGTAAACAACAAGCATTATAAATTTTATCTGCAACACAATAGAACCAAAGCAAAAAATATTTAAATAGTAAGACATCAAAGTATATAGATTTTAAAAGAGTATTACAAAGCATTACACTACTACTGGTAATAAAAAAAATCGTGATTACATATTCATATAATCATGTCAAGTAACTAAACATTATAAAATCCCACAAAAACTTGCTATTCATATCCTCATAAACAGCAATTAAATGCTTCTCTCGTCCATCCTATTGACCCATTTATATATCCTTCTGAATCGCAATTAACTTCTTCTCCATCCATCTAACTATGTCAAATGAACAAAACTGATGAAACACATTTGGACGAAATTTCATGTAAGCAACAAAACCCCAATGAACAATAAAATATAGCACACCATAATCATATCCATACCCTATAACTAATAGGCCATGTCCACTTACTGAAATATCTGAAACATCCTCAATTCCAACAAGAAAGGTAGGATGTTTGGAAACGAGACTCCTTATACTAGTGTAGCGAATACAACCGACTATAGGATGCTTGCCTAAGATTGGCAACGCAGATTCATCTTTCAAAATATCCCAACCACCAACAGTAATCTTTCGACCATGAAAAAAGAACAAGAAAACACTAAGAATTAAAAACAAATACAACAATAAGTACAAACACAATATCAAATTACTTACATTTATGGAAGTTGACCAACAAAACTCATTGGTTGATGTATAGGTTAGATGGATAATTCACAAGAGTATGGACTCCATGTTCCATTCTTTCACGATCTTGTAAGCTCAATTAAGTCTTTTCATACTAAGATTGCTAAGAGAATCAAGACATAAAAGTGTTTTAAAATAATGTTTTTTTTATTGCTTTAGAAATTGCTTACACTTGCTTGATTGGTTTGCAAATGAATCCCCTTCTATCTGTACTACACACCTAGGGGATAAAATATAAATAAAAATTGTTACACAAGTCCCTACATATTTACAAATTGGTCTCTCTTTTAGAATTCTCTACAAGCCTAGAGAATTCCAAAGTCATTCAATAAATCTTCAAGGATATTCTATAGTCTTCTCCAAACCTCTTCAAGACTTTAGATCCTTCCCACTTTTATGCCTAACTTGAATGAAAAGTGGCAGGTCATGACAATAGGCTACAAGATCATGGGCAAGGCCAGAATTTATGACTCGGTGTTTTCTCAATGGATCTCTTGTAAGTTCTTTGTTGTGAACCAATCTAGCTCTATAAGGGCCTATGAGTTGGAAGAGGTGAATGAGATCGGGCCAAGTAAAATATTGGAGTGTTTTATTTGCGATCCAGACCCAATTAGCATTTGGAAGGGTTTATGCATATTGAAGTGATTCGTGATTAGCACTGACTGCTTCTCTTTATTAAACAAAAAGACCAAATATTGAAAGAGCATGTTAGCTACAAAACAAATATTTAACTTGTGTTTGCATAACTAAAAATCTGAACACGTGTCGGATTGGCTTATTTGATAGGGTTGAATCTCAAGCAGCTATGTACATTCCTAGCTTATCTGTACTTGCTGATGGATTTGGCTAACCATGCTATGCAGGATTACAAAATTGTACCCTTGTAATCATATTTACAATTGCGAATATTGGGGAAAAAGTAAACTTTATTATTGCTGAAATGTTTAAGTAAAAAATCTCACTCTGCGTACACCTTTAGTAACCTTTCAAATCCATGAGGGGCCACAGAAGGAGAATGTTGTTCGTTGAAGTATACAGTGTATTCGTAGTACCTACCACATATCAAAGTGTATGTCCCTCTCTTCCATCTTGGCAATTACATCAACGTCTAAAGAGAGAGAGGGAAAAACACCAAAATAAAGTTAAAATTTACCCAAAATCATCATCAAATAGATAGTAAGTAAATACTGTAAACCTCTTCTTACTTACCCCTGATTTTGGTACACAAGAAAAGACCCTTTTAAAATGACGCCTACACATACTTTGACCGGCATATATTTGAAAAGTTTCAACAACAGTAGCAATAGTGACATTTAAGAATTTCACAGTAATGAAAAATTCAGCATATCCTGTGAGCCGAGTGTTCACTTTCTCAACCTTCATGGACTTGTACTTAAAAAGCTGCAAGGCAGGACACTATTATTAGTGTTAGTTGCAGAACAGACAGACTAAAATATAGGAGGGATCGCAACAGGGTCATACTCATACATACATTGGATTCATCATGATTGTATATCTCGAGAGCAAGATCAACCAGCTCATAATTAAATTATCATAGCCTCTCCTCCTCGGTGGTGGGATCGGACATATTTATCGGATATGCATCAACAAGCATAGAACAACCAGGAAAAGTATCAAGGTCCATACCCTGTCCACAACACAATTAGTAGTACATATATAATTAATTAATCATTCAGAAAAGCATATATACATACATTGGTTGTTTGAAGTTGAGCATCATAACGGCGCCAAATATCAGCAAAATGAGGGCGATGCTCCACCAAAGCCCCATCGGGGATACGGTCTGGATCGTCATCATTAGCATAATCGAAAACATCACCCTTCATTGGTATAAAACCCCTCAGGTAATCACCTCCAATGAATTTTTTAATATCCTGCTCCATCTCCATCTCCGACCCCGTTATCATCGGGGTCGCCGTCGATTCTCCTTTTTCCTTAGACTCCGCCGTTGCACTCCTCGGCGATCCTCCCAATGATTGCAATGGCCACGACATTTTCTAAATTGATCTACCAAACCCTAAAATTACATATAAATGTTTCTTGCCCTTTGGTTTGAGGTGAAAGATAATACTAGTTTAGATATTACGTGGTTATTAATATATGTTAGTGAATTATATCATAAATATAATTAATTGTGATTTATATATATAATAATAAAAGGAGACTAGTTTGCAATATGGTTATGTAAACTGACAAGCTAATGAAAAATTAGTCGACAATTTAAAAAAATTATATTATTAGATTATACATAAAAATTCATAGGTAGAAACACTCTAAATGAACTCTTACTGTTTCAGAAATTTATATTGTAAAATAGATTTAAATACATTTAATTTAAATATGAATAAAAATATAGAAATATTAGAAATAAAAACAATAACAATAATAAACAAAAGAATAAAAAAAACAATAACCGTGAAAAGAAAGGAGAAAGATAGGGGAAAAAATTAAAATTATTATAAACATATTTATATTATAGTGGAGTTTTTTTAGGGAGTAGTTAGGAATCCTACTTGGGGACCAAGTTAGGTTTCCCTTATAAATAAATGGGTTTTCTTCATTGAAAATCAGATATGTGAATCCCTAAATATCATACAAGAAGAATAAGAAGTCTTGTTTCTTCTCCCTACTTTGTTCTTCTTCTAAATTTATATAGTTTCATAACAAAAATTAAATTTAAAAAATTAACTTAAAAATAGAAATCAACATGCAAAAGAGTTCGAAATGAATTCTTAATATTTCATTACTTATCCTTAAAATGATATAAAATACATTTATATTATATACTACCTTAAAAACATGAACTCTTTAACTTGAATATTAAATTACTATGATACCCCCAACTAAAAACAACCCTAACTTGAATTCTAAAATACTATAATACCCCCAACTAAAAACAACTCTAACTTAAATTTTAAATTATTATAAATAGAGGGGTTTAGTGAACCTGATTTTTTATTTTCCATCTTGGTTTATTATTAATATTATTTTTGAACATGTTTTCTTCTCAATTTTTTTGTGTGTGTATTTTATCTTTATTAGACTTATTTGATTAAATTTTGTAAAAGATTAGTTCAAAATTGTAAAACTTGTAAAGTATTTATATTATTTAGCATGGAACCTACGTGTTCGAAAACTAGTATCTTTATATATATATATATATGGTTGAGTAGGGGCATTGAATTGATTTCATATTTTTAAGGTAGTTGGGAGTGGTAACAAGCTTCAAGTAGAATTGAAATTTTTATGACCACACACGAATTTTAAAATAAGATGAAAAAGTATCATGAAAAACTTGATTAATCAAAATATTCATTACAATTATATTTTGCGAGATTTCATTTCTTGAAACCTATTCATAATAATATCATCAGAAACAGTATTAAATATTGTTTTTCTACATAAGACACAATACATCCACTCATGAAGTCATCATCCATTCGATTTCGCAATTCACTTTTGATCAATATATTTTCTTCTTTTTTTAATTCTTTTAGTATTTTTCTTTCTTTTCTATTCATTTTTTTTTTTTTATAAATCATAATATTCTTTATTTTTTTTTATCATAATTTAATTTTATATATATTGTTATGATATCATTGACCATAGGTTCAATTTTTTAGTGAGACCACCATGTTACCATCACAATATATATACATATACATATTGTCATGGTATCGTTGATGCATGCTTCAATCAGTCAGTCCTTTAGTGAAACCTCCATGATAGCATCATACTATATCTATTTAATGTCATGACATCATTTATGTTTTCTTCAATCCTTCAGTGAGACCTCCATGATACCATCACAATATATCTATATATTGACATGGTATAATTACTGTTTGCTTCAGTCTGTAATAATATCATCACATTATCTATATATATTATCATGATATTATTGATGTTTGCTTCAATCATTTTGTCCTTCAATGATATCATCACATTATATATATATATATACACTGTTGATCAAACCTTCAAGGGGGAAATCATAATTTCTCAATGATACCATCACAATATATCATATACTAGCATGGTATCATTAAGAATTGTTTCATATAATCAATAACGATCCTCATATCATGTATGATACCATCACAGTATATGAACATATTGTTATGGTAGCACTAATGTTTTCTTCCTTTATTCATTCACAAAATTACTCATGCATTAATGATACCATGACAATATCATATATTTCTATGATATCAATAAGGTTTCCTACATTCATTCATGTACAACCAACTCATTGCTCAATGATACCAACACATTATACATGTAATAACATGATATTATTGAGTAATGAGCAGTCTTTCAAGGGAGAAACTTATAATTTTTCAATGATACCATCACAACATACCATATATTGACATGGTATAATATGCCGATTTCATATAATTTGTAACACTCCCCAGCTTATGTATGATACTATCACAATACATGAATATGTTGTTATAGTTGCACTAAGATTTTCTTCTGTCCTTCGATAAGACCTTCTTGATACTATGAAAATATATCTATATATTATCATGGTATTTACTTCAATTCTTTGGTGAGCCCTTCATGATATCATCACAATATATTTGGCATCATTCATGAGGAATTCTTCAATCCTACTGTGAGACCACCATTATGTCGTCCCACTATAATTACGTACATTCTTTTATGGTATCATTGAGATTTGCTTTAGTGCTTAATGATACTATTGTGGCTTTGTGGTATCATAGAGGTTTGGTCTAATCCTTTAATGAGATACTCCGTAGTCATTCTTAATTATTTATTAATATATTTGTTTATTATTTTATTTTTACTTTAATTTTTTTCAGTCTAAAAATAATAAGATAATAGTTTTTTTTATATTTTTCTATCTTTAAAAAGAAATGTAATAAAAGAAGATAATCTAATCAAAAATAAAAATTTGTGTCTCTATTAATTTTGATTTTATTAAATAATTAGTAAATTCAATATTCCTTATAACTGTTTTTATTGTCAGCTAATTATTTATTTTATATATCATTTTAGTAAAAAATAATCAACCATTAAAACTATGTTTATATTCAAATAAAAGAAAGAAAAAATAACATAAAAAGCAAAAAAAATACACAAAAATAAAATGAACCAAATAATAAATGAGAGGGGACAAAAATAATCAGTCAAAAGACAAACTAATAGTAAATTTAAGTACAAAGACAATAAATAATAGGACAGATACAATAAGTTGAAGTATGGAAAAGGGTCATATTTGTTATAAAATATTATATTGTGGATGTCCACTACACCAAGAAGTTACTCTCACCCATTATCTCTATTACTTTCCTCCATTATGAAGATAACCATAACCTCCAACTTTATAACCATAATTCTTGTAACATTTCACTTCCATAACCTCCTCCATTATATTCATGTTAATGTCATGTTTATGACTAACCTTTTGTATGCCTCTATGTTACACTATAAATAGAGGCATAAGGGTTCATATTGTAGTGACTTGAAGATTTGGTGTACACTTGAAGAGTTGGAATAATAAGAAAAGCTCTCATCTCTTGTCTCCCTATTTCTATTGCTTTCATCTTCTATATTTCTTGTCTTATTTTGCTTTAGTTTTATAACACATTATTTAAAAGATATGTGTACTCTTTTTCCTTCACTAGGATTTTTTCCCACGGGATTTTTTCCTAGTAAGGTTTTAACGAGGCATATTATCTATGGACATGCAAGGGGGAGTGTTAGAAAATATTATATTGTGGATGTCCACAACACCAAGAAGTTACTCTCACCCATTATCTCCATTAGTTTCCTCCATTATGAAGATAATCATAACCTTCAACTTTATAACCATTATTCTTATAACATTTCACTTCCATAACCTCCTCCATTATATTCATGTTAATATCATGTTTATGACTAACCTTTTGTATGCCTCTATGTTACACTATAAATAGATCAAAGGCATAAGGGTTCATATTGTAGAGACTTGAAGATTTGGTGTACTCTTGAAGAATTGGAATAATAAGAAAAACTCTCATCTCTTGTCTCCCTATTTCTATTGTTTTCATCTTCTATATTTCTTGTCTTATTTTGCTTTAGTTTTATAACAATATTTGTCTTGTACTTTCAGAATAAGGTTATTGATCATAAACTAAAGAAGCTCAATCATGAATGAAAGATTTAGAGAAGAGAATGAGAAAGAAGAAAAAGAGAGGAGAAGATTTCATATATCGACTTAAAGCAAAAATATAATGGAGAGTAGCTATTTATAGAGCTATCCTTATAACTACTTTGATAACAGTGCATTGAGTTAGTTATAACTAACTCTTCTTGATAGACTAAATTGCCCTTTTTGTTACTAACTAACTATTAACACTAATGTCACCTACTTTACATCACAATACTCCCCTTCAAGCTTGGTGGTGCAAAAATGTCTAGCACTCCTAGCTTGGATAGTAGGTGTTCATGTGGAAGTCTAGATAGTCCTTTGGTCAATACGTTTGCAAGTTGATCTCTTGTAGAAAGATAATTCAGGTTGACTAATCCTTGTTGTGGTTTCTCCCTTATAAAGTGGCAATCGATTTCAATATGTTGTGTCCTTTCGTGGTATACTAAATTTGCAGTAATTTGAATCGTTGTTTTACTGTCACTGTAAACTTGGACTGGCAATTGAACTTTAGTTCCTACTTCTTTCAGCAATCTAACCAACCATACTAACTCTGACACAATGGAGGCAAGGCTCCTATGTTCAGCTTCAACTGAGCTTTTCGACACTGTTGTTTGTTTCTTTGCCTTCCAAGAGACTAATGACTGACCAAATTTCACCATATACCCTGTTACAGACTTCCTGGTTAACATACAGGAAGCCCAATCAGCATCACAGAAGACAGTCACCAACTCATCTGAGTTATTGGACAATAACAAACCTTGTCCAGGTTGTCTTTTTATATATCTGACTACTCTTAGTGCAGCATCAAGGTGTGAATTCTTTGCTTGCTGTAAGAATTGACTAAGAGTTTGTGTACTGGATATTATATCAGGTCTTGTCATATTCAAATACAACAACTTGTCTATTAATCTTTGGTACATTGTTTGATCTACCAAGGGATCCTCTGTCTCTGCCTGACCCTTCTTTACATGATCATCATATAATTTTGATATTAGTTTAACATTGTTGTCAATAGGGGTTCCTGGTTGCTGATAAGCCAACCTCAGATATAAGCTCAAGAAAATACTTTCTCTGATGCATTAATATGCCATCTGTTGATCTAGTGAATTCAATTCCTAGGAAATACTTTAACTCACCCAGATCCTGCATCTTGAATGCTAGTTGCAATGCCCTCTTTGTGTCTTATATCAGCTTTAGGCTACTGCTAGTTATCAACATATCATCCACTTACACAAGTACTATAATGATCCCCTCTTCTACTTTGTTACTAAACAAGGAATGATTATGTTGGCTTTCCTGAAACTTCAGTTTAAGTAGTGCTTCAGTCAGTTTATGATTCCATTGTCTAGGGGCATGTTTGAGACCATAAAGGGATTTGGTCAGCCTACATACCTTCTCCCCTTGACTGACAAAGCCCTTTGGCAATTGCATATAGATCTTATCATCTAAGTCACCATGCAAGAAGCGATTAAACAAATCCATTTGATGGATATGCCAATGCCTTGAAGCTGCAAGTGACACAATGGTTCTGACTGTGACCGTCTTAACTACTGGAGAAAAAATTTCCTTGTAATTTATCCCTTCTTGTTGGCTATACCCCTTAGCCACCAGCCTTGCTTTAAATCTCTCAACTCACCAGTAGATTTATACTTGACTTTGTAAATCCATCTACAACCTATAGGTCTCTTGCCAAGTGGTAGATCAATTATCTCCCAAGTATGATTACTTTCAAGGGCCTGAATTTCAGACTGCATAGCATCCACCCACCTTTGATCTTTCACAGCGTCAGAGTAGGTTCAGGTTCTTTGATTATAGAGGTAGCAGCAATGTAGGACTGATAGGAAAAGGAGAGATGATCATAGCTTATATTGTTGCAAATGGAGTGGGGAACAACCTTATTGAAAGGGCATGAGAGAAAGTCTTTCATCCAAACTGGAGGTTGTTTATGTCTAGAGGATCTTCTAGACTCAGAAACCAACCTAGAACCATTAGGAATAGAATCTGATACTACTTCATCAAGAGCCACCTCAATACCAGGTATTGCATTACTTAAAGGCAACTCGGTCTCATCATATGGAACTCGAAAAGGGCATGTAGTGGTAGGACACTAAAGGGACAACATGTAATCTAGACTAGGAGTGGCTGCAGAATCATGTAGAGAGTCTGGGAATAACTTCTCTTGAGCAGGACTAGACACCTGAGCAAAATGGAACTGATCCTATCTAAAAACCATATCTCTACATACAAAAATGAACTTTTACCTAGATCAAGGAGAATGTATCCTTTCTGAATTTCAAAGTATCCCATATCATGAACTGCAGACCTGATCCTTGGCATTAATTTTTCATGTTCAGTCAAATGTTTGGCAAAGCACAAGCATCCTATAGTCTTGAGGTGAGTCAATATTGGTTGCCAACCATACAGCCTCTCGTAAGGTGTCTTATACTTAAGTACACTACTGGACAACCTGTTAATGAGATAAGTGGCAGCTAACACACACTAACCCCAATATCTCAATGGTATGTTAGCCTGAAATCTGAGTGCTCTTGTGACCTCAAGTAAATGCCTATGTTTCCTTTCAACAACACCATTTTGCTGAGGAGTATGAGGACATGATCTTTGATGCAGAATGCCTATTTCCTTGAACGTACTTATACACACTGAGTTCACAAACTGAGTACCATTGTCATACCTTAATATTTTGACTGGTTTCCCAAACTGAGTTTTAACAAACAAAATGAATTCTTTAATAGAAACACACACAGTTGACTTATGTTTGAGCAAAAATAACCATGTCATTCTAGAGAAGTCATCAACAATGGTAAGAAAATACTTGCTACCATCAACTGTAGGTGTAGCATAGGGTCCTCAAACATCAACATATATCAACTCAAAATAAGTTGTAGTTTTTATACTATTCACAGGAAAAACTAATCTAGTTTATTTAGCATAAGGATATACAGAACAATTAGTTACTTTACACATAGTTTGTTGACTCATAGCAAACATCCTTGCAAGAACTGCAGAAGACACATGTCCCAGTCTTTGATGCCATAACTCCATGTCTACTGCCTTTGTATTATTGACAGTAAATGCAACTTCTTTTCCAGGACTTGAATCACTTTTATTGGTGAAGTGCTTTATTAGTAGATACAAACCACCTTCTTCCTTACCAACTTCCTTCACCTTTCCACTGCAGAGCTCCTGAAAAACACAAAAGTTAGGAAAGAATGTGATAGAACACCCTAACTCCTTTGTGAGTTGAATGACTAATAATAGATTGTACTTGAAGTTAGGAACATGCAATGCATTAGTGACCAGACTTCTGGCTGATAAAGCACATGAACCAACATGAGATACTTGTGTGGTAGTACCATTTGGTAGATACACAGGTTTAACTTCTGCAAGTTTTGACACTGAATCTTCCACCATCATGTCCAAGCTAGAGACCATATGATTTGTTGCACCTGTATCAACAATCCATACTTGACTGTGATCAATAACAGAAGAAGTTTTACCTGAAGTACTAGCAGTGTTGCAAGCAGAAACAGTAGAAACATCTGATTTCTATTGAACCATCTTCAAAATATGATCATATTGGTCTTTTGTAAATGTGCAACCATGTAACATTTGTTGAACCTCTCTCTCAGCTTGACTTATTCTATTTGGAGTAATAGTAGATGACACTTCAGGAGCATGACCATTCATAAGTTGTTGTTGGTTAAGTGAGATTCCCCAGCCAGGTGGAGGAATATTTGTATTGAGACCATATGTAAAGTTGGCATGGGCTAATAGATAATGACTAGAAGGACTGCTAGCTTGTGGACTAGACCCCCCGTGTACCTTCCTTTTGGATTTAAAATCAGGAGGATAACCCACTATTTTATAGCAAAACTCTTTGCTATGACCTTTACACTTGCAAAAATCACATATTAGTAGAGAATTCCTTTTGACCTTCTGATTCAAACCAGAGCTACTACCAACACATGAACTACTGCCAGCTTTTGAGTACATAACAACAAAGGAATCCAAACTGATAGATGTCATTCCCAAACTAGTAGTACAAGTTACCACAAACTTTTGACATTCATCTCCAACTATCATAGAATACACATGATTAATTGTTGGTAATGGATCTAGCATAAGAATCTGACTCCTGGCTTGTTGATAGGATTCATTCAATCCCATTAAAAACTGATATACTTTCTATCTGTTCATGTGAGTCACAAATTTTGAAATCTCACAATTGCAACAAGGAGATGGCACTAATATCTCAAACTTATTCCACAGAGTTTTAAGCCTTGTGTAATACTCAAAAACAAATGCAGTACTCTGTTGTATAGAAGATATGTATTTGTGCAAACTATAGGTTCTAGAACCATCTACTCGATCAAACCTTTCTCTTAGATCAATCCAAACATCAAACGCACTAGAGGAAAATGCAAGACCATTTAACAAACTTTTGGACACAGAGTTCAACAACCAGGACAACACAATTGTGTTCACCCTTTCCCAATGTCCCAACAATTCTACACCATACATTTCCTTTCCGACAGTTTAATTAATTAACCCACGCTTATTTCTTCCTAACAATGCTAAACAAATAGATCTACTCCATAGCATATAATTTTCAATACCAAGCAATTGAAACGAAATCAAGCTAATACCACTAACATCAGTAGGATTAAGAAACATAGGATGATTATAATCAATACCTTGTCCTTGCACTGAACTGCTAGTTTGAGAAATAAAAGTTGCAGATCCATTTTGAGGTAGATCAGTCAAATTACTTTCAGGTGCCATTTATGATCAAATTGAGCTTCAAATCGCGGAAACAAATAGCTAACAATTCAAACACAAACAATCCAGATTCCAGCCTTATCTCAAACTACGATCTGTGACTACCTTTAACACATTTCCATGAATCGATGAATCAGATAATTGATTCTTTGAACAATACCGACTTCAGCTCCAATCAGACTGAAGCACAAAGATCTGATACCATGATCGTAAACTAAAGAAACTCAATCATGAATGAAACATTTAGAGAAGAGAATGTGAAAGAAGAAGAGGAGAAGAGAAGATTTCATATATCGGCTTAAAGTAGAAATACAATGGAGAGTAGCTGTTTATAGAGCTATCCTTGTAACTACTTTGGTAACAGTGCATTGAGTTAGTTATAACTAACTCTTCTTGATAGACTAAATTGCCCTTTTTGTTACTAACTAACTATTAACACTAATGTCGCCTACTTTACATCACAACAGTTATAGTTGCCCTTTGTCATACTTGTTTGGTTAATTTGTTCGTGTCATCCAACTTTGGACACATATTTTTCCCTGGACTATTAATTTCATATCACCACTTCTATCATCCTACGTAACGCCTACATAGATAAATATATTTAGTTCACTTAAAATTTCTCCTAATTTAATTATTATGTCCAATCAATATTATGGAGGAACCTCAACTCTAACCGCTTGAAAAATGACGAATTAGAAATGGATTAGTTTACAGTCTTACTATGTGGAAATACAATGAAGACTATGAGGTTTTTTGTATTAGAACATTTTTTTACATTCTTGATTTTAGTAATTGGATATATGTTAAGAATAATTAATGGTTACTGATTTATTAAATTATTTTGTTTGTTATTGTTCAGGTGATGGTACCATTTCAAGCCCTGCTATCCTATGGAATAATCGTTGATGCAGTTTGTCTTGGAAAGAAATTTGATGACGTTTATCGCACGGTTGTCCATAAAATTTTTGGTTACCAGATTTTTTCTTAAAAATAATTTGAGCATGATACAAATGGTTCATATAGTAGATCTCACCTTATTTGGGATTGAGTTGGAGTTGAATCAAATTGGAAAACTGATTATTATTTTCTTATGTGTATACCTAATTGAATCATGTTGGATTACATTGAATCATAATATTTTTGTCTACAGATTGGAAGTTTTATTTGTTAAATTGGTGGTTATAACATTTATTGGGTATAAAAGGACAAATATACCCCCGAACTATCGTAAATGGTATCTAAATACCTTTCGTTATACTTTTTGGACACTGATGTCCTTACTGTTCAAATTTTGGGACTTATATAACCTTTCTACTAACAGTGGGACACGTGTCGCAATCTAAAACGTCTATCCAAAATTTATGAAATTTCAACCCATAAATAAAAGACCCGCCCAGATTAATTAAAAAGCCCACCCAAATTATAACCCAAAACTTCTCTAAACACTTATCATCTTCTCCACCAAATCCAAATAAAAAAGCATCAATTTTCTTCCCCACCAAAACCCTAGAACTCCCCATTCGCACTCCCAAACTCCACCACTACCGAGAAACTTTCATCTGCCCTCTTACCACCATTGAAGCACTGAAGAAGGTAGTCAAGCTTGGAGTTTCAACCGCATCTTCGGATCCACAGCTGTCGTCAATGCCCCTGGTCGAGCAGCAGATGCACCAGTTGTGATTGAGGAAAAGAAATAATTTGATGTAGTATTTAATGAAATTCATAGTAATGCTGAAAATGTGACTATTATATTTAGCTTTTAAAAAATAATTTAAAAGAATTTATAATGGAGATCAAAGAATTCTTTCTTCTCCTCAGCCACAACCACAACTTGGAGGTCAAAGAATTTGACGTGCTCCATTGCTGCCAAAGTTTTAGGAGAAAACAAGTGTTTATAGTGGAGTATCATAAATTATTTTTATAAATCTAAATATAAAAAAAATTCATCTAACATTTGCTAACAAAAATTCTTTTAGGTCTGTTTATAATCAATTGAGGATCAAAATGGGTTTATGAAATTGCATTCGCTAGCAAAAAATCATGTGGGTCTGTTTATAATGGAATTGAGAATTAAAATGGGTGGATAAAAGAGTAGATGATTTTGGGTTATAATTTGTTTGTGGGTTTTAATAAATCCGGGTGGTTTTTGGGTAGGCGTTTTTAGATCTTGCTGTTACTAGAAAGGTTATATATGTCCCAAAATTTGGACAGTAAGGACATCAGTGTACCAAAAGTATAACGAAAGATATTTAGATACCATTTACGATAGTTCGGGGATATATTTATCCTTCTTCATTAATTAAATTAGGAGGAGATTTTAAGCAGATTATATATATATATATATATATATATATATATATATATATATATATATAGGATGATAAAAGTGGAAACGTGAAACTTAATAGTCTAAGGATAAATATGTGCCTAAAGTTGTATGACAGAGACAAATAAGTCAAAAAAGTATGATAAGGGCAAATATAACCTTTTTGTAAAAATACAAGGGGAAATATGATCCTTTTTCGATTAAAGTACAAAGTCAATAAATGATAAGATAAAAATAATAACTTGAAGTACAAAGACATAAATGACGTGACAAAAAAGAAGAACAAAAGAACCACTGGCCCGTGCAAACAAGGGGTATCTCAAGTAAAATATTTGGGTCGTGGTCCAATAAGGATAAATATATGAGTAAATTTCGCAAATAGCTACTATAGAAAATTTAATTAGGCTCCTTAGGTAGAGATTGCATAATTACGGGTTGTAGCTACAATTTTAGTTGTTATGGGCATTCTCTTTTGTATAATTCACATGTTTTTATGAATTTATACATTTTAAAATTCAATTTTATTTTATTAAAATGAGAGGCAATTTCGATTAAAAATGGTAAACAGTTCCATAAATAACAGAATAGTATCTCATTAGGGTTTCGTACCAAATATGACTTCCTCTTTATTAACAACACGATTCTTTCTGGTTTATGAAATCGACGTGTGTAACTAAAAAAAATCAATGAGTTTCTTTGTTGATTATACAAATCGTACATGATTCAATGAATTCACTTCCTTTTTTTGTGTTCTGAATCAATCAAATCAAATTACTTATAGATGAGTTATGTAATTTGTTGAAATTGTATTTGTAACAATATTTATTGAAGAGTTGGTCAAAATTGTATATTATTTGATTTGTATTCACTTCGACTTTTTAAATTTTCATAATGAATTCATTGATAATTGATGTTCTGGTGGAAGAACGATTTTCAATTGTATTTGAATTGAATAAGTAAGAAGAAGATATATTTATAATAATATAATTAAGCTATCTTTGTACGTATTTGTATAAGCTGGTAAGTACCAATTTGATTTGTATAAATTGTTGCGCAAAAATGATTGAATGCATCTTCAGGCAGACACTTGCGTAAGTCATCTATTATACGAATATTATTCCATTATACCAATATTTGTATTAACATTGTTTATGAGGGGCATTAATTGGAGCTTGTTTGAGAATAAATTGTACTCCCTAACAAATCATGTCAAAAATGAAATAATCAGAAACAAATCCCAAACATTAAACAAAATATATACAAATAAACAATTATGGTAACTATTTACAATTTTGGAATTATACAAGGACAAATATACAATTGTGGTAACTGTAGACAATTTCAGAATTATACAAATATGAGTACAACGATACAATCAGGGTAACTATATACAATTCAAAATTATACAAATATGAGCACAACTATACAATCAGGCTACCTATACACAATTTTAAAATTATACAAATATAAATACAACTGTAGATTTTTTTTTGGTAATAATAGGATGCTATATTAATAAACTTAAAACATAAGCGTCATTACATCAACAATGCTTGATGTACTGCCAGCATTCAAATGTAGCCTCTCACATCTATGTGAGCTATTAACTAGATTACATATAGACATTCCTGGATGTTCTACCAACGGTTGATTCTTATCAAAATTAACTGCTTCTACTATAAATATAGGTGGGGTAAACCATTCTTCAACAAAAACTCCATCTGGTAGCCTTCTCCCCCTTTGTGCTAGCTCCCTGAGATCTGGATCATTGGGTTACTCTGTTGTTTGAAATTATACAAATTTTTGAATTATATAAATATCATAAATCTAAAAAATTTGTTTGAAGTTATACAAATATAACCATCAAAACTTTAAAAAGTTGAACAAAAATGAATTAATTGTATATGATGATAAAACTGAAAAATCAAAGAAAATCACCATCATATATAAATACAAGTCAAACGAAGAAGAATGAAACCACCAAAGCAAATAAAAAATGGAAACCGCACAATTGTTGCCCTGAAAATCTGAAATCACGAATTGAGAGAAAAAGAATGAAATTTTCAAATCTATTTATGTCGAGTGAATTAAGGAGAAAATAAAGTAAGAGGATTATGGAGAGAGAAAATAGATTTTGTATAATAGGTCGAAATTGAAATTACTACCTTATACAAATTTAAAACGCAACTCACATATAATTATGCTAAATGTTAGTTGCGAATTGTATAGGTTAAATGGAGTGATTGAAATTGTCACCTATACTTGCGAGCAACGTTAATGACTTTTGTGTGTGTTCCGAATTCCGATCATTGTGGAATAAATAAAGGGTAAACCTCCATAGTTTTCTTCAGTTTGAGGTGAGGTAATCCAAAATCAGACGAACACTAGTGTGACCAGAGCGTCGAATGAATACGTCGCAGTATATGGATAAACAGATTATGGATCTATCGAGCTCACTCAGCAACAATGACTTCATCAACCTTCACGACGACCAACATCACATCACCGGCGGTGTAAAAGGGGAAAACCATCCTGTTCTCCCAATTGAATCGTTCCCCAATTATAACATTGATTGGATTCAGGTTGATGGAGCTAGGGCTTGGAATTCTGCTGATACCAAAACAAACACTGTAATCGCTCCTGTCTATCTTTTTTACATGCTTATGTATGTCTATACTTGTATTAGTATCTCAATTAACCGTTTCAATCTGTCTATCTGACCCCACAATGAACACCTGCTTTTGATTTTCTTGTTATGTTGGTGTGAGCTTCGATTTTTCTCTATTTGTTGCAATCTTTGTGGTTGTGGCTAGTTTCCTTTGTTAGTTGCTGTGTTTTCTTATTCTTTCTACTTGGATTTGCTACACTTGAGATGAGGGTCGATAGTGGTACGCTCTACTCTCCCAAGGTCCCACTATTGGGATTCCACTGGGTATTTAGTTGTTGTTGTTGCAATCTTTGTGGTTGATTAATGTTGTTTTGCATGTATGTTGACTCAATATCATTTCCTTCAGTAGGGTTTGGCCAGGTGGATCCTCTTAATTGATTGTCTGCTTCATTTGGATCCAGTACAGTAGGATTCAGTTAACACATGCACGTCCCAACTTTGACTTTTGTTGTTTAATGATGCAATTTGAAGAGGTTAGATATGGTCTGTAGTGAGTGGTATATTATCTGCTTCAGATGTTCAATGGGCTTACCATAACGACTTGGAGTTGGATGCCAGGAAACATTTTGTGGTCTAGATATGACATTTTCGTTTTCACATCTTTTATTGCAATATTATCTTTCTTTTATGAATGCTAAGCTAAATGAAGGCAAGGAAAATTTCTATTGAGATACTCTTCATGTTGATTAGGTAATTCTGAACTAGGATATGCGCTATGGATATTAAACTGCTTAATCAGTAAACAGTAGGACAAGGAAATGGAACTCTAAATTCTTAGGAGGTGTCTAACTGAGTGGTGGTGTTGGAAGCCACATCCTGCTTATTGATGTCTTGCTGTGCATAATGTTCTACTATAAGCTAAACCCTTAGAAGAAGTGAACATTTAAGATTGCTCCTGAAACCCTTATCAAAAAGAATGTTTGCTCCAGAAACTATTGGACTGTAAGTTATTTTTTTCTTTCCCTATATGATTACTTATATTTTCTTTCCTTATGTGATTCAAGTATACACCCTAGGTTTGCTTCTGTTTTTTTTTTTTTTTTTTTTGCTTGGAGGGGGAGGGGGATGTGGCACATTCCCTTCTTCTCCAATTTTGTGTGTCCCACTTCTCCTTGTTGGTTGTTTTCTAGATGATCTCCTGCACTATCAAAGGGGGGCTTACCTTCCTTTCTCAAGTTTTTCTTTAAAGGAAACAGTTGCTCAAGTTGCTGGAAATTTGTGGATGTAATCAACCAAGTATGCTGAAATCAGAAAAACGTTAGACAACAAATAATAGATATGTATGTGTAGAATGCTCCCACACATGTTTACCAAAGTTTTTCTCCCTCCTACTTTCTAGGACTGTAGAAGATCTCCTTTCCGCGTAGGTTCACCGGAATCAGCCTTTTTTCCTTCCTGCCAACAGTAACCACCCACATTGTCATCATTGATAAAAATCTCTTCCCTTTTTATCTCTTGATTAGCTCTGTCTTTGTCATGGGGGAAAACAGAATATGCTCTAATGCTGGTTTCAAGTCTTTTGATATTACCAAATGGACCTCATGTATGATGCAACAATATCTGGGTTGAGTGGGTTGAGAAGGATAACCCTCGGCAAGAAGATTATGGAATGGGCCTGCTTTATTCTTAGGGAGGATTCAAATGACCAAAAGAACATGGTGAGGAGATGGTGGAAAAAGGATCAAGTGGCTAATATCTATGGTACGAGGAAGTATAATGACCATGGTAGGTACATGAGTATCCTGTCTCTCAAGGGAGAAGCTAGATCAGTTATTATAGTCCCTGAAATCTGAATTAGCCAGCAATGCAGGCTGGTTTCCTTTGAAGGAACCTCAGGTCTTCATATCAACTGGAGGAAAAGCCATATTTATCCCATTAAGTATGTTCCTAATTTGGAGCTTTTGTCTTCTTTTTTAGGAGGTTAAGTGGGTCAGTTACCCATTTTCTATCTTGGGATACCACTGGTGCAAAGTCAAGATCCAAAGAGCTATCAGATGCAGTTTTGGAGTAGTGTGAGCCGTGTTATGTTATCAAAGGCGCGCTTAAGCCCTAAAGCAATGCTCAAAACCTGTTGAGCGATTCGCCTCGCTTTATGTGCGCTTCTGTGTCGTCAAGGTTCTAAGGCATACTTATCCTTGCCAATGAGCCTCTCTTGAAGAGGCGACACTAAACAATTGATATTTCACGTTATCATAATTTATTTTTTCAATTTGTTTGTTCATATATACACCAGAGTAAGACGATGGCTGAGATGTGGTCACCTTAAGGTTGGGAGCTAACCTTAAGGATACTGATGAATGACTGGGAAATACCTAGATTAACTGAACTTTTTAAACATCTCGAAACTTCTTAGAGGTTGCAAGAGGGGGAGTTGTGGACAGGACACACCAAGGGACCGTATAAAGTGAACTCAGGGTATAAAATTGTCAATACTACAGAGCCACAAAACTTTATCTGGCCTTGGATGGAAACTCATCTGGTAAGTAAAGTTACCACTTAAGGTTGCTTGCTTTACTTGGTTGTTATGCTTACACATGAGAACTTGATGAAGAGGCATTATCTTAGCTTTAAACTGTCGTCTATGTGGGACTGAAGCTGAAACTGTAAGCATTTATTTTAGCATGTGAAGTCACAGGTCATCTATGGAAGATTTCTCAAAATCTCAGGGGCATCTCCTGGACAATGCCTAGTAAGATTGTTGACACTGTTTTTAGCTGGGAGGAGGCTGGGGTTGGGGCTAAGAGCAGAAGAAACTGGAGGGTAATTCCAGCCTGTATTTGGTGGATCATCTGGAAAGAAAGGAATCCCAGATATTTTGAGAACAGAAGTAGCACTATACAGAAGATCAAGCTGAACTGTGTTCTGCTATTTTGTTTCTGGTGTACAAAGTCATATCCTGAAGATACAGAGACAATCCTGGATGTTTCTGATTCATGTTAGGATTGTATCATGTTTCACCTTGTTTTTTGTTATTCTCTGTTTTGCACTTTCTTTTGTAAAGGGTTTCAGTACTTGGGCTTCCCAAGTACTGGTTTATAATACAAAGTTGTTACCTGTTAAAAAAAAAAACAAGGTATACTGAAATTTTTCTCATTCTGGCACATCTAGATGAAGAAGCATCAAAGAAGATACTAGTATATGAAAACAAAGCTTTTACTTGGCCTTTATTCATGCATAGGAGAGGAAGTAGGTCAACTGATCTTTCTAATTTTCCAATTATCTTTTGCTATGATATGATTCTCAATTTGAAAAGCATCAGCAAGAAAAGACTATGTTTATGTTTCTCTTAGTACATGTCCAGGGTACTCCTCCTATCTGCACTAGTTGATTGTGGGAATTTTTGTGGCACTAGTGTTCTTGTTTTTGTCTGTTTCTCATTTCTCTTGCTATTCATGTGTGTTATGCTGAATCCTGTAGTTGGAGTTTGACATGCATTGTTGGGTCAGATTTTGGAAATATACATACATTCTGTCAATAATAGGGATTCTGTAATTGTTATTTCTCTAATTCAATGCAGAATTATAGTTCTCCTGACTCAATAGAACCAGCCAAACTCATCGTGGAGAAAGATTTGAGCACTATTGATGCATCTTTGTTATCTGAAATTGATCATACTGTGAAGAAGTATGCTGATAATCTTCTACATGCAATAGAGAGTGTGAGCGCTCGACTATCACAATTAGAAACTAGAAGTCGCCAGATTGAAGCTTTTGTTGTGGAACTCAAGTTGTCTGCCGATAATAACCATGGAAACACTGATGGAAAACTAGGACTGGTGGAAAATATTCTCAGAGAGGTATCATCTATTCAGTTTCTTCCTACTTTGTTCTTTAACTGAACTGCTGTACAGCTGGGCGAGTGTAGGCTGCATTTTTTGGGATCCTTCGTTGATTAAAGTTGCACTTATCTTATTCATATGCTTATCGTTTTCTCGTGCTTGCTGATTACACTAATCTTAGGAATTTCGCACTCTGCCTTTTTGTATTACTGTGTCATCTTCAGAATCATTCTTTTAGAGAAATACCCTCGGCATAAATATACTCTTATTGATACAATCCAGTCTTACAAGGAGAGAATTCTCTAATTATGTTAGGTGGCGGAAGTAATTCTCTAGATTTTGAGCTATAGAGATGTTTCGTGAATTGTTCTCAATTTGCATCGCTACAATGGTTCCTGTTTCCGAGTTGCGTCATTATGTATTGCGCAACACCATCTAGGGCCTTTTAAAAACTTTGCATCCATAGTCTGTCAAGTGTTTTCAGCACTAAATTCATCATTGTTCTAATCTTGAAGAAGTGGATCTTGAATTTCAAATATAAAAAATTAGTTTAAATCAAGAGGGTGTTGTTGGAAAAATTTGAAAACATTTTCAGGGATGAAGATTGGTAGTCTAAACTTAAGCAAATCTTCAGATATACATGTTACATTTACTTCATCAAAAAAAAAAACTTCACATATACATGTTTGGCCTTGGCAAGCCAAACTTCAGGCGCGACTGTCGGATTTTTGGCCTTGGCAAGTCAAACTTAAGGCAAAATGTTGGAAGTTTGGTCATGGCAAGCCAAACTTCAGGAAAATATGTCAGGATGTTTGTTGCCAATTTTCAAACATGAATTTTGCAATTTCAGTTGTGTATGCCTGAAGTTGGTTCTAAAGTTGATAAACTTGCTAATTTTTATACACGGTTAGGCTTAAAGGTTTTCCCAAAATCGGCTATCTATGCACTGGCCTATAGCAATACAACTATTACTTTAAAGATTTTGCTAAAAACAAAGATAACAGCATTTGAAAATGGATAAATGTTATTAAGAACTGAATGGATTTTTTGGAATTATTTTTATTTTCTGAAGTTGGGAGAGAGGATATTCTTATAGCATGTTGAATAAAATTTATGATGATGTTCATTTGGTGATTGCTTGAAGAATTATTTGACCTTGCGTCTATTTCTGTTTTATACTAGGCAAGATCAAATTTTCAGTTACCTGTCAAAGCAGATTGAAAAGTAACAAAAAAATTGAAATTGGACTAAAAACAAAAAAGAAAAGGAGAAGATGAAATTCGAAATTAAAATTTTAGCTGCTTCCTTTTTCTTTTTATATAATCCTTGTGAACTATGTTATTTTCTTGTTACATAAATTTCATGTAGGTGCAAGATGGTGTACAGGTCATAAAGAATAAACAGGATATAATGGATACTCAACTGCAGCTCACAAAATTGCAAGTTCCAAAATTTGAGCAGCAAATAGACACCCACAATACTACACATGTTGACTCAGCGCATCATAGGGCATCTGCTCCTCTTCAATCTCACCAACAATTTCCTTCTGTTGCGCTTGCTCAACCGCCTTCCCCTCTTCCTCCACCAAATGCTCCACCACCCCCTCTGCAACAGAAAATTCCACCTCAAGTTGAGCTTCAGGACCAGTTTCCCCATAATCCAATTCCTTCTGGCACTCAACGAGAAACTTACTTCCAATCAACTGGTCAAGCACCAGAAAACTCTAGGCAGCAGTACCAACAGTCTGCACCACATCAGCAGCGACAGACTTCTATCCCACCACCTCCACATCAACAGTATCAGCCTTCCCCTTCATCATTGAACTCTCAGCCACCTCCACCTTCTCAAACTCATCCGTCTCTTCCATCTGTTAATCCCTCACAACCTCAACCTCCATTGATCCATCATCCTGAGGAGAGACATTTTATAGCATCGCAGACCTATCCAATAGCAAACACTAGTCAATCTCCCTCTCATCCATCAAGTGGAGTCCCTGTGTCCCATCAGTTTTATGCAGCTCCCCCTAATCTGTTTGAGCCCCCATCTGGCAGACAGGGTCCTGGATTTGCCAGTGCATATGGCCCATCAACTGAACCTGGTGAATCTTATCCTTATAGCGGGTCCACAGTCCAGTATGGCAGTGGTTACCCGTTGAAATCACAGCAACTTGCTTCACCCTCAATGGGCCAGAGTGGTGGAAATGGTTACCCACAGCTTCCCACAGCAAGAATATTACCTCAAGCGCTGCCTACTGCTTCTGCAGTTAGTAGTGGGTCTAGTTCTCCTCGTACTGGAAATAGAGTTCCTATTGATGATGTAGTTGATAAAGTGACAAATATGGGATTTCCAAGAGACCAAGTAAGAGCAACTGTGCGGAGACTGACAGAGAATGGACAGTCAGTTGATTTGAATGTGGTGTTGGACAAATTGATGAATGGTGGGTAAGGCCAGCCGCCACAAGGCTGGTATGATAGGTGACATGTTTCCACTTGTTCATGTTTCTCTACAGAAGTTTGAGGTACATATACGGAAATAAAGAAAATCACAGACCAAATTTGGAAAAAGGACAATCTCTGTTTGGATTTTAACGGTCTCTGTTTACTTCTGTCATATAACTTCTTTCTTGTGCTTACAGAGTATTTATTGTTTATTAATATGGTATTTCCTTCCCCCATTTTAAGCCATTCTTCTCTCTTTCATTTAATGAGTACAAAGCATGTTTTGTTTACTGTTTGGCTACCACTATTATTACAAACGACGGCAAAAGTAATTCCAATAAGAAGATGCCACTTCTTTGAATCTCAACTTGAAGGAGTCGGATTAGTTTCAGCAATGTGTATTAAATGCTGAAATTAGTTAGTTTAGACTTTAGAGAAAATGACCAAAATAGTCCTTGATGTGTGGAGATTGAGCTGTTTGGATTAGCTTAAAAGTTGGTCAAATCTACTTTTAAGTCATTTTTAACTTTTAGGAGTATTTGACTTAAAAATTATTTTTTTAAAACTATTCTTTTCCAGCCAATCTGAATGGCTGTGAACCTTTTTTTTGTCCTTGATATATCCCCTAGATTGAGATAGTGCCTAATATATGTAAAAAGATGATGCATTCGGTTCCAACTAGGCGTGTTAAATGGGTTGGTTGGACTAAATTGGAGAAATTAGAATAGGTTGAATTAGAAATTGGATTAGGTTATGATCCGCTTAGAATTACCTTTGGCTAAAATGCGTTGAACTTGTAAAGTAAATCAAATTGTGTCATGATCCACCGAATCTGACCCGCTTAATCTCAAGAATGTTAATATATTACTCCCTCCGTCCCATTTTATGTGGCAATATTTGACCGGGCACGGAGTTTAAGAAATAAATGAAGACTTTGAAATATTTACCAAATTATCCTTTAAAAAGTAGACTCACTTTTCTCTTTCTTCATAAATGTATTGGAGTATTATTTTAAGATTAAGTGGGGCCAACAAGGGTAAAAGAGGAATTGTACTTTTAAATACTTATCATATTAGGAAATGTGACATTCTTTTTGGGACTGACAAAAAAGGAAATGGTGCCACATAAAATGGAACGGAGGGAGTATTATTTACCTTTTGTCACCACAATTTGAATTTCAACTCAAAAAAATAATATAAGTTCTTGATTTTTAAGTGGTAAGTCACCAAACATTATACAAACTAAATAAACATATATTTAAGTTTACTCACTCGACATGTATTCTATAGAAAATACAGTTGAATATTTTTTCAGTTATTTTGATCTCAGAAAAACAAATTTTAATTTACAAAAAAAAGAAGATAGATAAATACTAAAAGATATTAAGTAAATAGTAATTCATTGCACCAATGCAACTAAAGAGTCTTAAAAAATGGATAGATAAATACTAAAATATTCATTGCCCCAATGCAATTAAAAAGTCTTAAAAAAATGGATAGATAAATACTAAAATATTCATTGCACCAATGCAACTAAAGAGTCTTAAAATTGGTTGAATTGGAGATTAAATTGGACTTAATTGGAGATTTTTTTAGAATGAGTTAATGCTTGAATAAGTTGAGATTTACCCAATTTAATTTTTGTTGAGCTCAACTCATAAAATTTTGAAGGGATTACCTATATTTGAGCTCATTTTGACTAGGGGTGGATGTTTGGTATTTCGTTTGAAATTTCCAAATTTCGAGTTTGATAAATCGATAATTGGTGGTTAAAAGTAGATATCAAATATCAAACTTTTAAATTTCGGTTCAGTAATTTGATAATCAATAAACCAAACTTTGGTACGGAAATATTGTATTGAAGTTGGAGTCCATTGTGTTATAAAAGTTAATGCCATTGCTTCAATTAGTTATGTTTTTTTTTTTATGTAGATGCATGATATAATAAAGACCAACAAGTTAGAAGATATCAAGAAAAAAATTTGATAAAGTTAAAAAATATTCGTGCCAAGAAATTCAAAATCAATATATGTATCCCGAACATAAATGTACAACCAAAACAAATTATTGCTGAGACAGATCATCTGTCTAATCCTTTTCAGATTTTAATGTGTTGTGACCAGAAAGAGACATGTATACTTCCTTTTTATTGGAACATGTTAAGGCTTTACGCTTTAACTCACCTTTACAATTCTAGGTGTAGTGACGGAGCCAAAATTTTCAATAAGGAGTGTTAATTGTTATAGTAAAAAAAAGGGCTAGCAGGCTAGAACACCTGACCTTTGAGAACTTTTACAACACCTTAACAAATGCACTAAATCTTCATCTTGTGCTAAGAGGTGTTAATATATATATATCAAAATTTGACCTATATATAATGTAATTTTTCGGCAAAGGGGTGTCGCTTGACACTCCTTGGACAAGGGTAGCTCTGCCCCTGATTCTGATCAAATGTAAAGCTATGTAATAGTAAGTAGTAACTAGGAAATACTATCGACCACAATATTCTCAATATTTCAACACTTTGTAGTTGATCAAAAGTTAGTACCAGTAAAAGAGGAAAATGGAATGACCATTTCTTTTGTTAGCGCCTTAGGATATATATATGTATTTTAGTTGTCTATGTTTAACTTTTAATTTTCTCGTTGCACTGGTATTGAAGGATCTGTTGATATATGACCTACTGATATTCGAGAAATATAAAATATCAAATGGATCTAATGCCTCATACCAAATTTACCCGAATATCATAATTCTAAATTTTGCTATCGAATTGAATTACCAAATATTAAATTATCAAAAAAAAATTTGATTTGATAATTTAATTTTTAATATTTTATATCCAGCCCTAATTTTGAATGCCCTAATCCGAACCCTTAAATTTAACAATTTAACTCAATAAATTCATGAATACTACTTTTGTTTATGAAAAAAGAAAAGTGCTTCTCTTCTCTCTTCCTTTTCAGAGTTTCAATTCTCTCTTTTCATATTCTGTGTTTTGCTAGAAAAAAGAGATATATTACCTAATCACCATTTTATGATGAGAGAGATTAAAGAAGCTCATCTTAATCGAAACTACCTACCTGAACTAAGTCGGTTCGATCAAAGGTCAACTATAGGTTCATGAAATTCTTAACAAGTATTGATTTAAATTGGTCAGCACATTCAATTTTGTCTCTAATTGGAGAGTTGGCTAATTGATTCTTAAATGTAGAGATGGATTCAAAAGTTACATACATGAAAAGCGTGGATATGATTTAATCCAACTTATCACCAAAATATTGATAAATTGATATTCTCTTATATAATAAGAGAGAGTTTGTGGTGAAGCAGGCATGTCTCCGCCGACGTGGCTTGCTTTAGTGTGTTCCAAAAAAAAAAAAATTTAAAATAATTATTCTTTTGTTCTACTTTAATTTAACATTTTTTTTTTAAATTTAAATTTAGTGGTCTGAGGACCGTTTTATTTAGCTAATGGTAAAAAATCAAGGTCCAAAAAATCAAAAATACTAAAAAACAGGCCCAATGCAAAAAGGAAAGTAATACTTCTGTAATAATCTCCTAATGACTGCTGAAAAGATTTGACAACCCTGTCTTCATCTTCACTTCCGTTGTGTAGGTGGAAAATTCAGGTCACTTTCAACTTGACTGCTGGTGTATGTTCCATGGTATCTCCCGCTGGGTATGGATCCTCAAAGGACTGGAATCAGATCTGGAAGATTAGGTAAGCCCCAAACTTTCTGTGTTGCCTTCCATGGGAGTTTTGGCGTCCTCTCTGCTCACTTTTGTACTGTCCTTCCTGTTATTTACTTGTAATCTACTATGTCTGTGTGTTGTGAATTCATGGCTTATATACAATTTTGTAATTATATTGCCTGCCATGTGCTTTACTCTCCCCATTCCTTTATGCTTGTATATTGTCATTGTTTCTGTCTTTGTGCGTTGATATGCTTGTCTCTAATTCTCAAATTAGGCATTTGTGCTTTGTCCATATTGATTAATCTCCTTATGTTGCTTGGTAGCTCTTACAAATTGTTGTACTCTGTTGTGTCTTGTGTAACAATCACCTCATTTGCTAGAGAATCTGCCACTGTATTCCCTTCCTTAAAGGTATGGATGATTTTTTAATCTAGCTGATGCAATCTCTTTCTAATATCTTCTACCCTCTCAACTATTTCCCATGGTACCTTCAACTGACTTAGGATCATCTTTTTTAGACTTAAGGAGTCTGTTTCTATTGTTATCCCCCTCAGGTCATTAAAATAACTGTATTCTAATGCCTTATGTATTGCAAGAACTTATGCCTCTGTATTGGTTGTAATGCCTATCCCTTTTGCTCTAGCATATAGTGGGTCTCCCCTTTCATCTCGAATACAGAAACCAAAAGAGCTCATTCCTGGATTGCCCCTACTTGATCCATCAGTATTATATTTCAGCTTCTGAGCCACTGGTGGTTTCCATAAAACATTGTGGACATATAATTTTGGCCTATACTCCTTTATTTTAGTAATGAAGTCTTGCCAGTCTCTTCTATTAAATCCTATCCACGGGTAAAGTAGCTTTACTACCTTTCTGATAATTTCCTGTATTTGTGACACCATTTCTGTGAATATGGTGTTACCTCTGTGCTTTATGTTATTTCTTATTTTCCATAATGTCCACATTATTAATGTTGTCATAACTCTATATATCACTTGTAGCTTTGGTAGGGCATCGTGGTTCCACTAAGTGATTATGAGCTGTTGCAGATGCATTCTTATGTTTATACCTGCAAAAATAGCAAACTACCTCCAGTGGCTATGGGGGTTGTTAGGAAAAAATGTGTCATAGTTTCCTCTAGTTTGGTCTGACAACACCAGCATCTTGATACAATTAGGATTCTCATTCTCCTTAGGTTGTCAGTAGGTATCCTCCTCTTTCATACCTTCCATAATAATAAGTTCACTTTAAAAGACACTATTTTGTTTCACAACAGATCATAATCTCTTCTTCCTTCTTTCTTCTTTCTCATCTGCTGCCAGGCAAACTTGTCAGTGAAAGCTCCCTGAGTATTCCCCATCCACCAAGGTGTGTCATTTCCTTCACCAACTGAAGGCTTGATACTTTCTATAATGTATTCTATGATCTCCTGTGATAACCTTGTTAGCAGTTTTGGCTCATCCCAGTCCCCTAAGTGATGAATGTTTTTATCTTTATCTCCTCCTCCCTTGTATTGTCCCCTTCTATAAAGTACAGTGCACCCTGCTTTGTTCAATTGTCAAATCAGAAACTTGAGTTACCTCCTCTTTCTTGCCACCATATATTATGCTCCACTTCTTCTCTTACTGATGTCATTTTTCTCTAAACATGTGATCCCCCAACACCTCTTGCCAGGGTTGGATGAACTTTCTTGCAGTATTTATTCCACATATATGTGCTCCACAATGAAGTAGATGTCCTGAAGTTCCACCATAGCTTAGCAAAAAAAAAAGCATTAGACAAGTCATGAAGAAATCTGAATCCTAAACCTCCTTCTTTCTTAGGGTAACACATGTTCTCCCAGGAGACCCAGTGTTTACTACTAGCACCAGTGTAGTTACCCCAAAAGATCTTAGCAAAAAGTTTGTGCAATTTAACTAGGACACTCTTTGGAGGATTCATAGTTGATAAGATGTAAATTGGCATGGATTGCAATACATGTGCTATCATTATGTATCTCCTTCCAAATAATAGTAATTTGTTTTGCCAAGAATGCATCCTTTTGGCCACCTTCTTTATGAGTACTTCAAAGTGAGATTTGTTTTTCCTCCCATAAAACATATGACAACCCAGATAAGTGAATGGAAAAGAACCCATTCTAATTCCAGTGATCCTCCTAATCTGATAGCTCGCCCCAATAGGAACCTTCTCATAGAGATAGACTAAGCTCTTATCTAGATTTATCAGCTGTCTTCATATTTCCTAAGTACCTTCATCATTTTTCTCATAAAGGAGGGTTGTCCTGAGCAGAACAAAATAGTATCATCTGCATATGATAAGTGGTTGATTTTGGGATTCCATTTAGGCATTCCATATCCTTTATACTCTGGATCTTCAAACAAATTATTTAGACTTTTGGCCAATACTTCTGCAACAATCATAAATAGAGTGGAGGATAAGGGATCCCCTTGTTTGAAACCCCTAGAGGATTGAAAGAAAGCCATAAGATTGCCTATTTATTATTACTGAATACCAGTTGTTGCTAAGCAGTCTTACTATCATATCTATAATCCTCTCAGAGTAACCAAACCTTCTTAGAACTTGGACTAGGTATTTCCATGAAACTATGTCATATGCCTTTGTCATGTCCAACTTTACCACCACATTATACAGTTGATTCCTCCTTGAGATGTCTCTAATGATCTCCTGGGCTAAAAGCATGTTTTCAGTTATGCTTCTACCTTTGGCAAAACCTGTTTGATTCTTGGATATGATCCCTGGAAGGGACCTGGAAATGATTTTGTTTACAAAAGTGCTAAGACTTATTGGCCTCAGATCCCCGAATGTTGTGACCAGTTTTTTTTTTTTTTTTTGGATAAGAACTAAGTTAGTGTGTGTCAAGTATCTTGGTAGTTCTTGTCCACAGAAGAAAGCTTTTACCTTGTTGGTTATGTCATCCCCAATAATGTTCCAACAACTTTGGTAAAACTATCCTGAGAAGAAATTTGGTCCATTGGCACTATTAGCATTAGGATCAAAAACTACGTTTTTGACTTCATTCTTCTCTGGCAACCTTTCTATCTCTACATTCTGTTCAGCTGTGATGAGTCTAGGTATACTCTGCAACATAGAGTAGTCAGTGATCTCCTGCGTTTCTTGAAATTGCTCCTTAAAGACAGCTACAACTTCTTCTCCTATATTCTGACTTGTTGTGATCCAGTCGCCCTGTCTAGTTTGTAATTTTGAGATCTGGAGCTTTCTTCTTCTTCCTTTCAAAATAAAAGAACCTAGTGTTGTCCCCATCTTAGAACCACTTCATTCCAGCTTTTTGCCTCCAATACTCCTCCTCTATCTTCAAATACCTTTTCAGCTCTACATTAGACTTACTGAGAATGGCTTTGTTGATCTCTATGGGGGAAAGCTCTAGCTGTGTCTCATTTACTCTTATCACATCCTCTAGTGTTGCAATTTGTTGGAAAATGTTGTTCAACTCCACTTATTAAGGTTTGTCTTTAGCCTTTTCAGCTTTGTTTGTACTATAGAGAAAGGGGATCCTATAACATTCTTACACTAAACTTCTTCCACTAACTCACTGAACTCCTTATGTTTGGTCCAAAAATTCAAAAACCTGAATGGCTTTGAAGCTTGGTCCTGGGTGGTATTGCATAGTACATACAAATGTGTATAATCTGATCCTTGCCTTATTAGATGGTGTGTTTCACTATTAGGCAATAGTGAAAAGAGCTCATTGTTCCCAAACACTCTATCAAGTCTTTTGAAAATATTAGCCTCTTATATACTCCCATTCCACCATGTATAACAACTACCAATGAAGTTGAGTTTAGTCAGAGCACACACACAAATATATTGTGCAAAACCAATGACTTCATTCTGTGTAACCGACAGTTCTCCTAGATTTTCTGACTCATATAATATGGTATTGAAATCACCCTCTACCATCCAAGGTATGTTGGTGTTCATTGTTGTGTCTTCCAGTGTACCCTCTAATCTTTCCAAGGCACTACATCTAGCATATACAACAATCACCTTAAACCTATCTTGTGACCCTTTCAGCTTGAAGTTGATGGTGAGTTGTTGAATAGTGTCTGTAGATCCTTCTTCTTCCCAGTTTTCATTCCAGAAACATCAATTTTTTCCTGAGCAATTTGCTTTGGCATACTGCATGCTTAGACATTTTTTTGTAAGTGTCCAGCTCAGATGGACTTTAAAAAGGTTCTAGTAAAGCAATGTAAGAATAATGATTTCTTCGGTTAAGGTCTTGTAATCTCTCAAAGGCTTTGTGAGTTTTTACAGACCTTATATTCCAAAATATAACTTTGTCTATCATTGATTTAATGTTATGGTGGTACTCTTCTTACTCTTTGTAGTAACTTGTATGGGAATGGTTGATGATTTAACTCCCTTCTTTGTTTTTCCTATCAGATGGTTAGTATGCATAGGGGATAAATCACCTTTCCTGCTAATGTCTTCTAAAATACCTTCCATGTTGTCATCCCCTATTCCTACTGCTTCTTGCCCTTTTTCTCTTTGGTGAGACTGTGTATTTTTGTGTCTCTTTATAGTGTGGCAATTATCTCTTCCCTCATACACTAAAGAGTCTGCCTTATCTGCTCTATTATCTATCATGGCAGCAGGATCTGCCCTTCCATCCAACTCCACCATGTCAACTTTTGTTTCTGGGATCATTGTCTTTGAGCTGATGTTGCTACTTGGTGAGTGTTGCCCTTCAGTATACTCTGGATCTTTTGTACAAGAAACTACTTTGTACGGAGTGTTTATCTCCTGTGAGTGTTTTGGGTCCTCATTAGTTTGTCCTTGTTCCTTTGCATTACTAGGTTCAGGTTTACTGCTCTCTAGTGTGTTGTCTTCTTTTGATGGCGTTCTCTGTATTTGATCACCTTGTGTCTAATCTGTCAATTCTGCCTCCTTTTCTTCATCTTCAAAAACATTTTTCTCCCCAAAAGCCTCAAACTTGTTATGGTTATCATCTCATTCTCTTTATTCTGTGGTGGTCTGAGATTCCATACTTGTTCTATTCTTTGGTGTTGTCTCCCTCTTTTGTTCCCATAGTTGTTCTTGTAATTCTTCTTCGCCATTCCCCATCCCCTTTTGCAACTGCTATTCCCTTGTGTTTTGTGTATTATTATTTTTTCTCCCTTTGGCCTTCTCCTTATATGTTGTATCCTCTTCAGTTGACTTCTTGCTTTCATCTACTTCTTCCTCCTTTGGGTATAGTTCAGGGTGAATGACAAAACATTCATTTTCATTATGTCCTTGCAATACTTTAGGACATAGTTATACTTGATTTGAACCCGCTTCTCCATAATCTCTCTTGTCTTCTTCCTCATTCCAACGTTTATACGCTTTGGAAACTCTCCTAGCAAGTCTACCTCCACAACTCATGCACAACTTGGTCTTGTCTTATTCTTAGTTGCCATGTCTACCTATAGAGGCTTTCCTATTGCTGCGACTAAGGAGAATATAGCCTCTTTGCCAAAAAAGTTATGTGGCAGTGATGGGAACGAAATCCAAGCTATTGCAATTGATGTTTCTTCCTCCAGATCAAAGAGTGGATCCCATTTGAGAGTTCTCATGGGATATGACCAGTGTTGATGTGTAATATAGAATTGAGGTTTCAAAACTAAGGTTACATAGTCTTCCAAATTTGTAACACGTATTAGGACGTATCTGTTACTAAGTAGTCCAATATTTACCTCTCTTGAGATTGCACTGCTTAGGTATCAATTTTCTGAGGCCATCTGTAGGAGAATTTTCCTATGACTGCATATTGAAGATCTTCGTTAATAATCATTTGTGCAACTTCCTCTTCTTCCCATACTACTCGTGGTTCACCATGAAGATAAGCAATATGTTTCAGGGGGATGGGTTTGTGTTGTGTGGTGACTGGTTTCAATGTATTGGCAAAGGATGTTGTTGATGTTTGTCCTGTATTGGATATTATGTGCATTGTTGGCCCAGTCTCCGTCAGGGAGACTGACCAACGAACACAGTGGCCATGGTTCCGGTGAGAGTTGGCAAATTTCGGTAGGTATAGGCAAATTTAGGGTTCTAAAAAATCGGAGTTATATGAAAAAAGCTGCATCGATCGATAGAGAAGATTACTTTAATATAATCAATTTATAAAAAAATTTAAAAATTTATTTTTTTTGTTCTACTTTAATTTAATTAGTGTATAATATTTTTCTAAATTATAGAATCCGTTTTAGCTATAACTTTTAGTTTTAAATTCAAGACTTCACACTAAAGCAGACACGTTTCAGCGTGCTTCGGGAAAAAAAAATTTATAAATTATTTCTTTTGTTCTACTTTAATTTAATTACTGTATAATTTTTTTGAAATTATGGAATCCGTTTTAGCTATGACATTTAGTTTTAAATTCATATTCTATAGTTATTGTTTTATTATTTTGTATTTTGGTAATATTTATTTACATCGTGTAACTATTTTGAGTAAAAAATCAGTGATTGATGATGAAAAATACTTTAATTATGGACCTCTTCACATTAAATTTGCGCAAACAAGAAGTAATTAACAATTTAAATATTTAAAAATCATATTAAAATTTAACTACCATTCTAAATTTTACCTATATCACATAAATTAAAATAAAAAAACATTAAGGTATATGTATGCGTATGATATTTTTGAGCTATCTGTAGGTTTATGTATTAGAAAATATGTTGATTATTTTTTTTGTTTTTATTTTATTTGACACTTGGAGCATTTATTTATCATTAAGAAATTTAATTGATAAATCATAAATTGAAATTGAGTAAATTTTGATCCTCATATTTGTGGTTTGACAAAATACCTTTTAATAGTGCGTATTTTATCCAAAACCCGCTAAATTATTTAGTAATTTTATTTGCCTCTATAAATTTGGTAGTCTTTACCCCTGCTGCCCTGCATTTTGTCATCTAAAGAGAGTGATATATACACACTTGCCTTCCACATAGATTTTTTGTTCACATGATATCTTTGTTTTTGAAAAAAAGGTCGGCTCAAATTTTTAAAATACTTTTCTAGAACTTCACTTTTTAGAAAAAAAATTATTTAGCTAAACATAATGAGATTCTTTTCAATTATATTTTACAGATATTGCTTAAAAATAATAAATACACTATTCAAATAAATAGTTATTACACTTGTACAAATATACAATAAGAATTACATAGTTGAAACTTTATTATTGTGCCATTTTTTTTATTCAACTTAAAAATAAAGAATCTCTTCTAACTAAATTAATAGTTTTAATTATATTTTGCCCCAAAAAAAGTTGAAATAAATAGTTATTGTATCTAAACATAGAAACAAAAAACAAGTATACAATTGCAACTCCATTTTTTCGATTCTATCTTTTTTTGTTTGACTAAAAGTAATGGAACTCTATTTTTATAATTCGATTTTAGTCTGATAAAAAATTACAGTTAAAAAAAATAGTCACTACATCAAAAGGGGTCTACAATATCCCCAAGCTAAGCCCAAACAATTTCCACTGTTTTGCCTTCAATTTCAAGCCCTTAACAAGCTTTTATGGAAGAAAATTGATCTTAAGGATCACAGATGAAAAGATTGAGAAACTGACCTTCGTGAATGGGACACCAAACTAGCGATCACGAAGATCAGTTTCATTGGCCTATGCGAACACGGCTCCAAGTACACAGACACGAAGAGTAACGCATGGTGCACCAACAATGACTGCACCAGCTGGAGCTTAAGGTTGAGAAAATGCCCCAATAGGGGCTCGAGACTTGTTGTATTCCCTAATTATGAGCCTACTCAAATTAGAACTAAAGTAGTTGATTCTCTTTGATGTCGGAACCCCATGCACCCAAACAAACTATGCCACCCCACTAAATTTGACATTACATACTTAATGGAGATGTGAAAAGCTACTCATGTTGGTCCCTACTCTCTGAATAGACTAGAATGTCATCGATGAACACTATCACAAAAGAGTCCAAGTTGGGCCTAAAGACAAGGTTCATCAAATCCTTGAATGTTAGTAGGGCATTAGTCAAACCAAAAGACATCACTAAGAACTCATAATGGAGATAATGAGTCTTAAAAGCAGTCTTTGGAATGTCCACTGCTCTAATCCTCAAATGATGGCAGCCTGATCTCACATCTATCTTAGAGAACATTGCTCCGTTCTATAGCTGGTAAGACAAGTCATCAGTACATAGTATTCGATACCTATTTTTGATGGTCACCTTACTCAATTGTGTGTAATCAATACACAAACACATGGAACCATCCTTCTTTTTCATGAACTGAATAAAAGCACTCCAAGGAGACACACTAGGACTAATGAACCCCATACTCAGGAAGTCCTCGAAGTCCTCGAGCTCCCTAAACTCAGGTGGAGCCATCTGATATGATGGAATAGAAACTGGTTGAGTGCCCAGCTCAACATCAAGGATGAAGTCAATATTACAATTAGGATGTAGACTAGGTAGATTAGTAGGAAACATGTCAGTAAACTTGCGAACCATTGGAATCGATTCAAAGGAAGTACCTAGTGTTGACATTAGTATCATGTACACAAGGAAGATAAGAAAAACACCCCTTTCCTACTAACCTCTTGACTCTCAGAAATGATAACACACCCCTTGACACATGGCTATCAGTACCTTTGCACACAATCAGAGGGATGATAACGCTCAACTATACCTCACAAATAAAATATAGGCGGTCGTTTGCAAAAATAATTTCCAACTTAGGAGTTAGGGTCAAACCACAAGGACTGAAAAGATTATGTGCTAATTAGTTGTCAATTCAATACTAACACACACAATGTTTTCAAGCAAGAGTGTAAAACAGGGGGAATTTGGGAATCACAATTTTTGATTTGGATTTCAAGTAAAATGATCAACATGTCAATTCAACAAAGATTGCAACAAGATGGAAATGACTATGGGTGTGTGCATTAGAGATAGGGTTTCAATTTAATAGGTAATGAGTAATCAATTCCAAATTCATCGATGCATGGATAGTCTTTGGTGTGTACTATATACAATTATGTTTTTAACCCATGGATATATAAATATTGGGTTCTTATGAACCCCATGACAACACAAACAAAACACCAATTATTGCTTGAGGGAGTTAGACCTTCTCTAGCTCTTCCCTTAAATGAGAAATAATATCACATTAGACTATCTCTACCTTTAATCCCATGACAAATTTCTCATGTCTCACTAATGAAGTCTTACCCAACTCTATTTTACTTTTATAAAGCCAAAATATTGTTAGAGATTTCAACCAATGTCTGAAACCATTGATTTTATAGGATTTGGATGTCAAACCCACATGGACGATTTCTTAGAAAGGTACTAACTCAAGTTAAACTATTAAGATGAACAAAAGTGATTGTAACTAAAAGAAAGTTGATGTGTTGTAATTTCTAACGTAGAGTAAATTGAGAGGGGATGTAAGTACTTAGGCTCTAAGAAATGAGAGGGGGATTTCAGGGTCGAGGCGCACTTGTATAACACCAAGTTCTTTGTTGGTTAAGTTACCTATAGCTTGATCAATTTTCGTTTTTCATCCTTTCTTCATGGCACAGGGTGCGATTTTCACTTCCTATTTCATTGCTTGAATTTTATCCTTCAACTTCAATAATTTCTTGATCCTTCATTCCTTCAAGAACATTTGTTAAATTTACTTTCACTCTAGTGCATTACAATTTCCAACAAAAATCAGTAGGGGTAGTTACACATATAGGAAAAGGCAAATGCTAACACAATAACTCCAAAAGCATAGAAAAATAAGCACACATATGAATATGTAGATCCTGGATCAAGTAAAACAAAAGCTGATAGATGAGAGATATGGATCGTACCTGTAATAACAACGTCAAAAGCCTCCACCTATGGCCTACCCAGAAAAGCATACATGTGGCTGCGTCCACCTCCACTGACTGACCTCCCAAAGTAAGGACTACCTTTAGCACTCTAGGGACCACCTATAATACCATGTGCACTGCCTCTTGATGTAGGTACTACATCCTTGAGGGCTTGAACCTGCTGACCCTGCTACTTGAGAGGACGGACCCTAAGACAATATCTAACAAAGTCACCCAACTAGCCACACTCATAACATCCCTTACTAGTTGTAACATATTGAGATGACCTAACAAAACCTTAATAACCACCATGGCCCAAATACCTGAAGTGTAAACCTCTCAAAGTCTGACCGAAACCTTGACTACTCTAACTATTGGCACCCCTATAACTACCATCTATAATCTACAAGGCTTCTTCAATTGGTCAACTAGGCCCAAAATGCTGAGGGTAACTTCTACTGAGGAAACCCCAACCTTGAGACTGAGAATCTCTAAAACCACCCTAATGGTGTGACCTCTTTTTAGCTCTCCAAGGACCTCGTGATGTATCTCCTCAATAGTGTGAGTTTGGTCTACCACCTGGATAAAAGAAAAACCCGACGCCACTAACTGTTATGTTTCCAACCGAAGAGGCAAACCCAACCCTTTGACAAATCTTCAGACCTACTCATGTTTTGTCTGCATAATAGTAATATAGCATGCTTAGACAATTCATGGAACCTTGTCTCATACTTTAAAATAAATATGGATCCTTGGTAAGGAAATGACCCCAAGTCATAAAAGGTGACCATGTTGGCCTACAATCAAGGTAAGACCTCCACCACTATTTTGTTGGATCCTTTATCTGAAAAGAAGTATAATCAACCCCGTGTAACTCCATCAAAACTGAGGTTATGCAACCTCTCCTGAAAATTGACAAGAAACTCATACGCATCCTCATCCAAAGCACTCGAGAACCTAAGAGGACCCTACCTGATATACCACCTAAGTATCTTATTCTGCTCAGAAGACATAATTGGCTTGGATACAATAGGGTGAATAATTGTCGACACTGGTAGAACTACTAAATGAGGAGCTGCAGTAGCTGGATAGTGACATCATCATATCGATCTGCAAGACTCCACTAGGCACTTGCTCTTACAATGGTAAGATATGTGAACTTAAATCTCTAATACCATAGTGTCACAACACAAAATCGAATCATGAAAGAGCCTACCATAAACCCTAGTAGGCAAGACTAAACCCAACCAACATGTAATAACTAAAACTAGAAATAAATAACACAGAAGCAATAAAAAGATAGAAAAGGCCCACGGTATAGATATGTACAAAATGGTACACAATATACATTAAGAGACCAAAAGTAACTCAGAAAGATGAATATATACAAAAGCCAAAACTCTAGATGTAGTGTCAACGGTACAAGAGCATCTTAAGTACATGCATATGACTATATACAACCCATCTATTTACACAAGTTAAAAAAATACATAGACAGTACAAAATAGAGAAAATAGCAAGTCTCCGAATGCCAAGAGGTCACCACGATCCAAATATTAACAACGAGGGTGGCTTATACTAGGTGCTGCATCGATAAAAGATGCAAGAATGTAGTATGATTTCTAAAACACGAGGTACTCAGTAGGCATCATAGACTGATTGAGCTTTAAAATGAAACTGTATAAATATAAGAGACATAATAGTTCTAACACTAAGAATTAACCGCCGACTAGAATCATACTCATATGCTATGATATTAAGATAATAAAAATAATGAAAGTTGCAATTTAAACAAGGATGTTAGAAAATGGCATACAAAAGTGAAATAGGTGTAATGTATATGTGTCTATCATGACTCAAACTACTCCCTAGGAATAGAGTCTTGAGAGATCCTAAACAAGCCACTTGACATAAGCATAACACTACGATAACAACCAAAAAAAAAAAAACATAAAGAGGAATATAAGTCTCATACACCAAGCTTAATTGATACCAAATCAAAGTAAAAGTGTAACACCTTGGATCTCAAAATGAAGAAAATCCTAGTTTTCTGAAAATCTGGTGTTAGTACCAACGGAACCACCCACGGACCATAGGTGGGGTTCCGTGGTTAAGGGTCAAGTCTTAATAGTCTCTGGTCCCACCCACGATTGACCAATACGGTCCGTGGTTGGACCTACAGATCGTAGGTCTGACCGTTGGTGAAGGTCAGCAGCCAGTTAGGGGGAAATTACTGATTTGGGTCAACTTCAAATGTTCATCACTCTTAGCACAAAATGAATTAGGTGGACCATGACCTATGATATGATATATAATTGAATCTTCTTTCCAATGCCATCGAGTTTGCTAAAATCGGATCTCTGAGTAAAATGTTATGCTCATTTTAGTGAACCCTTGTCGGGCAGACTTGACCTACGACCCAAACCTACGGACCGTAGGTCCCTCCGTGGGTGGCTTCCAACAACTTTTAAGTTAGGGGTCTTTTCCCTATGCGTTGGACCCCTAAAATATGTAGTTTTAACCCAAAACTACGTAGTTTTGGTCAGTGTTAGCCTAGAAACATAATTAATACTTACCCAAGTCAGATCATTCACCAAAACTTAGAAAATTAGAAGCAAAAGAGGAGAAAGAGGTGAGAAACCCTAGTTCAAGAATGCAGCAAAGTTTCATCAGTTCTAACCCCAAAATCAAAAGATTTCTCTGTGGAATTCGTCACCAGGTATGTGGGATTTCACTAGTGGGTTCCTTTCGCCCAGTAGGTCCCTAGATTTCAGTCAGATTCTTGATTCCCTTATCACAACTAAACTTAGGGTTTCTAGAACTTCAACAGGTTATCATGAATTAGTTATTTACATGTTCCAAATCATATTATCATATTAGTACTACGTTTCTTGCATGAATTCCAGAACCTTAGCAATGTATTTCTTTAGTTCTTGAATTACACATGCTTGGCCAGATATTTCAGTTATTTCAGATATATATGCCTCAGTTTTGAATGTGTCTTTATCAGTATATTATTGCACATTCTCAGTTTGCATGCCAGTTTGAGCTATCCAATATAATACAGAAATGTAGTCATAATGTGTTAATCACTTAATCTATTGGGAGTAGCATAATACTGAGTTGGACTAGGGTTCAGCGTACCCATATAGTCCTAAAACTACGAGCCACGTAGGTTGTAAGTCCCCTCTGTGGGCATCATTTTAGTGATCATGCCAGCATGCCTCTATACCTTTGGGCATATACATCAGACTCTATATTTAGCTCATGTGGTTTTATTATCGGTTATTAGTAGCTTTCACAGTTTAATTAGACTCTATTGCATTGACCATTTCAGTACAGTCAGTATTTTAGATTTAGCATGTTATGAACTTGGTCCTTGCATTCAGATAGTTTAGTATTGAGCATCTATATCATGTCCAGATTAGATCATTGCTTATTTTCTTTGTTTAGTTATATGTCATTTCAGCTTTACTCTATCCTGCATGCTTAGTACCTTTTAAGTAGTGATACTCTACACTACATCTTCTCGTGATATAGGTTCAGGTTCTCAGCATCCAGATCACGCTTAGATGGGTTCCTGATCTTCAATTCAGCAGCTACAGTGGTGAGTTCTTATTATTTGAGGACAATAGTCATGTTATCTTTCATTTTTCAGTCATTTAGTTTCAGTTTTGCTAGATTTAGTTGGGGCATGTCCCAATATTTCTAGTCAGTTTAGAAGCTTATTTCAGACATAGTTAGATTCAACTTAGTGTTGAGTTAATATCTTATTATATTAAACTCATCAATTTTCATTTATCTCAGTTATAATATATAGGTATTCCCCATCATTTTAGATTTACTAATTATTAGCTTCCGCATCAGTTTTATTTCTTAGTTTATCTTTAGTATGCTCATGATTATGCCAACAGGGTTAGCTTGGGGTCACTTGTGATCCTAGGTCCCGTTTTCACGTCTCGGGGGTAGATCGGGGAGTGACAAACTTGGTATCAGAGCATTAGGTTTGAGAGTCCTAGGATGTTTGAAAAAGTCACACTAAGTAGAGTCCTTTCCATGGGTGTGAAGTGCACCACACCTAATGAGAGGGAGGCTATAAAGTGTCTTTGGAAAACTTCACTTTCTTGTTATTCTTATTGTGCATTGGAATGATCTCCTTTCTAATCCATTGTTATGCGCTTAAGATCATGCCTCCTCATAGAGCTTACCCAAGGAATGCTAATGCACGCAATGCTAATGTAGTTCCTCTAGTCCCAGATCAGGAAGTTTCGAATGCAAAATTTCAAAACGCCAATTCATCTTTTGGCTCAGAGTATGACCAACCAGAACAATCAGGAGGTTCCAGTTCCTACTAATATAAATGATTGATCAGTGGCAATTAGAGTTTGAGATTTTGTTAGGATAAATCCGCTTGAGTTTTTAGGGTCACAAGTTGGTGAGGACCTACATAACTTCATTGATGAGGTTAAGAAAATCTTTGGAGTGATGCAAGTGATTGGTAATGGTAGGGTTAAGTTAGCATCCTACCAGCTTAAGGATGTGGTTCACATTTGGTACACTAAGTGGAAAGATCTAGGGGCTACTCTTACCTTTGTAATTCTCTTTATAATAGTAATCTTAGGTGTTAGTCTAGAAACTCTCTCAGAACCCTTCTCAGTCTCTACTCTAGTCGGTGACCCAGTTATAGCTAGATGGGTATACATAAATTGCCCTGCCACAGTCTCTCAGAAGGTCACCTCAGCAGATCTTGTAGAGTTAGAAATGGTAGACTTTGATGTCATTCTAGGCATGGATTGGTTACATTCCTATTATACCTCAGTCGATTGTAGAACTAGGATTGTTCGTTTTCAATTTCCAGATGAACCAATCCTTGAATGAAAGGGAAGCAGCTGAGCGCCTATGGGTCGATTCTTTTCTTACCTTATGACCAGAAAAATGATCTCTAAGGGTTGTATCTATCATCTAGTTCGGGTTAAGGATTCAAGCTCCGAAACCACAACTCTTGAGTCAGTCTCAGTAGTTAATGAGTTCCCAGAAGTGTTTCCAGAAGATCTTCCTGGAGTTTCTCCCAAAAGGGAAATCGACTTTGGAATTAATATCCTTCGAGATACCCAACCTATTTCTATTCCTCTTTATAGAATGGCTTCAGCTAAGCTTAAGGAATTGAAAGAGCAGTTGAAAGACCTTCTAGATAAGGGCTTCATCAGACCTAGTATTTCGCCATGGGGTGAGCTAGTATTGTTCGTGAAGAAGAAAGATAGTTCCCTCAAATGTGCATTGACTATAGGCAGTTGAACAAGGTCACAATCAAGAATAAGTATCCCATCCCCATATTGATGACTTGTTTGACCAACTTCAGGGTGCTAGTCATTTTTCCAAGATAGACCTCAGATCCGGTTATCATCAGCTTAGAGTTAGAGATAGTAACATTTCGAAAATAGCCTTCAGAACTCGGTATGGTCATTATGAATTTGTAGTTAGGTCATTTGGACTAACCAATGCTCCTACAACTTTCATGGATTTGATGAACATAGTGTTCAAGCAGTACTTGGATTTGTTTATTAGCGTCTTTATTGATGATATCCTCATTTACTCTAGGAATGAGGAAGAACATGTGATTCATTTGAGGGTTGTCCTGCAAACTCTCAAGGATCGCCAGTTATTCGCTAAGTTTAGCAAATGTGAATTTTGGGTGCAATCTGTTGCTTTCCTTGGTCACATTATGTCTAGCAAAGGATCCGAGTAGATTCATAGAAAATAGAAGCAGTGAAACAATGGCCCAGACCTACCTCTCCTATAGATATCAGAAGTGTCTTGGGTCTAGCGAGTTGTTAGAAAAGGTTTGTGGAAGGATTTTCATCCATAGCCTCTCCATTGACTAGGTTGACTCAAAAGAAGGTAAAGTTCTAGTGGTCAGATGATTATGAGAAACGCTTCACAGAACTAAAAACTAGTTTGACTACAACTCCTATTTTGACTCTACCAGAGGGTTCAGATAGTTATGATATATATTATGACGGATCCAAAGTCGGCCTAGGTTGTATGTTGATGCAGAGAGATAAGGTCATAGCTTATGCTTCTAGACTGCTTAAGGTGCATGAGAAGAACTATCCAACTCATGACCTCGAGCTTGCAGCAGTGGTGTTTGCATTTAAGATTTGGAGACATTACTTTTATGGTGTTCACGTAGATGTGTTAACAGACCATACAAGCCTTTAATATGTGTTCACCCAGAAAGAGTTGAATCTTCGCCAGAGAAGATGGCTAGAGTTCCTCAAAGATTATGATATGAGTGTGCATTACCATCCTGGTAAGGCCAATGTAGTAGCAGATGCTCTTAGCAGACAATCTATATGTAGTGTAGCACATGTTGAGGAAGAAAGAAAAGAGCTAGTGAAGGATGTTACTCACTTTGGAGTTCGCCTTATGAGTATATCATATAGTGCTGTAATAGTTCAGAATGAGTGAAAATCTTCATTGGTAGCGGAGGTTAAGGAAAAGCAAGACAGTGATCCAATTTTGCTTCAACTTAAGGGTGAGGTCCACCAATAGAGAGTCAAGGTTTTCTCCCAAGGGGGAGATGATGTACTTTGCTAGTAGGGTCGATTATGTGTTCCTAAGGTGGGTGAGTTGAGACAACATATTCTTGCAGAAGCCCATAACTCCAGATATTCTATTCATCCAGGCACCACTAAGATGTACCGTGATATGCGGGAAGTCTTTTGGTGAAATGGCATGAAGAGGGATATAGCAGATTTTGTGGCTAAGTGCCACAATTGCCAACAAGTGAAGGTAGAACATCATAAACCAGGAGGTATGACTCAAGAAATTGACATTCCTACTTGGAAGTGGGAAGTGATCAACATGGACTTCATCACAGGTTTACCTCGTACTCGCAGACATCATGACTCCATTCGGGTGATAATTGATAGAGTTACTAAGTCTTCTCGCTTTTTGGCAGTCAAGTCTACAGATTTGGTGGAGGACTATGCCAAGCTTTATATTAATGAAACTGTGAGGTTGCATGGGGTCCCTTTGTCTATCATCTCAGATAAAGGTCCTCAGTTTACCTCTTATTTTTGGAAGTCGTTTCAGAAAGGTCTTGGTACTCAGGTTAACCTTAGCACAACATTTCATCCACAGACGGATGGTGAGGCAGAGCGTACCATTCAGACCTTAATGCATTGCTGAGAGCTTATGTGATCAACTTCAAGGGTAGTTGGGATGATCACCTTTCTCTTATTGAGCTCGCCTACAATAATAGTTACCATTCCAGCATTCAGATGGCTCCTTATGAGGCATTGTATGGGCATAGATGTAGATCTCCTATTGGTTGGTTTGAAGTAGGTGAAGCAGCTTTAATAAGACCAGATTCGGTTCATGAAGTTATGGAGAAAGTGCAACTAATTAGAGATAGACTTAAGACAGCCCAGAGTCGCCAAAAATATTAAGCAGATGTAAGGTGAAGGAAACTAGAGTTTCAAGTTGATGATTGGGTTTTTCTGAAAGTGTTGCCTATGAAAGAGGTGATAAGATTTGGCAAGAAAGGGAAGCTCAGTCCCAGATATGTAGGCCCTTACCAGAACTTGAAAAGGATTGGTAATGTGGCTTATAAGTTAGATTTGCCAGCAAATTTAGTAGCAATGCATCCATTCTTTCACATTTCAGTTTTGAAGAAGTGTGTAGGTTATCCAGCATTTGTATTGCCATTAGAGAGTGTGGCTGTAAAGATAGCCTTTCTTATGAGGATGTACCAGTTGAGATTCTTGATCATCAAGTTAGAAGATTGAGAAACAAAGAAGTCACTTCAGCCAAGGTTTTTTGGACGAGTCAATCTGTAGAGGGAGCTACTTGGGAAGCAGAAGTAGCCATGAAGGCCAAGTATCCTCATCTCTTTCCTTCTGATTCCATTCCAACTTGAGGTAATAGTTCCTCTTCAGTTTTTCAGTCGTTCATGCACAAAATCAGCCTTACTATCTTGTTCCATCAGTCAGTCTTGCATTTTCAGCGTATTTGCATGTTCTTGGAACTAAGTTAAGTCACACATTAGTTTCTAGTACTTAGTGGTAAGGTTGCAACTCCTTCCCTCCATACTCAACTAGTTTAGACTTCATTCGAGAACGAATGTTCCTAAGGAGGAGATAATGTAACACTTCGGATTTCAAAATGAAGAAAATCCTAGTTTTCAGAAAATTTGGTCCTAGTACCAACGGAACCACTCACGGACCGTAGGTGGAAACACGGACCGTAGGTGGGGTTTCGTGGTTAAGGCCCAAGTCTTAATAATCTCTGGTCCCACCCACGGTCGACCAGTACGGTCCGTGGTTGGACCTACAGATAGTAGGTCTGACCGTTAGTTAAGGTCAACAACCAGTTAGGGGGAAATTACTGATTTGGGTCAACTTCAAATGGTCATCACTCTTTGTACAAAGGGAATTAGGTGGACCATGACCTATGATATGATAGATAATTGAATCTTCTTTCCAACGCCACCAAGTTTGCTAAAATTGGATCGCAGAGTAAAAAGGTATGCTCATTTTAGTGAAGCCATGTCGGGCAGACTTGACCTACGACCCAAACCTACGGACTGTAGTTCCCTCCGTGGGTGGCTTCCGACAGCTTTTAAGTTAGAGGTCATTTGGTCTTTTCCTTATGCGTTGGACTCCTAAAATATGTTGTTTTAACCCTAAACTACGTAGTTTTGGTCAGTTTTATCCTAGAAACATAATTAAAACTTACCCAAGTCAGATCATTCACCAAAACTTAGAAAATTAGAAGCAAAAGAGGAGAGAGAGGCGAGAAACCCTAGTTCAAGAACACAACAAGGATCCATTAGTTCTAACCCCAAAATCGAAAGATTTCTCCATTGAATTCGTCACCAGGTATGTGGAATTTTACTAGTGGGTTCCTTTCGCCCATTAGGTCCCTAGATTTTAGTCAGATTCTTGATTCCCTTAACACAACTAGACCTAGGGTTTCTAGAACTTCAACAGGTTATCATGAATTAGTTATTTACATGTTCCAAATTAGATTATCATGTTATTACTACGTTTCTTGCATGAATTTCAGAACCCTAGCTATATATTTCTTTAGTTATTGAATTACACATGCTAGGTTAGATATTTAAGTTATTTCATATATATATGCCTCAGTTTTGAATGTGTCTTTATCAGTATATTATTGCACATTTTCAGTTTGCATGTCAGTTTGAGCTATCCAGTATAATACAGAAATTTAGTCATAATGTGTTAATCACTTAATCTATTAGGAGTAGCATAATACTGAGTTGTACTTAGGTTTAGCGTACCCATATATTCCTAGAACTACGAGCCACACAGGTTGTAAGTCCCCTATGTGGGAATTATTTTAGTGATCACGCCAGTATGCCTCTATACCTTTGGCTGTGTATATTGGGTCCTCTCGATGGGGCATATCCATCGGACTCTACATTTAGCTCATGTGGCTTTATTATCGGTATTAGTAGCTCCCACAGTTCAGTCAGACCCTATTGCATTGTCCATTTCAGTATAGTCAGTATTTCAATTTTAGCATGTTATGAACTTGGTCCTTGCATTCAGATAGTTCAGTATTGAGCATCTATGTCATGTCCAGATTATATCATTGCTTATTTGCTTTGTTCAGTTACATATGTTATTTCAAGTTTACTCTATCCTGCATGCTCAGTACCTTTCAAGTACTGACGCATACTCTGCGCTACATCTTCTCGTGATGTAGGTGCAGGCTCTCAGCATCTACATCACGCTTAGATCAGTTCCCAATCTTCAGTTTTGCAGCTACCATGGTGAGTCCTCATTCTTTAAGGACGATAGTGATATATCCTGAGTTTATGGTATTTCTAATACATTTCACTTACAAGTTGTGTGTGTCTCGGGTTTTATTTGTATTAGTTTTCATGTGTTTTTATCATATTTTTCAAGAAAGTTGTTTAGGCGCGGAATTAAAAAAATAGCTGACAGAATTGCAGAAAAGGGCATCTACGGACCGTAGAGCCATTGGCGCTCCGTAGATGGTAGTTATAGATCAGCAACCAAGGCATGAAAGGCAAATCAGGGAAATCTGACCAAGTGTGGAACCACAGTGCCCATTGATGGTCCGTAGATTGATCTACGGATCGTATTATTGATCCGTAGATTGATACTGCAAGGGTTCCAGTACTTGATTTTTGAAGATTCAAAGTGTGGAGCTACGGAAGGGAATTGATGGACCGTAGATCGATCTAAGGTCCGTACTGCAGTTCCGTCGTTTGCTTCAGAGAAGCTGATTTTTGGAAGTTGAAGTATTTTCTAAGTCCTGTGAAACGACCCAAAAAGTTCCTAAAAATGTGCTTCGGAAGTTACCGGAAACTTTTTTTAGCTATATCTAAAAATCTGACTTCATATTCTTGTTTAGGAGGTCAAATTGAGTGGACATGGGTCTAACCCAAATTTTAGAGCAATCGTATCAAAATTCGAAATTTCCAAGTGAAGCCTTTTTCGGGGGTCTACTTTGGAGGGTCATATCTCCTAGCACACAAATAATTGGGTGGCCCATAACATATCCATGGAAAGCCCTTTGATTTAGCTTCCCAACGCACTTCGTTTCACCTCATTCGGAGTTCAGACGAAAAAGTTATGCCCATTTTCGTAAAATCGTCCGTGCAGGAAATGCAATTTCCAGAGAGCGAATTTACTGTTCATAAGCCTCATTTTTTTTTCTAAGTGTTGGACCCATTTTTTTTCTCCAAGAACATATTTTATTTCCTATATAGCATTAATTCAATTCCTATCTCTAAAAAAATTTCCCAAAATACCTCTCTTATACTTGGACACATTTTCTCTCAAGAACCCTAATCCAAAACCTTCCTCAAGATTGAAGAGATTCTTGCTCCAAGTTCCAAGCTTCCATTGAAGACACTCTCAAGACCTTCATAAAAACTCAAGATATGTGGTGTTGAACTCATGAGTCCTTCCATCCATAGTGCCTAGACTCTATTCTACTCACTAATTCATGGTTTAAGTTGAGATTCATAAATTAGTCCTGCTCCTTGTATAAATTTCCTGCACAGTGAATTCTAGCATGAAAAGTGGTTGTTTTGAGCATGTTGTGACTCTAGAACTTGAATCTAAACTTGGAATTGATGTGGAGATTTTTCATGTGGTCTTGTGGGTGTTAAAAGGCATTGTTGCTGGTTGTTCACTGGTTGTGCTGCATAATTACTATCCTATTTTCCATGCTCTTTGACCCCATTACATGCCTTCAAGGTGTTTGACAAAATGTCCAATTATGGAGAATTGATGAATTGATGCTTTAAGGCTTGAGTTATGAGATGTATGGCATTCCAGAGATGTATTGATGACAAACTAAGCTTGTGTATATGTTCATTTCATACATGAGATTGCATTAGAGCCTAATGTGAAGTGAGGGGTTTATACCTCACCACCTAGGATGCTTGGGGTGTAACCAACATCAACCATGTGAGGGATTTATGCCTCACCACCTAGGATGCTTGGGGTGTGACCAACATCAACCATGTGAGGGGTTTATACCTCACCACCTAGGATGCTTGGGGTGTGACCAATATCAACCATGTGAGGGGTTTATACCTTGCCACCAGGGTGTCCGGGCGTGAACGACATCCCCCATCCTAAGTTGGGGTTATAGATTGGTTGGATTATGCACACACATATGATATCTACTATTAGTATAGATCTATTTAAACATGTTTTGATGTCACTTTGATCATGCATCCTCATATTGTTATTCATTATGCCTATGGAACTATTTCTTGCATTTCGATTGTGTCCTTGTCTATTGTTGTATTGCACCCCGCATACTTAGTACATTCCAAAGTACTAACGCATATTTTGCCTACATGATGTCACCATGTAGGGACCGAAGCTACTCTTGATCCTTCCCTCCATCCACGTGGCTAGTACGGTGCTTATCCGAGTTTGTTGGTGAGTCCTCAATGATTCGAGGGCTATGTTATGTTTCCTACTCTTATGTTTTGAGACTTTAGCTTGCAATTGTATTTTGACTATGAGGGGAGCCGGTAGTATGTCATGGCCCCCGTCCTATCTATGTATGTAGAGGTGTGCGTTGGACAAGTATTTTGTAAATGAGCTTGACACTTATTCTATGATGTTTTTTTGAAATGGTTTGCCCTTAGTCCCTAATTCCCGTTATTTAATGTTGAATGTACTTCCGCGACCGATGAAGTGTGATGACAAGTTTGAGAGGCTTGTTTGGGGTTCCTTCGGGTTCCTCATTCTAGATCATCATGCCAATCATGAGGGGAAGACGGGCCCGATCACCGGATGAGCCACCCACCAATGGTGAGCTCCGTGATGCACTCACCATGCTTGCACAAGTGGTAGCTAACCAAGTGCAACAAGGAGCCCAAGCTCCTTGAGCTACCACCCCGGGGGAAAGGGTGAGAGATTTCATGAGGATGAACCCTCTGGTCTTTCATGGTTCAAAGGTGGATGAGGACCCGCAAGAGTTCATCGATGAGGTATGCAAAATCTTGACCATTATGGATGTTGGTGCTTGTGAGAAGGCGGAGTTGGCAGCCTACCAACTCAAGGGGGTTGCTCAAATTTGGTTTGATCAATGGAAGAGTGAGAAAGGTAATGGCTATGTGGTGTTGTGGGAGGAGTTTAAACTTGCTTTCCTTAATAGGTTCTTCCCTTTTGAGCTTAGGGAGGCAAAATTGGTGGAGTTCATGAACTTGAAGCAAGGAGCTATGAGTGTGAAGGAGTATGCCCTCAAATTTGTCCAACTCTCCAAGTATGCACCTCACTTGGTGGCCGACTCTAGGTCAAGGATGAACAAATTTGTGATGGGTGTATCCGACTTGGTTAGTGAGGAGTGTCGGTCCGCTATGCTCATTGGAGATATAGATTTGTCTCGGTTGATGACTTATGTCGAGCAAATGGAGGAGGAGAAATTGAGGAAGAGAAGGGGGCACGAGGCCAAGAGGGCCCGATTGGAGAATAGGTTCCCTAAGGGTGCTAGATTTCATCAAGGCCGAGGAAACCCTCATGTCAACCAAGGATTTGCTATCAATGTTCCTAGACCTCAAGGGGGAGGTGAAGTGGGTTCTATGGATGTATGCCCTAAGTGTGGGAGGAAGCATGGTGGTCCTTGCATTAAGGGTTCGGGTGCTTGCTTTGAATGTGGAGAAGTGGGTCACAAGAGGTTTGAGTGTCCAAAGATCCGCTACAAGGTCCGAAATGCTAACACTACTCCTTTGGGTAGAGGTGCTTCTCAAAGTGGTTCCCCAAGGCACAATCGATTTTATGCTTTGCATGGTAGACAAGGTGTTAATGAGACTCCCGATGTGGTGACTGGTGTGTTGCAAATCTTTGATCTTGATGTTTATACTTTGATTGATCCGGGTGCCACCCTTTTCTTTGTTACCCCCTTAGTTGCTAGAAAATTTCATGTCGAGTCGAAATTGTTGCATGAGTCATATGAAGTATCTACTCCCATTGGTGTCTTTATTGTTGCTAGAAAAGTGTATAGAAATTGTCCGGTTTGCATATTGAATAAGTTGTTGCCTTGTGATCTTATTGAGTTGAACATGGTGGATTTTGATGTTATTATTGGGATGGATTGATTGCATGCATATTATGCTTCTATTGATTGTAGGACTCGTAAAATCAAGTTCCAATTTCCTAACGAACCCGTCCTTGAGTGGGAGAGTTGGGATGTTGTGGTAAAGGGGAAATTCATTTCTTGCATTAAAGCCCATAGGTTGATTTCCAAAGGGTGCTTGTACTATATTGTGAGAGTCAATGATGTGGAGTCTAAAGTCCCTCCTATTGAGTCTATTCCGGTTGTTAATGAGTTTCTAGATGTCTTCCCAAAAGACCTTCCCGGTGTCCCTCCCGAAAGGGAGATAGGTTTTGGTATAGACCTCCTTCCCGATACTCAACCTATTTCTATTCCCCCTTACCGTATGGCCCCGGCGGAGTTGAAAGAACAATTAAAAGATTTGTTAGAGAAGGGGTTTATTAGACCTAGCCATTCTCCATGGGGTGCTCCGATTTTGTTTGTGAAGAAGAAAGATGGGTCTCTTAGAATGTGTATTGATTATCGACAACTTAATAGGGTCACCGTCAAGAATAGATATCCTCTTCTAAGGATTGACTATTTATTTGACCAATTGCATGGGGCTAGTCACTTCTCTAAGATTGATCTTCCGTCCGGGTATCATCAAGTGAAGGTGACGGAGTGTGATATTCCCAAGACGGCCTTTCGTACTAGGTATGAGCACTATGAGTTTGTGGTGATGTTTTTCGGGTTGACTAATGCTACGTCTATCTTTATGAATTTGATGAATAGGGTCTTCAAACCCTACCTTGATTCTTTTGTGGTGGTGTTTATAGATGGCATCTTGATCTATTCTCGGGGTGAGGAAGAGCACATGGGTCACTTGAGGGTTGTACTCCAAAGATTGAGGGAAGAGAAGTTGTACGCTAAATATAAAAAGTGTGAGTTTTGGTTGAAGGAAGTTGCTTTCTTAGGCCATGTGGTGTCGGGGGATGGTATTAAGGTGGATCCTAAAAAGACCGATGTTATTAGGAATTGGCCTAGACCTTTGACCCCGTCGGATATAAGGAGTTTCTTGAGTTTAGCGGGTTATTATAGGAGATTTGTGGAAGGATTTTTTTCTCTTGCTTCTCCTATGACTAAGTTGACTCAAAAGAAGGCTAAATTTATATGGTCGGATGAGTGTGAGGAAAGCTTCCAAACTTTGAAAGAAAGGCTTGTGTCCGCTCCTATTTTGTCACTTCCGGATGGGTTAGAAGGTTTTGTTGTTTATTGTGATGCTTCCCGTATTGGTTTGGGTTGTGTGTTGATGCAAAGTGGTAAGGTTATAGCCTATGCTTCTAGGCAACTTAAGGTTCATGAAAAGAATTACCCAACCCATGATCTTGAATTGGCCGCCGTGGTTTTTGCTTTAAAGATTTGGCGTCACTATTTGTATGGGGTGCATGTTGATACCTTCACCGACCATAAGAGTCTCCAATATGTGTTCACGCAAAAAGATCTTAACTTGAGACAAAGGAGGTGGTTAGAGTTCCTTAAGGATTATGATATGAGTGTTCACTATCATTCGGGGAGAACTAATGTGGTGGCGGATGCATTGAGTAGAGTGTCCATGGGTAGCTTGGCTCATGTGGAGGAAGGTAGTAAAGAGTTGGCTAAGGAGGTCCATCGGTTGGCCAAATTGGGATTTAGGTTAGAAGGGGTGGATAGTAGAGGAGTAGTTGTTGTTGATGGTTCAAGGTCTTCCTTGGTTGATGAGGTGATAGCCAAGCAAGATCTTGATCCTTCTTTGGTGGAATTAAAGGCTTCGGTGAGTAGTGGTAAGGTGGATGTTTTCTCCCAAGGGGGAGATGGTGCCCTTAGGTACCAAGGTAGATTATGTGTTCCTTGTGTGGATGGTGTGAGGGAAAGAATCCTTGATGAGACTCATAATTCTTTTTATTCTATTCATCCGGGGTCAACAAAGATGTATAGAGACTTGAGGGATGTGTATTGGTGGGGTGGTATGAAGAAGGACATTGCAAAATTTGTTTCGGGTTGCCATAGTTGTCAACAAGTCAAGGCCGAACATCAAAGGGTGGGTGGCCTAACTCAAGACATTAAGATACCTACTTGGAAGTGGGAAGAAATCAACATGAATTTTGTAGTGGGCTTACCCAAGACTAGAAGAGGTTTTGATTCGGTTTGGGTGGTGGTTGATCGGATGACAAAGTCGGCTCATTTCCTATCGGTTAAAACTACTTACGGGGCTGAAGAGTATGCCAAGTTGTACATTCATGAATTGGTAAGGTTGCATGGGATTCCCTTGTCCATCATCTCGGATCGTGGTGCCCAATTCACTTCTCACTTTTGGAAATCATTCCAAAGGGATCTTGGTACAAAGGTAAAGCTTAGCATGGCCTTCCACCCTCAGACGGATGGCCAAGCCGAAAGAACAATTCAAACCTTGGAGGATATGCTTAGAGCTTGTGTCTTGGAGTTGAAAGGTAGTTGGGATGATCATCTTCCTTTGATTGAGTTTGCATACAACAATAGTTATCATTCTAGTATCGGTATGGCTCCTTTTGAGGCACTTTATGGTAGACGGTGTAGATCACCGGTTGGGTGGTTTGAAGTTGGAGAGGTGGCCTTGTTGGGTCCGAATCTGGTCATGGATGCTCTTGAGAAGGTAAGGATGATTAGGGAGAGGTTGAAAACAGCCCAAAGTCGTCAAAAGTCTTATGCCGATGTGAGGAGAAGGGATCTTGAATTCAAAGTGGGTGATTGGGTTTATTTGAAAGTTTCTCCAATGAAAGGTGTGGTTCATTTTGGTAAGAAGGGAAGTTAAGTCCTAGGTATGTCAGTCCTTATGAGGTAATAAGAAGGGTTGGTAAAGTAGCCTATGAGTTGGGGTTGCCCAAGGAGATGGAATTAGTTCATCCGGTATTCCATGTATCGATGTTGAGGAAATGTGTTGGTGATCCTAACGCTATTGTACCTCTTGAGGTTGTGGGTGTTGTAGAAGATAATTTGACGTATGAAGAAGTCCCGGTTCAGATCTTAGATAGACAAGTTAAGAGGTTGAGGAACAAAGAAGTGGCGTCCGTTAAGGTGCTTTGGAGAAACCAACAAGGGGAGAGTGCTACTTGGGAGGCCGAAGCGGACATACAAGGACGTTATCCTTATCTATTCAACTCCACTCAAGCCTAAGGTATTAAATCAAGTCCTTTGTACTCCATTGAGTTTTACATTTCAGCCCCTAGATCATTCATGTGCATAAATGTTTAAATTGATGAGTTATGGATGCTTTACACTAAGTTTTGAAATCTTGAAGTGATGTTTAAATAAAATTTTTGCATTCATGTTGGGGCTAATATGTTCTTACTAAGTCTTTCCTTGTACGTCTCTTCCACATTCGGGGACGAATGTTCCCAAGGGGGAGATATTGAAACGACCCAAAAAGTTCTTAAAAATGTTCTTCAGAAGTTACTGGAAACTTGTTTTAGCTATATCTAAAAATCCATTTTATTTTTTTGAAAATCCGACTTCATATTCTTGTTTAGGGGGTCAAATTGAGTGGGAAATGGGTCTAACCCAAATTTTAGAGCAACCGTATCAAAATTCAAAATTTCCAAGTGAAGCCTTTTTCGGGGGTCTACTTTGGAGGGTCATATCTCCTAGCACACAAATAATTGGGTGGCCCATAACATATCCATGGAAATCCCTTTGAGTTAGCTACCCAACGCACTTCGTTTCACCTCATTCGGAGTTCGGACGAAAAAGTTATGCCCATTTTCGTAAAATCCATCCGTGCAGGAAATGCCATTTCCAGAGAACGAATTTACTGTTCATAAGCCTCATTTTTTTTTTCTAAGTGTTGGACCCATTTTTTTTCTCCAAGGACATATTTTATTTCCTATATAGCATTAATTCAATTCCCATCTCTAAAAATATTTCCCAAAATACCTCTCCCACACTTAGACACATTTTCTCTCAAGAACCCTAATCCAAAACCTTCCTCAAGATTGAAGAGATTCTCACTCCAAGTTCCAAGCTTCCATTGAAGACACTCTCAAGACCTTCATAAAAACTCAAGGTATGTGGTGTTGAACTCATGGGTCCTTCCAGCCATAGTGCCTAGACTCTATTCTACTCACTAATTCATGGTTTAAGTTGAGATTCATAAATTAGTCTTGTTCCTTGTATAAATTTTCTGCACAGCGAATTCTAGCATGAAAAGTGGTTGTTTTGAGCATGTTGTGACTCTAGAACTTGAATCTAAACTTGGAATTGATGTGGAGATTTTTCTTGTGGTCTTGTGGGTGTTAAAAGACGTTGTTGCAGGTTGTTCACTGGTTTTGCTGCATAATTACTACCCTATTTTTCATGCTCTTTGACCCCATTACATGCCTTCAAGGTGTTTGACAAAATGTCCAATTATGGAGAATTGATGAATTGATGAATTGATGCTTTAAGGCTTGAGTTATGAGATGTATGGCATTCCAGAGATGTGTTGATGACAAACTAAGCTTGTGTATATGTTCATTCCATACATGAGATTGCATTAGAGCCTAATGTGAATTTCCTATATAAAGTGTTGCATGACCATGCCCGGTCCGGGGAAAAAGAACCGGATAACCATGTGAGGGGTTTATAACCTCACCACCTAGGATGCTTGGGGTGTGACCAACATCAACCATGTGAGGGGTTTATGCCTCACCACCTAGGATGCTTGGGGTGTGACCAACATCAACCATGTGAGGGGTTTATACCTCACCACCTAGGATGCTTGGGGTGTGACCAACATCAACCACGTGAGGGGTTTATACCTCACCACCTAGGATGCTTGGGGTGTGACCAACATCAACCATGTGAGGGGTTTATACCTTGCCACCGGGGTGTCGGGCGTGAACGACATCCCCATCCTAAGTTGGGGTTATAGATTGGTTGGATTATGCACACACATATGATATCTACTATTAGTATAGATCTACTTAAACATGTTTTGACGTCACTTTGATCATGCATCCTCATATTGTTATTCATTATGCCTATGAAACTATTTCTTGCATTTCGATTGTGTCCTTGTCTATTGTTGTATTGCACCCCACATACTTAGTACATTCTAAAGTACTAATGCATATTTTGCCTAATGATGTCACCATGTAGGGACCGGAGCTACTCTTGATCCTTCCCTCCATCCACGTGGCTAGTACGGTGCTTATCCGAGTTTGTTGGTGAGTCCTCAATGATTCGAGGGCATTGTTATGTTTCCTACTCCTATGTTTTGAGACTTTAGCTTGCTATTGTATTTTGACTATAAGGGGAGCCAATAGTATGTCATGGCCCCTGTCCTATCTATGTATGTAGAGGTGTGCGTTGGACAAGTATTTTGTAAATGAGTTTAACTCTTATTCTATGATATTATTTTGAAATGGTTTGCCCTTAGTCCCTAATTCCCGTTATTTAATGTTGAATGTACTTCCGCGACCGATGAAGTGTGATGACAAGTTTGGGAGGCTTGTTTGGGGTTCCTTCGGGTTCCTCATTCGCCATGTCACGTCTAGGCCCTAGGCTTGGGTTGTGACATCCTGGCTGACGGAAGGGACTCATGGACGTAGATCCATTGATGGTCCATGAGTCAGTCTCGTGGAATGAAGACGCGTGCCTATAACAAACTTTCCTTAGTTTGTTTCCTTTTTTATTTAGGACTTGTTTTCTATAAATAGGGCATGTAAGCCTCGTTTTTGGGGGTTAGACATTATTATTCTATTCTAGTTCTTGACTTGGGAGATTAACTTGCAACTTTAGCAATTATTAATTTCCTTAGATCGTTTTGAAGATTTTGGAGTTGCAATTCAAGTTGAATTTTTGGGTTTATCACTTTTGTGACATAAGTTTATAATTCTTCCATCCAAAACAATGAATTGTAGTCATATGATAATGGATAGCTAAATTCCACAACTAGGGTTGTGGGAACCATGAGCAATTAACAAAGTATGAATAGTAAATAAGCAATTCTTGAATAGTGTGGTGCATGCATTGATAATTCTTTCATTTAGAAGTTTTTTTAGCGGTGCAAACGTTAGAACTCGCCTTGTTGCTACTTGCTGGACCAAGTAGGTAATCAACAAGAAAAGAATTATCAACATAGATTTAGTGTGATGTAATAGGCTAGTGTCAATTGGTGCGAAGTAATAACTAAGACAAACATCGATTATGATGTCTAATATAAGGTAAAGGTAAGGGTTAGTAAAGTACACACACATAGCCGGACCAAGGTGCGGGGTGAAATTCTCTAGATGCCGGATCAATGATTTAGAGATACCTAACTTATCACTTTGCATGCAATACACTAAGAAAGGATTGCTATTATTAGGATTACTGCGTTATGAGCTTGTGGGGAACACAGATATCCTAATTATTTCACTCATCTTGATAACAACCTAAAACTGACTTTTGATTACTGATTATTTATTAAATTCTTACAATTTGTTCTACGAAACCCCCCTTTTTTATTACTTGTTTCTGGAAGTAATTTGATTAATTGAATATAATTGTTGGTTAAAGTAAAGTCTAAACCATTTTCCTCGTGGGATCAACCCCAACCTACAAGTTGGGTTCTTTACTTGATAACGATCGCTTATGCTTCTTTAGGGAGGAGTCATTTGAGCTTGTCAAATTTTGGCGCCGTTACCGGGGAAATTTGGCTTTTAGATTTATTTTAACTAAATTATTGAACGTTAGTCAAATATTTCCTAATTTTACTTTTTCTCTTTGTTTTCGCCTCTCTCAGGTTCTGGCTCTAGTGTATACCAAGTACACGAAGCCAGGGTGAACCACTTACTCCTTACAATCCAGAGTTGAATCGTACTTTGCGAAGAATGAACAATCCAGGAGATCCAGTTAATCCTAACAGAGGAAATCTAGGTGATGCAGTAGAGTTATAACAACTAAGGGTAGTTGGTAGGGACAATCAGATTCCAGCTGACAATCAATTGGGAGATGCATTGAGGGTGCAAAATCCACCAAGCCCACGACAACATGACCACTATCGGGGCAACATCAATATAGCAGACTCAGATGGACCTATTGTTCTACCTCCTCTACCTCCAGGGTACACATTTGTGGTGACTAGCAACTTGATGCAAATGCTTACAACAAGGGGCTTATTCTCAGGATTGCCATCAGAGGACCCACATGCACACTTAGTCAAGCTAAGGGAGGTTTGCAAAAGCTGTGTAGGAAGACCAGATTTGGATATGGATGTCATCGAATTACGAGTTTTCCCTCTATCACTAACAGGCGATGTACAGTATGGTTCACTGAGCTCCTTTATAATTCAATCTTTACATGGGACCAACTGACGGATGTGTTCCGAGCAAGGTACTATCCAGTGTCCAAGAAGCTAAATCACAAAGATAGGGTCAACAATTTTGTAGCATTACCTGGAGAGTTTGTGAGTAGCTCTTGGGACAGATTCACTACCTTCGTAAGAGGTGTCCCAAATCACTGTATTGATGATGAGTCGCTGAAGGAATATTTCTATCGAGGTTAGGATGACAACAATAAAGCAGTGCTTGATACTATTACAGGAGGTTCATATGGAGACTGCACATATGCATAGATTTCTGAAAACTGGAGAAGATATCGCTCAATAATAAAGCATGAAGCACTAGGAGGTCAGATACTGGGAGAAACACATTTTCCATTCAGAATACAAACACCCAATCTACGGATGAGATTCGTGAGGAGATGGTACAAATAAGGACCGAGTTGGGGTTGGTATTAAAGCATGTGAGTAGAGGTGCAAAGAAGGTAAATGCTATGAATAACTTGACTAGAACGCCACCACCAGATGAAGAGTGTTACTATAGAGAGGATGCTTATGCAGTGAATGATCAGACGGGGGGTTTTCGACCAAATTCCCAAGGATCCAACGCGGAAAATTGGCACCAAGGTCAAGGAATCCAAGGTTGGAACTATGGAAATTACAACTAATAGGGTCAATATGTCCGGGATGGGAACTTCAATCGCGACAACAACTACAATAGGAACACCTATGGCAACAAAAATGATCAAGTTGGACCTTATGTTCCCCCTCAAAATTGGGAATCTGGTACTAGGAAGCTGGAGGCAATATGGCGCGTATTGAAGATATAATGCAGAAGATGATGAGAAGATTTGATGCAACTGATGAGAATGTGAAGGAGATGAGAAACGATTTTTCTGGTATTGGTCAAAAGGTTGATGCCCATGCAGTGTCAGTAAAGCACCTAGAGCAGCAAATGACCCAGTTGTCTACTACAGTGAACCCACGCCAACCTGGTACTCTTCCTAGCAACACCATTCAGAATCCAAAAAATGACGGTCATTGTATGACAGTTACTACTCGAAGGGGTAAGCAAACCATAGATCCACATAGGCTGTCTGTGGTGGAAGTTGAGATTAGAAAAGAAGATGATGTGATAGAGGTTAGAGAAGAGTCTGAGAATGCGACAGAGAAAGAAGCGGAGATATCTCAGAAGGTGGTACCCATACCTAGACCTCCACCATCCTTTCTACAGAGGTTAGTGAAAAAGACTGAAGATGGTAAATATCGCAGGTTTATTACTATGTTGAAGCAGCTTTCTATCAATGTTCCTTTGATAGAAGCTTTGGAGCAAATGCCTTGGTATGCGAAGTTTATGAAAGATACGGTGACAAAGTAAAGGTCTGTGAGTTTTGAAGATACTGATAGATTGCAGCATTGTAGCGCTATTGCTATAAGATCTTTGGTACAGAAGAAGGAAGACCCTGGTGCTTTCACGATCCCATGTACTATAGGTTTGTTACACTTCGCTAAGGCATTGTGTGATCTGGGTGCTAGCATCAACCTCATGCCATTATCTATTTACAAGAAGTTGGGCCTAGGGGACCCAAGCCCACTGCAATGCGGTTACTAATGGCCAATCGAACTGTGAAGAAGCCCATTGGTGTACTCCATGATGTGCTAGTGAAAGTGGAGTCTTTTATTTTTCTGGTAAATTTTGTGATTCTTGACTATGAGGTTGATTTTGAGGTTCTCATCATCCTTGGGAGACCATGCGTGCATTGGTTGATATGGAAAAGGGACAGATGAAGTTCAGACTGAATAATGAAGAAGCAACTTTCAATATTTGTAGGTCCATAAAGCAGAGTGGTGATCTTCAAACAGTATCTGCTATAACTTACAGAGTGGAGAGTGGGATAGAAGTGCAAATTGAAGAGCAACTAAGTGTTAAGGCATTAGCAACAGTTATGATGAATTTCGATAGTGATGGTATTGAAGAGTATGATGAGTTGTTAGCCGCACTCGATAAGTGTGAATATCGGTCCAAACCAAAGAAGTATGAGTTAGACATGAAGAATCGCGAGTCCCCACTCACAAGACCATCTATTGTGGAGGCACCGAAATTGGAGCTTAAGGCTTTACCACTGCATTTGAGGTATGTATACTTGGGCATAAAAAATACTTTGCCGGTCATCATTGCGGCAGATTTGAATGCGAGACAAGTTGAGTGCTTAGTTACTGTGTTAAAGAGGTTCAAGCGAGCTATTGGGTGGACTATTGCAGCTATTATTGAGATTCCTCCTGGTATTTACTCTCACAAAATTCAACTCATGCCCGATCATAAGCCTTGTATCGAGCACCAAAGATGATTAAATCCACCTATGCAAGAGGTAGTTAAAAAGGAGATCATCAATTGGCTGGATGCGGGAGTTATTTACCCTGTTGCAGATAGTAGTTGGGTATGTCCTGTGCAGTGCGTGCCTAAAAAGGGTGGTATTACTGTGGTTCCAAATGAAAGAAATGAGCTTGTTCCAATGAGGCACGTTACTGGATGGAGAGTTTGTATGGATTACCAAAAGTTGAATGCGTGGATAGAAAAGGACCACTTTCCTATGCCGTTCATGGACCAGATGTTGGATAGACTTGCAGGAAAGAGTTTGGTATTCTTTTCTTGATGGGTATTCAGGCTACAATCAAATTTCTATAGCTCCAGAAGACCAAGAGAAGACCACATTCACTTGCCCTTATGGGACTTTTGTGTTCAAACGAATGCCATTTGGGTTGTGCAATGCTCCAACAACCTCCCAGCGCTGTATGATGTCTATATTTTCTGATATGGTGGAAGACACTATTGAAGTGTTCATGGATGATTTTTCAGTTGTGGGTGATTCTTTTGATAGTTGTCTAGATCATTTGGCCGAGGGGCTTAAAAGGTGTGAAGACTGTAACTTGGTGCTGAATTGGGAGAAGTGTCATTTTATGGTTAAAGATGGTATAGTGTTGGGCCATCAAATTTTAGAGAAAGGTATTGAGGTTGATAGAGCTAAAGTTGAAGTAATAGAAAAGCTTCCTCCACCCATTTCCGTAAAAGGTGTTAGAAGTTTTCTTGGGCATGCAGGATTTTACAGGAGATTCATCAAAGATTTCTCAAAAATTGCGCATCCATTGTGCAAATTGCTCGAGAAAGAGTGTAAGTTCTATTTTGATGGTGCTTGTCTTAGAGCATTTGGAGAGTTGAAGGAGAAGTTGGTTACTGCACCTATCATTATTTCACCTAATTAGGGACAACCGTTTGAGGTAATGTACGATGCGAGTGGAGTGGCGCTTGGTGTAGTATTGGGACAAAGGCAAGAGAAAATTCTTCACCCTATTTACTATGCTAGCAAAGCTCTGAATGTGGCCCAGAAGAATTATACTGTGGCCGAACAAGAACTTCTTGTGATGGTTTTTGCATTCGAGAAATTTTGATCCTACTTGCTTGGTACTAAGGTCATAGTGCATACTGACCATTCTACATTGAGGTATTTGATGTCAAAAAAGGATGCAAAACCCAGATTGATTAGATGGGTATTATTGCTGCAAGAGTTTTATTTTATGGTAAAGATAGAAAAGGGACCGAAAATCAAGTTGCCGATCACTTGTCCAGATTAGAGGAAGAGGCTATGCTAAAGCTTGGAGATAGGGCTGAAATTAATAATGATTTTCCAGATGAACAGGTATTGGCTGCTTCTCATGATTTGATTCCTTGGTTCGCAGACTTTGCTAATTATTTGGCAAGAGATATTGTGCCCCCTGATTTGTCTTTTCACCAAAGGAAAAAGTTTATATATGATGTGAAGAAATTCTTTTGGGATGAGCCCTACTTGTATCGTAGTTGTGCTGATAGGATTATTCGTCGTTGTGTGCCCGAGGTTGAGATGTTGAGTGTACTTGAAGCATGCCATTCTTCGCCTGTTGGTGGGCACCATAGTGGTATTCGAACTGGACATAAGATTTTGCAATATGGGTACTACTGGCCTACCATCCACCAAGATGCTCATGATTTCGCCAAGTCTTATGATTGTTACCAAAGAGAAGGAGGAATGTCAAAGAGGCAAGAGCTGCTTATGAATCCTATATTGGTGATAGAGTTGTTTGATGTATGGAGCATTGATTTTATGGGTCCATTTGTGAGTTCATATAGGATGAAGTGTATTCTTGTTGCGGTGGATTATGTATCGAAGTGGGTGGAAGCAATTGCGCTCCCCAACAATAAAGGTAAAAGTGTCACCGCATTCTTAAAAAAAAATATCTTCTCCAGATTTGGTACACCAAGGGCTATTATTAGCTATGAAGGTTCTCACTTTTGTAATAAGTTGTTCAAGGCACTACTTGAGAAATATGGTGTCCGTCACAATGTAGCCACTCCTTACCATCCACAGACTAGTGGACAAGTTGAAGTGTCCAACAGAGAAATCAAACAGATTTTGGCAAAGACTGTGAATGCTAATAGAACGGATTGGTCAAGGAAGTTTGATGATGCTCTATAGGCCTATGCATGGCATACAAGACCCCATAGGTATGTCTCCTTACCAACTTGTATATAGGAAGTCTTATCATTTACCGGTAGAGCTAGAACATAAGGCGATGTGGGCAATGAAAAAGCTAAATTTCGATTGGGGCGCCGCATCTAATCAAAGAATAAATGACTTGAATTTGCTTGATGAGTTTTGCCTAAAAGCTTACTAAAGTTCAGCCTTGTACAAAGAGAAGATGAAGCGGATCAAATAATTGAAAAGCAAGGATTTGTGATTGGTGATCTTGTGCTTCTATTCAACTCTAGGTTGCGCTTGTTTCCAGGCAAACTCAAGTCCAAATGGACTGGGCCATTTTTGCTCACAAAAGTGCTCCCCCATGGAGCGGTTGAGCTTGAGAATAATGAAGGAACTAGGTTCATGGTAAATGGGCAAAGGATCAATATCTATCTCGGAAGTGCTGAAACTGTGCAAGAGGTGATTGAGGCCTACAATTTTGATGAAGTCTGAGTAAGAAAGAAACTTGCGTCGTGCCACGACGTTAAATCAAGCGTTGTTTGAGAGGCAACCCAAGATGTACAATCTATCCAACAATATGTTTCTGTTTTCCATTTAGTAGTTTCTTTGTTTAAATTGCATCTTTGTATCAATTTAGATAAGTGTTTTAGTTTTTAGTGTTGGCTAGAATTAGCATAGAGTCCATGTCTAAAAAGTGTCCAGAAAATGTAAAAAGATTAGCCTATTGGTTGCTACATGTGCAGGTACACCATGAATAATCTGAAGAAAACAGTATGGTGCAGAGGTCTACGGACTCTATCGACGGTCCATCGTTCAATCCATGGACCGTGGATGGTGTCTGTAGATCCCAGTTAAGCCTCTCAATTGTTCTAAGTGTAAGAGTGATCTATGGTCCTAATCTACGGACCATAGATCGACTCACGGACCGTAGACGGGGTCTCGTGAGTCCAAACCCTAGTTCTGTCTGACCCGACCCGGACCCCCTCATTTAAAAAAACTCCCCTAAGTTAAAATCACTTCCATTTCCCTCCATTCACTTTCCAACCATTTCTCCATCCCATAACCTCCATAAATCAGTCCATAACTCCCCCATAAAATCATCCCTTCCATTCCCCCATAATTCCCACAATTCCTTTCCATTTACGAATACAACTCCGGTGTTGGGTTAGTAACTAAGAGGTGATTCCTTGGTCGTGCTAAAGCTTAGTGTCGTCACGCAATCACCCCACTCCTCGTTGCTTATAAGGTAATAGACTTTCCACTCACTTTGAATTTCGGTTCATAGATTGAATATAGAAAGTCGGGAGTTAGGTCTGGACCTTGGGTACTTGTTAGATGAAATTGCATGATAAAATTGGAAGTTACAATACCCTTGGATCGATAGATAGTGATTGTTGCCTTGTTGTATGTGATTATAAGTCTACATGTAAGTTTCGACCTAGGGTTCCAAAAGTTTGTCTTAAATACTTGTTCAAATGATTGATCGGAATCCTGAAAATGACAAACTAGCATGTTTCAATGTTGAAATGCATAATTAGACTAAGATATTGTTGAAAATGGTCTAAGATGTGGACTTGCAAATAAATATTGGCTGAAACCTGGCACAGATTACATCCACGATACCCCATCTAATGACCGTAGATCAATCTATGAATCGTAGATTGGGTGCGTGGGTTGATGCACTTGAAAATATCACCAAGTGTGAAACCACGGATGTGGACTACGGTCCGTTTTGTACATCCGTGGTTTCCATCTGCGACCAATATTGTTGGCCCTCTGATCCACGAAAGGGGTCTATGGACCGTAGATCGATCCACGGACCATAGGTCTCCTCCATGGATAACCATTGTAGCCTCTGTCTGAATTTTTTTGGGTCTTTATTACTGTTCATTTTTAGTTCTAAAGTTTTTTTGAGTGCGTTCTTAGTTAGTTTTAGTACTAATATCTCTTTCACAGGTACGATGGCACCCAAGAAGCTTGTCACCTACTCAGAGCAAGGCAAGTCAAAATCTGTTGCCTTTAGCTTCAGGTTGATCGATGAGGACACAGACACAGAAACAGATCTATCATACATTCCTCCCAACACAAGGACTTCTCCCACGGCACCCCGAACCACCAGAGGCACCTCCTAGAAGGTGATCACCAACGTAGTCACTATCTCTGAGTCTGATGAGGAGCACACACTGATCGAGTCACCAACTGGGGATGCTTCTAGTTCAGAATAGGGCTCTATGTCCGAATCTGAGTCTGCCTAGGCTTCGGGCTCTTAATCGAGAAACGCTGCAGGCCATGCTTTAGGGTCCGAATCTGCTCATGCTGCAGGGTCCAGTGCTAAATCAGCCACAGGGTTCGATGAGAATGATCAAGCAGCCTCGTCTAATGAGGCCACTAGCTCGAAGTCTGTACCTACACCACGGAATGATAATCCTATTCCAGTAGTTGGCGAGTTAAGTAGATGATGCGTAGAGGGCCAATGGCAGATTTATCGGGATGCCAAGATGATAAACGACAAACAGAAGATGGCCCGACTTATTACAGAGGAGCGTAAAGTCCTCACAGAGATCTTGCACACTATTTTGGACATCCACCGGCTGTTTAACCTTCACAAGTGTGACTGGATGGCTCAGGACCCATGGACGTATAGCGAGGAGATTATGCGGGAATTCTACACCTCCTATGCTACCACTCTTCGAGGTTTGATTTCCAAGCGGTCAAAGCCTCTAGCCCAAGATCCTCTAACTTTCACTATGGTTCGAGGTTGTCCGGTGGACATATCACCTGCCACCATCAGTCGTTTTCTCCATGGTCCTACCACAGGTCACTCTTGGTCTCTAAACATAGCGGAGTTTGATTACAGATGAGACATCGTGCGGAGTGACACTTTGCAGAGGAATGCTAAGTAGCGAGATACTGTGATACTATGGTTGGCTAGGTACATTACTGCAAATGGCGAGCGTGCGGAATGGGTCGCCACTCCACGGTTGGGTATCCAAAAGGCCACATTAAATTTTGTGGCCAAGTTTTTCGGGTTATTGGTGCATAACAGGGTGTCGCCTACAAAAGCTGACAACTAACTCACAAGGGACAGAGCGGTTATGGTTGCAACATTTGTAGCAGGAGTGGAGATTGACTTTACCCGCATACTGCTGGCAGAGATTCACGAGAGGGCCTTCAAGACCTCCACTACTTATCCCTTTCCATGTTTGATTTTTCAATTCTGCAGGGATTCTGGAGTGCCGATCTGGCATTATGACAGGTTAATCCACCCTACAAGGGCATTAGATATAGGCCTCATTTGAGATGAGGCAAATGTGGAGGCACCTCGCAGAGAGCCCCATGTTGAGGTACCTCCCTTGGGTGCTGATCTTGCAGATACAGTGGGGCAGGCCCAAGGCGGTGACCCCAGTATAACAGATCACATCGATACTGTCTCGGCCTCCTCTTCTCAGGCAGCTAGTATGGCTCCTAGTTCATCCCGATCCACACCACAATTAGGAGCTACTATTGTCCCGTTGGCCAGAGTATAGAAATTGGAGGCTTAGATGGCCACACTGCTGCATCATATCCAGCCTTGGATACAAAAGTCGATAGTTGAGTCCGAGGCCAGAATGGAGCATAGAAAAGAGGGCATGATGGATCGAAAGGTCCAAGCAGTAAATAAGTGTCTTGATGCCTTTGAATTGCGAGTCCTCAAGCGATCAACCCCGAACATAGATCTATCCTCTTTGCAGGCTGAGTTAGCTAGTCTCCGGACCGACGTTGATGCCATTCTTGCCGCCCCTACAGTTGAGCCTCAGGTCGCACCTACTGCACTAGCTGATGATACGGTACTGGATGCTTTATTCAGTAGGACCGCCGAGAAGGGGCTTGAGCCTACACATGCCAAAGGTAAGAGGCACCGTTCTAATCGCACTAAAGAGGAAAAATCTTATAAGAGACAGCATAGGCAAGAGAAGGAGGCCAGGAAGGCTTCGATGTTAGATGAAGAGTTGTGCCAGCAGAGAGTGCGTGAGAGTATTGCGGAGGCATCGAGTTCTGCCCCAGTTGTAGAGATCCCACCTGTTGTGAGAGACGTTGTGAACACCACTGATAGTGCTATGATGGATGATGTAGGCACTACTGAGGGTGACCCTACTATTGTTCCAGCGGGCTCAGGAAATCGAACCCACCCACTCGTTCATGATTCTTCGGCGTTATGCGCCACATGTTTGCTTCACCCATTCCACTATCTTTTACTATTCTTGTATGCATTGGAGACAATAGCATCTATTTTTGTTGGGGGTGGGGTAAATGAATTGTGAGTGATAGGGTGAAGTCTGAGTAACTCAAAACTCATAAATCCTCTCTTGGGGTTTTCTTGCATTGTGTTCTTTTCCCCCAAGAGACTGTTTAATTTCTATTGAACCTGCATGTGTTAGGACAGTATATATAGAAGAATGAACAAGAATGAAGCATGATGGCTTATGAAAAATATATCCTTCCAAATTTTGACTTGTGTGCTAGAAGTGGTAGGTTAAAACAAGTTGAATATGATGGCTCTACGTATGGCATGATAATGAATCAACCTGATGGCACGACTTGAGCTGAAACTTGAACTGGGTAATCTGATAATCTGATAATGAAACTATGTGCCAAGTGTGTGTGAGAATAGTTGATTGGTCAAACAATTTTTGTGCAAAACTAGAACTTGCCCGGTTAGTCCTGCTAAGACAATTCACTCTAGTAACTAGGAGGTGATCATAGGCCCTTGCTCTAATAAGTCCACAAATTGCCTAAATGAAGGATCCAACCAAATGAAATAAATGCTCCCTTTGATCCAAATGCTTTGAGCCTAAAAATTAGACCTTTTTTTTCTAAACCCCGAACTCACCTTCCCCTAAATCTACTATGTTGGCCTTGGTCCCTCTTTGGACATGTGCACCTCGACTTAGGTCAAAAGCCTAAGTTGAGGGTGGTTAATGTAAAAGGTAACTTCAATCTTGGCCCTGACCTGATATTGGGTATTGTGCACCTCGATCAATGAAAAATCCATAAGTTGAGAGTGGCTATGAGAGAGGAAACCGAAAGAAAAATGGGTATGAAAAGAGTTTGATGTTGAGAAAAGAGAGGAATGGATTTGACTTGTTGAAAACTAAAGAAAAAGCATAAAACGCAAGAAAGAAAAAAAAGTGAAAAATAGAGAAATCTACAAAACCTAAAGTCACATCCATGGTTGAAGAAAATCAAGGGAAACAAGGTAAAATGGTAGGAGTACAAAAATAGGGCAGAAAAAGGTTGAAAGCCAATTGTAATGTCAAGGAGGGTAGAAAGTTACTAAGAAGTATCCAAATGTACCACACCTAACCCTGAGCCTATGTTACAAGCCAAGAAAGTCCTATAGTGATCCTAGAGTCTAATATGGGGCGTCTAAGAAGTGAAAATAAGGGCAAACCAATGGTATTGAGCACTAACTGTACTTGATGTTGTTTCTGAGAGTGATTGTTGAATGAATCCTTGTACTCAAAATCATAAGTCATTGTGTGAAAGAAAAGGGATTTCGTTTGAAGTAAGGGCACTAGTTGTATTTTCAGAAAGTTGGTACTTTGGTGATAGTAAAACAGTGTATGTTGTGTGTTGGTTGATCGATCGTTGTCATTGTTTGATCCACATGAATTAGCTTGTCGAGTCTATGAGAACAAATATTGCACCTGGAAAGTGAGTGGGATAGAGAGCCATATGCTTGCTTGTGCTTGAAATGCTTGCTTATATACAAGTGTCGTTTAGAGTCTTAGTGCGTCGCTTGAGGACAAACAACGAATTTAAGTTGAGGGTGTTGATATACCGTGAGTTTACGGTATTTCTAATACATTTCACTTACAAGTTGTGTGTGTCTAGGGTTTTATTTTTATTAGTTTTCATGTGTTTTTATCATACTAGTTTTACGGCATTTATGTTGCACGTGTGTATTGTATATATAGTATACAATGCTGTAAAATAGAATTAATATTACTAATTTAAAGCTTTTTAGTAAATAATTATAATTGAAAGAACATAGGCCGTGTGTTTTTAAGTAATTAATACAAATTGTCATGGAGTTACTTGTATTTTGAGATCAAAATGACCAGATATCATTGAAACATTTAAAAGTACATTCAAAGTTTATATGTGGGGAGAAAGTGACATTTCTTTAATAGTATTTTTACTTCACTCAATTTTGTAAGCAAATCTAACCAACAATTTTTTTTAAAAGATATCAATACAAAAAATGTCACCAATAGCCTTTCCTCTTGAGGTTAAGAACATAAATGATGGACACCATTTAAGTACTATTTTTTCTCTTAAATATTCATACTTGAAATGTAGTAGGTGAATGACACTAATAAGGATTACCATAAATATTTCAATATTTTATCTTTATACACAGTCTATCTTTTACAAAATATTATTACTCAATTAATTAATACTTGAGTAAGACTATTATGGAGAGGTAATTTTACAGTAACAAAAAAAAAAGTATTTTGTTGTTATAACGGATGATGGTTAAATAAAGGTCTCAGTGTATGTGTATATATATATATATATATTAGTAGCATAATTTAATTATAATATATGAACAACATCACCTTTGGTGAAATTATTTTCCATTTCTTTCTACCTTATCTTTATAGAATTGTAGTCTTCACCTTGTGGTTGCCGCATACATATCATATAGTTGTTGTCTAATGAAAGAATCTAGTATCTTATAGGAGATGTATCATGATATAAAATATTAAACTTTTTCAATAATAAATGTTAATAGATGAATAAAATTCAGTATTATTTATAGAATCTTTAATTTGATTTAAGATCATTATCAATCACTATTTTCTTATCGATGTTTATATAGCTAGCAAGAAGTGTATCTTGTGACATAACATTTTCTCAATTAAAATGAACATAAAATAATAGGAAGATTATACTAAGAAAATTCCATAGTCAATATAAATATAAATAAGAAAAAAATATATGGAACAATACATAGCCAACGAAGAAGGAAGACAAAAGTATATGTTCATGCTATATTCACTATAGTGTTCCATTTGATTGAATCTCTTGCTACCAAAACTTTAATTGATCCGTTCATTTTGACTTACATATCTATTAAAAAATAATTATTATCATGACTATATTATCATATTATAAGTAAAAGTTAAATTCTATTTTTGAAATAGTGGATTTAACATCCAAATTAATAATTCAATGGACTATGTTGATGCCCGTTGTTTTAGCATAATTAGAAAGAAACTCCTTCGTGAGGGTAAGAGAATAAAAAATGAAAAAACAAAGAAGAAGTATCTTAACCCAAATCATGTGACTTTTTTCATATTTGTTTATTATTATTGTCTTTCCCACAACTTTTCGTTAGTGTTAACTTATGAAAATCGTAAAAAAAATACGAGTGTGAATTGTTGAATGATTTGCTATAATTTGTTCACCAACTATTTCTTATGTGATACCTCAAATTTCATTGAATTTTGAACTTAATCAATTGTTGCAAATAACCCTTGAGATTTTTTAAGAAGAAGAAGAAGAGTACAAAACTTTAAAAAATTGTAGTTTAAAAATGAGAGGAAACTCCTCTATTTATATATAACAAATAGTAGTATGAATAGGTGTTAATTGTGCCTTATTAGAAAAGTTACAACCTTTCGAAAAAGTCATTGCTCATCAGAAAAGTCACAACCCTTTGGAAAAGTCACAACTCATTGAAAAAGTCACAATCCTTTGGAAAAGTCACAACCCTTTGGAAAAATCACAACCCTTCGGAAAGTCATAACTCATTGAAAATGTCAGAACCCATTTAAAAAGTCGCAACCTTTTGAAAAAGGCACAACTATTTAATATGAAAAGGTATTTATTTTTAATATAGTACAAATAATTAAATTAATGAATAAAATAAATTAAGTATTTTTAATTGAGGGTATTATAGTAATTCAACATTCAAGTTTGGGAGTTTATACTTTTAAGGTAGTATAGATTTTGCAGGAAAGATGTTCAAGCACAAAACTAAAGAGATAGCTGACAAAATTGCAGAAAAGGGCATCTACGGATCGTAGATCCATTGACGCTCCGTAGATGGTAGTCGTAGCTCAGCAGCCAAGGCATGGAAGGCAAATCAGGGAAATCTGACCAAGTGTGGAACCACGGTGCCCATTGACGGTCTGTAGATTGATCTATAGATCGTACTGTTGATCCGTAGATTGATACTGCGAGGGTTCCAGTACCTGATTTTTGAAGATTCAAAGTGTGGAGCTACGGAAGGGGATTGACAGACCATAGATCGATCTACGGTCTGTACTGCAGTTTCGTCGTTTGCTTCAGAGAAGTTGATATTTGGAAGTTGAAATATTTTCTAAGTCCTGGCTGACGAAAGGGACTCACGAACTGTAGATCCATTGATGGTCTGTGAGTCAGTCTCATGGAATAAAGACGCGTGCCTGTAACAAACTTTCCTTAGTTTGTTTCCTTTTTTATTTAGGACTTGTTTTCTATAAATAGGGCATGTAAACCTCGTTTTTGGGGGTTAGACGTTATTATTCTATTCTAGTTCTTGACTTGGGAGATTAACTTATAACTTTAGCAATTATTAATTTCCTTAGATCGTTTTGAAGATTTTGGAGTTGCAATTCAAGTTGAATTTCTGGGTTTATTACTCTTCTTACGTAAGTTTATAATTCTTCCATCTAAAACAATGAATTGTAGTCATATGATTATGGATAACTAAACTCCACAACTAGGGTTGTGGGAACCATGAGCAATTAACAAAGTATGAATAGTAAATAAGCAATTCTTGAATAGTGTGGTGCATGCATTGATAATTCTTTCGTTTAGAAGTCTTTTTAGCGATTGCAAACGTTAGAACTTACCTTGTTGATACTTGCCGGACCAAGGAGGTAATCAACAAGAAAAAAATTATCAACATAGATTTAGTGTGATACTATCTAATAGGCTAGTGTCGATTGGTGTGAAGTAATAACTAAGCCAAACATCGATTATGATGTTTAATATGAGGTAAAGGTAAGGGTTAGTAAAGTACACACACGTAGCCGGACCAAGGTGCGGGGTGAAATTCTCTAGATGTCGGACCAAGGATTTAGACATACCTAACTTATCACTTTGCATGTAATACACTAAGAAAGGATTGCTATTATTAGGATTACTGCGTTATGAGCTTGTGGGGAACATGGATACCCTAGTTATTTCACTCATCTTGATAACAACCCAAAACTGACTTTTGATTACTGATTATTTATTGATTTCTTACTATATGTTCTACAAAACCCCCCTTTTTTTATTACTTGTTTCTGGAAGTAATTTGACTAATTGAATATAATTGTTGGTTAAAGTAAAGTCTAAACCATTTTCCTTGTGGGATCGACCCCAACCTACAAGTTGGGTTCTTTACTTGATAACGATCGCTTATGCTTCTTTAGGGAGGTGTAATTTGAGCGTGTCAGATAGTCATGTTATCTTTCATTTTTCAGTTGTTTAGTTTCAGTTTTGCTAGATTTAGTTGGGGCATGTCCCAACATTTCTAGTCAGTTTAGAGGCTTATTTCAGACATAGTTAGATTCAACTTAGTGTTGAGTTAATATCTTCTTTGTATTAAACTTATCAGTTTTCATTTATCTCAATTATAGTATATGGGTATTTCCCATCATTTCAGATTTACTTATTATTAGCTTCCGCATCAGTTTTAATTCTCAGTTTATCTTTAGTATGCTCATGATTATGCCAGTAGGGTCAGTTTGGGGTCACTTGTGATCCTAGGTCCCATGTCCGCATCTCGGGGAGTGACAAAAAGACTTCATAAAGCGGAAACAATACTATGTATGACATAAGCCTCTACTAAAATTAAAGATGTGTCTAGGACAGGCCCTAACTCATGAACAATCTGGAAACTCAAATGACATAAAGTGATAAAGACATATAGTGGTACGGTCCCCGAAACATGAGGACTCATCAAAATCCCGGATAAAACTGATCAATCCATCTAGCCACAGTCGAATGGAGGTATGTCAGAACCTATGCGTTAGTACATGGAATAAATAGAGTATGAGAGAAGACGTATAAAACATAAATATGAGACATGCTAAGTTTGAAAACGTGATAATGAATTACCAAGTAAAACATATCAAATCTTGTTAAGATAAGTGCATAAATCATAAGACAAGGTCAATGCTATATTTGAAAAGCATAACATAAGCTTAAATCATAGTCTTTTAAGGAAATCATATCTTGGTGAGAAAACCGTAATCTTTTGTGGGATGCTCAAAGATAACCGACATAAACCATGTATGCTATAACACGGAGTCCAATGTCTTACTCCACAATGAAAAAAGAATGTCCTACTTGCGAAGGTAAGGACCATGTTCTTAAGTTAGGTGGATCCACTAACTAAAGTCAATTACTACTAAGTCCTCGGGGGCACATAGTTATGGGACAAGTGGATTGCTACTAAAAAACACCATCTCTAGTAATGGGCGATCCTCCCTCCTAAGTCCACTTGGTGCTAAGTAAACTCTCAACGGATATAACCATAATCATAATACTTGAAATGGTAAGAATCAAGTAATACCAATTCAATCATAAACTTCCTATCATAGTCTAACTCTTTTCGAAATCATGATTTCATAACATACTCAAAGGAAAACTTATCTAAAGACTCTAAATTATGATCATCTTTTCATAATGAGAATATTTCATTTCAAGAAACCTTTTTCATAAAACATGTTGATACTTTATCTAAAAGAACCCTTGATTCATAAATTCCTCAATTCATAAAGCATGCATATCTTGAAACTTGGTTCATAATTATAAAGTAGTCATATAGAATGAGTTATATGGAAATCATTGAAAACATGTAATTTATATCAAATCATGCATAGTAATATCAAATATAATGAACTTGGGCATAAACAATTAAACCCATGAGAAATCAGGCAAAACCCTAGAATTTGGGTTGGATTCATAGAAGAGAAATAGAGGAATCTTTGAGACTCAATGGATGGAAAATGATCCATTAATAAACATCCCACATATCTTTGATTACCCTAGACTTTATATTGACAGAGGAGACTTGAAAACTTGAAGAAACCCTAAATCCTCCTAGAGAGAATTTGGAGAAGAAATCTTGAGAGCTTTTGGGGTTTTTGAGTGAATGGGTAATTTTTATAGAGTAAAATCAATTATAGGCTCTTGGAATACGCTAAAAAGACATAGTTTAGGTATTAAAAGGGTAAGAAAAGACCCAAATAACCCTTGAATTAAAAAACTGCTAGAGTGACCAATGGACACCATGTGCAGACTGTACAATGAGCTTTGGACCGTGCTGGTCATCCGTAGACCAAGATGGTGGAGACCAAAAATCTAACAAGGAACCATGAGAAACTTCATACGGCCTGTAGACCTTTCTACAGGTCGTAGTTCCTCTTCATACAACCCAAGGGATCCTAAAATTTCAGCAAGTCTGAACCTTTTCTATGAACCCCCTTTCTACGGTCCATACCACTACTTACGAATCATCCTTTTGGTATATGGGAAACTTTCTAAGACTCGATATTTTAAACTTTTCCAAGGCTCATTGACGACTACCCTTCTACGAACCGTAGGACTTTGTACGGTCCATAGGTAGGCTTGTACAACATGCACCTATAACAAAATTTCAGAATTTCATTTCCAACTCAACTTTCAAATTTCTTAGGTGTTGCAATATCTCTCCCTTGGAAACATTCATCCTTGAATAGGACTTTAGCTAGCATGAATAGAGTAAGGTAAGGAGTAATCGACCCAAAGCAAAAAAACATAAAATTTTGAAACATATTTGATAAACATTCATGCATATGAAATATGAGAATAACTTAAATGCATAAATCTAAAAGAGTAAATATGAGGAGCTAATACCTAGAGCTAAAGCCGGAACGGAGAGAAAGAGATGGGGGTACTTGGACATCATATCGGCTTCAGCCTCCCAAGTAGCATCCTTAACTAATTGATTCCTGCAAAGAACCTTTATGGAAGCAACTTCTTTATTTCTCAATTTCTAGACTTAACGGTCCAAAATTTCAAAACTATCCAAAGGCACAAAAAATGTAGGATCACCAATATGCTTCTTCAACAACAAAACATGAAACACTGAATGCACTAGTGCCAAATCGGAAGGCAAATCCAACTCATAGGCTACCTTGCCAAAATTGCTCAAAATTAGATATGGCCTACATAACAGGGACTAAATTTCCCTTTCTTTTCGAATCTTATCACACCCTTCATAGGTCATATTTTCAACTAAACTTAATCATCAACATCAAATTCAAGCTCTCTTCTTCTAACATCCGCATAAGACTTTTGTCAACTTTTAGCCATTTTCAAACAATCCTAGATTAATCAAAGGAGACCTACACCTCCTGCCATAGAGACCCTCAAACAGATCCATATTAATACTTGAGTAATATATGTTATTATAAGCAAACTCAAACAAAGGCAAATGATCATCCCAATTACCCCTAAAGTCAATCACATAAGCTCTCAACATATCCTCCAAAGTCTGAATAGTATGCTCGGCTTGACCATCAGTTTGAGGATGAAAGGTCGTACTAAACTTAACTCGAGTACCAAGAAATTTTTGAAATAACATCCAAAATTGGGAAGTAAAATGGGTGCCTTGGTTAGATATAATGAATAAGGGCATCCTAAGAAACTTAACCAATTCTCAATTATACAGCTTAGCATAATCCACAGTCGAATATGAAGTCCTCACGAGGATGAAATGTGCCGACTTCATTATCCTATACACAATGAACCAAATCAAATCATGTTGTCGCCAGATGAGGAGTAAACCGATAATGAAATACATATTCAAATCTTCCCACTTCCTAGTAGGAATGCTAATATCTTGAACCAAACCTCCCAGTTTCTGATGCTCAATTTTGACTTGTTGGCTATTTGGACACTTAGCCACAAATTCTGCAATGTCCTTCTTCATCCCATTCCGCCAATAGACCTCTCATACATCACAGTACATCCTAGAGGCTCCCGAGTGAATAGAATATTGAAAGCTGTGAGTTTTTTTCTAGAATTTTTTCCTAAACTCATCAACATTCGGATCAAACAAATGACCTTAATAACAAAACACACCGTCCCCCCTTTAGGATAAATCTCAATAGCCTTTTTGAGCATTGATTCCTTCAACCCAACTAAATCCAGATCATGATATTGCTTAACCTTCACATCCAACACAAAAGATTATTCTAAATCATTTCGAACAATGATACCATCCTCTTCGGAGTTAACCAAGCGAACACCCAAATGAGCTAGTTTATGAACATCACGAACCAACTCCATTTTACCTTGTTCAATGTGAGAAACATTACTCATCAACAATTAGCTAAGGCCTTTGGCAACCATGTTTTCCTTTTCATGAGGTAAGAGACACTCATATCGTAATCTTTCAAAAAGTTTGAGCCACCTCTTTTGGAGAAAATTAAGATCATTATGCTTAATCACATATTTCAAACTCTTATGATTGGTGAGCACATCCACATGAACAATATATAGATAATGTCTTCAATTTTGTAAAGCAAAGACCACAACCTCTAACTCTAAATCATGAGTCGAATAATTCTTTTCATGAACTTTCAATTGACTCAAAGCATAAGTAATTACTTTTCTATTTTGCATCAAAGCACAACCAAGGCCATTCCACAAAGCATCACAATAAACTACAAAGCTATCGGATCCTTTCGATAATGTTAAAACTGGCTGAAGTAATTTAATCCTTCAACTCTTGGGAGCTCTTCTCACAACTTTCGACCATTAAAATTTCAGCCTATTCTAAGTCAACATAGTCAAAGGTGAAGCAATAGAGGAAAATCCTTTCATAAATTTTCTATAATAACTGGTCAAACTCAAGAAACTCTGAATATCTGAAGGGGAAAGAGGTTGAGGCCAGTTCTAATCTATCTTACTCTTTTTAGGATCAACTTGAATACCTTCACCCAAAAATAATATGGCTAAGAAAAGCAAGAGACCTCAATCAAAACTCATATTTGCTATACTTACTATGCAATTGATTATCCTTGAGGATTTGAAAAATGATCCTTAGGTGATCAACATATTCATTGTCACTAACTGAATAAATTAAAATATCATCAATAAACACAATCATGAACATATCAAGATATTGCTTGAACACTCTATTCATAAGATACATGAAAGACATTGGGGTATTAGTCAAACAAAATGATATCACCACAAAATCATAGTGATCGTATCGAGTTTGAAAACCTATCTTCAGAATGTCACCTTCCCTTACCCTCAGTTGATGAAACCTTAACCGAAGGTCAATATTTGAGAAGAAACTAGCACCTTGGAGTTGATCAAACAAGTCATCTATCCTCAAAATAGGGTAATTATTTTTATCGTGACCTTGTTCAATTGTTGATAATCAATACACATTCAAGTGAGACATCCTTATTTTGAATAAAAAAATCGGAGCACCCCATGGTGAGATACTCGGTCGAATGAAACCCTTATCCAACAAATCTTTCAACTGATCCTTTAACTTCTTCAGTTCTTCCAGAGCCATACAATACAGAGGTATATAGATAGCTTGCCTATATGGAAGAAGGTCATTTACAAAGTCTATCGACTTTCGGGAGGAAAACTAGGAATATCATCAGGAAACACTTTCGGAAACTTATTAACAACTAGAAGAGACTCAAGAGTAAGGGTTTTAGAATATGTATCCCTAACTTGAACAAGATGAAAAATACAACCTTTAGAAATAATTTTACTAGCCTTTGGGCAAGAGATAAATCAACCTATAGGTGGTGCATTTCCACCCTTCCATTCTAAGATAGTTTCATTTGGAACTTGAGAAGTGACCACTCAGTTTCCAGAATCAATGGAGGCATAGCAACAATGAAGCCAATCCATACCAAGAATGACATCAAAGTCTAGCATGTCTAACTCCATGAGATAAATTGAGGTGTTTCTATAGACTCATTTGGCATAATAGAATCACCAACGGGAGTAGAGACTGAAAAAGGTTATAAAAAAATTTTGGGACTAAAATCAAACTCCATAGCCACATTAGGAGTCATAAAAGACAATGTATCACCTAGATCAAGCAATGTGTAAACATCAAGTTGAAAGACTCATAATATACCAGTCACCACATCTAAAGAATCCTCATGATCCTACTGATTATAAAGAACATAAAATCCTTTTTGACGCGAAGCACCACCCGAACCAGAAGAAGCACCCTATTGGGATGAGTGACCTGAAGAAGCACTAAGCTGAGCCTGAAGAACATCTCTTCCCTTGATAGCATGCAAAGGGAAATCTCTCAATCCATAACCACTCTTAGCACAACCATAGCAACCATCGGTACAAGCTAAGCATCTCCCGAGATGACTCTTGCCACACTTTTGGTAAGTGGGGAATGAAGATCCACTAGAACCCCCTCATTGTGGAGTAGGGTTAAACACCACATCCTTAAATTTTGTGCTGGAGCACTAGATAAATTTGGATAGGAGAAATTATGTTGAAATTGAGAACATTCATTTCCTCTGGACCTCGAGAGAGAGAAATCACGATTATCTGTTCTTGACCTTTTTGAATCTCTAACCCTTTAACTGAGAATTTCCTCCTTAATTTATTTGGAATGAGTCATCAACCTTGATATATCCATATCTTTGTTTAACATGGCGGTTCTGTATTTTTTTAGCACCATTTTATACGTACCAAAAACAAACTTACTCATTTGTGCTCTAGAGTCGGCAACTATTTTTGGAGCATACTTGGACAATTGAGTAAACTTAAAAGACTATTCTTCACACTCATGTTGATAAATCTTTCACCTTAGCCTCCCTCATATCAAAGGGAAATAATCAATCAAGAAACTCCCCTTTGAACTTATCCCAATCAAGGGGACCTGCATCCAATGCCATTTTTCCTTACATTGAGCAAACCACACTTGAGAAACCCTTCTCAATTGATAAGCGGCTAATTCCACCTTTTCCACTGGTGTTCACTCCCATAATGTCCACGGCCTCTTGAATCCCTTCAAGAAACTCTAATGGATCATCATCCACTTTCGAACCATGGAACTCTGAAGGATTCATCCTCATAAAGTCTCTAACCCTTGTTGCCTCTGTACCCACTTTTGGATTCATGGGAGATACATCGTCTCTATTAGCTTATGCCGTCATAGATTGAGCCAACACTTGGAAAGTGACTCTAAATTTGGCATGAGACACTCGCTCAGCCAAAGGGTCGACTGGAGCTTGAAGAGCTTTAGGTTCCACATTTTCGTTGACATTCCTTATACTCTTCTTAAAGGCATGTTCTAAAAATGTATAGAACACAATTTAGGAGGAAGAACCTTCTAGAGTTCAACTCTATCACACGACTATATAGTATTGAAAGAAGTGAAGTTTCTTAAATGTCTTGTAGTTTCCTATTCATAAATATGGTAAGCTTCACACTAATGAATAAAACTCTACTAAACATGACTTGCCAGACACTTAGAACTTTTTTTTAAAATGAGATGATCTGAGTACCAAGTTTTTCACGACTCAAACTATCCCCTAGGCGTGACATGGTGAATAGATTCTCGAAATACCCTAAACAAACCACTTGACATAAGCATAGCACTATATTAACAATCAAACAAAATAAAAACATGAAGTGGAATATAAGTCTCAAATAACAAGCTCAATTGATACCAAATCAAAGTACAAGACTTCATAAATCGAAAATAATACTACGTATGACATAAGCCTCTACTAATAAATGTAGCTAGGATTGGACCTAGCTCACGAATAATCTGGAAACTGAAATTGCATAAATCTATAAAGACATATAGTGGTACCATCCCTGAAACATGAGGACTCCCCAAAATCCTGGATACAACTGATCAATATATTTAGCCACGACTGGATAGAGAAACGTCAGAACGTATACTATGAGACAATATAGGCACAAGAAAATGTATGCATCAGTATATGAAATATACTAAGTATGACAGAAGATGCATAAAACATAAACATGAAACATGCTATGTTTGAAAACCTGAAACATGCTATGTTTGAAAACCTGTAACATGCTATGTTTGAAAACATGATAATACATGGCCAAGTAAAACATATCAAATCTTGATAAGATAAGTGCATAAATCATAAGACAAGGTCAATGCAATATTTGAAAAACACAACATAAGCTTAAATCATAGTCTTTTGAGAAAATCATATATTATTGAAAAAACTGTAATCGTTTGTGGGATGTTTATCGTTAAGCGACATAAACCATGTGAGCTATATAACATAGAGTCCAATGTCTTACTCCCACACTGAAAATAGATTTTCCTACTTGCTAATGTAAGGACCATATTCTTAAGTTAGGTGGATCAACTAGCTAGAGTCAATTAAGACTAAGTTCTACGGGGGTACATAGTTATAGGACAAGGGGATAACTACTAAAGAACTCCGTCTTTATTAACGGGTGAGCCTCCATCCCAAGTCCACTCAATGCAAAGTAAACTACCAATGGAAATAAGCATAATCATAATACTTGAAATGGTAAGAATGAAGTAATACCAATTCAATCATAGACTTCCTATCATAGAATAGCTCCTTTCGAAATCATAATTTCATGACATATTCATAGGGATACTTCTCTAAAGCATCTAAATCATCATCATATTTTCATAATGAGAATACTTAAATTTCAAGCAACCTTTTTCATAAAATATGTTTATACTTTATCTAAAAGAACCCTTGATTCATAAATTCCTCAATTCATAAGACATGCATATCTTGAACCTTAGTTCATAATCATAAAATTGTCATATAGCATGAGTTCATGTGGAAAATTTGAAAACATGTAATTTAGATCAAATCATGCATAATAAGATCAAATATAACTAATTTAGACATAAGCAATTGAACTCATGAAAAATAAGGCAAACCCTAGAATTTAGGTTGGAGTCATAGAAGAGAAATAGAGGAATCTTTAGACTCAATAGATGGAAAAGGATCCATTGATGAACTTCTCACATACCCTTGATGACCCTAGCTTTTAGCTTGAAAGAGGAGACCTGAAATCTTGAAAAAAACTATAATCCTCTGGAATCCTTATAGAGAATTCCGGGGAGAAACCTTGAGAGATTTTAGGGTTTTTGAGTAAATGGGAAGGAATAGGTAGTTTTTGAAGAGTAAAAATCAGTTATAGGCTCTTAGAATACGCGAAAAACAACATATTAGGTGTTAAAGGGGGTAGGAAAGACCCAAATACCCCTTTAATTAAAAACTACCAGAGTTACCTATGGACACCATGTATGGTTCGTACAAAGAGCTACTGACCATCCTAGTCATCCGCAGACTAAGATGCTGGAGACAAAAAATCCTACCAAGAACCACAAGCAGATTCCTTGAAAACATTTGTCCTTGAATGCAACTCAAGTTGGCATGAATAGAGTATGGAAGAGATATAATAACCCAACATGAATGCAAATACCAACAAAATGCATAAAACCAAGGAGTAATCAACCCAAGCTAAAGCATAAACTTTTAAAACATCAACATGGGAGCATATGGAAATATGAATAGAGCTAAAACACATGAATCTAAAAGAGTACACATGAGGAGCTATAACCTCAAGCTAAAGCCGGAATGGAGGGAAAGAGATAGGGGGTACTTGGAAATCATATTGGCTTTGGCCTCCCAAGTAGCACCCTCAACTAATTGATTCCTCTAAATAAAATTTACGGAAGTACCTTCTTTATTCTCAACTTTTGGACTTAACAATCCAAAATCCCAATAAGAACCTCTTCCTATTAAAGACTTCCCTTAGCACCAACACTCTACAAAGGCACAACCGATGTAGGATCACCAATACACTTCTTCATCGACAAAACATGAAACACTCGATACACCGGTGCCAAATCAGAAGGCAAATCCAATTCATAGGCTACCTTGTTGAAATGCCTTAAAATATGATATGATACTACATAAAGGGGACTAAGCTTTCCTTTCTTCCCAAATCTCATCACACCTTTCATAGGTGAGATTTTCAAGTAAGCCCAATAATTAACTTCAAATTCAATCTCTCCTCTTATAACATCCACATAAAACTTTTGTTGACTTAAAGCCGTTTCCAAATGATTCTAGATTAGTCGAACCTTTTACATAGCCTCATGCACTAACTGAGGCCCTATCAAAGCGACCTCATCAACTTCAAACTAACCAATTGCAATACCTCATACTTTGAAAAGGTTAAAATTGGTTAACAGGTAGGTCCACGATCCTAAAACCAACCATGAACGCTCTACAAAAGCCTATATGGTCTGTGAAAGGGTTCACTGGCCGTTTAGGGGAGTGACCTGACCATTTAAGGCTGCCATGAAATGAAGAATACTTGTATGGTTCCCTATATGGACCGTATATACTTATATAGTCCATTTAGGAATCCATATAAGTCACCCATAAAATTTTAAGTTAGGGATATTTTAGTCTTTCCTTTATGTGTTTGATACCTAAGCTATGTAATTTTAACCCCTATTTTAAATCCTATATTAGTGATTTTTCCTAAAACTCATTCTAAATCATTCACCTAAATTCTAAATTTTCCTCCAAGTTCATCCCTAAAATCCTCTCTAAAACTAAGGAAGAAGAAACAAGGATTTCACTTCAAGATCTTCAATTCACCATAGCTATTGGGATTTGATCACGAAGGTATGTTAGTATTCACCTATGAAATTCTTTCCTCCATAGGGTTCCTAAAATCCTCAAGTTTTACAAGTTTGATTCTTAATTCAAAGTTAGAGTTTTATTTAATCTTCATAGGTTCTTTCAATTATGATTCACTTGATGGTTTTCTATCTTTTAGTACATGAATTGAAGTATTTACATGATTTTGAGGTCAATTCATATTAACCCATGCATAATCCATGGTTTTTGACTATGAACACATGATGAAGTTAATGAACTATGATTTATAGAAATTATGCATGTTTTATGAAAGTAATGGTTATGACTCAAGTAAGCTTATATTTGAAGGTATCTATATGTTCTATGAAGCTTGACCACATGATATGAATGACATCTAAATTTTTCATCAGATTAAGTCATTTGCAGCCCCTTAAAATTGTCTGCATAATTCACTTAGACACCTCAACTAGGGCTAGTACCTATCGAACACTTTTATCTATTCAAAACTTGTTCTTATTAGACATTTTTCGATAATAAGTAAAAAAAAAAAGTATGTGTAATACACTCATTGTGATGTGGAAAAATGACAAATTAAAAGATAACATATGGCGTTGGGCCTGACAATTTTAGAAAAAAAAAACTATGTTAAAAAGAATGAAAATTATTTCAAATAAATTTTCCATCTATTTGTTTATAAAGAAATTAAATGAGAAGCCCAACCCTACCCCAACCCCTTTCTTCTTCATCTTCTCCCTAGCAAGATTTTCTTTCTCAAACGACAAAATATAATTTCTTTGCTAATTGCTTATATAATTATTTTTTATTCCTAATACTCTAGAGAGAAATATTCAAAGAGACTGATACAAGAGTAATAAAGAAAGAGAGTCTATCAATTGTCTTGAAATCGATAGCAAAGAAAAATCAAGAGGACCTAAATTATTTTTTATCGAATCAATGTGATATTATTTTTGATAAGTTTAGTGGGTTTAAATTTTAATTTGAATGGTAATCTTTGTTCGAAGGTGACCGAGATGGACGTCGATCGATTAACTTTTTTAAGCCTAATGTTGTTTCTCATTTTTTTTCCTCCAAATTCAATTAGTTGATTCAATTTTTATTTTTTAATAAATATTGAAAATAAATATAATAGAAAAAGAAAAGCAAAATAAAGGAGTGCACTGGTCTTCGTGAAGAAGACGACTTAAAGGGAGTGGGGTGTGGGAGCTTTTTTTGCTTTGTTTTAAGAATTAGTATTACTTTAAAAAATATTTATAAAAAAAACTAAATTATTGAAATTCCAAGTGGAAATCAAATAAGAAAAAGTATTAAGCTTTTTGAAAAATAAATAAAAATAAAACATCATTTAAGATTTTTTCACGCGCTCAATGGAAGTGAAAAAGACTTCTTTTGCCACATCAACATTTTGTGTTTAATAGGTATATTTTTTTAACAATTTAGGTGTTCAATAGGTAGTAGTCATAGTTGAGGTGTCTATGTGAAATATGCGGACAACTTTAAGAGGCTGCAGATGACTTAAGCCTTTTCCATTAAAGCTTTAATTATTTTCGTATGTTATGTCTTGACTAGTATGATATCTAGATATTCCATCAATGATCATGAATCAATTTTTCTAAAATGTATCATTAGTAGTATGACACTTTAAGTATGAAGTTAATGGCTATGAGCCTTATAAAACTATTATAAAAGATTAGGAATGGTGAAAGGTTTTATCACACATGGTTTAAGGAGCTACTCTATGATGTTTCTAGTTTGGATTAGTATCTTAATTGTAACTTCCATGGAGGATAATATGACTATTATTAATGACTATTCCGTGGGACTTTACTTAGCAATGAGTGGGAATTTGGGATTAAAGTTTACATTTAGCATATGTGGACCTTTAGTAGCAATCCCTAAGTCACAAAACTATGTGCCACCATAGGGTGTTGTCTCAGATAGACATTAGCTAGTGTATTTTCCTTAGCTCAAACTCATGATCCTTACCTTGACTAGTAGGACACTCTCATTTCGGTGTGAGAGCAGTACACTAGATTCTATGATATAGATCACATGGTTTATGTCGGTTAATGGTAATTATCCTATAATAATGAACTAAGGTTACTTTTAACGTATCTCATAAAGTGTTTTAAAGATTTTAAGCTTTCATTGACCCTGATTATGACTTATTTTTTCTACCCTTTTATCTTAGGATTTAGCTTGGTCATTGCATTTCATGTAAAGTCCTTTTTAGCATAATTTCAAAACTCTTATGCATTGCTGTCATACTTAGTACATTATTTGTACTAATGCATAATTATACCTACATTATGAAACATTATTTCATAATGAAGGGTCCGACACTCCTACCTCTCACACTCGTGGCTAGTTAATCCCTTTGGCACTTGAATATTGGTGAATCCTTATGATCCAAGGGCCAAGAAACTTTTATTACTTTATGTCATTCCAGTTTTTACACTTTGTATGCGGTGTATGAGTTACATCCCAACCACTTCTTTTAAGTTAGTACATGGCTTGTTGAGACTTATTTTAGACTTCTACTTTATCAGACTCTTTTATAATATAAGAGTGATTCTTTTGAAATCTTTGTTTCTATTATGTTGTGTGATGTATCTTAAGTGGCTTGTTTAGGGCCTTTTGGGGTCCTATATGCCACGTTACACCTAAGGTATACTTTAGGTCGGGACAAACTTTCTATTCAGATCATAAGGTTTAGAAAGGTCCTAGGATGTCTCATAAGCCACGTTGAGTAGAGTCTTGTTCATGAGTGTGAAGCGCACCACATTTACGAATATGAGGCTATAAAATGTTTAGGAAACTCCACTTCTTTCATCATTCTAAAGTCATGTGATAGAGTGTAACTTTGTATGTTTCTCTCCTAATCCTTATCCGATGTCTTTCAGGATATCGCCCGTCGAAAAGCATATGTTAGATGAAATGTGGGTGAGAATGTGAAACAAGAAGCCCCTCAAGTTCAGGATGAACCTTTGGCTGATCAAGTGACTAATGATAAGTTTTGAGCCACATTTACATATTGGCCCAAGCTATGACAACTCAAGATAATAGGGAAGTTGTGGCTCCCGTAAGCCCAAGGATGGGTATGGTGGCAATAAGGGCAAGGGACTTTACTATGATAAATTCTCCAGAGTTTCATGGGTTGAAAGTTGAGGCAGATCCTCAAGAGTTCATCAATGAGGTTTAAAAGGTTGTAGAGATTATGGGTATAACTTTGGTGAAAAAGGCGAAATTGGCTGCTTACCAACTCAAAGGTGTTGCTCAAGTTTGGTTTAACCAATGGAACAAAAAGAGGGAAATAGATGTGGTCCTCTTGATTAGGAGAAGTTTAAGGTTGTTTTTCTTGATAGGTTCTTTCCCCTTGGGAAGAGGAAAGCAAATGTGTTTGAGTTTATTAACCTTCGTTAAGGAAATATGAGTGTGGAAGAATATGCTATGAAATTCAAACAATTGTCCAGATATGCTCCAACTATGGTTGTCGATCCAAGGGCAAGAATGAGTGAGTTTATGTCGGATGCTTCCGACTTAATGGTCAAAGAATGTATGGCTGCCATGCTTGTTAAGGATATGGATGTCTCCCGTTTGATGGTTCATTCCCAATAAATTGAAGAATAAAAACTTAAGGATAAGACTAGAGATTCAAAGAGGACAAGAACAAATAATGGTGATTTCTCACATTCAAGGTCTGGTGGAGGTAATTTTTCCCAAGGTAATGGTTCTAGTGAGCAAATGGTATCTGAATTTCAAATGGGCGGAAAAAGCCATAGAGGTGAGTTTCTAGCCGGTACAAATGCATGTTTTGGGTGTGGAAAAAGTGGTCACAAGATGAGAGATTTCACATTGCTTACCACTAAGGGAAATGATGGTAGGAAAGTTTAACCTAGTGGTTTTGGTACAAGTACTCCAAAGAAAAATAGGTTTCATGCTCTTCAGACTCGACAAGATCACAAAGGTTCCTCAAATGTGGTGATTGGTAAGTTATGGTCTTTTAACTTGTGGTTATACATTTCTTGTTATTGGGTAATGCGTTGTCTATGATATGACTCCATGTATGGTAATTGTGTTTGAGATCAACCTTGAAATCCTTGTGGAAACTTCTGAAGAATTTACTGAGTATCGATGGTTTTGTGGTTGTTAAGACTTTGGTTCTATGCTTAGGTTGGGGGAGATGGATTCGAAAAGACTAGTAAGGTTTGCTCTCAAGGGGGAGATAGTGTGTTCATGGTTGGTGTGTGTGGAACTATTTAAATTGGTTGAAGGATTCTTTTCTATGGTTTTGTATGTGAAAGGCCGGAGGCGATGTGACGTCTTAGTATTCCTATCTCTTTCCATTATCTTCGGGTCTAGCTTGAGGCATTAGCCCATCATGTTCACTCTTTAGGATTCTTGTGTTTTAGTCACTCCTATGTTTCCTCATGTATGCATGTTCATGGAAATTTTGATTATGGAGATATGATTTAGCTTGATTGATTGCTTCATGATGTTGTGTATTGTGTATGATTTGCATGTATGTTTATGAAATGATGTTTTAAAATATGTTTTAGTTTGGAGTTGATTTTTCTTCTTGTTCGTGTGCATTTTGATGAATTTGTTTTCATGTTGGGTTGTTAGTTTCTGTCCTACTCTTTTTGTGGTAGCTTGAGTTCCATTCAAGAATGAATGTTCCCAAAAGGAGATATTGTAACATCTCAAACTTTGAAAAGGTTAAAGTGGGTTAACGGGAAGGTCCACGAACCTAAAACCAACCATGAACCCTCCACAAAAGCCTAAACGATCCTTGAAAGGGTTCACTGGCCATTTAGGAGAGTGACATGGTCGTTCAAGGCAGCTAGGAAATTGAGGGTATTTGTATGGTTCCCTATATGAACTGTCTAGACTTATATGGTCCATTTAGGGATCCATACAAGTCACCCATCAGCTTTTAAGTTAGGGCTATTTTAGTGTCTCTCCTACGTGTTTGATACCTACGTTATACAGTTTTAGCCCCTATTTTAAGCCCTATATAAGTTATTTAAGTTCTAATACTACCCATTCTAAATCATTCACCTAAATTATATATTTTCCTCCAAGTTCATCCCTAAAATCCTCTCTAAAGCTAAGGAAGAAGAAGCTAGGGTTTCACTTCAAGATCTTCCATTCACCATAACTATTGGGCTTTGATCACTAAGGTATGTTAATAGTCACATGCGGAGTCCTTTCCTCCATAGGGTGCCTAAAATCCTTAATTTTTACAAGTTAGATTTTCAATTCAACGTTAGGGTTTTATTCAATCTTCATGGGTTCTTTTAAATTATGTTCAAATTAATGGCTTTCTATCTTCTAATGCATGAATTGAAGTATTTACATGATTTTGTGTTGAATTCATATGAACTCATGCACGATCCATGATTTTTGACTATGAACACATGATGAAGCTTATGAACTATGATTTATAGAAATTATGCATGATTTATAAAAGTAATGTTTATGACTCAAGTAAGCTTATAAATGAAGGTATATTTATATTCTATGAAGCTTGGCCACATGACATGAATGACATCTAAATTTTCCATCGATGCTTTTCATTATTTTCCTATATTAGGTCTTGATAACAATGGTATCTGTATATGCCACCAATGATCATGGATCAATTTTTCTAAAACTATATCATTAGTAGTATGAAATTAATGACTAAGTGTCTGATAAAGCTATTATGAAATGATCATGAATGGTGAAAGGTTTTCTCACACATGTTTAAGGTTCTACTATATGATGTTTCTATCTTGGATTAGTATCTTAATTGTAATTTTCATGGATTATAATATGAATATGATTGATGACTATTCCATGGAATTTACTTAGCACCGAGTGAACTTTTGGGATGAAAGTTTCCATTTAGCGTCTATGGACCTTTAGTAGCAATCCCTAAGTCACAGAACTATGTGCCACCATAGGATGTTGTCTCAGAAAGACATCACATAGTAGATCCACCTTAGCTCTGACTCATGATCGTTACCTTCGCAAGTAGGAAATTCTTTTTTCGGTGTGGGAGGAGTACACTAAATCCATGTTATAGCTCACATTGTCACGCCCCGAGCCTACACCCCGGATGTGGCTGGCACTCGAGAACCATTGCTGGCCCCAAGCGAACCCATGGCCTAGCTCACTTACACAGTGAAAGACTCTATGCATATTTATAATGATCAATAGCACTATACTCACTTGAATAATAAAATAAAATACTGAGAATGCTTAAAAAGTCAAGCATTCAACTTGGCCAAAATGGCAACTCAAGTCTTAACATATGAAATGATAATGTAAAGACAACTGAACTACTAATTATCTGTCTATGAAGCCTCTAAATCAAAGAGAGGTGTCGGGACAGGGCCCTAGATCATCCTAACAACTAAAAACTACAAAGAAAATGATAAAAGAGTCCTTCGGAATGCAAGAAGTGTCACCAACTGACTCTGAGTGCTCAACCTGATCAACGAGGCACTGGATGCTAATCCTGGTTACCTCCGTCTGCATCATACGATGATGCAGAATAACTGGCATCTGTACATTGAATGTACGAGTATGAGAGTTGGAATACTAAACACAACTTAATCTTGAAAAGGATCTGAAAGGAACACTTACCTTGGCTTTACTCAACTCTTGAATAACTTAACTCAATGTAAGCAATAAACATATGCAATATATAGAAAACTTGTAAAACAGCGGAAAACAACTTAGTTCGTTAAATAAAATGCAATAACAAACTCAACCTTACTCATACAATAAAGTAATATAGTTTCTGTGGGAGATTCTCTAACCGACAACCACCACTATGAGTCTAAGTGGTGATACAACGTCTTGCCCACGCTGCCAGAACTGTCAAATACTTTGCCGTCATATAGAACTACTTAACTTAGTGGATCCACTAGCTTATGCTAAAAACATCTTAAGGAGTCATCTAAAAAGTATGATCCTTTACTACCCATGAAGGCTACATGGTTTATGGAGACTTGAGTTAAAATGAGTACGCATCCCCATAGCGTGGCTCAGTACTACTCCCAAAATATACTTAGCTCATAAGTTTTTAAAACAAATTTCTTTCTTTGATTTGAGATAATTACTTAAAACTTAGCTTAAAAGATCTCTTGGAATGGATGTTCTCTTTCTTGCTCAAATGTGAAAACATTTTAAACTCTTTGGGAATACATAGTCCCCATATACTTCTTTGAAGAAATGAACTACAAATCTTTACTATTTGCTTAACTTAAAACTTAAGTCTTAGAACAAAGTTAAAACGTTTGTGAAAGACTTTTGAAAACTTTAAAGAACTTCCCTCGACTTGCTCCTTAACTTCTAACTTGACTCTTAACTTTCCTTGAATTGAATTATGGATTTCAAGGATTGTAATTTGTGATAAGAAAGATCTCATGATGTTTAGGAATGATTTTAGATAGCTAAACATGAGAAAAGATCAAGAAATCACTATCTGAGAGTGGGTCCGCGATGCGAAGAAGTATTTAAATTTTTGGTTCGAAAACAACTTTTGAGGCAGAACGGTCCGTGATTGCTCCACTCCGCGAAATGATTTTTCCCAAATCTAAGGAGCAGGTCCGCGACGCGGAGGCACTGCCCAGATTTGCCCGACAAAATTCCTTCTTCGTTTTCCCGCTCTAAACCCTCTAAACTCCATTGGTTCTTTCCCCAAACAATTAAAATCATCTATACCCTCAAATAACATTAGATTCTAATCGAAAACACACTTACAAACGTAAATCAATCTCAAGAAAAACTCCAACAAAACAACCCACAAGGATTCAAATGAACTTTATCAAGAATTCAAGGGATTTACTTTCAAATCAATATACTTTGCTAAAATTGAATCAAGTTGGGCGCGTGGGTGAACTAACCCAATGCTATGTGATCTCATATACCTTGTAGGGATCACCCCCGATGAAATCCACAAGCTAAACTTGACGATCTTGACGAATCTTGCTTCTTTTCTCGTTTCTCCTCTTCTTTTCTCTTTCCTCCAAGCCCTAGCGTGAAACTTCAACTTTTCTAAACTGACTAAAATTTGATTTTACCCCAATTAACTCCTAAAAATGAATTAGAATAATTAGGTAAGGAAAAGACTAAATTACCCTTGCAAAATCCGTATTAGACTTTCCTTATTAAAACAGCCAACTTCCAAAGGGCATCACTCACTCATACAAACTCGGAATCGCGCAAACTCGGCGGCGTTGGAAAGACCACTCCAAGAGGTTTCCTACCATATCTGTAAGTACCTCTAACTCACCCTTAATTAGAATTTATGGCCATTTAAAGTTGACCAAAAACTCAGTTTTCCTAACTTAACAAAATTTCCAGATTTTCATTCTTTCCAAAAATGACTATTTCCAATTATTAGCTTCTTCCTAGTTATTTTAAATTGCGAGATGTTACACACATGGTGTATCAGGTTAATGGTAAACATCCCACAATAATAAACTAAGGTTACTTTTAAAGTATTTCATAAAGTGTTTTAAAGATGTTAAGCTTGCATTGACCATGACTATGACTTATGTTTTCTACCCTTTTATCTTATGATTTATCTTGGTCATTGCATATCATGTAAAGTCCTTTTTATCATGCTTTCATAACTCTTATGAATTGTTATCATACTTAGTTCATTCCATTTACTAATGCGTACTTATGCCTACATTGCTTCACAATGTAGGGTCCGACGCTCCTACCTCTTACACTCGTGGCTATTTGATCCCTTTGGCACTTTAAGATTGGTGAGTCCTCATGATCCGAGGGTCAAGACACTTTTATAGCTTTATGTCATTTCGGTTTTCAGAATTTGTATGTGGTGTATGAGTTACGTCTCAACCACTTATTTTGTGTTTGTAGATGGCTTGTTGAGACTTATGTTAGACTTCCGCTTTGTCAAACTCTTTTATGATATAAGACTGTTTCTTTTGAAATATTTATTTCTATTATCTTGTATGATGTATGCTAAGTAGATTGTGTAGGGCCTCTTGGGGTCCTATATGCCACCTAGGGCATACTTTGGGTCGTGACACCAATAGAAGACCGACACCTCCTTTCATAGAGAGCCTCTAACGGAGCCATATGAATACTCAAGTGATAACTGTTATTATAAACAAACTCAATCAAATAAAAATGATCACTTGAAGTCAATTCCACAATATTTGAATATATCCTCCAAAGTCTGAATAGTATGCCCGACTTGACCATCGGTGTAAGGTAATGCTAACCTTAACTCGAGTACCAAGGCCTTTTTGGAAAGACATCCAGATTTGGAAAGTAAATTGGGTACCTCGATCAGATATAATGGATAAGGGCACCGTGCAACTTAACAATTTCTAGGATATACAACTTAGGATAATCCTTAGCCGAATACGAAGTTTTCATGGGGATGAAATGTGCTGACTTTGTCATCCTATCCACAATGACCTAAATCGATTTGAGTTGCCGCAGGGTGGTAACCGATAGTGAAATACATATTCAAATCTTCCCACTTCCAAGCAGGAATCCTAATATCTTGAGCCAAACCTCTCAATTTCTGATGCTCAACTTTCATTTATTGGAAATTTGACACTTAGCCAAAAATTCCGAAATATCCTTCTTCATCATATTCCACTAATAACCTTCCATAATTTATGATACATCATGGTGGATCTCAGGAGAATAGAATATCAAGAACTGTGAGCTTCATCTAGAATTTGTTACCTCAACTCATCAACATTCGGAACACAAAAATAACCTTGATAACGAAGCACACCATCTCCCCTTGGGAGAAAGCCTTAATAGCCTTTTTGAGCACAACTTCCTTCAACTCAACCAAAGTTGGATCAAGATCGTTCTTAGCATTCATATCCGACATAAGACACGACTCTAAACTATTATGACCAATAATACCACCCTCTTCGAAGTGAACCAAGAAAACACCTAAATGAGCTAGTCTATAAAGATCATGAACCAACTCTTTTTCACTATATTCAATGTGAGTAATACTAATCATTAGTAATTGACTAAGGGTGTCGACAACCACATTTGCCTTACCCGGATGGTAAAGAACACTCATATCATAATCCTTCAAAAGTTTGAGCCACTTCCTTTGACAAAGATTTAAATCCTTTTTCTTAAACACATATTTCAAAAGTCTTATGATCGGTGAACACATCCGCATTAACACCATACATATAAGGTCTCCAAATTTTCAAAGCAAAGACCAGCGTCGCTAACTCTATATAATGACTTAGAAAATTCTTTTCAAGAACTTTTATTTTCCTAGAAGCACTAGTAATCACTTTCCCATTTTGCATCAAAACACAACCAAGGCCAATTGGCTAAGCATCACAATAAACTACAAACCCACCGGATCCTTATGGTATGTTAAAACTGGGGCTGAGATGATTCAATCCTTTAACTCTTAGAAACTCTTCTTGTAAGCTTCTGGTCATTGAAATTTCACCTTCTTCTGAGTCAACATAGTAAAAGGTGAAGCAATAGAGGAATATCCTTCCACAAATCTTCTATAATAACCGGCCAAACCCAAGAATCTCTAAATTTCTGAAGGGAAAAGAGGTGTAGGCTAGTTCTTAACAGCATTAGCCCTCTTAGGATCAACTTGAATACCTTCACCGAAAACAATAGCCATGAAAAGCAATAGAGCTCAACCAAAACTCACATTTACTAAACATAACAAATAATTGGCGATCCTTGAGGATTTACCAAATGATCTGTAGGTGATCAGCATGTTCATCCTCTTTGCGTGAACAAATCAAAATATCACCAATAAACACGATCATTAACATATCAAGATATTGCTTCTGATGTAGGTGACTTTCTTGTTGGAATGTATCATTTGTTTGCGTGAATCGTTTGTTTTGTGGTATGTTTATATATGCATGTTGTTGTTGTTGTAAACACGATCATTAACATATCAAGATATTGCTTGAACACTCAATTTATAAAATACATGAAATCTGCCAGGATATTAGTCAAACCAAAACACATCACCATAAACTCATAATGATCTACTGAATTTGTAAAGCCATCTTCAGAATGTCACCTCACTTACCATTAACTAATGATACCCTAATTGAAGGTCAATCTTTGAGAAGAAACTAGAACCTTGGAGTTTATCAAAAAAAACATCTATTCTTGGAATAAGGTACTTATTCATTATCTCGACCTTGTTAAATTATCAATAATTAATACACATAAGAAGCGTGTCATCCTTCTTTTGAACCAACAAAATTGTAACACCTTATGGTGAGCTACTCGGTCAAATGAAACCCTTACCGAACATATCTTTCAACCGATCCTGTAAATCCTTAAGTTCTTTTATAGACATATGGCAATGAGGAATAAAGTTAGGCTACTATCCGGAAGAAGGTCAATTCCAAAGTATATATCCCTCTTGGAAGGAACACTAGGAAGATCATCAAGAAACATTTTTGGAAACTTATTAACAATCGGAACCAACTCAAGAGTAGGGATTTTGGAATTTGTATCCCTAAGTCAAATAAGATGACAGATACAACTTTTAGAAATCATTTTCCTACCCTTTAGGCAAGAGATAAACCAACCTATAGATGTTAGATTTCCACCTTTCCATTCTAAAATAGGCTCATTTGGAACCTGGAATGTGACCACTTGTGTTCTACAATCAATGGAAGCATAACAAGAATGAAGCCAATCCTTACAAAGAATGACATCAAAAGTCTAGCATCTCTAACTCCATGAGATCAACTGAGGAGAATTTATGGGAAACTGAATATGGGCAATTTCTATAAACCCATTTAGCAACAATAGAGTCACCAATAGGTCTAGAGAATGAAAAAGGTTCTAAAAAAATTTTTGGACTAACATCAAACTTTATAGCCACATAATGAGTCACAAAAGAAAATGTAGCACCTGGATCAAGAAATGCATAAACATCAGGTTAAACAACTCATAACATACCATTCACTAGAGCTGGAGAACCCTCATGATCCAGTTGAGTCTAAAAAACATAAAATATTTTCTGATGCGGAGCACCACCCGAACAAAAAAGTACTATGTTGAGACAGACGACTCAAAGAAGCACTAGGCTGAGCCTGATGACCATCTCTACCCTTCTAGCATGCGAAGGGCAATCTCTCAATTTGTGACCACTCTTACTACAACCATTGGTATCAGCTAAGCATCCCCTCAGATGAATCTTGCCATACTTTTGGCAAGCTAGAAATGAAGATCCACTAGAACTACATCCTTGCGGCTTAGGGTTAGATACCATATCCTTGTTAAACTTTTGCGATAGAGCACTAGATGAATTTGGACTAGAGAACTATTACCGAAACTAAGAACGTCCATTTCCACCGAACCTCAAGTGAGAGAAATCACCATTATTTGTTCTTGTCCTTTATGAATATCTAGCTTTCTCCTTGAGATTTCCCTCTTTGATTTGTTGAGCATGAGTCATAAATCTTCATATATCCATTTCTTTGATAAACATGACGGTTCTACATTCTTTGACCACTATTTCAGACTCACCCGAAATAGACCTACGCATTCATGCCCTAGAGTCGGCAACCATTGTCGGAGCATACTTGGAAAATTGAGTGAACTTCAAAGAGTATTCCTTCATTTCCTCAAGTTGAAAAATTCTTGCACCTTAGCCTCTTTCATCTCAAGGAGAAAGAATCGATCAAGAGATGCCTCTCTGAACTTTTCCAAATCCAAGAGACCCGCATCCAATGTCCTTTCATCCTTCCAATATTGAGAAAGCCCACACATGAGCAAAGCCTTTCAATTGATAAGCAGCTAAGTTTGCCTTTTCTACCAGAGTCACTCTCATAATATCCATGATATTTTGAATCCCTTCAAGAAACTCTTATGGATCCTCATCCACTTTTGAACCATGGAATTTGGAGGCTTAATCCTCATAAAGTCTCTAACCCTTGTCGCCACCGTACCCATGTTTGGATTCACAGGAGCTAAAACCTCTCTGTTAGCTTGTGTCATCATAGCTTAAGCCAATCCTCAGAAGGGGACTCTAAATTCAGCATGAGACACTTGCTCACCGAAAGAGTCAATCAGAGCTTGAGGAGCTTTAGGTTCTACATAGTCGTTGACATTAATGGATCTCTTCTTGGAGGCATGTTTTGAAAACACATAGAACAATGGTTAGAAGGAAGACCCTTATAGAGTTCAACTCTATCACATGACTTTAGACTAATGAAAGAAGTGAAGCTTCTTAAACGTCTCATAGTCTCCTATTCATAAATGTGGTTGTTGACACCCAATTTTAGTTCTCCATGTTTAATTAATTAAGCTTCCATAAATAATAATAATAATAATAATAATAATAATAAGAATAATATATATATATATATATATATATATATATATAAACTTTTGTAGGAGTATGAAAATATTTAAAAAAAACATTTTCATTTTTGGCAGGTTTGTTTCATAAATATTGATCTTATAAAGAAAAATATATATAAATTTGTATATAAATATTACTACAAAAAATATAAATATTACTACTTACTTTCTCATTTTTAAATTTACGTCAAATAAATTTCATTCTTAAGGGTTGACTTGATTTTTTTAGCTAAATATAATTCTTGTTGTTGCAAATAAATATTTTTCGTACATTACTCAAAATTAGGAAGATTAATAAATTAATGAGTTGATAATTCATACCAATTTTATTTTAAGAATGACCCATATTGTCAAATAAGCTAATCTTGCAAAGTAATTATTCTCAATTTAATTAATTATGGCTATTTAATAAAGAAAGGGGTTATAATTTAAATGATTTAATTTGAGGAAAAACTTGGAAATCCAAGTCTCCTAAATTCATCCAATCAGCGTCTACCATGTAGACGGTACATGGATTGTATTTTTCACTCCCCAAGGCTACCCCCTTGACGTAAACACGGGACCTAGGATCACGAGTGACCCCAAGCTAACCCTGAACTGGCATATCATAAGCATACTTAAACAACTGAACAAAAGATACTATGCGGAAGCTTAAAACATAAGATAAACTAAAATGATGGGGAAATACCCAATCTAAGTCTGAATATATAAATACTGGGCAAGAGTTTAAGGTACTGAACTATAACTCAAATACCAAAGCTGAATTTGTCTATGTCTGAAATAAACCTCTAACTGACTAGAAATGCTGGGACATGCCCCCAGCTAACTCTAGCAAAACTGAAGCTAAAATGAAAGACTGAATGTAAAAGAACATGTTTATCATCCTCAAAAAATGAGGACGCACCATTGATAATGTTGAATACGGATCGGGAACCGATCTACATGTGATCTCAATACTGAGGCCCTGGACCTACATCACGAAAAGATGTAGCGCAGAGTATGTGTCAGTACTTGAAACTGAGCATGCAGGATAGGATAAAGATGAACAAACATATAACTGAACAAAGCATGCTGAGCAATGATATAACTGAATATGAATGTAAATATTGTAATATACTGAATATGAACTAAACTAAATGCAATGACCAAGTACATAACATGCTGAAACTTAATACTGAAATATAACTGGAAACTGGTCAATGCACTAGAATCTGACTGTGGGAGCTACTATTAACCGACATAAAACCACATGAGCTAAATGTTGAGTCTGATGTATACGCCTCATCGAGATTACCCAATATACATTGCCAAGGGTATAGAGGCATGCTAGCGTGATCACTAAAACTGATGCCCACAGAGGGGACTTATAAACCTACGGGGGCACATAGTTCTGGGACTATGAGGGTGACTGACCCTAGTCCAACTCGGTCTAAGCCTACTCCTAACTGGAAATGTGTACAATACAATATAACTGAAATATATTGTATAGCTCAATATTTTGACATGCTAACTGAAAATGCAACATTAAGGTACTGATAATGAAACATTTGAAAACTGAGGCATGTATATTTGTTTATCTGTCCTAGCTAGTGTAATTCATGAACTAAACGAATCTACACAACTAGGGTTCTGAGTTTCATGCAAGGAACTAAGCAGCAGTGTTACATTTTACATGATAATCTGATTTGGAATACTCTAACAGCTAAATCACAACAATTATTTGAAGTTATAGAAACCCTAGGTATAAGCAATATTTAGGGAATCAAGATTCTGACTAAAATCTAGGGACCCAATTGGTGAAAGGAACCCACAAGTGAAATCCCACATACTTGGTGACGAATTCCACGAAGAAATCTTTTGATTTTGGGGGTGGAACGAAAGAAAACCTGTTGCGTTCTTGGAGAGGGTTTGGTCAACTATTTTCTCCTCTTTTCGTTCTAATTGGATGAAATTTGGAGAATGAATTAACAAGGGTAGGTTTTGACTTAGTTACTAGGCTAAAACTAACCAAAACGATATAGTTTAGGAGTTAAACAACGTAGTTTAGGTGTCTAATGCATAGGGGAAAAGACCAAACCACCCCTGACTTAAAATCTGACAAGGCCTGGTCAGCCGTCTTTCGGCTTCAGAGGATGGGTTTTGGGGGATCTGAACCATGGACCGTGGTCCCACCTACGATCCGTAGGTCCTGGCGTGGTTCTGGACTTAGCTGGATTTTCTGGGGTTCTAGGGAGGGGGTTGCAGGTGGCCAACCACGGACCCCACCTACGATCCGTGGGTCACCCTACGGTCTATAGGTGGTCTCCATTGGTAGCGCCTGGAACTTTTGAAAATCTGCATTTTGGTATTTCTAGCATACGGGGTGTTATAGTGTTTCTTTAAGTTTAATCTCAATTCTCTATTTTTGTAACACTAGAAAATGGGAAAAGGGAAGAACTTCATGTTTTGGCTATAGATCGTGTCCCCTGAGACAAATCTACGGTTCGTATGACACTCATAGAAATGAAGTTGAGATTTGGGAATTCAAGTTTCTGAAATTTGACCTACGAGTGATCAGGACAGGTCATCATTTGGACTACGAGTCATAGATGACTTTCGTAAAAGGGTCCCACACTTGGTGAAATTTCAGACTTGATTTTGGGTTTTACGAATCGTAGAAAGGGCTTGTGGGAAATAAGGTGAATTTTCAGGAGTAGGAAGTTCTACATACCATAGGTCCAAATCATAGAAGCCATCTGACAATTATTTTATAAGGGTATTTGGGTCTTTTCCTATGCATTTAATGCCTATATTATTCCATTTTGACCCTATTTAATTCCTATAACTACTCTTCAACACCTAAAATTACCCCAACTCTCTCATTCACTCAAATTCCCAAATTCCATCCACATTCATTCTCCCAATTTTGTCTCTCAAGTTCAAGAAGAAGACTAGGGTTTCAATCTTCAAGTCTCTTATTCCTCAATTTCTTTTGGACTTTGTTTATAGTGTTTTATCAATAATTTCCATTCACCCATTGAGCCCCAAAGATTTCTCAATTCTCCAAGGTCAATTATGTCACCCCCGGAGGCTACCCCCTAGATGTAACACGTGACCTAGGATCACAGGTAACCCCAAGCTAACCCTGAGTCTGTCATATAACAAGCATTCTGAATATAACTAAGAAAGCGGAAGCATAACTATAAAGTGAGTCACAACTAAAAGAAACTCAAGTGAGAATATAACTAAATGTCAAAGGAGAAACAACCCAAAACAACTAAAGACTGACTCTATGTTTGAATGCCTCTACTACTGATGAGCTCTTGGGACAAGTCCCTAACCAACTCTAAAATCACTGAAATAAACTAACTAAACCAAGCATAAAGAAACATCCTCGAACTATGAGGACTCACCACTGAAGCTACTAAGTATAGGATGAAAATAGAACTAAGCGTGGGCTGGATATTGAGTGCCTGAACCTACATCATAAAATGATGTAGCGCAAAGTATACGTCAGTACATGGAATGTACTGAGCATGTAAGATATAGATACTAAGTTGAACAATGATATAATAATGAGCATGGAAATAGACTGTACTGAAGTGTAACTGAAAGGCTAAGCTAAATGCAATGACCAAGTACTAATCATGTAGCTAATTTGTTGAACTAAATACTAAAATGAATCCTGATAACATGGTAAATGCAATGAAAGTATGAATGTGGGAGTTACTATTAACCGACATAAACCACGTGAGCTAAACATGGATTTCGATGTATACGCTCCATCGAGAGGACCCAATATATCTTGACAGGGGTATAGAGGCATGATTGTGGCGTGATCACTAAAATTGGTGCCCACATAGTTGTGGGACTGTGAGGGTACACTGAATCCTAGTCTAACTAGGTGCTAAGTCTACTCCCAACTGAATGGAAAGCTAGAATGCACTGAAGTACTGAGTAGCTCAAAACACTGACATGTTATTTGGGAATGCAACATATATATACTGAAGATATGGCATTCAAATTTTGGAGCATGATTTTCTGTCTGATTTTCCTAGCAAGTATAATTCATGAAGTATGATAAATTTACACAAGTTAGGGTTCTGAGTTCTATGCATGGAACTGTTCCCTTATTTGGGGTGTGACCAAAAAAATTAATTTTCCTTGCATGGAGAATAAAATAACTATTTAGAAAATTCATAATTATATGATTATAATTGGAAAAATATTAAAAGAATATATTTTTGTATGATTAAAAAAGGAAATGTATTGAAATATTATCCTATTAGACTAGATGTTATTTAAGAGTCTAAATTGGTAATTGCATTACAAATTGATCATTTTAGCCTTAGATGGTTACTTCAAATGGCTAAGTAAGAAAATTATTGAGGATACTAACACTTTCCTCTATAAATTATTAATAAATATTTTTTTAATATAAGAAAGTCATATTTGTATATTTATGAATGGTAAAATATTAAAAGCATATCATGTTGGAATGATTAAAAAGGTAAAAGTATTAAAACATTGTCCTATTGGACTAGATATTGTTTAAGAGTCTAAAATGGTAATGCCATTACCAATTGATCATTTTAGTCTTAGATGATTATTTCAAATGTCTAAAAAGGAAAATTATTCGGTATAATAACACTTTGCTCTCTCAATTATAAATAAAATTTAATTTTTATTATTGTAATATAGAAAAGTCATAATTATATGATTATGCATTATAAAATATTAAAATCATACAATATTTGTATAGTTAAAATTAGTAAAAATATTAAAATAATGTCAAATTTGACTAGATACTAGTTAGGAATCTAAAATGATAATGTCTTTATTGATTGATCATTAGTCTCAGATGATTACTTAAAATACCTAAATAAGAAAATTATTTGGAGAAATTACACTTAGATCTCTCAATTATTAATACATTTTTATTTTAGTCCTTTTATTGTATGAACTAGCATGTTTAACCAGTGATTAATTTAAAACTATGTCTTTAATCCTCTTATATAGAAAATGTGTTATATTTGGGCTCTTCTTAAAACTAATTACCCTAAAATATGTAGTATCATTACAAGCTTTCACATCATGGGTAATTAAGAGATGGACCAATTAATAATTGTTGAGTAAAAAAAAAAAAAACATTTGAAATATTTGAAGCATTAATGTGTTTAGTCAAATAACACATGAACTAAAATAAAAATTCATTGATAATTAATAGACTAGAAGAATTCTTGACTTCACACAATCATAATATTTGAGATATCCTCTGACAATCCCAAAAACATTAGTGCACCGACTATATGTAACTTATAATATTCTAGAGGTGTATGTAATTGGCAAATTTGGACAATATTTTTCTGAACAAACATATTTTTTTTATATTAAATTAATTTAATTTCAATGGCATCTCTTATTTATCACAAATGAATTATTTTAAGTTTCTGAATTCTCGACTCAAATATCATGACTTACTTCAATCAGTACAATAGTGTTAACATTTAATTAAAAAGTTATAGAAACATATTTTTAGAACATATTTTTCATCGAGAAAAGTTTCTACCAAATGTTATTGTGCCACAAGTTAATTATTTGCACTTTCTAACTCCAAAAATAATCATGGAATATAAATTTTAATATTTTAACCTTTTTAAAGAAAAACTATAATAATTTTATTGGAATCAGATTATGATAATTAGTTTATTCAATATTTTAACTAAACTGTCTCAATAAACTTAAAATTTCTTGATGGGCTCTAGTAACAATTCTTGTTAGGCATCTATAAAAGCCACAAACTTTTTTACATTTTATGTATTCTACTCCTAAAGAGAGTGACTTTTATATTTGAGTGTCAAATATGAGTAAAAAGAGGCTTAAGAATACTAGGCACCGTAGTGAAAATGTATGAAATTTCCTTTTAGACAAAAGAGCAACAAGTTTATTTAAGAAAGCAGAAGAGTTTTCTATTTTATGTGATGTAGATGTTGCTATAATTATTTTTAGCCCAAGAAAAATTCAGCCCATTGTTTGAAAATCTACAGATTTGGCTAAGGAGGTATTAGTGAGGTATTCAAAGTTTTCTTTGGAAGAAAGAATTAAAAAGTTAATGAAACATGAAATGTATCTTTCCAACATAGTGAATGAGAAAGAAGAAAATTAGGAAAATAGAAAAACTGAATGAGGATAACGAAATGGAAAATCCTCTTCAATCAACTTGTGGAAGGAAAGAATATCGTTGAACTTACTGCTAGAGAAATTCAAGGTTTATTAAATTTGTCTAATACTAAGATAGCTAAACTTCATGAGAGAAAGGAAAAAAATCAATCAACAGCATCAGTCTTCTCAACCTCAAAATCCTCTCTCAAACTCCAAGTTCGCAAACGAAAATGTTACCCCAATATCAAATTCAATGGATGATTTGATCAATGGCATGTGGTTTGTTGAGACTATGGCTACAAACAACAATTATTTTGACTTAGGGGATGGAAACAATATCGAGTCTACACCAATTGAAGATGATGGCATCAGTGGTGGAGATAATGAACAATCCAAGGACCTCGATTGATAGTGTAATGCTTATATTGTTCTATCATTATTTTTTTATGTTGGTTTTTTAAATAGTTATTGTTTATTTATTTCATTTTCAAATCCATTTTGTGATATTGTATTTTCATTTCAGTTATTTATAAAGGTTCTATTTTTGTTGGAAAAGTGAACATATTCTTTTAGCAATATATTTGTATTTGATATAGGATGCATTTCATTTGAATGCTTATGCCTCAAAATTCTTACTCCACATTTAAATGTCTATGAATCACCATTTTAAAAGACCTCGATATTTATTAACTATCGAAAATAATTATTCAGATCTAAAAGATTAGAATTCTTCTTATTCTTTAACTATTTTCTATTCTCCCCCATTTTCTCTTCTTCTCTAAACCTTCTCTATTCTTATTTTTCATCTCCTACATATCCTCTACCACTTCATATTTTGAAAATAATTTTGGGTTTGAAGTCATTGGTAAGCGTTGAGAAATCTAAATTGTTATAACATAATTTTATTCAAGATGATAAGATTTTGATAGAGATGGTAGATTTAAATTACTTAAATGAGTTATAATGGTTATTCATCAAATGAAATTGTATATGGTTGAAGTTCTGGTGCTACATGGTGTTTCAAAGAAAATAAAAAGTTGTTAGTAGTCTCACAATGAAGACTTGGTGATCATTCTAGTCTTTAAGCAATTTCAAGCAATTGTTAGTTACTTGTTGAATTTGATACTTTCAATTATGGAATCGTATATTTTGTCACTAGTGTTTAATGATTATACAGGGTATATATATTCAATTATAGTTTAAACATAAGTTGTGAATTCATTATATAATCAATGTATTCATAATTTCATCTTTTTCAACTTTTTCCATTTTTTAGTTGTTGGTAGATATGTATAGATTTGATTCTAAGATCTTTTATGGTATAGGAAAGGAGGAATGACAGTAATGAGAGGTGAAGAGGAAAGGGTGTCTTTACTAGATTTCAATAAAACTAATTTATGCTGAAATTTAAAAGATATAGTGGATAAGAGGTCTAAAGAATTACTTGGGAGGGGATCGGATAAAAAAATGTCTTTAGGCTAATATTATTTTATACAATACTATTGTAAATCCATTGTGTTAACCACAAATAACAAGGTAAAGTCTAATGATGTGAATCTAGCAACTCATCCCAATAACTCCAACTGATAGCCTTAATGTTCAAAGACTTCTCGCCAAACACGAGTACTGAGAATAGAATTTGCAAATGAAAGGTGTAAAATGAATAGAGTGAGAAAGGGAAGCACCTGCAATCATCCATATTATTAGGATAGAATGAAATGGAAACATATGTACTCATTTGTATTATCGATCTATCCTAAACTAAAATGATATCATGATCCAAAATCGGGCCATGATGACGGCTATCATAAACCCCCACAACCCAAGCCAAAATCCAAACTACCAGTGATAAGCTAAATAACTTAAAGTAAGATTACGCAAAAACAAAATAGACAACGAATAGGGCCAGTAGCATACATATGTATATAGAGATGTACAATACACAAAAAGGCAAGAAAGTTATAAAGAAAGAAAAACTTAACATAAGAACCAAACCCTGGACCTAGTGTCAATGGTACAAGAGAATCTAATTATAGAAAGGATGATACACAATGGTTATGTCTAATCAAAATACAACAGAGGGAACATATTAAATCTTTGGATGCCAAAAGCTCACAACGATTCAACAGTGATGGCCTTGGAAGGTTTGGAATCAGCGTGGCTGACTCATACTAGGATCTGCATCAAAAATAATGTTGAAGTAAAGTATGAGTACCAAATACGAGATACTTAATAGGCATCATAGGCCGATGGAGATAAGATAAAAACTGTATAAATAATAGAGAAACAATGTTAACACTATGATTTGGCAGCTAATAAGAAACATATCAGCCACTACTGACATTGAAGATAATAAAATAATGAGCATAAAACATCCAAAACAAGTAAATCACATTCACACACATAATGCAAGATGATGCAATGTACGTGCTGACAATGCATAAAATCAGATTCTCCACAAAATCCCCCAAGTCGCTCAGAATGATTCTTTAGACTTGACAACTAGTGAAATGCACAAAATATAACATGTGATAGTTCCTCAAGCCACATGGAATACTTCCGCAAGTTGATCAGTAAAAGGGGTAAACCTGGAATAATTTTTTAGGACGCCCAAAAGGCTTCCTCAAGATGATTAGTATAGTAGTAAAACAGTCCATCCTTCAATCAATAACATATAATTTCATTTGTTTAAAACAAACTTCCTTTTTGTCCAAAACTCGAATTAGCATTTTCCCTTAAAATATTCAATCATCAAAGGTAAAATAGTCAATTTTAAAGTAAATATCTCTTTGGCATGAATGCACTAGCAAATGGTGTAAATCCTTTCAAAATTTCAAATCTTCTCGAGTAAGATATTAGAAAGACAGAGAAGAAGTTCATGACATCTCATCACAATTATAAAGGACATACAAAAAGATTGATGTTGAACCACATTGAAACATACATATATAGAAGGTAACCTATGATTGGATTCCTGATTAATTTAGCATTGAACAAACAAAAGAAAATTAAAAATTAACTTTATTAAGAAATCATCAGCGATAAAAAGGAGATTACTGAATCCGGACAAGATACAATATACAAACTTGAAGATCAAAATCAAGAGAATAATATGATGGATATTAAACTATATGTTTTTTGGATCACTTGAATACATATAAACATTTTCTCCAAAAATATACATATAGTATAGTAAAATTCAGAATATCATCATGTAATAGAAAATAAGGGAAACATTATATTTATATGCTTGATTTCATTCTAGTTATAACTTTCTTATTCTAATAAATACAATTCCCTTCTTGTTTATATTATTTTAAAATTACTTTAACAAATAAATAAGTATAATTTCATTTTCTTTTATTTCATTTTATCAATTAAAATAGAATACCTACATGCACCTTTTTAACAGATAATATAGATCATATATATAAGATCATAGTAACCCCACCGTTAATTTCATTTCGATAACAACAAAAAAAACATTCTAATATAATAAAAAACATTTGTCTTTCTTTATCTTTTTTTCACCTAAAGTAGGATAACCATTTGCTAATAAATAAAAAATTATTAGGAAAAGATTGTGTTTAAAAGAAATAAAATAATTAGTTATTTTATAGGAAAAGATTGTGTTTAAAAGAAATTATTAGTTATTATGTATTAGAATTATTTGAATCATGATTTCTAGTTTATTAGCACACTGGAAACAGAGAGAAAACTTCTATACTATGTCATCCTAATGTTGAAACCGATAAGGCGAGGAAAGCCGTGATAGGGGAGTAAACAAAGTTGAGGCGCTGATAAGAAGGAAGTATCTGCTAAAGTACGATGCTAGTAGTGACAAGAAAACATGATAAACAAATAATCTAGTTCATAATGATCTAATATGATCTTAATCAGTTATAAATATGATAGAAAGGAATAATTGAAAACAAAAACCTGCATAACAAAGAACATGAATACATATATGCATGATGAAAGGATAAAAAGCTATAAAACTTTAATCTTATATATACTTAAAGGTATAAAGATAATTGAATTAAGAAGAATCATATGGGAAAAAATATTTAATGACGACGAATCAGAAGATATACTAAACCAACAATGATATGAAATAGACCTACATGATCTATATTTAAACCTCAAAAGAATAGAATTATATGATTTAGAAATAGAAGATTCAGATTAAAATGAACTACAAATATTTACAATATTGAATAGAAGCTATAAAAGATATAAAACTAGTAGAACAATTAATGAAGGATAATTTATATATGTACCTAAGAACCCAAGATATGTTATATCTAGAATACATCATAAATAATATTAAAGAAATATCAAGATTAAAACACTTAGCAAAAGAATATTACAACAAAATCTTTAGCCAAACAACATAAAAACTAAATGAATTCCGCACCCCCCAAATATGGTTTGGAAAAAGAGCATTTTTGACCCATTATGTAGTAGCAGAGACAATTTTGAACCAAATTATTGACGGCAAAGACATTTTAGATCAAACTATTAAGAGCATTTTTGTTCAGTTTCACATAATTTAAGGACATTTCTTTATCCTTTTCCATTAATATAAACAATAGGTTTGTCCTATTGATATATTAATTATATATATAAAAAGAAATAGACTAAATTTTTATCCAACTTTCTCAGGCTAGAGAAAATACAATCTATATAAAGTATATAAAGTTAACGGAAAATGACCAAAAGTATCCTTGGACTATAGAAAAAGGTCTAAAAATACCATTCATCCACCTTTTGGTCTAAAAATATTCTTGTACTCATTTTTTTGATCTAAAATATCCTTCCATTTACCTTTTGACTCACTAATACCTTTATGACTAACAACCAAAGTTTCTTTTTTTTTTTTTAAAATAATAATATTTAAGTGTCATTTTCTTATTGGATAAAGTAAAAATTCCACCTCCGTTAAATTTTTCTCATAATTTATCCAAATAAAAAAAATTAATATCTCTTCAAGACCCCAATTTTTTTTAATTTAAAAAATCTAATATGTTTTATATTTGCTCTAGTTTTTATTTTTTATTTTTTTGTTTTAGATAATTAATATATTATAGAAAATATTAATAATTTCACAATTATAGCAACATATTATGTTATTCGTAAATCCTAAGCAATATCTATCTTCCTTCTTTGAAATAAATATATAAATTGATAACTTAATTTTTTTTGCAATTCGGTGATAACTACTTTTCAAAGAAAAAGTTCCACAAACAATTTTACTTAAAAGATTAACTCATTGAAAAAAGAAAGATGGATGGTCATATCCGTAGGGAAAAGTAAAGTAGGAAAATAGAGAAAAAAATGTGCAATGTATTTATGAATAAGATAATATATTGTTATGATTATGACATTATTAATTTATTTATAAAATATGAATTATCTATATCATATTTAGAATCTTGATTTAATTAATTAAATCTTAACAATTATTTTTTTCTTATGTCATGAGTCTTCAATCCAAGTCAAAATTTGAGAAGATGGAGAGAAATAAATGGACAGGAGTTGTAAAAATAAATAATTAATAAAAAGCTACAATAAATACAAAAAACTACAAGATTTTTTATAAAAATAATTGGGGTCTTGAAGGGGTATATTGCTTTGGTTTGGATAAATAATGGGAAATAATCTATTTGAGGTGGATTCTTTATATTATACAATAGGAGAATGAGACATAATAAATATTTTTTAAAAATAAAGAATAAAGAGAGGATTGTTAGTTTCAAGGATATAAGTGAGCCAAAAAGGTGGACGGACGGGTATTTTTAGACTAAAAGATGAATGAAAGACATTTTTAAACCTTTTCCTATAATATATGGATATTTTTTGCCTTTTTCTGTAAAGTTAATCATCATTGATCACTCAAAACCAGAGACATCTTCATTTTTCCACAAAGAGTTATTTATATTTCTCATATTTTCAAATATAGTTTGGATATCTAATTATTCTATTATTAATTCTATTATGAATACCACAAAAATAATAAGTCTACAAGTCCTATAAATGAGAAAATCTTGTACACAATTTCAACATGTTCAAACAACTCCATAAAACAACATTTAAGAATAGTCCATATTTAGTTGGCAAATAAACTCCCAACGAGAGTAACATGAAAGTTTAACTAAAATATATACATGTTATATCAAAAGTAATAAAATATGTGTTTCAAATGACCTACTTTAACATTTTAATTTGCTGATTGATTAGTACTAAGATAACAAAATTTTGATTTGATCTTTTCTCGCAGAAAAATAAAAACACATCTTTTAGCTAGTCAAATCTATTAAAAATTGAGAGCTAATATTTTAATGATAACTTAGAAAGAAAACAATCTCTTTGGTCTTCTACAAGTAGATGTAACTGTTAAGTTCTACGACGATGAACTCAACATGATTAGTTATAGTGATCCTACTATTGTGAAAAAATGCTAGACATACTTAACTAGGTGAAATTTTCAAATTAGATCATCCTACGTTAAAAGCGAAGCCCTTCTTCCAATTCAAGTTAGCAAACTCGTTCCTATATTTGACCAACACTCACCCCGATCACATATAGACACGCATCTAAATCATATAAATGATTATTCTCTCTAATTTTCAAATATTTATTTAGATCATTACCTTTTTCATTAACTTTATTGCAAGATAACGTAAATTTTTCATAGGGAAAAGGCTCAAATATGCCATCGAACTTTCAGAAAAGGCTCATTTATGCCATCCGTTAAAAGTTTGTCTCATCTATGCCATTACCGTTTAAGAAAAGGCTCATTCATGCCATTATTTTTTAACGGTGGTTTTGCAAAACCATTTTTTACACGTGGCCAATTATAATTCGGCCATGTCATTATTTTTTTCAGAATTTTGTTTTTTGATTATAAAAATAATAATGACGTGACCGAATTATAATTGGCCACGTGTAAAAAATGGTTTTGCAAAAAAATTTTGTTCAGAATTTTGATTTTTTATTAAAAAAATAATAATGACGTGGCCGAATTATAATTGGCCACGTGTAAAAAATGGTTTTGCCAAACCACCGTTAAAAAATAATGGCATGAATGAGCCTTTTCTTAAACGGCAATGGCATAGATGAGCCAAACTTTTAACGGATAATATAAATAAGCCTTTTCTAAAAGTTCGATGACATATTTGAGCCTTTTCCCTTTTCCATATTTGCAACCTATAGAACATTGATATGAACCTATTTACCCTCATCTATATTTATTTGGGAAACAAACTTTGCTAAGGGGAGAAAGTGGAAAACTAAATTCAGCTGAGACTGTAAAACCCTCTCTCCCAATAAAAGAAAAAGAGAAATAGACAAAGAGGTCTTTTACGGTCCGGCCATTTTTCGCCGATATAATCTATATACTTGACGAATTGAGAATCGAAACCCTAATAAGCCAATTCGTTTTCAGGTCTGGTTCTGCTACCTTTGCGAAGTAATTTCTTTTTATCATTGCTATATAATTTATTGTTAAGTTGGTGATTTTGTATTGATTCGATTCAGTTAGGGTTCTGCATTGAAAATGTTAAAGTCGGATTTTGAGAGAATGAATGAGTTAGTAATTGATTTTTGTTTTGATTGAATTATTCATTTTACCATTTTATACTTGTTGCTTGTGGGGAAGTGGTTGTAGAAGTTTCTTTCATTACTTGTCAAATGAGGGATTTAAAAAAAATTACTGATTTTGTGCATTTGGCTAATATGATAATTGACCTGTATTGTCAATGGTGGCAGTTCTGGATGGATTTGTATGTCATGACTTAATCTGGCTTGGTGGTTTGTCTAGGTTCCTACTGTTATGCTTCTATTGGCAGCAAATTATTTCCTTGCCTAAGTTGTTTGGACGTTTCGATAGCAAGAGAGAGGGTGCCAATTCTTATCCCCTTCTCGGACAAACTGAGGGGTTTTGGTTCAAATTTGACTGAGGTGGTACAATGGTAGTTTCCTTTGGTTTTAGTTTGAGTGACTTTAATACTGTTTTTTTTTTGAAAAATGATCCAATAACTTATAGCTCTGATTGATAGTATTACCTCAACTAATTCAGTCAACTACATCTTGATCCCAATTAGTTAGGGTTGGATATATGAATCCTATATATCCAATATTTAGGGAACAGAAAATGAATTGATTATCCACAAAGAGAAAAAAAAATTCGTCTAGTTTCTTTACGCTTTTAGTTTCGCCATCTTAGGACATATTGCTTTAGAAGGAAAATAAGAGAGTCCTAAGGTAGCAAAACATTGGTACATTTCGACTATTGCGTCCTTTTACCTATCTAAAAGGAAAAGTAGAGATTGTTGATATCCTTTAGTGGTTTCCGTTCAAGCTTCGTTGTTCAATTTCTTGAATGAAGGTGATATCTTGTTATGATTAGCGAAGTTCTTTCAACTCTGTATGTTTTCATTTGTTAATCATTACCATTTGATTGGAGACATCATTGCAGTTAGAGAGGAATGACTATAGGTTCAAATCTTACGTTTGGTCCTTTCTTTGCATCTTGTTTTGCTATCTACGATTAGATAGTATCTGTCCACTTCCCAATAGGATTGGGCTCCTCATCCCCAATTTATAATCCTGATTTAAATGCTTCAAATATATATACAGGGCTATTAAAGTTATCACTTCGTCATTTAAAGTGATGCAAAACAATGGATGATCACTTCATGGGTGAAGCCATGCACTTAAGAAATAGTATCCTCTTCACATGATGATGTTGTCACGACCCATTTTCTAAACAAGCCGTGTTTGGCACCCGATGCTTAACCAAGCAAACCAACTTGACTACTGTAGCATGTACATTAATATCACACACCACACGTAGATTTGAAATAATTAACTACACTTTTGGATCAAAACTCGATTCTGATTTTTCTTAAATACTCCAAATATATATTAAAATTAGTTAACCACGTAGATTTGAAATAAATAACTACATTTTTGGATGAAAACTCTATTCTAATTATTCTTAAATAATCCAAGTATATATTTAAATCTGTAAACTAGAAAGTATTGAAAATAATGCTAAGTAATGTGAAAAACCATAACCCAACTAAAAACACTTCTATGAAGCCTCTATTGGAATACCAAGGGGAATGCAAAGGACATAGATTTCCTGGCTAATCCGCAAGCAAGTACTGGATAAACAAATAATGAATAAAAATATTTAACTGAAAGAGAAGAAACTCTATAGTCAAGGGTGGAGCTCACCAAATCAACTTTTGGAATAAATTAACCTAACTTGTAGCCCCTCATCTATGAAACCACTAGCAATACTAAGTGACTCTTAACATTCTCCTCACTTGAGTCAGAATGAGACCTTGAATAAAACATATGGGTAATGAATGGATAAGAGAGGAAACAAGTGAACTGTGATTGGTCCAAAGGGAGGGTTATGGATTTGTCAGTTACCAAAAAAAAAAGAGAGGAAACAAGTCTAATTCATCCTAAAGTATCTTATAAGAGTGAACTAGGAAAACAATCACCAAAACTTATAGCTTAGTTCATTAATTCACTCTTTTAACTTTCTTTAAGTTGTTTCAATCGACTGAACTTTTCTTATGCCCAACTGTGGCAATTAGTAACCCTTTATACAACCACCAAATCTTTTGTGCCTTGTTATGGTAATATTAGCAACCCTTTGTATAGATGCTCGTGACCCTTTATACAACCACCATTTATGTTGTCTTATTATGGAAAGGTTTGTAACCCTTTATATGATTACTCGTAACCCTTTGTAGGATTACCATTTATGTTATGCCTCGTTATGAAAAAACTAATAACCCTTTGTACGGTTACTCATAATCCTTCATATGGTTACTATTTATCGAAGTCATAGCATAAGAGGGTACTTTATGGCTTTCATCACTATGAACAAAGTTGCTCGGACTCTTCACTTTCGGTTCCGGTTGACACGATATAGGTGTGGGATCTGTACCCGATCTGGTCAACTAGTTTTGGGTACTTTGACCAAATTCGAGGGAGAAATTTTGGACAGATTCAATGATTTCTATTATCAAAATAGTATCTTACCAGTTTCATAGAAGAAGTTTTCTATTATAGAAACAAAACTAAGGTGAAATTGAAGAAAATGAAATACCTTGTATATATAAATTTCTATTGTCACTCCCTTTCCTTTTATCTCCTTCTAGGATTCTTCTTTTGATCAATATTTCTCCTCAAGTTCTCCACATAATATTTCATAATTTAGGTTTTTTAACACTATTTTTAGATATTTGAAGTACTTTCGGCCGAATCTCCACACCCATATCCATACATGAATCCGAATCCCCGAATCTTAAAATTTAGAGCATACTTCATAGAGGATCCGGCCTGTAGATCCGCGCCTGTATCGGACACCCACAACCGAGTCCAAGCAACTTAGACCATGAAAGAGCAACATACAATTTTGGAGGCTTTCTTGGTCATGTTTCTAGGAGAACTAAGCGTTGTTTTGGGGCTGGACAAAGTTAGCATGAAGCACTCATACACATATAAGACACAACCTCCATATTCATTAGATGGATTAGCACGAGGAAAACATAGAGCACTAGATAGACTCATTCAACAATAAGCAATGTGAGCTTACTCATTCCAATTAAATTCACACTAACCTTAAGACACATTTAATCAAACACTTTATGAGCATGCCTTTGTAAGGAAAGAACTTGAGTAAGAAGAAGCCTCTACTCACCTCAAAAATCTTCCTTTCTAGTTAGATAACTTCTACTTCGCCAACAACGATCAACAACTCAATCTACATAAATAATCCGGTTCCATTTACAGTAGTACAAGCTCAAAAATCTCATCTTAGGATTCGTTTTCATCAACTAATTCACAATAACTCAGTGACCCATTTGCAACATTCAAATGTAACTCTACTAATTTAAACAAGGATTTTACATACTAGATTACCTTTAATCTTCTTGTTGAGACCCACTATAGAATAGATGTCAATATATCCAAATAATATCCTTTGAGAGATTAAACAATGATTGGGATTTGTTTTTTTCTTGCAGTACCAGGTTCATTGTATCAAATACTAGCCATATATGATCTAAAACAGAACCTTAGACGTTCCATTTTGGCCTTTATCTTAAGGCACCAAAATTTGGCTAACTCCCAAAATTTTCAATTTTTTTTGCAAGAGAAACCCTATAACTGGAGCTATACAAATTTCAACCCATCCCATCTCATAATCTCAACCTCATACAACAATCCAACCATCATATATTTCACATAAACTACTAAAATTTTGCACATTCAAATATATACAAATAAAGTGAGTATTATCAAAAAGTTAAATATTTACATACCTATTTCCTCAAACAAGTGAGGGAATTTTTCTTCATGTCTTCTTCAGCTTCCTATGGTAGCCTCTTCTAATTTATGGTTATCCCACAAGACTTTTACCGACTTTATATATATATATATATATATATATTACCCGGAGGACACATTACTATGGGTTGTGGGGCTAAGTATCATGAGGACCTTGGCTGAGTATATGCCAATAAATGATATCTTGGAGTTGCCCCATCTAGAGTACATATAACATAACTGAAGGCTACATTCGTTAAGTTTTCAAATCTTTTAGGGGCATTATTCGTGAAGGGTAATCATCTTCATCTCATGGTAACATTTGTATGTAGGGGATATCGTAAGTCGGTACAACTAGTCCGTCAAGAGATTATGACACTTGTCCTAAGAGTCCATGTTATGGAAGACAGTCATGGAGCGATACTTATCTTGTGAGGACACACTAAGTAGGGATGGTACACATGCACTTGAATATCCCTTTCATAGAGAAGCTTTGGAATATGAGACTTTTTTTTAGTAAATGAGGCATGCCATTAGAAGAACGTACTAGAAGGGTCATACAAGATTGAGGAAATGAACGTATCAACATTCTAAACATATGGGAAGCCGTGGACACATTTAGCATGCTTGTTGTACGAAGAATAAGAGTCCTAACATAAAAAAGTAACATGGGTATTCCGGGATATTTAAGCATATGACGTACATATAATCTAGAATCTCATATTTGAGGAACACATATTGATACAATAAGAAGAACACATCGAATAGAAGAAGCGTATCATTGATTAGAACATGTAGGAGCTTCAAGATTGAGAGTTATAGCCTTACGTACGTTTGGTGCTTCTTAACCAACAATTGTCTCATGAGTTCCAGACGACACTATGAACGATTATCTACATCCTATAATACAATCAATACCTATATTATTCTCAAGGAAATCAGTTTGCCCCATTCTACTTCTGGCTAAAAAGCCTAAATTTTCAAGGTTCTTGATTCTAAGATTTGTGTGAAATCTCAAGCTTGCAGGTATGTATCAACACCATTCCGGTTCATAAAAAATGTTTCACCAACATTACTGCATCAAAAATACTCAATCAATTTACTTACAATAAACCATAGTGCTCATATAGTCAATTCTCAACGAACTCACTACCTTCTCCAATTTCTATACTTCAAGTTAAATTCAATTGATAGTTTAATTTAATTATTTAGATTAAATACTTCATCTTAAACTTAAAAATATTAACCCCCATCTCAAAAGGTGGTAAGAAAATACAAGTGGAGTAAATGTGTTACCCTTGAAAGTATGCTGATGGTGATTTATGGTTTTATGCTATGGAATCCTTGATGTGGTGATGTTAAACAGTATCAGTGTTTATCAAAAAAAGGAAAATATGTATTGCACAGTGATGTTTCTTGATTCTCCTTCTAAGCCGCTAAAAATGAAATAGCAGTAGGGTTGCATATATGCTATTCGTTGCTGCTATAAGAATTAAGCATATCCTCTGAATTTGTTTCCCCATGTTTTTATCAATGGTAGAAAGTCAATTATACCCTTAAATGTTTCCATCATTAAATCTAAACCTAGTTGAATCTTACGGATGTAACATTCACCTCCAATGCACCCTGTATGACCTAGTGTACAATTGTCTTATAAACCTCAAGATGCTTCTAATCCATTATTTAACATATCATTGTGTAAATGTGCTAATAATGCACCTTTTGTGTAACTTCACTTTCAGTCTTATCTAAGAAACAAAATGAGGCTATGCCATTGTATAAGCTAGTTCTGTTGGATTAACAACAGCCACGAGTACTGAATACAGTATGTTCATCTTTTGAGTCAAACTAGTATAGTAAGGTAAGACATCACTTTATATATAGAAGTCCATATAATAATGTTCCTATAGTATGGACCATGCCCGACCTTGTATTAAAAAAAATGTCCGACCTTGTAGCTCCTCATTCAAAGCTACCATTCGAGGCATAATCAGTTGGCCATTGGCCCCCTAAATAATATACTAATTCCTGTGATTAAACACCTTATTTACTGCCATCTAATGCACCAACATCAAGCTCCCATTTAATTTGTTTATTTGTCAAGAAGTTGTTACAAGTCTAATCCCGTTGGATTTCCAAGTTTTCACATGACAAAAGTTTCATCTCAGCTTTTCAAGCTAATTCAATTCTAGATCTATTGTATACCAAACATTTCAACTTCACTGTCGGAAAAAGTGACTTATTCATCCAACCCAATATTACAAGAAGATTTTTTTTGATGAAGTAAATAATTTCATTGCTAACATCAAGTGGATGTACAATTGTTACAAAAGTAGAGTAGCAAAAAGAACTTATCAGCTCCAGTACATATCTAGTTGAGAGCTAATGAGCTGATAAAACTCAAGAGGGTAACAAGGTTAGACCCAACTATACAACAACATAACACAACTAGCTTTTAGAGATTAGCAGGTAGTGATATTCCATCAAAGCATCTCCTATTTCTTTCATTCCAAATTCTCCAAAAAATAGCTACAGGTATCATCTTCCAAATTTTCTTGATGGTGCTATCAACTTTCCAGCAACACCAACTCTCAAAACAATCCTTGATACTCTGTGGCATGACCCAATTGAGTTCAAAAAGTGTGATAAACATACTCCATAAGTCTGTTGATACTGAACAATGTCTATAAAGGTGGTTGTGTGACTCTGCTACCTTCATGCACTAGGTTATCTTGAATCAAACATCCTCTGTGCAGTGCTGTTCAACTGAAGCAACTAGTTTTAGGAAGTAATTTGACTTCCCAAGGCCAAAGGGCAGTGATTGCATTTTGTGGGTATAGAAGCTTATATGCGACCTTGACTGAAAACTCCCCAGTCCTGCTATCTCCACATTTTAGTTGATCTGGTGCAAGGCCGTTGATTGTGGCATTGTGAAGTGCCCAAAAGGTTGATCAACTCTTCCATCTCCCAGTCTTGTATGTTTCTTCTGAGGTTGGGGTTCCATGAGTTTCCATCCCTGTGTTGGTGTATTGTAGCATCTGGCTGATTTGCTATCTGGAATATGTTGGGCTAGGCAACCTCTAGAGGGGTGTTGCCCAACCACTTATCTCTCCAGAAACTGATGTGTTGGCCATTCCCTATTACCAGGTGTCTGTATTGTGAGAACATCTTCGATAGCTTGCTTATGCTTTTCCAGAAACCAACCCCATAAGGTTTAGTTGAGACTTTAGAGCACCAGTGATTCAAGGCTCCATGTTTGGTAATAATGACTTCCTTCCATTGCCACTGATCTTCCTGAGTGTTTCTCCATAGCCACTTCATTAGTAAGCACTGGTTGTGTAGTGCTAGGTCTTTGATGCCCAGGCCACCTAGATCTTTTGGGCTTTTGGCAACAAGACCTTATCCCACTTGACCAAATGAAATTTGTGGCTTCTAAGATCTCCTACCCATAAAAAAAGTTCCTTCTAGTTTTATCTAGTTGTTTAAGTGCCTTACTGGTGATGGGATGGAGTGACATACTATAAGTTGGAATGCATTCAAGCACACGGTTGATCAGTGTTATTCTGCCACCCATAGAAAGGTATTGCATCTGAAAACTTCTTGAGAATAAAAGTTGTGTATAGTGTTGCTTTCTTCTATTGCGATGGATGCCATTCCATCAAAATTAGCAAAAGGCTCCAACTTTCCTGCTTAGTGTATAGTCTTTCAAAGAATGCCAATGTCTTACTTTTGATTTCCTCCTCTTCAATAGTGGCATTTCCCACCAGAAGTCTGTCTATGCTATTGGATCTACTGTTTGAGTTAGCAATCTTTTGAAAATATTTAGTGTTTCTGTCACCTTCCTTGAGCCAAAGACATCTTGATTTCTGCCTTCATGAAATCTCCTCTGTTTTCGCCAACTGTTCTATCTCAGCTTTCAAATTTGTCATTTGACTTGCCTCAGCTATATTCAATTGTCTGCCAGGTGTTCTGTTCCAATAACATCAGCTAATCTAGTGCGTTGTCTTTCCTAGTCTCCAATTTCCCAAATTCCTCCTTATTCCAGTTGATGATATCCTTCTTTAGGCTCCTTAGTTTCTGCATAATTTGTCCAAAAATCCATCTATCTCCAGCCACATATTTTCAAATTTAAAGTAAGATGGAGTGGCATCCTAGTTGCCATTTCCAGCAAAATGGGTCTGATCTTGAAATATACATCCTCCCGCTTAGGAACAGTCCTTGAACATTGTGTAGGGTTATGAATACTTGCCAGCTTAGAAAAAAAATACTACAAGGGTATTTAAATTCTGTTGCAATTGGCTTAGATTTGGACAGTGTAAGTACTAGTTGTTACTGTTGGTTTTTTAATAAAGAAATAAAGAAAATAACAGAGAAAGACTTTGAGAGAAAAAATACTGCAGTATTATCAAAGGGAATTGTTTTATTAATAATTCAGAGACATACATTTATAGATATAATTCCTAACTAAAAAATAGAAAAATATGCTACTAACTTATCAGTTAAATTTAAAGAACAAATAAAAGAACTAACTCCTAAATTTAAGTCACATAGGAGTCTAATAAAATAATTTTAAAATCCTAAAAGTAGCTAACTGATTTATTTTGCAATATCCTGAGACATTCTCAACACTCCTTCTTGGATCAGGAATTGTAGATTGTAGTCTCATCTGAAATTGACCTTGTGAACAAATCTGCTAATTCATCCTTTGTCATGCAAGGCTTGTGTGCATCTTCTGTTGGATTAAATGAGAAACTTTTACCTGTCATTTCAACTTGTAAAATCTCTTGCTTAGTAGAATCAAAGATTCGACAATATTTGTCTCCAAATAATAATTTAAATCCTTTTTCTATTAACTGACCAACACTAAACAAACTTTTATCAATATCAGGCACATAAAGAACATCTAAAATTATTTTTGTACCTGAATTTGTTTTAATTGAAACATACCCTTTTCCTTTTGTAGGAATACAATCACCATTCCCAATTCTGACTTTCTTATTTTCCATAGGAATGAACTCTTTAAAAAGATTTCTTTCATATGTCATGTGGTTTGTACAACCACTATCAATCATCCAAAAATCAGATTTTTTGGCTGAAAAACAAGTTGCCACAAATAAGTAGTCTTCTTCTTCTTCTTCTTATTCAGTAGTGACTTGGGCAACTGTTTCATCTTTTTGAAATTTGCTTTTGCAAATCACAACTTCATGACCAAGTTGTTTGCAGTTCTTGCACTGTGCATCTGGTCATTTCCAACATTTATATGGAGGATGTCCATTTTTTCCATAGTGTTGACAAGGTGGGTAATTTTTCAAAAATTTACCCTTGCTTTGAGTTTTGTGGCTGGCTACTAATGCTCCTTCAACCATGCCATCTTGCCTCATAAGTCTCCTTTGTTCCTGAGCCTGCAAAGAATTTAACAATTCTGCCAAGGTAATTTTGGACAGATCTTGTGTGTTTTTAAAGGTAGTTATACATGCTTCATATCTTTCGAGCACTGTAACAAGAACTTTTTCAACACTTCTTGTATATTTAAATTTAGTGCCTACTAATCTTACCTTGTTGACAATACCAAGCAATCTGTCAGAGTATTCCTTGACTGTTTCTGACTCTTTCATTCTCTGCAATTCGAATTCCCTCATTAAATTTAATACCTTCATTCCTCGTATTCTTTCATCTCTAGCATATTCTTTCTTCAGATAATTCCAAATATCTTTTGGTGATGTGAGAGTCATGATTTTCGTGAAAACAGTTGTCGAAACAGCATCAAACAAAGTTGCTTTTGCCTTCGACTTAATGGTTTTCTTTTCCTTGTGACTCTTGATCTGGGCCACGGTGAGATTATTTGGCAGCAGATTAATTTCATAATCCTCTTCCACGACTTCCCAAAGATCAAGAGTCTCACCATCAAAAATAGGAGGAGCCATTCGTGAAAAACTATTTTCGGAATCCATTTTTCTACTCACAGGTCCCTCAAGAAGAAGGCTCTGATACCAATTGTTGGTTTTTTAATAAAGAAATAAAGAAAATAACAGAGAAAGACTTTGAGAGAAAAAATACTGCAGTATTATCAAAGGGAATTGTTCTATTAATAATTCAGAGACATACATTTATAGATATAATTCCTAACTAAAAAATAGAAAAATATGCTACTAACTTATCGGTTAAATTTAAATAACAAATAAAAGAACTAACTCCTAAATTTAAGTCATATAGGACTCTAATGAAATAATTTAAAAATCCTAAAAGTAGCTAACTAATTTATTCTGCAATATCCCGAGACATATTCTCAACAGTTACATCAACTAAATTTTCTCTCCTTAGTATGACAGAAGTAAAGAACTTTCGAAAACTTTCTTTATCTTCAGTCAGTTGCAATAACTTAACAGCTCGTGTGTAATCAAAAGACTTGCAAGTTACAAACTCGTTTTATCGGAGCACCATAGCCTCCACCTCCAATGAGTGTTTCTGGTTATCTGAACACTTACCTGCATTCAGTTTGTATAAACACCTCTGATGCAAAGTATAATGTGCAATATTTCTTAAGACTGTTCACATTGTAGTTGCATTCGTTTACCTTGGTTTAGATGAGTTTCCTATAATGCATGTACATCAAACTACAACATTAAATACTACCAACATTAAATATCTAAGGTCAACCATCTTTTGTGTGTTCCTTACAATAAGAGTCTGTTCACATTACAACTGCATATTCACAATTCCTTCAGTAATATGAAATGGAGAACAAAACATAATGTTTCACCTTAGCACCGAATCATATTCTTATTTCCCCCGGGACTTACAATTTTGGATCTCTCCCAAAAATAAATTTGAAGTTTTGGAAGCTACCCAAAACCAATTTAACCTGCCCAAACAAAAACACACACAGACACTTCCAGCTACTCCACCCAACAATATGGAAAAATCGTGATGCACCATTATACACAACAGTGCTACTACACATCTCTAGAAGCACCAACTTACTATCAAATTACTCAACCATAACATATATTTAATTCATATCGCTTGGAATCTTGATTCAATGAGGATACTTTGTCATGGTTTATAAACATCTCAATTTCTGTACACCCATGTAAGCGCATATGATGTTCCTTTACTTACTGTGTTGTTTACACTTGTAAGCAATTTATTATCAAGTCATGCATACTTGGCTTCAAATTTGGACTTCCCTCTATTGTGACTTTATTTGCCACATGAATTGTTTTCTCATATCTAGTCTTATCCTAAAGCAGGTCTCATAAATGACTCCTGTCTTCATAAAATACCTAGGACACTTGAACCCAGTGCGATGATGCCAAATTTTTCACGACCCATTTTCTAAACAAGTTGTGATCGGCACCTGAAGTGATGCCATAACTTGACCGAGCAAACCAACTTGAGTTTTCTTGCATGTACATTAATATCACATACCCTACGTGCATTTAAAATAAATATCTAAACTTTTGGATCAAAACTCTATTCCAATAGTTCTTTAATAATCCAAGTATATATTGAAATTTGTAAAATAGAAAGTACGGAAAATAATGCAAAGTAATGTGACAACCATAACCCAACTAAAAACACGTCTATGAAGCCTCTATTGGAATACCAAGGGGTATGCATAGGGCATAGATTTCCGGGCTAATCCCCAAATAAATACAAGTTACACGAATAATGAATAAAAATATCTAACTGAAAGAGAAGAAACTCTATGGTCAAATCAACTTTTAAAATAAAGCAACCTAACTTGTAGTCTGCTCATTTGTGAAACCCGCGTCTTCATTGACATAGGTTAATGTAGGTTCTGCAAAGAGAAATCCAGTACACCACTAGCGGTACTCAACGAGTCTCGACATTCTCCTCACTAAAGTCCGAATGAGACCTTGAATAAAAACACGTGGGTAATGAATGGATAAGAGAGGAAACAAGTCATAATTCATCCTCAAGTATCTTATAAGAGTGAAGCAGAAAAACAATCACTAAAACTTATAGCTTAGTTTACTAATTCATTCTTTTAACTTTCTTTACGTTGTTTTAGTCGGGTGAACTTTTTTTATGCCCAACTGTGGCAATTAGTAACCCTTTGTATGGTTACTCGTGGCCCTTTATATGTCCGCCATTTATGTTGTGCCTTATTTTGAAAAGTTATTAACCTTTTATATGATTACTCGTAACCCATTGTAAGGTTACCATTTATCTAATGCCTCATTATGACAAAATTAGTAACCCTATATACGGTATGCTTCAAGATTTTTAACTTTATCAAAGTCATAATAGGGTACTTTGTGGCTTTCATCACTATGAAAGAGCACCACACAATTCTGGAGGCTTTCTTGGTCATGTTTCTAGGAGAATGAAGCACCTTTTTTGGGCTGATAAAGATGCACAAAGCACTCATACACAAATAAGAACAACCTTCATATTCATTAGACAAATAAGCACAAGGAGGAAAACATAGAGCATTGGATAGACGCTTTCAGCGATAAGCAATGTGAGGTCACTCGTATCAATTAAACTTCTAACTTTAAGAAACATTTAATCAAACACTTTCTGAGCATGACTTTGTAAGTAAAGAACTTGAGAAGAGCAAGTCTGAACTCACCTCAAAGGTCTTCCTTTCTAGTAAGGTAACTTCTACGCTTGCCAACAACAATCAACAACTCAATTTCTAAGGAATTCACAATAATTCAGTGACACTTGAATTTAATCATACCTATTTACTGAGTTGCTTGGGCTCTCTACTTTTGGTGCTGCACCCGTGTCGACATGACATGGGTATGGGTGTGGGATCTGTGTTTGATTTGGTCAACCAATTTTGGGTACTTAGCCTGGACAGTTTTAATGATTTCTGTAATCAATACAAAAGTTAAGGTGAAATTGAAGAAATTAGAATGCCTGTTATATAGAAATTTCTATGTCACTCATTTTCCTTTAATCTCCTTCCATGATTCTCCTCAAGTTCTCCACATAATATCTCATAATTAAGGTTTTATAACTCTATATTTAGATATTTGATTATTTTTAGGGGAATCCCCACAACAGTGTCCATACATGGATCCATATCTGTGAATCTTAAAAATTAGATCACGAAGGATCCAACCTCTAGATCCTTACTCGTATCATACACCCACACCCGAGTCTGGTCAACTTAGCTTATTTAAACAAGGATATTACATACTAGATTACCTTTAATATTCTTGTTGAAACCTTGTCATGACCCAAAAATCGAGGTCATGATGGCACACACTTCGAGAACCCAAATTGGTGTGTATGTCGAATGAATAACTTATACGAGTCTTCTGAAGGGAAGTCACACCACAACAAAAGAGAAATGATAAACAACAAAGGAATTCCCAAAACCTGGTATCATAAGAATAAAGAGCATCTAATACATTTCTAGAATCTGGAATACAAATCAAGTCTTCGGAAAGAAATTAAAGACTGTAAATGATAGATGAAAACTAATGGCGATCCGGAAAGTAGGAACTCACCACAACTTCGAATGGGAAGAAATCGCTAGATCCGATCAGCTGCTATGAAGATCACCCTGACTAGCATCTGCATCAAGAAGATAACATAAATAAGAGAGTACAATCCACACGTACTCGTTAGGTTAGACCGACATAATATAAGCAACTAGTCAGACTTAAGAAATAAACTATAAAACACTTTCACCTGCATATAGAAAAGTCCCATGAAAAGGAGTCCAATGATACTCATAATGACAAGATTAGAAAATCGAGGGTAAAATAGTCCAAAAATTACTTCGGAAATTGGAAGGGTAAAATCAGTTTTTTACTCAAAAAAACACAATCCACAACCAAAGAGGAAATCGTGGTTGAAAAACCCATTAAAATCTATCAAGAAACGAGCTCCAATTCATGAAAATACCAACTTTACAACTTAGGGGAAGAACCTCAAAACCCACATTGAAATCAAGATTTAAAAGGTGTTTTAGATGATAAAAGTTGAAGGAAACGATAAGGAGTTGATAGGGGTACTTACCCACACGAACTTCACCAAGAAAAGCCTCCAAAAATCGCCTCTCCTAAGCTCAAATCGAGTGAAAATGGGAAAAATCCCAAATTTAGGTTCTGTTATGGTAAAAATTGGTCATCGCGATCGCGAGCCACTGATTTTCGCTATCGTGAAGAACACGGAGGCTACACATCACAATTGCAAGACCCTTGTTCGCGATTGCGAAGGTTAAGGGATGGGATTCATTGCAAACACGAGCCTATGGGTCGAGATCGGGAATACCAAAGAGAAGACACATCGCAACGCGACCCTATGGGCCGCGATCGCGAAGGTCAAGGTGACCTGCACCAGAAACCAGAAAACCAGCAGTTCAAACTCAAGATTGATGTCCCCGAATGGACCCTCAAGAATCGTTCGGGGTCCGATAAAAATAAACTAGACATTCCACCCCACTAAATTCGACATTTTTGACTCAATGGAATCATTGAATCTATAAGAAAAGGTCAAATGACAGAATTACCCTCCTGAACCCCTCTTTAGGCTTAAAACTCAACTTCTCACCCAAATACTGAAAACTCAACCCAAGGCCTCAGCAACCTGACCACCCATCTTAGTAGCTCAAAATAGACGTTTTGGATGCAATGGAACTAGCAAAATCTCCATCCGATGCTTGGAATTCAAAATACTGACCAAAGTCAACCATACCAATAATACTCAACTTGAAAGGGTCAATATCACCAAAAACTCACTGATCGCATCTGGGACCACACCAACCGTTCCTGTAACACGAATTAAGCATGAAGACGCTAAGGGAAGGGAAAAATGGTCATTTCACAATTAAAAACAATTTCACAAGAAATGGGACATTACAAATCCACTGTAGAATAGATTTCAATATATCCAAATAATATTCTTTGAGACATTAAACAATGGTTGGGATTTTTTTTTTTTTTTTTGCAGTATTAGGTTCTTTGTATCTTATATGTCTCTCGTAACTCCATGACGTCAAAGTCGTATTTACATTCCAGCTCTCCTAGAAAGTCAAAATTGCTATAATGTATTTCCTCTTTGATATCACGTTTTGAAAAAAAATCTAGAAGCTATATTTCTTCCTTTCAATGCCTTGTGCAGAAAAGCTTAGGAAGCTATCAACTATACATTTAATAGCCCTAGGCCATTTTACCTATGATGACATGTAATGAGCTTAGCCCATTATTCGTTGATTCTCTTTTCTTTCCATGTTTTTTCTTTGGTTATTTATTATTTCAAACACTTATAATTCACACCGTACATATTATCATATCCTAAACACTTCATTTAGATCACGTGAGCTTTTATACTTCGACACATTCTATTAAGTCCGTAATTATCAAAATTTTAAATCTAGAAACTTACGGGACTTAACAGATGCATAAAGTGATTCCAGTGAGAATCAGTTGTCTCCGTAAATTTCAATTTTGAGTTTGATTAATATGGAAACTAGCATGTTTAATGCTGAAATTTGTTGTATGAATTGTAATTTAATTTTTATTTTACTAAATATACATTAGATCTTTGTAAACTTAAGATATTTATTACACTTCATGTTAAAGCAACATGTGCTTCACTTCTCACTTTTCTCTTTATGCCCCATTTACCTTGTCTCTTATTTGCGATATTCCCCTTTCACATAGATACTAGCTTTTTGTCTACGGTAAGTTTGAGCCTATGACATCCTTGTAACCTACACATCATGCATTGTGCTCTTGCCAATAGACAAAATCCTTGGGGGCAAATATGGAATGTTGAACTATGGGCTCTAAATGGTCATTGCAATGTGATACAACCTTAGGAGAACTACACCCCTAAAGCTAGTTTATTCAACCTTATGAGAACCACACCCCAGAAGTGCTAGAATAGTAACACTTGATAAATTTCATTTAAAAGAAATTGTTTTGATTGGGAGACCCCATTATTGTTCTCTACTGAAAGACTTGGAAAACATAGAGATCGTGTCTTCCAATGAACAAGTTGAGGACTACATTATGGAATGACAACAAAGTGTGAATCTCACTGTAAATGCATGTTAGCCCCTCAATTTGCCAATGAAGCAAATTTGGAACTGTAAAGCAAATTTACAAACACAGAAGAGGAGTAATGATTTGTAGCAGGTTTCATGTGTAATAGTGGACCGAAGAGTGGAAACCACTTATTTTGCATTGCGCTTCATGTGTAATAGTGGAGTGAAGAGTGGCAACCACTTATTTTGCATTGCGCTGAGGCTGGACAAATTTGGACACTCTACTTTCGTATTTTCAAGATAACCATTATTCTGCCATACACAATAAAGACCGCTACTAAATTGTTGAAACTATCGGGTATAAGCAAACATTTTCAAAAGATTTGGAGCACCATCCTCGCATATGCTGGAGTGTATGGAAGGAAAGAAATGCTAGATGTTTCAATGGGAAAAAGATTATTGTATATCAACTTATATATGTTTATAACTTTTGTCTTTTTGGTGTAATATTTAGGATGTAAAGGATGAAGATAGCATGCTAGGGTGGCCCAATGGTTTGGGCTTGGGACTTCCATGTTGGAGGTCTCAAGTTCGAAACCCCTTGCCAGCGAAAGCAAGGGGTTTGCCTTCTGGGTCGAGCTCGTCGCATCGGGTTTGCCTAGTGCGGGTTACCTCTCCTATGTGGTTTGCGAGCTATTGCATAGGAGCGGGGGTTTTACCCTGTGCGCACCCAAAGGGTAGCGGCTGCGGGTTTCCCTTGTCATCAAAAAAAAAAAAGATTGGATAGTATCTTTACAAGTATTGGACATTTCAGGTGTGTTTGGTACGTGGGAAAATGTTTTCCATGAGATTGAGTGTCTTACTTATTTTGTAGTGTTTGGTCAATAAGCGAAAAAATATTATCCCAAAGGTACTTATATATAATCTAGCAAAATATAATGTGAGTGGGATACGACGGGGAGTGAGGTCCAAGGGTGGTGGGAAATTGGATGTCAAACGGGGGAGGGGGCATTGGGGATGCTGGGTGGGTGGGGAGGAGGCAATGAACTTGGAATGTCCTTTATGAAACTTGTTTCCCTTACATTCATTAGGGAAGTCATCTCATTTTTAAGGATCTCGTCTTTCTAGAGAAAATGTATTCAAAAATATTTTGACCAACCAAACATAAGAAAATTGAAAAATATTTTCTCGAAAATGTTTTCCTCCATACTAAACACACTCTTAATGCACAATCATTTTGTTTTTACGGAGAGGGATTCAATATACTTATGTTGCCGCAACACCATTTGTTTTTTTCCCAATATATGATCTTCTCATCTTTAAATTAAAAAAATAAAAAAGATAAATACTTGGCAAACCAATCATGGGGATGGGCTTGACTCATACTATATTAAAGAAAATGAGTTGTGAGCTTTATTTTCTTGGTCATAACTCATAAACCCTTCTAAAATTTTACTGCAATCTCGTCTGGCCAGGTCTCTCATCCCCTCTCATCTTACGAAATGCCCTCCTAAGCTCCTCAAACTTTATTTACCTATAATACGCAAAATCTCGACAACTCTTGAAGTGCTTTAAATCACCCTGCACAATATTCCTGTTTCCCTCCACATTTAAGAGTTTATGGAAGTATGCCTGCCATTTTTGTCTAATGTGTGCCTTTTCCCCTATACTTTGCCAACCTCGTCTTTAATGCATCTCACTTGATCAAGGAGCCTTCCTCTCTCTTGCCTTGGCGAGCCTATACAACTTATTTTACCCACTTTTATCCTCTAGCTCCTTTTACATACATTTAAATGTCATTTAGCCACCGTAAATGCTATCCGTTCTTCCTTTTTTACAATCTCATACCTCTCCTTATTCGTCCTTTTTTCCTCCTCATTTTTCCTCTCCACTAACATCATGTAAGCAACCTTTTTGGCTTCCACTCTCCTTTCCATCACCATTTCCCTCTATGTCCACCAAAGTTGCCCTCTGCTTGCCTAATATAGTTAGTTGTCCTAGTCACATACTGTTTGCGTCCCCATTAATATCCCAAGCCCCCATAGCCATCAACTTCTCTCCTAACTCTTGAATTTTATCATTAGTCACATCCCACCCCACCCCCACTTAATCATTGGTTGGTCATACAAAGCCCTCCTTCTCCTTGTCCTTCTAATCTCTAGATCCCATTACCCAGAACTTATGCTAAGGGGTAAGGTTCTCGCTCGGTATAACCTTATTGTCCTTGCATAGACTTCTATAACTCTTCCTAAGGAATAGGTAATCGATTTGAGTCCTAGCCACCGACGTAAGGTGACCAAGTGCTCCTCCTCCTTTTGAAAACTCAAGTTATTAGCTATCACCCTACAAAAGCTTTTGCAAGAAAAGGAAACGAAACTTGGTTTCAATTCAACCCCAAACCTAGTATATGAGGTATGGGTTACTCAAAACCATATAAGGAAACAACAAATCATTTTTCAACCAATGTGAGACATTAACATGAATAATTTCTTGCTTATATCTTTGTTGCTCAATAAATATTATTCTAGGTGCTTTTGCTAGGGAATTTAAAAATCATTGATTTTATGAATTTTGTTTGAACTGAATTCATTATCAAATGAATCCACATGACTGTACAACATTGTTGAGGCTCTATTTGGTTTAGTTGAGCGGTGAGGACCAATAAATTGATTCAACAAATTTTGCTAGGATTAGTTTAATCAGGGGAAAGAGCCAAAAATACCCTTGAACTATTCAAACTAGGTTGTATTTACCCTTTGTTATGTTTTTGGCTCAAAATGCCCCCGCGGTTAGTCAACTAGCTCAAAAATACTTGTTTTACTAACGGTACTCCAAAACAAGGGAAAAGACACCAATTTTGCCTTTGAATTATTCAAAATGAGGTGATTTTGCCTTTTTTCATTTTTGGGTGAGGGGATTGAATGTGTGAGAAATAGAATAACATAAGAAAATAAGTAGTATAAAAATCATATACCTTTTCCTACATAATTATTTAAAATTTCTACATTAATTATAGTGTTTTTGTTTTAATAACTCTGATTACAAATACAACAACATACCCAGTGTGGTCCCACAAGTGGGCTTAGGGAGGATGGGGTGTATGCAAACCTTACCCCTACATTGTGTGAGGTAGAGAGGCTAATTAAGAATGGTATGATAAAAGAAGAACTTTTCATTTGTGTGTCGATTCGAACTTACGATGTATGTTTTTCATAGTATCTGAACTTTTGATAGTTTTTTTGGAACCCTGCACAGTTACACCGTCATGGTTTCCATGTTAGCTGGTTATATTGATGACAGAGCCTTATAAAGGATCCATCTCATATGTTTCATGACATGTGTACTGTGTAGTCCATTCTTTTGGTATGATCATCTGTACTCTCAATGTTGGAGGTCAGACGTGTAGGGGACATCTGCGCTGGCTTTGTGGTTTTGAAGCCAATGAGTCCATAGTGCTGGAAATTTCTTTACATGGTAAAAAAAAATTCTGCATTTTTATTGTGAAAGTGCTCTCTTTTTAAATGATGTTTAATTTTGTGGTCTATTCTAGTTCCTCCAAAGAAAAAGGCTTTTTTTCTTTGTTTTGCATGTGGAAAAGCGTTTTCGAGTTTAATAAAATAGTGAAATTCAACTTGTCATGCTTGCATAAGATTTTTGTCTTACCTACCTATTCTTGTCCCCACCTTTCAGGAACTGGTCACTTTGATTGATGGGGCCTGTTTAAATAATTTGATTATCTTACTAATCTGGGGCATACAAACTTTGGTCATAAACAAGGTTGAGTGTTGACTCATGGAGCTTAAAGTTTCATCTTCAAAGCCAGCCTTTCCATCTTCTGATAGCAACAATGATCCTGAAGAGAAAGAAATCAGTGAAGAGGATGATGATGATCGCAATCACAAGCATCGTAGGAGAGAATTGCATTCTCAATCTGAAGAGACAGAGGATGTTGAACCAGTTTTCAGTAGACCATTCAGGAAACGAAACAAGCCTTTTGAAAATGGACATCCTTATGGGGAAGGGAACTCTCAGTTAAGTGAAACCAAGTTCCCAAGAAGACGAGGTATGGGCTCATTTTCGAGAGCCCCTCCGGATTCATACCAAAGAATGAGGGTGAATCAATCACTGTTCGGTGATGCTGGTAACAGTAGGGGTCGAGGAAGAGACCTTAATGCTTGGGGCCAACGTGATTCTAGGTTCAGCTCAGTGGATATTGCATCTCAACTGTTTCCACAGGGCTCTGTTACTCCCGGTCTCTTTACTGGAAGAGGGGTGGAAAACGTTGCTAATGCACAGAGTTCATCTTGGAGTGCATTTGGAATGGTTCCAGGAATTTCTAATGGTGGTCTTGATACACTTCATTCCGTTGGTTTCCAGGGAACACTTAGGCCATCCTTGAATCATACCATGAATATGGGTATTCCAAGGCAGAGATGTAGAGACTTTGAGGAGCGTGGATTTTGCCTAAGAGGAGATATGTGCCCGATGGAGCACGGAGTAAATCATATTGTTGTTGAAGATGTTCAGGTGTGTGGACTTTCAGCTGACAAATAGTTATTACTGTATCTCACGTTCTTGTTTTCTGTGGGGGAATGGTTTTTGTCAATCATGTTTTAGAGTGCTTTTTTTCTTCTAAATGTTGATGCTGATTGACTGTTCTGTTACTTGATATTCATCTCTTGTAATTTAAGCTTTTGTAAGTCGAGTCAAGATTCCCAATTCATGTACTGTCTGCACTCTATTCTTGTACTTAACTAATTTTTTAAGCAGGGATGTTTGGTTTTATGCTATTGTTTTCCAAATTGCAGAGCCTTTCTCAGTTTAATCTTCCTGTGTCACTTCCTAACGCGCACATGCTTGGACCAGTTACTGGACAGGGATCTTTACCTGTGATAGGTCCTTCTGGCTCATTGGCTAGTGGCAAAGCTTTACATAACAAAAGCAAATTTCCAGTGATTGATGATGCATTGGGCTTGACTGATGCTTTTGTTGATGGTTCTATGGCCGGGGGAACTGATTTCTATGATCCTGATCAGCCTTTATGGTCAAATGATCGTTCTGAAACTTCAGCAGCACTCCAGAATTTAAATCCATCCAACTTCGATGATACTGGTCGTTTGTTAGTTGAAGACTCCTCTGACAATGATCAAGTTGGGCTGTGTAATGCCTTTGATCTTGAGCATCCACTAAGAGGTGCTAAGGCAGCTACAGGATCTCAGAGTGTGTGGGGAAGAAACCGAAGGTCTAAAAATAAGTTGAATGTAAAAGAGAGAACTGCTTGTACAGGAAATGCTTCAAGCTTTGATGAAACAGGAAAAGATTTACTCGGCAGCAGTCAGGGCATATTTCTTCCAGGGAAGCTAATGAATGAAGAAACTATTGACCCACAAATGAAGGATTTTTCTTCCATGCCCCGAAGTAGTTCTGGACATAATATAAGAAAACCTTCTCAAAAGGCACTTCGCACTCTGTTTGTGAGAGGCATACCACAGAGAGACAACAAACTAGATGCTCTTCTTTCACATTTCAAAAAATTTGGGGAGGTCATTGACATCCACATCCCACTGAGTGGTGATCGAGCTTTTGTTCAATTTTCTAAGAGAGAAGAAGCTGAGGCTGCTTTAAAGGCACCTGATGCTGTGATGGGAAACCGATTTATAAAGCTTTTATGGGCAAACAGGGATAGAATTATGGATGATGGAGTAAATGGTGTTAGTAATTCACCTTTAACTCCTCGTGGAGTGACATCCAGTTTAGTACCACCCCACCTATCTGTTCCTTATAAAGGAAAAGACAATATCCAGTCCTCAGCCTCAAAAGCTGCTGAACATGGTCCTGTTGCTCCATCACCTACTTCTGCTTTACCTAAGCCTGTGGCTCATAATGGTCCCAAAGCTGAACCAGCTCTGCAAACAAAGGTGGCGAGCTTAGAACTTTTGAAGGAAGAATTGCGCAAGAAGCAGGAGCTGCTTGATCAGAAGCGCAATGAGTTCCGACGTCAGTTGAATAAACTTGAGAAGCAAGTAATTACCTGTTCTTTTTTCACATACTGTCCAAAGAAAGTGTTTGTTTAAGTTGACATCAAATATTCTTTTTGATTTTTAGATATGTGATATTTATTGCGAGTGACATGCTTTATCTGATATGCGCAAGAATATTTATCTGATATTCTTTGTTTACTTTCATCAACTTGAAGTATTCCATGACATGCTTTTTTGGAATTACTATAAAAGATATGCTTTTTTTCGGACTTTCATTTCTGATATGCTTCCTAGTCATTCACTGTAGAAGTACTTTTTTTAATAACCAAATGAAGGGGTGACTACAGGGAATACCTTGTCTCTGGAATTGCTTATTAGATGAAGCGTTTGTTGCAGTTCATTCTTTTCTCCCCCCTCCCACATATGATGATATACTTTCATGTTGAACTGTACAAGTTAATACTCTTTTTCGTGTAACTATATCAATTAATTTGTCTTCAGAATTAATTAGTTACGTGAAGCAGATCTCATGTTTATTGCAGCTTGTACTTTGTTTTTTCTCCCCATGTATATAGAATATAATTTGATTGATTTTTAGAAGAAACTAATAATGGGACCCTCTCTTCCACCGCTTTATGGTTACATTTGTGCAGGCTGTAGGTGTGAAAGCTGAAGCAGTCTCTGACCAGGATCTGGAGAAACAGAAGGAAGGAGAAACAGTATCAGATTCTACAAAAGTGAGGTCAAGCTCCATGCGACTTAATGATGTATCCTCGACACAAGCTGGAGCAGTATCCGATAATAGCAGATCAACAGAAAATGCAGAGCGCTCTTGTCCTATATCATGTTCTGCTGCAGCTACACAGGAACCTTCAAGCTTGAGACAGTCAATTCCTCCAGTGGCACCACATGGTGCAGCTTTTGTTTTCAATAGATACAAACTAGACAATCGTCCCACTGCCTTCAAAGTCCTTCCACCTATGCCAAGTGGTCTTGCAAATGTAGTCTCTTCTAATCCTCTGAAATAGTTGAAATTTTTCAGTATTTGCAAATGATTATGTGAATATGCTCTAGTTATATTTGCTTATGCTGCCTAGGATTTGTGCCTTAAATGTTCTTCTAAGGCAGAGCTGTTATTGTGTTAGAGGCATGCCTGTGTCATTACCATCTTCCCCTTCTCACTAGGGTGGGTTTCCGAAAGATGGTGTCCGCACATTGAAAATTGTTCATTTATTTTCTTATACTTTCCGGTCGCCAATGTATGAACTATGTGTATTTGTCTGTTCTCATATTTGTAAATCTTGATCTTCTTCAATGTTTCCTCTGCCAACTTTAGGTTCCCCCTATTTCTTCTAAATATGTGAGGAAGGAACTGAAAACATTCTGTAGTACTTTTCACTAGTGTCATCTCCCTTGGTTAGCTACAACAGTCTAGGTTGATTGTAGATTCTTTTTTCATGTTCTTAGCTTTGTGTGATAAATTATAAATGGGTTTCCTTTTCTAGGTTACTGTCTTGAAGGAACATTTCTCCACTTTTGGTGACCCTCCCGCCGTTGAGATGGAAGATTTGGAGCCTCAAGATGGTAATAATGGCTCGGAAATGTCAAACATATCTGCTAGTATATGTTTCCCAACGCGCCGTTCTGCTGAAAGAGCATTTTCGAATGGCAAAATCTGGCAAGGCCAAGCTTTACAGTTTATGTGGTTGCAGTCTAGTAATTCTACCAAGGATATTGGTGTCAAAAAAGATGCTGATCCTGCTTTGAAGCAAGCTCCAGATGCTAGTGTGCAAACCATCCCACAAGACACACAGGAAGAAAATGCTGCAGGGATTGATGAACCTGAAAAATATGATATAGAATGCGAGAAGCAGCCTTCAGATGCCAATGTTCAAACCAGCCCAAAAGATCCTTTGACTGGTTCACGGGAAAGAACTGCTGCAGATATAGATGAACTTGAAAAAGCTTATATAGGTAGCTGAATGTGATCGATCATGATGGGCCCAATTGTCAGAGTAGTACACTGAGGTAAAATTTTGAATCACTTCTGTGTAATTGCAGGAGTAATAGCAATATACATATTCTAGTTTCAATTTTGCTTTATCTCATTATCTGGAAATGTAAAGAGGATTTTATTTTTATTTTTGATTTTTTTACCACCAGATGGCAGTCCTGTTGCATATCTATATTGAATTCTGTTAGTCATTCAATGCTTAGAAATATATCCTGGAATGAGGACTATAGTTCCAAAAATTTATGCAGATGAGACTTCTTTTGGCTGTATGGTCTGTTTGCTCTAGTATGATATTTTACTTGTATCTCGATTTTAGAGTGAATTTGTCTACTCATATTTTCCCATTGCAACAGTAGCTTGACTTAAGTTGCACACTGTTCAACCATACATAAAGTGTTGTCTCTCTATACGGTTTTGGGTAGTCTTTGTCTTATGGGGCTAGGTTTTGGGATTTAGTAACCTATTGTACATTTTCTTATCATAGTATAGAGCTAGACCCGTCTCACACTTGTGCTGAGGGGGATGAGGTGTTGAGTGACCGATGTCGATTGAGGCTTGAGGTAACAATCTGTTGTCTCTTTTTTTTTTTATCAGTATCTTTGATTGCTTTCGAAGTCTTACGCCAGTCACCAGGAGAGATTGAGTTTTTCCTTATATGTGCTGCTCTCTTATTACTGAAATCACCATTCTTTAGTTAGTACTATGAAGAAAGAAGCATGAAACATGTGGTTAGACTAGTATTTTTTTTACCAACAAAGGAGTTAGGGATCGTTTGGTAGGAGGTATTAGGAGAAATAGTCCATGTATTATGGATTGTATTATTTAGTACTATGTTTGATAGAATTTTTGAGCCTAAGTATAACTAATCCATGGATTAGTTATACACCCTACATGGTATTATAGGAGGTGTTACTAATACCTTCCATGTGGTGATTCCTCGTCTCTTTTTTTTTTTGAAAAAGAATATTAGTAATACATTGGATTTAATACCATGAATTATCTATGTAAGGACAAAAACATTCCTCAAATCATTTTATTTATTTTCTTGATTTTATGTTTTATAGTTGTACTAGTAAATTTATTTGAATAAATTAGCTTACTAATTTTATTATTTAGAGAGTTGTTTGTTAATAAATGAATGCAATACATATCAATACAATATTTAAAATGTGAGTTGTTTAACATTTACTAATTGAAAAGGCAAATATATCATCAAATGACATTTGTGAGCTTTAATTGAATATATTATTTGTTGGTTTATATGTGGTTTCTAATTGTTTGTATTTTGAACAATATATAAATTGCATACATATTAAAACTACAACTTGCAATTTTTATATGTAAATGTAGATGATTTATTTGATTTTACTAATTTTACCGTCTTTTCGATTTTAAAGTAGATGGTCTATCTATTCTAAATTGAAAATTAGCATTTTTAAGTGATTAATTTATCAAGAAAATAATTGTTTACCCTCAAATAATTCAAGTGAGAAAATAGCAAACATGACAACAAAATTGTTCTTCTCCTAGCTAGTTAGAAGGTCATAAAAATATAATATTGTTCGGCAATTATCTATTTTGACCGATTACATAAAATAGAAAATTTCATAATAATGTAAGGGTATAATTGGAAAGAAGCTTTTTGTAGAGTTTTAATCTAAACACAAGATGGGGTCAGAAGCAATGAATCAAACACTAGATAAAAAATACACCGTGCACTACTAATTCTTACATTACTAATCTTTCTGTTACTAATCTCTGCATTATTTATTTTTCTAGCAAATGACTCGTTAGTGCACAAGCCTTGGACAACTACTAATATGATGAGTCATTCGTAATTGTTGTTTGTGAATAAGCATATTGGTAGTACATGTGTAATACATTTGTGTTTGGTATGGAGGAATAAAAATGCTTTTTAATTTTTTCATGTTACTTTTATTTAGGAAAATAATTTCCTTAAAAATAAATTTTAAAAAAAAAGAGGAAGGGAATTTCAACTTTGTTTTTTTTTTTTAAAAAAAAGAATTTCTTTCTATTTAGTAACTTTTTACTCTAATGTTTCACGTAACAGAAAACAACATATGCATCGAAATTCACAAGTGAGATCCGGGGAGGGTAGAATCTATGTAGATTTTAGCACTATCTCATAGAAGTTGAGATTTTTTTTTTCTGAATGTCCTTCGGCTCAAGTGCAACAAATCCAGGTGCAAAGAGGAAGACAATAAAGGAAATAATAGCAAGTATCAAGATAACAATGTCAAGTTTATTGAAAAGGTATCGAAAAACAACAATAGAATAAAGTGATAATCAAAATATAGTAAACAAAATACTAGAACGGACTATTGAAAATACTAATTAAACAATGATAAAAATAAAAAAAATAAGAACTATAATAATACTACTAGTACCATGACAAACACCAGTCGCCCTAAGCAAGACAACACTACACTACCTACTAACCTTCTACCTTAATATGTGTTTTCCACATCCTCTTATCTAAGGTCATGTCCTCTGTAATCTGGAGCTACGTCATATCATGTCTTATCACCTCTCCCCAATACTTATTTTGCCTATCTTTGTCTCTCTCGTACCCACTATAATCAATTCCTCGCGCCTTCTCACTGGTGCGTCCACGCATCTCCTCTTCACATGTCCAAACTGTCTCAATCTTACTTCCCTCATTTGTCCACCACAAAGACAACTTCCACCTTATCTCGAATATCCTCATTTCTAATGTTATCGCTCCTAGTTTGACCACACATCTACCTCAACATCCTCATCTCCTTCACATACATTTTCAAGACATTAGAATTTTTTACTAGCCAACACTGTGCCCTATACAACAATGTTGGTCTAAGCACCATTCTATCAAATTTTGAATTTTGGCGGTATCTTTTCATCACACAAGATTCAAAAGAGAAGCCTTTACTTCATCCATGTCGCACCAATATGATGTATTCGTCGATGTTTCCACTCTCCTAGATTATAGACCCAAGATACTTGAATCTGTCTCTCTTGGAGATATTTTATGTGTCAAGCCTCACTTTCACGCCTACCACATGCCTTGCATCATTGAATTGGCACTACATATACTCTATCTTGGTCATGCTCAAACTAAACCCTTAGTCTCCAAAGTTAGTTTCTACACCTCTAACTTAGTATTAACTCCATTGCGCGTCTCATCAATTAGTACTATGTCATTCGGAAATAACATACACCACAACATTTCATCTTGAATGTCTCGCAACAATTCACCCATCACCAAGGCAACTTAGTATTAACTCCATTGTGCGTCTCATCAATTAGTACTATGTCATCCGAAAATAACATGCAGCACAACATTTCATCTTGAATGTCTCGCATCAATTCACCCATCACCAAGGCAAATAAAAATGGACTAAGAGTTGATCCTTGGTGTAACCCCATCTCCATAGGAAAATGATTTTAGTCTCCTCTCACCATTCTTACCCATGTATTAGTTCCTTCGTACATGTCCTTTATCTTCCTAATGTAGGCAATTGATACACCTCTTCCTCCTGGCCTATCACCATGACATAAATCCAAACTAATTCTTGAAAATAGACATACACATTCTCACCCTCATCTCATCGCTTTCTTTCAAAATTTTATAGTGTGACTTAACGACTTAATATCTCTGTAGTTGTTACTTTTTTTAAAGACGGAAAAAGATCGAAAATACTTCTCTACTTTTATTTAGTAGATACGGTTATCTTTCATTATACTATCAGACTAAGAAGATCGAAGCATTGTTCTAAAAGACGGTGGTGCGAGGCGAGATACTTTACACAACATGAGGCGAGATTTAAGCCCTAAAATACATGGTGCAAGTCCCATGATTTATGAGGTGTATATCTCATATATCTTCAATTCTATAATTTTATTATTAAGAAATAAGAAAGCATTTTTTTCAATAATTCTCCCAATAAATTCAAAAAATCACTATATAGAGAATTTTTTTATATAGTTATTACGTGATATAGATAACAATGCAAAAATGATAATAATTGAGATAATCTTTAAAATAGAATCAGCATCGATTTATATAATTCCCATCTTCAAGTAATATTTAGAATGATTATTATTTATTTATCTCCAAGAAGAAGAAGAATAAAAGTATAAAATAATGACAAAAAATAGATAAAATTGTCTCACGAATATGGTGTTAGGGAATCTCTATCCTATCCATTTCAGCTATGATTATTTAAAAACTATTTATGAAAATATCACTTTCTATGAGAATTGTTGTCTTTATTTATATATATTTTAAAAAATCACTACAATATGAAAACATGATAACATAATGTGTTGTATGAAGGAGAGTATTTACCATGAAAAATATTTTCCTAGAAAATAAGTTGCTTGCTTACTTTCTAGGTTTGGGGCTTTGGGTGGGTGGGTGGGTGGGTAGAATAAACATAGAATCTCACTCATAGAACGTGTTTTCCTAGGAAGTCATTTTTCTCATTTTTAAGGAACTTATTTTTGTAGAGAAAATGTTATAAGGAAATTTTGTCCAACCAAACATGAAGAAATAAGAAAACATTATTAAAAAATATTTTTCTCCATATCAAACACACCCATAAAGTATAAATATCATTATCCCAATAATAATAAAAAATAATTGATAGAAAAAATACTTTTTAATAATAAAAATCAAATTTAACATTTGAACATATGTTTTTACGCTTGAGACTTACGCCCCAAAGTCTAGGGCGTATAACTTATGGACTATGCCTTTCATTTGCGCTACAAAACATTTTTTGTACGCCCCGTTTCGAACTCTCTAGAAACCCCATTGGAGAGATGAGTTTTGAAATTTAATTTTGTTTGAGTTTAGTTAATTTAGTTGGTCAGATTTGAATTAAAAGAGGGAAACAAATAATTTCAATGAAAATTGGATAATTTTGATTGATTTGAGGACATTCGTACAATTGAGCAGCAAATGTGTGAAGTTTAGTAATAATTGTTGGTTTTTTGATAAAGAAATTAAGAAAATAACAAAGAAAAACTTTGAGAGAAAAAATACTATAGTATTATCAAAGAGAATTATTTTATTAATAATCAAGAGACTTGCATTCAGGGGCGGAGCTACTGTAGCAGAAGGGGGTTCGGCTGAACCCATTGTCTTTTTCGTAAACCCTATATTTGTATTAAAATATAAAGTACAATGTCTATGTATATTTCTTGCGAACCCATAAACACATTGAAGCATTTGGCTCAGTGGTCACTGTGCACACCCCCGCGGAAATGTGAGTTCGAATCTCGATAGGCACACAATTTTTTTGGATTAATATCTTAAACGTGTGTTTATAAAACAAATAGTTAAAAAAATAGAATATCGGTAAGGAAATAATATTTGTGTTGTAATTAATTTTTTTTTAAAATAAAAAATCTGTAAGAATTAATTAAAACAGTAGGTGGGTTTATATAAAAAAAAATTGAAAAAACAAAAAAATGTTAAATGAAAAAAAAAAAGGAAAATAGTATTTGTATCGTACTATGAAACTACAATATCTGACTATTGATTTGTACTCACATTCAAAAAGTTTAACTCAATTTTTTTCTCCAAAAGTTAGGGTTCTAACTTTTATTGTTGATCTAATTGCTTCAATCCAACTTCCGGCCTTCGGTGTGTGCTCTTGTCTCTCCCTTTTCTTTTTTTTCCTTATTTATTTCCTTACTCCTTTTTAGTGAATTAAATACTTGTATTTGTTCGTTAGTTTGATGATAGTTACTTCAGGTTAAGATCGTTGTTTCGTTTTAAACATTTAGAACCTACTGACATGAAATCCTGGCTCCGCCTCTGCTTGCATTTATAGCTATAATTCCTAACTAAAAATTGAAAAATAAGATACTAACTTATCAATTTAATTCAAATAACAAATAAAAAGAACTAACTCTTAAATATAAGTCAAATAGGACTCTAATAACATAATTTTAAAAACCTAAAAATAGCTAACTTGTAATGACCGGGTTTCGTCGTTATAGAAAAACCAACGGGAAAATTTTTTGGGTCGAAATTTTTTTTCGTAGTAATTTGAAATTTCCCAACCTAGTCCAAATTTGAACGAAATTGGAGTCATTAAGGTGTAGCAAAATCTGGTAACAATCAGGTGATTTAAATATGATTTTGATTACATGAGTGGATAGAGAAGTTGTTACGGAACCCGTACGACTTTACGGAATTGAATTCGGGTGAGTAGAACTCCCGAAATCGATCTTAGCTTGAACAGTATTTTCTGAGCGTCGTTGGTTGAAGGTGTGTTGTGAAATGGGGGTTTTGGAATTATTAAAATAGCTCATTGGTTCCATGCAGGGCGGGATTTTTGCTGCCAGGGCGGGCCCGTTGTAGCGAGGTGGGTGCCGATGTGGTGTGTCCAACGCGACTTAAAGTCATAAATAAACCCTAACCATCCTTATCCTGCACTTTTCCATTTTTAGAGCTAAGGAACGAACCCCAGGTGATTCTTGACAGTTTTCCACCATTCCTAAGGCTAAATGTAAGCTTTTAACTCCCCGAATTCATTTTTTGATCCGTAGAACGTAATCTAATGGGTAACTAATTATCGATGGGGGGAGGGTTTTTGATCTAGAATTATGGTGGAAACAGCCCTAAATTGGATGTTTGGGATCATGTGTATGATCTAGGGTTCATAGAATTGTTATAGATTCGGGTAATTAGCGATTATTTATTGATTTCCGTATTATTATGATTGTTTGTAGACCAAGAACAAGCGGAACGAATCCGAAAAGGAAATGATCAAGTTTCTTAGGGTTTCAAGCTTGTTTCGAGGTAGGTGATGATTGTGATTCTATGATTGTGTGATGTATGTTTGTTCTTGCTTCATTATGATACATGTATGCATGTGAATGTTGCATTATTGATCACATTAATCGTAATTGAGGATAGATGAATAATAAATGACATGAATCATGACTTGTTTGTATGATTATGAGGATATACTTGTGATTTTGATTGTGGCTTATCGAATGGATCGGTTGGCATGTCCGGCATAATTAACTTGGATCGGTTGCCACGTTCCGACATAATATATTATTGGATCGGGTACCATGTTCCGATATGCTAACAGTTTGAGTTTGGGTTTCATGAGAGGACCAACGATTTGATATAATTGTGCATCTTGAGAAATGTGAAACTGCGCCTTGTTCGTAAATGTTGATAATATTGTATATGTTCGATATATGCATGTGATTATATTATTGTAATGGCTTATATATGTTGCACTTAGTGGGATAGCCGTGTGATCCTACCAGTACAATATGGTTGTGTACTGATACTGCACTTACTCCTTCTTTGTTGAGTATATGATATTTTCAGGCGGCTATTGACATACCTCGTTTAGAAGACCAGTGATCGTCTTTTCAAATTCAATGGTGAACCAGTTCTTCCGAGGTGCCATGAGTTCTCTTTCCGTCTATGTCAACATTTCGAACTTAGAATTGTTCTAGTTAGTATTAGTTCATTAGTTTGGGGTTGTGACCGTTCTTGTTAGACTTATGGATCTTGTTGTATGTTTTGGTACATTGACTTTCAGGTTCTAGGCATTACTTTCGCAATGTTAGTTTATTATTGTTAGACTTTTATTAGAGTTTATGGGAACTCTATTTATTTCCTTAAGTATCTAACTTGCTTTCGTAACTTAAATGCCTTAGTTTTTAGATTAGTTGCTTATTTTGGGTTGTAGTAATGGTTCTCCCACTAGAGGGTAGTGCGGGTGCCAATCACGATGGTCGGGGTCGTGACAAAGGTGGTATCAGAGCCTAGGTTTGGTGATCTCGATGTATAGAGTCTCGCGAAACTGTACGTGAATGCCTTTACTTTTCTTCGAGAGGCTATGGGACTTTAGGAAATTTCTCTGTTTTCTTTTGTCTCCTTCGTGCTATAACTTGATTCCAATTGGTATCTGTCGATTCAAATTGGTATCAAACCTCTTTCACTCTTCTGTTCGCAGATGGTTAACATTAGATACAACGGCATCAGGCCCGTAGCTTCCGTCAATGCTCCAACTGAGAAATTTGCAACGAGAGGTCATGGTCGAGGGAGGGGTAGAGAAAGAGCTAGGGGTAAAGGCCGTGGAAGAGTAGCGCCTGCTATAGATAGAGTACCGATTGAAAATATTCCCCAAAATGAGGCCCCTCCCATACATCATGAAGAGGTAGAGGAGAATGTTGATGTTGAGAATGTTGAGGAGGTTGGACAAGAGGAAGAGGTGCAGGCTGAGACTACTAGTGTTCCACCCATAGACCCAGTGTTAGCTCAACAGATCATGTCATTCTTGAACGGTTTGCTTGGTCCTGGAGTGCTTCCTTCTTCTCAAGCAACTCAAGCTCCCGCCAACCCCCCTATTGCTATGACTACTCCTAAGGTTGTGGAAACATAGGTACTAATGCTTTCTTCAGTCCTTTGTTGGGTTCTGTTATGACTGGTAATGAGCATGAAATGTTGTAAGTTTTTGAAGCTAAAACCTCTTGTATTCCTTGGTTCTGAGAGTGAGGATGCTTATGAGTTTATCTTAGACTGCTATGAGAGGCTTTATAAGTTGGGAATTGTCCATCAACATGGGGTTGAGTTCGTGACTTTTCAACTTCAAGGTGAGGCCAAACAGTGGTGGAGAGCTTATATGGAATGCAGATCTTCAGTTTTACCTCCACTCACTTGGACCCAGTTTAAATATGTGCCTGGAACTTGAGAGATCATAAGAAAGATGAGTTTATGGCTTTGGAACAAGGTGGTATGTATGTGACTTCTTATGAGGCCAAGTTCCATGCATTGTCTAGATATACTACATAGTTGGTGACTACTAAGGAGGAGAGGATCCGTTTATTTATTAAGAGACTAAATTCTGAGTTGCAAGTATTATATATTCACATGATTTATGCAGGGAGAAGCTTTAATGAGTTAACAGACTATGGTATTTGGTAGCGGATTAATTTCATAATTCTCTTCCACCGCTTCCCAAAGATCAAGACCCTCCAAGTAAGTTCCGATTCTCACAACCCATAGTTGATAATTCTCACAATAAAAAATAGGAGGAGACATTCGTGAAGAACTATTTTTGGAGTCCATTTTTCTACTCACAGGTCCCTCAAGAAGAAGGCTCTAGATACCAATTGCTGGTTTTTTGATAAAGAAATTAAGAAAATAAAAGAGAAAGACTTTGAGAGAAAAACTACCGCAGTATTATCAAAATGAATTATTTTATTAATAATCTAGAGACTTGCATTTATAAATATAAGGAAAAAAGATCTGAAATATATCCGGACTTTGATCAAAATTGCTGTAACGATACCAAATTTTGGAAATGACCTTTTATCCCTCTGCACTATTTAATAATGTATTTTAAAGGTATATATGTGCCCATGTGGACATCATAAATATTGCATAAATATAAATAGTAACGGTCCACGTGAGCACATATATACCTTTAAAATACACTATTAAATAGTGCAGGGGGTAAAAGGTCCTCCATAAAGTTTGGTATCGTAATAAAGTTATTATACTTTTATTGATTTTGTAAATTTTAAATATTTCCAAAATTAAATTAAATTCTCCTTTATAACTAAACAATTATTTATTTTTTAAGTAAAAATAAAGCCTTAATCCGTGAATTATTTTACTTTACTACTCCCTTTGTCTCTATTTACTTGTCAAATATTTCCTAATTTGATTTCTCCTTTTTACTTGTCATTTTTGACAAATCACGAAACGGTAATTTTCTTAATAGGTTTGTCAAGTCAAAATTTGACAAGTAAAAAAGGACAGAGAAAGTATTTTATATAGAAGCGCCCTTTTTACTTGTCATTTTTGACAAATCAAGAAATGGTAATTTTCTTAATAGGTTTGTCAAGTCAAAATTTGACAAGTAAAAAAGGACAAAGGAAGTATTTTATATAGAAGCGGCTAGAAACTTACCATTGTTCAACATGTCTGCTTCTAGTCTAAACAAGTTAGCGATGATTGTATGAATTCTTAGCAACTACATTCATAATTAACATTATGAACAAAATTACTATGCTTTTAGTAATTTCAAGTTGAGGTAAGAGTTGAAGTTGTTTCTGAGAGTGATTGTTGAATGAATCCTTGTACTCAAAGTCATAAGTCATTGTGTGAAAGAAAAGGGATTTCGTTTGAAGTAAGGGCACTAGTTGTATTTTTAGAAAGTTGGTACTTTGGTGATAGTAAAACAGTGTATGTTGTGTGTTGGTTGGTCGATTGTTGTCATTTTTTGATCCGCATGAATTAGCTTGTCGAGTCTAAGAGAACAAATATTGCACCCGGAAAGTGAGTGGGATAGAGAGCCATATGATTGCTTGTGCTTGAAATGCTTGCTTATATACAAGTGTCGTTTAGAGTCTTAGTGTGTCGCTTGAGGACAAACAATGAATTTAAGTTGAGGGTGTTGATATACCGTGAGTTTACGGTATTTCTAATACATTTCACTTACAAGTTGTGTGTGTCTAGGGTTTTATTTGTATTAGTTTTCATGTATTTTTATCATACTAGTTTTACGGCACGTACGTTGCACGTGTGTATTGTATATATAGTATACAATGCTGTAAAATAGAATTAATATTACTAATTTAAAGCTTTTTAGTAAATAATTATAATTGAAAGAACAAAGGCTGTGTGTTTTTAAGCAATTAATACAAATTGTCATGGAGTTACTTGTATTTTGAGATCAAAATGACCAGCTATCATTGAAACATTTAAAAGTACATTCAAAGTTTATATGTGGGGAGAAAGTGACATTTCTTTAGTAGTATTTTTACTTCACTCAATTTTGTAAGCAAATCTAACCAACAATTTTTTTTAAAAGATATCAATACAAAAAATGTCACCAATAGCCTTTCCTCTTGAGGTTAAGAACATAAATGATGGACACCATTTAAGTACTATTTTTTCTCTTAAATATTCATACTTGAAATGTAGTAGGTATTGACACTAATAAGGATTACCATAAATATTTCAATATTTTATCTTTATACACAGTCTATCTTTTACAAAATATTATTACTTAATTAATTAATACTTGAGTAAGACTATTATAGAGAGGTAATTTTACAATAACAAAAAAAAAGTATTTTGTTGTTATAACGAATGATGGTTAAATAAAGGTCTCAGTGTATGTGTGTGTATATATATTAGTAGCATAATTTAATTATAATATATGAACAACATCACCTTTGGTGAAATTATTTTCCATTTCTTTCTACCTTATCTTTATAGAATTGTAGTCTTCACCTTGTGGTTGCCGCATACATATCATATAGTTGTTGTCTAATGAAAGAATCTACTATCTTATAGGAGATGTATCATGATATAAAATATTAAACTTTTTCAATAATAAATGTTAATAGATGAATAAAATTCAGTATTATTTATAGAATCTTTAATTTGATTTAAGATCATTATCAATCACTATTTTCTTATCTATTTTTATATAGCTAGCAAGGAGTGTATCTTGTGACATAACATTTTCTCAATTAAAATGAACATAAAATAATAGGAAAATTATACTAAGAAAATTCCATAGTCAATATAAATATAAATAAGAAAAAAATATATGGAACAATACGTAGCCAACGAAGAAGGAAGACGAAAGTATATGTTCATGCTATATTCACTATAGTGTTCCATTTGATTGAATATCTTGCCACCAAAACTTTAATTGATCCGTTCATTTTGACTTACATATCTATTAAAAAATAATTATTATCATGACTATATTATCATATTATAAGTAAAAGTTAAATTCTATTTTTGAAACAGTGGATTTAACATCCAAATTAATAATTCAATGGACTATGTTGATGCCCGTTGTTTTAGCATAATTAGAAAGAAACTCCTTCGTGAGGGTAAGAGAATAGAAAATGAAAAAACAAAGAAGAAATATCTTACCCAAATCATGTGACTTTTTTCATATTTGTTTATTATTATTGTCTTTCCCACAACTTTTCGTTAGTGTTAACTTATGAAAATCGTAAGAAAAATATGAGTGTGAATTGTTGAATGATTTGCTATAATTTGTTCACCAACTATTTCTTATGTGATACCTCGAATTTCATTGAATTTTAAACTTAATCAATTGTTGCAAATAACCCTTGAGATTTTTTAAGAAGAACAAGAAGAGTACAAAACTTAAAAAAATTGTAGTTTAAAAATGAGAGGAAACTCCTCTATTTATAGATAACAAATAGTAGTATGAATAGGTGTTAATTGTGCCTTATCAGAAAAGTTACAACCTTTCGAAAAAGTCATTGCTCATCGGAAAAGTCACAACCCTTTGGAAAAGTCACAACTCATTGAAAAAGTCACAATCCTTTGGAAAAGTCACAACCCTTTGGAAAAATCACAACCCTTCGGAAAGTCACAACTCATTGAAAATGTCAGAACCCATCTAACAAGTCGCAACCTTTTGGAAAAGGCACAACTCTTTAATATGAAAAGGTATTTATTTTTAATATAGTACAAATAATTAAATTTAATGAATAAAATAAATTGAGTATTTTTAATTGAGGGTATTATAGTAATTCAACATTCAAGTTTGGGAGTTTATGCTTTTAAGGTAGTATAGATTAGTTTATGGAAATATGCATTGCATGTGTTATCCAATATCAATTGCATCATGGAAAATAATCCTAAATTGCTTGCTTAACTTCTTTACTTTGTTTTTTTATCAACACAATGATTAAATTCAAAACTAAAGATCTATTGAACCTTAGTAAAAATGACAATGAAAGTAATTAAGCAATATTGTCTTTCGTCTATAAAAACAGTAATCATAATAAATTGTAAAGAAAGAACCAATTAATGAAAATAATAAAACCAATGTACCAGAGAAACCAATTATCTAAGCTTTTTGGAGCTTTCCTTTGAAATTTTTGTAATAATTTTTAGTAGAAATTTCAATTATTTTTATTTTTTTCAAGATAAATATTCTATCGAGTGGTAAAATTACATTAACCCTCTAATTTATCAATATTCACAATCATGACAAAATTCAAAACAAAAATTTGTTGAACCTGGGTAAAAAGTGTGACATGGAACAATATTTTAGAAAGTAGTGAAGGATTATGCTATATGTTATGTGGAGCATCAACTGGAAAAGAGCCTATAGGTACAGTATAAGCCAAGATTTTGTACTGTTAGCCCAAGTGTCAAATTGTAAAAAGCCTAACAATGCTTTTGGCTGTGCTGCTTATTGACACAATTTTCAGTTCCTGCCTCGTACCTGTTGCAGAAGATAGAGGACATGTGGTTAGAAAAAATATACTTATGAATCAATGATACATTTTAGAATGAATTATAGTAGTTGAGTCATAATACACATGAACTAATTGAAGTATCACTAGCAGATATCAAAACTGAAGCAGCATTCTTCTTAGGAAACCAATAGTATCATGTTATGACACATCATTTTAAGACCTGTAGAGGACCATCTTGCACGCACAACCACCAAGGCAATTTAGTGAGACATAAGACTGTGTTGGAATGTATGCGTCCACTGGTCTAGATGGGACCAGGTCCTCAGCACAGTTACAATAACAGAAAATAAACAAAGTGCTGAAAGTAAAGATTGCACAACAACTTTACGTGGAAACCTCCTCGCTCAAGCGAGTAAAACCACGACCTGGCCTGCCAGGATTTTTCAAAAAACTGCTTTTATCTAATCTTATCAAGCAAAAGTAAAAACAAGTTTACAAACTGAGATTAGCCTACTAATCCCAACTCTAAGCAATAACACCTATTACTTAGATGAGCCAGAGCAGATACAACACTACCCACTAAGCTATCACCCCTAGATAACTTAGACTTTGCTAAGTGGATACCATACCACCCACTAAATCAACTAGCTCCGAGATGATTTAGACTTTGACTAAGCAGATACAACACTGCCCACTATACTAATCCTGACCGATTAATATAGACTTTAGAGTAAGACACTAAGTTACCCGTAATCTAGTTCTTACAATGATTCACCCAAACTTGAAATGTTTCTTTCACAAGTGAAATGAATCCTACAATATAAGCACTATTACAAGCAAACAAAGTAAAAGCTGGTACATGAAGCACTTGAAGAAATCGATTAGGTCCCTGCTGTTTTGAAGCTTGAAATATCTCTCTCTTTGAATGAATGAATAATTTGTTGTTTGTTCTTGGATATATTTAGACATGAAAAGTTATTATCCAATGAACAAGCAACCTTGTTGCTTCTGATTGGTGGAGTACGTTGCAGCTTCACCAACCTTCTGACGCAAATAGCTTTCCTGCTGTACAATACTTTGACCACTGGATGAGTATTCATACTCTGTAGAGGACCAGGTCCCTGCACTTGTGAGGAGATTATCAAAACATCAAGAAGCATAAGCACTTATCAATTTCCCCCTTTTTGATGATGACAAACAACCTGCATAACTCCTCACGTGAGTGAACAAACATTCATTCAATAACTGGTGTTTCCCCCTGAATTGAACAAGCAACCTCGTCGCTTCTGATTTGTGAAGTACTCTACAGCTTCACCAACTTTCGAACGCAAACAACTTTTATAGTAGTACAACATATTGACACTAGACGAGATTCACACTCTGCAGAGGACCAGGTCCCTGCACTTGTGAGGAGATCATCAAAACACCAAAGGGCATAAGCTCTTATCAATTTCTCCCTTTTTGATGATGACAAACAACCTGCATAAACACCTCCTCACTCGAGTGAATAGACATTCATTCAAAAATCAATTGCTCAATTGGCCAATTATAGAAGCATACATCAACAACTAATTAGAGTGGCCATCCTATTAGTTCCTCCTTTCTGATATCAGTTCCCCCTTAAGACAGAAACACAGCAGTTAGTCCATCCTATTAGTTCAGTCAGTTGACAGCATCCTGTTCCCCCAATTGCACCAAACTTAATATCAGTTCCTTTTTAATCCTTGGCCAATTTCACCAAACTTCCCCCTTTTGACATCATTGAAAAGGCGAAGCAGTAAACATATGCAAGTTAAAATGTTAATAAAAAAGAATTCAGAGCCTTGGGCCACACAGAACATGTGTATGTAAGCATAAAGAGAATATTAAGCCACACATGAACAGGGCAGAAACATAAATAACATTACATCATAGATACCGACCACTGTAGTCAGTCAACAAAACATAAAGCCACAAGAGTTTTAATCAAGATTGAAGAACAAAGAGGGAAACAAGACACTTTTAGGACGAAGGGGGAAATGGATTGAGGGTGCACATAAACAGAGACAGACGCTCATTTGCATCCTCACGAGCCTTCAGCAACCTCATTTTCATCCTTCAACTTTTGCAACACCTTCTCATTTCCATCACTGGTACCAGGTCCTCCTGAGACATATTTCTGCAATTTTGCCTTTAGCATTACATATTCCACCTCTTTATTATTCAGAATTGCAGTAAGATCAGTCACTTCACGTTTGAGAGATGCTTGCTATTCTAGGACATCTGCCACCATTGACCTTCCATTAGTCGTACCTTCCACACACTCACACTCCAGCAGGGTGACTGCAGTGAACATCTATTTGATGGTACCAGGTACTCCTCGTTCCACCGGTACCTCAAAGTGGTTAAACACGTAGTTCAACAAATATCCATATGGAATCCTAGAACGTTTGATATCTCCACACTTGGTGGCCCTTGTAGAGAACTCACTAGAGGGTTTGCACCCTTCAATGGACCTCACCCCCTTTACTGACACACCCAGAATGATACCAAGTATCTCCACAACTAGAAGAATTTCAATATCCTGAATAGTAGTCTTGACCCCCCTATCCTCTAACAATTCCATCTTACAATTAAATTCTCGCACTTCAGGTTCATGAAGATACGGAGCAGGTGGTTCGAACAAATGACTCCACTCTTTCAAGGAAACAACATCAGAAAGGTTTGACATACCAGAAGCAGCAAGTATTTATGGATCAAGGACTCTTCCGTTCAGCACCTTTTGCCTTTTCATCTCCGCTATGCGATCTTCACTTGACATTTCCTTTTCTTCACTTTGTTTTTGAACCCTAGGACCTGGTCCCTTTACGGGTTTTCATTTTTCAGCCATCTGTTTTCTAACTTTCTCCCTTTTCACATGAGATTTCTTTGCAGCCTTCTGGAGTAGGAAAAGAGAAGTTGAATGAACTAGGGTTTTCAACCTCTTGGGAGATATGGATCTTTGAAGAAGGATTAGAGTTAGGAATTTTGAGAGAAAGAGAGAAAATAGGGGATTAGTGAATTTCAACAAGAATTGTTTGAAGAGATTTTGTAATTTGATTTGCTATGAGAAGTAGTATATAAAACCAAAAAGACATCGGGTCCCCAACAGTAGCAACCTTTGGTTTAAAAGCGAAAAGACATCTGAAACTGACACGATGAATAGGCAACAAACACGTGGCAATGATGTTGACAGTTAGACAGTGTAGTATAAGTGATACTAACCTTATGAGGACCAGGTCCTCGTTTCAATCTACAACCCTTCCTAGTGTAATTAAATTGTCCCTTCAGCTTGACACACCATGAGTGTATACCTGCATTAAGGTACCAGAAGCGAATTCTTAAGTGACAAATATTAAACAAGTATAGATATCTACCCTCCGTAACATAATCAAACTAGAAGATTTTTGTGCCAACTTGTCAAGGAATCAGGTAATTTTGTGCATCCCCAGCATCATCCTGTTTTTGATGAAACATTCTTTACTCAAGGGCTTTGTAAAGATATCAGCCAGTTGATCTTCAGTCTTGTAGAATTTCATCACCACATTTTGCTTCTCAACATTGTCCCATAGGAAATTAGTTATGATCCAAGAAAATGTGTTATGCCTGATGCACTCTTTCGATCTACAAAAAAAGCCTGCATAGTCAGCATCTGCAAAACCAATTAGATCAAGTCAGTCACCTGTTGGGTAGGAAGAGGACCAAGTCTTGAGTTCCCTTCAGGTATCTCAATATTCATTTAGTAGCTTTTAGATGTGACTCTTTTGGTGCAGCTTGAAATCTTGCACACATCCGTACACTGAAGACTATGTCTGGTCTGCTTGCAGTGAGATGCATGAGTGACCCAATGATTCCCCTATACGTAGTCTGATTTACCTCAACTCCTTCTTCATCCAAGTCAAGCTTCACACTTGTGCTCATGGGAGTGTCAAGAACTTTTGCCTCAATCATATTGAACTTTTGAAGCAGTTTCTTGATGTATTTCTCTTGTCATATAGAGGTACCCTGAACGGACTGTTTGATTTGCAAGCCTAGGAAGAAAGTGAGTTCTCCCATCATGCTCATTTCAAACTCACTACTCATCAGATCAACAAATTCCTTGCAAAGTAAATCTCTGGGTTGTACCCTTGCACCACAAGCCTTGACTTGTTTCTAGTAATGGTTTAATGCTCATCAAGTTTGTTTCTGAAGACCCACCTTGTTCCAATAACTGTTCTGTTGATAGGTCGGGGGACCAGGTGCCACACTTTACTCCTCTAAAACTGATGGAGTTCTTCTTGCATTGATGTTACCCAATCTGCATCCTGTAGAGCCTCATTGATGTTCCTTGGTTCAATGGATGACATAACGCTGAATATGCAACTAGATTTCTTGTCCTGGATCTAGTTTGAATTCCAGAGTCAAGTGGAGAGATAAAATTGTCCAATGGATGTGAGGATTTATGTTTCCATCCGGACTTTCTGATCAACTCTTCTTCGATTTCAGCATCAAATTTAGCATCATCATCTTCATGATTTTGAGATGGAACCTTCTGGGTAGTATCAAAGGGACCAGGTGCTCCTGTGAGATCTGCAGCAATTTCCTTTGCAACCTGTTTGTTTCCAGGGTTTTGGATATCCTTGTCTTCCCTTTCCTAGATCAGCTCTTCCATCTCATGGTCTCTCTTTGATCATCAATTTTCTCAGATTCATCGAATGTCACATAAATGCTCTCTTCAACACATAGAGTTCTTTTGTTAGACACTTTGTAGGCCGTGCTGGTAGAAGAGTATCCTACAAACACACCTTCATCACTCCTGGCATCAAACTTACCCATGTCATCCTTTCCATTATTTAGTACAAAGCATTTGCACCCAAATAACTTTAGGTGAGCAATTGAAGGCTTTTTGTCGTTCAACAAATCATACGGTTGTCTTCTTTATCATAGACCTGATCTATTAGTAACAAAACATGTTGTGTTGACTGCTTCTGCCCAGAAGTTCATAGCCAGCCCTGAGTCAATCGACATAGTCCTTGCAATATCAACCAAAGTTCTGTTCTTTCTCTCAACCACTCCGTTTTGTAGAGAAGTTCTTGGTGTAGAAAAATTATGATTGGTTCCATTTCCAGCACAAGAACTTTCAATTTGAGAGTTCTCAAACTCTGTCCCATGGTCAGATCTAATACTAGCAATCTTGCAGTTGACCTTCAGTTGAATTGCTTTGGCAGAAGCAAGCAAAATTTCGACAGTCTCATCCTTTTTCCGTAGAAACATATTCTAGGTGTACCTAGAGAGATCATCAATAATCACAAGAATATAAGTTTTACCTCATCTGCTTTGAATTCTGACAGGTCCACACAGATCCATGTGGAGAAGTTCCAAAGGTCTGGTAGTGCTTACACCCTTCTTTGCCTTGAAAGAAGATCTTGTTTGTTTACCTTTTGCACAGGCATCACAGACTTTGTCATTTGAGAAATTCAGCTTTGGTAGTCCGCGGACCAGGTCCCCTGCAACAAGTTTGTTAAGTAAAGAGGTACTTACATGACCCAGTCGTCTATGCCAAAGATTTGCATAATCAGTTTGAGCACTCAGACATGACAAGTTGTCTCCTTCAATAGAATCAAGATCAGCAACATAAACATTCTTGACTCTTTTTGCAGACATTACAATTTTCTTAGTTGAACAGTTTGTAACCACACACCCTTCAGACATGAACTTGACTTCATTTACCTTGTCGTAATTTGAAACACACTTAAGAGATTAAACTTCAGACCATCCACATAGTGTACACTGTCTATGGAATGATCTGCAGCTCTTCCTATCTTGCCAATACCAAGAATAAAACCTTTCTTTCCGCTACCAATTGACACACTACCACCTTGATGTGCTTCCAAAGAGAGGAAGTTTAGAGTATTTCCAGTCATATGCCTTGAGCATCCACTATACATGTACTAACATTGACTGCTCCATCTCTTTTGCATAAGAATCACTTATTAGACTTAGGAACCCACTTCAAACGGAGTTCCCAAAAACTATCAAAAGGTTTAATGAGAAACCTTCCTGTCCATGGAGGTAAAGTGTTCTTGCTAAAACGATAACGGGGACTAGGTCCCTTGTGTCCCTTTTTACCATCATTTTCAGATCTAACAAATTTCACATGCCTTTTTTAGCTTTTCTCAGACTCACATTTCTCTTTCAAATGACCATTTCGACCACAGTGAGTGCACAAAAGGTTGTCAGATACAGACACATATTTGCTATGAGAATTATATGGGGGTTCTATTAGTCTGCGTCCCAACCCTTTCTTTCCATTGAAACTCCAATTAGACAGATTAGAGAGTATCTTAGAGGAGTTAGTCCATTTTAGAGAGTGACTCAACTCCTCCTTGACCTTACTCAGATCCTTTCTCAGTTGAGAATTTGTTTCAAGAGAAGCAACTAACTTGGACTCAAGGATTTTAATCTTTTCTTCCAGTTCTTCCTCAAGGATGCTAAGCTTTCTCTTTCCACCTACTGAGGTACCAGGTCTCTCACTGGGTTCCAGACTATCAGTCTCGAGGATACCTATCCTGATACTCAGTTAAGACATTTGAGCATTAAGAACTGAGTTTTCATCTTCGCACAAACTCAATTTTTCACTCATCATCAAATTTTCAGAGGTCAGTTCAATAACTCAGTCAATTAATAAAGCAATAAGTTTTCTCAAATTTTTAATAGGGAAGAGAGTATAAATCATCTTTAAGATCGAGAAGAGTTACCTTATTTTGATCCTCTTTATCATTGGATTTAGCCATTAAAGAGAAAATAGAGTTGAAGACATTTTCATCCTTTTCAATAGCCATCATTGAAACATCTTCATAACTTTCTGCATCTTCTGACTCAACTGAATCATTTCCCCATACAACAAAGGTTTTTCTCACCAACTGATCAGCATGAGCCTTTCTCCGAGCACTGTCTGGGACCAGGTCCCTCTTGCAAGGTCTGAAGTCCTGAGTTTCTTGCTTTTGGCTGGGACAGTCCCTTATAAAATGACCAGGTTTGCCACATTTATGACAAGGGTCATTTGCATTTGCTGCTCTGCTAGTCAAAGCCTTCTTTTGAAAGATGTCATGTTTCTTGATGATTTTTTGAAACCTTTTAGTAACATAGGCCATTTCATCCTCCTCCTCAGTCACATCATTTTGTGAGTTTTTCAGAGCAACAAATTTCTCCTTCTTTCCCTCCTTCATATTTGTCCCCTACTTTTTATTCAGCTCGTAGGTCTGGAGATTTCCAATCAACTTATCCATGGAAATTGTCTTCAGATATTTTGCCTCTGTTATAGCATCAACTTTGCTTTTCCATGACTTGGGAAGAACTTTGAGAATCTTGCGAACTTGTTTGCTTAAGGGAGTGGGCTCACCTAAGCATCTTAGTTCGTTGATGGTGAAAGTGAATCTTGAGTTCATTTCAAAGATAGTTTCACCTTCCTTCACACAAAAATTCTCGTATTGAGTCGTAAGGATATCGACCTTAGACTCTCTTACTCGTTGTGTTTCCTCATGGGCTGTTTGGAGACAGTCCCATATCTTTTTGGCTGATTCACAAGCAGAAATTATGTTGTACTCATCGGATCCAATCCCACACACTAGAATCTTCTTTGCTTTATAGTTCTTCTCTATCTTTTTCCTATCCATCTCATTTTACTCCTTTCTAGTTTTGACAACTGTAGTGGTGAGCTCTCCATCCTTCACCTCCTTTGTAGGAATATATGGTCCATCAAGAATGATGTCCCACAACTCAGTGTCCTCAGCGTTGATGTATTCATGCATTCGATTCTTCCGCCAGCCATAAAATTAACCATTAAAATGCGGTGGCCTAGTAGAAGACTGACCTTCTTCATATTAGGTGGAGCAGCCATTCCTTCTGGATCTTTTCTTTTCTTGGTGTTAACCAAATCGAAAAGTACCGCTCTGATACCACTTGTTGGAATATATGCGTCCACTGGTCTAAATGGGACCAGGTCCTCAGCACACTTACAATAACAGAAAATAAACAAAGTGCTGAAAGTAAAGATTGCACAACAACTTTACATGGAAACCTCTTTGCTCAAGGGAGCAAAACCATGACCTGGCCTGCCAGGACTTTTCAAAAAGCTGCTTTCACTAACCTTCTCAAGCAAAAGTAAAAGCAAGTTTGCAAACTGAGATTAGCCTACTAATCCCAAATCTAAGAAATAACACCTATTACTTAGATGAGCCTGAGCAAATACAACACTGCCCACTAAGCTATCACCCCTAGATAACTTAGACATTGCTAAGTGGATACCACACCGCCCACTAAATCAACTAGCTCTTAGATGATTTAGACTTTGACTAAGCAGATACAACACTGCCCACTATACTAATCCTGACCGATTAATATAGACTTTAGAGTAAGACACTAAATTACCCTTAACCTAATTCTTACAATGATTCACCCAAAGTTGAAACGTTTCTTTCACAAGTGAAACGAATCCTACAATATAAGCACTATTACAATCAAACAAAGTAACAGCTGGTACAAGAAGCACTTGAAGCAATCGATCAGGTCCCTGATGTTTTGAAGCTTGAAATATCTCTCTCTTTGAATGAATGAATAATTTGTTGTTTGTTCTTGGATATATTTAGACATAAAAAGTTATTATCCAATGAACAAGCAACCTCGTTGCTTTTGATTGGTGGAGTACTCTGTAGCTTCACCAACCTTCTGACGCAGATAGCTTTCCAGCTGTACAACACTTTGACCACTGGACAAGTATTCATACTCTGCAGAGGACCAGGTCCCTGCACTTGTGAGGAGATAATCAAAACATCAAGAAGCATAAGCACTTATCAGACCGGTACCTAGAAAAGGAATACTGAGCATGCTGCATGGTGTCAACTGCATGTTAGACAAGTTATTTTTACCTATTGCAGTACCTTTGAACCGAGAAACATTTGCAAAGCTTATCTCAACAAGTTTTTCTTTTGTCAGCTCAAGTAATGGTGAATGTTTGTAGGATGGTTATGGATTTCTTCTGCCTGTTGTTCATTGCCTTTGCCCTCCTCGGGTGATTTCTCAGATGGATTTCTATCATTAATTCCTCCACTTGATGTTCCATTTGCTGATGAAGCTTCTTTCTCGATCAAATACAAAGAATCTGGATTGCTCAATTTTGGCAAAGCATCTGTCTCTAACAAGATCCTGTCCTTAGGAATTGACTTTAACATTTTCTTCGCCTTGCTCTCCTTCATGGACATAAGGAACCCAGAAAAGGAGAAGTAAGCACCAAGCTTAGCAAATCAGGAACCATTTCGGCATGAAACCAGCAGGAACAGGCCCCACAAATTTTAATAATTCCAACTCTTTGGCAAGTTGAAGCTGTTGTCGACAGACATCCACCTCATCAGCAAAATCAATCTTCCTTCCAAATGAACCTCTTTTTTTTTTTGAGAAGTTAACAACTTGTATTCTATTCCAAAACAAAAAACCAGAACCTGCCACAACAAATTATAGGTTCCTAATTACAATTGTGGAGAGTACCAGGAAGATCTTTAATCCTATAGCAACATTTGCAAGGAACCTAAAATATCTTTAACTGATTCTAGATCTACCATGTACTCAAGTTTACACCAAAAAAGAAACAAAACTAAGCAGTTCATCTTAATCATCCAGATGGAATTGCTCTTGTTTTGGAAGCATCTGAGATTTCTTTCTTTCCACACTGACCACCAGATGTAAGCCAGAATGATTTTCCATCTTTCTTTATTCCCGGTAATGCTTGCATAACTGCTCCATAACTTCAGAGTATGCGCAACTTTCCTAGGCATAACCCATTTCATTCCCTTCTGATTGATAAAGAAATTCCAAAAGATATTGAACCTTTATCTAAACCAATCTCTCCAACTGCAGCAGCAAGAGTAGACTCCAAAAATCCTCTCAAAGTTTTCAGCCAATTAGGAGTCCTCTCAGTTATAAACCAGGGATGGAGCCCAAAGTTTGGAACAATACAAGGGTAGCGTTCACTCATTTCCTTGACCAAATGTCAATCTTTCTCTGACACGCCATTGACAGCAAAATGGACAACTCCTGTTTCAGGCGTGGTCTTAATAACATATTAAAGATCCTTGGATCTTGGAGGTGACAATGAGAATCAAAGAGCTTCATCATTATGGGTCTTAAAACTGCCAGACTCTTCTCTTCTTTTCTCTTAATACACTCTAAGTTGGTATTATACTGCTTATTCCTTGAACGAACCCTTAATGATAGCTCATATGCTGTGGTAACTGGCAAATGCAAGTGCAACACTGTCTCGCAACTGTATGATAGATTAAGGTGTAGCTAGCTTGTGTATGTATGACAAACAAATGACTAAAGGGAATCTGCACAAATCAAAAGCTGAAAATAAAATGAAGTACCAGTAACCACTCAAAAGTCCAACAATTTCATAATACAACTCAAAAATCCAAGTCCGTAAACCCATAAGAACACCACATTCAAGTTGGTCTGCCTTATTAAACCTGACTGCATGAGCACAACAAAATGAGAGTAACGCGTAGAGTTGAATAAAAATGACTTCCAAACAGGAAAAGTATTGCTTGGGAATTTTAATGTCCTACCAAGCCACTCTGTTGGCTATTAGAGTCTTCTTTAAAACCTAAAGTTGAACTGAAACAAATATGATTATGCCAAAAGTGAGAGTTTATACACAAGGCTACATTCAATGTATATCTCTACAATAATTTTTCTAGTCTTGAACCTCAAATAGGAGTGTAGACTATAAAACCAGTGAAACTGCAGTGGTGAACCTACTGTCCAGCAACTCTGGCACTCAGACAGTTAGACATGGGGTATCGGCTTGAAGTAAATTATTTGAATGTTACCAATGGGTGAGCGGAATCGAAATGAAAAGCATGACTAAACTATTTCATTTTCCAATTCTGATGGTTTAAATTCATAATCAATAAATCAGGCTCGATTCTGAAATGACTCTTCCTCTTTCTTTCAACCAAAGTAGCCATTCTTCCTAGGAGTATTTCTAATTCCAGATAAAGTAAAAGTATTTCTTATTGATCTAAACACCAGAAAGAAGAAAACAAACCAATGAGAATAAGCACATGAAGTAAGCAGACAAACTGGATAAATAAACAGTAATATAAGTAGGAAAACAAAATAAAGAGGACCATCAGCCAAAACCTATAGATAAGCAATTTTTGCTAAAATTTTACACAACCACTATAAAAATGTCACTAGATGCAACCCTTTTTTTTGTTTTTATTTATTTATGATACTAACAAAGACACACATTTGTGGCAAAAGAGTTTCACAGAGATCTAAGATCACTAAACAGAGAACACAAGTCATACATTCACTCTATTTATCATTAGTTCATCACTGTTGTTAGTTTCAAGGGTCTATTGGAAATCGTCTCTCTCTATGCACGCAGGAGTAAGGTCTGCATACATCCTACCCTCACCAGATTCCACTTATGGAATTACACTAGTATGTTGTTGTTGTATTGTTAGTCTTTAAAACCATATTAAGGAAATCGGCTACAGTTTTAATTTCCCCTCTTATTTAGGGTTAAAAAATACCTAGTGGAAGCTTAAAGATGTGTTTACAACTTTTCAAACACCATTCTCCAAAGGCATAATTTTGCAAAAAGATACACAACAAACACTTTCTTATACCCATCACCATCTTCCTATATGTTACATATGTTCTGAGTAATAAAGATTGGATTTTTCAAACACCCATTAGCTCCAATTACAAGAAATTTTCATTTTTTTAAGCAATAGTCTCCATAAATTTTCTTGGAATGAATAATTAAGTACCTGGAATATGAGCTCTCGAATTCCGGTACAGCAAAAAAAGAAGCTTTCTCAATCCCCTTCATACTCAAAATTCTCAACGACAACTTGAACCACATCTATTTCCTAGGGTTAACCATAGTTAGATATTAGGGATAAAAATTAAAATTATTTTTTCTCCTAATTGAGATTTGTAAGAAAAACAAAAAGGCTTCCTTTTCCAAATTTTATTCGGTCGGTTTAGGTAAATTTTTTATAATTACCTAATTTGACATTGTTTATGCAAAACAGATTTTCCATCAAACTCTTTTTCCCCTTTTGACTTCCTACTTCAACTAGAACAAGCGAAAATCTAATCTTCTATAAATTAAGCCCTCCAGACCTCACATTATAATCATTCAAATCTCCTTTCAATAATATTCTCAACAAAAATGAACTACCATCACTAATCCAAAATATTTTTACCATCCTGCCTTCTTCAACAAAGTTCTTAACTCTACAGACTTGCGATGGTAAGGAACTTGTATTGGACGAGGCTATAGCCATAAGGTCACAAGCTATTAAGAAGATGGCTGAAGACGACTGTGTTTCAAACATCATTCCTCTACCTAATGTTCATAGAAAAACAATGACCAAATTGATCGAATAGTGGAAGAAGTATTCTGAAGAAGGCGCCTCCATAGACATGTTGATAGATTTTGAAAAGTCTTTCGTGAATGTGCACCACTCGATTTTGTACGATCTTATTTTAGTGGCTAATTTTCTTAACGATAAGGAGATATTGGATATGATACATCAAGAAGTTGCCGATAGGATTAAAGGAAAAACATTAGAAGAAATACGTAAAGAATTTGATATAAAGATTGATTTTACTCCAAAGGAAGAAGAGAAGATTCATAAAGAGAATGCTTGGGCTTTTGAATGATTTTATAACACTAGTGTTATTTTTCATTTTTGTTCTTTTTTTATTTTAGAGTTAGAATTGGCTAGTTAGATATATCTTATTTTATTTAGTTCTATCTTCGATTGTTCTTTTTTTTTTTAATATATATAATTGTTGTTCGGTTTTTATTAATTTATAAATTATGTTGGAAAGAAATTAAAGCTATTTATATAAAATTTGAAAAAAATAAATGATTGAAAGGTAAATTTGATATCCCAAAAAGAAATATTCAATTTTAAAAAAAATAATTTTAAGTTATTTTCATTCTAAGCATATCCAATAGACTTGATAAATTTTCTTAATTAATTGACACAATTTAATTACTGGAAAATTTCTTAACATAGTTTTTCTTTGAAGTTACTCATAAAAATGATTTAAGTATTAGGGAATCCTTTAAAAGACTACTAAAAACTTAAAAAAAACAAGGGAGAAACATTATGGAGTTTCTCTTTTGATATAAGGTTATATTGGTTTACATGTCAATTTAAAAAAATTAATAATAATGTTAATTGGTGCTAGAGCTTAAAAAAAAAATCTTCGACTTGTTTTGGGTAAGAAGTTAGATAGATTGGAAGAACGTATAGAAAAATACTTGAAAGGAAGCGTTATAGTTCGAGTGCGATCCTAGGCACAAATTCAAATTAATTGAACTTTAAAGAAGATATTACACACTGATTTAAAAGTTATAAAATAATAATTGAAGGAGCGTATATATGTATCGTCTTTCCTTTTGCACAATATATTGTGCATCTTGCAAGTTATTAACAGATGGGTTTAACATATTACAACAAACGAAATCAATTATTACAATTGCTATGAGAAAATATTTGTAATACTCCAAATTTTAGGACAATATTTACTACGACTTCTCAAATAATTGTATCCTTGACCAAAATTCTTATTAATTAAATGATTGTATGTACATGTAAAGTATCAATATTTTATAAATAATGTTTGATCGTATATATGTATGATGTACAACTATATATCATATATGCATATATAATCAGAAACACATTTATATAATATTTATACATTGCAACGCATCTTCCTCACGAGTTGATTGTTTTTCCAATATCGACCAGCATAAATCTCGTCTAAATAATACTAAATTATAGATATGAGAAACTTTCGAAGTTTCAATTCTTTTAAATATTATATATTCACTAGAAATGATCAATTCACATTTGTTGTTGATCAAATTTTAAAATTTGAGGTTTGAAACATTTTAATGACAAATTTCAATGGATAGATTTAAATCTCCACTAAACAATCCTAAAATGTAGATTGCATGATCTCCACCAAATGGTCATTCTGTTTAATTATTCAAATTTACTATCACCATCTTCCTATCTGTTACATTTATTCTGAGTGATAAAGATTGAAACTTTAAGCTCCCCACTAAATCCAATTACAAGAAATTTTATGTTTCTTTAAGCAATAGTCTCCATGAATAATTATGTATGTGTTTACAACTTTTCAAGCATCATGGTTAGATATTACGGAAATATTAATTTTTCTCCTAATTGAGTGTAACAACCGGTTTCCGTCGTTATAGAAAAGCCAATGGGAAAAATTTTTGGGCCGAAAAACGTTTTCGTAGTAACTGAAAATTTCTCAACCTAGTCTAGATTTAGTCAAAATCGAAGTCATTAAGGTGTAGGGAAATCTAGTAAGAATCGGGTGATTTAATTATGATTTTGATTACATGAGTAATAGATAAGTCATTAAGGAACTCGTACGACTTTACAGAATTGAATTCGGTCGAGTAGAACTCTCAGAATCGATCTTAGCGTGAACGGTATTTTCTGAGTGTCGTTGGTTGAAGGTGTGTTGTGAAATGGGGGTCTTGAAATTATTAAAATAGCTCACTATTTCGTGCAAACCGCTTTGGCAGTGATTTTTGTCACCCTGGCGGGGCCGCTGTAGCGGAGTGAGGATCGTTGTGGCGGTCCCGACGTGACTTAATGTCGTAAATAAACCCCAAAAATATTTTATTCTATAATTTTTGAACTTGAGAGCTAAGGAACGAACCCAGGGGTTTTCTTGACAATTTTCCACCATTCTTGACGCTAAAGGTAAAATTTTCACACCCCAAATTCATTTTTCGATCCGTAGAACATAATCTAATGGGTAATTAACCATGGGGAATAGTTTTGATCTGAGAATTATGGTGGGAAAAGCCCTAATTTGGATGTTGGGATCAAGGGGATGATATAGGGTTGATAAAATTGTTAGTAATTAGTGATTGTTTATTGATTTTCATGTTATTATGATTGTTTGTAGACCAAGAGCAAGCGGAACGAATCCGAAAAGGGAAGGATCAAGTTTCTTAGAGTTTCAAGCTTGTTTCGAGGTAGGTGATGGTTGTGATTCTATATTTGTGTGATGTATGTTTGTTCTTGCTTCATTATGATACATGTATGTATGCAGATGTTGCATTGTTGATCACACTTGTTGTAAATGAGGATATATGAATAACGAATGCCATGGAATCATGACTTGATTGTATGATTATGAGAATATACTTTTGATTGTTATTGTGGCTTGTTGAATGAATCAGGTGTTGCGTTTCGACACACTAACTTAGATCAGTTGCCACGTTCTGGCATAAATATGGGATCACTTGCCACGTTTCAGCACAAACATAGGATTGGGTACCACGTTTAGGTATGCTAACTGTTTGGGTTTGGGTTCTATGAGAGGACCAATGACTTGATATAATTGTGTATCTTGAGAAATGTGAAACTGTACCTCATTCATAAATGTTGATAATATTGTACATGTTCGATATATGCATGTGATTATATTGTTGTATTGACTGATGTATGTTACACTTAGTGGGATAGCCATATGATCCTACCAGTACACTATGGTTGTGTGCTGATACTGCACGTGCTCTTTCTTGGTTGAGTACAGGGCATCTTTAGGCGGCTATTGACAGACCTCACTTAGAAGATTAGTGATCGTTCGAATTCAAGGGTAAGCCACTTCTTCCGGGCTGCCATGAGTTCTCTTTCCGTCTATGCCCACATTTCGGACTTAGACTTTTTCTACGTAGTTGTTAGTTCACTAGTTTAGGGTTGTAACACTTCTTGTTTAGACTTTGGTTCGTTGTTAGATGTTTTGGTACATTGACTTTCAGGTTCTAGGCGTATTTTCCGCATTGTTTAGTTGTTAGATCTTTTGGAAGTTTATGGGAACTTCAGTTTTTAGCTATTTAACTTACTTCTGTAACATAAATGCCTTGGTTTTTAGATTAGTTGCTTGGTTTGGATTGTAGTAATGGTTCTCCCACCGGAAGGGTTAGTGTGGGTGCCAATCACAATGGTCTGGGTCGTGACATTGAGATTTGGAAGAAAAAAAAGGCTTCCTTTTCCTAATCTTATTTGGTCACATACATACAGTTTAGATAGAATTTTCACAATTTCCTAATTTGACATTGTTTATGCAAAACTGATTCTCCCATCAAATTTTTTACTTTAATAAGGATAGTGTAAATTTAATGCTCTATAATTAAGTCCTTCGAACCTCTCAAACATTATAATCATTTGATTCAAATATATATTGACCATCCATGCCTTCTTCCACAAAATTCTTAACTCTAAAGACTTACAATGGTAAAGAATTTGTACTTGACGAGGGGATAGTTGTTCGGTCACAAACTATCAAGAATATGATTAAAGATGATTGTGTTTCAAACGTCATTCCCCTGCCTAATGTTTATAGCAAAATAATGACCAAAGTGATCGAATACTGGAAGAAACATTTGGAGGAAGGCGTCTCCAAAGACATGTGGATGATTTTGACAACGCTTTTGTGAAGGTGCACCACTCGATTTTGCATGCTCTTATCTTAGCTGCTAATTTTCTTAACGATAAGGAGATATTAGATATGATGTGTCAAGAAGTTGCCGATAGGATTAAAGGGAAAACACCAGAAGAAATATGCAAAGAATTTGATAACAAGAGTGATTTTATTCCAAAGGAAGAAGAGGAGATCTGTAAAGAGAATGCTTGGGCTTTTGAATGATTTTATAGTTATTTTCAAAAAGAATTTAGCATTAAAATTGTCTAATAAGCTATATCCTATTTTATTTAGTTCTATCTTCTTATGTTCTTTTTTTTTTTTTATAGAATTGTTATTTGGTTTTTATTGCTTTATAAATTTATAAATTATGTTGAAAAGAAATTGAAGCTATTTATATTAAATTTGCAAAAAAGAAAAATCATCCAAATGGTTTAAAGATGAATTTGATATCTCAAAAAGAAATATCTACATTTAATTTTTTAATAATTTTGAGTTATTTTCGTTCAAAGCATATCCAATTGACTTGATATAAAGAAAAAATGATGGAAGAATGTATAGAAAAAGCGCTATAGTCCGAGTGAGATTCTACTTGGTGCGAATTCAAATTAATTAAACTTTAATGCGGATATTAAACACTGGGTGAAGAAACTAAAAAATATTAATTGGAGGAACGTATATATGTAATCATCTTTCATTTTGCACAATATATAGTGCATCTTGCAAGGTGATAGTGGATGAGCTTAAAATATTACAATAGAAGAAATCAATTGTTACAATTGTATGAAAAGATACTAGTAATATTCCAAAATTTAGGGAAATATTTACTACCGCTTCTCAAGTAAATGTATCATTGACCAAATTCTTATTTAATTTAATGGCTGAATGTATATGTAATGTATCAATATTATATAAATAGTGTAAGATTGTATATATGTATGATCTATAGCTATGCATTAGATATGTAAATAATCACAAACACAATTACATAATATTTATACATTACAACACATCTTCTTCACGAGTTGAATTTTTTACAATACCGACTAGCTTAAATCTCCTCTAAATAGTCCTAAATTATAGATATGAACAAATCTCAGTGTTTCAATTCTTTTAGTATATTATATTTTTACTAGAAATGATCAATTTAAATTTGCGGTAGATCAAATTTAAATTTTGAGATTCTAAAGCATTTAATGAATGATTTCAATGAACATCTGATTCAAGTCTCCACTAAACAATCCAAAATTTAGATATTATTAGCTACTCTCAATATTTATATTCTCTAGATATATTATTCACTCAAAATAATGTATAGTTGCGACGATGTCGAATTTTATTTATTTAAACTTACCCAATTGCCCGAAGAAGATCCGAGTAGACATAGACATAATCAGTAAATGATCAAATGGTCATTCTATTGTTTTAGTTTCTTGATTAGTTTTATCTGAAATGTAGTCAAACAAAGCGATTTTAATAACTATCAGAAATGACTCGTCTTCTAGTAGATGATTAAAGAAACAATGAGTTAGAAATTTCCTAGTCACTTTAAATTATATCATTATCATAATAATTTAAGACATAATAAGTAGATTTTAAAAAGCAAATTAATTAAACTTCAAAAAAGGAAAAATAAGAAATTTTGGTCAATGTAATATTTCGCTTTCCATATTCCTACCACAATTTTGGAAAGTAATTAAAACCTAATACACTATAAAAGACCAAGCTAGTCTCATGTATTGAAATCATTCATTCATAGCTCTTTCTATTTTCTTTGTCATGTCTTCAGAAAAACTCATAACTTTCAAGACTAGCAATGGTGAGGAATTCAAACTCACTAAGGCTGTAGCTGTGAGGTCAAAAGTCATCAAGAACATGGTACAATACATGTATTTTACTTCTAATGTCCTCCCCTTGTCTAAAGTTGATGGAAAAACAATGACCAAAATGATTCAATATTGGAAGAAACATTCGGAAGAAGATGTTACAGAAGATCAGTTAAAGAGTTTTGATTAGGATTTCTTGAAGATGAGCCAATCAGAATTAGTTGGTGTTCTCTTGGCTGCTAATTTTTTTGATGATAAGCAGTTGAAGGAGGTAATAATCCAAGAATTTATTGATAGGATCAAAGGAAAGCCAATAGAGAAAATACGTGAAGTATTTTGTATCGTGAATGATTATACTCCAGAGGAAGAGGAGGAGGTCCGTAGAGAGAATGCTTGGGCTTTTGAATGATTTTTATAATATTTCAGTTATTTCCTTAGCTATATCCTATTTTTATTGTTATTTTATTTCTATTAGTTCTATCTTCTGTTGTTCCTTTTTGAAGAAATATTGCTCGATTTTGAATGATTATAAATTATGTTGGAAAGAAATTAAAGCTTGTTAAGTTATTTGAGAAAAAAATATATTATACTTTTATATATGTTATTCACTCAAATCTCCTCTAAATAGTCCTAAATTTATATATATAAAGCAACTTTTGATGTTTTAATTGTTTTAATATATTGTATATTCACTAGAAATGACTAATTCACATTCGACAGATTAAATTATAAATTTGAGGTTGGATCCATTTTAATGATAGATTTCAATAGATATCCGATTCAAATAATTTAGATTACATGACCTCCTCCGTTACCCCATACAACTATGATTGGATGATAGAAATATTAAATGATTGAAATGAAGTTATAGCAGTGAAGCCGGCGGCGGTGAAGAGGAGGAAAAAGGTTGGATTTACAGTAGTCCAACGTACATTAACAATTGAAGAAGTAAATAGATTTTTTTGTTAAAAAAGTAGAATGAGAAATAAATGAAAATAAAATTAAAAAATAATTGGCACGTGGTAGGTAATAGTTGGTGTGTATGCACTTTCTTTCTTATATGTGAGATTGACCGAAATCCGGATATTCTTACCACATTTAAATTATTTAAGGGAGTGCTAGGACCTTTGCAAAGTCCCAGTGTCTTTTAAAAAATGTGTTATAGTTGAATGGGGTAATGATGCATTTTCTCTCAAAATCATAGGACCTAGAATAGTCTCTCCACTTATATCATTCGCGTTGAGAGGACAATTAACATACAAACAAAATAATATGATGAACGTTACTTCCTCCGTCTCATATTAAATATTAGATTTTTCTCTTTGTCTTTTAAAAAAATCATGAATAAGAAGGTTAGTTGGAAAGAAATTAAAGTTAGTTATATTATTTGAGAAAATTAGGTAGAGTCTTAATTTCCCTCTTGTTTAGGGTATAAAAAAGAAAACTCAATGATAGCTTAAAGATGTGTCTACAATTATTCAAACACCATTCTCCAAAGTTATAATAACTTCAGGTTTTACAAGAAGATACACAACAAAAGCTTTCTTTTACCTATCACTATCTTCCTATCTGTTACATATGCTTTGAGTGATAAAGATTGGATTTTTCAAACACCCATTAACTCCAATTACAATAAATTTTATGTTTTTAAGTAATAGTCTCCCTAAATATTCCCATGAACTTTTTTTTCCAGTTTTGACTTCCTACTTCAACTAGAACAGTGAAAACCCAATGTTTTATAAATTAATCCCTTCAAACCTCTCAGACATTATAATCATTCAAATCTCCTTTCGATAATATTCTCAACAAAAACAAATTAACATCTCTTATTCAAATTTATTTTTATCATCATGTCATCTTTAACAAAGTTATTCAAACTTGCGATGGTAAGGTATTTGTACTGGACAAGGCGATAGCCGTAAGGTCACAAGCTATCAAGAATATGGTTGAAGACAATTGTGTTTCAAACGTCATTCCCCTGCCTTATGTCCATAGCAAAACAATGACCAAAGCAGTCGAATACTGGAAGAAATATTCAAAGGAAGGAGTCTCCAAAGACATGTTGATGGATTTTGACAAGGCTTTTGTGAAGGTGCACCACTTGATTTTGTACGATCTTATCTTAGTTGCTAATTTTCTTAACGATAAGGAGATATTGGATATGATATGTCAAGAAGTTGCCGATAGGATTAAATGATTTTACTTCAGAGGAAGAATAAGAGATCCGTAAAGACAATGCTTGGGCTTTTGATTGATTTTATAACACTAGTGTTATTTTTAATTTCTGTCTTTTTTAAAAAAAAATTGAATTAGAACTATCTTGTTAGAAAAGAAATTAAAGCTATTTATATTAAATTTGGAAAAAAATATTCATCGAAATGGTTGAAAGATGAATTTGATATCTCAAAAAGAAATATTTGCATTTTTTTTTATAATTTTGAGTTATTTTCATTCAAAGCATATCCAATTGACTATATATAAAGAAAAATTGTGGAAGAATGTATAGATTAAGCGCTACAGTCTGAAATAGGTACGAATTCAAATTGATTGAACTTTCATGCGGATATTAAAAACTAGGTGAATTTTTTTTTAAATAAATAAATATTGAAGGAACGTATTTATGTATCGTCATTCTTTTTACACAATATATAGTGCATCTTGAAGGGTAATAATGGACGTGCTTAACATATTACAACAAAAGAAATCAATTATTACCATTGTTATGAAATCATACTTGTAATACTCTAAATTTTAGGACAATATTTACTACGGTTTCTCAAGTAAATGTATCATTGACCAAATTCTTATTAATTAAATGGTTGTATGTACATATAATATATCGATATTTTATAAATAGTGTAAGATTGTATATATGTATGATGTATAACTACATATTAAATATGTATAAATAATCACAAACACAGATATATATTATTTATACATTACAACTCATCTTCCTCATGAGTTGAATTTTTTTTCCAATACCAACTAGCTCAAATCTCCTTTAAATAGTCCAAAATTGTAGATATAAGAAAATTTCGATGTTTCAATTCTTTTAATATATTATATATTCACTAGCAATGATCAATTCACATTTACAACATATGAATTTTAAATCTTGAGGTTTGAAATGTTTTAATGAAATATTTTAATGGACATTCGATTCAAATCTCCACTAAACAATCCTAAAATTTAGACATCATGAGCTCCTCTCCATATTTCTATTCTTTAGATATATAATTCACTTGAAATAATCCAACTGCGAAAATGTCGAATTTTATTATTTAAACTTACCCAAGTGTTCGGAGAAGATTTGAGTAGACACAAATATAATTAATAAACAATCAAATGGGCATTCTATTGATTACTTAATGACCAGATAGAGATTCTCGGTAATTAACTGAAAATCATGTTATTTTTTCTATTAGAACATTTGACCAAATTGCCATTCTACTTAATTATTCCAATTTATTATATCTAGTAATAACATATCTTTTGAATTAAAATATAAAATAATGAAATTTGAATTGCAATACAATTTTTTTTGTTGAAAGATAATAGTTTATTACTTTTAAGTTTACGCTTTCAAAAAGAATTAATTGTAAGAGTAAATGGGGAAAATGTATTTTATTTATCTAAATTAATAATTTAGGACAGCTATTTTCAATAATGTGGATAACTATATGGAACCGAGGGACTGGGGAGTACTAGATTAATTAATTATCTTAGTTTTTGATTACTTTTGTTGAAAATGTAGTCAAACACAACGATATGAGTGATCTTCCAATAGATGATTAAACTGTCACATCTCGCAATTTGAAATAACTAGGAAGAAGCTAATAATTGAAAATAGTCATTTTTGGAAAGAATGAAAATCTGGAAATTTTGTTTAAGTTAGGAAAAGTTGAGTTTTGGTCAACTTAAAACTCAACTTCACACAGCCATAACTCTTAGGTCTAGATGATTTAGGTGTACTTCCAGATATGGTTGGAAAGCTCTTGGAATGATCTTTCTAACGCCGCCGAGTTTGCATGATTTTGAGTTCGTATGAGTAAGTTATGCCCTTTGGAAGTTGGACTGTTGGATTAAGGAAAGTCTAATCCGGATTTTAGAAGGGTAATTTAGTCTTTTCCTTACCTAACTATTCTAATTCATTTTTAGAGTTTAATTGGGGTAAAGTCAGATATTAGTCAGTTTTAGAAAAGTGAATTTCACGCTAGGGCTTAGAGAAGAGGAGAAAAGAGGAGAAAGGAGAAGAACTTTCAAGATTCGTCGATTTCGTCAAGGATAGCTTGTGGATTTCGTCGGGGCGATCCCTACAAGGTATGTGAGATTGCATAGCGTTGAGTTAGTTCACCCACGCGCCAATCATGATTTAATTCAGCGAGTTTAAGTCTTTGAAAGGTTAGAAATTGAGTTCTTGATGAACATTGTTGAAGGTTTTTCTTGAATTCTTGTGGGTTGTGTTGATTGAAGTTTCTTGCGATTTGATTCATGTTTCCGGGTGAAATTTGGGTTTGAATCTATCATAGATTGAGGGTATCAATGATCCTAAGTGTTTGGGGAAAGAACCATTGAAGTTTAGAGGGTTTAGAGTTGAAAAACGGAGAAGAAAAGTCGTTTACCCCTTGGGGTGACGCGCCAGCCAGCGCACCCCAACATGTTCTCTGAAGTTTGAGGGCTGGCGCCCCGCACCTCTCAGAGCGCCAGGGACGCCAGTTCTCTCAATTTCTTCCCCACCTTTTCGTACTTATTCCTTAGCAATGTACCTATGTTTTCTAATTGATTCCAACACTCTAAGGTAAATCTAAACATCATGAAATCATCCATAAACATGAGATCATGAACCTTGAATCCATAATCCAATTCAAGGAAAGTTAGGATCAAAAGTCAAGAAAAGTTAAGAGTCAAGTCTAAAAGTTAAGAAGCAAGTCAAAGCAAAGTTTATAAAGTTTTCAAAAGTCTTTAACAAATGTTTTAATTTTGTTTTAAGACTTAAGTTTCAAGTTAAGCAAAGAGTAATGAGTTGAGTTCATTTCTCAAAAAAGCGATAAGGGAACTAAGTATTCCCAAAGAGTTTATAAATGTTTTCACATTTGAGCAAGAAAAGGAAACATCGATTCCAAGAGAGCTTTTAAGCTAAGTTTTGAGTAATTATCTCAAACTCAAGAAAGAAGTTTGTTTTAAAAACATATGAGATAAATATATTTTGGGAGTAGTATTGAGCACCGATATGGAGATGCGAGTTCATATTAACTCAAGTTTCCATAAACTATGTAACCATCATGGGTAGTAAAGGATCATATTTTTAGATGACTCCTTAAGATGCTTTTAGCATAGACTAGTGGAACCACTAAGTTAAGCATTCTATATGACGGCAAAGTATATGACAGTTCTGGCAGCGTGGGCAAGACGATGTATCACCACTTAGGCTCATAGTGATGGTTGTCGGTTATAGAATCTCCCACAGAAACTATATAACTTTGTTATATGAGTAAAGTTGAGTTTGTTATTGCATTTTCTTTAACGAACTAAGTTGTTTTTTACCGTTTTATAAAGATTTTCATATATTGCATGTGCCTTATTGCTTTATTTTGAGTTAAGTTATTTAGGGGTTGAGTAAAGCCAAGGTAAGTGCTCCTTTCTGATTCCTTCAAGCTTAAGTTGTGTTTAGCATTCCAACTCGCATACTCGTATATTCAATGTACTGATGCCATTTGGCCTGCATCTTATTATGATGCAGACACAGGTAACCAGGATCAGCATCCAGTGCCTCGTTGATCCAGTTTGAGCACTTAGAGTCTTGTGGTGAGCCTCCTTGCTTCCGGAAGATCCCTTTTATTGCTTTCAATTTTATTATTAGTTCATTAGGATGTCGTGGGCCTGTCCTGACATCCATCTCAATTGTTTAGAGGCTTCATAAACAGACAGTCAGTTAGTTAAACTCATTTGTCACTACTTTATTATTGGCTTATGTTTTTGAGACTTGAGGTTGCCATTTTGGCCAAGTTGAATGTTGACTTTTAAACATTCTACGTTATGATATTATTCAAATGAGTATAGTGATTTTGATCATTATAAATATGCATATAGTCTTCCACTAAGTAAGTAAGCCAGGCCAAGGGTTTGCTTGGGGCCAACAATGGTTCTCGAGTGCTAGCAACGTCCAGGGTGTAGGCTCGGGGGGTGACATAAAGGAATAATGAATTCAGAATTTTCCCCATAACTTTTAATTAAATTCATTATCCTAATAATCTGAGACAACTTATGTAGATTTTGCAAAGAAAATTTATTAAACTTTCAAAAAAGGAAAAATAATAACTTTTAATCTATGTAATATTTTACTTTCCATGTTCCTGTTACAATTTTGGAAAGTAATTAAAATTTAATGCACTATAAAGACCAAGCTAGCCTCATATATTGAAATCATTCATTTATACCTCTCTCCATTTTCTTCACCATGTCTTCAGAAAAACTCATAACTCTCAAGACTAACGATGGCGAGGAATTCAATTATGAGGTCACAAGTCATCAAAAATATAGTACAAGACGTGGATTGTGCTTCTAGAGTCATCCCCCTAACTAATGTTGATGACAAAACTATGTGCAAAGTGGTTGAATATTGGAAGAAACACTCGGAGGAAGGGGTATCGAAAGAAGTATTGATGGATTTTGACAAGAATTTCGTGAAGATGGATCAGTCGGTTTTGTTTTATCTTTTTTTAGCTGCTGATTTTCTTAACGATAAGGAGATGCTGGATGTAATGTGCCAAGAAGTTGCTGATAGAATCAAATGTAAAACCCTAGAGGAAATACATAAAGAATTTGGTATCAAGAATGATTTTACTCCAGAGAAAGAAGAGGAGAACCGTAAAGAGAATGTGTGGGCTTTGCATGCTTTTATAATGCTAGTGTTATTTTCAATTTTTGTTCTTTATTTTTTAGAATTTGAACTATTTAGTTAGCAATATCTTATTTTATTTAGTTCTATCTTCTGTTGTTCTTTTTTATAGAATTGTTGTTTGTTTGTATTGATTTATAAATTTATAATTTATGTTGGAAAGAAACTAAAGTTGTTTACATTAAATTTGAAAAAGAAAACATTCATTCAAATGGTTGAAAGATGAATTTGATATCTCAACAAGAAATAACTTTAATATTTTTAAAATATAAAATATTTATGTTACTAACACACACATTTGTGGGAGAAGAGTTGGACTGAGATATAAGGATTACTAAACAGAGAACACAAGCCATACGTTCACTTTATTAATTATCACTATTGTTAGTCTTGAAAGTGTCGAGGATCTATCAGAAACGTCTCTCTACCTCTCAAAGATAGGGATAAAATCTACATACATCTTATCCTCTTCAACCCCACTTGTGGAATTAGTATTGTTAGTCTTGAAAATTGCATTAAAGAAATAAGCTAGAGTCTTAATTTCCCACTTATTTAGGGTAAAAAAAACTTAGTGGAAGCTTAAATATGTGTGTACAACTTTTCAAACACCATGGTTAGATATTACGGAAAAAAATATTTTCTTCTCCTAATTGAGATTTGGAAGGAAAAAAAAGGCTTCCTTTTCCTAGTCTTACTCGGTCACATACATAGAGTTTAGGATTAAAGGGAAAACACCATAAGAAATACGTAAATAATTTGATATCAAGAATGATTTTACTCCAGAGGAAGAAGAGGAGATTCGTAAAGAGAATTCTTGGGCTTTTGGATGATTTTATAGTTATTTTCAATATTTTATTTTTTTTAATATTAAAATTAAAACTGTCTAGTTAGCAATATCCTATTTTATTTTATTTTATTTCGTTCTATATTCTATTGTTCCTTTTTATAGAATTGCTTTTGATTTTGATTGATTTATAAATTATGTTGGAAAGAAATTAAAGTTATTTATACAAACAACTTAGGGGTCGTTTGGTAGGCCGCATTACAAGAAATGAATCATGTATTATGTAAGATATTATTTAGTATTATGTTTGGTAGGAATTTGGGCCTATGTATAGTTAATCCATGGATTAGTTAGTAATACACATGTTATAATACCATGTGCTTAGTCTATGTAAAGACAAAAATATCCCTCAAATCATTTCAATTATTTTGTTTATTTTCTTGATTTTAAGTTTATATTTGTACTAGTAAATGTATTTAAATAAATTAGCTTACGAATTATTTAGAGAGAGTTGTTTGTTACTAAATAAATATAATACAAATCAATATAAATTTAAAATGTGAGTTGTTTATTTGTATATGAAATTTGTGATCTTAATTGAATATATATATATATATATATATATTTGTGTGATTTTCTAATTATTTATATTTTGAACAATATAAAAAGTTACATACATACATACATATTAAAACTACAACTTGCAAGTTTTCTTAATGATAAGGAGATATTGGATTTGATCCTAGCAAACATAGACATAATTAGTAAATGATCATTCTATTGTTTTAGTTTTCAATTACTTTTGTTGGAAATGTAATCAAATAGAACGATTTTAATAACTGTCAGAAATGACTGATCTTCTAGTTGATGATTAAAATGATGAGTTTCGAACTTTCCTTGTAACTTTTTAATATATCATTATGCTAATAATCTTAGACTGAATATGTAGATTTTGTAAAGAAAATTAATTGAACTTCAAAAAAGGAAAAATAATAGGTTTGGGTCTATTTAATATTTTGCTTTCCATATTCCTACCACAACTTTGAAAAGTAATTAAAATCTAATACACTATAAAGACCAAGCTAGCCTCATGTATTGAAATCATTCATTCATAGATTTCTCCATTTTCTTCGTCATGTCTTCAAAAAAGCTCATAATTCTTAAGACTAGTGATGGCCAGGAATTCAAACTCGGCAAGTGTGTAGCTGTAAAGTCAGAAGTCATCAAGAACTTAGTACAAGACGTTGATTGTACTTGTAATGGCATCCCCTTGCCTAATATTGATGGCAAAACAATGACAAAAGTGGTAAAATATTGGAAGAAACATTCAGAGGAAGGTTGTAACAACTAGGCTCCGTCGTTATAGAAATGCCAACGGGGGGAAATTTGGAGCCGGAAAAACTTTTTCGTAGTATTTAGATTTTCCCAACCTTGTCCAGATTTGGAGAAAATCGGAGTCATTGAGGTGTAGGGAAATCTGGTAGCAATCGGGTGAATCATTCATGATTTTGATTGCGTGGGTAGTTAGATAACTCGTTAAGCGTAACCAAGCGACCTTTGGCTAGGGAAATTCAAACATTGGAGTCTAAGTTCATGTAGTTGGGCATCTCAAAAAGAGGTGGGCTGTTAGATTGAAGCTAAGGCCACATTCATTGAGGAGATCAAGGCCAGACAATTTGAGGATGAAAATTTGAAGGAACTCAAGGAGAAAATGGCGAATGGTAAGGCACAAGAGGCCACTCTTAATGCAGATGGTGTACTCAATGTTAAAAGAGAGGATTTGTGTTCCTCAAGTTGATGGCTTGATTCAAAAAATTGTTGGCAAAATCTCATAGTTCGAGATATTCTATTCATTTGGGAGTGACCAAGATGTATAGAGATCTAAAGCGAATTTATTGGTGGTCGGGCATGAAGAAAGACATAGCGGAGTTTGTGGCAAAGTGTCAAAATTGTCAACAAGTGAAGTATGAACATCAAAGGCCTGCAGGTTTATTTTAGAGAATGTCAATTCTGGAATGGAAGTGGGAAATAATACCTATGGATTTTGTGGTTGGTCTAACCAAGACTTTGGGAAAGTTTGATTCTATTTGGGTAGTGGTTGATAGATTAACCAAGTCAGCCCATTTTATTCCGGTAAGAATAGATTATAATGCTGAGTAATTGGCTAAGATCTATGTGAAAGAGATAGTGAGGTTGCATGGAGTGCCCCTATCTATCATCTCATACCGTGGTACCCAATTCACATCCAACTTTTGGAGGAAATTACATGATGAATTGGGCACACAACTCACTTTTAGCACAGCCTTTCATCCACAAATGGATGGACAATCTGAGAGAACTATTTAAGTGTTGGAAGGCATGTTGAGGGCACGTGTGATCGATTTTGGAGGGCATTGGGATAAATTCATACCTTTATGTGAGTTCTACTATAATAATAGTTATCACTCCAGCATTGATATGGCACCATTTGAGGCATTATATGGGAGGGGATGTAGATCACACATAGGTTGGTCTGAGGCTGGAGATTTGATACCTTTGGGGGTTGATTTAGTGAAGGATGCTTAAGATAAAGTAAGGAGTATTCAAGCTAAGCTTCTAGCAGCCCAGAGTAGACAAAACAAGTATGCGGATCATAAGGTAAGAGACATGGGATTTTAGACTGGTGAGAATATTCTTCTTAAGGTATCACCCATGAAAGGGGTGATGAGATTTGGTAAGAAAGGTAAGCTAAGTCCTAGATACATTGGACCTTTTGAGGTTCTTGAACATGTGGGGCCGGTAGCGTATAGATTGTCCGTACCTCCAAATCTATCCAATGTTCATCCGGTATTTCATGTCTCTATGTTGAAGAGATATCATGATGATGGAGACTATATCATTAAGTAGGACTAAATTGTGTTAGACAAATACAAGGAAGAACCGATTGCTATTCTTGATCGTGATGTGCGTAAGTTGAGGACCAAGGAGATTAAGTCCGTGAAAGTTCAATGGAACCATCGTCCAATTGAAGAAGCTACTTAGGAGACCAAGAGGGACATGCGAGACAAGTATCCCAGTTGTTTGTCAAATCATGTACTACTTCATTCTTTCCTTAGCCTACTTTTCCTAAGTTTTATCACTCGGGGATGAGTGATGGATAAATTGGTATCTATTGTAACGATCAGGTTCCGTTGTTATAGAAATGCCAACGGGTGAAAATTTGGGGCCGAAAAACTTTTTCGTAGTATTTGGATTTTCCTAACCTTGTCCAGATTTGGACGAAATCGGAGTCATTGAGGTGTAGGGAAATCTGGTAGCAATCAGGTGAATCATTCATGTTTTTGTTTATTTGGGTAGTTAGATAACTCGTTAAGGAATCCGTACGTCTTTACGAAATTAAATTTTGATGAGTAGATCTCCGGGAATTGATCTTAGCTTGAAAGGTATTTTCTGAGTGTTGTAGAATTGAGGTGTGTTGTGGAAAGGGGATTTGGAATTCTTTGAAATAACTTTCTGTTTCGTTTTGGCTGCCTTGGTGGGGATTTCTTCCGCTTTGGCAGGGACGCTGTGGTGGAGTAGTGGCCGTTGTGGTGGGCAAGACGGGACTTAAATATTTAATTAGGTCACTGGTTCGAAAATGCCACTTTGGCAGGACTTTATGTCGCTCTGGCACCATTGCTACAGCGGGATAAGGGCCGCTGTGGTGAGCCAGACGCGACCTAATGTCGTTAATAAACCCCTAAACTACCTTATTTGACACTTTTCGACTTTTAGAGCTAAGGAACGAACCCCAGGCAATTTCTACTAATTTTTCACCATTCTTGAGGCTAAAGGTAAGCTTTTAACTCCCCAAAAATTCATTTTTTGATCCGTAGAACGTAATATAATGGGTTAACATTGATGGAGGAGGGTTTTGTTATAGATTCTATGGTGGAAACAACCTTAAATAGGATAGTTGGGATCATGGATTTGATCTAGGGTTCATAGATTTGTTAGCAATTCGGGTAATTAGTAATTGTTTATTGATTCCCATATTGTATTGATTGTTTGTAGACCAAGAACAAGAGGAACGAATTCAGAAAGGAAATGATCAAGTTTCTTAGGGTTTAAAGCTTGTTTCGAGGTAGGTGATGGTTGTGATTCTATGATTGTGTGATGTTTGTTTGTTCTTGCTTCATTATGATACTTGTATATGTATGAATGTTGCAATGTTGATCACACTTGTTGTAAATGAGATAGATGAATGATGGTTGCCATGAAATCATGATGTAAATGTATGATCTTGATGATGTACTTGTGATTGTGATTATGGTGTGCGAATGAGATCGGTTGCCACGTTCTGGCATAACTAACTTGGATCGGTTGCCACATTCCGGCATAAATATGGGATCAATTGCCACGTTCCGACATAACATTAGGATCGGGTGCCACGTTCCGGTATGCTAACTGTTTGGGTTTGGGTTCTGTGAGAGGACCAATGATTTGTGACAAATGTATATTGATGAGCATGTTGATAATATTATAGATGTTGATATATATGTATGTGATTATAATGTTGTTTGACTTGCTTATGTTACACTAGTAGGATAGCCGCATGATCCTACCAGTACATTGTGGTTGTGTACTGATTCTGCACTTGGTCTTATTTTTGTTGAGTACAGGGCATCTTCAAACAACTATTGATAGACCTTGCTTAGGAGATTAGAGATCGTCGCATCGAATCCAAGGGTGAGCTGAATCTTCCAGGCTGCCATGGAATTCTCTTTCGCCTATGTCCACCATTTTTGGACTTAGACATTTGTTTAGTTAGTTGATTAGTTCATTAGTTGGTGTTGTGACCTTTCCTGTTTAGACTTGTTATTTCGTTAGTAGTTTTGGTACATTAACTTTCAGGTTCTAGATTGTTTCTGCCGCATTTGTTTAGTATAGTTCTTTAGATTTCCTATTGAAGTTTATGAGAAATTCATTAATTAGTTATTTAATTTGTTTTCGTAGTTTAAATGCCTTAGTTTTGGTTTAGTTGCTTGTTTTGAGTTGTAGTAATAGTTCTTCCACCGGAGGGTTAGTGTGGGTGCCAATCACGACGGTTTGGGTCGTGACAAAGGTGTTACGGAAGTTCAGTTAATGAATTTTGATCAGGATTTCTTGAAGATGAGCCGCTCAGAATTATTTGATGTTCACTTGGCTGCTAGATATCTTGATGATAAGCAGTTGGAAGAGGTAATAATCCAAGAATCTTTGGATAGGATCACAAGGAAAACACTAGAGGAAATACGTGAAGTATTTGGTATCGTGAATGATTATACCCCAGAGGAAGAGGACGATGTCCGTAGAGAGAATGTTTGGGCTTTTAAATGTTTTTATAATATTCTGTTATTTCCTTTGCTATATCCTATTTTTATTTTTATTTTATTTCTGTTAGTTCTATCCTCTGTTGTTCCTTTTTGAAGAAATATTGTTTGGTTTTGAATGATTTATAAATTAATGTTGGAAAGAAATTAAAGCTAGTTGTATTATTCGAAAAAGAACATTTATTCAAATGGTGGAAAGATGAATTTGATATATCAAAAAGAAGTATCTAAATTTATTCTTTCAATAAATTTGAGTTCTTTTCTTTTAAAGCATATCCAATAGAAATAATATGGTTTCTTGATTTATTCCCATAATTTAAATTCTAGAAAGCCTGTTAACATAGATTTTCCTTTGAAGTTACACATAAAACAACAAAAATGATTTTTGGTACTCGGGAATCCTCCTATGAAAGACTATTAAAATTGCAAAACTAATATTGAGATTATCTAGTTAAAATTATACTTTCAGTTTATCTTTAGAAATATTATAAAGTATCTTCATATATTGTAAGTATTTAAATAAAACAACAAAAATAGTAATAATAACGTAAGTTGGACTCTAAATTAATTATATGAAATTTCTTAAAATTCTTACTTGATTTACTAAGACAATTATCCCGACAATAATTTAACTTCATTTTCAACATCATTGAAGCAACATACATACACCATTGAACTCCTTTTAAGACAATTAGTCCGAACATAATTTATTTTTTTATATTTCTCCTTCCATCCAAATATAATTAGTTGATTGACTACGTTAAATACCTAATATATTTTAGACTACCTAGACAACTGAAATTTCATGATTTTTGACGTCCAATTCAATTTCATAGAATTAATTAAAACAAGATATAAAAATCATGAAATTCCTTTTTAGTACAATTTTATATTATTTAAATGTCATTTTAGAACTATACTGATGGTCAACATTCTAAAATTGATACTAATGTATGACAATTAATAAACTGTGATTCAGGGCTCTGGTGTTGGAGCTTAAAAAAGATGAATGACTTGATTGGCACAACAATACATCTTACGGGGTAATAACAGGTGGGCTTAATATATTACAACAGAAGAAATCAATTAATAATATTGCTATGAAGTGATTTGTGTAATATTCAAAATTTTAGTACAATATTTACTAGGGCTTCTCAAGTAAATGTATCAACAGCCAAATTTTTTATTAATTAAAATGATCTATGTGTATGTAATGTATCTATATTTTATAAATAATATATTATTGTTGACATTTGTCTCAAAATTTATTCCGAAATGTCAAAATTGTTGATCTAAGCTTGGTATCAGCATTACCTAAATAAAATAGTCTCCGATTTTATAAATTTACTAGCACTCAACATATTCATATCAAATTAATAAATTATACGGAAAAGGGCCAAAAAAATTCTTAGACTATTCAAAATAGTTTGAATATACCCCGCATTCATCTATTTGGCTAAAAATACCCCTCAATCAGCCTTTTTGACCTATTTTTTTTCCTTAAAACTTGGTAGATTTTTTAAAGTCATTATTATTACTATTATTTATTATGTGGCGTCTTCCTATATGATAAAATTAAATCTCCTACCCATTAAATTTTTTCCAATCCGTCCGAATCCATACACACAACCACACATGACCCAAATCCAATTAAACCTAATAATGAATCTACTCGTATCTCTTCAATCCCACTTGTGGAATTAGTATTGTTAGTCTTGAAAATCAAAGTAATAAAATCAGCTAGAGTCTTAATTTCCCACTTATTTAGGGTAAATAATAAAATAAAATAAAATTGTGGAAGCTTAAATATGTGTTTACAACTTTTCAAACACCATGGTTAGATATTACGGAAAAAATAATTTTTCTTATAATTGAGATTTGGAAGGAAAAAAAAAAGGCAGTCTTCCTTTTCCTAATCTTATTCGGTCACATATGATTTAGGTAAAATTTTCACAATTTCCTAATTTGAAATTGTTTGTGCAAAACAGATTTTCCCATGAACTCTTTTGTTTCCGTTTTTGGATTCCTCTTTAACTAGAACAGTGAAAACCTAATCTTCTATAAATTAAGCCCTTCAAATCTCTCTGACATTATAATCATTCAAATCTCCTTTCAATAATATTCTCAACAAAAGCAATTTAACATCTCTTGTTTAAATATGTTTTTATCGCCATGTCTTCTTCAACAAAGTTCTTAACTTTAAAGACTTGCAATGGTAAGGAATTTGTATTGGATGAGGCGATAGCCGTAAGGTCATAAACCATCAAGAATATGGTTGAAGATGATTGTGTTTCAAACGTCATTCCCCTGCCTAATGTCGATAGCAAAACAATGACCAAAGTGATCATTGAATACTGGAAGAAACATTCTGAAGAAGGCATCTCCAAAGACATGTTGATAGATTTTGACAAGGCTTTCGTGAATGTGCACCACTCGATTTTGTACGATTTTATCTTAGCTGCTAATTTTCTTAACGATAAGGAGATATTGGATATTATATGTCAAGAAGTTGCCAATAGGATAAAAGGAAAAACACCAGAAGAAATACGTATGGATTTGATATCAAGAATGATTTTACTCCAGAGGAAGAAGAGAAGATTCGTAAAGAGAATGCTTGGGCTTTTAAATAATTTTATAACACTAGTGCTATTTTTAATTTTTGTTCTTTTTTTATTATTATTTTAGAATTAGAACTGGCTAGTTAGCTATATCTTATTTTATTTAGTTCTATCTTCTAATGTTCTTTTTTATATAATTGTTGTTTGGTTTTTATTGATTTATAAATTTATAAATTATGTTGGAAAGAATTAAAGCTATTTATTTAAAATTTGAAGAAAAAAATGATTGAAAGATAAATTTGATATCCCAAAAAGAAATATTCAAATTTATTTATTTTTAGTACTTTGAGTTATTTTCATTCTAAGCACATCCCATAGACTTGATAAATTTTCTTTATTAATTGACACAATTTAAATACTGGAAAATTTCTTAACATAGTTTTTCTTTGAAGTTACTCATAAAAATGATTTAAGTATTAGGGAATCCTTTAAAAGACTACTAAAAACTTAAAAACAAGAGAGAAACAATATGGAGTTTCTCTTTTGATATATGGTTATATTGGTTTACATGTAACTTTTAAAAAGTTAATAATAATGTTAATTGATGTTAGAGCTTACAAAAAATTCTTTGACTTGATTTGGGTAAGAAGTTATATAGATTGGAAGAACGTATAGAAAAATTCTTGAAAGGAAGCGTTATAGTCCCAGTGAGATCCTACTTCGCACAAATTCAAATTAATTAAACTTTAATGCAAATATTACACATTGAGTGAAAATTTATAAAATAATAATTGAAGGAACGTATATATGTATTTTCTTTACTTTTGCACAATATATAGTGCATCTTGCAAGTTATTAACAGATGGGTTTAACATATTACAACAAAAGAAATCAATTATTACAATTGCTATGAAAAAATAATTGTAACACTCCAATTTTTAGGACAATATTTTCTATGGCTTCTCAAATAATTGTATCATTGACCAAAATTCTTATTATTAAATGATTGTATGTACATGTAATGTATCGATATTTTATAAATAATGTTTTATCGTATACATGTATGATGTTCAACTATATATCATATATGTATATATAATCAGAAACACATTTATATAATATTTTATACATTGCAATGCATCTTCCTCACGAGTTGATTGTTTTTCCAATATCAACCAACTCAAATCTCTTCTAAATAGTCCTAAATTATAGATATGAGCAACTTTCGATGCTTCAATTCTTTTAAATATTATATATTCACTAGAAATGATCAATTCACATTTGTTGCTGATCAAATTTTAAAATTTGAGGTTTAAAACGTTTTAATGACATATTTCAATGTATATCTGATTTAAATCTCCACTAAACAATCCTAAAATGTAGATTACATAATCTCCACCAAATGGTCATTCTGTTTAATTATTCAAATTTACTATCACCATCTTCCTATCTATTACATTTATTCTGATTGATAAAGATTGAATCTTTAAAATCCCCACTAACTCCAATTACAAGAAATTTTATATTTCTTTAAGCAATAGTCTCCATGAATAATTATGTATGTGTTTACAACTTTTCAAACATCATGGTTAGATATTACGGAAAAAACAATTTTTCTCTTAATAGAGATTTGGAAGAAAAAAAAAGACTTCCTTTTCCTAATCTTATTATGTCACATACATACGGTTTAGGTAGAATTTTCACAATTTCCTAATTTGACATTGTTTATGCAAATCTGATTCTCCCATCTAACTTTTTTTTTTTTCGGTTTTGACTTCCTACTGTTATTAGGATAGTGTAAATTTAATGCTCTATAAATTAAGTTCTTCAAACTTCTCAAACATTATAATCATTTGATTCAAATATATATTGACCATCCATGTCTTCTTCCACAAAGTTCTTAACTCTAAAGACTTGCGATGGTAAAAAAATTGTACTCGACTAGCTGATAGCCGTACGGTCACAAACTATCAAGAATATGGTTGAAGATGATTGTGTTTCAAATGTCATTCCCCTGCCCTAATGTTCATAGCAAAAAATTCACCAAAGTGATCGAATACGGGAAGAAACATTCGGAGGAAGGCGTCTCTAAAGACATGTTGATGGATTTTGACAAGGCTTTTGTGAAGGTGCACCACTCGATTTTTCATGCTCTTATCTTAGCTGCTAATTCTCTTAACGATATGGAGATATTGAATATGATGTGTCAAGACGTTGCCTATCACGACCCAAGAGTACCCCCTAGACGTAACACGACGTACTTGACCCCGAAGGGGTCTCATACAAGCCCTTAGCATCATAACATAGGTAATATAAAAGTATGGAAAATTTAAAACTTCTTTAAGACCATACAATCAAAAACATTTTCATAAGCAAGCGGAAGTCTTTACTAAATCTTTGTCTCAAACCATCTATTTAAACTCATGAATAAATGTCTTGGGACGCAGCCCATATAAAGTCTAAAATATAAGAAATGACATAAAGGAAATAAGGGTTTGTCCTCGAAGCTATGAGGACTCACCAATTCTTCAACTCTTTTAGATCCTTGGAAACCTAGCCTTCAAAGCAACTCATTCTCCTCAACCCTACATTTGATTAGAATTTAGGAAATATGTGTTAGTACAAAATGTGGCAAGTATGAAAGCTAGCACAACATCATAAGAGCATCTCAAATGGTTAGTCAACACAAGACATAAGCATAAGACATAATAACATAGTCATAAAATAACCATCATGGTCATAGCATAATCATCATAGTCATATCATGGTCTCCAACAAAAGCTTCATATAAACATAAGTCAACATAAGACGTAGTGAATGAGCATAGGAAATAAGTCATAATCATATAAGCATAATAGACTCTTAGTCCTCTTTACCATAATAGCACCATTCACAAGTAACCTCAAAAGCATACATGTGCAAAGCAATAATAGCATCCCATAATACCACCCAAGCCAAGTATCCCTTTTTGGTCATCCTAATTATAGTCTATATACATGGTCAAACCTCTAAGCTTTTCTATACCATAAGGGTGTCATACTCCTAAGTAACCTCAAGAACACTATGAGATGCTTCTTTAAGCATGTCTTAGTTCATTGGATATGGAGATTGCTACTAGGAACCTTAACTCAACTATGCTAAGGCCCCCCATCTCATGAGACCTAAATTTGGGAAAACCCACACTCTACTACGTAAGAGTTCCTCCTTTAACTTGGATAGTCCTCACATAAACTAGGTGTGGCTCTCATTTATTCTTAGAGTACGAACCTTATCTTGTGTGATACTCTATCTCATGTCAATATCCACTTGGAGCCAAGCATACACCCCAAGGTTTACTTGTTAAGCCTTGCTTAACACTCATCTCTCATGGAAGGATGTCCTTGACAATCCATCCATGCCCAAGTGATTCTATCACTCTCATCTATTAAGCATTCATAAGGTAGGTTAGGTAAGTATAGGCCTTTCACCACAATCCAACCTATTAGACTTCTATCCTCTTTTAGACTTTACACTCAAAGCCTTAGCTTCACCCTAAAGCCCTAGCTTTCATGATCACAACCTTACTCTCAAGGTTTCTTTCTTAATCTCTTCTTTATACCTAGATTTCGAGGTAACTTGATCACATCTTTCATTACTAGGTGATTCTAGTCTCAATTGATTATAAAGGTTCAATTCTAACTTTACAAGTCAAGATCAATCATACACAATAGAGTCTAGTTCAATTCATAATTATATGATTATAACCTTGATCAATTACTACACATGACATTGATATAGGAAGGTCACCTATGAACCTTCAATTTTGCCTCTAATGGCATAAACCCACAAAGATCACATTCATCAATTTAGATTAGGGTTTGCCATAGAAATCACATGAAATCTTCATAATATCATAAAACAATGCTAAGTCAATCATAATTGGGTGATATCCACTATATTGGAATCACACCAAACCCTACCCACAATGCAAGCACAACCCTAGCTAGAATGGGTTTTTTTATTTTATTTCACTAGTGGGGGAAATTATGGGGGCTCCATGGGTGGAAGAACCCATGGATGATTAAGCTTCACATACCTTTGATCAAAGTCCTACACCAAGCTTGAATCAATGGAGAAACACTGCCCTCTACTCTTCTTTTCTTCTTCTTCCTTGCTTCTAGAGAGAGAATATTTGGAGAGGTAGTTTCTTGCTTTGGGGATTTTGAAACTAATGAATTGGAAATAGTGTTTTACTACCACTACTAAAAAAACAGTGAATACCAACCTCAAATGGAGGTCGGTATTTACAAGTAGTCGGTTTTTATGCAAAATAAAGCGGGAAAATCAAATTCCGACCTTTGGAGGTCGGAATTTTTCTCGAAAAAAATAAATTACAATAAAAACCGACTTCTTGATGTCGGTATTAAACAAATAAATAAATAACAATATTCTATATTTTCTCAATAGGTTTTGTGTAAAATAAAAAACAAAAAAAAGTATAATACCGACTTTCGTATGTCGATAAAATTAAATAGTAAAAATAAATTAATATAAAATACAGACCTCATGAGATCGGTATTTTTTATATTTAATTGAGAAAATAATAGCGACATCAAGAGGTCGGTTTTTATTGTAATTCATTAAAAATTCCGACCTCCTGAGGTCGAAATTTTTTCTCAATTAAATATTTTATAATACCGACTTCCGAATGTCGGTAAAATTAAATAGTATGTAATTAAAATATCGACCTCATGAGGTCGGTATTTTTATTTCATCTAATTACTATTAATTAAAGCGATATTCGGAGGTCGGTATTTTTATTTCATCTAATTACTTTTAAAAGCAACATCTGGAGGTCAGTTTGCGGAAAAAGGGAAAACCAAATTCCAACCTTTGGAGGTCAGAATTTTTCCCGGAAAAAATGAATTACAATAAAAACCAACCTCTTGATGTCGGTATTAAACAAATAAATAAATAACAATATTTTATTTTTTCTCAATAGGTTTTGTGTAAATTAAAAAACAAAAAAAATTATAATACTGACTTCCGTATGTCGGTAAAATTAAATAGTAAAAATAAATTAATATAAAATACCGACCTCATGAGGTTGGTTTTTATTGTAATTCATTAAAAATTCCGACCTCCTGAGGTCGAAATTTTTTCTCAATTAAATATTTTATAATACCGACTTCCAAATGTCGGAATAATTAAATAGTATCTAATTAAAATACTGACCTCATGAGGTCGGTATTTTTATTTCATCTAATTACTTTTAAAAGCGACATCCGGAGGTTGGTTTGCGAAAAGCGGAAAAACCAAATTCTGACCTCAAGAGGTCGGAATTTTTCCTAGAAAATGAATTACAATAAAAATCGACCTCTTGATGTCAGTATTATTTTCTATTTTGATTTAATTTTATTTAAATCGTCTTCCGGAGGACGATTTTGTGTTATGTAATAAATTAATATTTTCAATAAAATTTAAATATATTGTCCTCCGAATGATGGTTTTATACAAGTTAAAAAATAATTTAATATAAAATACCAACCTCCCGATGTCAATATTATTTAATTAACATGATTACTTTTATTTATCTTAAAATTTAATGTGATACTGACCTCATGCCGTCGGTATTTTTTATTAAATCTAATTACTTTCAATAAAAGTGACATCCGGAGGTCGATTTGTTTAAAATATTCCTATTAATACTCATAATTTTTCTATTGTGCATAATACTAAAATTTCATTTTACACCTACAATTAATTGTTCAAAAAGTGTAACACTTTTGTATACTTTTATAAATAAAAAGTTAGAATTCGTGGAATAAATAAAAATATATTTATAATCCATATTTAGAGTATGAAACTACGTTGATATGAATTAGGAGATAATTATACTTATATTTCTAGAGTAATGTACAAATTCTATCAGTCCGTCGTCTAATTATGAACTTAATATCTCATGTCATGATGTAGAGGTGAAGAGCTAACATATAATCCATTCGAGTATGAAATGCGAGATAGTATTATTATATACGTTCGATCTAATTGAATGGATGTTAACTGTAGTGATCACCTCCTAATTATGATGACATGTAAATGATACCTTATCGGAGTATGAAATACGCTGATTAATTATATACTCCTCGAGTAGTTTAACAAATCAAGTCTTATATACTAGTGGTTTAGATATGAAATACATTATCAATTAAATAAATACCGAGGATCAATTCAAGGAGATTTATATATTAAATTTGATATTGATAAACATTTGTTGATCAATAAAATTAAATTTATATAATTAGGAGTTAAATAATTTAAATTTATAAAATTAACTTGATCGATAAATTAAATTTATTAAATTAAACTTCTGTTGATGTGTAGTTAAATTATATATATATATATATAAAATCCTCGAGTAGTTTAACAAATCAAGTCTTATATACTAGTGGTTCACATATGAAATACATTATCAATAAAAGAAATACCGATGATCAATTCAAGGAGATTTATATATTAAATTTGATATTGATAGACTTTTGTTGATCAATAAAATTAAATTTATTAAATTAAAATTCTGTTGATGTGTAGTTAAATTTTTATATATATATATATATATTTTTTTTTATTTATTTATTATTATTATTTTTTATTTTTTATTTTTTTTTGATATTGATAAAATTTTGTTGATCAATAAAATTAAATTTATATAATTAGGAGTTATATAATTTAAATTTATAAAATTAACTTGATCGATAAATTAAATTTGTTAAATTATACTTATGTTGATGTGTAGTTAAATTTTATATATATATATATATATATATATATATATATATTTGATATTGATAAGCTTTTGTTGATCAATAAAATTAAATTTATATAATTAGGAGTTATATAATTTAAAATTATAAAATTAACTTGATCGATAAATTAAATTTGTTAAATTATACTTTTGTTGATATATATATATATATATATACATACATATAAATATACATATATATAAATTTGATATTGGTAAACATTTGTTGATCAATAAAATTAAATCTATATAATTAGGAGTTATATAATTTAAATTTATAAAATTAACTTGATCGATAAATTAAATTTGTTAAATTATACTTCTGTTGATATGTAGTTAAATTATATGTGTGTGTGTGTGTGTGTTTAATTAATAAAATCAACCTCAAGAGCTGAGTTTATATTAAGATAAATTAAAAAATACTGACATTCTGTGGTTGGTAAATTAAACAATTCTCTTAAAAAAAGAAGGATAATATCAAGTCTCACTCCTAAGTCCTAAGTGAAGTCTCAAAACCTAAGTGAAGTCTTACTCCTCACCCCCACCCCACCCCACCCTCGACCCACCCTCATCGGTGCCCATCCCCACCCTCCTCGACCGGCGCCACGCCACCATCTCCGACCAGCACCACGCCACGCCACCATCGCAGCAACAGAGGACCGTCTCACACAGCTGCAGAGGTAGAGGAAGGTCGCACCCAGTAGCAGGAGGTTGGTCGCCTCCATCCCGACCGGCGTCGCCTCCATGTCAGTTTTTTCAGTTCGCACCACCATCCCTGACCTTCTTACTCAAGGTGAATTTTTAGAACCTCCATAAAAGATTACTTTTGTTTCTATTTAGTTGAAGTATCTCAAAATTAGAGTACTAATATACTTAGTTTTATTGATTGTTAGTTTGATTGATTGTTAATTAGTAAGTGAATGATTTAGGGTTTTTGATTGTTAGTTTGAATTAGGGATTGTTTGATTGTTAGTTTGTGTTTGTTGCTTGTGAATTGAAAATTTTAATGTTAGGGTTAGCTAGTTTGAATTAGGGTATCTTAGGATTTAATTTGTTTGAAATTCGGTATTTCTTGAGTTAATTAGTTTGATTTTGGAATTGTAAGATTAGATTGAATTAGGGTATTTAAGGAGTTGTTTGAATTTGGGTATTATTTGAGTTAGTTTGAATTATTATTGAGATTTTAGGACTAATAGTTTGAATTTGGGATTAGGAATAGCTAGCTAATTTGAATTTAGGATGTTAGCACTAGTTAGATTTTGGGATTTTAGGGCTAGTTTGAATTTGTGATTTTAAGACTAGTTTGAATTTTGAATTTAGGACTAGTTTGAATTATTATTGAGATTTTAGGACTTTTAATAGTTTGAATTTGGGATTTTAACACTATAGTTTGATTTTTGAATTATAGGAGTACTTTCAATTTGTGATTTTAAGGCTAGTTTGAATTTGGAATTTAGGACTAATAGTTTGAATTATATTTGATATTTTAGGACTAATTAATAGTTTGAAGTTGGGACACTAGCTAGCTAGTTTGAATTTAGAATTTTAGGGATTTGAATTACAACTTAATTAGAACTTATAATTAATTATAACTTGAATTTACTATAAATTGAACTTAATTAGGAATATGAACTTGAAATTAGAACTTGAACTTGGAACTAATTAGCTTGAATATATAACTAATTAAGTTTAGAAATTAGAAATGAACTTGAACTTGAACTTGAACTTAGAACTTGAATTGTTAATTTGATTTGATTATTGTTAGTTAGGTATAGATAATTGAAGATTTTTATTTTAAAGTTTTTTTAAAAAGAAATTAGGCATTTTTAAAGTGGGCATTTGTAGTTAGTGAAGAATTAGCATTTTTATATTTTAGGACTAGTTTAAACTTGAGAATATGTAATTTGAGATTGAATTGGGATTTTTTTGGATTTGATTTTAGGACTAGTTAGTAAAGTGTTAATTTAAAGTTAGAAATTAGTAATTGAAGTGTTATGAGTAGAAGATGAATGTTTAAATGTCATGAATTTAGATGATGAATGTTTGAATGTCATGAACTTAATTAGAATTTGAAGTTGCACGTAGAATTTGAACGTGAACTTAGAACTTGAACATGAAATTAGAACTTGAACTTGAACTTAGAATTTGAAGTTAAACCTAGAACTTGAACTTGAACTTAGAATTTGAACTTGAACTTAGAACTTGAACTTGAACTTAAAATTAGAACTTGAACTTAGAACTTGAACTTGAACTTAGAATTTGAACTTGAACTTAGAACTTGAACATGAAATTAGAACTTGAACATGAATTTAGAACTTGAACTTGAACTTAGAACTTGAACTTGAACTTAGAACTTGAACTTCAAATTAGAACTTGAACTTCAAATTAGAACTTGAACTTGAACTTGAACTTCGAATTTGAAGTTAAACTTAGAATTTGAACTTAGAACTTGAACTTAGAATTTGAACTTGAACTTAGAACTTGAACTTGAAATTAGAACTTGAACTTGAAATTAGAACTTGAACTTAGAACTTAGAACTTGAACTTGAAATTAGAACTTGAACTTGAACTTAGAATTTGAAGTTAAACTTAGAATTTGAACTTGAATGTGAACTTGGAACTTGAACTTGAAATTAGAACTTGAACTTGAACTTAGAACTTGAACTTGAACTTGAACTTATAATTTGAAGTTAAACTTAGAACTTGAACTTGAACTTAGAACTTGAACTTGAACTTAAAATTTGAACTTGACTTAGAACTTGAACTTGAACTTGAACTTAGAACTTAGAACTTAGAACTTGAACTTAGAACTTGAACTTGAAATTAGAACTTGAACTGGAACTTGAACTTGAACTTGAACTTGAAATTAGAACTTGAACCTGAATTTAGAATTTGAACTTGACGTAGAACTTGAACTTGAAATTAGAACTTAAACTTGAACTTAGAACTTAAAACTTAGAACTTGAACATGAAATTAGAACTTGAACTTGAACTTGAACTTAGAATTTGAAGTTAAACTTAGAATTTGAACTTGAAATTAGAATTTGAACTTGAAATTAGAATTTGAACTTAAAACTTGAACTTGAACTTAGAATTTGAACTTGAACTTTCAACTTGAATGTGAACTTGGAACTTGAACTTGAAATTAGAACTTGAACTTGAACTTAGAACTTGAACTTGAACTTAGAATTTGAAGTTAAACTTAGAACTTGAACTTGAAATTAGAACTTGAACTAACTTTCTCAAAAATTAGAACTTGAACTTAGAACTTGAACTTGAACTTAGAACCTGAACTTGAACTTGATATTAGAACTTGAACATGAATTTAGAACTTGAACTTGAACTTAGAACTTGAACTTGAACTTGAACTTAGAACTTGAACTTGAAATTAGAACTTGAACTTGAACTTAGAACTTGAACATGAATTTAGAACTTGGAACTTGAACTTGAAATTAGAACTTGGAACTTGAACTTAAAATTAAAACTTGAAGTTAGAACTTGAACTTGAACTTAAAATTTGAACTTGAACTTAGAACTTGAACTTGAAATTAGAACTTGAACTTGAACTTAGAACTTAGAACTTGAACTTGAACTTAGAACTTAGAACTTGAAATTAGAACTTGAACTTCAACTTAGAACTTGAACTTGAAATTAGAACTTGAACTTGAATTTAGAACTTAAACTTGAACTTGAGCTTAGAACTTAGAACTTGAACTTAGAACTTGAAGTTGGAATTAGAACTTGAACTTAGAATTTGAATTTGAACTTGAACTTAGAATTAGAATTTGAACTTGAACTTGAACTTAGAACAGGAACTTAAAATTTGAAGTTGAACTTAGACTTGAATTTGAAATTAGAAATTGAACTTGGAACTAATTAGCTTGAATATATAACTAATTAATTTTAGAAATTAGCTATGAACTTGAATTGATAACTTGAACTTATTAAAACTTGAATAAGATATATATATATATATATATATAACTAATATTCTTGGATTTGAAGTTTATATATAACTAATTTTAGAACTTTTCGTGCTAGGCAACTGAGGAAGCTCAACATCTAAAAAAGTTGATACAAGACTATATTGCTTTTTTCATCAAAGTAGGAAATAAGGTTGGTGCTTCTAAATTTCTAAAGTTCAAGTACAATTGTTTTCAATAATGTGTTTGTGTCCATCTAGTATTGATACTTAGCTTTAATTTTCTGATAATTTTTTTGTGTCCATCGATTGTTTGTTAAGCATAAGTACCAACACTAGTTGATCCTATTGATGACAAAATTGATTTTCTTGCAAGATCGATTTGTGTCCATCTAGTGTTGACGCTTAACTTTAAATTTAGAAATAATATATTTGTTAAGCATAACTACCAACACTAGTTGATCCTATTGATGACAAAATTGATTTTCTTGCAAGATCGATTTGTGTCTGTCACGACCCAAATTGAGTCATGAGTGGCACCCACACATCACCTCCTAAGTGGGCAGACCAAGGAATCTACACCCCAACATATACCAATAATTCAACTACGACTAACAACAATAACGCGAAAGCTCCAAAACTTATTAAAGTAACCAATCAAATAAACCTCTAAAGTCTATTACATATTATCCCCAAAATCTGAAAGTCATCACATCAAGGACATCTGTTCTTAACATATCAAGTCTAAAAGTATTAGAGACCCCAAAATAAGTAAATACGATGGCCCATGTCCGAATTCAAGGACATCACGCCATAACTGAGAGAATCCAGCACGAGCTAGAAGGAATAGCTCACCCTGAAACCTAATGTGCTGGAGACTGACTCGAGCTGAGGGCGAGTCGAAGTCGATGGTACACTTGTTGCACTCCACAAAGAAAAACGAAGAAAATACAAGTAGAGGTCAGTACAAGTAACACGTACTGAGTAGGTATCATCGGCCAACCCAAAATAGAAACTAATATACAAGGAATAATAGTATAAAGTCAACTATAGCACTTAGCAGGTGATAAGAAATCACAACATGAACAAGTGACAGTTGAAGCAAATACGTAATCAATCACAATATCAAGCACACACATGAGGACTCATGTCTTTACATCACACTCGTTTGGGAAATGCGTTCATTGAGATTGAGTACATTAAGTTAATTCAATATCTTTTTCCTTTAATGTTACCGTGTCGGAACGTGACACTCCGATCCAATTATACCGTATCGGAACGTGACACTCCGATCCAAAAATACCGTGTCGGAATGTGACACTCCGATCCAAAAATACTGTGTCGGAACGTGACACTCCGATCCAAAGATACCGTGTCGGAACGTGACACTCCGATCCAATGATATTATTAATTTATCATTTATTATCACCACTTTTCAGTTCATTAATAATATTACATCAAACCTTCTTTATTCAAGGCATAACTTCAATAGAGAGGTTTTCAGATTATAAATCTCACGGTCTCAGAATTTTAGACCAATCACAAACCACACAACCAAGCCACACAATCACATAGTCAAGTACATAGAGAACTTCACAATATCATTCAATGCATATCAATCGCTATTAAGAGTTTATCTATCAAATAGAACAAACCATAACCTACCTCCACCGAAGAACTGAAGTCAAGCAAATTACTTCTCCAACACTTTTCCTTTCCTCAATGCCTCCAAACCTTTCCAATCTATCAAATATATATGCATAATTTGTAAGTTAGCGAGTCTATAAACACTTATATTATTCTAGTCTAGTTTAGACCCAAAAACTCACCTAATTTCTATAATCAATTTCCTAAAGTTCAAACCTATGGGTAAGTCTTAATTTCTCCTATTAGCATATCTTTAATGGAATTTAAATAATTTGATACACCTAATATTTAATTATCTATCTCAACATATCAAAACTTGATTTATTATATGATATCTTACAATCAAACTTCAACCCAACACACAGGCCGTATGTACAACATCTCATATAGCTTATGATGGATAATTGAAGGTGATTGTATTCATTAGTAATTTTGATCAAAAGAGGAATTTGGAATTTCCAACAGAAACAACAAGAGTAACGAAGACAGAATTATATGCATGACTTTTCTGACTAGCAATTCATCCTTTCTATCCCTTCTTAACTCATCATTATTCTAATCAATAGCATCATTAATTCCTTGTACAAAGATTCCCTTAGTTACATGGTCAATCCACTATTTATGTCCAAAATATATCAACACAATCACGTAATTAGTTAGTTACTTTCTATTAAAATATAATATACACACATATATGGATGCAACACCTCAATTCTCTTACCTCTAACATTATAATAATAATATAAATTCTTGCCTGATAGTTTCACCTCTAACCCAACCTAACGCTACTATCTATTATCCAATCTTAATTATAAAATAGTTTCTAATTGTTATCTATTCACCAAGCTTTAATCATACAGCCACCAAGAGATAACTATATGTAAACCAAATTGAAAGTGTAAGTTAGGTTACCTGAATTGACCTTCTCCATTACCTCTTGTGCCCAACCGTCAAGCCCTCTCTTCTTTTAATTAACCACTCAAAATTAGTAAACCCTAATTATTATATGAAGCTACTTATAAAAGCGGTAAAAGTGGTCCACTATTAATTTTAATATATCTCCTTTCACCACCAACTAAAATAATTATTAAAACTACCCCACTAAATTCATAATTGTAGTTATGAATAGTCCAAAGTACCCATTTAAAATCTATCGAAAAGTATTTTATGAAATAAAAAGCTCTAGTACTCAAAACGACCAAACGGGTCGTTACATTAGATACCAATTTACCCATCGTTCGTCCTGGAACGATCAAAAGACAACAAGGGTAAGAAAGGGTACATGTCTCAATGATTCTTCAAAATATTAGTACCCAAGCTTTTATCTCAAAACCATCAAACCAACCAATTTGGAGATCTATACCTCCTCCCTCATAGTGCCTCAAATGGGGTCATTTCAATACTCGAATGATAACTATTGTTGTATGTGAACTCAACTAACAACAAAACTATTCCCAATCACCACCAAAGTTAATCTTACACTCGTCTGCAACATGTTTTCAAAGACTTTGACACAATTATCGGGACAAATCCTTTTCTAACATAACCATGATAAAATCCTTAATCAATATTGATTACAATGAGAAGTGAACCTGAACCAACCGCCACACACTCATAATGCACAAACCATCATAGATCTTATCAAGATTACAGCCTCATAACATAATATTTCCTCGAGCTTAAGCTATAAAAATATGATCTTTAGACATCAAGTAATCAACAAGGAGAATCGAACTCATCTGATCCAAAGATGGAAATGATCAAGTACCCACCATCGAGTGATACACCCAAGGATATAGAATCTCTAACAACACTGTCGAAATGCTAGATTAGTAGCTATTATAGACAAACCTTAAGAATGACAAAACTAGGCCCAATGGTCCTCACATTCAATCACACATAGCCAAAACAGGATACCGATGATGAGATAACTCCTAAGTCTATCAAACAATTGTAAATTTTCATGGAAGCTCTTCTAAATTCTCATAAGCAGGGTTGTGCGTGTAGAATCACTAGTGTACTTCAACTATCCCAAACAACACCAAATCTTTCATAACTGGAATGGACAAGTCTAACTAAGGATGCCACCCTACCAAGAGGACAATCACAGCATCGGTACACCCGATCCACTACTAGGGACTCACCTATAGAAGCAAAAACACACACGGACGTAGAAAGTGAATCATACTCTAACCCACGCCCAGAATGAAGTAGGTGGTCACATAAGAATGTACATAACGAAGGTCGAATAACTCTAGATACTCCTTCCATTGTACCCATATCCAACATTTTCATTCATTTGACTCTCTCTTTGATTTTCTAGCTACCCATAATCACCAATTTAGTCCTTATTATAATTGCACACATACCGGGTTTATCAAATCCCACATCCACTGAAGTCAACACTCTTAATACTAACAAAACATCATAACCACATGGATCATCTACATTACTCCCTAACCATCATTAGTATCAAAGTATTCTTATTAAATACATGTTCAAACTATGGCTATCTCTCTTTCTATTTAAGCATTTCATGAAAAATACGAGTCCCAAGCAAGTCTAATAGCACTAATTTCAAATTTGATAGTACCTTTCATCGAGATAAACTATTAAATCACACCCAAAGTCAACTTCACACCACTTCCACATACCATGCTTTAGCTACCATTCTAAACCATCACATACTGATTGCCAACACTTAGGGAAATTCTTGGTCACTCAAATTATTTTGTATACTATAAACTCATAACCTCTATTCACCATCAAATATTTATGTAATACATCATAACATTCTATGTAGTCCCGTCAATGGAGTAGTATTAATCCAACTCTAAATTCTTAATAACCATGTAGAATTATATCTCATCTTGTACATCATTCTTAAGTCATCTATCATAAATTTGAGCAATCTAACCCCACGTAAAACTCTAAATTTTCCACACCTCACTATTTGTCACCCAAATCAAAACTCAATCTTTATAAAAGTCGATGATAAACTCCTAGTAAATTTGTACCAAACCAGTTCACATCTCACAATCATATCTAAACTCATAGGTAAAAATCAATACAACCTTCAACTACACCCCAAGGGTTTATACGAGAGGTCTTATCCCTTCAGTTTTCTCAAATTCTTCCCATGGTGCAAAATTCTAAATATCTCAACCCTTCAATATATCAAACTCTTGTTTCTCTAGCTCGCTTACCGATCTTATCCTTTTACCAACAACCCATGACGTTTTACTTCACACTCTAAATCAAAACTCTGAGGGAAACCCTTTCGTAGATCCTTTAACAACCAAAAGTAACAAACTTTATGGTCCAAAACATGCATAAGTTTTTTTTTTTTCACATGCTCAATACCGATGCAATCAATCATTTCTTATCTTACCAACTCATACCTTGACAAAACATATCACCAGAAATGCGGACTTATAATGAAAAAAATTTGAATTGTAAATCCAACTGTGCAACCCAATGCCCTTATCTATCTATATTTGCTTATACTTTGAAGACTTTTATGAATTCCTATATCTTAACTTATCATTGATCGCCTATCCATCGACCTTACCATATCCTTCACTAAAAATCCAACCATACTCATTACTAAATTCAACGCTACAACAGAACTTATCATCACACTTGAGCTAAAAGTATGTACATTCATTTCTGAAGTTTATCCAATAGCTTTTAACCAATTTGATGAACTTGTGACACTTTTACCATAAAAGAGCAAAACGGATAAAATTACACATCTCTGAACCCAATTCTCAATCCCATTGAAGATACCTTTTAAGTCCTTGCAACCGGAGAAAATATTCTTACTCTCACCTCTTTCCGAAGGCTATACTCATCCCACTAATTTTATTTAATTTTCATTATGACTCTAGCTCCTTTAAATTCTATTCGAGCGGTGCCCCAACATCTCTCAAAATTTTCCATACAACCACGTTACTCACTAAATAGTAGAAAATGCAATCTTAGATACTCATAAGTCATTATTACCATACAAAATTTATTTAACCAACAATATGTATTCTATATTTGCATCTCGATCCCAATTTACCACTAACTCTTATTACCATTATGCTCAGTAAGTCCTTGTCATCACCACGAAGTCAACCTTTTCATTGACATGACACATCAACCTAGTTATATCAATCAAATCCAAAGGGCTAACCCAAATTTTATGCACACTTTCTTACTAACATCTTCAATTGCAGTCACCTAAGTATACTCACTAACTTTCTTTATCCATAAGTTTGTCATTCCGGTATCCATCTACTCCTTTGGAGCTCTGTTAGATCCATCACTAGAACACATCATACTTATCGAGAAGATCGTACCCAAATAGCCCACACATTTCTACCCATTGAATAGCTGCAAAACATTACCAAATTTGTTCGGTCTTTTGCCCAAGCAATTTGCATTCTTTCTTAGATCAGGTCGATAACAAAAGTAACACACTTCATAACTCTAATCAAGTAAGTATCAGTACTATTCTAATAGTCATATCATGACCCTTTTTGGTATACACTTAATCTATAAAATTGTAGTAAAGATCCTAACCTCAATTGGCGCAACCTAATTTCATCACTCACTAAACAATCCATACATGTTATGAAGACTTTACTAACTGTATTTTCTAATGTAATGATGTTCATTTTCTAGCTGTCTGTTACGAAATTGCTTGCATATTGTCACATATCTAGATAAAGTGCAAAATTTGACCTCACAGGCTGCAACACTTCCGTTTCTCTAAATTCAGAAAACCATCTCTCCTCCTATCGCTCAAAGTTTGGGTGTATAATTAGATGAAGAAGCTAGACAATGTTGCCTTAAGTCATAGGTAGTGCCTTTACTAATCGGCACTCAACATGAGACTATCACCACATTTTGCATCTCCTCGAAACTAGTATGTCACAAACTCAACACTAAGCCTCTCCACTATACTCATTTTATGAAGCAACTCAAAACAATCAACTATGAAAGCATAAGCATCTTCATAATCAATACCTCTGAAGAATTCAACTTTATGAACTTAATAAAAAAAAAACATGTTGATCACTAGTGATTACAGGCCCTGTAGTCAATCGAGAAAATATACATATTTCCAAGGACACGTTTTATTTTCTTTTTAGTATTGCTATTTCCACTTCTAATACTCTGGTACTAACCATATATGAAATAGAGTGAAGAAGTTCAGATACCAATTTGTATCACCTAGTTACCAATTGGATTCAAGTAGTAGCACGAAAGAAAGAAGGAATAAAGTTTTCCTAAATTCCTATAGCCTCTCGAAGAAAAGTAAAGGCGTCCCCATACCGTTTCGCAAGACTCTACTAGACTTGTCCTTGTGTGATGAGATCATCGAACCTAACGCTTTGATACCAAGTTTGTCACGACCCAAATTGAGTCATGAGTGGCACCCACACTTCACCTCCTAAGTGGGTGGACCAAGGAATCTACACCCCAACATATACCAATAATTCAACTACGACTAACAACAATAACGTGAAAGCTCCAAAACTTATTAAAGTAACCAATCAAATAAACCTCTAAAGTCTATTACATGTTATCCCCAAAATCTGAAAGTCATCACATCAAGGACATCTGTTCTTAACATATCAAGTCTAAAAGTATTAGAGACCCCAAAATAAGTAAATACGATGCCCATGTCCGAATTCAAGGACATCACACCATAACTGAGAGAATCCAGCACGAGCTAGAAGGAATAGCTCACCCTGAAATCTGATGTGCTGGAGATTGACTCGAGCTGAGGGCGAGTCGAAGTCGATGGTACACTTGTTGCACTCCACAAAGAAAAATGAAGAAAATACAAGTAGAGGTCAGTACAAGCAACACGTACTGATTAGGTATCATCGGCCAACCCAAAATAGAAACTAATATACAAGGAATAATAGTATAAAGTCAACTATAGCACTTAGCAGGTGATAAGAAACCACAACATGAACAAGTGGCAGTTGAAGCAAATACGTAATCAATCATAATATCAAGCACACACACGAGGACTCATGTCTCTATATCACACTCGTTTGGGAAATGCGTTCATTGAGATTGAGTACAATAAGTTAATTCAATATCTTTTTCCGTTAATGTTACCGTATCGGAACGTGACACTCCGATCCAATTATACCTTGTCAGAACGTGACACTTCGATCCAAAAATACCGTGTCAGAACGTGACACTCCGATCCAAAAATACTGTGTCGGAACGTGACACTCCGATCCAAAGATACCGTGTCGGAACGTGACACTCCGATCCAATGATATTATTAATTTATCATTTATTATCACCACTTTTCAGTTCATTAATAATATTACATCAAACCTTCTTTATTCAGGCATAACTTCAATAGAGAGGTTTTCAGATTATAAATCTCACGGTCTCAGAATTTTAGACAAATCACAAACCACACAACCAAGCCACACAATCATACAGTCAAGTACATAGAGAACTACACAATATCATTCAATGCATATCAATCGCTATTAAGAGTTTATCTATCAAATAGAACAAACCATAACCTACCTCCACCGAAGAACTGAAGTCAAGCAAGTTACTTCTCCAACACTTTTCCTTTCCTCAATGCCTCCAAACCTTTCCAATCTATCAAATATATATGCATAATTTGTAAGTTAGCGAGTCTATAAACACTTATATTATTCTAGTCTAGTTTAGACCCAAAAACTCACCTAATTTCTATAATCAATTTCCTAAAGTTCAAACCTATGGGTAAGTCTTAATTTCTCCCATTAGCATATCTTTAATGGAATTTAAATAATTTGATACACCTAATATTTAATTATCTATCTCAACATATCAAAACTTGATTTATTATATGATATCTTACAATCAAACTTCAACCCAACACACAGGCCGTATGTACAACATCTCATATAGCTTATGATGGATAATTGAAGGTGATTGTATTCATTAGTAATTTTGATCAAAAGAGGAATTTGGAATTTCCAACAGAAGCAACAAGAGTAACGGAGACAAAATTATATGCATGACTTTTCTGACTAGCAATTCATCCTTTCTATCCCTTCTTAACTCATCATTATTCTAATCAATAGCATCATTAATTCCTTGTACAAAGATTCCCTTAGTTACATGGTCAATCCACTATTTATGTCCAAAATATATCAACACAATCACGTAATTAGTTAGTTACTTTCTATTAAAATATAATATACACATATATGGATGCAGCACCTCAATTCTCTTACCTCTAACATTATAATAATAATATAAATTCTTGCCTGATAGTTTCACCTCCAACCCAACCTAACGCTACTATCTATTATCCAATCTTAATTATAAAATAGTTTCTAATTGTTATCTATTCACCAAGCTTTAATCATACAGCCACCAAGAGATAACTATATGTAAACCAAATTGAAAGTGTAAGTTAGGTTACCTGAATTGACCTTCTCCATTACCTCTTGTGCCCAACTGTCAAGCCCTCTTTTCTTTTAATTAACCACTCAAAATTAGTAAACCCTAATTATTATATGAAGCTACTTATAAAAGCGGTAAAAGTGGTCCACTATTAATTTTAATATATCTCCTTTCACCACCAACTAAAATAATTATTAAAACTACCCCACTAAATTCATAATTGTAGTTATGAATAGTCCAAAGTACTCATTTAAAATCTATCGAAAAGTATTTTATGAAATAAAAAGCTCTAGTACTCAAAACGACCAAACGGTTCGTTACAGTGTCCATCTAGTGTTGGCACTTAGCTTTAAATTTAGAAATAATATATTTGTTAAGCATAAGTACCAACACTAGTTGATCCTATTGATGTTAAAATTGATTTTCTTGCAATATCGATTTATGTCCATCTAGTGTTGACACTTATCTTTAAATTTAAAAATAATATATTTGTTAAGCATAAGTACCAACACTAGTTGATCCTATTGATGACAAAATTGATTTTCTTGCAAGATCAATTTGTGTCCATCTAGCGCTGACACTTAGCTTTAAATTTAGAAATAATATATTTGAAGCATAAGTATCAACACTAGTTGATCCTATTGATGACAAAATTGATTTTCTTGCAAGATCGATTTGTGTCCATCTAGTGTTGACACCAAGCTTTAAATTTAGAAATAATATATTTGTTGAGCATAAGTACCAACACTAGTTGATCCTATTGATGACAAAATTGATTTCCTTGCAAGATCGATTTGTGTCCATCTAGTGTTGATATTAAGCTTTAATTTAGGAATAATGTGTTTGTTAAGCATAAGTACCAACTATAGTTGATCCTATTGATGACAAAATTGATTTTCTTGCAAGATCGATTTGTGTCCATCTAGTGTTGACACTTAGCTTTAAATTTAGAAATAATATATTTGTTAAGCATAAGTACCAACACTATTTGATCCTGTAGATGATAATATTGATTTAGTTATTGGAATTAAGTCAAAACTAAACTAGGTAAAATTAAAAAGTTGTTATGTTGTTTAAATAAGTTAAAATAAATAATGTGGTTTAGTTAGTAATTTAGTTGTTGGAATTAAGTCAAAACTATTGTAGTTAAAGTTAAAAAGTTGTTATGTTGTTTAAATAAGTTAAAATAAATAAAGTCGTTTAGTTAGTGGATTTAGTTGTTGAAATTAAGTCAAAACTATTGTAGTTAAAGTTAAAAAGTTGTTAAGTTGTTTAAATAAGTTAAAATAAATAATATGGTTTAGTTAGTGAATTTAGTTGTTGGAATTAAGTCAAAACTAAACTAGTTAACGTTAAAAAGTTGTTTAGTTGTTTACATAACTTAAAATAAATAATGTGGGTTAGTTAGTGAATTTAGTTGTTGGAATTAAGTAAAAACTAAACTAGTTAAAGTTAAAAAGTTGTTAAGTTGTTTAAATAAGTTAAAATAACTAATGTGGGTTAGTTAGTGAATTTAGTTGTTGAAATTAAGTAAAAACCAAACTAGTTAACATTAAAAAGTTGTTAAGTTGTTTAAATAAGTTAAAATAAATAATGTGGGTTAGTTAGTGAATTTAGTTGTTGGAATTAAGTCAAAACTAAACTAGTTAACGTTAAAAAGTTGTTAAGTTGTTTAAATAAGTTAAAATAAATAATGTGGGTTAGTTAGTGAATTTAGTTGTTGAAATTAAGTCAAAACTAAACTAGTTAAAGTTAAAAAGTTGTTAAGTTATTTAAATAAGTTAAAATAAATAATGTGGGTTAGTTAGTGAATTTAGTTGTTGAAATTAAGTCAAAACTAATGTAGTTAAAGTTAATTAAAATTATCATTATTGTTTGTGTAGATGGATCCTGATCGTAGTTGGATGTATAATAGAAACAATCCTGGTCAAGCGGGTATGATTCCAGAATTTGCAGAAGGTGTCACTAGATTTATAAATCATGCAAAGACACTTGATGATTTTTTAACTTCAAGAGAGAAGAAGAGAGAGGAGGAGATTGCGGCAGCAAAGGAGGTAGAGAACAAGAGGTATGCAGCGCTTCAGACCCAACTAACTTTTCTTTTTGAATCAGGAAATATTCTTCCTCCATGTCCGGCCAGCAGTGATGGATCTGATCAGGAGGGTGATGAGAATGATAAGTCTGATAAGGAAAGTGAGGGTGATGAGAATGGTAAGTTTGATAAGGAGAGTGAGGGTGATGAGGAGTAGTTGTATCTATTTGACATTTTAGACTTCTATATTTTTGGAATTATTTAATTTGATCGTATTTTAGTTTATTTTGAAGTTGGATGAAGTTTATTTTGAAATAGTTTAATGTATATGTTGAAAATATTGTGTTGTTTTGGTTGGTTGAAGTTTATTTGGCTTTGGGTTGTTTTGGTTGGATGAAGTTTATTTGGCTTTGGGTTGTTTTGGTATAAATATGCAGTTGGGCAACTTAAAATTGCAGCAATTTGCTGCCTGTTTTGTAGCAAAAAACCGACCTCCGGAGGTCGAAATTTCAAAAATAAAAAATAAAAATACCGACCTCCGAAGGTCAGAATTCCAAAACTAAAAAATAAAAATACTGACCTCCGGAGGTCAGAATTTTAAAAATACAAAAATAAAAATACCGACCTCCAGAGGTCAAAATTTCAACATGACAAAAATAAAAATACCGACCTCCGTAGGTCAGAATTTCAAAAATACAAAAATAAAAATACCGACCTCAAGAGATCGGAATTTCAACATTACAAAAATAAAAATACCGACCTCCGAAGGTCAGAATTTCAAAAATACAAAAAATAAAAATGCCGACCTCCAGAGGTCGAAATTTCAACATTACAAAAATAAAAATATCGACCTCCGGAGGTCAAAATTTCAACATTACAAAAATAAAAATACCAACCTCCGAAGGTCAGAATTTCAACATTACAAAAATAAAAATACTGACCTCCGGAAGTCAGAATCTCAAAATGCAAAAATAAAAATACCGACCTCCAGAGGTCGAAATTTAAAAAAATGAATATTTCGACATAAAATAAAAACTGACCTCGAAAGGTCAGTAAATACCGACCTCCAGAGGTCGGTATTGAATAGCGACCAAGCTTTTTCCGACCTAAGCTGGGATGTCGATTTTAGGTCGGTATTTCAGGGAATACCGACCTTCGGAGGTCAGTATTTGTAGGTCGGTATTCACTGTGTTTTTAGTAGTGTACTTTTAACACCCTTAAAATACTTTAATTAACCTAAAATAACCGTCCCCCAACTTAATAAATCATAAAAGGAATTTACCAATTAGCCCTCCAATTGGCCAAACCAAACAGAAAAACTAGTAGCCATCCACGACTACCCACCCACGGACCGTGGATGGGACCACGGGCTGTCCTGTCCTTCCGTGGTCTGGGTCAGAGGCTAGTCATTTGGGGGCTTGACCTACGGAGGCCATCCATGGGGCGTGGAAGGACCTACGGGGCGTGGTCCCCTTCTGTAGGTCACCAAACTTTTGGCAACTTCAAGTTTCTTTGGGGTCTTGGGGGTTAGGCTTTAGGGTCCTCCTCAAGGACCCCTAGGGTGGTCTTACCTTGACGTTTAACCCCTATTCTAAGTACGGGAATCGTTTTTACGAGTTTTAATCCTCATACGACACTCCAACCTCCTTACCAAAGGCTCTAGAACTCACTAGTTCAACTCACTAACTTACAGGGTGTTACATTGCCGATAGGATTAAAAGGAAAACACCAGAAGAAATACGTAAAGAATTTGATATCAAGAATGATTTTACTCCAGAAGAAGAAGAGGAGATCCGTAAAGAGAATAATTGGGCTTTTGAATGACTTTATAGTTATTTTCAATAATTGTTCTTTTTTATTTTAGAATTAAAATTGTCTAATTAGCTATATCCTATTTTATTTAGTTCTATCTTCTTATGTTCTTTTTTATAGAATTGTTATTTGGTTTTTATTGATTTATAAATTTATAAATTATGTTGAAAAGAAATTAAAGCTATTTATTAAATTTGAAAAAAAAAACATTCATCCAAATGGTTAAAAGATGAATTTGATATCTCAAAAAGAAATATCTACATTTAATTTTTTAATAATTTTGAGTTATTTTCGTTCAAAGCATATCCAATTGACTTGATATAAAGAAAAATTGTTGGAAGAATGTATAGGAAAAGTGCTATAGTCCGAGTGAGATCCTACTTGGCAAGAATTCAAATTAATTAAACTTTAATGTGGATATTAAACACTGGGTGAAGAAACTAAAAAATATTAATTGAAGGAACGTATATATGTATCATCTTTCATTTTCCACAATATATAGTGAATCTTGCAAGGTTATAGTGGATGAACTTAATATATTACAATAGAAGAAATCAATTGTTACAATTGTATGAAAAAGTACTAGTAATATTCCAAAATTTAAGGCAGTTTTTACTACGGCTTCTCAAGTAAATGTATCATTGACCAAATTCTTATTTAATTAAATGGCTGAATGTATATGTAATGTATCAATATTATACAAATAGTGTAAGATTGTATATATGTATGAACTATAGCTATGCATTAAATATGTATAAATAATCACAAACACAGTTACATAATATTTATACATTACAACGCATCTTCCTCACGAGTTGAATTTTTTTCAATACCGACTAGCTTAAATCTCCTCTAAATAGTCCTAAATTATAGATATGAACAAATCTCAATGTTTCAATTCTTTTAGTATATTATATTTTCACTAAAAATGATTAATTTAAATTTGTGGAAGATCAAATTTTAAATTTTGAGATTCAAAAGCTTTTAATGAATAATTTCAATGGACATCTGATTCAAGTCTCCACTAAACAATCCAAAATTTAGCTATTATTAGCTACTCTCAATATTTCTATTCTTGTCACGACCCAAAATGAGCCATGAACGACACCCACACTTAACCTCTTAGGTGGGCGAACCAATGAATCCAAACCCCAACATATAGTACTTGTTAAACTTACGAAATACAAATCATAATGCGGAAGCTCAATCTTATTAAGGTAAGAAATACAAATCCACTAAAGTCTACTCTATGTCATTCTCAAAACCTGAAAGTCATCACATCAAGGACATTTAATCTCCAAATACAAAGTCTCAGAGTATCAAATACACCAAAACAAAAGAATAAAGTAGTATGTGTCCGAAAACTTAGGGCATCATGTTGTGACTGAGAGAATCTAATACGAGGTAGAATGAATAACTCACCCTGGAACCTGAGGTGCTGGAGACTAGATAAAGCTGAGGGCAAATTGAAGTCGTTGGTACACTCGCTGCACTCCACAAAAGGAAAACAAAGAAAAATACAAGTAGGGCTTAGTACAGGGTAGCATGTACTGAGTAGATATCATCGGCTGACCCAAAATAGTAACTCATATGCATAAAGTAATAGTATAAAATCAACTATAGCACTTAGCAGGTGATAAGCAACAAACAACATGAACAAGTGACAACGGAATTAAGTACGTAATCAATCACAATATCAAGCGCACACATAAGGACTCATGCCTCTACACCACGCTCATTTGGGAAATGGGTTCTTTGAGATTGAGTACATTTGGTTAATTCAATATGTTTTCCATTAATATTACCATGTCGGAACATGACACCCAATCCTATAATACCGTATCGAAACGTGACACTCCGATCCAATAATATCGTGTCAGAACATGACACCTCGATCCAATAACACCATGTCGGAACGTGGAACCCAATCCAATATTATATCGTTAATTTACCATTTATTATCACCACTTTTAACTTCATTAACAATATTTCATCAAACCTTCTTTATTCAAGGCATCACTTCGATAAAGAGGGTTTCAGATTATAAATTTCACGATTTCAAGATTTCAAACTAATCACAAACCACACAACCAAGCCACACAACCACACAATCAAGTACATAGAGAACTTCACAATATCACTCAATGAATATCAATCGCTATTAAGAGTCTATCTATAACATAGAACAAACCATAACCTACCTCCACTGAAAGACTGAAGTAAGGCAAGCTACTTCTCCAATGTTTTTCCTTTCCTCAATGCCTCCGAACGTTCTCAATTTATCACGTATGCATAATTTGTAAGTTAACAAGTCTATAGACATTCATATTACTCTATGTCTATCCTAGACTAAAAAACTCACCCAATCTATAACCAATTTCCTAAAGTTCAAGTCTAATGGTAAGCCTTAATTCCCCAATTAACCTAACTTTAACGTTATTCCACTAATACAATACACCTAATATTTAATTACCTATATTAAGGTATCAAAACTTGATTCGTGACATCAATTCATACCACTAAATTTCACCCACGAAAAATAAACATACACCAAACTAACCTGCATAAACTGCAATATTGAAACTTATATGTAACATTTTCAAGTTCTTTTAATAACATTCACTCACACAGTCTTACCCAGTATCATGCTCTTCCAATCATTAACCATGATAATCATATGGTAAGTCTTAATGCTCCCAGATGTTTTGATGATCTCCTCACAAATGCAGGGACCCGGTCCTCTGCAGAGTATGCTCGTTTAGGCTCATATGTTATACAGCTAGTAAGTTGTCACGTCAAAGGTTGGTGAGGTCGTCAGTGTACCACACCAATCAGAATGAACGAGGTTGTTTGTACATCGGATAATAACTCTTTATGGTTGATAAATTGAAGATTACAAACAATATATCATTCATTCATGCAAAGAGAGTTATTCAAGCATCAAAACAGCAAAGGACCACATAAAATGTTTAATTGCTTTCTGAACCAGCTGTTACTTTGATTCCTTGTATTTGTACTTACATTGTAGGATTCGTTTCACTTGTGATAGAAACATTGCAAATTTGGGTGAATGATTGTAAGAACTTAGTTGAGGGTAACTTCGTGTCTTACTCTAAAGTCTATATTAATAAGTTGGGTTAGTATAGTAGGCAATGCTGGCATTGCTTTGGCTCATTGAGTGATAGTGTATTACTCAAAATAGAGATTAGGAGGTTAATTTCATGTGTGTTGTAAACTGGGTTTTACTTTGTCTTGTGAAGTTTAGTAAAAATAGTTTGAAAATCCTAAGAGACAGGTCGTGGTTTTACTCCCTTGAGCAAGGAGGTTTCCACATAAAGTTGTGTGTGTCATCTTTACATTCAATATTTATTTATTTTCTATTCATTGTAATTATGTTAAGGACTTGGTCCTAACATAACTAGTGGACGCATACATTCCAATAAGTGGTATCAGAGCTTGACTTTTCTATTTGGGTAACACCAAGAAAAGAAAAGATCCTGAAAGAATGACTGCTCCACTCAACGTGGAAGGTTAGTCAACCACCAGACCACATCGTTTTAACGGACAGTTTTATGGTTAGTGGAAGAATCGCATGCATGACTAAATTAATGTTGAAGATACTGAGTTGTGGGATGTGATTCTTGATAGACCTTACATTCCCATAAAAGATGTAATAGATGGAGAGCTTACTAAGGTGATTCCCAAAACCAAAAAGGAATACAATGAAGCGGACATGAAGAAGATATAGAAGAACTACAAAGCGAAGAAGATTCTGACATGTGGAATCGGGTTAGATGAGTACAACAGAGTCTCAACTTACGAGACAGCTAAAGAGATATGGGACTATCTCAAAATTGCCCATGAAGGAACGAAACAAGTAAAGGAGTCTAAGGTAGATATGCTAACGACTCAATATGAGAACTTCTTTATGAAGGAAAGTGAAAACATTCACGAGATGAATACAAGATTCACTTCCATAACCAACAAACTGAGATGTCTTGGTGAGCCTTTTCAACCAAGCAAACAAATTCGAAAGATTCTCAAGGTGCTTCCCAAAGTCATGGGAGAATAAAGTGAATGATATCACTGAAGCAAAAGATCTGAAGGTACTCACCATGGATGAGCTGATTGGAAATCTTCAAACCAACGAGTTGAGCAGACAACAAGGGTCAACCATGAAGGAGGGAAAGAAGGAATAATCAGTGGTCTTGAAAACATCTTCAAACGATGGAACTGAGGAGGAAAATGAAATGGCATACATCACTAGAAGGTTCCAGAAGATAATCAAGAAGCATGGAGGGTTTCAAAAGAAGGATTCCTCCAGTAGAGCAGCAAATGCAAATGACCTTTGTAAAAAATGTGGGAAACCTGGTCAACTTATGAGGGGCTGTTTAAGCTAGAAGCATGAAACTCAGGATTTCCTTTTTTTTCTTTTCATTGTTAATATTACTTTCTAATCTTAGTTCGCCTATAATGACTACTGGTTACCTATTGTTTTGGTATTCATACTACACCCTGCATCTATTTCCATGATGCAAGTTTGAGCACTAGTCACCTGCATTGACATCGAGCCAATTGCAGAAGTATTTAGAGATGAAGGTGAGCTTGTGGAGTTCTATATCATGCAAGTCTCCTTCTTTTTAGTTTTGAATAGTCTTTAGCTTTTGAGACCATAGTTTTGTCCACTTTATGGACTTGTACTAATTTGTAGTAGCTTTGTACATGTGAGTATTAAGTTTTAGGTTTGGATTTCTATTTGTTGTATATATATATATTGGCTTATGTGTTTATCTCCCATGTTTCCTTTAAATTATATCATGTATCTCTTAGTAATTTTTGTTTTTACCCTATATTTCTATTACTTGTCATTTCGAGTTACGACTTGGCTTACCTAGTGGTGGGTTATAGTAGGTGTCATCATGACTTGAGTCTTTAGGTTGTTTCAAGTTAGTATCATAGCCCCAGATTCACCGGTGTAACTTGTGCAAAGCTAATGTCTAATAGAGTCCTATGGATCGGTGTGGGAAGACAATCGTATTCTATCTTTGGGGAGCTACAAGACATCTTTAGGAATATTCTCTCTTTTGTATTGTTGTCGTGTGTTGTAGGTCTTATTTGTTTTCTAGAATTTTACTTGTTAACCATCTCCAACCCACCTCTATTTTACTCTCGATTCTCTATATTTGGAGAGTAAAATAGAGAATGGGCACTCAAACCCACCTCCAAATCACCCTCTATTCTTCAAATTTAGAGAGTTGAACAGTAGTTCTCCAAATTTGGAGAACTACTATTCACACTCTCTATTTCACTTTTTCATTATTTTATTATTATTTCTATTACTTTCTAATTAACATATTATTTTACATATAATTCCATTAATTAAATATCTAATATTCATAATTCTTTTTTAAATGTAATATAATATTTTTAAAAAAATATTATTTAATATATACTATTTTAATTTCAAATTAATAGTATTTTTTTCTTCTAATTTTTGTGAATAATAAAATTTTATTTTATTATTAATTTTCATTATAAAGAATACACAAAATTAAAATGGCAAGATGAAAAAGTTTAATTTAAAATACAATACATGATATGATAATTTAAATACAAGATAACAATTCAATACATAACATAATAATTTAAATACAAGATAACAATACAATATAATGCATAACACAATAATTTAAATACAAGATAAAAACAATATAACAACAATAATTTTAGAAAAACACAATACATAACAAAATTTTAATTGATTAACACTATTTAGAAAAAAATTAGGATAAAATTCCAAGATATGATTCCAAGAATTGTTGCGATTGTGGTTGTGACTGCGGTTGTGATCGTCGATTTCTTTTTTCAAGTATTTATTGTTGTTCTCATTGCAGGTAATCATGAACATTTGGATCACTAATGGTTTCTAATTTTTCATTAAAATTTTAGTTTCGTCTCTAAATTCCTTGGCTTTGATATATCTATCTAGCCTTTCGCCGTCCTGTTGTTTTGATGTAGCAGACTCTGATAACATCTTCCCAAGTCGATTATTTTTGGTTTCGAAAAGTTTCATAGCTGACGAAAGACCTTCATCTTTTGATCTCTTTAATTTTGATTTCTTCACCCCAATAGGCCGTTCAGATGAAGTGTAATGACCTGAAAAATTCTCATTTAAATTAAGTGAAAAAGATGATAAGTTAGGAGATAATACTATAGGTGATGTAGGACTAGGAGCCTCTCGATTGCAAAGTAGAGCCTTGTCCTCGAACCTTTTGCAATCACGATTTGCAATTATTGCAGGATCGTCATGTTTTTGGAGAAAGGAAGTGATACATGATATAATGACTACATGTATTATACTGCACAACATGATAATTGAGGATGAACGTGATCTCAATGCACCAATTCAAGATGTTGTAGAGGGTCCAACTCCAACTATAGAAATGGTGGTAGATTAAAATCTCCAGTTTGAACAATTTTTAGCTAGACATAAAAAAATTAAGGACAAAAATGCTCATTTTGAACTCCGTAATGCATTAATAGAGCATTTATGGGAGCAATGTAATAATTTTGAAAATTGGGTGTTTATGTAATTGTATGTCACTTTTATTTGAATTTGTCCCCTAATTTATGTATTATATTATATTTTCTTTCAATTTATATTATTTAAAAATTTAGAATAAAATATAATTTCATATCACATTAAAAATTATATAAAGTAATTATTTGGGAAAAAAGAAATAAAGGATTTATATTATGAAATAAGAAAATAAGAATGAAATAGAAATGATAATATAATATTGAGGAGAGAGAAAAAGATTCCTTTTTAGAGAGTAAAATAGAGAATTGGGTTGGAGTTAGTTGTCTAAAAAAATAGAGAACTCTATATTTGGAGAGTAAAATAGAGGATTGGGTTGGAGATGCCCATACTCTTTTGTAGGATTGCTCGCACACACAGCTCAGTGGCTGGATGTGATGCACCTGAGCCAGCTGATAAAGCCCTAACTATGGGCAGTAGACGATCTAGAGGTCATGAAAGGGATGTAGCACCAACCTAGGATAGACCGAGGATCCCAAGGAGATTGAATGAGCCTTAGGTAACTCCAATGGCTCCTTACCCATAGATGGTTATTGCTCAGTTACTAGCCGTATTGGGGGCATGCAATAGGCCCCAACATTAGTTGTACCTGCACTATAGGATCAACATGTACTAGTGCCTCCAAAGGTTAAGGTCCCCCCAACACTCGTTGTTGTCGATCTAGTTATTACAATCGGGGCTATAATAGTAAAGGAGCAGAAGATGCTTGGACTATTCTTGAGATTTTCACCTCTGAGGTTTTTAGGGCGATTAGGGAGGATGCCCATGAGTTCCTGACTAGTTTCCATGAAGAGGTTTACACTTTGGGGATGGTAGAGTCAAAAGGAGTTGTCTTTATTGTATATTAGCTTGATGGTCCATCCAAGCAGTGGTGGCATACCTTTATTAAGTGTAGATCAGTTGGGTCACCTCTGGTGTCATGGATGGAGGTTTTTTAGGCGTTTCTAGAGAGTGTCATACCGTAGAGTGTCTGATATCAACTCCATGATCAGTTTTCTAGGTTGGAGCAGGGCTCTATGACTATGTATGAGTATGAGGTTTGATTTCACGATCTCCCCAGGCATGCTATGATGGTATTACCTATTGAGCAAGAGAGGGTTTGTTGTATTGTTCGTGGTTTGAGGCTATAATTGCGGATATAGATAAAGTCAATGGCTTTAGCAGAGAGTTCATTTCTTTACGTTATTTTATCATTTACACACTATGGAGGAGCTCTTTCATGAAACTTAAGGGGGCATCGACAAGAGGGCTCGCCAGGGTAGTTACAATGGGTCCCATTCTAGAGGCAGGGATTTATATGATAGACCTCACCAATGTTTTTGGGTCAGTCTAGTCATCTTGTTCAGGCATCACTTCAGGATTTCTAGGGTGATAAATATTGCCATGGTGGTTCTAGCGCATATTAGAATTATCAGGGTTAACATTCAGGTTCTTAAGGCCTTAGCGGCCGATCTTCTCAAGGATGGACTCCCAGGATCATTTTGAGTATGGGGATCTTGATCATTCATCAAGAGATTGTCCCCCACATGGGATGATTGCACCTTTTCCATATCCAGATTGTCTAGTTGCAGCAGTAGCATCCTTAGCTAGAGACAGTTCCAAGCTCAAGACAGGTGGGGTGGCCATCAAGGCTCTAGTGGTACCCAAAATAATAGAAATCTCTGCACCAACCTCAAAGTCAAGTATCACAAAATCAGTGGGGAAATAAATTTGTCAACCTTTACTAATACGTTATAAAAAAAAACTCCAATAGGCTTTTTGATTGATCTATCCTCCATAAGAAGTGTCATCGTAGTGGGTTTGACACTCCCAACCCAAGCTTTCTAATATTGCAAATCACATGAGATTTATATTTGCTCCAAGATCACAAAAAGTCTTTGCAAATTGGTACATACCAATCGTGTTGGAATTGTAGATGCACCTAGATCTTTCTTCTTAGCCACTATATTACTTGACATGATCTCACTATAATGTTACGAAATTTCAATTGTTTCGTCACCAATTCTTTCATGAACTTGGCGTACTTCGACATTTTGAGCAACACATTTGCGAAAGGAATATTCATCGAGAGCTATTTGAACATAGATAGGAATTTCTACAAATTTACATCTCATTCTTTATTCTTTAGTCTTGAGAAAATGGTGGATAAATTTTGATTTGCGACTTCAAATTCAATGGAGTAATCAGATCCTTCACACATTGTATCATTATCCTTTCTGGGACTTCCACCTTTTGGATCATCTTTCACCTCTTCAAGAATTTCCTCTTCATCGATAACTTTTGCTTTGCCTTTATTTTCAATCATATCATCGTTCTTAGTTACTTCACTCCCTACCTCTCTATAACTTCTTGTCACAATTGACATACAATGAGAATTATCAATCTTTGGATCCAAAACGGTATCATTTGGGAGTGCTCCTTTTTATGTTGGATTTAAATGGGCTGAAATCTGTCCCATTTGAGTTTCAAGTTGTTTTATAGTTACAGAATGGGAAGTGACATTTTGATTCAAAAAGGATAAATCAATCTTCACTTCTTAAGAAATTTATCGGACCATTCAACTTCGTTAAGAATATAAGCAAGCATATCCTCGATCCTAAATCTTTCCGGTTCGACATTAGCTTCATCTAGATTTGGTCTATCATGAGGAGGTACATAAATATCTCTTTCATTTTCATTCTCCCTCTAACCATTATTTCAATCACACAATTCTCTTTCATGGTCTCTCCAATTTCCATATGTTTCTTTGTTCCTCCATTCCACTTCTCTATCTTCATTTCAACATTGATTTTTTCCTTGCCTTTGGAAGGTAGGACTAGAACCCCCCCCTCCCCCCACTTGATTTGATAGAAATTGAACCTCTTCATTATACAACACATCACGTTTATTATCTCATTCTGGAGTTTCAACATTCGAGAATGCATGAAGAATCTATCAAAGAATGCATCAGTCAATTCTATCCAAGATGTGATAGATCCTTACCATAACTCACCTAATCAAGTGGTAGCCTCTTCGTAAGTGATAAATAAAACAGCCTCAATTTATGTTTGAAAAAAGTGAAAGGACCGCACACATCACTAAAAAATTTGAGATGATTGTTTGATCCTTATGAGCATGCCCTCTATAGAGTCCTTTCATTTGAAGGAAATGTAATATAAGGCTAGTGACATGAAAGATGTTTTTTCCACAGATGGTGGCAAACATATGACACTATCTTGGACCGCATCTCTTAATTGATCCTCATTAATGTCACGACCCAGACCATCGTGATTGGCACCCACAATAACCCTCCGGTGGTAAAACCATTTATACTAATTAGCTAATCAACTATATCAAAATGCTAAGGCAATTAAGGTTACGAAAGCAAGTTTAAATGTTAAAGGAAGGATAGGGAGTTCCCATAAACTCCAACAAAAGTCTAACAACTAAATCTAACATTGCGGAAATAATGCCTAGAACTTGAAAGTCAATGTACCAAAACATCTAAAGTTCAACCATAAGTCTAAATAAGAAAGGGTACAACCCCAAACTAACATAAAACTAACTAAAAAACAAGTCTAAGTCCGAAATGTGGACATAAACAGAAACAAAACTCATGGTAGCTCGAAAGAACTAGCTCACCCTTGAATTCGAACAATCGTTGATCTTCTAAGCGAAGTATGCCAATAGTCGCCTGAAGATGCCCTGTACTTAACAAAGAAAGAGCAAGTGCAGTATCGGTACACAACCACAGTGTACAAGTAGGGTTACACGGCTATCCCAATAAGTGCAACATACATAAGCCATTACAACACAATAATAACATGCATACATAGAATATATACAATTTCAACATCATTTACGAACAAGGTACAATTTCACAATTCTCAAGATACACAGTTACGACAAGTCAATGGTCCTCTCATGGAACCCAAACCCAAACTGTTAGCATACCAAAACATGGTACCTGAACCAATGTTTATGCTAGAACGTGGCAACTGATCCCATATTTATGCCGAAATGTGGCAACCGATCTAAGTTAGTCTGTCAGAACGCAAAACCCGATCCATTCAACAAGCCATAATCACAATTACAAGTATATTATCATAATCATAAAATAAAGTCATGATTCATGGCATTCATCATTCATCTATCTTATTTACAACTACTGTGATCAATAATGGAACATTCACATACATACATATATTATAATGAAGCAAGAACGAACATACATCACACAATATGAAATCACAACCATCACCTACCTCGAAACAAGCTTGAATCCCCTAATGTGATCAAATTCATAATTAAACTTCCCAATTGTTACCAGATTTCCCTAGACCTTACTGACTCCAATGTTGTCCAAAACTGGACTAGGTTTGTAAATTCCAAGTTACTAAGAAGAAAAAATTCAGCCCAAAAAATTTCCTCGTTGGTTTTTTATAACAACGGGAACAGATCGTTACAATAGATACCAATTTACCCATCACTCTTCCCTGAGTGACAAACTTAGGAAAAATAGGCTAAAGAAGGAATGAAGTAATACCTGAATCGACGAACAACTCAGGATACTTGTCTCGCATGTCCCTCTCGGTTTCCCAAGTTGCTTCTCAACTGGACGATGCCTCCATTGAACCTTCACGAACTTAATCTCCTTGGTCCTCAGCTTTCGAACATCACGATCAAGAATTCCAATCGGTTTCTCCTCATATTTGAGGTCTTTGTCTAACACAATTGAGTCTTATTTTATGATGTAATCCCCATCACCATGATATCTCTTCAACATGGATACATGGAATACCGGATGAACTCCCGATAGTTAGGAGGTAAAGCCAATCTATAAGCCACTGGCCCTACACATTCCAAAATCTCAAAGGGACCAATATATCGCAGACTTAGCTTATCCTTCTTGCCAAATATCATCACCCATTTCATTGGTGTTACCTTAAGAAGAACATTCTCACTAGTCTAAAATGTCATGCCTCTTACCTTATGGTCTGCATACTTCTTTTGTGTACTCTGGGTTGCTAAAAGTTTAGCTTGAATACTCCTCGACTTCTCTTGAGCATCCTTCACTAAATCTACCCCTAAAGGTTCACATCTCCAGCCTCAAACCATCCTATGGGTGATCTACATTCTCTCCTATAAAGTGTCTCAAACGGTGTCATATCAATGCTGGAGTGATAATTATTATTATTAGAGAACTTACACAAAGGTAAGAACTTATCCCAATGCCCTCCAAAATCAATCACACATTCCCTCAACATGTATTTTAACACTTGAATAGTCCTCTTTGATTTCCCGTCCGTTTGTGGATGGAAGGTTGTACTAAAAGTTCGTTGTGTGCCCAATTCATCATGTAATTTCCTCCAAAACCTAGAGGCAAACTGCGTCCCACGATCTGAGATGATAGAAAGGGGCACCCCATGCAACCTCACTATCTGTTTCACATACACCTTAGCCAATTGTTCAGCATTATAATCTATTATTACTGGAATAAAATGGGTTAACTTAGTCAATCTGTCAACCACTACCCAAATAGAATCAAACTTCCCCAAGGTCTTGGGAAGACCAACCACAAAATCCAAATCCATGGCTATCATTTCCTACTTCCATTCTGGAATTGACATTCTTTGAAGCAAACCTGCAGGCCTTTGGTGCTCATATTTTACTTGTTGACATTTTTGACACTTAGCCACAAACTTCGCTATATCCTTCTTCATGCCCGACCACCAATAAATTCGCTTCAAGTCTCGATACATCTTGGTCACACCTGAATGAATGGAATATCGCGAACCATTGGATTCTGTCAATAATTTCTGAATCAAGTCATCAACTTGAGGAACACAAATCCTTCCTTTAAAACTGAGCACACATTCCGCATCAAGAGGGGTCTCTTGTGCCTTACCAATCTCCATCTTCTTCTTAAGTTCATTCAATTTTTTATCCTCAAATTGTTTGGCCTTGATTTCCCCAATGAACGTGGCCCTAACTTCAATGCTAGTTAACACCCCACCTTTCTCCGAGATGCCCAACCTCATGAAGTTAGACTCCAAGGTCTGAATTTCCTTAGCCAAAGGTCGCTTAGTTGCACTCAAGCAAAGTAGACTACCCATACTCATCGCTTTTTGACTCAAAGCGTCCACCACTATATTAGCCTTACCCGGATGGTATTGAATGGTCACATCATAATCTTTGAGTAGCTCCATCCACCTTCGCTGTCTCAAATTTAGATCCTTTTGAGTGAACACATGTTACAAATTACGATGATCAATGAACACTTCACACTTGACACCATTGAGGTAATGCCACCAGATCTTAAGCGCAAACACTACCGCTACCAACTCCAAATCATGTGTTGGATAATTCTCTCATGCACCTTTAACTGGCGTGATGCATAAGTTATAACATTCTTATCATGCATTAACACAACACCCAAACCAGAATGTGAAGCATCACAATAAACTATAAAATCCTTACCTTCCACCGGTAGTGCTAGGATAGGTGTTGTGGCCAAGAGAGTCTTGAGTTTTTGATGGCTATCCTCACATTTTCAGTCCATTCAAAGGGTACCTCCTTTTTGGTCAAATTTTTCAAATGAGTGGAAATAAAAGCAAAGTTCTTCACAAATCGACGATAGTAGCTAGTGAGCCCCACAAAACTCTTAACTTTCATCACAGAGCTAGGCCGAACCCAATTCTTAAGTGCCTCAATCTTTGGGGGATCTACCGTTACCCCTTCTTTGGAAACTACATGTCCCAAAAATGAAACCGAAGTCAACCAAAATTCACACTTAGAAAATTTCGCATACAACCTTTGTTTTCCAAGAACACCCTGAACAATATGAAGATGGTCAGCATGTTCTTCCTCACTTTTTGAATAGACCAAAATATCATCAATAAAGACTATGACGAATGAATCAGGAAATGGTTTGAACACACCATTCATCAAACTCATAAAGGCAGCATGTGCATTAGTCAACCCAAACGACATAACTAGAAATTCATAGTGCCTATAGTGGGTTCTAAATGCTGTCTTGGGCAGATCCTCAGGCCTAATTTTCAACTGATGGTAACCAGACCTTAGATCAATCTTAGAGAAAACTTATGCACCTTGCAATTGGTAAAAAAGATCATCTATGCAAGGCAATGAGTACTTGTTTCGAATGGTGACCCTATTCAATTGCCGATAATTTATACACATCCTCATACTACTATCTTTTTTCTTAACAAACAAAACTAGAGCACCTCATGGGGAAGCACTAGGACGGATGAATCCTTTATAAAAAAGTTCTTGGATTTGAGCCTTAAGCTCTCTCATTTCTACCGGACCCATGCGATATGGAGGGATGGAAATGGGACAAGTACTAGGTTCTAAATCAATGCAGAACTATATATCTTTATCCGGAGGCATACCAGGCAAGTCATTAGGAAACACTTCTCTAAATTGTGACACCACAGGAATAGACTCAATGTATGGAGGTTCAACCTCAACATCTCGAATATGAGCCAAATAAGCCAAACAACCCTACCCTACCAGTTTTCTAGCTCGAATGGAGGATATGATCTTAGCTTGCTTAGGCTTGTACACCCCTTCCCATTCTAAATTTTTCCTTGTCGGAATTTCTAGAGTCACAAACTTAGTATTACAATTAAGAACAACATAATAGGGGGACAACCAAGTCATGCCTAAGATTATGTCAAAGTCAATCATATCCAAAATCACCAAATCAGCCCAAGTCTGATAACCCATAAGCAAAATAGGAAAAGCACGATAGACATGGGTGACTATGATAGACTCTCCAACTGGGGTAGAAACATGGATAGGGGCATCAAGTATATCACAATTCAATCAAACTTGGAGGAAAATCGCACAGATACATAAGAATAAGTAGAACCCGAATCAAATAACACATTAGCCATCCGGTCACAGACAAGAATTGTACGTATGATCACTACATTAGATGCCTCTACCTCGTTCTTACTTGAAAAGGCGTAACATTGAGACCTATCATTATGACAGGCGACTTCCCTGCTTGGATTCACCGTACCTCTGCCTACGTTACCATTTCCCTTACCTTCGCGACCTTACTGATTTCCTCTTCGCCCACCTTATGGACTCTCTCGACCATTATTACCATTTCCTGTTATTACCACTTCTCTAGTCTGTTGTTGTGCGGACTCCCACACGCGTGGGTGGGGGCAATCTCTCCTCATATGACTAGGTTCTCCACAATTATAGCAAGTACGATCAAAAGATGGCCTACTGCCCATTAAAGGTGTGACTCTCTGGCTATCCTGAACCAAATTATAAGGTAGAGTTCCCGAGTAATTACCTATAGAGGCGGGCATAGAACACTGAATTAGCTTGGCTGCAAGTGTTGGCCTACTTGACCCTCTAGAGTAGGAACCTTGAAAGGTACCCGAGTTCTTGGTCCTCTTAGCCAATGCCTTAGCCTGACCGGCTTGCCTTACCCCCTCCACTTTCTTCACAAAATATGTTACCTCATTGAAGCTTTTTCCTGCTCATATGAATAGATAATACTTGCAACTGAGAATTTAGTTCCTTAATAAACAAACGGATTCTCTCCTCCTCAGTAGTCACCAATTGCGTAACATATCTAGACACGGCATGGAACTTGGCCTCATAAGCAACAACAGACATACCACCTTGCTCCAAAGCCATGAACTCATTCTTTTTACGATCTCTCATATTCCAAGGCACAAACTTTCTAAGAACAAAATATGAAATTGGGTTCAAGTAAGTGGGGGTAAAACTGAAGATCTGCATTCCACATAAGCTCTCCACCACTACTTAGCCTCGCTTTGAAGCTGAAAAGTCATAAACTCAATCCCATGCTGATGGAAAATTCCCAACTTATGAAGCCTCTCATAGCAATCTAGGATGAACTCATATGCATCCTCACTCTCGGAACCATGGAACACCGATGATTTCCACTTCAAGAACTTAGTCAACATCTCATGCTCATTACCAGTCATAACATGACCCAACAAAGGATGGAAGAAAACATCATTACTTACATTCCTACCCACCTTGGGGACATTGATAGCAATAAGGGGATTGTTGGGAGCTTGAGTTGCTTGTACAGAGGGAAGCACTCCAGGACCAACCAACCCTTTCAAGAACAACATGATCTGTTGAGCTAACACTGGGTCTATGAGAGGAATACCTGTAGTCTCAGCCTACACCTCTTCCTCTTGTCCTACATTCTCCTCATTCTCAACCTCGATATTCTTCTCTACCTTTTCATGGTGCGTAAGAGGAGCCTCATTTTCTGGGAGCATTTTCAACTGGTGCTCCATCCCTAGTAGGCGCCACCCTTCCTCGGCCTCTACCCCTAGCTCAACCTCTACCCCTGCCTCGATCGAGACCTCTCGCTGCAGATTTCTTAGCTCGAGCATTGACGGGAGCTACGGTCCTAACGTCGTTCAATCTAATGTTAACCATCTACGGACAAAAGAGTGAAGGAGGTTAGATACCAATTCGAATCGGTAGATACCAATTGGAATCAAGTTATAGCACAAAAGAAGACAAGGGAAAACAGAGAGATTACCTAAAGTCCTATAGCCACTCGAAGAAAAGTACAGATGTCTTTGTATCGTTTCGCAAGACTCTACTAGACTCGTTTTGGTACATCGAGATCAATGAACATAGGGCTCTAATACCAACTTTGTCATGACCCAGACCATCCTTATTGGCACCCACACTAACCCTCCGGTGGGAGAACCATTTATACTAATTAGCTAATCAACTGAATCAAAATACTAAGGTAATTAAGGTTACAGGAGCAAGTTTAAATGCTAAAGGAAAGAGAGGTAGTTCCTATAAACTCCAACAAAAGTCTAACAACTAAATCTAACATTGTGGAAATAATTTCTAGAACATGAAAGTCAATGTACCAAAGCATCTAAAGTTCAACCATAAGTCTAAAAGGGGTACAACCCCAAACTAACATAAAACTAACTAAAGAACTAGTCTAAGTACAAAATGTGGACATAAACAGAAAGAGAACTCATGACAGCTCGAAAGAACTGGCTCACCCTTGAAATCGAATGATCATTGATCTTCTAAGCGAGGTTTGCCAATAGCTGGCTGAAGATGTCTTGTACTAAACAAAGAAAGAACAAGTGCAGAATCAGTACACATTTACAGTATGCTGGTAGGATCACGCGGCTATCCCAATAAGTGCAACATACATAAGCCATTAAAACACAATAATAACATGCATACACCGAACATATACAATATCAACATCATTTACGAACAAGGTACAATTTCACGTTTCTCAAGATACACAGTTACGACAAGTCAATGGTTCTCTCATGGAACCCAAACCCAAACTGTTAGCATACCGGAACGTGGCACTCGATCCAATGTTTATGTCAAAACGTGGCAACCGATCCAAGTTAGTGTGTTGGAACGCAACACCCGATCCATTCAATAAGACACAATCACAATCACAAGTATATTCTCATAATCATATAATCAAGTCATGATTCATGACATTCATCATTCATCTATCTCATTTACAACTAGTGTGATCAATAATACAACATTCGCATACATATACGTAGTATAATAAAGCAAGAATGAACATACATCACAACCATCACCTACCTCGAAACAGGCTTGAATCCCCTAAGAAACTTTATTCTTCCCTTTACGGATTTGTTTCGCTTGTTCTTGGTCTACAAACAATTAATAAAACACGGGAATCAATAACCAATAACTAATTATCCGAATTACCAACAATTCTATCAATCCTAGATCAACCCATGATCTCAATATCCAAATTAGGGCTTTTCCCACTATAATTTCCAGATCAAAACCCTGCCCCATTGATAATTACCCATGAAACTAATTTCTACGGATCGAAAAATAGATTCGGGGAGCGAAAATCTTATCTTTAGCCTCAAGAATAGTGGGAAACTGTCAAGAAAACACCTGGGTTCGTTCCTTAGCTTTCCAATTTGAAAATTGCAGAATAAAATGTTTTTGGGGTTTGTTTCTGACTTTAAGTCGCGTCAGCCCCGCTATGGCGGCCCAACTCCCGCCACATAGGCCTCGCCCTGGCAGGAAAATCCCGTCTTAGAGGCTTGAACGGAACCAGTGAGCAAAATTAATGATTTCAAGACCCCCATTTCACAACACACCTTCATCCTATGACACTCAGAAAATACCCGTTCACGCTAAGATCAATTTTAGGAGTTTTACTCACCCGAATTCTATTTCATAAAGTCGTACGGGTTCCATCACATCTTAGCTATCTACTCATGTAATCAAATACATAATTAAACCACCCAATTGTTACTAGATTTCCCTAGACCTTACTGACTTCGATTTCGTCCAAAATTGGACTAGGTTGGGAAATTCCAAGTTACTACGAAAAAGTTTTTTCGGCCCAAATTTTTTCCCCGTTAGCGTTTCTTTAACAACGGGAACCAATCATTACAATTAACAAACTGTCCACTTTAACTGGCAGTATTACTCCCTTGAGCACTCATATTGTCATATATTGATTCAACAAAGTAAGAGTAAATAACAAAAAAAGACTAGTGCAATAAAACACGTTAATATGAGAACTTCTATGCACCATTCTCCGGCAACAATGCCATTTTGATAACATTCAATTAGATATGTAAAATTTTATGTCCAGATGATTGTATGCATATAAAACCCAATGAAGATTTGGGATCGATCCCACGAAGAATGGATGAATATAATTCATCTTATAATGTGCTTTATCTCACTAGAAATTCATTTGTTGATACAATTTATGCATGCAAGTAAATTGGGGATGGTGGGAGGAGGGGGGGATGAGTAACAATTAGAACACAAAATCTGAATGTTTGATATATCACAATAATACATAATTGCAAAGCATAAACAACGGTTTAACAGAAGTAGATTGAGATTCTTAGGAGTATGATAAATCTTACAAATTGAGTATTGTTAATTGCTAAAAATTTAGTCAATTGTCAATGGGTAAACTAGATTAAAGATAATGATAACTATTTATCAATCACTTATGAAAAATTAGGTTTGATAATGATAATTATTTATTAATCAATTATTACAAATCATGCGGGTTTTTATCAAACCCCAGCATGTATAACATTCAAATCAGTCTAGAAGTTTAATTCAGCTAAACGATTTTAATCTTCAGTTGTTAAATGAACTAAATCGATTCATTATCAACCATCTCCTTTCACTTTAATGGTCTTTCACAAGCAACATTAAAGATCTAAAGTAAAGCAACCTCAAATTATAGATGAAATCATAAAGAGTCAACTGAACTCATATCAGATTAACACCTAATAAGCAATAAATCAACATCCAATTATAAAATTAATCATCTATACATTGCACACCCCTTATGGAGATTAGCTTCTCATAATAAAGGACAAAAGAATTATACCGAAGTTATCACTCATAGCAGCCACTTTATTGGAAATCCTAAGAAAATAATTCTTATGATCTTCAATCTCAAGAAGGTACTCAAAAATCTTCAAGTACTAGGTTCTTTCCCAAATAGTAAGGGTTTTGCATAAAATACAAGAAAATTCATAACAGTAAAAAGTATCTTTCTCTCTCTTCAAAGAGTTATTTATACATTTATAAAATTGTTCACAAAATTGCCCTTTGGTTTCACTCGATGAGATTAGTCATGATTGCCGAACAGATCGGCGATGCATCAAACATTAGATTCCATCACCAGTTCAGTTTCTCAAATTTGATTTTTCTTCTGTTTCATGTAACTTTCGGTGATGCAAATTTTCTTTATTGAGTTACTTCGGTGATGCGCTAACTTCTCCCTTCCATCACCAAAATGACATGAACTTGGCAGGTTGAAAATCGGAACCTTCAGTGATGTGTGTTCTACTCAGTGATGCGCCAAGTTAACTTGGGTGTTCCTCATCATTGCCTATTTCCCTATATTTCCAAATCTTTAGCTTTTTTTGGTCTTGTTTATTTCCATGTCATTCTTATGCTCTCATAGCTAAAAGACAAACACATTTTTATCAAAAAGGATATAAAAAGACATTGAGGACATAGCTTTAATGCACTAAAAGCCTAAAATGAATCCAAAATTCCTGACTCATCAATGGTACGAACAACTCCAAAGCAACGGTAGCCTAAGAGGGCGTTAAGAATCAACAAAAGAAGGTGGTTGATGAAAATGGTGGGTAATGTAGAGGGAGATCCTGTGAAGGGCTTATATGCTTGTTGTTGAAGCTGAAGAAGTGTAGGTATCATTATTTGAGCGTGGAGTGCCATTTGAGAATGGGTAGGATAAATGGGGAAAACATGAAAGTCAATTTAAAGAGAATTTTTTGCTTGTTATGATGCCACGTATGCGGGTAATGATTTTCTTATGTATAGATGTATATATTCTTGTTTACTAATTATTTTTTTCTAACTTGAATAAGTGTATTTCGTCATAGTTGAACGAAAGGATATGCCATTTATAATCAGCAAACTCCCTTTACGGGGTTTTCTTTAAATGCTCAACAATGTAGATAAATTTGTGATTATTAATCATCTTTCTCTAAAAAAAAATAGAACGAATTGTTATCAACCCCTTAATGCTGACTCCAAAACATTAAACTCATCTCCCTCTTGATTTAAAGCTTGAATGCAAACTTATATATGATTCAAGAAAACCTAATGTGTTCGAATTGTAATAAGGTTTCAACTTGCAAAAATAACTTAAAGATCAAATTTTATTAAGTAAGAAGTTCAAATTATCCAAATTATCTAGTTGTGAGATTAGAATTAAACCGATCAAATCTTAATTTAGATAATTTTTTCTACTTTGGTTACTCTATTTTTCTTTAAATAAATTCCTATTTTAAATAATTAATCTCTTTAATCATAATTTTCTTATATGGTCAGTCAATATGTTTGAACCTATCAGTAATTGCATTTGTGAATTTTTTGAGGTGCCTAACACCTTCTTTAGAAAATACTTATACCCTTACCTTTTTATCTAATTTAAATAAATATTTTTATTGAAAGATTTCTTAATTCATTAAGAATTAGGTAAAAACTCTAATCACTCACAAAGAGCCATGTTATTGATATACTGGTAAGAGATCAAGGATCAAAAATACATTTAAACTATCATTTTTTTTAGTTTCATATCTAAACTATTGAGATTGTGAGTATTATATCTAAACTATCACTTATTAGTTTGAGAAACACGTTCTCTCTTTTGTTTCACTCTCAGCATGGTGTGTGTAATATGATGTGAGGCCAAAAATATATTTTTTAATCATTATTTGTCTCACATTTATTATTTATATTTGTCTATTTTGAGCATTAATTTTATGAATTGTGCTAAATAGTGTATTTTATTTGTAGGAGTAAATTGGTGTAAAGTTAAAGAAGTTTGAAGCTAAAACGAATTAAAAATGGAAGATTGAAGAAGAAAATCAAGCAGACAGCTTAATGTATTAAATTGAATATAATAATATATAAGGAATAAAAGGGGGTCAAGTGAAATTGCACAAATTTGCAACGTGTAATTGCTGCCACATGGCACTCAAGGAAAGCCACATGAAATTAAAGTGAGGCGGCTGGGCGACATCCACTGTTCACGCGGAATTCAATTTCGTTTGGGTTTTGGTTTTCCGATTTATTTTGAACTCAGTTATTTCATTTAGGGTTTACTACATCTATAAATAGTCCATAGAAATAATTATTGGAGGCATACAATTATAGGAGATCAATTAGAGGGCATCAAGTAAAACATCATCAATACTTTTTAGGGTTCTTTTCTTCTTCTTGTTTTCTTAGAGATTAGTGGCTAACCGCCCTTGTTCTAGGGTTGTAGCCATGAATTAAATGTTGATTATTTGAGGTTTATGAATTAATTCTTGGTTGTCATTATAAGTTACTTCTATATTCTTGTTTTAGTCATTCTTGATTGGCCGTCTAGAGATAAATCTATTGTCTAATCTTAAAATCGAGAAAGGAGGGGTTAGATAGACCAGACAATATAGAGAACTCGGTCCACCCATTAGATTGAGGTGATTAGTGTTCAGGAGTGACGCCCAAATGAACACCTTGCTTGGTTACAAAATAGGATGAACTATAAATGCTCGCCAGTTAGTCTATTTATCTCTGCTCAACGATGTAGTTAGATAGCTAACTGGGGTAGGCGACGAGAGGCGTATAACCCGAATCATATTATCAACCCTATAAATCAGTAACTTGACAACTAAAATTAGTTCTAAGCCAAGAATATGATACATGAGATTCATTGCATGCTGCAGCCCTGGAATTTCCAACTAGTGTAAGTAATTTTATTATTTTGCTCTTACATTCTTTTCTGTTGACATTCTTAAATAAATAATTAAACCAGTATAATTTAGTGAAAATAGTTAATTGACAAGTCCTTTGGGTTCGATAATCTGGTTCTTTTAAAAGCCATTATATTACTTGCGCGACCACGTGCACTTGCGTGTGCAATTGGGAGCAACAAGTTTTTGGCCCCGTTGCCGGGAACTTTGAAATTAACTATTACACTCTCTTTTTAAAAAAAAAAATTATCACATCACACTTCACATGGAAAAGAAATATTCTACCTTGATAAAAATTAAATAAATTATTAGTATTAGTTAAAGTTAAAAGATTAAAGTATAACTATTCCCCCAAAAAGTTGTAAAATAAAATAAAAAAATATTTTTCTTACCTCACTCCACCCCTTTCTCTCACCGAACTCCCCCATATTTTATAAAGGCTTTTTAAAAAAAAATCATATTTCATCCCTACCCCCGGCCCAATCCCTTAAAATAATAATTTAGATATTATTTTAATTTATTTTTACTTGCCGCAAGACATTTTTAAAATAAATTTTTATTTCTATTATATTTGATACGCAAGTAGAAAAAAATATATGTACACATCTAACACAACAAAAAAATATAAAAAAATAAATTAAATTAAAAGCAGAGGGTAGACAGAGTGGGGTAGATTTTTTTTTAAAGAAAATTATATCAAATTTTCTTTAGCAAGGAGTGGGGGAAGGGTCGGGGGGGGGGGGGGTAAGAGAGATGATGGAGTGTGATGAGAAAAATAAATATTCTTTTATGGATAGTAATACTTTAATCTTTAGTTTTAACATATATTAATATTTTTTAAATTTTTGTTAAGGTAAAAATTTTATCCATGTGGAATGATATGTAAGAAGGTTTTTGCAAATAAAAAAGAGAGTGTATTACACACATCTCTGAGGTGTTTTTCTCAAACTAATAAGTGATAGTTTAGGTATGAAACTCACATTCTCAATGGTTTAGGTATAAAATTAAAATAAATAAAAAACACTTATCTCTATTTTTAATCCTTAAACTTCAAAAACAGATCGTAACACATGATGCATACAATCTCATCATGCTAAGTATGAGTATTTTTTGCAAAGTTAAAACTATGATTATTTTCTTTTTTTGAAATATAAATGTATGTTTCAAGTTTTAAATTTTTAAAAATTGAAATCACAAACTTGAAATTAAAATACCTGTCAATAGTATTTAAGATTAGAAATCAAATATTCAAATTGAAATTGATATTTTATTCAAGTATTTCAAACAAACACCAATTCCAAATAAAGAACTTTTAATTTGAATTTCAAATAGCATCACCAACGACTTAATAGTGGGTGTTTGGATTGACTAGTCAGACCCGAGCCTACACCTTGGACGTGGTCGGCACTCGAGAACCATTGTTGCTCCCCAAGCGAAACCTTATCCTGACTGACTACAAGCGCAAGACTAACTCAAGCATACAAAACCTTAAAAACTGAATAAAAATTCATGAAAACTGAAATACAAAACTTTAACTCAAATGAAAAACTCTGAATATAAAAATAATATTCAACTCGCCATAAAATAGGCAACTTAAGTCTTTAAAACATTTAATAAAATGAATAATACAGACTTCTCAACTATACTGACTATCTATGAAGCCTCTAACTGATAAAGATGGAAGTCGGGATAAGACCCACGACATCCTGACTAAACTAAAAAGTAAATGAAATCCTCCGAAAACAAGGAGGCTCACCATAGCTAACTCGAACTCCCGAATGTATCAACTAGTCTCCTGTTGATGATCCTGAATACCTGTGTCTGTATCATGAGAAGATGCAGGCCAAATGGCTTAGTACGTGGATTGTACGAGCATGTAAGAGGAATTCTAAAGCATAAACATAAGCTTGAAACTTGATAAAAAGAAAGCATACTTACCTCTTTTCAAACTTACTCAACTCAAGAAATACTCAAGGATACTCAAAACTACTCAAACTTACTCAACTCAGAAGATTAGATACTCAACTCAAAGATAAGATATTCGACTATAGGTACTCAAGTCAATATAAAGCAACAATACACATGCAATATATGGAAAACTTTATAAAACAGTAAAAACAACTTAGTTCGTTAAGGAAAATGCAATAACAAACTCAACTTTACTTATATAATAAAGTAATATAGTTTCTGTGGGAGATTCTCTAACCAACAACCACCACTATGAGCCTAAGTGGTGATACAACATTTTTACCATCACGCTGCCATACTGTCCTATACTTTTCCGTCATATAGAACTACTTAACTTAGCGGATCACTAGCTTAACTTATGTGATCTTCTAAAAAGCATGACCCATTAATACCCATGATGGTTACATGGTTTATGGAGACTTGAGTTAATATGAACTTGCATTCCCATATCGGTGCTCAATACTACTCCCAAAAATATACTTAGCTCATATGTTTTAAAACAACTTCTTTCTTTGGCTTGAGATAATTACTCAAAACTTAGCTTAAAAGCTCTCTTGGAATCAATGTTCTCTTTCTTGCTCAAAACTCTTTTGGAAATCCCAGTTTCCTCTCATCTTAAATGTGAAAACATTTACTCTTGGGAATACATAGTTCCCATATATAATTTTAAAGAAAATGAACTTTACTCTTACTTTTTACTCAACTCAAAGCTTAAGTCTTAAAACAAAGTTAAAACATTTGTAAAAGACTTCTTAAAATATGGTTCATGCCAAATTATGGATGTGAACGACTCGATGTAAGGTTTTCAATAACCATAGATAGATCTCAATACTTGGAACTCAAGAACTTCACTGATACTACTCATTTCAAGAATGCTCAACTCAAAGGGTTCATGTGGAATTATGAGCATGAACTACTAAACTCAAGGACTTAAAGGTATTTCACATCAAGACTGCTCGACTTATAGGGTTCATGCAGAATTATGGCCATGTATAACACAACTCAAGGACTTCATGGGTAACATGTAATAGTCCCATGATTAGGATTATAATCTCGGAAGGGTTAGGAACTCGATACTCAAGACTTATAACTTGAAGATACTACTCCTTTCAAAGATACTAAACTGATGGGGTTCATGCGGAGGTTATGGGCATGAACGACTCAACTCGAGGGTCTACATAATAATATGGAACTCGTGAATACAACTTTTCTCATTCTCATACTTACTTTCTCAGAACCTAGTTCAAATCGATAGTCGATCTCAAAGGATTCACAATTGAACTCAAAGCTTTGCTTGAACTCTACTCTCAAATCTCTCTTGAATGTGAATTATGAATTCAAGAGTTATGGTTCATGCTATGAAAGATCTCAAGATGACAAAATAGACTCCTGAATACATTCTCCTCACTCTCATTCTCAGTTACTCTAGTTTTGAGACAAGTTACTAGAAGTTGTAGAAGACTCCACAAAATGACTCAAGGGGACTTTCTTAGAATGTTCGAAAGAATTCTCAAAATTTAAATCTTAACTCTACCTTGAATTTAAATTATGAATTCAAGGTTATGATCATGTTAGGAATGATTTTAGGTGTTTATAAATAGCTTAGAGTAGTTAGAATCGAAAAAGGGTGAATGTACCTTTCGAAAGAACTCAAACGGAGCAACCGATTGCAAACTGGACGGGGCAGGCGACCCTGGGGCTATGGGTGGCGCAGAGCGCCAGCCCCTAAACTTCAGAGCATACTTTAGGGCACTCTGTCTGGCGCAACGCGCCAGGCCTCAACCCAGAAGACCCGACGAAATTCTTTGCTCGTTTTCTCACCCTAATTCGCCTAAAATCGAACGGTTTCATCCCCAATCACTTAGAATTGATTACTTAACATAAGTACACTCTAATATACTCAATACATCCCTTTAAACACTCACTTTGATCTCAAGAAATCATCCAAAACCCAACACAACAAGATTTAGAATGAACTTCAAGAACTCATCAAGAACTCTGATCTTTCAACTTCAAGAATGAAATTTCGCTCAAAATAACATGATTGGCGTGTGGGTGAACTAACCTAACACTATGGAAGCTTACATACCTCTTAGGGATTAAACCCATGGCGAAAATCCGCAACAAAACGCAAGAATCTCGACGAACGCTTGATCCTCTCCTATTTTCTCTTCTTGAACACTCAACTAAAACCCTAGTCGTATTTTAGGATTATAAAACTGAACCTAATAGTATTAGACCCTTAAAACCTTACTAAAAATGAATTAAATCTGATTTGGTAAGGAAAAGACCAAAATACCCCTTACTATTTTCGGCTAACTTTCCTTAACTGGACAGCCTAACTTCAAAAGGTCATATCTCACTCATTCGACCTCGAAACTGAGCAAACTTGGTGGCATTGGAAAGATAATTCAAATTTATTTCCTACGGTATCTTGTAGCACATCTAAATCATCTTTTTCTAGGAGTTATGGTCATTTTAAGTCAATCAAAAACTCATACTTAGCTTAACTTGCAAAATTTTAGATTTTGCTATTTCCAATTTAATTCTTTTTGGAACTCAAGGTGCTACATCTAGTGACCTTAACACTTAAGAAATTTTTAATTCTTTGGTAAAAGCTCAATCTCTACGAAGAACAGTTTGAGTCTTAGTTCGAAAAATCTTATGGGGTGTTACATGACTTGTTTTAAGTGACTTTTAGCTTTTAAGCTTTTTGTTAAAAAAAAAAATTGGAAGTGTTTGACAAACACAAAAAATAATTTGAAACACCTTTTTTGGGCTAAAGAAGTAAGAAAAAATCAAATGCCAAAATGACTTTTAGCTTTTAGGTTGTAAGTAAAAAAAAAAGTCAATCCAAACACACTCGATTATCATAAGTGGTAAATAAGATTTATGAATAGTCAAAAGACTTCATAACTTTTTAGAGAAAATGATCAAAATAGTCCTTAATGTATGTGTTTAGATTGATTTGGTCTCTGATAAAAATAGTTTATGGAAAAGGTCCTTTATCTATGCTAAGAGCATATCAATTCAGTCTCGGACCCTAATAAAACTAACGACCCAATAAAAGACTATCAAATTAAATAGAGGCTTCATCACATGCAACTCACATGAGAAATAAAAATAGTTAACAAATATGCTCAGTTTCAAAGGGTGAGAACTGAGAACTCCAACCTTCTCAACAATTTTTTTATAACACAAGTTTCTCCATTATTAAATGATGTTAAACTTACATAGAAACAAGCCCGTGTTATGATAAGAATATCTTGCTTTTAGTTGAGGAAATCCAAAGTCCAACCTATTAGGTACTCAAAACTTACTGAGTTGTTACTATTATTTTTTCAATCATGAGTTGTCACAAGTAAAGGGAGGTGATAGGAGGAGTTTCACAACTATGGAATTGCACCAGAGAAATATTATGTATGTTTCTTCTCATCTCTTGTTAAACAGTTAGTTGCAGCAACTACGTTTCATATCAATCGAAAGTTGATCTTTGAATCTCTTGATAATTCCACCGGCAAAATTTGTGACAGTTATTGTAGCAATCTAGAGGTGTATCATTTTAGAATTTATCCACTTTCATGCTTTTATATTTATCAGGGTATTGATCTTCTCAGAAATTGAACTATCATTAGTACCACAAAATTTCACAACCGAAGTTCCTCTTTCATAGTTTTCACCTAAACACAATGTGTTCATCTTCTTGATCCTTCTATTAACCGACTTAGACATTACTGTAAATGATTCTGATAAAAGAATTGGGTAAACAATAGTAGCAATCTTGTAAATTTTGAGGTTCATATAGATTGGTAGGGGTACTGTACATGCCCGGGTTGGTTTGGATTTTTCAAATTTCAAACCAATCTAATAAAACTCAGTTTTTTTTTTAGGTATTTCAACCTCGGGTTGGTTCAGGTTTTTCAAATACCAAACCAAATCGTTGTGTCGAATTTTTAAAATTTTAAATCAAACCAAACTAGTAAACCACAGATTTTTTCAAGTTTGTGAATTTTTCCGGTAAAGTATGCATACAAATATATAATTAACTTGTGCTCCAAATATTTTTTTAGTCCAACCAAAATACAACTATCTAAGGTGTTTCTTAAGAAAATAACACAAAATATGAGATGAGTGATTACACTAAAATATTCAATAAAAAATAATAATGAAATCATCATATAAAATAAATATTGCAAAGTCATAATGAAAATGATCATAATTTAATAGTACAAAATCATGCTAAAATAAGTCTAATAAATATTAGTTACATCATTAAATATTAAATAAAAATTAAAATTAGATTATATATTTTAAATGTCTAAACCTGTAACACCCCAGAAAAGTTTTGAACAAAGACTCGAACCATCCTTCGTGGTGAGTAGAATTTTTCTGAGAAATATAAAATTTCTTAAGTGTTAAGGGCACTAGATGTAGAACCTTGAGTTCCAAAAAGAACTAAATTGGAAATAGCAAAATCTGAATTTTTGCAAGTTATGCTTAAGTTCTGAGTTTTGGGTCAACTTCAAATGACCATAACTCTTAGTACAGGATGAGTTGGGTGGGCTACAAGATAGATAAAGAAAGGTCTTTGAGTCCTCTTTGCAACGCCACCGAGTTTGCTAAATTTCAAGCTTTGAGTTAAACGTTATGACTAATTTACTAACGACGCACAAACTTGGCAGCAGCTCTACGATGGCCCCACGTTACAGAGCCAATACGGACCTCACTGCCTGCTGATAAATTATTCCGACCCCCAACTCGTTTTATTTATTTCTTGAAGAGTATTTTAGTCCTAAAAACCCTTAGGAGGTCATCTAAATTGCCCTAAACGTGTAGAAAATCAGTTTTCATAAATCAAACCCTCTCATCCACTCCAAAAATTCTACACTCAAGGAATTCAAGAAACACTAAGGCTAGGGTTCTTCTTCAAGAATTTTCCATCAAGAAGATGGTTCTTTTAGGTATGTAAGCTTCCATAGTGTTGGGTTTGTTCACCCACATGCCAATCATGTTAATTTCAACGTTAAATTCGTTCTAGAAAGTTGAAAGTATGATGTTCTTGAATTATGTCCTCGAAATTGGCTTTAGTTCTTGAGTTTAGATGAGATTGTTGAGTTCTTGGTGAAATCATGTCGATTTAAGAGTGGTATATGAGTAGGCTCTTGTGTCCTTGTGCTGGGTATCTAAATCTAAAGAGGGATTGCGAAAAAGAATCAAATTTAGGCTATTTGGGGTTAGAAAACGAAGAAGGAAAAAGTCGGGCGAATATGACAACCCAGTCTGCGTCACAGACCTACCTCCCCATTTCATAATATTTTTTTTGTGGAGCGGAGCGGTCATGTACTGTTCTGCCTCAAATTTATTTTGCGAACAAATATTTAAATATATCTCTGCGTTGCGGATGTGCTTACAGACAGTGATTTCTTGATCATTTCTCATGTTTAACTATCTAAAAACACTCCTAAACATCTCGAGATCTTTCATATCACAAATCACAACCTTGAATTCATAAATAAAATTCAAGGTAGAGTTAAGAGTTAAGTTTTTGAGAATTCTTTCAAACATTCTAAGAAAGTCCCTTTGAGTCCTTTTGTGGAGTCTTCTACAACTTCTAGAGTCACGACCCAGGGATACACCCTAGATGTAACACGGTGTACTTGACCCCGAAGGGATCTCATACAAGCCCTCAGCATATCATAAAATAATATAATAGAAAAGTATGGAAATTTTAAAAACTTTTATCCGTACAATCGAAGTCTTTTCATAAAAGCAAGCAGAAGTCTTTACTACACTTTTGTCTCAAACCATCTAATACAACTTTGAATAAAACTCTTGGGACATAGCCCATACAATAGTCTCAATACATGAAATAAAAGACATAAAGGAAATAGTGGGCTTTGTCCTCGAAGCTATGAGGACTCATCAAATGTTCAACTCATTTGCTCCTTAGAAACCTATATATCTCTAAGAATAAAACTCAATCTCTGAAACCCTACATTTGATTAGAATGTAGGCAAAGTATGCATTAGTACAAAATGTACTAAATATGTTAGCTAGTATACAATCATAAGAGCATAAGATAAGGGTTAGTCAATAAGACATAATCCATAATCATATGAAATACTTCATGCAACATCAATTATAAACATAAGAGACAATATCATAATAATAATAATAAGCAAAGTCTCTAACATAAGCATCATATAAGCATTACTCAACTCCTAGTCAATTCTCATCATAATAAGACCACTCTCAAGTAACCTCAAAGCATACTTGTATCATTCATGAATAGCATCCCATAACACCATCCAAGCTAAATACCCCTTTTTGGTCATCTTAATCATAGTCTACATGAATAGTCTTTTATGCCTTCATATACTAAGAGCACCATAATTCTAAGTAACCTCAAAGCATACTTGTGCAATGCATGAAAATCATCCCATAATACCATTCACACTAAGCATAACCTTGAAGTCACCATATGCATACTTACCACTCATTGGTCTTATTCTTAACTTACTTCATAACCAAGGGAATCACTCACCTTTAGTCAATCATAACATAACAAGGAAGGCAACTATAGCACAATCCTATCTAAGCATACATCATATAAGAGAAACACATCATGAGTCACCTAAAGGCAAGCTTGTGCCATGCATGAACAAGACTCCATAATCCTACCCATGCTAAGCTAGACATTTTAGGTTCATCATTCATGTTTATCATCTTTGAACATCATAAAGACAAGGGAAATCACCACTAGTCATGAATGTATTGGAGGGGCCTCTAAAGCTACAATCCAAACTAATCATGCACATGTTCATGAATGCAAGGGGGAGTCACCTCAAGGCATACATGTTTAGTTCATCATAAAGGACAAGGGGAGTCACCTCAAGCCAAACATATCATGGAATCATAAAGACAGGGGTACTCATCTATAGTCACACATATTAATGAATTATAGAGATAAGGGGAGTCACCACTAGTCATACATATCAATGAATCATAGGTATTCGCCTCCATGTTCATTTTAATGGGATATAGGTATTCGCCTCCACATTCATTTTAATGTGTAATGTAGGTATTCGCCTCCACATCATCACATAAGGACCATAGGTAATCACCTCTATGGCTAATGGGTAATCACCGCTTGCCTTGAGAGTCACAAATATATAAAGGGTAATTGCCTCACACTCCCCATGCTTAACTAATTAGGAATAAGGGAACTCACCTCACATTCCTATCATGTAAAGGTCTTTTAGGGGAATCACCACAAGCCTCATCACATCTCATAGTTCTAGGACTTAGATTCATTTTAGGTGAGAATAGACTTTTAACCTAGAATCACTCTATGTGGGAGAACCTTTCATGTCATACCATATTTATGCATAATACCATATCTAGATTTCTACATTAGACATGGATATCATCATGACTCAAGTGATTCTATCACTTCATACATTCAAGCATTCATAAGGTAGATTAGGTAGGTAAAGGTCTTCCACCATAACTCTATCCATTGAGCTTCTATTCTCAAATAGACTTTACTCTCAAAGCCTTAACATGACTAGTTCATCAATTTGGTTTTACTCTCAAAACCCTAAAGATCAACATTCATAACTACAAGCCTTACACTCAAAGCTTTACTTCTTACTATCATCATTCATACCTAAATTTCAAGGTATTCTAATCGCATTCTTCATTATCAGGTGATTTTAGACACAATTCATCATAAAGGTTCAACTTCAATTTTACTAGTCAAGATCCATCATATTCACATCATTCTAATTCAATTCATATCTATATGTTTGTATTCTTAATCTATTACTACTCATAGCACTAATTCTAGAAAATCCTTATTCCCCACTCACCACCAATGGCGATCAAGAGCTTTTCTTCTCCTCACAGAGTTCTAAGTTCCTTATTACCCACTCACCACCAATGGCACCCTCAGTTACCAATTCTAATGCAACTACCACTACAACCATTGTTCAATTCAACTCGGTTACCCCAGCTTCCGATTAGACTTGCTGGCAGCCATAACTTCTCATTGTGGAAGTCCCAACTATACATGCTCATGAAAGGACACAAACTTTATGGTCATCTAGATAGGACTATCCCTGCTCCTACTGAGACCACCACCAACAACAACCTGATAATTTCCAACCTCGATTATGTTAATTGGTTTCACCAGGACCAGTTAATCCAAAATGAAATTTTAGCATCAGTAGATCCCACTCTTACTTCTATTGTAGTCGTTGCAACCACAACCAAAGCCTGAGATTCCCTCCATGCGGCTTATGCCAATAAGTCACAAGCTCACATATTCAACTTTCGAGATCTCCTCGCTCGTCTCAAGAAAGAGAGTCAACTTGTAACAGACTATCTCAACCAATTTCAATCTCTCTGTAATGAGCTTGCGACTGCAGGAGCTCCTGTCACCAATGCCGAAATCAATGTCAAGATTTTCACTGGTTTTGGACCAGAATATCGCAAAATCTCTGTAGCAATTCGAGCACGTGACACTCTAATTTCATATGCTGAACTTTTTGAAAAGCTTAGCAATCACGAGCTTTTCCTCAAAAACAATGCTCCACCTCAATCCACTATAATTATTGTTGTTGTTGCTTAAAAGTCCATCTCTCAAACGTGGACCAGCGCCACCAACACTAATAGGTGGTCAAACAACAACCAACAATGTTCTGAGTCAGGGCGCAATCATCGTACTAATTCGCAAGAAGTCCACTTAGTGTGTCAGTTATGTGACCGACGTAGACACTCTGCGCGTGTTTGTCGCCCTTAGTCTCATAGTCATTTTCAGGCACAGGCCAACTTTGCTAGACAACAAATATAGCAATTTGCCCAATTGATAGTCTATTTAAGCGCTACACATCATGTTGCATCGGATGCCCACGGTCTCAACAACGTTGCTGACTACAATGGTCCAGAGGAAATTGCTATGGAAAATGCTAACACCATACCAATCTCTCACACTGGTAACACTGATTTATCTGCATCTGATTCTAGCTTTCAAGTATCTAATATACTTTGCTCCCCTTCCATTTCCAGTAACTTGATTTTAGTTTCTCAATTTTGTCGTGACAATAACACATTTATTGAAATATTTCCATTTTATTATCTTGTGAAAGATCTTAGTACAGGGGCGTCGTTATTAATTCAAGGGTGGAGTAGGGGATGCCTCTATGAGTGGCCGCTAGACAATCCTATTTCTTCTCAATCTCAATGCAATTTGGTTGTGTCTTTCGATATGTGGCATCGACGTTTGGAGCATCCAACACGCCGTACTTTAGATTTATTTTTGAATAAATTTTCCATTCCTATTATGCAAGACTCTCTTTCCATTTGTAATTCATGTTAATCAAATAAAAGCCACAGGCAATCTTTTTCAAAAAATTCTTTGTAGAGTCACATGCCTCTCCAAATTATTTACAGTGATTTGTGGGGTCCATCACCAGTTTCATCTGTCGATAGGAAAAGTTATTATGTTTTGTTTGTGGATCAGTTTTCAAAATACATGTGGCTCCACACGATTCAGTCCAAACACGAGGTTTTAGATGTTTTCAAAACACTGCATCCATTGCTTAAACGACGGTTTCAAACAAAAATATTATCTTTTTTATACCGACGAAGAAGGTGAATTTCAGAGTTTAACTTCTTATTTGAAATCTCAGGGCATTGAACACTTAATATCCCCACCTTATATGCCACAAAGAGTTGATGTAGTTAAAAGAAAGCATCGCCATGTTGTTGAGACTGCAAAAAAACTCTAATGCATCAAGCCTCTTTAACATCCACCTTTTGGAGTTTTGCATGTAATCAAGCTGTTATCTGCGGTTAAAACCATACACAACATAAGCTTGATTCGAAATCAAAGCCCTGTGTCTATTTGGGATTTTCAAATAAATATTATTGTCATCAATGCTTTGACCCGACCACCTCCAAAGTTATCTTTTATAGATTTAGTATTTTTTTTTAAACTAGTTACTCTTTTACCAATATTATTTCTAAATATAAAAATCAACATTTGAAAATTTCTTGGGACGACTTATCTCCTTCAACAGAGAAGCACAATGATATCCCAGCAACACCACATTATTTTGAACTACCTCAGCCATTGTCTACAGGTGCTCAAAGGTATCTATATGTTCCTTCGTCACTAGCGTAGCCAAGATCAGGTACATCTCTACCTTCTCTTAACAATCTAGCAAACACCTCTACTACTACCTGCCCCACTCAATCCACTTTTATTCCTCTATCTCCGGCAACTACCAGTAAGCCACCCATCACCCGAACCTATAGATGTCGAACTTCTACAGTTACCACATTTGTTCAAGCCCCTCAACTCCCACCACTACCACAACCAGACATACATTCTCACCCAATGGTTACCCACTCACAAATAAATAGCCTCAAACCCAAGAGTTTCCTTGTTAAAACCAATCCCTCTCCATCAATTATGCGTTCCTTTTGTCAAGCACAACTATATCCTCAATGGCAAGAAGCAATAAAAGCAGAATATGATGATCTAATCAGAAACTAGACACGGTATTTGATCCCTAACGATTCCTCTCGAAATGTTGTGGATTGTAAATGGTTGCTTAGAATTAAGCATAAACCTGATGGAAGCATTGATAGGTGTAAAGCTTACCTAGTAGCCAAAGGCTTCACAGAAAGACCTGGGTTAGATTATCATTCCACATTCAGCCATGTTGTCAAACCTACAACAATTCGCTTAGCCCTTGCAATTGCTACTTAACGCTCCTGGCCTATTCATCAGTTAGATGTCAATAATGCCTTTCTGCAAGGCAGTCTTGAAGAAGACGTGTACATGTTGCCCTCCTGGTTTTGAGTCCTCTCACTATTCAACATACATTTTCAAGCTCAAAAAGCCCATATGCGGACTTAAGCAGGCTCCTAGGGCCTGGTACACGGAACTCATCACCTACTTGACAAGTATTGGGTTTGTTAAATCAAAATCTGACTCGTCTTTGTTTATCTTTCATAATTGTGGTGTTACTGTATACATTCTCATATATGTCAATGACATAATTATTACTGGCAGTATTCAAGGAAGTGTCAGGTCTGTACTTACAACACTTTCCTTACGATTTTCTCTCAAATATCTTGGCCTCTTGCATTATTTCTTGGGTATTGAATTGATATCCACACCAACTGCCATCTTTTTGTCTTAACAAAAATATGTCATGGATCTTCTCAATGAATTGCATATGATTGATTGCAAGGGCATTCCAACACCAATGACATCACCATGCACCTTCGTTGATTCTGTAGTTGACATTTTCCTTTACAGAAGAGTCATTGGTAAGCTTCACTACAGATCCTTCACTGGGCCTGACATCGGGTTTGTTGTGAGTAAGCTGTCTTAGTTTATGCATAATCCCGAAGTGTCTCACTGGAAAGCTATTAAACATTTGATGCGCTACTTGAAACACACAAGCACATTGAGAGTTCAACTCAGTCGTGAACCAGCAGACAGGTTACTTGCTTATTCTGACTCTGATTGGGCTGGAAATCCACAAGATAGAACATCAACAACATGTTATGTTATCTACCTTGGGAACTCACCAGTATCTTAGTCTTCTAAAAAAAAGTCGATCTCCCGCTCATCTACAAAAGCCGAGTACCGAGTTGTTATTGTTGTTATTTCTGAAGTCAATTGGCTAACGAATTTGCTTCAAGAGCTTCACCTATCATTGTCTGTTTCACCAACTATTTTTTGTGACAACATTAGCACTACCTACATTTGTGCTAATCCTATTTTTCACAGTAGGATGAAGAATACGCCATTGACTTTCATTTTGTTCGTGAGCAAGTTCTACAGAAGGCACTTGAGGTTCATCACCTTCACTCTGTTGATCAAGTTGTTGATGTCCTCACCAAGCCTCTTCCCTGCACAACTTTTCAGCGCCATTTCCACAAGTTGGGTCTTGTTCCAGTCACCCCCAACTTGTGGGGGCATATTAACAGTTAATAGATTCTACCCTTTTGTTTAGGAGTATGTTATTAGTTTCCTATATTTCATCCATAGTTAGGCGTCTTTACTGTTTAGGACTTTAATCGCTTCCTGTAATCTAGGTTTCTGTTGGTATTGTACTTTATCAGTTTGTACTGGATCTATTTAAAGAGAAAGTTGTACGTGAATAAAAATATATTTCTCTTGTATATCTCATACCCTTTATAGGATCAAGGTGTGATGATGAAGGACAAGGACATTTTACTTGTGTTTGCACCATCAATATACTGTGTCATCCCCTTACTTAGTTATTAGAAATTATATAAATTTTTAGTCTCTTCTAAAAAGAATAAAAGATGAACGAAAAGTTATGTTTTTATTTCATAATTTCTTGTGTTTGTAATTGCATCGCGCTCTCTCTCTCTCTATATATATATATATATTTTATTTTATTTTTGAAATTTGGGATTAATCTAATGACCTAATTCTAAAGCCAAGTGATTTGAATTGAGGAAAATCATAAAAATCATAAGCAATAAGAAAATAATGTTTATCTTTATGACTATATCTATATACATTTTTTTTTAAAAATTACACTATAAATATTTTTTTTAAATATAGCCAAAATATAGAAGATATAATGTTTTAAGCACTAAAATAAAATAACAAATAATTCGATACTATGATTAAATTACTTTGATACACCATGGAATCATGGATCAATGTGAAATGAACAATTATACATTAATTTAGGAATCAAAATCAACTAGATACATTAAAAGATCCGCTGAAAGCAACAACAAAAAAAATTGATCGGCTAAAAGCAAAAAAAAAAAAATGACGAAGAAATCCTTCCACACTTTCTCTTTTGTTCTGTATGAACTCTTGGAGCTTTTTTTCATTTTCAACAATGACGTCACTCATGGATCTCGATCCAAAGCCTTTACCGGAGCCACCAACAAAGGAATTATACATTAATATAAGAAACAAAAACAACTAGATACATTAAAAAACTGAACTCATATGTATCAGAAAAAGATGAAGAACAAAAAATTGAGAAAAAAAATCAACAATCTGATCTTTTAAAACTAAGAAAAATGATGAAGAAATCCATCTACACTTTTTCTTTTGCTCTGTATCAACTTCTGAAGCTTATTCACTTTCAACAATGGCGTAACCCATAGATCTCAACCCTAAGCCCTTACAAGAGTGTTACTCCCCGAGCCTACACCTTGTACGTGACTTGCACTCGAGAACCATTGATGGCCCCAAGCGAACCTTTGGCCTGGCTTAATTCTTAGCGGAAGACTTAATCATAATAAAAGCTCTTTAAAATGTAACTATAACTCAAATGATAACTTAGAATGTGTTAGAAATAAACATTCAACTAGCCGAAATGGCAGCTCAACTCTCATACATCAATAACTGAAATGGAAAAACTCATGAACTAAAAATGTCAAACTATTTATGAAGTCTCTACTAACTTAGATGGACGTCGGGACAAGACCCATGACATCCAAATAATAAGAATGAAATGATAAAGTAAACAATGGATCCCCCCAGAATGCAAGGAGACTCACTAACAACTCTGAAGCTCAACTGGATCAACGAAGCGCTGGATGCTGATCCTGGTTACATGTATCTGCATTATAAAATGATGTCATCAAAATGGCGTCAGTACATAGAATGCATGAGCCTATGAGGGGAAATCTAAAACAAGACATAAACTTGAACTGGAACTGAAAGAAACACTTACCTCGTCTCAACTCAACTCAACTCATTTCAATATAAAGCAGCGATAAAGATGCAGTACAAAGAAAAAATATTAAACAATAGATAGCAACTCAATGTATTGAAACAATACAATAATAACTCAGTTTTGTATATAAAAATACAAGTAACTCTGTGGGAGATTCTCTAACCGACAACCATCACTATGAGTTATTCGATGATACATCATCTAGCCCATGCTGTCAGAACTGTCCTATACCTTGCCAGGGTATAGAACCTACTACTAAGTGGATCCACTAGTTTATGCTAAAAACCATTAATCATCTAAAAAGTATGATCATTTCTACCCATGTTGGCTACATGGTTTATAGAGACTTTGAGTTATTTGAACTCGTCCCCATATCGGTGCTCAATACTAGTCCCAAAATGTAACTAGATCATATGTTTAAAAACATAACTCTTTCTGTGGTTTGAGATTATTACTCAAAAATCTTTCTCTAAGAAGAGATGGTACTAAAACTGCTCATGAAAACTCTTTAGGAAATCGGTCGCTTCCTATCATCTTAAATGTGAAAACATTTACTCTAGGGAATACTTAGTTCCCATATATCATTTTAAAGAAAATGAACTCAGTTCTACTCTTCCTCAAACTCAATTCTGAAGACTTAAAACAAGTTTAAAATGATTGTATAAAACTTTTTGAAAAGACTCGAAGAACTCTCTAGACTTAACTCTTGACTCTACCTTAAAGTAGAATTATGAATTCAAGGTGAAGATTTATTATAGGAAGGATGTCGTGATAATTAAATGAGTTTTAGATAGCTAATAATGAGAAACGGTTGGAAAATATTGTCTGGGGAACAAATCTGTGATGTAGAGATGAATTATAATATTTGGTCGCGAAATAATTTTTGAAACAGTGGAGTCCTCATTCTCTCCGCTATGTGGAGAGGAAAGTTTCATTTCTAAAGAATAGGTCCGCGTCGCAAACCTGGTACTTTATTTTCTTCCCGATCTTTTCTTACTCATTTTTTTACCCTAATTTGCCTAGAATCGAATGGTTTCTTTCCCAATCACTTAGATTCGACTACTCAACTTATGTACACGATAATCTACTCCAAACTACCCTCAATTCACTAACTTTTATCTGAAGAACTCATCCAATCCATCTTAATTCAAGAACGAAAATAATACTTTCAAAGAATTGTAATCAAGAACATCAAACTTTCAACTTCCTAGGATGAAATTATGCTAAAAAAATATGATTGGCGCGTGGGTGAATAAACCTAATGCTATGTGAACTCGCATACCTCTTAGGAATCAAACCCTTGGTGAAATCCGCAACGAAACCTCAAGAACATGACAAAACCTTGACATTTCTCCTCTTTTCTCCTCTTGAACTCTTTTCTAAAATCCTAGCGTAAATTATGATTATGTAAACTGAACCAAATCAGTTTAGACCGTAAAATGAATTAAATTTGATAGGGTAAGGAAAAGACCAAAATACCCCTCATATTTTTGGGTAACTTTTCTTAACTAGACAGCCTGACTTCAACGGGCATATCTCCTTCATACAAGCTCGAAAATTAGCAAACTCAGTGACGTTGGAAAAAGGATTCCAAGACCTTTTATTTGATATCTTATGGGCTACCTAAATCATCCTTTACTAAAAGTTATGGTCGTTTGAAGTTGACCCACTACTCATAACTTATGCATAACTTGCAAAATTTTGGATCTTTCTATTTCCAATCTAGTTCTTTCTATTCTTAGCTCTTTCAAATACAGAGGTGTTACAATATCTCCCCCTTGGGAACATTCGTCCTCGAATGAGATTACTATAAGTAGACTAAGGGTGGTAACATTTGACACCCAGTTTAAACACTCAATATGCAAAGTAACAAAACATTTCAACTTAAATAAATACCAAGAAAAGGATTAGTACCTTAATTTGGAATTTCTCCAGACTCAAAGATATCTGGGTATCTCATCTTCATATCCTCCTCAGCTTCCTAAGTAGCTTCCTCAACAAACTGATTCCTCCATAGAACCTTGACTGATGCTACCTCCTTGGTTCTCAACTTGCGAACCTGGCAATCTAGAATCTGAATTGGAATCTCTTCATAAGATAAGTTATCCTTACTACCAATTCTTCAGTAGGTATGATAAGTGAAGGATCGCCCATACACTTCTTTAACATAGAAATGTGAAATACTGGATGGACCACTGCTAACTCTTGCGGTAGCTCCAACTCATAAGCCACATTACCGATCCTCTTGGATATTATATAAGGACCAATATACTGAGGACTAAGTTTTCCCTTCTTACCAAATCTTATAAAACCCTTCATGGGTGAAATCTTCAAATAAACTCAATCATCTACTTCAAACCCTAAGTCATTTTTCCTAATATCTCTATAGGACTTATGATGACTCTGCGTTGTTTTCAACCTCTCTTGAATAATCTTCACTTACTCCATAGCTTGATGAACCAAATCCGGCCCATCATCCCAGCTTCACCAACCTCAAACTATCTAATAGGAGATCTACATCTTATCCCATAAAGAGCCTCATAAAAAGCCATTTGGATGCTAGAGTGATAACTATTATTGTAAGCAAACTCTATGAGAGGTAAGTGATCATCCCAATTACCTTTAAAATCGATCACACACGCCCTTAACATATCCTTTTAAGTCTGAATTGTGCACTCTTCTTGACCTCTCTAGATAGACTTCCAAAATTGTGCGGTGAATCACGCACCTCTATCTGAAATGATGGACATCAAAACTCCATGAAGTCTGACTACTTCTTGAATATATAACTTAGCATAATCTTCTACTAAATGGGTAATCTTTACCGGTAAGAAATGGGTTGATTTAGTAATTTGATCTACAATTACCCAAATCGAATCATGTTTCCGGTGAGATTGTGGTAAACCTGTAATGAAATCGATATTGATTATTTCCCACTTCCATTTTGGAATATGTACGTTCTGAGCTATACCACAAGGCCTCTGGTGCTCTACCTTGACTTGTTAGCAATTTAGGCACTTAACAACGAACTATGTGATACCCCTCTTCATACTAATCCACCTATAGACTTCTCTCAAGTCACGATACATCTTTGTGGAGCCTGTATGGATAGAATATTTGGAGTTATGAGCTTCCTCTATGATCCTCTCTTAGATTTCATCCACCTTTGGTACACACAATCTACTTTGATACCTCAATACACCATTTACCCTTGTTCAAAAGTTATCACTTTTTGCTTATGAAAATTTCCCTTTAATTCAAGCAAAATAGGACCTTGGTCCTATTTCTCTTTCACCTCAGACACTAATGATGATTCAACCCCATTCATCATCACTACTCCTCCTTCATTGGAATCCATTAGTCGGACTCCTAATCGTGCAAGTTTATGTGATGAGTTCAAGATTTGGACTCATTTAGGGCTTTGTTTATATAGATTTAGTGTCCTCAAATGCTTCATTTTTGCCATAAACTGATGTTAAATCCTTGGTTTTTAGGTATATGGATTGAGGAACAAAGAAAGGACACTAACAAGCAAAAAGGAACAAAACAAACTAAAGAAATGAAGAAAGGCAAGCTTGGTGATCGCCAAGGGAACTTGGTGAATCGCCGAGTGGCTATTTGACCACCTAAAATTCTAGTGTGCCAAGCCCTGAAGGAAAGAACCAAGTTGGAGATGAAAAGGAGTAGTCGGCGGATCTCCAAGCGATTTTGCGAAGTAAAGATAGATCTCCCAAAGTTACAGACCTCAAGGATGCTAAATGCCAAGGTGAAAAGGCGATGGAAGAGGTCAAAGGGTGGCTCGCCGAGTAGTTCAGCGTGCCCAACTTACCTCACTGAATGGCCCTTCGTGGCTTATTTTTGGTGACTATAAATTAGATTTTGGACATTGAGTTTAGCAGCTATCTTTTATTTGAGCTAAGAACAGTTTTCTATTAAGTTTCTTCTTGGTTTTTGAAGAACATTAGGGATTCAATTTGGAGATTTTGGAAGTGGATTTTGAATATTCTGCAAATGGATAATCGATTTGGTAATCATTTTTACCCTTTTATGATGTTTGGCTAAAACCCCAATTCTTGGGGTGTGATCATGTGATTATGTGTTGAGTTAGTTTATGGGTATTGTTAATTACTAGTTTAAATGTTATTTTGAAGTGAGTTTCACCATTAATTGAGGATTAGTCTTTGTGTTCTTGGCTTGAAAGAGAGAGAAGTTTTAGAACTAAGATTATTGATTAATGATATGTGGGTATTGGGTTGATCTAGGTTTAGCTCGAGAGAGTGAATCCTAAACCCAATCCTACCCTTCTAGCTCAAAAGAGCGGATGAATTAAGGTATGGGTTGTTCTTCATTGTCATGCATGTTGATGTTCGAAAATCACCTGATTTGGGGTAGTTGTTCGAGAGAAAGCTATCTCTCTTATAGTCTAGCCTACTCATTGATTTTTAGTTGTTTACTAGTAGTTTCAATTACCCATACACCTATATTTGCCTATAATCGATCACATCCCGAGAATCCTTCTCCCTATTGTTATTTCATAGTTTTTGTGACTATTTGTAGTTGATATTTATAAACCAAAACCCCCCATTTGACATTCTTGACACCCCTTTATTTGATTAATGTCTTTTATGATAATTTATATTCCTATGGCTGATTAGACCACGTTTGCACTTCATATTTGAATTTGAAACACGTACCGCTCCATGTGGGATTTGACCTCAACTTATTTAGTTGGGTTTTATGCTAATTTGAGATTGTTGACACCTAAAATTGGATGCAGTGTGCTTGAAACGTTAAAATCAAAATGGCATCACTGCCGAGTAGTGGTATTGTTTGAAATTCTTTTGGTGAAGTTGAATAGTGTTACTTTTAGTTATAGTTGAATCTACTTACTTTTAGTTTTGGTTTTGTGCTGCTTGTGTTAAAACAGAAGAGGAGATGAGTGGTAGCATTGGTAGCCAAGTGGTCCACCAAGATGATGTTGAAAACTTCAACGACGTCAATGACCCAAACATCAATGACCCAGTCCAAATGGGTGGTGTTGGGGCCATTCATTTGCCTCCAGCTGAAGGAATTGTTATGTTTCACATCACAAGCATTGTGCTTCAGCTCCTATAACTGAAGGGTTTGTTTGGGGGGCTAGCTCATGAGGAACCCCATGAGCATCTCAGAAATTTTGTTGATATATGTGGTCCGTTCTCATTTAAAAACATATCCCAAGAATCGGTCTGGTTGAGGTTGTTCCCATTTTCTCTTATGGGAGAGGTAAGCAAATGGTTGGCTGAGTTGCCAAGAGATTCTATCACTTCTTAGATAGAGCTGATCACAATGTTCCAATTGAGATTCTTTCCTCCATCGAAGATGATGATACTTCTGGATGGTATCCAAAGTTTCAAGCGCTTGGAGGGTGAGCTAATCCATAAGACATGGCTGAGGTTTAAGAAGCTGATGCTGCAGTGCCCAACTCATGGGCTTCCAGATAAGGTGTTGCTGGAATTTTTCTATAGAGGTCTTGATTTGGTAAATAGAGGAGTGGCTGACCAACTTTCTCCGGGTGGTATAATATGACAGCCCTACGCAATAGCGTCCCAACTCCTTGATTGCATGACCAAGATAAAAAGCATGGTATACTCGTGAAGACCAAGTCTCTCCTCTCACTTATGAAATGATGAAAGAACAAATCATAAAAGATCAAGAGAGACTCTCACTTATGAAATGATGAAAGAACAAATCATAAAAGATCAAGAGAAAGACCAGAGCATGGCCAAAATGATGACCCAGCAGGATATCTTGGCCAAAAATGTCATGGAATTTGAAGCGTTATACAATAAGGAAGTAAATTTCCTAGCCAATCAAGGAGGACTTTATCGTGCAAAATACTCAAGGCCGGGAGACAACCAAGGATGAAATAGAAAGGGGGAGAAGGATAGGTATGTTCCTCCCCATGAGCATCGAAAGCCCAAGGACTCTGAGAGTGGCCAGACAGAAGATATACTCTCACGCATTCTCAACAAAACTGAAGAGTTCGACAAAGTGTTGAAAAAGATAAAAAAAAAAGATGTCTCGACTCTCAATCAGATTGTGACCTCTCACTCAATCTATATCAAGCAGCTGGACACCAAAATGGGTCAAATTTTGTCTCATCCAAACACAAGACAACAAGGGGGGTTGCCTAGTGATACTATGGCAACCCCCAAGAATGAAGCTTAAATGGGTACTTGTGTCGTGCCATGACATTAACTAAGGCGCTTCTTAGGAGGCAACCCAAGTTTTTAATGCTTTAAGTTGATTTTGAATAACGGGTGTTGATTGTGCAGGTTGAAAAGTGGAACGTGTTTGAGAATGTGCAGTTGGTGAGCCAAGAGTCCAATCAGTGGCTCGCCGAAGAGGTCGGCAAGATCGATTTTGTCCATCGTTTGGACCCTAAACTTAACTGGAGGTCCTATAAAACTCGGTGAGGTAAGTCACCACTCGGTGCATCATCGAGTGGTTGGCGTGGTCGACTAATATCGCCGAAAGGTCCGCTAACTAAAAGGTTTTAAAAGGCCAAACGGTTTAAAAATTCAAAATCTTTCATATTCTCTCATTTCTAATCCCGTAAACTCTCACCTGCACTCTAGATCTTCATTACTTTCTCGTATTTTGCTATTTTTCTTTGTTTGTGTGTTTGATCTTGTGCTTGGATTTGGATTACAATGCCGCCTCACGTATCAAATTCTAAATTTGGCAATTCAATTAGTTTTTCAAACCCCGAACTCTCGATTAGTAGTTGAACTCGAATGCTCTTGGTAAATTTGTATATCTTTGTGTTGGGTCTGTGTTTAAATTGTGTTTAATGGTTGGTTTGCCCATTTTGTGTTTCAAAAATTGTGCCTAATTACTTAAAATAATGAATCCCCGTGTTTAATGCGTAAAAATTAACTTTAAATTATTGGGTTGCGATTATTTTATGTTGGGTCTAGTTAGGTGAAGTTTGAGCAACCCCTTATTGAGCCAAATGACATAATTTGCCCAATGATAGAGCGGTTGACATCATTCATAAGGGCAAAAGTTGTCAAATGGCCAATTTTGGCCAAATCAAGGGAAGTCTGAGTACCCTGGAGTCATGGGTCTTGTATGAATTACATAGTGTGTGATTTTGATTTTGATTTCAGGGGCTGAACGCTTCATTTTGGGAAACGGGGTTTAAATTTAGCACGTGGGGCAGTTTGGCGAGCTGGGTCGAGCTCGCCGAATAGTTCGGCGGTTCGCCAACGTCCTCATTGATCGCCCTTAATTTTGAAATTTGGCTAGTTAGAGTCTGTAACTTTCGACGGGAAGCCTGTGCTCGACGAGTTCACTCGGCAACTCGCCGAAAGGGTCTTTTGATCACCTTTCTGCGCCCCTAACCCTTAAAACACATTGTACTATTTGGCACGCTAGTCTAGGCTCGCTGAGTGATGTTGATGATTTACCGAAAAGCCCTGAGCATCGCCAACTTACCATTTTCTAGGAATTTTTTCAAGCCTGTCCTTTCGACGAACCCAATATGGCTTGCCAAAGTGACTCACCTACTGGTTCGGCAAGTCTTTCTGCAAATTGAATTCTGCAATCTTTCGTGGATATTTTCTAACACTTTTCGATGTATTTTGCAGATATGTCTAGGACAAATTTGGATAAAAGTGGTATGCCGCCCGACAAACGAGCATAGGGCATCATCATAAATGAGGGAGCAACCGCCTCCACACAAAAGAGCAAGAAAGCACCTCTGAAGGGAGGTAAGGGAAAGGGCAAAGCGCCCGTAGCTGAGAGACCGGAGCACAACTCTGGCAGTGATAGGGATTCTTTTAACTCTCAAGCCTCACTCTTCGAGGCTGAGGATGACCAACCATTACAGACCCGACAAACAGAGATTTGTGCAAAAGCTCATCAAGATCCATCTAGGATCCCAGAGTCTACCCCTTGCTGCTGATATCGTGCAGCTCCGACATAGACGATGGTTCCAGAACCACCAGTTCAAGGTCCTCCTCCCCAATTACTCAACTGGTTAAAGGTTAAGGGATTGAGGACCATTATGGAGAAAAAGATATTGTCCTTGGATGGTGTGATAGACAGGTACCCTAATGTGTGAGACACCATCCGGTACCATAGGTTCAAGATCTTTACCAGGCCCTATGGCCCGTACATTCCCACATGGGTCCGAAAGTCTTACACAGCGTACAGTAACCTAGTACTAAAGGGAAAGAAGAAGGTCAGTGCCTTCTAATCAGTAGAGTCTGTGGTGGTTCGGGGGAAGACAGTGAGATACAGCAATGATTATATCAATGTTGTATTTGATAAAGGGTCATATTTTGAATACCCGAGTTTGACTACCACTATGACGACTCTGGATGATCTAAAGGGATGGTTAGCTCCCCTTATTTATGATACCACCCCTAGGTGGATCGAGGCCAGAGTCCTTATTGATAAGAAGGACTTGAACATAGCAGCTCAGTACTGGTTTGGGTTCATCAGCAGCTTGATCATGCCCTCATAGAATGAGTCCATCATCCGCCACCTAAAGGCGGCCTATCTCAGGTCAATCATAGCCCGAAAGAGCATCAACTTGGGGCTAATAATTGAGCAGGAGATGTCCATGAGGGCCAAACAACGCCAGACATCTCATCCTTTTCCAGTGCTTATTACAGCGTTATGTCAGTGGGATGGAGTTCCTCTTGACTAAAAGAGGGACATTGAGGTCACACCCACATCCTCCATCGACATTCGACGCATTGAGGTCGAGTACACACGGGATGAGGCAGATAGGAGGAGAGAAGCTTCGATGGATACATCCCCAGAGGTTGATGTTGAGTCTATACCTGCAAAGGCAGCTTTTCCTACTCCGGCTTCGAGCCTTCAGGTACATCTACTTCCACTAATTCCAAGGCCTCAGGTTCTTCGACTACTTCCCAGCCTCCTAGAGCGACTTCAGGTACCACTGTCTCGAGGACTCCGATCACTTAGGCCATGCTCCTCAAGATGAGGCACCTAGCCTATTCTGCAGATGTGCGAGCTACCCGACTACAGGCCGAGGTGTCATGGATAATTGAGCGAGCCATTTCAGCTGCTTTGACACCTCTCCGGTCCTCAATTGATGCTCTCACAATGAAAGTAGATTTTTGTGAGAAAGTATAGAGGGTTTTTACTAAGGTTACGACTTTAAAATATGAGGTTTTCAAGTTGAGGAAGGATGTGGACCATCTGAAGTCCACAGACTTCGCTTTACTGTTTGAGTCAGCTGAGGCACCTGCTAATCCGAGTGCTGAGGTACCTCCAGCTACCACCGGAGATGATATTGTGGAGGATGAAGTTGCTGCTGCATCTAAGGTTGAGACCAATGAGGAGCAATTTGGGGAGCGAGATGCGATTGTGTATGATGATCTAGCTGACTTAGATAGTGCGATGTTCGAGACTGCCCGACAGACCTCCTTGAGAGAGACTTCCATGGCAGGCTCAAGTGGAGCTAGTGTTGATGCTACCTCGGGCACTAATGCCCAAGACCAGAGTGTGACACCGGGCATCGATGCCCCGACAGATGGAGTGACTGCGATGCAGACTTCACCCCAAGCTTAGCCTGGCAGGATGATATCTTTACCTCCTTCTTTGTTGTTTTTATTGATTTCTATTATTTTAGTTGCATTTGAGGACAACTGATTTTCTTTAGTAGGTGGGGTGAGGTATTTCCATACCTACCTCTTGTGATGTTTGTATGTATTGTGTTTTGTGTTTTGATTGTGTTTTGATCTTATATTGTGGATATTTGAGCTTGTGGCTCCTTGTTTTGAATGGAAATGGTTTTTTGACTTGTTTTGAAAATTTGTGCCACCTCTATTATTGTGAATGTGGTTGTTCTTGTGCGAATTTGACTATCGATTATGATTAATACCGATGACTTGAATAGTACTCTTAATTGAACGAAATAAATGTGCGGCTACGATGAGGCCAATGAAGTTGCATAGACAATGTGTGAACTTTTAGCATCTCGTTATGACTAGTCGATTATCGAATGAGGCTCTTGTGATAAACATTGCACACTAGCTAGAAAGTGTGAAGTCTTGTTTAATATTAGTGTCAATGCCTTGTGTGATGAGCTCACTTTGAACATTGTGTGATGATACCTAGAATTTGTCCCGTTGGTCCGGTTGACTAAGTGATGCAAGCACGTGAAATGATCTTAGGCAATAATATTAAAGAGTGAAACAATTAGACAATATACTTCTTTTGTGGCCAACCTTGTGAGATGTGTGAACACTGCTTGAACCCCCTTGAGCGTTATCCTTTTCTTGGAAGAAACTTGAACAATTGTGATCCCTTTTTATCCATTCACCTATAACTCTCATGAAGTGTGGTTTGTTTGAATAGCCAACTTAGGCCAAAAAGCCTAAGTTGGGAGTGTGGTGAAAAGAGAAGGAAAATCAATAAGTGTGAAAAAAATCCCCCTTTGAGAATGGTTTTGAAAAATATGAAACCCATTCATATATAAAAAAAAAAAAAGCAAAGAAAAAGTTGCGAAATAAAATGATGAAAATTGCAAAAGAAATGGGGTGTCTGGTAATTCATAAGAAGTTGAATAATGGGGTGGATTATGACCATGTTTGAAATGTTAAAGAAAAGGAGGAAAGTGATGTTCAGGGCACACTTCATGAGGGTAGAAGCCTCTGAGCCTAAATGACCATACATTAACACTCAGCCCGTTACAAGCCTTGAAAAGACCTTTGTGATTTTGAGTGAGCTGAAACAAATGTTGATTGGAAAATAAAGGCAAACCTATGGGTGAAGTCATGCATGTGTTCATCTTTGTGAGTGTGAGAGTTGTATGTGATTTTGGAACTATAAATTGTTGAAGATATTGTGTATGAAAAGGGAATCATCTTTGTAGTGAGGGCATTTGAGTACCTTTGTTGAGCTTGAACTTGCATTTGAAACAAGTATTGTGAACTTGAGCATCTTCGATAATGGTAAGTCACAATTTGAATCTTTGAGTGCAAAATTGATCATTGCATAAGTTGAGTCTTGTTGTGTCCATTCATGTTGAGTCTTATGCAGCACTATGTGAGACATCCTTTTTGAACTGCTGAACTTGAGTTTTACTTGAGGAAAATCAAAAGTTTAAGTTGGGGGTGTTGATGAGTTCGAGATTTAGACTCATTTGAGGCTTTGTTTACATAGATTTAGTGTCCTCAAATGCTTAATTTGTGCTATAAACTTATGTTAAATCCTTGGTTTTCATGTATACGGATTGGAGAATAAAGAAAGGACACTAACAGGCAAAAAAGAACAAAACAAACTGAAGAAATAAAGAAAGGCAAACCTAGTGATCGCCAAGGGCACTTGGCGAATCGCCGAGTGGCTATCTGATCGCCTAAAATTTCAATGTGCCAAGCCCTGAAGGAAATAACCAAGTCGACGACTAAAAGGAGTAGTCGGCGGATCGTCGAGCGGTTCCGCGAAGCAAAGATAGATCGCCCAAAGTTACAGACCTCGAGGATGCTGAGTGTCAAGGCCAAAAAACCAATGGAAGAGGTCAAAGGGCGGCTCGCCAAGTAGTTTGGCGAGCTCGACTTACTTCGCCGTATGGCCCTTCGTGGCTTATTTTTGGCGACTATAAATTAAATTTTGAACATGGAGTTTAGCAGCTATCTTTTATTTGAGCTTAGAACAATTTTCTCTTAAGTTTTTCTTAGTTTTTGAAGAACCTTAGAGATTCAATTTGAAGATTTTGGAAGTGGGTTTCGAATATTCTACAAATTGAGCATTATAAAGACTAAATCGCTCTTACCCAGTTGATGGATAATCAATTTGGTAATCATTTTTACCCTTTTATGATGTTTGGTTAAAACCCCAATTATTAGGGTGTGATCATGCCGTTATAGGTTGAATTAGTTTATGGGTATTGTTAATTATTAGTTCAAATGCTATTTTGAAATTAGTTTAATCATTAATTGAGGATTAATTTATGAATTGTAGTTGCAAATGCAGTTCTATCTTTGTGTTCTTGGCTTACTCGAGAGAAAAGTTTTAGAACTAAGATTATTGATTAATGATTTGTGGGTATTGGGTTGATATGGGTTTAGCTCGGGAGAGTGAATCGTAAACATAATTCTACCCATCTAGCTCAAAAGAGAGGATAAATTAAGGTGTGGGTTGTTCTTCATTGTCATGCATGTTGATGTTCGAAAAAAATCACCTGATTCGGGGTAGTTGTTCGAGAAAAAGTTATCTCCCTTATAGTCTAGCCTACTCACTGATTTTTAGCTGTTTACTAGTAGTTTCAATTACCCATATACCTATATTTGCCTATAATCGATCACATCCTGAGAATCCTTCTCCCTATTATTATTTCGTAGTTTTTGTGACTGTTTGTAGTTGATAATTGAAAACCAAAACCCCCACCTGACATTCGTGTCACCCCTTTATTTAATTAATGTCTTTTTCGGGAGGCATAAGCTATAACTTTGCCATTCTGCATCAATACGCAACCCAATCCAACTCTGGACGCATCACAATATACCACAAAATTTTGCGTACCTTCTGGTAAGGTCAATACTGGGGCAGTAGTCAACCGCTTTTTCAAATCCTAAAAGCTTTTCTCACAAGCTTCAAACCATTGAAACTTAACCTTTTTCTGAGTCAACTTAGTCAGCGGGGATGAAATAGATGAGAACCCCTCGAAGAACCTTCTATAATAACCAGCCAATCCCAAGAAACTCCTAATATCAGTTGGAGATGTAGGTCTAGGCTAGTTCTGCACTGCCTCTATCTTTTAAGTGTCAACTCGAATCCCATCACCAGAAACAATATGGCCTAGGAATGCCACAGACTCAAGCCAAAATTCACACTTAGAGAATTTAGCATACAACTTTCTATCCTTGAGAGTTTGAAGTACTACTCTAAAATGACTGGTATGATCCTCTTCATTCTTGAATAGATTAGGATGTCGTCAATGAATACGATAACAAACATATCTAAATAAAGCTTGAATACTCTATTTATAAGATGCTGCAGAGCATTAGTTAGGCCAAAAGACATAAACAAAAACTCATAATGACCATAGTGGGTCCTGAAAGCTGTCTTAGGAATGTCACTCTCTCTTACTCTCAACTTATGATAGACATATCTGAGGTTTATCTTAGAAAAACAAGTGGCACCCTGAAGTTGATCAAAGAGATCATTAATTCTCGAAAGAGGATACTTATTCTTGATAGTAACCTTGTTCCACTAACGGTAATCTATGCACATTCTAAGAGAACCATCTTTCTTCCTCACAAATAAGACTGGAGCGCCCCAAGGTGAGACACTTGGTCGAATAAAACCTTTCTCAAGAAGATCTTTCAACTACTTTTTTAACTCTTTCAACTCTGTTGGAGCAATTCTATACTGTGGAATAGAGATAGGACGAGTATCGGGAAGAATATCTATACTGAAGTCTATTTCTCTCTCAGGAGGGACTCTGGGAAATCATCTAGAAAGACTTCTAGAAACTCACTAACAGTTGGAACTGACTGGTGTCTCAACACTAGAGTCATTAACTCAAACTAAGTGATAGATGCACCCTTGGAAACTAACTTTTTGGAATTAAGGTACAAAATAAAATGACCCTTAGGCTTTGTTGAACTACTCATCCACTCAATAACGGGCTCATTAGAAAATTGAACCTTAACTACTCGATTTCTACAATCAACTGAGGCATAACAGGCATGAAACTAGTCCATACCTAAAATGACATCAAAATCTACCATATCTAACTCAACTAAGTCAGCCATGGTTTCCTTGTGATTGATGGAAATGGTACAACCACAGTAAACTCTCTCAGGAAGTTGCTCAGGAAGAATATCAAAATTCATGGCAATATAAGGAGTCACAAAAGATAGACTTGTTCCTGGATCTAGTACAGCATAAATATCAAAAGTAAAGACTTTGATGATACCAGTGACAACATCTGGAGAATTCTCTTGCTCTTGGTGACTGGTGATAGCATATAGACGGTTTGCCCCTCTGCCTGTCCCTGAAATAGCTCCTCTAGGTGCAACCTTGTCTAGTGGAGCAACTGAAGAAGATTGGGCTCTATTGCCCTTATTTCCACCGCCCTACCTATTCTTAGGGAACTCTTTCATGAAGTGACCCTCTTGACCACACTTGAAGCAACCAGTGGATCCATCACGAAACACTCCTAAGTGGGTTCTACCACACTTGGCACATGCATAAGTCTCATTTCCTCCTTGTGCCATACTACCTTGAGACTGTGCATGTTTAGCTCTAAAGTTTTGTGAATTTTGATTATTGAACTCACCTCTATTCCTTGATGCAGGTGCACTAGCAGATGATGGAGCGGGTCCCTTTGCTTATGTTAGAAAGATGACCGGTTTCCATTACTCTTTTGCTGCACGAACTTATATCCTGTCTTAGCCTTCTTGTTTCGAAACTCTTCTCTATCCCTCAGCTTATCTTCCTCAACCTATTGCACATAGATCATCAACTTTGCTATGTCCATGTCCCCTATCAGCATAGTTGTCTTGCCCTCCTTACTTGATAGACGAGACAACCCAAAAACAAACTCATCCTACTCCTCATATCCACAACCATCTCCGGGGCATAACGGGAGAGTTGGGTAAACTTAAGGCTATACTCATGTACGCTCATAGATTCCTGTTTATGAGTGAAGAATTCTCTTACCTTTGCCTCTTTTAACTCACGTGGAAAGAAACGCTCCATGAAGGCATTCTCGAACACAGCCCAGCTCACGATTGGTGCACCCTCAACCCTACCCATTTTCCATTGGTCAAACCATATTCTAGTAACACCTTCCAGTTGGTATGCAGCTAGTTCCACTCGCTCAGCATCAACAACATGCATAACCTCAAACACTTTATGCAACTCTTCCACAAAGTTTTTCGGTTCCTCACTGACACTTGAACCAGTGAATCTTGGAGGATTCATCCTTAAGAACTCACGAATCCTAGAAGTATCAACCACTTCCTGTCGATTCTCTCTTTGTTGCCCAGCTTGGTTAGTCACCACTTGGCTCAACATCCGGATAGCATTCTGAAACTCAGCATTACTGACCTCTCATTGGGGTTGCACTTCTGGTGCATTAGGTATCCCTTGATCCTCAACGTTTTTCCTAGCAGGACGACCTCTAACAACTCTTCGTGGAGGCATGATATGAAAGGTACGCGCAAGCACAAGTTAAGAAGAGACTTTATAGAGATGAACTCTATCACACGAAATGAGTATGAAAGAAGTGAGATAGTTCCTAAATGTTGCAACCTCCTAATTATAGATGTGGCGTGCTTCACACCGATAACTAGGACTCTACAGACACGACTTCATACACACCCTAGGACTTTTGAACTTTAGGCTCTAATATGAAGTTTGTCATGCCCCGAGCCTACACCCTGGATACGACTGGCACTCGAGAACAATTGTTGGCCCCAAGCGAACTGGCCTGGCTTAATTCTTAGTGAAAGACTTACTCATAATAAAAACACTTTAAAATGAAACTATAACTCAAATGATAACTTAGAATGTTTTAGAAATAAACATTCAACTAGCCAAAATGGCAACTCAAGTCTCAAACATCAATAACTGAAATGGAAAAACTCATGAACTAATAATGTCTAACTATCTATGAAGCCTCTACTAACTGAGATGGACGTTCGGACAAGACCCACGACATCCTAATAATAAGACTAAAATGATAAAGTAAATAAGGGATCCTCCGAAATACAAGGAGGCTCACCAACAACTCTGAAGCTCAACTAGATCATGAAGCACTGGATGTTGATCCTGGTTACCTGTATCTACATCATAAAACAATGCAGGCCAAATGTCGACAGTACATGAAATGTACAAGCATGTGAAGGGAAATCTAAAACATGACATAAGCTTGAACTGGAACTAAAAGAAACACTTACCTCATCTCAACTCAACTCAACTCATTTCAATATCAAGCAGTGATAAAGATGCATTATAAAGAAAAACTTTTAAACAGTAGATAGCAACTCAATGTATTGAAAAAAATACAATAATAACTCAATTTTTTATATAAAAATACAAGTAACTATATGGGAGATTCTCTAACTGACAACCATCATTATGAGCTATATGAAGATACAACATCTAGCCCACACTGCCAGAACTGTCATATATCTTGCCAGAGTATAGAACCTACTACTAAGTGGATCCACTAGTATATGCTTAAAAGCATTAAGGAATCATCTAAAAAGTATAACCCTTTCTACCCACGTTGGCTACATGGTTTATGGAGACTTTGAGTTATCTGAACTCGTCCTCATATCGGTGGTCAATACTACTCCAAAAATGTAACTAGCTTATATGTTTAAAAACATAATTCTTTATGTGGTTTGAGATTATTACTAAAAAAAATTCTCTCAAAAGAGATGGTACTAAAATTGCTCATGAAAACTCTTTTGAAAATCGGTGTTTCCTCTCATCTTAAATGTGAAAACATTTACTCTTGAGAATACTTAGTTCTCATATATCATTTTAAAGAAAATGAACTCAGTTTTACTCTTCCTTAAACTCAATGCTTAAGTCTTAAAACAAGTTTAAAATGATTGTAAAAGACTTTTTTGAAAAGACTCGATGAACTCTGTAGACTTAACTCTTAACTCTACCTTGAATTAGAATTATGAATTCAAGCTGAAGATTTATGATAAGAAGGATGTCGTGATGACTAAATGAGTTTTAGATAGTTAATAATGAGAAACGGTTGAAAACACTGTCTAGGGAGCAAGTCTGCGACGTGGAGATGAATTATAATATTTGGTCGCGAAATAATTTTTGAAACAATGGAGTTCGCGTTCGCTCCATGATGCAGAAAGTAAAGTTTCACTTCTGAGGAACAAGCCCGTGTACTTTATTTTCTGCCAGATCTTTTCTTACTCATTTTTCGATCCTAATTCGCCTAGAATCAAATGGTTTCTTTCCCAATCACTTAGATTCGAATACTCAACTTATGTACATGATAATCTACTCCAAACCACCCTCAATTAACTAACTTGTATATCAAGAACCCATCCAATCCATCCTAATTCAAGAACGGAAACAATACTTTCAAGAAACAATAATCAAGAACATCAAACTTTCAACTTTCTAGGACAAAATTACGCTGAAATAACATGAATGTCTATGGGTGAACGAACCCAACGCTATGTGAACTCACATACCTCTTAGGGATCAAATCCTTGGCGAAATCCGCAACGAAACCTTGACCTTTCTCCTATTTTCTCCTCTTAAACTCTTTTCTAAAACCCTAGCATGAATTATGATTGTGTAAACTGAACCAAATCAATTTAGACTCCTAATTATTTACTAAAAATGAATTAAATCTGATGGGGTAAGGAAAAGACCAAAATACCACTCATATTTTTGGGTAACTTTCCTTAACTGGACAATCTGACTTCAAACGAGCATATCTCCCTCATACGAGCTCGAAAATTAGCAAAAATCAGTAGCATTTGAAAGAGGATTCCAAGACCTTTCATTTGATATCTTAAGGGCTACCTAACTCATCTTGTACTAAAAGTTATGGTTGTTTGAAGTTGACCCAGAACTCATAACTTATGCATAACTTGCAAAATTTTGGATTTTCCTATTTTCAATCTAGTTCTTTCTATTCTTAGCTCTTTCAAATACCTAGGTGTTACATAGAACCATCATCAACTCGATCTTTCCCCCTCTTTTTGGGGCCTCTTTTTCACAATGGATATTCGACTAAATTAGTAGATGAAAAAGATTTTAAAACATCGATACAACTACACTATTACCCAACTCCATAGAGTTCAATCACTGTCAACAAGTCAGTTTTAAACTGATTGAATCATTCCATATTTCATTCCCTAAGTTGACCACATGCTCATAAAGCATTAACAGGAAACAATTATTTTTTTCTAATTTAATTTTTAATTTATCTTAAATTTCACTTCACCTCCCACCCCCATCCCCACCCATGTTAGGTGAGCCCTCCCCCATTTTCTTTCATTGTTTGTTTCTTATTCTTCTTCACCTTCCTCATTTTCTTTCTTTTTTTTGTTTGCTTCTTTAGCCAATTCTCAACGATTTAAAAAAAAAAACAATTTTCTAGATTTTGTTGATTATTGATAACAAAACTAATAATTTTTTTAAGAAAATTGAAGGTATCATCAATTAATTTATCTTCTTTTTCATATAACTTCAAAACTAGAAATGATAATTTTGAAAGAATCAATGAATTTCCCAAGAATTGAGAAAACTTCATTGAATTTCGAATAAAAAAAAGTTAAATGATACATCCCAAGTCCTAATCATCATGAAATCTAATGGGTTTATCAAATGTTCAAAATGTGTAAGTTTTGGGTTGCGGGTCACCCATGTGGATCGACCCGACCAGACCTAATATGATCCGACCCGAAGTTTTTTTTTCTGAAAAAGAGATAAGCACCAATTAAAAAAGGGGTGGAAAATGTTACTTTGTAACTGTTTCAACGTATTTCCTTTCTTTAAATGAGCGTTGAATGCTTTTTATAAGATAAGAGTGAGGAATACAAAAACAGAGGGAGAAACAAAAAATCTTCTTCACTGATATTAACCAAACAAAAGTGATATTTAGTTTTTGGAAATATAGCTTTGATTCCTTGAGACTCAAAGTTGGACTTGGAGCAATCTTTCACAAGATTTTATTATCATTCCGATGTTGTTAACAAGTACACATTCTCGTTCCTATTACGATAATCTTACAATGGTATCAGAGCCAAGGTTAATTGCATTATATTTAAACAATATGATTGTTCACTGCTTGAAGTCATTTGTTTGTTATTTGAAAGTTTTAGTATCTAATAATAGATCTAATACTCCTTCAATTTTTTGGGGGAATCAAATATGTTGTTATAAATTGGTTGTTTGAACGTGGAGAAGAAGCAATAAGTTTTTTTGTTCATAAAAATCAAACACGGATATGGTGAAGAAGAATAAGTAAAAGATATATCCTATTTTCAACGAGATATAGATCAGAATGACTTTGCTGAATAGAAAGAAGTTTCTAGTCATATATATATATATATATATATAAAGTTGTCATTTACCAACCAGAGTTCTCCTTTTATTTTATTTTTTTCTTGTAGTACAACTCTTCTTTTTTTAAAAAAAAAAAGGACAAAAGAGGAAGAAAACGTGTGGCCACTATAAAAAAAATTTGATTATGTTGTACTTTTGATGAGAAAGTAGTAGTACTCTCTATTTTTTTATTTTTTTTTGTTGAATGAGTCAACATGGGATTTAATTATTATTTTTTAAATAATAAAAAAAGGAACAAAAAAGTGATGTGACTTTTTTATTCATTAAAATATTTATTTTGAAATACATGTTTAATTTCTTTTAAGAATATGAAGTGTTATTTCTCCTTTTATAAAGAAATAATATAGCATATATTGTGACTTCAAGTATTAATTGTTTTGAAAATCTCGTATACATCAAGTCACTTCATTTTTTTATGCATTACTTTTTAAGGGGATTAATATAGTACTAAAAGGGTTGGTACTTGATTAAAAAACCATAAGTTTATATATGTGTGGAAATATATTATGGTTTTGAAAAATAATTAAATTGGTCTGGTAATAATTCTCTTAGGAGTAAACATTTTTTTAATAAATCTTTTTGCCTTCTACCAGAAATTTGTGATAAATGTTGTTGCATTAAATGGTCTTTAACCATGTTTTTTATTTTTTTTGTTTCTATTTCAGATATGGATGAATGGGAACATACTCAAATTGCTCCAAGTGGGAGTGATATTAATGGAGGAGCTAAAAGAAATGGTAGAAGGATGCGACGCAAAAAGATCAAAATAGAAGATGATTTAGATTCAGAGCAAGAAGTCATAAGATGACTCAAGGATACTGTAAAATCTGAACAGAGGTAAAAGAGGATGTAAAAGAGAAGGAAAATATTATTTGAAGAGTTCAAAAATATCAAAATGGACTTGTTTGACCAATTACCTGATTTTCTAAAAAAAATTGAATTGAAATTAATCAAATTTATGACTATTACATCTATGTTGAGGATAACATTGGGTTAGGTATTCTGTATAATTCCTTACCAAATTATTGGCAGAAGGAACTAGCAGACATCTATCATAAATTTGGTCCTAATGAACCATTATGGAGGTTCACAGTGAATCTTGAAGCTAGATGGCCAGTGTGATCATATAGAATCATAGTCTAGTATTTAAGTATTTATTTTATTTTTGCATATTATGTAATGAACACCTTTGATTATGTTTTAATATGAATATATGTGTTTTATCCTATTTTGGATTGGTGTGTTGTTATTCTATTGTGCATTATCATATGGTGTTAAATATTAGATATATAAATCCTTGTGATTATGACATAAAATATATTAGGATACAAATTAAGAGATTAATTTTAAATTTTGATTAAATATTTAGTTTGTAGATGATGATTGGATGCTTACGTGTCTTTTCGATTTTATAGTAAATATGAAATCATTATGAGAATTAATTTGCTTGAATGTGTATGTCACATGCAACATTGATTTAGAATTCTTGCCTTATTATATATCATAACAAACATGACATCAAAAAGCATTATAGTTGACTTAAACATAGGCGAAAAATTGAACGGTGACAATTACGACATATGGAGTAGTAAAATCTAGTATGTACTGGAAGAGCAAAATGCTCCAGAAGGTATAAATCATATTTTGAATCAACCAGAAGAGAGAAATAATGCACAACACATAAGAGACCTTGAAGCTTATAAAGCTTGGAAAAAGGCTAATTACATTGCACGTGGAATAATAGTTAGTTCTGTGGTTTATGACCTCATATATGAATGTGAGAAATTTTCTACTGCTCATGCTATGTGGGCACATCTGCAAGGAACATATGTGGGTACATAACTAACCTGCCTCCGACAATTGACTATCAAATTTGACACTTACAAGAAGTGTCATGATCAAAATATCAAACAACACCTTAGGGTAACGTCAAATATGATAGCTCAACTCAAGAGTGTTGGCTATATTCTTTCAGATGAGAAACAAGTCCCAGTAGTGATTCGATCTCTTCTCAATAATTGGGAACATTTTAAGGTCAACTTGACCCATAATGATAGCATCAAAACCTTTTTTGATGTTGCTCGCTAGGTTGAATTAGAAGATGAGCGGTTTGGTGCTGCCAAAGCTACTTCCAATGCCTTTGTGGCGGAGTCAAGTGATACAAAATATTCAGGCTTAAATGCAAGAAGAATTGGAAAAAAAATGGGAAAGACAAAGAGACTGGAAAAGAACCCTCTAAGAAAAAGAAGAAGCCAAATTCCAAGAAATGAAAACGGTTTTTCAAGAAGAAAGACAAGAGCAAAATGAAGTGCTACAATTGCCAAGAGCTGGGGTATTTTACTCATGAATGTACTGAGCCAAAAAAGGTAGCACTTCTGAATGCATTTCTAAGTGTTACATATGTTTCTAACATTTCTTTACTAACTGAATTTTATCCTATGTAGATTGTAGACTTAGGATCCACCGACCACGTGAGTCGAGATCGAGAAGTGATTGTGGAGTTTCATCGAGTTTAATCTAAATCTAAGTGGATCTACGTAGGAAATAATGTCAAACTAGAAGTCAAAGGGATAGACACTTGCAAAGTGGACTTGTGTGGTGACCATTATTTGATATTGCATGACATCCTTTATGCTCCAGAGATTTGACAAAACTTAGTATCTGTGTCTGTTATTTTAGACGTTAGTTTTGATTTGTTTTTTAGTCGTAATGGCATTAAATAACTCTAGATAATATTGTATATCGTTTTGGACTTCGTTATGATCGTTTTATCATTTTTTATTGTAATCCTTCAACTTGTGACTATTATGTTGATTGTTGTGTAATGACATACTATTCAAGTAACAATGATATTGATGTTATTACATGGCATGCAAGATTAGGTCACATCGGGTAAGATTGAATGAATAGGTTGGTAAAGGAAGGGCATTTAGGTTCTTTCACCAAAATTAATATGTCAACTTGTGAAAATTGTCTTGCTGGAATGATTATGTGTAAACCCTTTGGAAAGGACAAAAGAGCCGAGTTTCCACTTCAATTAATCCATTCTGATATTTGTGGTCTAATGAATGTGAAGGCAAGATCTAGTGCTACATACTTCGTTACATTTATTGATGATTTCACACACTTTAGTTATGTCTATTTGATTTCTCATAAATCTGAAGCACTTGAGTGCTTTAAAAAATATAGGAATGAAGTTGAAAATCAATTAGATAAAAGCATAAAGGCTTTAAGAACTGATCGAGGACACGAATATTTATCAAAACAATTTGAAGAATTGTGTACCGAAAAAAGTATTATCAGACAAGTAACTACTCCTTACACACCCCCAACAAAATGGTGTAGTTGAAAGAAGGAATAGAACATTATTAGACATGATTAGGTCAATGATGGCACAAACAAATTTATCTATCTCTTTCTGGAAAGATGCATTATTGACTGTGGTCCACATATTGAACAAAGTGTCTTCAAAATCAGTGTCTTCCACTCTTTATGAACTTTGAACTAGTCATAAAACAAACCTGAATGATCTACGATCGTGGGGTTGTGCACCATATATTAAAGATCGTTTTAGTGAGTTTGGTAAACTAAGTCCAAAAGGAAAAAAATGTATCTTTATAAGGTATCTGAACGCTCTAAAGGGTATGTATTCATTGATGAATCGGAGTACGGAAATATTACTGAAATTATATTGCAAGATTTCAGATTTTTGAAAAATGATTTTCCCAAAAAGGGGTGAAATAGATGAAGGTGAGCCCCTCTACAAAATGTTGAATTCAGAAGATCAAGTAGTGTCGTCAGATATACTTGATAACTCAAATGATCAAGAAATAATTCCTGGTCCAAGTGGGAGTTATGAATCCCAAAATAGAGGAATCTGAACTTCAACTACGTAAGAGTATCATAAAAGGTGTACCTAAACGATCTTATGATATTGAGGATTATGTTTTCTTGGTATCTCCTACAGAATTGGATCAACCTAATTTTGTAACTGAGGCCTTATCAAGCCTTAAAATGGATGAATGGCTAAAAGCGATGAAAGAAGAATTAAAGTCTATGAAAACCAACAAAGTCTGGGATCTAGTTAACCTTCCTAAGGAACGTAAAGCTATTGGGAATAAATGGATTCTCAAAGTTAAACGCAAATCGGATGGGTCAATAGAAAGACACAGAGCACGATTGGTGGCAAAAGATTTTACTCAAGAGGTTGGAATAGACTATGAGGAAACTTTTTCACCAGTTGTAAAGTTTACCTCCATACAATTACTTTTAGCTATTGTTGCACATTTAGATCTAGAATTACACCAAATGGATGTAAATATCGTTTTTCTCAAAGGAGAATTAAATGAGGAAATCTACATGGAAGAACCAATAGGTTTCGATGTTAAAGGCTAAGAAAAGAAAGTTTGTAAATTGAAAAGATCAATTTATGGCCTAAAGCAATCTTCAAGGCCGTGGTACCTGAGATTTCATAAGGAGGTGATGTCATTTGATTTCACCATGATCGATGAAGATCATTGCATCTATGTGAAAAAGTCCAATGGAAATTTTGTAATTCTTTCTCTTTACGCAGAAGATATTTTATTAGCTGAAAATAATTTTGAGTATATGAAAACTGTCAAGTCATGGCTTTCAAAATCATTTGATATGAAAGATATGGGTGAAGCAGACTATATATTGGGTGTTAAGATCCAAAGAGATCGTTCCAAGAAATTTTTAAGTTTATCTCGAGAAACTTATATTAAGAAAATATTGGAACATTTTCGAATGAATAGTTGTAAATCCATGGATACTCCTGTAGCAAGGGGTGAAACTTTAAGCCTTGAAATGTGTCCGAAGACTGAAAAAGAAAAGGAAGACGTGTCTTGAGTTTCTTATTCTATTGTTCTCAGGAGTTTGATGTATGCTATGATATGTACTCACCCAGACATTTGTTATGCCGTGAGTCTGGTTAGCAGGTATCAATCCAATTCTAAAAGAGATCATTGGAAAGTAGTAAAGAGAATATTCTGATACCTAAAGGGAACTGCGAATCATACAGTATTATAGTGGATCTGATTCTTTCATAAGAGGTTATACAGATGCCGATTAGGCTGGTAACCAGAATAATAGAAAATCAACATCCGATTATGCTTTCTTACTAAATGGTGATGCTATTTCATGGAAAAGTAAGAAGCAAACTTGCACAACTCTTTCAACCATGGAATCTGAATTCGTGGCTTGTGCATCGACAGTACAAGAAGCGGTTTGGATAAAGAGATTCTTTGAACATTTAAGTATTGCAAATAATTCTAAGGGTCCCATGATTTTATATTGTGATAGTCAAGCGGCTATCGCGTACACGAAGGATCCTGAGTATCACAACAAGACCAAACATATTAACATCAAGCATAACTTTGTGAGAGATTTAGTGGCAAGTGGATAAATAACTTTGCAATACATTCCTACTCGTGAAATGATAGTCGATCTTTTTACGAAGGCCATCTCTAAAGACTTGTTTGAAAAACATGTTAGGGATCTAGGTCTGTGTAGGATTTAATGTTATTTCAGTATTGTAAAATAACTTAATTGTTATAATATTCTCTTCAATATAATTCTATTGAATTTATGTTCGAATGTGGTATGCATGTGATATTTTGTAGAAAATAAAGTGTATCGAACAAGTCGATGTATTGGCTCTCTCACACGAGCAATCGTCTCTTATGTCGAGGAACGTGAAAAGATGAGTTTCAGCATCATATTATGACTTGTTTTATGAGTTAGACAAGTGTTTATCTAAGAAAATAAGTTTAAGGATCACTGATGAGAGAAACTGGGGTTAAACATCTGGAGGTGTTTAGACCAAGGTTTATATGATGTTAGATAATCGAAAGAATGAGACACATACACCAATATAAGGTGAAAACATCGTAGCATGTGTTTCATACCACGTGTGTCAAGCAATCAATGGGTCAATTAAATAATGGTTCCCTGCTTCTTCATTGTGTGAGACCTCGAAAAGTTAAAATGACTTTTCAATGAAATACCCTTTAACCTTTTGTTGTTTTTTGAAGTTTCAATCGATGTTGTTACTTTAGCATGTTACTAATAACCATGAATGATTCGGCAATGCAATGCATGTCTAGGAAAGCAGTTAAATAGGAACAAATAGATTTAAGTTGAAAGGAAAGACAATTAATTGAATAATAAACCTACATACACAAGCCGGCTATTGCACTAACCATATTGGTATTGAGTGTAATTGTGTGTATAAAGTTAAACATGAACTCGAGTTAACCTCTTTACGAGGATGAGGGATCGAATAAGTAACTACTGAAGTAGTAAACGAAGTATGGGGTATTGTGAGTAATAGTGTCCTTAAATCAATAGTGAATTCTTTCCACATGTGATTGAATTCCTATGTAGGGCTTGTAAAAACCTTGAAAGTAAGCCTTAATACTCACAGGTCGCACGAACTATTTGTCGTATGAATCGTGTGTTTAGTTGATATCATACTGATTTGGGTCTCGTCCACCATGTGCAAAGTGGAGACGTAAGTTTTGGGTTGTGGGTCGCTCATGTGGATCGACCCGACCCGACCCGAAGTTTTTTCCTTTTTTTGAAAAAAAGATAAGCACCAATTTGAAAAATGGATGAGAACAATTACTTTGTAACTGTTTCAACGTATACTGATTTCCTCTTTTTTTAAATGAGCGTTGAATACTTTTCAGAAGATGAGAGTGAGGAATACAAAAAAGAGGGAGAAACAAAAAATCTTCTTTACTGATATTAACCAAACAAAAGTGACATATAGTTTGTGAAAACATAACTTTGATTCCTTGAGACTCAAAGTTGGACTTGGAGTAATTTTTCACAAGATTTCATTATCATTTCGTTGTTGTTAACAAGTACACATTATCGTTCCTGTTATGACAATCTTACAAAATGTAAAAAAATATTTCGATAAAATTTTAAAATTGAAGAGAGGTTAAACTAACAGTTGTAAAAGGAAGGTGGAGTTGTGGTAAAAATGATATTGAAAGTGAGGAGTTTCAATGGAGATGACAACGAATTTTTGGAGAAGAAAGAAGAAAGAAAAAGAAAAAGAAAAAAAGGTTAAAATAACAAGATTTTTTGTTAAACGAACTCGTAAAAATAAAAATTCACTATTTTATATTGCTCACGTTTCTTTAATGTCAGGTAGACAAAAATTGAATCAATTCAAAATTGTTCAAGAATAATAGCACACCATATAATTAAAGTGTCTTTTTAAAAATTCGATACAATTTCAATTTTCAGGTATCATTTTTTGTATTTTCTCTTTCCATAAACTAATTATATGACGTACCAAATCAATGTAAACTCAGACATTAAGGACTACTTTAATCATTTCTCTAACTTTTTATATTTATTATATACACATGGTGCTCTTTGAGAATACCGGATGAGCAGCGTTTAGCAAATGGTTTTTTAGCTTTTGGGTAAAAAAACCCTATAAGCATAGAAGTTTGTTGCAAAGATGATGGCACTGTCGGAGCTCACCGATGACATTGTTGGGAGCATGGCCGTTGGAGCCACTTTCTCAGATTTTGTGAGTTTCTCCTTCGACACATTTATATCCAATTGAGAGTTTTGTGTCCCAAGCTAGTTGGGTTCGATTCCGTTGAGTACATCTGCTTAAACACAAGGAATGAACAACTAAATAAATAATTGAGCCCTCTTTTGGAGAATGAAAGACTTGATACATGTGAATTTTTGACTGAAACTCTTAGGCGATCGATCCCCTTGGGGGCCATCACAACTGATTTTTATTGAAGTAACAACTTTACCCAATGGAATTTGAGTTTTAGATGATAGATGGATTAGGACCATTGTTTTTGGTATATTCTAGATTAAGATGAGTCCTTGTTAAATATATCACATCCTATAATTTGTAATTTTTAATATCAATGTGCCATTTGCTGTAGCTGTTTAGGTATTTTATCTTTTGGAGAAAACTTTAGTACTTCTTTTGATACCAAATATGTCTTTGAAATAACATAGTTTTAGTGATAATCTAACACCATATTCTACTGCTGTTGCTACTATGTAACATTTACCTTCCGCCTTCCATAATTGGTTCATATGTGGTCAAAGTAGTTCTAGGACTCAGAAAAATAGCATACTAGAAATGATTGAAGAAAGAAGAACTAAGATGCATTCAGGATAACAGCAAAGCAAAGAAGAGGACATAGGAATTTGGTTAACTTGGTCCTATGTCTACCAGCCCCCTCTCCTTAATGCATTTGTTTAACTGCAGTTTAATGCAAAATAGCTAGTTGAAGATGAAATCAATGATGCTTTCTACTTTCGATATGTGATCAAAGAAACCCTTTTATCATAATGTGGATAGACAAGATTAATGATGACTAATTGTAAGCAAACCTAGGGACAGATCCATACTTTTGAGCTCACCCTACACATTCATGCTCTTTTATGCAACATCATTCTTTTAATCTTTCTTGACCTTTTCTTTTTTTTGACCGTTATCTTGTAGCTTTACTAGAAATTCTGCATCCTGTGAGACATTCTTATCAATAATGTAATGCTTTATCAGGATACATATATTTTTTATTGCTGTTTCAATCTATTAATTTTAGCTTTGGATCTACGGCAACCTTGCTTTACCTGGGCATGTCTCTCTTTTTTTTTTTTAGGGTGGGCAGATAAACTCACTTGATTTTCATCGGACAGAAGATTTGCTGATAACCGCTAGTGAGGATGACTCAATTCGACTTTTTGACATTGCCAATGGGAAGTAAGTTCTTGAAACAAGCTTGCAGGAAAAGCTCTTCATGTAATTTTCCTATGTATTGTCCACTTACATTATTGTGTCAAGTCATGATTCATGCCAAATTAGTAGATTAAACATCATCCATCATCTATCAAAATATGATGTTTTTAGTGTCATCTGAGATTGGAATTCATTTAACAGAACAGGACTATAATAAGAAAAAGCATAGCAACAATCCTTGAATATGTTATTGTTCAGATCATAACCAGGGTGCAAACCTTCAGTATTGTCTTTTGTCTCCTTTTTTTAACGACTTGTAAATCTCCATCAGATCATTACCCATTTTTTGGGCTTATCAGGTTCTGTCATCAAAAAAAGGTTCTGTCAACATCATATTCTTCCAGCTTGCAAATTCTGGCACTGACTTCATGTTTTTAAGTACTACTCCCTCCGTTCAAATTTTTGTTACACACTTTCGGTTTTAGTCCATTCAGAAAGAATGAGACAATTCTAAATTTGGAAACAATTAACTTTCTACTTCCCATTTTTCCTTGAGAAGCTTTTATAACCTCACAAATACCATGGCTTGTTTAACGCCACAAGTTTCAACAATTTTATAGCCACACAATTTCTATGACATATTTCTGCACACAAGTTTCAAAAATCTGAATCTTTCTTAAACTCCGTGCCAATTCGATCTCTGTCACGTAAATTGGCATGGAGTGAGTATAAATTAGTTGATTTTGTGCAGTTTAAAACTAATGTTTTTGAAGTTAGTGTATTTTTCATATATAAAGAGTATATGCACAGATTATGTAATCATCTGGTATTATGAGTTTGTAGTTCCTATAGTTGTCTTTTTCTCTGTGATTATGTATTTTCAAAAAGCCTCATGTATTCTGAAAGCAATCCTTCAATCAATATAAGATGTTACTATGTGGGCTTAAAAATGTGAAGAACTTATAGTAGAAGAGCATTTTAAAAAGTTATAGGTTCACAGGAGGACTGCATTAGGTTGCAGCAGCCATTCCATAGAAAAACCTAAATGTTATAGAAAAAAAGTGGCTGAAGAAGTTTCAATCATGTTGGAACTGCACCATTGGTTGATTAGTATGGCAAACTAAGAACTTCACTTCCAAAGGTGGCCATTATATCAAAAAAGACTGCAATGACTTTACCATGGTAGGCCTATATGCGTCTATTTGGGAAGTTACAGAACTCCTGTCTACAGGGCTCTTAAGCATGAAAAGCAACTCTGACATGAATAATTAAGCTATGTTAAGAAGCTTGACTCTAAATATTTTTGGGCTGGAGCGATCTATTGGTGTCGTCTTGACTGCGACTGATTCATTTTAATTGTTGATTATGTACCAAGGAAATGTTCCCAGGCCTTTGGTCCAGTGGTAACAGCGCATCGTGTGATGTGTTGGTTAGGCACATTTCACAGGTTCGACCTTACCTTAGACAGAAGCTTAGTATTAAATGGAGAAGGTTCTAAGGGGCAAACCCATTATACACCGAGTTTCAAACCTGGTGCCATTGGATCTAGGGTATTTCTCAGTTCTAAAAATTTATGTGTCAAGGAGCAGTTAAATTACTGGTTCAAATTCATTTCCAGATTATCTTCATTGTCCATCATTATAGGAAAGTCTGTCAATGTTGGAATCATACTAGTTCCACGTTTGACAAAAATACTATTAGGTTGGGGAGAATATAATTACCTTGTGCGTATTTTTCCATTTTGAAATCTTTTATACAACTTAGGGGTTGTTTTGTAGGATGGTTTAGAAAAAACAATGTATGCATTAGGCTTGTTTACTACTAATACTTTGTTCTGTACACTTTTTCAACCTACATAAGTTATACAGTCAATGCATTCATTGCTAATACTTTGTTCTGTACACTTTTTTAACCTACATTAGTTATACAGTCGTATTCGGTATCATGCTAAGTATAACTAATACATGGGAAATCATGGTATTAGCAATGCAAAGAGTTTTAATGAATGTATTAGCATGGTTAAAAACACATTTGCCCCTCAAAGCCTTTTCCACATCCTTTCCTCTGTTTATGAAGGGTATTTTTGTAAGCAGATAATTTTCTTTTAGAAATTATGCAATGCATATTGTTTTTGATACACCAAATCAGACACTGCATAATAAATAATCTTAGCATAACTATTGCAAGCATAAATACCAGCATTACTAATACACCGTATTCAACACTATTCTTATGAATCCTACCAAACGACCCCTTAGGCTTTAGACTGATTCAAGACATGATTCTGTTTGGTCCTTAAGCAAGTTTTAACTTTTGCTTACTGCAACTAATGTCTCTATGAGCTATCTTAACTAGACCAGAATATGTAGTTCCTATCAAGTTCTTTTTGACCTTCAGGTTGCTGAAGACTACATATCATAAGAAGCATGGAGCTGATCGAATATGCTTTACCCACCACCCTCATTCTGTTATATGCTCTTCAATACACAACTTGGATGTGCATGGAGGTGATTCTCCTTGAACCAACTTCTGATTTTGAATTACATGAAAGGATAGTTTACATGTTGCTTTGTGTCTGCTGCCAGAGTCTTTGCGGTACCTATCCATGTACGATAATCGATGTCTTCGTTACTTTAAGGGACATAAAGAGAGGTAGGTGCTTTTTTCTTGGTATTTTTCTTAGTAATAATTAGAACAATGTGTGTTTTCTGTAGAAATATGGGGATAGACAATGGCCTACCTGATTTTCTTAAGAGTGCTTACTATGTAAAAACAGCTGAAATGGTTGATTTACTGATTTAATTTGCGCATTTGTTTTCAAATAATTTCTTTTGGATTTAAAAAGATGTTATGGAGGTTTATGTATGTTCTCTCCCAATAGAAATAATAGTTGTTATAAGGTAGAAGAGAAATGAATCCAAGGTTAAGGACGAAATGTCCTACAAAACAAACATAACAAACATTTAATGGGTGACATTTTAGGTTTATTTTATGTATAGTAACAGTCATCCGTTGACATTATTCTTTTCCTTTTGTCCCTCTTCCTACCACTTGATTTTGACATCATGATTATCTTTAAATCTGTTACTCTGATTTGGATGCAGGGTTGTGTCACTGTGCATGTCTCCGGTTAATGACAGCTTTTTGTCTGGATCTCTTGACCATAGTGTGAGAATATGGGATCTTCGCGTAAATGCATGCCAGGTTGGTATCACATTTTATGGAATGAACCTAGTCTTCAATTATCAAAGATTTATTGACTTGTCTTAGAGCCTGTTTGGCTTAACTTTAAAAAAAGTAGCTTTGTAAAAGTAGTTTTTAAAAAGTCAAACTTAAGTAACTTTTAAGTTAAAAAATGAAAAGTAGGGGAGTACCTACTTTTAACTTTATAAAGAGTCATTTTAAACTTATTTTAAGTTATTTTTAACTTTGCCAAACACTCTCAAAAGTGAAAAATAACTTAGAAGTAGGTTTAACCAATTTTTAAGTCAAACCAAACAGGCTCTTAGTAACTTAGTGGACTTCTAAAGGGGGGGGGGGGGATGGGGGTGTAACGGTTGCTTGACCAACTTTCTTAAAATCTGACTAATCCATTGGGTACATGTTACCTCTCCCTTAAGAAGATGAGAAGATATCACCTAGTTTTTTTTTTTTATCTCTGTTAGGATTTGAACTCTAGTCTCCCATTCCAACTACATTAGCTATTAGGTCAACACTCTATGAGGAAAGTCCAATTACACGATTAGTAACATAGGAAAAAGGTATTATTCAACATATACCCTAAACCCTAAACCCTAATCCTATCCAATGAAACAAAACCAAGAAAAAGTGAAACTAATTAAATGAGCTTTTGGACAAGTTGGGGAAATTAGGACAATCTTTTGTAGAACTGGAAACCACTTACATTTATTAAGGTTGAGTTGTTCTCTCTGTGAACTAAACTTGGCATGTGTAATTGTGGTTCCCACTTATGGACTTTGCAATAGTGTTTTCAGAAGCAATAAATACAAAAATGACAAGGGTCCTAGAGCTTAAAGCAGGAAGCAAAGTGCACGCTTCACTTCAAGCGTAATTTTAAAAGAATATCAAAATGAATATAGAACAAATAAAAGGAAACTAGATAAACAAGAGCTCAAAAAACTAATGTATCTATTAGCAAATCTTTCAATTTTCAAAAGAGTTGATACTTTAAGTAGTTTGGTGGTAAGAGGAGTCTTTGTTTAAATTTAAATTTAGTTAGATGATTTGGAGGCAAGAGGTGTATCAGTAGCCTACATTAGGTGATAAAGGACATGTACAAAGGAGCTAAAACGCAAGTAAGAATGGTGGGAGGAATCTCGGAGCACTTTCTGTTATGGTCCCCTGTTATGGATCTAGTTATGGGACACTGCAAGATAAAATTTAAAGTTTTCTTCCTACGACCTATGGTGCTGGTTGGTTAAGAGAGAACTTGCAATCTCTTGAGTTAAAGTACTCAAAAACTAAAACTACCTTTCTTCTTCCGTTTCCTGAGACAAACAGATAGTTAAAATACAACACTTATACGATAACTACCCCTAGAAACTACGACATGACTTCCTAACATTACTGAAATGAAAAACTGCATTACTACAGGAAAATAACTACTAATAAAAAGAAATAACTACTGCTGTAACTATTGGATGACTAAGGAGTGATAACATTACTCTCCTCCTTCAAATCGTGCTTGTCTTCAAGCGTTAAGTGCGAAAAGTATTAGTATTTCTCTCCAATCAAGCAAACTCTTCCTCATCGTCTATAAAGTCAATCCAGAATAATTTCTTGCATTGATGACCTTGGGTGAATGGTTCATCACAATTGAAACAAAGTCCTTTAAGTCGCCTATCGTCCATTTCAGATCTGGTCAGTTTCTTCACAAATCAGGCTTGTTGTTGAGGTGGAAATCTGATGTCTTGGATTTGCAAGCATCTAACAATTGCGAACAAACAGGTTGTTCCTTACGTTCATAAAGCCTGGTTAAACTCATCACCGTAGCCAAATCTAAAGGATTATGCAACTCAACCTCAATTGCTATTAAATTAGTAGGACCGTTGATATAAAGTTCAATCATTTGCGACTGAGTGAGTGTATCAGCCCGCAAATTAACTGCTCAATTGGTAATCTGCCACAGACTCGATCTGGCATAACGTAGCCAATTCTCCCAATTTCTAACTTCTAATTGGTGGCCCAAAACGAAAGTTACATTGACGTTTGAATTCATCCCAAGATGGTTGAGACATATCTATCTCTCGTTGAAGAAACCAAAGTTGTGCATTCCCTTCTAAATGAAAAGAGGCAAGTTCAACCTTTTTTTCTTCTAGAGTTTGTTGGTGTCGAAAGAAGTGTTCACATCTGTTCAACAATCCCAAAGAGTCCTCTTGGCCATTAAATCGTGGGAAATCCAACTTTGTATGTCAAGGAATGATGTAACTTCCTCCTACTTTTGATCTTGACCCGCTTGGCACTTTATTTTTTCCCTTCCAACCACAATTCTAACTTGTATTTTCATTTGAATTAGAATCGACCTTAGAATTCTCTAAATCCTTTGCGAGGGCATCCAAACGAACATTTATTGCTTCCTATTTGGCCAAATTGGTTGCACGTTCTTCTTGGAACAAGTTCACCAATTGTGCTAGTTGATGTTGAATTTGGTCTCCCATAACTCCCGACTCTGATATGGTCCCTTGTTATGGATCTAGTTATGGGATGGTGCAAGATAAAATCTGAAGTTTTCTTCCTACAACCTATGGTGCTGGTTCGTTTAGAGAGCACCTGCAATCTCTTGAGTTAAAAGTACTGAAAAACTGAAATTACTTTACAAGCATTTCCTGAGACAAGCAAATAGTTTAAATACAACACTTATAAGATAACTACCCCTAGAAACTAGGACATGACTTCCTAACTACAGGAAAGTAACTACTACTAAAAAGAAATAACTATTGTTGTAACTATTGGATGTCTAAGGAGTGATAACACTTTCCTATGGAGATGGGGTTACACCAGGGGTCGACTTTTAAGCCTATTTCTATTTTATATTTTCCTTGGTGATGGATGTATTGACGCGAGACATTCAAGATGAGGTGCCATGTTGTTGATATTTGTGCATGACAGTACTAATTGATGAGACGCGCAATGGAGTGAATGCTAAGTTAGAGGTGTGGAGACAAACTTTGGAGGCTTAAGGGTTTAGGTTGAGCAGGACTAAGACAAAATATGTGGAGTGCAAATTCAATGACATGTGCATGAGGTAGGCATGGAAGTGAGGCTTTACGCATAAAATATCCCCAAGAGACATAAATTCAAGTATCTTGGGTCTATAATCTATAATCTACAAGAGTGGAGACAACGATGATGATATCACACACCGTATTGGTGCGGCGCGGATGAAGTGGAGGCTTGCCTCTAGAGTCTTGTGTGATAAAAAGGTACTACTGAAATTCAAAGGTAAGTTTTATAGGGTGGTGGTAAGATCGACAATGTTGCATGAGGTTGAATGTTGGTCAGTCAAGAACACCCATGTCCATAAGATACATGTTGCAGAGATGAGGATGTTGAAGTGGATGTGTGGTCATACTAGGAGTGATAAAATTAGAAATAAGGATATCCAAAATAAGGTGGGGGTGACTCCTGTGGTGGACAAGTTGAGGGAAACGAGACTGAAATGGTTTGAACATGTAAAAAAGTGATGGATGGATGCACCAGTGAGGAGGTGCGAGAGGTGGTTATAGAGGGCACGGGGAGAGACAAAAGAAGGCTGAAGAAGTAATGGGGAGAGGTGATAAGATAATATATGACACAATTTCAGGATACCGAGGACGTGATCCTAGATAGGAAGGTGTGGAGGACTCGCATCAGGGTAGAATGGTAGTAGGTATTGTAGTGTTGTCGTGCTTAGGGTAGACTGGGGTCTACAATGGTACTTGTTGTATTTTTTTTAAATCAGTATCATTGTTGTTTATGGTGTTTCGATAATAACATGATTTAATTGTTGTTTTGGCTACTTTTGCACTGTTCCTTGCTATTTCCTATATTCTCTCCATTGTCTCTTTTATATTCGGAAACAACCTCTACCTCCACAAGGTAGTTGTAAGGTCTGCGTACATTTTACCTCTCCAGATCTCACTTCTGGGTTTCACTAGGTATGTTGTTGTTGTTGTTAGATGAGTTTAGTTGAGATATTGTAGGCTTTTGAATGTTATTTTGCAGGTTTTGTGCAATTTCTTTTTTTGTTTTCAAGTTGGTTATTTAAAGCTTTCCATGCTAAATAAAATTAAAGTGAGAAAAATTTCAATCATTCTTTCAACCTTTTTCGTTTCACTATCTTTTAAAAACCAACACTTATCTTGAAAGAGAAAAGAAGTAGCTACAAGACGAGTCCTAATTGATGAAGTTGAAGATGAATATTTTGACAATCTTGATGAAGAATAAAAGTTATAAAAAATATTGTTTTGATTTTGCTAGTCTTATGGAGGAAATTAAGCTACTTTCTAAATTGAAAGATTCGCCGATAGGTGCTCCCTCTGTTATAGTTTGTTTGTCCTGATTTGACTCGGCATAGAGTTTAAGAAAGTAAAGAAGACTTTTGCATCTTGTGGATTTAGTCTAAAGGTGTGTGTAATGTATCAAAATGTCCTTTGAATCTGGTGGTCATGCCAGGTAGAATACTGAGTGTAAAGAGTTTCTAAATATAGAAAGTGGTGTTTTTTTGAAACAAACTAAAAAAGAATGTAAGACAAACAAATTGAAATAGAGGAGTACTATTTTTTCGTAGCTCTTGTTTATTTAGTTATATTATTACTTATTAGTGCACTGTTTATTTTGATATTCTTTTAAAACTGTGCTTCAATTTAATGAAGTGTGCGCTTCGCTTAAAGCCTTGTTGCTTTTTTTGCACTTCTCGCTTTTAAAAACACTGTTTTTAAAAGAAAAACAAGCTAGTGCATAGCTGCATTTTATTTGAATATTATTTTTAGATTACTCAGACTAGGTACTCATTGTTCTGAAAGAACTGTATTTACAGAGTCAATTTGGCAAGTCACAAAATAGGTTCAATATCAGTTCTTATTCCTCTATACTCTTCAAGTGTGGGCTTATATGTTAATTAATGATCTCAGATGTTAATTCTTCAGTGATTAGGGGCAAATTCCCAGGTTCACTAGGAACCTTTTTGACATTGTAGAATTGCAACTGTGGCAGAAATAGCCTCAGATTATAGCCATTTGCTTGTGCATGCATGCTGGGGTGAAGACACTATCTATGCCTTTAGTCCCACTTACTTTTGAGCAGGTTGGATGCTAATCAGCTGTTATGTTAGCATTTGTTAGCTCTCACAAATATTAGAAGTTCAGGTCCAGTGTGCTGTAGTGTTAAGTTAGTGTAAAGAACACCAGCAGTTGGTACTAGCTTGTCAAACTTCTACCTTATGAAACACATGCTTGTGATATATACTCACTCTTGCAATTTTCAGGGGATTTTGCGTCTAAGAGGTAGGCCTGCAGTCGCTTATGACCAACAAGGCCTCGTCTTTGCAGTGGCAATGGAAGGGGGTGCCATCAAATTGTTTGATTCAAGACATTTTGACAAGGTTTGTGCCTCTAAAGTTCAGCTTCCTTTTGCATTACAAATAATGATTTTTTTCTTATGTTGTGATATGTAGGGGCCCTTTGAAACCTTCCTAGTGGGTGGAGACACAGCTGAGGTTTGTGACATAAAATTCAGCAATGATGGAAAATCAATGCTTTTAACAACTACTAGTAATAGTATCTATGTGCTTGACGCCTATGCAGGAGAGAAGGTTATTTTTCCATCAGAATTCTTCCCTTTCTGCTCTAGATTCTTATCTTGTTTCCTACTCCTTCCATCCCATTTTATGTGGCACCGTTTGACTTGGCACGGCATTTAAGAAAAAAAGGAAGAGTTTTGAAACTTGTGGTCTAAAACAATCCTTTGATATTTGTGTGGTTGTAAATCATTTCATTAAGGGTAAAAGAGAATTTTAAAGTTGAATTGTTTCTAATTATAGTAAGGTGACACTCGTTTTGGGAACACTAAAAAGGAAAGGTGCCACATAAAATGGGACGGAGCGAGTGTTATTTTTCATGATGTTTTGCGGACTTATCCAACACTAAATGACTATTTTACTGGTGCAGCGGTGTGGGTTTAATCTGGATCCTTCCCCGACAGCAATGGAGGCAACCTTTACACCAGACGGCCAGTATGTTTTTTCAGGTATTAGGTTAACTTTTTTGAGCTTATTATTAACCGAAGAATAATCTTCCTATATTATTGTTGGAGCTTAGATATTAGACTTAGCATGATCCCACTTTACTCCAGCCTTGGTGTGTATGTTTACATGTCATTTATGCTTGTGGACCGTAGCAGACTGCCAGATGAATTAGTTGGAGAGCATGCAAGCTGTCTGGGGACACAGACATCATTAAAAAAAGTCGAATGTCCTATAGGAATGTCGAAGCAGTATTCTATACTTCCAGAATACCAGCCCTATCTTTGTGCCTTTTTGGTCCTTATTTTTCTGGAATATTTCATAGCCTGACCTTGGGAGCCTTATTAGTTGCCAGTGTATAGGTTATCATTTGGACACACTACAAAAATGTTAACCATGTATGAACGTTTTTCATTTTCTATCTTCACTGATTAATGATCATTTACTGAAATAAAAATAGATGAGTGAGAAAGTGAAAGAGTATACCTATAATCTTAGAGCTTGACTAGTACGATTCTTGTATTTAAGTTGTGAACCACCAGTAACCTTGTATAAGCACAATGACTTGACCGGTCATCAGAATTTAACACTCTTTCGGGCCCTTTCAGGAAAAAGTTAAATGGAAAAAAATAGTTTTTTCTAGCAAGAAGCTAGAACATATTGCAGACATTGTTTAGACAAAGAGTATGAGGGAAAAGAATTTTTGGCACTTGGAATTATGGTGAAAATAATCTTTGGGCAATAGTGATCATGCACAGCCAGCGCTGTAATTCTTTTTGTCTTGCGCCTCCACTTTGATGATATTTGTTCTGCTGTCAAGCTTGGTTCTTATTTTTCATCATGTTCTTAATATGAAGTGCTCACTGTCAAATGCAAACTTGAGGCATTCTTCTCTATGATCTTATAGTTGATACTAGAACTAAAATGGTCTGTATTCATGCTTTAAGGTTCAGGAGATGGAAGCTTGCATGCGTGGCACATCGACACGCAAAAAAAGGTCTCCTCCTTTTGGTTACTCTCTCTCTATTGGGCCTTTTTTACAGCTATCATTTGGGTCTTGGTAGCTGGAAATTTGGACAATCATTGATCCATCTGTTTGAGAATCGTGCCTTTTTGTGTACCCTTATTACTCATAAGGAGAACTTATCTACACTCCGTGTTTACCCTAGACCTTTGAACACATGTCATGTTTATTTCATATGCTCTTTTATCAGATGTATATTATGGCTTTAATTTTCCATTACTCATCAGTACAGTTTGTGAATTCTTTGATCTTCCAAGGACTAAGAAAATGACTGTTTTGATAGATTTGTAGCTGGGATAGCCACATAGGTGTGGCATCGTGCTTGAAATGGGCGCCAAGAAGAGTCATGTTTGTTGCTGCATCATCAGTTCTTACCTTTTGGATTCCTGATCATAGAGGTCCTGGTGAAGCCGCTGGAGTCCAAGTAGAAGAACAAGGTATTCTTACTCAATGACGTCTTTATAAGTTACATGTAGGTGTAAACACACCTGGGCACTCTTAGAAGTTATATGGCCATTGTTGATTTGATTCTTGTCAGCGCTTTTATTTCCAAAGGTTTGAAATTTTATATGTCCTTTGGCTTCTCAAACCCTATCTCTTCGATATGGATTTTCTCAATCATTTTGCCCACTGCGAGCGTCATTCTACCACGGTAAGCTTTCTCCCCTCCGATCCTGACTTTTAGCTATTGGGTGTAGACGAGTTATCGTTGAAGATCCATATTGACTTCAAACGTGACTTTGTAATTGCAGTTTTAAAAGTTGCAAGTCTGTTTAGGTGATCTGTACAATGAGGCTTTGCTATATAATTAGACAAACATGTCGAGGGTGACGGTGAAGTAATTAGACAAAGCTAAAAGGTTATTTTGTTAGAGGGAGCGATATGCAATGGAGGGAGTAATTACATAAGATTGATTTTGAGTGATGTGTATGTATTAATATTAGGTAATTTAACCGCGCGTCGTGCGGTTATAAATAATTTCAGCTTATGAAAATCTTTTCCAATAATGGACTATTATAAAAAATAATAAAAATTTTTAAGAACATTTCAATATAAATTAAATGATTTGATAATATCATATATCTCAAGAATCGTGAGTCTATAAAGAATGACTTGAAGATATCTAGTCATTTTTATCTTTACATTATTTATCATAATATATGTTTGGTAATATAATCATGTTAATATTGATCGGTCTTTCAATGAAACATCACTTTTTTTTATCTTTTTTGTACATGAAAAATATAGAATTTAATAATGTGAAAATTTTATATATGACATTTATTAGACTAATATTTTCAAGTTATAGCAGTAGAATAAAACTTTCAGGTTGTAACAATAAAAAATTTCAGGTTATAACATTTTATTAAAAAATAAGATTTTTTAATTAATTGTAAAAATCTGTTCTGAAAAAAATAAAAGGATAAAAAAGGAAAATAAATCGAATTTGAAGAAAAAAACAGAAATAGGTGTATTAATTAAATTTGAATTGATTGATGATAATTATTAATTAGCATAAATTTATGAGATTAAAAAAAAAAGAATATTTGTTTTTCTTGTTTAGTTTAAAGCAGTTAAAATTGTTCAAAACAAATTTCTTTTTGTTTGAACATTTCTTTCTCTTCTCAATATTTTCTCCAGTTAGTCGTCACTTTCATCTAATTCCTATTCGTTTTTATTCAATAATCTTCATTTTCTTGTAATGGACGGATTCTTATCAATATTAAAGCATAGTGGTAGATGAGATTCTTTCGGTTAGTGTTTTTTGCGATTGTTTTAATCTATATTGGTATACAAATCAAACGTTAAAAAAAATTGTGAACAGTGATACCCAAAAAAAATCAGATTTTGTTTGTGTATAATAGTTTTAATTATGGTGTTTTTGGTATGAACATTCATTTTTTGAAATTACATTAAATTTGTTTGAAATTGGTATAGATTTTGATATGAACATTCATTTTTTTTTTGTATGTTTCTGATTAAAAAAATTACATAAAATTTATTTGAAATTGGTACACTGGTTATACCACGTTGGTATTGGCATTATATTTGAATGAGTTTTGTATATTGTTTATCTAATAAATGACAATTAATAGTTAAACGTGGTATTATTTTGATAATATAGTGACATGATTCTGCTGTGAAAAAGAGACGACTTTTGGCATGAAATAAGTATAATTTTGGCATGAAATAGGTATAAAAAGTGTGCATAAAAATTGAATGAAATTTGTATACTGATTTCAGATTTTTTTTTATGTATAATAATTTTAATTATGGTATTTTTTTTAAATGTATAATTTTATATTTTGGTATGAACATTGAATTTATTCATTATTTGTGTGATCCAGTTTTTATTTTTTGGTATGTTTCTTGTTAAAAAAAATTAGAGATTTGTTTTTGGAATTTGTATACTATTAATACCAGACATGTATGACAATCGATAATTTGTACACTACTAATTTGTGAATGAATGCTCATTAAAAATGTCTATAGCTAAATTTGTTCATTCTTTGTATGAACCATTATTGATTTTTTTTTTGTATGAATTTTCGGTATAAAAATTGACGTAAATTTTGTATGAAATTGGTATAATAGTAAAATCAAATTTGTGTGAAAATTTATAGGTTTTATGGCACAAATCTGGTATGATTCAAGTTTTATTTTTGACATTATATTGATATGAAATTGTGCATAATAGTGGGATGAAATTGGTATACTCATTATTTAATAAACGACAATTACTAATTATAAATTGTATGATTTTGTATTCTTTTTGGCATGAATACTATATGAACTAGTGTTTACTTGTGGCATGAAATAGGTATAGAAAAGATGCATAAAAATAGTATGAAATTTGTATATTTATATAACATATGTATAAAAGTAACTTGTACTTTTGTATCTTGTAATACCGACACAATAATTTATGATGGAATAGGAAAATAAATTCAAAAGGTGTTGGAGCATAAATTATTGTCACATGGTTCAAAAAGACTATAGGGAAACCACAACTTGAATGCTGGAAAGAGTTTGTTGATTTGAAATTCAAGAGGTTTAAGGTTACGTGCAATACATGTCATCGGGGGGACACAACAGGAAGACATGTTCAAATTAATCTGCTGAAAAAAAAGACATGATTTATTTTTATTTGAATTTGGTTGTTTTATTGTGACAAACGCATGTTTTGATTTATTTTTATCTTTTTAAGTTAATGACTTATATATTCAAAACATTTATTATGTGTACTAATTAATCATTTGTGTATTCAGTGTTTTTTAAATGTATAGTAAAAAAATTGATAATGCTGGTATATAATTGATATCAACTGAAAAAAATAAGTCAAATCTTAGTATGAAAGTGGTATAAATTTGGTATCAAACTGATGTCCAGTGGTAAAATTGAAAAAACATGTAATTGAGATTTCAACTAAAATAGTCAACCTAAAACTAGTTAATGTTATATCCAATTTGTACACTTGGTATGAACTGATATCCCATTGAAAAAATTGAAAAACAACATGTAATTGAGATTTCAATCGAATTAGTCAACCTAAAACTAGTTGATGTTGTATCCAATTAGTATACATTTGGTATCTAACTGATATCCAATTGAAAAAATTGAAAAAACACGTAATTGAGATTTCAACTAAATTAGTTAGCCTAAAACTAGTTAATTTTGTACCCAATTGGTATACATTTGGTATCAAACTGATATCCCATTGGAAAAATTGAAAAAAAAACATGTAATTGAGATTTCAATTGAATTAGTCAGCCTAAAACAAATTAATTTTGTAATTCAATTGGTATAAATTTGGTATCCAACTGATATCCCATTGGAAAAATTAAAAAATCAACAGGTAATTGAGATTTCAACTAAATTAGTCAGCCTAAAACAAGTTAATGTTGTATCCAACTGGTATACATTTGGTATCCAACTGATATCTCATTGGAAAAATTGAAATACCAACATGTAATTGAGATTTCAACCAAATTAGACAACTTAAAACAAGTTAATGTTGTATCTAATTGGTATCCAATAGATATTCCACTGAAAAGTGAAAAAAAATAAAAATGTAATTGATATTTCAACCAAATTAGACAATCTAAAACAAGTCACTTGGTATCCAACTTGAAATTTTAAAACAAAGACTAAAATTAAAAATGTATGAAATTCATATCCAACTGGTATAAAGTTGGGAAGAATAAATATGACAATGTAAAACAATGCATATAATATGTTGTTGTCAAAAACTGTAGCAAAAGAAATATACATCATTCAAAATCAAAACATGTAATAATTAAAAGTCTAAACTACAATCAAGTATTTCAAAGTTCATTTTCTTGGTCTTGGTGTAGGATACTTGGTAGTATCCTAAAGCATGTTCTTTTGCTATGAGGGGGTCCACCAAATTTGCTAGCAACCATTCCAGTTACTTCACTCTCACTAATTGTGCCATCAACGTTCTTGCTTCTTCCATACTGCCACATGATTGTGGCGTACCTTTTACGGTGGTACTTTGCATCAATGTGAATGAGTACATATCAAAAACTACATTGCTAATATATTTAGCAAAGAGACATGCGTACAGTCCACAATCGCTGAAATAACATTGAAGAAAAAAAATTGAGAAGGAAAGTGAATTATTTATTATGAACAAAACACAATAAGATATGAATACATACTTTGAGCTTGGATCTTGTTGAGGCACATTCTTTATAAATACAATTTTAATTTGGGTTTGGATTGAGGCTTGTCAACGTATGCATGTAGTTTATTGAAATAGAGGTCGAGTCTTTTACCATAAAATCATGTGCTAGCTAAAAACAATGGTATAATTGTGACAAATTTATCAACTACTTTCTCCACATTCTTCATGTGTAGATCTCATCCCACCATTAAATTATATAAATGTGTAAGAGTTCTACTGATTTTCTTTTTGAATGAAGAAGACGAACGTTGAAGATGGTGAGAGAGAAAAAGTTAATTCTCTGTAAAAGAGAAACGTGGGGATGGGGGTGTGGGGTTTGCGTGTGGGTAAAAGAGGAAAGTGGGGGTTGTTGGGTGAAATTTGGAAAAAAATCTCTAAAATGGTGCAAGAGATAATGACAATTGATTCTCTAATATTAATGTTATCCCTAAAATGGTGTAAGAGATAATGATAATTGATTCTCTAATATTAATGTTATTTGTCTTACTTATTAACTATAATGTAATTATAAAAATAATAACTAATTAATTAAATAAAATAAATTAAATTATAAATTAAAACTAATCTGTTAATACTTGTAATTAAATTGTTATAAGTAGTAATATAAAAAAAGTACATCTAAAGGCTGTAATATTAAGCCTTAAATATATATATATATATATATATATGGGGTGATTTTTCCTTTGATAATTTTATGGTCAGAAATACTTCTTGTGAAAAAAAATTACATTGTGAAGTTTTCAAAAATTAGTATAAGTTAAAAATAAGTTAAGACCATTAATTACCACCACAACGACATAATTATTTTTTGTAGAGATAACCTACTTGTCTTAGGCCAAATATTTACCGCTTTTTGTTATTGATACTTTGTTACTGAAACAAAATTTATAGAATGAGAAACATAAATTTGTTTAACAACAGTAAAATAATATTTTGACCCCCTTTAAAAACTCATTCTTCATTATACTGCTACTCTCAAGGTCCTTCTAGATGCTTTATCTATGCAATTTTGAAACTTCTTCGGAAATATGTTTGTATACTTGTTGCATTAAGAAAGTACAAGTAGATCAAAATTTTGAATTTTAAAATAATGTCAAAAAGATAATCTCAAACATGAAAATTTTGAAAATGAATCTAACCTAAATAGCTCAAATGCTCATAAATGACTTGGGACAGGAAGGACAACAAATCAATGTTAATAGACAAAAATTTTGTAGCTTAAGTTATTACTTTCATTTAGAGTAGATTTTGTTTCATATTCTTCAAATTAAGTTTGCTGAAAATAGTCATAATTCACCCCAAAAATATTTTGAAGGGCCGATAGAGAAGGAAAAAAGGAAAAGTACTAAAATGATGAAAGCATTGTTTAAGTGAGATCATGTACATATTAAACAAAAATAGTCAATATAATATTAAGGAGATAACAAAATAGCGAGAAAATGCGTACATTAAGGGAGTAAACTATGATATATCCAATGATGATAATAAATCGTTCTAACGAGAAAAGGACCTATGTTTTGTAATAACATACCTCAAAAATTTGACGAACACTTCAATCAACTTTCAATCGCTAGTGATAAAATTTAGTAATAATAGATAAGGATAATTTAAAAATAAAAAAATATGGGCATGCAAAGTCATTAACTCTCAGGAGGATTTTCTCAGAAACAGAAAATCTCATCCTTGCATGTGAAGCAACGATGTTGTTGATGAAGAAATTAGAGAACCTAGGAAGAGACGACAATTTTATTTTAGACTCTAGGATGACGTTTGGGTAGAAGTTGATGTACTATAGTTCTGAAATGACACAACATAACTTCAAGCAATGGAGAAACTACCAACATTGTAATCTATAGTGGTAACTTTTCAACAATTATGTTTTTTCTTTATAATGCACATTCTTCTAACCAAAGTAATATCAACCAAAAAATCTCTAAAGCTGACTAACTCTTCTTCTCCCATATTTTTTGAAGTTAACTCTATTTTATTACAATAAGATAATACTTTAAAGAACTTTTTACCATACAACTCCCTTCTTCTCCTCGCATGTTTTTTTTTTCATCTTGAATAAACTCATCCCTCTTCTCACCATCAACAATTTCATTGTTCGGTTTTTCTTCTAAAAAATCAGACCAACATCATAAAGTTCTTTTTCCATTTATACGCCATATTTATATAATTTTTTCAAAGATTACATGTAATTTTTAGTTATTCTTGTTAAACCCAATTGTTAAGATATTAAACAACTCTCTTCTGTACAATCACAAATTCAGAATATAAAGATAATGAAATATCAATTAATTTGAGTGTGAAATTTAAAGTGGTGGTACATTAGTTACTAACCTCCTTAAACTTAGACCTTTTAAATTTAGGGAAAATTTTCAAAATATCAATATTTTAGAATTTAATGGGACCTCTTATCAACATTTTTAGTAGTTATTAATTAATATTTTAGTTTGTTATTTTTCTGATTTATGTATTTTTATTTATTTGATTTGAAAGAATACAATTATTTAATCTCAGAAAGGAGAAATTCATGGGAGAGAATATTTAAAAATAAAAGAACATATCACATAAAATTATTATCTGTTACAATTTCAAAAGTAATTGATTGTATTCATTCCAATCATCTATTACAATTTCAAAAGTAATTGATTGTATTCTTTCCAATATGTATGATATGCGAATCATTATGGTTTTTATGTTTGGATTTGTATAATGACATTTGTATTTTTTTTATTAGTTTATATTGATTCTAATAGGTATACCAAATGGATTTGTAGTTATATAAAAAAACATATTTGTATCCGTATATTTATGTAAACTCGTGTTCATTTAGAAAGGATACAACATTGGTTTGTATATTTTTCAAAAAACGTATATTCTTTCTTTAAATTCCAACAATATTTGTATTCCAGTCATCAAAACATACCAATTTATAATCATAGTAACAATAAAAATTTGTATTTAAAAAAGAATTGTATTTCATGACAAAAAAATGTATTTCTTATCTATTGTGTATTTCAAAAATATATTATATTCAATGTCTAATTTATAGAACATCTACTAAATAGGATTTTAAATTATTTTGTATTTCAAGCATCCAACATACACCAAAATCAAAATAATTCATTCATTCACTGATTGTATCCCAAACAGATTACATATTAAAAAATTTATTTTTTTTACTTTGAAATATGACCGGTGATTCTGTACTTTCATCTCCTTTTGGTTCTTCTGCATGTGAGAAAGATGCAAACCATTGAAGAGATAACTAGACTTGTTGAATGTTGATGTCGTCCAACAAAGTGTCTTGGATAAGATATTGATCCGAAACTCCCAAATTGAATACCTCAATGACCGTCTAACCTTTAAATTCAATATTCGGATAGTAGCTTGTGAAGATATTCAGGTGAAGATCCAACATACAAAATGCGATCCAGATTCATTTTTGAATAACTTTTTCAATACCTATTTTCGAATCACTTCCAAACAAATTAAAGAATCAGCAGTTAATGAGTTAATGAATACCTGATCATTTTTATATTTCACCGACAATCTTAAAGTTCAATGAAATTAGTCGAATTCACTTCAAAATTCTAATCGATTATTTCAAAATTGTCTTCCTTGATGAAAACAATCACAAATCAGTCGAATTCACTTCAACCAAGGTTGAAAATCTTTTGATTGATTTGTTAGAAAAATGGAGGAATTTTATTTTAAAAAGACAAGATTTAAGTTACTTGAGGATATGAAATAATGGAAGAAATCATGAGAGAGAAAGAGAAAGGATAAAATTTGGGTAAAAAATTTAAAGAGAAAGGTGGGTAATGGAGTCTTTTATTTTTTTCTTTCATCCTTGGTAAAAAAGTGAGTTCAATTTGAGAAATAAAAGGAAGGTAGATGAATTATATTATGATACGCTTTATTGCTAAAATATTGACATTTTGATATTTTTAATAATTATTTTAAACTGTAAATATTTTTAATAATTATGTTAGAAATTTTGACTAGTTAGCTAATTTATCCTTAATTTGTTAGATCTAGCTAGTTGAAATAAAAAGGTAAAAAAATTAATGTAAACTTATTATCTATTTAATAGACTTATTATTTGGGCAAGATAAATTATGTTGGTTGTTGAGTTTAAATAGTTTTTCTTTTGATATGTTGAATGGAGGAAAAACTACAAGGAAATTATAGTTTTTCAAAAGTAGACTTACAAGAAATTAGAGAGGCTTTATAAAAATTAGAGATGAAATTTATCACGACGAAGAAGATACAACAGCGTGTATAATTTTTTTTATTTTTAATAGGTAGTTCCTAAAGAGACGCGATCGAAGGAATAGAACTGTCTAAAGGGACACTAGAGTTGAAGAAGAGGGTTTAAAGATAAAAATAAAATAGGAAACAAAAAAACCTAAAAGTACAAAGAAAAACATAAAAAAAAATCCTTAATTCTAAGGGTGCCACGTAGGCAGACCTAGAATTCTCATATATATATATATATATATATATATATATATATATATATGAGGTTAGTCCTTGGTCCAAACTGATTTTGAGAATCAAATGAGTTTCTCATATCAAAATATTTTGAATGATTAAATTTTGTGATTTATACAATAGTTTTTACATATATAAATTTATTTAAATTTTTTTTGAATATTTTGTATTCAAATTCACGATAAAAAAATATATGTACATCAAATAAATAATTTGTGGAAATGTGTAATGATAATGACTTGAGAAACATGGGAGAGAACATGAACAAGGTATAGTAATTGAGTATATAAATTTTATTTATAAATTAATTGGACTCAACTCTGAAGAATATTTTGCAATAAGTATCATATATAATTTTAATAATAATAATAATGACAATTACAATAACGATAACAATATATTTAGTGAAATTTCATTAAGTGAGGGTTGGAGAAGGTAGAGTGTATGCAAAATCTATCATTACCTCATGGAGGTATAGAGGTTGTTTTGGGAAGACCCTCGGCTTATGTGCATCATCCTCAAGTAAGAGAAGAAGAAAACAATAAAGAAAGCATAACAGTTCACACAAAAAACAGTTTAGTCCTACAAGATAGAACAATACTAGCACAAAAATAAAGTGATAATCTAAACACAATATACAACATATGTCGATAAATAATAAAAAAAAAAAAAGGCAAGACCACAATCTACCCCTACTAACCTTCTAACCTAATATGCAACCTCCACTCCTTCCTATCTAAAGTCATGTCCTTGGTAATATGAAGTTGTGCCATGTCTTGTCTAACCAGTTCTCCCTAATAGTTTTTTGGCCAACCTCTACCCTTTGCGTATGTCACTATCCAAAAATAGACGTGATGACACTTGTCTATTCCCGCAAAGACAAGCCAGCCTCAACCCAACAAAACGAAAGAAATGCGGAAAAAGAAATAAGAACAAGATAAAAGCAGAAAACTTAATCATTCTAATATACCCCCCAAAACCTGGTTGTCAAGTGTACAAGCCACTAATACATAAAGTGTGGAAATGAAAGATAATTACAAGTCTCAATGTCTTTGTTGCTCAAAGAGAACAAACTAAGGAACAAGAAGGCCAATCGAGATGACAAACAACTACCTCTCAACAGTCATTCGACAACCCTCAGAAATAAGAGAAAAAAGGAGAGCAATTGCACGGTATTGGGCTCGTAACCTACACAAGTATAGAAGCAAGGAGTGAGTACCAACCAAATACGGTACTCAACAAGTAACCAAATAAACAAGACAAACTATCTAGAAATTGAATACTTTTTTCATCCCAACCAAACCTTCTCAAACTACAACCTACATAGAAATTAGCCCAACCTACCAGTTTCACAATACACTGTTCACTAGGCTTAACCACATACAATAGTCGCAACTCAACAACCAACATTTATCAAGTATGTCAATTACAAGTAACAAGTAGATCAATCACAAGTATCAAAATGTATCAAGTCACATTAGTAAACTCTTGCCAGAACCATTTTCCTTCGGCACAATACCACTAACTGGAACCATTCCCCTTCAATTTTATATCATATCACTATTTGGAACCATTTTCCTTCGGCTTTATGTCACATTACTTATCAGAACCATGTCCCTTCGGCACATTATCACTAGCCGGAACCATTTCCCTTCAACTTTGTATCATATCTCTCGTCGGAACCATTTTCCTTTGACTTTATATCACATCACTAGCCGGAACTATTTCCCTTCGGCTTTATATCATGTAACTTGCCGAAATTATTTTCCTTCGACATAATATCACATGTCTTATCACAATACACAATAACATTAATGCACATAAGCAATTTCACACCATAAAGAAGAGACAACAGTTCAAGCGATTCAAATCCACATTAATGTCATCAAAGCATTTCATCAACCAATTAAATAAGCTTCATAACAAGGCAATTCACAAGCATTATGATCAACATGTTGCCTTTCCAATAATTCTCTTTTTATTCATTAAGGTTAATCAAATGGAACAATGAACCCATCACCTCATTCTCATTACTCCCCAACACACATAATGAAGGGAAATACACGATTCTACTAGATTTACAAGGTTTAGGAGATCACTTGCCTCAATTCAATCAAATAGTCAATTCAAGACTTGAGTTTTCCCTTTCCGAACAACACCCAAAGCACGTGTAACTTATGTTCGCAAAAACAAATAAAAAATCAACCTTCTGAGGTCGATCTTTTGCAAATAAATAAATTATGTTATCTAAAAAAATCAATCTCAGGTGATCCGTTTTGATATTTTATTTTACCTTTTAGAAAATAACTTTCCATGGTTGATTTGCATTTTTTCATTTTTTGGCGTTAACAAATCGACCTACAAAGGTTGGTTAGCATATTTGCACTTAAAAAACAACCTTCGGAGGTATACTTCTTTTTCTTTTATTTTTTTTATAAATTCTGACCTTGCGAGATCTGGATTTTTCGACCTCTTTTGAGGTCGTTTTTTTTAGGATTTTTAGTAGTGGCAAGGGCTTAGTGTATCGAGTTGCCTTTTTTTTATTTGAGATTTTTCGCATCAAAATTTATCCGACACCAAAGAAAACAGCCTTTCAGAAAGGTCACAACACTTTGGAAAAAGCAAAACCTTTCAAACAGTCACAACCCTTTAGAAAGGACACAACCTTTCATAAAGGTCACAACCCTTCGGCATAGTTACAACTCTTCACGAGAGTCACAACCCTTTATTTCCTGTTCACACCTTTAAAACCCAATAATCTCCCACATGAGTAGGGAATGACTATTATTAAAGCATATGCATGAAAAACTATGTGATTTGTAATTAAGGATTAATTGCCTCTGGATAAGTGGGTTTCCCTTTGAACTTTCCATAGTGAACTTATATCGGATATACTCGGTCAATCAGTAGATTTGATATCTTTGAACCGTCGAACTTTGGTGTATACCTAGACAACATAAGTCACACAATCAACCTTTGAACTGTTTTTGGTTCTCATTGTTTTGTTCGTTTCAGCCATGAACACGTCTCGATTTATAAGTGCGTAAAGAACTGGCCTTACCGTATTCTCCTTGAAGCGGCTTACACTTCACACTTACATAGGTGATTTCTAAATGTGTTATCCTGTAGATACACTATTTGATATACCATAAATCAAACTTAGAAATCATTAAAAATTCCTAATGCCTTTTTCCTTGTTACTAAACATTGTCTTATCATGAGAATGGACCATAAAAAATATTTTGACAATGTTGAACCGTCATCAATGACTTTGTTTGATCTCCTTGAACCTAAATCTTGGGATCTCCAGTCTTCTAGGTAGAGTTACCGCCACAATGACTTGTTCTCGCCCACAGTCTCATTCCCTTTGATAATCTATCAACTCTTTCTCTAGTTAGGCCTTTTTATAAGTGGATCTGACACATTATCCTTTGACTTTACATAGTCAATTATGATAATTTCACTAGAGAGTTCTCTAACAATATTATGTCTACGTCATATATGACAAGACTTTTCGTTATATATCATGCTCCATGCCCTACCTATTGCAAATTAACTCTCACAGTGTATGCATACTGGACCTAAAAGGTTTGGGCCAAAAATCTTTCAAGAAATTTTGGAGTCATTCAACATCTTCACTGGCCTTATCTAGAGTGATAAACTCAGATTTCATAGTAGAGCGAGCGATACATTTTTGTTTGGAAGATTTTCAAGAGACTGCTCCTCCACCAAGAGTAAATACAAATTCACTTGTGGATTTTACTTCATTTGACCTGGTGATTCAATTTGCATCACTATATTCTTCCAATACTGTTGAATATTAGTTATAATGCAACATGCTTAGTAGCATTCATCAGAAATGTCTCTTTTGATGATCAACATGTCATCAACATAAAAAAAAAATAATGACCTTGTGATTTGGAGTGTTTTTAATGTAAAAACATTTATCACATTCATTTGCCAACATAGTTTGGTCAAACTTCGCATGTCATTATTTGGGAGCTTGTTTTTAGTCCACAATGTGACTTAACAAGTTTACAGACTTTCTTTTCTTTACTAGGAACCACAAACCCTCGGATTTTTCCATGTAAATTTCTTCCTCCAATTTTCCATTTTAAAAAATGTTTTCACATCCATTTTGATGAATTTGAAGGCCATATTTCACAACTAGCGCAATTAACATCTGAATTGATGCAATCCTGGTTAGTGCTATTATCTGTCAAACAAGGCTTTCTTATTGCCTAAAGCCTATGACAACAAGTCTGTCTTTGTATTTGTCAATAGTTTCATCAACTTTCTTTTCCTTTTGTAGATCCACTTTGAATCCAAAAGTTTATTTCCTGGAGGAAGATCAACCAACTCTCAAGTATGGTTGCTCAAGATTGAATCTATCTTATTATTGACAGACTTTTCTCAAAGAGAATGAGTTCACAAAGGACATAACTTTTAGAATAAATGAGACTCATTTTCAAGAAGAAATGTTACAAAATCAAACTCGTAGGAAGTAATTTGTCCATTGACATTTACTACGCCTCCGAATCTCTTTATTAAGTACATTCTCCTTTGGTTCTTTCCAAGGTCGTTTAGACCCTTCACTTGACTATCCGACAGTTCGGACTTATGAGCCATAAATTGACATGCTTTAGTATTTGTAGCATATCCAATGAACATACAATCCAAAGTCTTAGGTCCTATTTTGACCCGTTTGGGAATAGTTCCCTCATTTCAATTTCTCATACGAAATAGACTGTATTGGAAATTGTTTGATCACTATCTTTCAAGAGTTATTGCTTGTATAAACTTTAAGGGACGACAAACAATTCTCTATCAGGATACAACAAAGTCTGAACAAACACAACTTTCTGTTGCTTCCTTTCTTAACAAACAAACGTTTTTTTTTAATTATTTGTTACTCCCTTTACTAACAAACAAAACTTTTTGTTTCTCTCTTTCTGAACAGACAAATTTTTTGTTGTTGTTCTCTTTTGCTATAATGATAGCACCCCCCCCCCCACCCCACACACAAATTTTGTGGTAAACCTGAACTTATAAATAGGACATTCAACATTTCCTTCAAATTTCCGTTTTTTCCTGTCAACAATTTCATTAGATTAAGGTGAGAATGTGTAGTAATTTGATGGATGATTCCATTTTCCAAATATATTTCTGCAAAAGAAGATTCATATTCTCCATATCTACCACTTCTAACCATGACAATCTCTTTATCCAACTGATTTTCAACTTCAGTTTTACATTGCCAATATGTTTCCATTGCTTCATCCTTACCATTCAGCAAATAAACATAACAATATCTAGTGCAATTATCAATAAAATTTATGAAACACTTTTTCCCACCACAAGATGGTGTTGACTTCATATCACAAATGCAGTGTAAATCAATTCTAAGGTATTAACATTCCTTTCAATAACACATACTTGACATTTTGATTTATTGCACTAGAAGTTAGGCAAAACTTCTAAGTTGTTCAGTTTTTGCAAGGTTTTGTAGTTGACACGTCCCAAGCATTTATGTCACAAACAATTTGATTCAAGCAAGTAAGAACAAATAGAAATACTAAGTTTGAAAAGACCTTTTGTGAGGTAACATTTTCCCACAGATATTTTGTTCTTTACTTTTTTTTTTATAACTTTCTCAAATACAAACATTGTTTTAGAGTCAATACCTTGTCATATGTCCTTTTCAGAAGGACCTTTCCATAACATTCAATTTGTTATGGAATTACCCATGATCATAGTCTCATCGGTCCAATAAGGGCAATATGACCCAAATGTTTGTTTTACAACACAAACATAACATATCACTTTTCACCAATGTTCATGTATAAAAAAAAATAATTAATAGACATATCTTTTATGAAAAATCACAATATTTTAAAGTGAAACTTTTTCATCAAAGAATACAATTCTTTTCAATGAGTAATATAATTTTGTGGTTTCATACTAGTCATATCATATACTAGTAAAGAGAGACTCAACGACCACAATATCAAATATACTCCAAGAATTTTGTGAGTCTAACATAATACAAGATTGTCATTAAATTTCATATCTTGCACTTTCAAATTTAAATTAGATAGTAAGTCTAATTTTGTCTTTATCACAAGTAAAGAACCCCCCACATTTTAAATATGTTCTCAAAAATATTTTTCAAGTATTTCAAATTATTTTCCACATATTTTTTCCCATGCTTACACATTGGCAACACGAAGCCTTCTTTTGGAGATTTAATCCATATAAACATCCATTGCAAGCACAAAAACCACTAATTTTATGTCACTAGTGTTTTTTTTCCCTTTTTGTCACAGCTAGACAAACCACTTAGTATTTAGAATACTAACAATAAAGATTCAATCTTTATACAACTTGTTTCTAGTTTAACGATGAAGTTTTTATATTCTTCTAATCGTTAACCGAATGAACCTTGGATTCTGATGAAGTTTTAATATTCTTCGAATCAGTTTCACATTCAGACAGAGTAGTAAACCAAAAAGGTTTTAATCTCCAAAAACCTCAAATACAACACTGTTTCGAGCTAATGATGAAGATTTTATTTTTTTCAATCATTTAGCCTTAATATTCCTGACGAAGATTTTGTACTCTTCAAGTCAAAATATTCATTCAAACAGAGTATTTAACAAATTGGTGAAGTTTCTATATTCTTCAAACCAATGCACAATCTGATTTGTTCGTGAAGTTCTTATATTCTTCAAATCAAAGGAGAAAACAAAATCTCCAAAAGTCAAACACAATCAAATTTCACATGGAGTAGAAAACTACAAAAGTTTTATTTTTCCTCCTCTAAACAGAATACATATTAATAATAATAAAGATATATTCTGAGATCATCACATAATGATCATCTATCCTAACATTTATGAAATAAATTTCATAACTTATAAAGGATAGAAAAAGAAAATAATAATCAAGGAAAATATAGATAGAACCTGATTTTTACTCTCATTGAATCATATCTATCTGTCAGCAATAATTCCATGCAAGTCACTTTTCTTGCTAATTTTTTTTTATCTTTTCTCAGTTTCCATCATATTCCTATTTTCTTCAAGAAGACATTTAATTTCAACAAGAAACTAAACTCATGTTCAAGTATTGTTAGGAGACAACATTTACTCATTTACTTCTTCTCATAGTTATATAAAACCAAGAATATAGGGAAAAAATTAAAAGTGCTCATCTTAGCTTTTATGCACAAAATAACTTTTCTCATTGAAAAGAAAACTGAAGGGGTGCAATGCTTGAATGCACTTGGGAAGAAAATAAAAATAATCTTACCCATCCAAGGAAAACTTACTACAAAAAATATACTCGAACATATTAAAGTAGTACTAATTCATCCCAAATCTCTTTTATCATATGATAAAATAATTCTCTTTTTCTTCTTTTTCTTTCCCCATAAAAAGAATACAGAAAATAGAAGTAATTTCCTTACCACAGAAAATACCAACAATAAATTTCGTAAGCTTGTTATCTCCTGTATTCAAATTAGCAAATCAGAAATAATAAAAGATGAAAACAAAAACACAAAGAACTATCCGAGTCTGCAGAACCCACTGTGTGTCCTTAAGAAATTTAATCCCCTTAAGTACCCGAGGTTGCAGATTAATTCCTCCCAAGATAAAACGGATTAACCATTAAAGAAGTAGAGATACCTCAAACTTTGATAATTTCAAGGAACTCAAAATGACAACAACGAATCACACACAGAGACACGATCAATCGATTTTGTTTTGTAAGAAATGTATGCAAAAGAAGGGAAGAATTCGATGCAGAAAAATGAGAGAAAACCTCTCTATTTATAGCCAACAAAGGGTAAAGGTCATAACCCTTTGGAAAGAAGACAACCTTTCAGAAAGAAAACAGTCTTTCAGAAAGGTCACAACATTTTGGAAAAGGCATAACCTTTCAAACGGTCACAACCCTTTAGAAAGGACACAACCTTTCATAAAGGTCACAACCCTTTGGCATAATTACAACTCTTCACGAGAGTCACAACCCTTCATTTCCTGTTCACACCTTTAAAACCCAACAGTACTACTATTAGATGCTTCAAGCCAAAGCCAAGTTCAACATAATTTTCCAAAGAAAGAAAAAAATCCACTTGAAGACAAAGGGATATCAAAATCAAGAAAATGATTGGTGTTTAATTCTTGAACCAACATTTGTGACTCTCCAATATTTAATGTGCATAAACCGCTTAAGCTGTTAGACGATATTGTTGAAGGAAATCCTTTAAAAATCATAGTGGAAGATATTTTTTGATTCGAATGGAAGCATGGAATAGGATACAAAATTGAGAAAATTTTGAAAGTGAACCATAGTGAAAAGGTTATTGGAAATTTTGAAGAATGCAAGAAGATATCGATGGATTCAAGATCCGTGAGAAGTTCTAATAAAAAAAGAGTAGAGAGAGTTTTCTACCATGGTGCGACGGTTACTTGTTCGTTAGGCCTTGACAAGTCAACAAGAATTTGTAGCAAGAAAACATGTGGTGTATGCAAAATCATAGGCCAAAACTATGGAATTCATGAGAAAATTAATTGGATTGAATCATTTTCTACTAGTTGTTGGAGTGCACATAGAAAAATTATGAAGCAATTTGGAGATGGAGTTTCAAAGAAGGCTATTATAATTTCAAGAGTGATTGCAAAATACAAAGAAGATAACAAGGGAGAAGTAAATATGTTGAATCCAAGGGCTATATTGCCTTGCTTTGTTATCATATATAGTTTATCTTAATATATAGATCAAAAGTATGCCATGTAAGTTTCAACCTATGTTACTCAAACTCTTCAAAAATGTCAATTGTGCCTGTTGAATCCAAACATTTTTAAAGAATCCAAGCAACATAGATTTCAACTATTTCCTTCATTTTAGAACTAAGAAAGTAGTTTTTTTAACTTCCAATGATTGTTCTTTTCTTTCCATAGTGCGGACTTTATGCAACTCAGTATGTGCATGTTCAATTCTATGAGTCAATAATGTGTAACACATACAACTAAGTACTTACCGACTAGGTGGATTTAGAAATTTGAATTTAATGATTTTATAAACCATATGTGATTCGTCTAGACCTCATGCATAGCGGAAGCTTTGGTGCACCGTACTTCATTTTCTATGCTAAGATCCTATCCATATTTATAAGTAGTAGTTCAAAAACAGTAGTAGAAGCAATAAATTTAAGATGAAGACTCAAAAGGAAGAGTTCTTTTGCCATAACAGAATCACGTATGTATTTAACATATAACCTCAGCAATATCTTCCATCACAAATTTAGTAAATAGGTACTTCAATAATCGGGTACATTATTTTGAACAAACATTTTGCAGTAAGTAGTGATGACAAGTACAATCCTGATTTTCAACTCAATTATTCATACCAAATATGTATGAATGAATACAAAGCTGAATGCATGAAGAGAAGCTTTCTCCAAGAAAACTCCAAGGTCCTTTCTTTTAACAGTAAAATAAGTATGATAAACATCGCTTTCAAAATAGAAGTTAAACTGTACAACTCTAAATGACCCGAGGAATATCCCAATCCGAAACAACATATGTACCTTCACATGATAGGGGTAAGGTTGCATACATACCACCCTCCCCAGATGTGAGATTACACTGGATTTATCCGTCTTAACAGTATCTTTTTTTTTTTAATTAAAGAGGACTCAACGGCCCATTTTTTCATTAATGTAAAGCAGATTATTACAACTGCCCAAAATCCAAAAGAAAAGGCATAAGAAGAAACATAAAACTAAAGAAAAGGAAAGAAATAAGAAAAGACACAACAAGAAAATGTCTGGTAATGTTCCACCAGATCTGTGCTCTCCTTGTTGGTTCCTTCCAACCTCAGCACATCCAAATGGAACCCCATTGGAGGTGTGAGCTCTCGAAATTCTTCAAGATTATTACTTCTGGTATTTGAGGTACAGCAAAGCACTGTAATATCATGTCAGCCCCAATTCTCAGAGATCTGATTTATTGCCAAGTTAGACCAAGTATTGTATCCAACTTTTCGTTTCATATGTATCATCCTCTCTATTTCTCAAACTTATAAATGTATCCTTAATGTAGCTTATGCAAATATGCCATGAGACCCTTAATTCCGACCATAAGCTGAGAGAATTGTGTTTTGCTACTATCAATCATGATTTCTTTCCCTTTCTAGATCCCGATGGATTGAGTCTCAAGAGACTAAACCACCATCTGAGATCAAAGATTGGGCGAGAAAGTCACAACTTTTAGTAGCTGAAAATCATATGAACTTGTGCAGATTACAAAGAAAAATTGGAGTCAGCAGCTTACCTTCCATCAAAACTAATGTCCTGATTTGTTATTAGGCGAACACCTCAATGCTCTCACCAGGTGCAAATACTCAAACCATTACGAAATTACTTCAGACAATAGTTAACGAATTTAGATACTAACAACCAACTCCCTTTTATTTCTACCAGAACTTGTAATCTGCATAAATATGTTATCAGTGTATTGATTCAATCTACTAGTCTTCTTCTAATGTGAGGAGTGCCACTCTTGTCCAAGTTTAGAATTCTCCGCCCTTCCATAGGAATGTCTTGGAAATGGCTAAATTGATAATCACCTGCAAGATCAAAAACTAGATTAGCAAAATAATCAGCTAGAGTATTTCCTTCTCGAAAGATATGTTGTACTCTCGCTGATAATGATCTCCTCAAATAGCTTATGGAATTGACCTCTAGCGTCACACTCCAAGGGACATCCCACCTCCCTTCCAAGATCTGTACCATGGCCATAGTATCAGTTTCAATAATGACATGTGATAAATGATGCTCCTTACAAAAAAAACAATCCTTCTCTAATAGGTCTAGCTTCAGCTAAATTAGAGGTATCTTGTATCTTGAATCCTTTAGCCACCATCAATGAACCAGAGTAATCTCTTATGCAAAAGGCTGTAGAGCTAGGTCCTGGATTACCCCTAGATGTACCATTTGTATTGCATTTCACCCAATTAGTAGGGGGAGGGATCCATCTCACAATGTTAATGCTACAATTATTTCTATGCCCCTGTAAATCAGTAATGATATCCGGCCAACTGTTCCTTCCTATATCTCTTTTGAACCTTGTTTTAATCGCCTTCAGAATAATGTCATTAATCTCCCAAATGACCTTTCTTTCTGAAAATGAGCCACCATGTAAAATAGTGTTCCTTCTCTTCCATAAGCACCACAAAATGACAATGGGTACAACCTGAAAAACCACTTGAATTCTGTAACTACTATTAGAAGACTACCACCTTCTCATTGTCTGTTTCAGATTAATCATAGGACCTAAGAGACCAGCAACTCTAGAATAATGATCCCAGATTCTAAAAGCTACCTCACTTTTTAGGAAAAGGTGCTCAATAGTCTCCTCCACCGGAATAGACCAACACATGCAATCCTGAGAAATGGTAGGATTCCAAGAGTGCATTAAACTTGCAACATGAACTTTACCATTCCAAATTCTCCAAGCTAGATGGGAGAGTTTAAATGGTAATCCCTTAATCCATAAGAGATTCAAATCTTCATTCATGTCTGCCTTTTGTCTCAATAACTCCCAGGCACTTTTAACACAAAAATTTCCTGTACTAGACTTAGTCCAGCAAGGCTTATCTGCTTCTTCGCCTAGCTACACATATAAAAAGTTAATTCTGATATGCTCCACAACATACTCAGGTAAGGCAGCTTCTAACGCAACAAATATTCCAACCCTCTTCTGTTAAGATCTCTCCAATGTCTCGCATAGGGTGACAAGTGTGCACGCAAGTATAAGGGACCAAGATTGGTCCAGTTGTCATGCCACTTATTAGAAGTACCTCCTTTAGGTTCCCACCACAAGAATTGTTCTAAGCGCTCCCTATTCTCCAACATGTATTTCCAAACCTGAGAACCCCCTTTACATTGTACCGAAGTAGGAATTTGTTTCTTACAATACTTATTCCATAAGAAGTTAGACCACAAAGAATTTTGTGTCCTAAATCTCCACCAGAGTTTAGCGTACATTGTCTGAGAAACATCAAACATAGATCTAAAACCTAGACCCCCTTCCTGTTTTGGCAAACAAACCTTAATCCATTCAACCCAATGCTTACTTCACCTGATTCCTTATTACTCCAAAAAAATTTAGCAAAGATCCTGTGCAATTCCTTAATAACACATTTAGGAGGTGTGATAGCAGAAAGAACATAAATAGGGATGCTTTGAAGAACACTAGTGAGAAGAACTTCTTTACCACCTAATGAAGGCATCTTTCCTTTCCATGCTTGAAGTTTCCCTCTTACTCTATCAAATAGATCAGTGTAGTGTTCTTTCCTTTTTCTCAAGTGAGTGATAGGACACCCCAAATATTTCAAAGGAAAAGAACCTCTACTCATTCCCGTACATTGTTCCACTTGAAGTGAAATGCCAACTCCTACATTCTGGTGCAAATATTAAAAGCTCTTCTCTTTGTTCACTTTTTGTCCAGATTGCTTCTCATAATCCTGCAAGACAACCATTATTTTCCCCAAAGAATAATTATGGGTTGAACAAAAAATAATTGTGTCATTTGCATGTGCTAAATGATCAGATTAGCACTCCACTTAGGCATCCCATATCCTATAAATTGGGGATCATCAAATAAGGAATTAAGAGCTCTAGAAAGAACCTCCGTTGAGAGTTAACAATATCATGTAGTCATGTTTCTTGAAATGAGTTTGTCTCCAAGCAATGTAACTTTCCAGCAATCCACTTGTAACATAGATACAGAAAAGTTTTCGGTACAACTGCAATTTGGATAAGCAAAAAGATGAGAAAAGGCAGTGAAAAAATATAAGTATTAACAATAACTGGTCTTCTGCATTCTTTCCCCATCCCCTTCTCTCCCTCTTGGCACAAATTGACAAGGGAAAGAGAACATATGCTGCTCGGACTCTTAAAAAATGTCGCCAAGTGCAGGAGCGTGTTAGATCCGACACGAGCTGTAGCATTTTGGAGAGTCCGAGCAACATAGAAGAGAAGCAGTTTTTCCAAATTACAAACAAGGTGCATCAAGTAAAAGTTTCAGGTTGCAATGACAGCATGGGTGCCAACTCACAGCACAATGGAAAGTGGAAGAACTAAGAATAGCTGAAATAAGGATAAGATTGGACTTGGAGAGAGTATTTACTAAATGAGCATACACAGAGGTACAGTTCCCAGAAGGGGGGCGGAAAGGATGACTAGAAAAATGGCTGAGGTTCCAATTTACTTTGGATTCAAAATTGATATACAACATTTTAAAGCTAAGGATGTGAATGGCACGTGTAGAAATGAAAACTAACAAAACTAGAAAACACTGCCTCAATTGGTGGTATAATTCATTGCTCATCAAGGTGAGTGGCACAAACAGATATTAATCAACCAAGAATTCAAAAGAAGAATAAAGAGAAGATAAAAGCAGCAAGCATCATATTTGTTCTACTCCGGTATCAAGGCTACTGAAAGTAGACTGCAATGGACATATATTTGCTACATGTATGTTCAAATTGTAGCCGATGAAATCTAAGTTGAACAGGACAAACCTTGGAATTTGCTGTCTTTTGTAATTATTCCAAGTGTTTCTACGGTCTCACAAATCATGATACCACGTACACCAATAAAGCCTCCTATAGTGCACTGAACAACTACAACAACAACAACAACAACATACCCAGTGAAATCCCACTAGGTGGGGTCTGGGGAGGGTAGAGTGTACGCAGACCTTATCACTACCTCGTGGAGGTAGAGAGGCTATTTCCGAGAGACCCTCAGCTCAAGTACATCACATCCACGTAAAAGGGGAGGGGAACAGTGTATAAAACATAATATCCAATAAGAAAGATAGTGAATAATCAACCAAGAAGATAATAACATCAATGAAATATTGTGGGAAGTGAGGCTTGGTAAACAACGTAACATAAGGCTATAGGTATCACAGACAAGAACTACACGTGCAAGACTAGGACTACTACAAACGCTAACAACCCAAACCCTCGCAAGGAAAAACAACACGCTAACCCTACTAACCTACAACCTTAATACACGACCTCCACTCCTTCCTATCTAGAGTCGTGTCCTCGGTAAGGTGAAGCTGAGCCAAGTCCTGTCTAATCACCTCTCCCCAATACTTCTTAGGCCTACCTCTACCCCTCCGCATCCCCTCTACAACCAACCCCTCGCACCTCCTCATTGGGGCATCTGCGCCCCATCTCTTCACATGTCCAAACCATCTCAGTCTCGCTTCCCTCAGCTTGTCCACCACAGAGGCCACTCCCACCTTTTCCCGGATAACCTCGTTCTTAATCTTATCGCTCCTAGTGTGCCCACACATCCATCTCAACATCCTCATCTCCGCAACATGCATTTTTTTGGACATGTGCGTTCTTGGTCGGCCAACACTCCGCTCCATACAACAAGGCCGGTCTAACTACCACTCTGTAGAACTTACCTTTAAGTCTAGATGGGATTTTCTTATCACACAAGAGGCCTGATGCAAGCCTCCATTTCATCCAAGCAACCCCAATGCGATGTGTGACATCATCATCGATGTCACCACTTCCTTGGATTACAAACCCAAGATACTTAAAACTTTCTCTCTTAGGAATGATCTGTGTGGCAAGTCTCACTCCCACATCTGCCTCCTCCACCACATCACTGAAATTGCACCTCAAATATTCTATTTTGGTCCTACTCAACCTGAACCCTTTGGACTCCAACGCTTGTCTCCACACCTCCAACCTCGCATTAACTTTGTCCCGCGTTTCATCAATCAGTACTATGTCATCCGCAAATAACATACACCATGGGACCTCCTCCTGAATCGACCGCGTCAACTCATCCATCACCAAAGCAAATAGAAAAGGGCTAAGAACAGATCTCTGATGCGGCCCCATCTCAATCGGGAAATGTTCCGAGTCTCCTTCGACCGTTCTAACCCGAGTCTTGGCTCCACCGTACATGTCTTTTATCGCCTAATATAAATTATCGGTACACCTCTAACCTCCAAGCACCTCCCAGTACATTCCTCGGTACTCTGTCATAGGCCTTCTCAAGGTCAATGAACACCATATGAAGGTCTCTCTTCCTTTCTCTATATTTTTCTACCAGTCTTCGCATAAGATGAATGGCTTCGGTAGTCAATCGTCCCGGCATGAATCCAAACTGATTCTCCGAGATGGACACCCCCTCTTCTCACCCTCATCTCCACCACTCTCTCCCAAATCTTCATAGTATGGCTTAGCAATTTGATACCCCTGTAGTTGTTACAGTTCTAGATATCGCCCTTGTTTTTATACAACGGAACCATTGTACTCCACCTCCATTCATCAGGCATCTTTGTTGTTTTAAAAATAACATTAAACAGCCTGGTTAACCACTCTATACCTGCCTTGTCCGCGCTCTTCCAAAAATCCACCGGAATCTCATCGGATTCGGTCACTCTTCCCCTGCTCATCCTACTAATAGCACGTATATGCTAACTTAGCTTCTGTCTTTGTCGTCTTATAAACTTTCCTAAGCGCCCGCTTCACTTCCTCGTCTACGCATTCCACCCACTCAGTGTAAGCAGCCTTCTTCGCTTCCACTTTGCCTTGGACTTCCCCATTCCACCACCAATCTCCTTTATGGCCTCCAAAGTTACCCCTTGATACCCCTAAGACCTTTGAAGTAACTTCCCTAATGCAACTAGCTGCTTTATTCCACATGGCGTCCGCGTCCCCGCTATCACTCCAAGCCCCCATCCTAGTCAACTTCTCACCCATCTCCCGAGAGAGGGCAGGGGTCAAGCCACCCCATTTAATCCTCGGTCGATCAGATGCGATCTTCTTCCTCCTAGCCCTCTTGATTTCCAGGTCCATCACCAAAAGCTTGTGTTGGGTAGTAAGATTTTCACTTGGGATAACCTTGCAGAGGCCTCTATCACCCTTCCTAAGGAGAAAGTAATCTATCTGAGTCTTAGCTACCGAGCTACGAAAGGTAACCAAGTGGTTCTCCTTCTTCGGAAAGCATGAGTTAGCAATCACCAACTCAAAAGCTTTAGCAAAATCTAGAAGTGAAGTTCCACCCCCATTCCTCTCCCCAAAACCAAAGCCTCCATGGACATCATCAAAGCCATTAGAAGTTGCCCCGATGTGGCCATTAAAATCTCCACCAATGACAATTTTCTCGGTGTTCGGTATCCCTCTAACTACCTCATCCAAATCCTCATAAAAGAGCTTCTTAGCCTCCTCATCCAAGCCCACTTAGGGTGCATAAGCACTAATAACACTCAAAGTACATCCTCCAATGACTAGCTTAACCATCATCAACCTATCATTGATCCTCCTAACCTCCACCACTTGCTCCCTCAAATCCCCGTCCACTAAAAATACCCACTCCATTTCTATCCCTTGAGCCCCCTGAGTACCACAACTTAAACCCGTCTACAACCCGAGCCTTGGCACCTACCCACCTAGTCTCTTGGACACAAGCTATATTTATCTTTCTCTTCTTGAGAATTTTCACTAGCTCTATGAACTTCCCCGTCAACGAACCTATGTTCCATGATCCTACCCTCAAATTATGGGAACCCGTAACCCACTTACCCCTACTTTCCCTCTTCCTCGGCCTCAACCGAAGACATGACTCAATACCACCATCAGGAACCAAATCCACTAGAAAGATACTGAATCTAATGTACAATCTACACAGGGATACACTTAAAATGTCAATCAGAAACAGCCAAAAAATAAAAATCTAGATAATCAAAGTGTGATGCACAATGCACAATCAATTAACCTTAAAATCTACTCCTATGTTCTTCAAATTATTGCAAGTTGGGTGTAATTACCTACCAAGCAAGACTAAATTAGCTAACAGACAGGGATTCAAAGTAGAAAACAAGAACACAAATCTGCAATAAAGGGCCCAAAAAATAGGCTCAGCGCAAGAGGGAGAGGGAGAAAGGATAGATAGAACCTGGTCGGAGAAGAAGGAGGACTTCTGTGGTCTTTGGGCGATTTTCCGGCCAGATCTGGTTGGTCTCCAGCGACAAACAATTCGCCGGAGATTACCTTGCCTTCGCCGGAGTTGGTTGCTCGCCGGAGCTCCTGTTTGTTGTTCACGTCCACGCTGGAGCGAAGGAGAACAGAGAGAGAGGCTCGCCGTTCGCCGGTCGGAGCTGGTCCTCGCGAAGTTTCTGGCCGGCGCAGCCTTCGCTTGCCGGATCGGAAGCGGCGCCCGGTTGCCGGCTGGTTTCCCGGCTGCTCGCTGACCGGTGCTGGTCGGAGCTTCGCCTGAGCAGCTAGGAGAATTGGAGAGAGAGAGAGAGAATCGATTAAAAATATACTGTTTCTCCAATCAGGCAAAAGAAACATACATGAATTTCTAAAAATGGTCCACTGAACAACTGCAAGCAATAAATGTCACGATGTTTCAGAAACAAAGAGTTGTATTATCTGTGTATGTGCCACACTATGCAAGAGCTAAACAGTGAAAATTTTATCTATCAAAATTCTATTATTCGGGCTTTAGATAAAGATAACCCCTTGTCATAATTTAGCTCATCACAAAAAAAAAAAATGCTCAGAACCTTATAAAACATTAATAACAGGAAAGAATCAGCAAGTAATAATATAGCATTTTCTTGTAATAGTTTTGAAAGGTCTACCTAAAAGAGTTAAAGAGGAGGAGAGGTAGTTTATACTTCACCTAGAATAAGTGCACCATGTAAGTCTGCATTAAGAAGATATTGTGATAACTGATTTTTCCTGCAAGACCAATACTGCAGGTGAGAGACATACATGTCAATTGTTTATCAGAATCACTAGAGAAAAGGCCTATTTTAAAAAAGACTAAACCATTAAAGAAGTGATGAAACAAAACGCCAACCCAATATTCTTTACGAGTTTTTTCACGTAGTCTTTCCACTTATCATGCATTGGCTTGAATATGTCATAGCTGCAGAACAAGCCATAAAAGAGTTTTCAGAACAAGAGATGCATATAAAAGTGAAAGGAGATAATATCCATGCGGTAATCATCAACTGTAAGTATCTAGGAATATTTGGCTCTATCTGACCCCACAGTACGCAAGCCCTAGAAAAAATTATATTTTTCACTGCTGATCAAGGTGAAGCATCTAACAAGTAACCCTATTCCTAGAATACTAGATGAACAACATAGCTAAAAAGTCAAATAAGCAGACAGATGAATTTGATCATTTGGCAATTGAATTTTATGCAGCAGAACCACACAGTGTAAGATATTCATTTTGGGCCTTGACTTTCTAGATAAGCAATATCTACCATAAACAACATAGGGGAGAAGAAATAGCAGCCTATTCATCTTTTGTCCTCGCAAGGATAACTGTGTAGATAATTACCACATCAGATCAAATGATATGGAGGCCATGATAGATTTTTTTAGATCATTACACAGTATGCAATACTGCTACTCGTTGTAAATACTCACAGCACCTTCTGGTTGCTGGTCATTCAATAAAATACCTTTCACGATATTTAAAAAATAACCACAATAGATAAAGGACAACAGATATCACATGCCACATGAGATTCAGTGTAGCAGTTAATCTCTTAATCAAGATCATCACATGAAAAGGTCATCTTTCTGAGAATAATTCAAACCAATTTCTTTTTCGACGAAAAAAAATGCGTGAATTATTCTTAGAAGATGACCTTTTCATATGATGACTCTTAATAAATAATCACACCACAATTGAATCTACAAACCACCATTAGACTTCAACATTCAACTTCCGACATAGTAAGACTCATCTAGTCAAACAGAAGAGAAAAACCTGCAGTGCACTTAGCAAGATTAAAAACTACACATAATTCCTCACAGAGAATGGCAGAAAGTTTTAAAAAGGCAATCTAACTCTTTTACACAAAAAAGTAGGCAGAACTCACTTATGGGACTCTTGTCGGAAATCGAATGATCCAAACTTCTTATGTTGCTTTATGGACATATGTCTTTTAGATCTCTTTGACTGTCTCTGCAAAGCCCGACTACGAGCTCCAGTAGCAATGCTGCTCTTTTGCACAACATTATCAAGAAGAATCCAGTTATCAACTTTCACATTTTTTGACCCCTGCATATATTTCTGAGCTGAATCACCATGTTGGAGAAGATCGTGCAAAATATCATTAGCAGTCATGTTTTTACAAGAAATCTGCAACAAGCAAATGGGATGAGTAATGAAGAAGTTACTAATTAATAGTGAGCATACTTGAAGTATTATATTGATCACGTTTATTCTTGCCTCAGTGGTAATTTTCAGAAGATTATCATCTACTGAATGGAATATCTGAAGGTATGCTGGATTATTCAGTTCAACATCTACGTGACAGGACAAAATTTAGCATCCTGGATTTTAGTCACATGTATACCTTTCTATGGATAAAATTCAAGAGAAGCATACAGATGAAAGGTTGTACCTTGAGCAGATGTATGGCCAGAAGACATATGGCCTACAAATAAACCAGGAAAATATTTGGATGAGATAAATCAATAAGGGTTCATTTTATTTTTATTTTTTGAAGAATGAAATCAAGAGGGATCACATCAAAATGGTTTACTTACATTACTAGAAATCGCCAACCGTTACACTTCTTTTGGATGCCAAAAGTTTGCAGATAAATCAAAGAGAATATCAGAAAAAAAAATACACGGTTTAGCATTGAACTAAGGGCTCTTAAAACTTCTAGACTACAAATTCACTCTAGACTTTATTGCATTGTCTTCAACATTTTCTACAATGCAAAACATCTGTGCAATTTCCTTATCTAGTGGCTAGAGAAGTAGCGCAATGGCATTGACACTCAATGAGTTTGGTAGTCCATTCATAATAACCAAGGAAAAAAAAATAGAAAACCATATTAAGTGGTGTAGATGCTCAAAAAGCCAACATTTCTTTTGAAAAAGTCATAGCTCCCACTCTCTACTTCTCTTGGTATTTGGTATTAAGGGCATAGTCAACATGCTTTACTTAAAAAAAAAAGGCATAGTAAATATGCTTCAGAACCCTGACGGCAATGTCTCTATCAGAAATGATGGTGCAACCATGTTGGAACAGATAGATGTCAACAATCAAATTGCAAATATGATGGTTGAGTTGGCATAGAGTCAACATAACAAAGTTGGTGACAGAACTATTGAAGCAAAGTCAGTTCTAGAACAAGCGGAGATGTTGTTAGAACGTGGTATTCACCCTATTTGAATCACAGAAGGATATGAATTGGCTTCAATTATAGAAGTTGAGCATTCAAAACATATTGCACAGAAAATTGAATTTGGTGAATAAGTTTGAACCTTTAATTCAAACTTGGAAAACTACTTTGTCATCTAAGATAGTGAACAGATGCAAGCATTGTGCTGGATTAAACTTTAAAAAACTAATAATCTATAAATCACAATAACTTGAGATATCCTTTGAGAAAGTCATAGCGAAATAAAAAAACGAGCATCATACAGCAATAGTGCCACTTATTGAAACAGTGGAAAGTATCTAGTATTTCATTTGAGAACAAAGACCAGAAACCAGTTTTAGCTAATCCCAGATAAAGATAGTATCAATTACTGTTACAGTTAAACTTGAAATTCGTTTAAGAAAAAAGAGAAAACATAAAATTCATAAAAAAATTGGAACATAATTCCACCTAAAGTGCAGATCAAGGAGAAGGTTTGCAGTAATTTAATATCCAGGCATAAAATACAAAATGCGTCGAATTCACAGTAAATTACCCTGTATGTACAATTAAAGCTAAAATCATTTTTTATCCCCTTGGCCTAATTCTTCATATTGTTCACCCTTCATTGAAAATTCTAACTCCGCCAGCATAGTTGATTGATATATATTAAAAACTAGTGAAACAAAGAGGAAAAGATAAAAGATGGAACCTTTTTTGGATGACGGAGCTGAGGAAGGTGTCGTTGATTTGAGCAGTGAAGGCAAAGAATTGATACGCTGGGAGGTGAGTCCAATGTTGTTTTCAGCTAGAGTTTTTGTCGTAGTAACACCGATTTTCTTGTTCTTGTGTTGTTGATGATGAATTTCAGCTTTTGCTTGAGTGAATCTTCGCTCTAATGCCTCCATTGTTCGTTTCCTTTGTTGTTCGGACATTGTTTCATCCACCATTGTTGTGCTCCCCTCTCTCCTTCAAGCTTTATATTTGGGAATACTGATAATAACTTAGGTGTGTTAACAACAAAAAAAAAAAAAAAAAAAAAAAGGCTCAAATATGTCATCCAACTTTTAGAAAAGGCTCATTTATGCTATCCGTTAAAAGTTTGGCTCATCTATGCCATTACCGTTTAAGAAAAGGCTTATTCATGTCATTATTTTTTAATGGTGGTTTTGCAAAACCATTTTTTACACATGATCAATTATAATTCGGCCACGTCATTATTTTTTTCAGAATTTTGATTTTTTATTATAAAATAAATAATGATGTGGCCGAATTATAATTGGCCACGTATAAAAAATGGTTTTGCAAAAAAATTTTGTTCAGAATTTTAATTTTTTATTATAAAAATAATAATGACGTGGCCGAATTATAATTGGCCACGTGTAAAAAATGATTTTGCCAAACCACCGTTAAAAAATAATGGCATGAATGATCCTTTTCTTAAACAGTAATGGCATAGATGAGCCAAACTTTTAACGAATAGCATAAATGAGCCTTTTCTGAAAGTTTAATGACATATTTGAGCTTTTTCCCAACAAAAAATAAGTAAATTGTGTTAAATTAGAATGTTTGTGGGTCAATCACTAAAATGGGTCAAGATTCAAGCCAGCGATTCTTATATGATTTGCACAAGTTCCTTTTCATTTTTTTTAAGGAAAACTACCCAAATTGAACTACTTAGGCAAAGTATTTACTCATGTCAAACCTAACTCAATACATTTATCCTAATTGGACTCACGGTCCAAACTATTACTTGAGTGTCTTCTTGTTCTATTCACTAAACCACTATTTCTTGATCTTTTATACCATCAGAGTATATATATACTCTGACGGTATCAAGCAACAGTTAAATAACTGAGTAGTATTTTTACTAAAACATTATTTCTTCCTCTTGATACCATCTGAGTATATGTATCATAGTATATATATACACTCTGATGGTATCAAGCAGTAAAAACGCAGAAACAATTAAAAATATGGGGTATGAAAGTAAGGGATAACCACTTGTAAATAATTTCTCTTTTTAGGGTACAAGTGTTTTTATCCCTTTTTTTAACCTCTTCCCTATGAGCTTTCTTTATTATTCCTGGTTGACTCGAACCTACAACCTTAGAATTGGAAGTGGAGGGTATTTATCATTTGAACATTCCTATTCTCATTTGTGAGAGTTAGCATGAAACACTTGAGATTCTTTTACTAAATATATGTTTTATTTTCTTTTCTAGAATGTCTCTTTTCTGATCATTCTAGACTGTGGCAGCTTCAAATTCATACTTTTTCAGTAACACAATTACATGAAGTTCTGAACATATACATAATCTTGATATCTAATTGAATTTTACTGTGTTTGAAATAAAAATTATTCATGTTGAGGTATACTACTTGAGTAAGGGAGGATTTTCCCATGACTGAAAATTATTACCTATACAAAATTTCTTAAAAAAAGCTTCATGTTTATGTGAAAGAGAAATTTAAGACTTTAGACACAAAAAAAAAGACCACAATTCAATGGATTGACATACTACCTCTACAATATTTGTTGTGTTGGTTGTTCATTAATTTTATCTAGCTTGTCACAAAACTATATATATACACAAGGCTATAAGTGATACTTTTTCACATACATACCAATTAAAATCTGTTTTCAATTTCTTGCAGCACTCTTACCATCTAATTCCTCTGAAAATAGCAGGGATTCAGGGGTGGCTCAAGGATAAAGCTTGTAAAGCGTCTGCTTTAGACTCCCAAAATTTTGAGACCCAAAAAAATTTTAGTAGTGAATTTTATGATTTTAATTTCACTTAAAACAATATTGAATATTATATATATAAAAAAAGAACTACTTACTTTTTATCAAGAATATTTTAGAACTTTGAATTAAATAATTAATAAATAATTTTTTTTTAAATCAACATCCAATGTGATGTATTGCAAACAAATGTCTAACCTCTTATTGACTAGAACTAATCATTATGCTCATAAACAATAATATTATTATGTGAATTTATACGCTTACTTTTAAGAATATGCATTAAAAATAAATAGTATACCAGAACAAAAAAAAGAATTCAAAATTAATAATATTTTTGTGCATGTATTTATATACACCGGAAATTACTTATAAATATACTCCCAGAACCATTCCAAACAATATTTGATTTGCTACCATTAATACCAAAGCAATATACCTAAATGCAACCTAAAATTTGCAGTCAACCTATAATTAGGATAACAACGATTTCAACCTTTGCTCAAAAATTAAATAAACACAACAAATAGCACAGTCAAAATCAGTTAATAACGCACGGGGCCTTTTCACTTCCATATTGTCAAATTTAGAACTGATTAATGCGGAGAAAACACGCACTTACTATTTTCACTTTCAAATATCAAATAACATGATAACAGATCCAAATTTAATATAAATATGTGATAATATAAACACATGTGTGAATGATCGACGATGGATATAACTAATGGAGCACGAAATCAGGTGGTGGACCAAGAGAAGCGGGGAGAGTGATAACTATGTCTTTTTCAAAAGAAATGTTGGATGTTTGAGCATCAAGGCCTCTTAATATGGTTTTTTGTTCTTGTTCTTTGGTTATTATGAATCGACTACCAAACTCATTGAATTCAATGCCATTGCGTTGCTTCTCTTGTTACTAGATAAGGATATTGCGCAGATGCTTTTGCATTGTAGAAAATCTTACCCATGCTGTACTAATTTCATCATTTGTACTCCTCAATTGACAGAAATCCCCAAATTGACTCAAATTAACTCAGATTTTTAAAACGATTCATTCCCCATTTTAAACCCAATGCCTAGACTCTCTCAAATTAACTCGAATCCTAATCGCATAATCAATCATTCCATCATTACACAGACCACCAATCAACATATTATAAGTCCAAACATCAGGCAAAATATTTTTCTGTGTCATTAGCTCGACAATCTAAGCAACATACTTCAACCACCCAATTTACAATAACAATATACCAAAATACTATATGTATTCCTATTTGGCACAAGACATTTACCTTTCATAGCCAACAACAAATCCCTAACCTCATTCAACCTACCTTTCTCACACAACCCATCCAATATAGTATTATAAGTTACATTATCCGGCACATAGCCAAACTCACTCATTCTATTTAGTAATTGATTAGCATCATTATACTTGTAAACTAAACAATACCCTTTAATCAAAATATTGATAGTAATTGTAGTTGGCACCAAACCAAGCTTAAGTGCATCGTTATACAGATCATTACATAAAAATAGAGAGTGAGTAAAAGGGTACTTAACCAAAGCACTAATCAAAGTATTGAAAGTAATGATGGTAGGACAAAGTCGAAGGCGCTTCATCTTCTTGAAAATCTGAATAGCGAGATAGGGTTTGGAGAGAATGGAGTGGTGATAAGAACGTTATCAAAGTCACTACATCTAATACTAAATGCCAACGATCATTCAATAGTAATATAACCCAACTAGTGAGTTCGAATCGAGTTCCAAGAGAGTGATTTGTAATCGAGAATCAATAGAAAAGTAAAAACATGCTCAAATCAATCATAGCTAAAAACATTTACGAAGAAAAGCATAATTCAAGTTTGGAGGTGATACAAGTGTCAAATATCAAGTGGGGGTTTTTGTAGTTAATTATCAACTAAAACAACAAATAATATGGATATACGATTATGGAGACGGGATTCTTGGGATGTGATATGATTATGGGCTAAGGTAGACAACTGGGTAATTGCAACTGATAGTAAATTTGTTGTAAATCAGTGACTAAGCTAGACTTTAGTGGGGGTAAACTTTCTCTCGAACAATTTACCCCGAATCAAATTGGTTTCTCTCAAACACCAATAAGCAGCAATTAAGAACAACCTTCGCTTTTGCCCATTCACTCTCTCGAGCTGAATGTGTGGAAAAAGGTTTAGGATTCACTCTCTTGAGCTGAACCCATGACAACCCAATACCCACAGACCATTAATTCAGTAATCTTGGTTTTAAAACCTCTCTCTCGAGCAAGCCAAAAACACGAAGTTAAGATTGTTTATCAATTACAATCCATTAAATTCAACCACAATTACTGAACGAAATCACTTTTAAACAACAAATAAACTATCAATTAACAATACCCAACAGTTAAATCAACTCATAATCACACCCCAAGAATTGGGATTTTAGCTAGACATAGTAAAAAGGTAAAAATCGTTAACAATTGTGTTTCCATCAACTTGGTACGATTAATATTTTCTTTACAAATGTCTAAGATGAAGAATCTTCAACACCCACTTTCAATTTCTTAGAAATGGAAATCTTCAAAGATAAGGAAAAATATTGTCTCTCAAAACTAAGTTCTAAGACTCTACTTCAAAAGCTGAATAATACTGAATAATTCTAAAATCTGATAAAACTCAATTCAAAATTTCATACTATACTAAAAATTCAAACAAGTATTTATAGTCGCTGAAAATTATGCTGTGAAGGACCAGTCGGCGCAGTTAGTCGGGATCGCCGATCCACTCAACAATCTGCCCTTTGGTCCATTCCATCGCATTTATGCTTTAGCCTTCAGCATCTTCGAGTTCTGTAACTTTGGGCGATCTAGCACTGCATCGCGGAACCGTTCGGGGACTCGCCGAGTGTTTCTTTCTATCGCTGACTTGATTTTCTCTTTCAGAGCTTGGCACACTAGAACATTAGGCGAGACCAAGGCCGTTTGGCGACTCGCCTAATGGTTTAGGCGATCCTCAGGCCTTCTTTTCTTCATTCTTTCAGCTGCCTTGTTCCTTTTTGCTCAATAGTGTCCATGCTTTGTCCCAAAGTCCAAATACCTAAAATTCAAGGATTTACATCAGTTATTGGTACAAAATATGCAGTTGAGGACACTAAATCTATTAAAATAAAGCCTAAATGAATCCAAATTGTGGACTCATCAACACCCCCAACTTAAACTTTTGCTTGTCCTCAATTATAACTCAAGTTCAGCAGTTCAAAAAAGATATCTCAAATAGTGCTACACAAGACTCAATCATGAATGCACACAAAAAGACTCAACTACTCATGCAAGGATCAATTGTGCACTCAAAGATTCAAGTTGTGACTCACCATTACCAAAGAATCTCAAGCTCACAATACTTGCTTCAAATGCACTCACACAAAGAATGATTCTATATTCACACATAATGGTTCAACAAGTTAAAGCTCCGAAATCAAATGCAACGCTCACACTCACAAAGATGAAACACAATGCATGATTTCACCCATAGATTTGCCCGTATTTTCTGACCAACACTTGTTTCAGCTCACTGAAGAGCAAAAAGGTCTTTCCAAGGCTTGTAACGGGGTTGAGTGCAAATGTAATGGTCATTTAGGCTCAGTGACTTATATCCTCATGAAATGTGGTGTGAACAACACTTTCTTTCCTCTTCTTTCATCATTCTTATTCGTGCTCAAAAATCACACCATTATTCATCTTCCATGGATTGTTAGGACACCCCATTTTCTTTGCATTTTCACAACTTTTTCATTTATCTTTTTCATTTTTTTCTTTTTCTTCTTTTTTTGTATGGAGAGGTTCCATTCTTTCTCAAACCATGGGTCAAAGGGGACTTTCTCGCACTTCTTGATTTACCTTCTCTTTTCACCACACCCCTAACTTAGGCTTTTGGCCTAAGTTGGCTATTCAAACAAACCACATCTCATGAGACTTAAGGGTGAAGGGATAAAGAAAGATTATGTTTTCATCAAGTTTCTTCCAAGAAAAGGTTAAGGCTCAAGGGGTGCTCAAACGAGGTTCACACACTCACAAGGTAGGCCACAAAAAGAGGTATAATGTCAAATTGTTTCACACTCTTTTAAGTTGCCTAAGATCATCTCAAGAGTTCGCATCACTTAGTCAATTAGACCAACGGAGAAAATTCTAGGTGTCATCACACATGGTTCACGGTAAGCTCATCACACAAGGCATTGACACCAATGTCAAACAAGACTCCACACTTTTGCTAGTGTGCAACGTTCATCACAAGAGACTCAATTTGATACTTGGCTAATCACAATGAGATGCAAAGAGTTCACATATTGTCTATGCAACTTCATTTGGCCTCATCGTAGCCGCACATTCATGTTTGTTCAATTATGAGCACTATTCAAGTCATCAGTATGATCAAGACCGAGACTCAAATTTGCAAAAGAACAACCACATTCAAACACATACAAGAGGTGGCACAAATTTTTCTCGAAAGGGTCCAAAAATCATTTACAATTAAAACAAGGAGCCACAAGCTCAATCATCCGCAAAAGCAGTGTAAAAACACAATTTTAGCTCAAAGCCCAAATATATAAATAAACCAAAGTCACACAAAAGGTCAGACAAAATCCCACCACAAATAAAGTCATTTGTCCTCAAATGCAAATAAGATCAAATATCCACAAGTTAAAGTAAAGAAATACAGAGAGGGATGTAAAGAAGAGGTCATGTCTACACAGTCGCTCCATTTGTCTGGGCATCAGTGCCCGATGTATCAATCTGGACTCGGGCCTCAGTACCTGCAGTCACCTCAGAAATAGCAGCAGTACCATACCCACTAGGAGCTGCCAAGGGTGTATCCGCCAAAAAGGTCTACATAGCTACATAGAATCCCTGGGCCCATGAAGGAATATAGGGGCCTCGGGGAGTAGTCTCCCTATCTCTGAACAGCGAGATAGGGTTTGGAGAGAATGGAGTGGTGATAAGAACGCTATCAAAGTCACTACATCTAATACTAAATGCCAACGATCATTCAATAGTAATATAATACAACTAGTGAGTTGGGGTCGAGTCCCAAGGGAGTGGTTTGTAATCGAGAATCAATAGAAAAGTAAAAAACATGCTCAAATCAATCATAGCTAAAAACATTTACGAAGAAAAACATAATTCAAGTTTGGGGGTGACACAAGTGTCAAATATCAAGTGGGGGTTTTTGTAGTTAATTATCAACTAAAGCAACAAATAATATGAAAATGTGAATATGGAGACGGGATTTGATATGATTATGGGCTAAGGTAGACAACTGGTAATTGCAACTGATAGTAAATTTGTCGTAAATCAGTGACTAAGCTAGACTTTAGTGGGGGAAAACTTTCTCTCGAACAATTTACCGCGAATCAAATTGGTTTCTCTCGAACACCAATAAGCAGCAATTAAGAACAAAATTTGCTTTTGCCCATTCACTCTCTCGAGCTGAATGTGTGGAAAAGGATTTAGGATTCACTCTCTCGAGCTGAACCCATGACAACCCAATACCCACAGACCATTAATTCAATAATCTTGGTTTTAAAACCTCTCTCTCGAGTAAGCCAAAAAGACGAAGTTAAGATTGTATTTGCAACTACAACCCATTAAATTCAACCTCAATTATTGAACGAAATCACTTTTAAACAGCAAATAAACTATCAATTAACAATACCCAGCAGTTAAATCAACCCATAATCACATAATCTCACCCCAAGAATTGGGATTTTAGCTAGACATAGTAAAAAGGTAAAAATCGTTACCAAATTGTGTTTCCATCAACTAGGTACGATTAATATTGTCTTTACAAATGTATAAGATGAAGAATCTTCAACACACACTTTCAATTTCTTAGAAATGGAAATCTTCAAAGCTAAGGAAAAGTATTGTCTCTCAAAACTAAGTTCTAAGACTCTACTTCAAAAGCTGAATAATATTGAATAATTCTAAAATCTGATAAAATTCAATCCAAAATTTCATACTAAACTAAAAATTCAAACAAGTATTTATAGTTACCAAAAATTATGCTGCGAAGGACCAGTTGGCGCAATTAGTCGGGATCGTCGATCCACTCGGCGATCCCCTCTTTGGTCCATTCCATAACCTTTATGCTTTAGCCTTCAGCATCTTCGAGTTATGTAACTTTGGGTGATCTAGCAATGCATTGCGGAACTGTTTGATGACTCATTGACTACTCTTTTTTATCGCTGACTTGATTTTCTCCTTCAGGGCTTGGCACACTGGAAATTAGGCGAGACCAAGGCCGTTCGGCGACTCGCCTAATGGTTTAGGCGATCCTCAAGCCTTCTTTTCTTCATTCTTTCAGCTGCCTTGTTCATTTTTACTCAATAGTGTCCATGCTTTGTCCCAAAGTCCAAATACCTGAAATTCAAGGATTTACATCAGTTATTGATACAAAATATGCAGTTGAGGACACTAAATCTATTAAAATAAAGCCTTAAATGAGTCCAAATCATGGACTCATTAAGTGGATAATAGGAGGAATGAGGTGAGGAAGGTATGATTGGAGATAGGATTTGGGCTAGAGATTTGAGGGAGGAAGAGAGGAGAGTGGTGATTGTTTGAACTAGTTGGCAAGACTTCAATAGAGGATTCATGTTAATTGAGAGAATGGGTTATACATTAGAGGGGTCGGGGCATTGGGTTTAAAATGGGGAATGGGTAGTTTTTAATATTTTTGGTTCATTTGAGTCAATTTGGGGATTTCCGTCAAATAAAGGATACAAATAATGAAATTAGTAACGACATGGATAAGAATAACTTTGTTTTAACGATAGGGTTATAGCCAACAAATAAACTAAAGTTGAGAGGTATTTTTGAGTATTTTCCCTTAAATTTATCAGTACATTCTATAGTTGTTGAGCTTTTTCTTTAAAAAAGCCTACTATTTTAACAACAAATACATATGAAAAACGACTTAGAAAACACATAAAAATTATACTCTTATAAATCGCTAAATGCCATAGTTCAATTTGATACATTTTCTAAACGACAATACCTCTTTCTAATTCTAAATAAAAGACAAGACAACAATGCCATATTTGACTTCCTATGTTCCAAGAACACAAATATATGGAAAAGCCACGGGCAGAACCTCAATTTCGCAATTTTTAGATTGAGATATATTTGATTGTATTTGTGATAGATGCAGAGAAAAAGACATGATACTTCTTTATGTCTTCTGCATACAATGTCTTCAGTAACATTTTAATTATGTTTGCGATATATCATCGTGTATTCTCAGTATAAACCGTTGATCAATGAACTAGCCTTTGAAGAGTTCTGGCACAGGGATGTTGAGGAATCAATACGTCAGGGCGGCACAAAGTCATTTATAAAGGAAGCTGCACTTCAGGTATCAAATTGGGGGTTTAGCCTTGTGGATCTTCAAGTGCAATAAAAGTGTTCTGGAAAAGAGATTCTATCATGGCTTAAGTTTGGTTATGGTCAAGTGAAGAGCAAATTGGCTGGATTTCTAGGACCAATTCACAAATGGCAGGTTTGCAAACATCTAAATCTTGTTTCCTCTGTTTCATTTGCTTTCTTTGTCTCTTCTTGCATTGAGTTTCTTTAGAGCATTGTATGTGCAAAGATGGGATTGTCTCAACTTTGTAGTACACATTTCATCAGTATTTGAATTATGAACAGAAATTGGATGATCAGGTTGTACCACATCAAATGACCGACTATGTAGCTAGAATTCTACCAAGAGTGGTGGTGCACAAGCTTCCCACTGAGGGCCACTTTTCCTATTTCTTTTTCTGTGACGTGACGAATGCCATAGACAAATGTTCTTGACCATTTTTGGATGCCCTCAAGGGCCTCTTGAAGAGAGCATTGAAGCTCCAATGGAAGAAGATGGAGAATAGAAAGCTGCAAATCTAGATTTGGCAGTAGAATGAGCAGAAAAGGTTTAGTCATCACTAAGTACTAACTACTGATGTATATACTACACAAAATGCTCTGTTTCTCCATAAGCACAAAACGTCAGATGTACGAGCGATCCTACTGAGCTCCAAATATTTTTCTTTGCTTTTCAAATTTCACTACAAATCATAACAGGAGAGGATGAGTAACAGATGATCACATGAATCTTTTTTTTTTCTCTAAAAGGACATATCTTTACCTTGTTTGTTACAAGGATCTGAGTTTGATGACCAATTTAACTGAAAGTCTGCGTACCCTCACTCTCAAATACATTGTGTGGAACTAAATAAGGTATGTTGCTTGAAATAAAAATATTAGAGAATGAGTAACTTGTCTGGGTGCTGGCAACTTGTCTTGTCAAAGATCACTGGGTGTTGACAACTTGTCTTCAAAACCACATGATTCAGATTTTGGAAGCATACACGTTTCTCCATTCTATTAGTAATATTTTTGCAATTTCTCAGCACCCACAAATTGAGTGAAATGCCACATGACGACAACAACATAGCATACCTAGTGCAATCCCACATGAGGTCAGGAGGGGATGGTGTGTAAGCAGCCTTTCGCCTACCTGAAATGTCACATGAATAACGAGAATTCATATAATCGACTTCTCAAGCTTGCTTAGAATTAAAACAAACTAGTTGTACATCTTTTTCGTTTAGAAGAATTATAATCTATGTGGATAATATTTCTTTTCTTTTAATGCAAAGTATAAGTTATATCTTTTAACTCTCCGTAATTAATCTATGTGAACATTTCTAAGTCGTTAGTATATGTGAAATAAGAGAGTTACTTCCACATTAATGGTTCACAGTTATCTCAAGTGTCAGTTTCTTAATTTCGTAAGAAAATGTAGGAAGTATTCAGAAGACTTGAAGTTACTTTTGTATTATCACAAATTTGTTATTAAAGTGAGAGTACATTTATTATACGTTAGTTTCTTACATTCTTTTGATGGAAGAATACTTAAATCATTTTCCTATTTAAGGAGTATCATTTGGGAGCTAAACAAAGAGAAGAAAAATAAAAGTCATTTCTTTCATTTACTATCTCCTTCACCAATACCTTTATTGGCTTAAATAATCATTCTTCCTATTGTGGATTTCTGGACAATTGTTTTTGTGTGATTCCAAACTTTCAGCCACAGTGCATGTGTTGGAGAGTAATGTGGAACCTTGGGGATCGACCGGCTACTACGATTTGCACCGGAGTCAGATCGAAATCACTTTCAAGGCAGTGGCTTGCCACGACACAATGTTTGTGATAAGTTATTTACTACTTTGTAATTTCAATCCAATATCAATATTGTAGTATTTTTCTCAACAATTTGAAAGCGATTTTACTTACATACAATATTGATAAATGACTATTTCTTTGAACAAAACTTTTGTCAAAGATTGAGCCTTTGGATGGAAACAATTTAAACATTGGTTACAAAAAAATTTAATTTTCTTTGAACAATTAGAAGTTGATTATATTTTATTTAACGAACCTTCTATGAGTGGTTCTAACACTACTACTGATTCTAGCAATGTTATGACTGTTGATGATGTTGCTAAAAGAAGTTTGGAAAGGATAACAGAACTGTGAGAGGATATTTGCTAAATCATATGACTAATCATTTATTTGATTTATTTGTAACCTATAAATTTGTTAAAGAAATATGGGATAGTTTAGAAAAGAAATATGGTGTTGATGATGTAGGAAAGAAAAAATATATTGTCGGTCACTGAATTTAATTTCAAATGGTTGATAATAAGTCAATAATGGAACAAGTTCACGAATATGAGAACTTGATTGTCGATGTTCTCAACGGGGACATGAAGATGTGCGAGATTTTTCAGGGTAATTTTCTACTTAAAAAATTCTCACCATCTTGGAGTGATTATAGAAATCAATTGAAACATAAGAATTTTTTGAACTCTCCAAGAACTTATTAGTCATATGAGAATTGAAGAGGCGAACCGTCTCAAAGATAAGATGGAAGCACTTTGTCTTAATTCTTCTAAAGCTAATCTTGTTGAATCTTCTGGTACTGTTGAGAAAGATAGGTTCAAAAGCAAATAGAAGAAAGTCTTGAAAAAGGAACATGTGAAGAAGAAAAATCAATTTAACAAGATGGAGTGCCAAATTCAAAAATGTAAGGGCCCTTGTTTTGTCTCTGGAAAACTTGGTCATAGGGCTACCAAGTCCTGTCAAAGAAAAGGAAGGACTCAAAGCAGAAAGGACAAAGTGATGTCCAAGCTCATCTTACTGAGGGTAATGAAGTGATTGTTGTTGTAGTCATTGAGGCAAATCTGGTGGCTAACAAAATTGACTGGGTGTTATACACATGCGCGTCAAGGCATTTCAATGTCAATAACAATTTATTCCATGACTTTGAGGAGTCCACTAATAGAAAGTGTGTTTACTTAGATAACTCCACTACAGCTGGAGTTATGAGTAGGAAAAGTTTTACTTAAATTAAATTCTGGAAAAAATATATCCTTGAACAATGTTTTATACGTTCCCTTCCTCCGTAGAAACTTAGTTTCCAGAGCACTTCTAAAAAAAGTAGGCCTTAAACTTATTTTTAAAGGTGATAAAATATTTTTTTTCTCATGGAGGAGACTTTGCTGGGAAGGGATATCTTAGTAGAGGCCTATTTGTACTGAACACTGTTCAAGAGATTGTCAATAATGCATGTATTTCAAATTCTGCGTATATTGCTGAGTCTATTAATTTGTGGCATGGTAAACTAGGTCATGTTAATATTGCTTCTATTAAAAGACTTAGAAAAATGAAATTACTTCCTATGATAAAAACTGATGATTTTTCTAAATGTCATGTGTGTAGAAGCAAAAGCAAAGCATGCCAAGTTGCCTTCCAAATATGTTATTAGTAGAAAAACCAAATTACTTGAAGTAATCCCCCTATCGGACTAAGGGTTTTGATCGAATATTCCCCTCTCTATCTTTATTCAATCAGTAAGAAAAGAAATATGGAATAAAGAGTTCAATTCCATAAAACACATTCATATTTAGCATTTTTCAAGAACAATGTTAGCAAAGGTGGAAAAAAGTATTACATTACTTTTGTTGATGACTTTTCTAGATACACTAAGGTCTATCTTCTTAAGTCTAAAGATGAAGCTGAAAGCATATTTTTTAAATTCAAAGAAGAAGTGGAAAATCAGTTAGACAGAAAAATCAAGAGATTTAGATCTGATAGGGGCGGTGAATATAGTACTAAAACTCTAGAAGATTTTTGTGAGAAAAATGATATTATACATGAGGTTAGTGCTCCCTATACTCCCTACCAAAATGGTATAGCCAAACGAAAAAATAAAATCCTTAAAGAAATGATGAATTCTATGCGTTTAAGCTCTGGTCTATCTGACCATATGTGGGGAGCAGCAGTCTTGTCTGCATGTTATATTCTTAATAGAGTCCCTCATAAGAAGTTAGACAAGACCTTATATGAGTTGTGGAAAAGGTTCGCTCCTAACTTGAAATTTCTAAAAGTGTGGAGGTGTTTGGCTAAGGTTGGTCTACCTGATTTTAAACGAGCAAATGTTGGTTCTAAGACTTTTGATACTGTCTTTATTGGTTATGCTCAAAATTGTGTTGCATATAGAGTTATGTCTCTAAGCGATCATTCTATTTGTGAATCTAGAGATGCAAAAATTTTTGAGCATATTTTTTCTGTGAAAATTAATGTGCCTAGTGATGCGCAAAATAATGCGTCTACATCTATGTCAGTTATTTCTCATGTTGTGCCTTCTTCTAATGCTATTTCTAATGAGCATGGAAACGAACTCAGAAAAAGTAAAAGAGTTAGAATTGGGATTAGTTTTGGTCCTAATTTTATCACTACTTTCTTAACTGAAAATTTTGATACTAATGTTTTAAACAATGAATTAGTGTCTATCTATTTAATAGAAGAATACCCTAAGACTTATGATGAAGCAATGAGATCAATAGATATTATAATTTGGAAAGAGACTATTAAAAGTGAATTACATTCTATAATTTCTAATCACACTTGGGACTTATGTTTTCTTCAAAGTTTTTCTTAGGTCTTTTACTTCAAGTGCATTGACTATATTCTATGATTCCCTTGTTTTACTTCTCTATGTTTAGAATGTCCAATTATTGATCATGTCTACAGATTTTTACCTACATTATCTCATGAATTTAGAGTCCAACGTTCCTACTCCGCACCCTCATGGCTAGTTGGTTTCATAGACTTTGAAGATTGGTGAGTCCTCATGTTTCAAGGACAGAGACTCTTTTATCGTTTTATGTCATTTTGTTTCAAACTTTGTATGTGATGTATGGGTTACGTCTCGATCACTTCCATTATGATGTATTAGATGACTTTGAGACTTCTGTTGGACTTTCGCTTTGTCAAACATTTGATGTATCAAAAGTTTTCTTTCAGGTCCTTACTTCTATTATCTTGTATAATGTATGCTAGGTGGCTTGTATAGGGCCTCTCAAGGTCTTATGCGCCATGTTACGCCTAGGGTGTACCTTGGGTCGTAACAAAATCAGCTCAATAGCAAATTGAAATATAGTTATTTTCAATAAATATTGAAAGTGTAGCTAAGGGGTCCTATTAAATGCTAAAATATTATTGTTTTAAAAATTTTCCCTAAAAAATTCAAATTCATCCCCAATCAACAAATTAACACCACCATAATAGTGATCTTAAAGGGAACTGTAGGCATTAGCTTACAGAATCAATGTTCTTATTAGTTATTCCATATAAGCTTTTAGCTTCCATTTGTTCCATATTCATCACAACCTTCTCTCATTTACTTATTGTAACAGATATGGATAGCGATAACCATATTTCGATGAAGGATAAAGAAGATGGTAGTGTTCGAAGAGAAAGTAGAAAGGAATGAGACTGGTGATGGCTGAGGGCGGCAGAATTCGAAAAAGGAGAAAAAGAGTGGCGGTAGGGGGTTCGAAGAAGGAGAAAGGGGGTAGAGGTGAGGGGTTTCGAAGAAGGAGAAAGAAAGTGAGGGGGTTCGAAGAGAAGAAGGGAGTAGTGTGGTGTGAGGATGAAGAAGGGGGGGTGATGGTGGCTAAGGGTGGCGGGGTGTAAGAAAGACCAAGGGATGAAAACTTATTGGCTCAATGTGCATATATTTATCTATATCTTTTATCGTATCTTTCCATATTCACTTCAAAAAATGGGTCAACACTAATTATGTTTATTACAGTCTTTTTCTTTTTTAAAAAAATTGAACTATTAAGTATTATTTATTCATTCTTCAAAGTTTTCATTATAATCTCATTGTCATACCTTTGCTTATATCTTATTATATGATTCACCCCAACGTCACTTTGAAAGTTGAAGTGCACCTCTACTTTATTTTCTTATGAATAATTTATAGAATTTATCAAATTAGATCACAGACAATCACATGCCTAATGATGTTTCATACCATTCCCATTTATGATGAAAATTATCTTCATCTTTTGAAGGACCCCTTTAGTATAATTATTACAATGACAACTATTTTAATTTTATCTCTTTTCCACTTTTTTTTCAGAAATATATGCACTGCTATAATATTCACTTATGGAAATAGAGCAGTTTCAAATGGAATAGATTTCATGACTAGTGTCCTTTTGGATTAGTTTATTTTTGGAGCTTCTAAGTTAAAATAGTTTTTTAGCAATTTTAAAGTGTTTGGATAAAGTCAACAAGTGCTTATAAGCACTTATTTTTAAGTCAAAATGACAAAAATAAGCCAAAAATCATAAGTTAGAAATTCTAACTTGACTTTTGACTTATAAGTCACAAGGCAAAAGCCAATCTAAATAGACCCTAATTTTCATCAAAAACGCATCATTTTACCTTAGTTATCATTATATCATCAAATACAGTGCATTGAGACTCAAATCCAACGCCTTTTTCATATAAAAACATGTTATGCCATAATTCAATAAAACTCAAACTCAACATCTTATCATCATAATGCACCAGAACTCAAATCCAATATTGTATCCTCTTAGTACGACATGATGTTAATTCATTGTCTTACCCTCAATCCTTTCAAAATAATCACTTTCAGATTATAAAAGTAAGTGGATCAAATTCAACATCATATTTACCAACAATCATTTATCAACTGATCTTTAAATTAAAAGCATTTTAAAAGTTATAAATAACTTGAAAACCTTTCTAGTATTGCATCTCTAAGTTGCTGATGAGAATTGATTGTATAGTAAAAAATATTAGAAAGAATTTTATTTATTCTATGACGTGTAAAAATATATTTTAATAGTCTTTTCTTTATCGTTGGTTTTCATCTGTAAAACTTAAACCAACTAATTGAATATAGTAGAAATTTGTAGATAAAAACATACCCCTTGATTCTAGCATCTGACCATTGCCTAATTAACTAGAGGCGGAACTATTAAGTATTAAAAAGGTTTATTCAAACTCCTTTCGGTGAAATATTATATTGTTTATATATGGTTAAAATTATTTTTTATTTCAGATATAACAGACGTTGAACTTCCTTCAACTTATTCATGTGTTTACTTTTTATATTTTGAACTCTCGTAATGAAAAACTCAACTACGCCACTAACCTTAACACCAATCAATAATAGAAGAAACCAAAAAATTTTGATGACTAGAACAACAATGTAGTCCATGAAAAGCTATATGAGAAGTATTAACAAGAAAACATTACTCAACTAAAAGGTAATCTTAGGCTGATAACAGGTTATGAAACAATAAAATAAGAAGAAGGAGAAGATCGAGAGAAGAAAGAACACTTCAAATTTCTTTTAAGGAATAATCTCAAAATTAGGATTCCTGACTTTTCTAAAAAAAAATAACACACAAAATAAACATTTATTATATTATGATAATATTTATAACATGTGTAAATTTGTTTATTTAGGTAGTTTACCCATTATTAGATTTGATCAAGATTCACGCATTAATTTACTGTGCTTTCCTGTTTGGACCATTATGACCAAAATTAGTGTGGCCGAGAGACCTTTTTTCTTTCCCAATTCACACTATCTAATTGAAATTGACCGTTCAGGGATGGATATGGTATGGTATATATCAAACTATCATACTATATTGAAATTTTAATATCGTGGTTTTAGTATTATGATATTTGGTATGGTATATGATATACATTTTAATTTTTTGCGTATTAGATACGATATTTGGTATTTATAAATAACATACCGAAATATTGAATACCATATCGAAGTATATATATTATTAAAATACTACCAAGTACCAAATATGCAACCTAGTATTAATATAAATTAAATGTTTAGAAGTTGAAACATGACTACTCTATTTTGATTGAAATGTATTTGAAATTTAATTGATTACAAAAGAAATTGGTTGTACTTACAAAATATATATTTCTACATGTGTAATGTGTTAGTATGATACAATTGAGACACTTTTTTAATTGCCGAAGTCATAATACTATATTTTACGAGTATATATTAGTCAATTTGAAGTTGCACAAACTATAGTTACCAATTTACCATACCGTAGAATATCGAATCTGAACTTCAAAATGCCGAATCACACCAAATTAAATTGGTATGATAATAATATAATATTTTAAAAACTGAATATCAAAATTATCGTACAATTTTTTTCAAATACCCTACCGTATCATACCATGCCATGCTCACGCATAATCAATTATATTTGTGGGACATATTCTCCATAACAAGCATTATTTCTGTTGAGCCACATTGCTTAAACAACCATATCTCCACATTTTGCACGTCTCCACCAATGTATAAAGATTGGCATCAAACCCCATACATTGTTTTATTTCTTTACGTTTGATTCCACCAAAGTAACATCTTCTTTTTATAAATTATAAAAATAAAACAGTTCTTTCATGGTCTCTGATGTGGTTATATCTTTCTTAATTACTATTCACTTTCAAACTTTTTCAAAAGTTATGTAAACTTTGGGGAAAGGTTTGTTGATAATTAAAAGGTTTAATTGTCCATAAAGAAAATGTAAAAGGATAGCTCTATCTTTTCTTTATATTAAATAAAAATATAAAACTTTAAGTTGAAAGGAACTTTCTTTTAAAATTTTGTAAAATCAATTACATCTTCACGAAACAGTTTTTTCCCTGTTAAAAATAAATTCTTTTCACAAAAGTTTCTTGAAATATTTTATGTTTTACTTTTTTGCAAGTTGTAGTTTCTACTATTTATTTCATGTCCCCCCTCCCACATCTCTTCTATCATTCTAGATACCTTTTATTTTATGCACTATGTAAAGATAGTACTTTCTCATTTCAATTTATTTGCGTAATTTTTACTTGGACTAAATTTCAGAATGTAAATGAGACTTTTGAATTTTGTCATTTTAAATTAATATGTCTTTTAAATATGTCATGCATGTGGAATGTTAAAATTAAAGAGTTGTAAAAAAATATTTTTTAAACGAAATAAAAAAAAAGATAAACAAATTGAAATGAAAGAAATAATTTACTTTTTCTTCTTTATTAAAAAAAAAGTTGAGTAGACAGCTTACTTATTGAGATATTAACCAAAGAAAAAAAAACTCTTAGAATATCAATTGTATTTTCACTTTATCTTTTATGTTATTTGAATCTCCAATTTATCTGTTCACGATGAATGTCTCATATAAGCTTTACTTTTTTTTAGTTTTCCATCCGGTGTCCAGAGCCCACATTGGAGCTTCAACTAAATTTGGATCGTGCTATGCTGAGCTCATTCGGGTGTGGCACTCCCAATAGGATTTTCTCCATACCCAGGACTCGAACCCGAGACCTCTGAAGCACTCTCATAAGTGCACCACAAACCATGTTGGTCATGTAAGCTTTACTTGTAATATGATAAGTTGGACATTTTCAACGGGACGGAAATCATTTTTCTCCTTCAACTTTTTTTTTTTTAAAATCAAATATCTTTTCCAATATTAAAATAATAGACATTCTCCCTATCCTATATATTCTATACAATACTGATTTTTCCGTTATCATTTTTAATCTTATTTACTATTTAAATTTTGGTAAATTTTAAATAATATAACCCTGCCCAATATATATTTTTATTAAAAGTAAAATTTAGTTTTTCACCAAGCTAGTGTGGCTACAATTATAAGGTTATATCTTATTGCAATTGTAGTTTAAGTTCACATAAACCAAACGTATAGCAATGTTTTAATATTATCAACTTCTTACAAGAACTTGTCACTATTTTTAATAATTGCTATTTTAATAGTAAGTGCGCTACACACATTTTATCTCTGTCTCTATTCTTATCTCTCTTCCTCTCTTCCTATCTCTAAAATGTTCAAATTACATCATGAAATGATATAGAGTAATCATTGTATTTTAAATATAAATATAACACCCAATGAGATTGGGATCGAATCTAATTAAGAATACAATTATAAAATTTATGTATATTTAGTATAATATTCAGCTTAAAGTTTTGATTTCTAAGGGAAATGGTAATTTCACTACAAGAAATTTGAGTATTAGTGACGAATTATTTTATCACTTAAAAGTACATTTTGTCACAAAAAATCTCTTTTAAGGAAGATATTTGGTCAATCTTTTGTCACTAAATGTGGGTCGCTAATAGTATTTAAAGACAATTTAGTATTTTGTCACTAAAACTGTTATATTGACTACAATTTTTTTTTTTTGTCTTCAAATGCATAGTATACGACGAGCTTGTTTGCCTTAAGAACGTAAATATTTTGTAGCTACAAATATCATATTGTCACTAAAAGTATATTTAATACTGCAAATCTTATTTTTCACTAATTATAAATTTAATTGGTGATGATCGTCTTTAAAGTTATGCGCGATTTGTAGTAAAAAAATAAGATTACGTAACTAAAAGATAACAATTTCGTGGTTGAAAAATATGTTTGATATATAATTAATAAGTGGTATGAGTGATGAATTAATTCGTAGTTAAAAACATAATCATGCTATGAAATGCTTTCATCACTAAATATAATTAATTCATGTTAAATAAAAATGTAGTAATATGATTTAGTTATGTTTTTACCTATGGAAGATATTTTGTGACCATAAGTGATTTATTATAGCATATTTAATGCTTTGAAATAGTACCATTTAAATATGTACTTAAACTATTCATTGTTAATTACATGTCGATTTCAATTGATTAAAATATGCAATCTATGTAAATAAAAACATCACAAAAATAAAAGAGAAATGAAATACAAAATATTTATACAAAAATGTATAGGATCACAACGTCAATATAGAGTCTTCAAACTCCTCCTTGATCGATATAATTTGTGATTTTTTAAAAACAATGAAGAAAAAAAACACAAATTCAGAATTTCATGCTAAAAATCAGTTAAACCCTTTAGTGGCGATATTATGGGCTTTTGTGGCTACTTTTTTCACCACAAAAGGTCTAGTTTTTTTTAAGTGAATCCTACTTACCAACGCTTAGGTGGAGGGATTAGTCCCACGTGGCTTTCCACATCACTAAAAATTTGGGATGTTCTCTTGAGAGTATTTGTGGTCTCTTAGGATAACAGCGGGGGCATTTTTATGCTAAAATGAAATGAAGGGTGGTCTATTTCGCATAGTTTAGGAGCAATTTTTACCCTTTTTCCATACTTAAACTATTCGTTGTTAATTACATGTCTATTTTAATTACTTAAAATACACAACCTATGTAAATAAAAACATCATAAAAATAAAAGAGAAATCAAATATAAAAAAAAATCATACAAAAATGTATAGGATCACAACGTCAATACAATCGTTTAGACACCAAACGACCTTCGAACACTGTCACACTATCAAATATAGGATCACAACGTCTATACGGCCATTTAGACATCAAAACACACATAAAATGAAAACATACCAATTTCAAAGTTAAACAAAAATTGTGGAACCAGCGTTGAAATTACCAAAATTGATTCCATCAAGAGGTCCTAACAAATGCCCAGAGATAGTGTCCCAAAAGGAACACAATCTGGGGCTCAAAACACCCGCAAACAACACATTCAAGAATTACAACAATTAAGCTAAAAAGGACTTCGCATCGTAGCTTTGGACGGTATATCACCTCAAAAGAAGAAAGCTAAGCCAAACACTTTCTGGATACTCCACAACATAGCCTTGACAATTTTGGAAATGTGAGACTTCGAATCACCCAAATCAGACTTGAATGGAGAAAATAATCTCCCAAATTAGACTTAAATGGAGAGAATAATCACCCAAATCAAACTTAAATGTGAGACTTCGAATCACCCAAATCACCCAAAAAGGAACACAATCTGGGTCGGTAGTTATATTTCTCAGGATTTTTGGGTCTTTTCATAATTATTCTATCCTAATACTATGTTGTTTTACCCTTCACCAAAACCCCTATATATAAGTGTTTTTAACCCAAAAATTCTCCAATTGAAATCATTCTCTCAAATTCACAAAAGAAGAACAAGTCTTCCTCTCCAAAATATTTCTCTCTCTAGAAAGCTTGAAGAAGAAGGGTTCAACCTAGGGTTTCAAGTCAAGTCTCCTAATGCACCATTGAAGTTAAGTAATTGACATTGAGGTATGATAGTTATCACCCATGGGCCCTTCCCTCCACGGAGTTCCCAAATTCTCCAATTTTCAAAGTTAGAAATCTCCAATTGAGTTAGGGGTTTTCTTCTATGTTATGGGTTCTCTTAATTATTGATTTAATTGATTGATCTATGATCTTTTATGCATGAATTGAGTTAATGTCATATTTTTATGATGATGCCCCATGAACCCATGTAATTCCCTCGTTTTTCCAAGTTATGAGCATATGATCTGGGTTTTAGATTATGAAAGAAGACTTTATGGAATCAAGCATGTTTTCATGAAATTTATGTAAATGTTCTAAGGATGCTTTGAGATTGAAGTATCAATGATGTTGTTAATGTTGTGTTGTTGAGAGGATTTCTCATATACACATGAAAGCATGATTGTGAAAGATTTTCTCACATAATAAGGGTTCTTACGGTTGAAAATTCTTCTCACCTAAAATGAACCAATGTTAAGGAGCTATTCTAATGTTGAGGCATCAGGCGATTACTCATGCTCTCTAAATCAAATGATAAGAGACAATTACCTATGTCACATGATGTAAGGACAAGAGGCGATTACCCATGTTCATTTAAGAGCTAAGATGAATATGATTAAAAACTATTATGTGGAAGTTAAGCTTAGGTCGAGTGGAAAAGTAGCAATCATCCGTGTCCAATAAACTATGTGCCAACAAAGGATTGTCTAGATAGACATTAGCTAGTGGGTCCACATAAGCTAGAAGTTCATGGTCCTAACCTTGGCAAGTAGGACAACCCCTTTTCGGTGTTGGAGACACCGGATTCCATGTTGATAACTAACATGGTCTTATATGTCGGTTAAGGCTACTTCCCACAATTAAGTTATGATGAATTAAGGTTACTTCAAGAAGTATCTTTCATATGTTTTACGATGATGTACACTTGCATTGATCATGCTTTATGACTTGTGTTTTCTAACATTCAAGATTCATGTTTTAGCTTGGTCATTGCATGCTCATGAAAATGTCCCCTTTTAGCATGATTTTAAATGTTTTGTGCATGACTATCATACTTGGTACATATTTTGTACTAACACATTCTCTTGGCTACATTTCTCCAAATGTAGGGCCCGACAATCAGGATTTCCAGTTTCGTGGTTAGAGTTCGTTGATGAGATTTTGAGCTTTGGTGAGTCCTCATGCTTTGAGGACGGATTTTCATGGTTTTCAGTTTTTCTTTACTTTCAATTTTGGAACATGATGTACGGGCTACGCCCAGATTCATTCTTATGTACTAGATGGCTTTGAGACGATGTTTAGACTTCTGCTTAACTTTACTTTTAGACTTGAAATGTTTCTCCTAATCTCTTTATTTCTATTTTTGTGTATGATGAATGCTAAGTGGCTTGTATGAGGCCTCTCGGGGTCTTGTACGCCATGTTACGCCTAGGGGCTACCTTGGGTTGTGACAATTGACTAAAGTCAAACTTAATTAGTCCTTAACTTGAAAGTTAAAATGCCTAATCTCACAGACTCGCACTGAAAGCCTTGAGAGTCGTGCTGACCATGATACTGACCTAAAGTGACCCTTCTTTGGAGCTGATGGAATAATCAAAATTGGATTCTGAGGCCATCTTCTTGAACTTTTGGTAAAAAAATGATCGTTCAAGGTGTAAAAGCTCCAGAACACAAGAACTCGCATAAAAACCAAATGAACGACCAAGTGACCGAACTATCAGTTACAACAAGTGATAACTAACTTGGGATCGCTAAAGGAATGATCTAAACGATGAATAGAAGGAATAAATACATAAATGATCTGGAAGGGGATTTTTTTTGTATCATATGCATTGAATATATTATTAAAAAAATTATTTTCTTTCGTTCTTAATTTCATAATTTTTTTTTGTTTGGATTGTCATTTAAAAAATATACTAATTTGAACAAATTCCTCTAACTTTTTGTGCTCAATTTATTTATTATTACAACATTATATATGTTGGAAACATATTTTTTTTACTTAATAAATAAGATTTATTTGTTTTATAGGTTAGTCCATAATAAAAGAATAATATAATAAAGAAAATACTATATAATGTTAAACAATAAAAAGAACGAACTTAATAATGTAGAGGGAAATTAGGAATTTAAAATGTTAAATTTAGATATATAGGGAAGAATATTTATTATATTGTTCAAAGGTAAGAAAATATATTTTATTTTTAAAGTAATATTAGGGGGGAATTATTTTCACCCTTTTTCAACCTGATAAAGTGTGGACCTTAAATTTGTATTTCCTATGTCTCAACTTATAGGGCATAATTCGAATTTCAAAGGCCAATCAATCTATGCTTGATTGTGAATTCGGGTATGAAATGTTTAAGTTTTTAAAATAAAATTTATATATTTGAAAACGATGTAAAAAGAAAAAAGTTATGATCAGAAATAGAATTGTTTGATTAATCTCAAAATTTGAAAGGTGTTACATATGTTAGAATGGAAAAGTAATTATTAAGAAATCAATTAAAGGAAACATATTATTATGATATTGAATATAGAGTGGGGAGATTAATTAAACACATTGGGTGTGTGGGTGTGTTTGGTATGAAGGAAAACATTTTTCAGTGTTTGGTTTGATTAAATGTTTTGGAAAATGTTTTCCAAATCAACTCATTTTCCTTAAATAGTCAAATTTAAGGAAAATGACTTCCTTTCAAATATTAAAGAAAACATTTTCCAAAACTCTACTCCAACTTCAAATTACAACTTTTTTTTGAAAAATAAATTTAAAGATTTTTTAAACAAAAATTTTCAACTTCAATTTTTTATTTTTTTATCCACCCTCACCCCCTAACCCCCCACCAGCCCCCTACCCCCACCCCCACCCAAAAAAAATATTATTGTTTGTTTCAAAAAAATACTAGTATACATGCCCACACGTTGTGCAGATAATTAAATTAAAATTAAGTAATAAAATTTACTATGTACTTTGTAATGTATTATTAATACACAATTTAATATTTATATTATTAAAATCAAAATATTATGCTTATTGTTATAAATAGCTGCATTTTTGGTTTTTAAATATATTTTGTTGAAATTTTAATAAATATAATATTAATTTTTTTGTTTATTTTAGTTTGATTAAAAAAACAATTACTTTATGTGTTTTTACATGTTTGATCTATTTATTTTTAATTATGGTTAATTGAAATAATATTATATCCTTGTTAGTAAGTTTTAAAATCTAACTTTCACATGAAATGATTAAATATCAAATTGTAGGCACGATATTCAAATTTTTAAATTTTGTCTTTCTATTTTTGTAGAACTCATATATCGATTAGATGATATTTTCTTAAAATCATCTAATTATAGTAACATTTTATTACAAAATAATGTTTACATTTTCAAATCAATTTCGAAAAACAAATTGAATAGAAAAGTTATATAAAAAGGCTAATCCTATAATATGTAGTTGTTATTGAAAGAAAAAAATCATTAAAAAGAGAGGCAAAATCAGTGAGGAAAAAAAGTTATTGTATATGTATTTTTCACAATTTACAATCAAATATAATTTATAGTTACATTGTTAGTTATATTTTTCAAATTTATCAATTTTATTGTCTAACAGATATTCTAACCATTGACATATTTTCATTAATCAAGTTTAAAGAAGCATGGATTTTTTTAACATACTTTACATATCAAAAAAATATTCATAAGTTTTTGTTCTTTCATATATGAATTTTCAATCAAAAGAATCACAAATTAAAATTGAAATAAATAACTAAAGAAAACTAATAAATTTCATCACCCCATAACCAAAAAGAACATTCATCATGTTTTTATCTACACAATCCAACTATATTACAATGAATCTCCTTCACTAATGGAGGAGTAACATATCTTACTTTGATATTAAAAATAAAATGTCATAAATCATACATTAAAAAAATTGAAAACGCAACTATTTTTAATTATATATATAACATAAATAGAAAAAATAAGGACAAACACGATTTTTTTTTAAATAAACAAATTTACATTTCTAAATTTTAGGCCTACAAATATTGTAAAAAGAAAATGATAAATATGAATTGAAGAAGAATCCATAGTACACGAGAGCAGTTATTTCAGCCACATTTAAACATAGTTAGGTTAATTTTTTTTTTTGTTCCTCTTCTGGTTTTATCTTTTTTTTTTCTGTGTTTAAAATTGAAAAATATCCTTTTCCTTTTAAATGATTTTTAGATTTAAAATACTTGGATTTTTAATTTTAAAAAAAAAGATTCCATCGTGTGTAATGTATGTGAAGTAATTATTTTAGCTATGTATTTAAAAATAGTTGGTTAGCATTTTTTTTTTTGTAACTGTTATGATTTTATCTTATTCATTTTTTGTTTAAATTAAAAAGTATCCCTATCTTCTAAAATATTTTTAGATTTTAGTTTCATATTTAAAATTTATTTTGTTAATTAAATATAAATTATGTGTTAATAGACTCCATTAGTTATTTTAGCCACATATAATATTTTATTGTTCCTTTTCTAATTTTATCTTATTTTTTTTATATAGAATTAAAAAAGTAGTCTTATCCTTCAAAAAGATCTCCCAATTTTAAATATTTTTTATGTTTAATTTCAAAATTTTAAATTGATATTTTGAATTCAATATTTTCAAATATTTATGGTAAATCTCATATGAAAAAAAGCACTTATCTTTCTCTCTCTCTTTTTTTTTTTAATATTATCTAAAAAATATTTTTAATTTTTAATGTTACCTTTAAAATATTTAAAATTCAAAATATTTTCACTATTTTAAAATTTAAAAATATTTGTGTGTTGTTTACGGTAAAATTAATTATTCAAATCATGCATATTGTAATTTGTTGAAATCTTTGGAAAATTATGTATAGTGGCAAGTATGTATGACAATAAGAGATCTTCCTTTGTTAGAATTCTTTATGTCATTAACAGTGATATTCACACAAAATTGAGCAATAACTATCCATTTGTTATAGGGCCTTACAAATGAAGAGATTTATATAATCATTAATTTCATTGTCATAAATATAAATTATCTTTAAAATATTTTTAAAAACTTTTAATGTCGGATTTAAAAATAGTTTTATTAATTAGATATAAATTTTGTTTTAAAAGACTTCATCATGAGTGGAGTAGTTATTATAGCCACATATTTATAATTAGTTAGTTAATATTTTATTATTCCTTTTCTGATTTTATCTTCTTCTTCTTCTTCTTTGTTTAAACTTTAAAAAGTATTTTTTATCTTTTAAATAGATATACTCAGATTTAAATATTTCATATTTTAAATTAATATTTTAATTCAATATAATAATGATTCAATTGTTAAATTTTTGTGGTGTTGACAGTTGACACATGACACTTTTTTCTTCTCCTATTTTAATTTTAATAATTTAAAATTCATTTTTTTTCGTTTTGTAACTGCATTACCCTATTTTAAATCTTTTTTATTATATAATCTTAGTATATTTCATATTTAATTAGTAGTAATTAATTTGATAAATATTTTGTATTTGAAAAGTTTAAAACTAAAGATTTTTTTTTGAATGTGACAACAATCTACATAAAAGTATGAAATAAATAATTTTATTCTATATAAAAAAATTGCATTATAAAATGAATCTGATACTTGCTATTAATTTATTTTTATGCTTAAGGAATTAGTGTAAGCAATTTTCATTCTGTTTGTTACGAAGGAGTAGTTGTGGAAAATTATTTTAAATATTTAGTATAAAACGTTTGATAATTTCCGACAAAAATAGGATACCTAACGTATTTACCAAAATTTTTAGTTTTCTGTTTTTTTTATTATTTTAAATTTTTTTATTCCAAAGCAGTAAATTTAAAAATTCAAATTCAAAGAATAGTAAAACAATTTTTAATTTTAGGAAAAAAAAAGAATTGTTTTGAAATTATTTGTCGTTTATTTGTAAAAACTACTTCAAAATTATTTTAAAAGATAAAATAATTATTTTTTTTACTATTTAATGAAATGATTTTTAAAAAATTAAAAATTTATAATTATTATCATCTATATTTTTTTTGCTATAAATAAGGAGATTGTGGAAAGATAGTTAAAATTTCAAAAAAAAAAAGGTAATCACACACGTTATATCACCATATTTTTAGAAAGTTTTTAAAATTATTTATCGTTTAATTGTAAAAAATAATTTTAAATCATTTTAAAAATAAAATGAGTAGTAATTTTATGACATATATATATATATATATATATATTAACCTATTTTAACATTTTTTTACTTTTTTGTCCGTTGTTTTTTTTTTTGTATTTTAAATAGTTTATTTAAAATTATTTATTTATTTTTATTTTATTTTTGTGATGTTGACATGTGTCGTTCCTATTCTAATTATTGACATGTGTCTATATTTATTTATTTGATTATTGACTATTAATTATTTAAAATTGATTTAAAATACTGAAAATTTGTGGTGTTGACATGTGTCATTTTTTCTTCTCCTTTTATATATAGATAGATTATTTAAAATACTGAAAATTTGTGGTGTTGACATATGTTATTTTTTCTTATCCTTTTATATATCGATAGATTACATATAATTAATTTAAATTATTTAAAAAATCTAATTTTATGTGGTGATGACATGTGTCACTTTTTCTTCTCCTATTATACTAGATATTAGGTTCCTGCGGTAGCGCGAGCCCAATAAATATTACTTCCTCCATCTCATTTTATGTGAGTTAATTTGATTCGCCATGGAATTTAAGAAAGAAATGAAGACTTTTAAAACTTGTGGTCCAAAATGAATTATATAAATTTGTATGATTGTAAATTATATCATTAAGGGTAAAATAAATATTTTATAATCAAATTGTTACTTAATATAGAAATGTGACATTCTTTTGGGACTGACTAAAAAGAAAAGTAAGTCACATAAATTGGGAGTAGTTCTTGTTTCAATTTATGTGACACCAATGAAATTTGGAGAGTTATATAATTTTTTGTATGTGATTTTGTTAAATATATTTTGAAGTTGTTAATTTATTGTGATTTATAGCACTTCTTATATCATTTTCAAATAATATATATTACTCTTTCTGTTCCATTTTATGTGACGTAGGTACTTTTACGAAAGTCAACTAAATTTCTTATATGATTCTTAAATATTTTTAGTCGTTATTTTACTTTAATCTACAGTACTTTTTTATGTTATTTTCAAACAAACTTCTTTTGTTTCAATATGGAATTAAAGAGTCAATAAAATTTCTTTTATGATTTTTAATTATGTTTTTTTAAATATCTTATATTATTACATTGTGATTTTCAGTACTTTTTATGTAATTTTTAAATATAGAACAAATTAAAAGAAAAATAAGGAAAAATTTAAATGAAGAAAGTACTAAAATTTTCAAATAATCATATTTCTATATTAAAATGTTAAAAACTTTAAAACTCCACATATATGCACAAAATAATATACGGAAGACAAAATAATTTTTTAAATATATATTAAACCTCTTTCTAATAATATCACATATTTATTCTATTTTTTAAATATGACTCCTTTCGTATCAATTTATTTGAACATGTTTTTTTATTTCACTTAAAAAAGAAAATTACTTCTTAATTTTAATTTTTTTACATAGCGTATCTATGATTATAAAATTAGAAATACTTTTTACTTTAATATATGTGATATATTTTAAATTTAAGATTACAAAATTTAAAAATATTCTTCATATTTAACACTTCGTGCAAAAAAATAAAAATAAATGAAACAATTAAAATGGAAGAAACAATATAAATAATTTATTAATGAATGAATTAATTAATAAATAATATTCAAAGATCCCTGGAGGATAGAAATTGGAAATAATAAAAATATAAGAACAATGCAAGGAAAAATGAAATGGTGTACAAAAGTACTAATAGGGCCCACACAATTAAAAGCCGTAAAAGAGGAAAAAAAGCAAATGGTTTTTGTGTCCAACAAAAAGGAAGTACATTTATGAAGCAGGCAAGTAAATCATATTTCAAGTTTGAAAAGTACGAAATACCATAAAGCAACCCTCTATTTTGATTTATTTACGCAAGTACCTTCATCGTCCACCCCACGTGGAGGCTATTAACTGATTTCGTATTGAGGTACTCAACACTTACGTAAAGCATAGAATGACAAAAATAATCCTTAAATTGAGTGTATTTTCACATAAGTACAAGTGTTGACAGAGAAGAGTGTGCTTATTCGCTCTTCTTATATAGTAAAATATAGATAGATTTTCAATTACAATTTTTTATTTTTCCACCCACCCCACCCCACCCCTTCGCCCCTCATCAACCCTCCACCCCCCTAAAAAAAATTAAGTTTATTTTTAAAAAATATTTTCAATTTTAAATTTTTATCTTTTTACCCCATGTAACTCATCCCTACCCCGCACCCCCCATCCCAACCCCACCCCAAGAAAAATTTAAGTTTATTTTTAAAAAATATTTTCAATTTTAATTTTAAAAAAATTCTTCTCTCTAGTAAAAATAAAAGATACTTTTTCAAAATATTTTTCATTTCTAAATCAAACACTAAAAAATCTTTTCCGAAAAAATATTTTCTACTCACAAACCAAACATGAGAAAATAAGTTAAAAACCTACTTGTTTTTTGGGAAAACATTTTCCTTCCTACCAAACACACCCATTATTCCTAGTTGGGTTGGGGGAAGGAATATCCTTCTAACATATATCTTTATTTGGCTGGTCCACTCACCAATTGTATGAGTCAGAGATTCATTATTCACTTGTTATCACTATATATACTAGTACTAGGTACTCATATAATAATAATTTAGCATTATTAGTTCATATATAGCGTTTCACTAATAATGAAGAAAAAGGGTAGTGATTTGTTGCCATTTATTGCAATGGTGATTGTACAAATAGGCTATGCTGGATCAAATGTTGTGACAAAACTAGTCATGGATACTGGTATGGACCCTTTTGTCCAGACAGCATACAGACCTATATTTGCCACCATTTCAATTGCACCCTTTGCTTACTTCTTGGAGAGGTATTATTATTATTACTTCCCTCTTAATGTTATTTATCATCTTTTTGATTTTCACACTCTGACATTATAAAGAAGTTTAGTTATCAATAATATGAAGTGATAACCTAGACAAATATAATAACATTTTACAACAAGTTATATTACTTTGGACAATATAAAGTTCTTATAGTTTGGTTAGTCCTTGCTCTCAAGAACATGTACTTCCCTCAAGCAACGGTTTTGCTCGAAATAGGGTTAATTAGAGTTAATATCGTAAAAGTTCACTCAACTTTGGAAATTTATTTAGTAAAGTCATTATTGAACTTTGTTTTGTATTAAAAAAATTACTCAACTTGATATAAATGTTCAAGTTGAATTACTTAGCCCCCATCCAAGACACTTGAAGGACCAAAATGAACGAAAACGGTTTCATTCATCTCTTGAAGGGTGAGGATGACATAATTAATGTGAAATTAATGTCATCGATGTAACTTGTTTTTCCTACTTTCATTATACATGAAAGTTACTAAGGAGCTTATTTTCATGTCGAGAAAATTATTGGATTCATATCGAATACACCGTTAGTACAAAAAATAGATAATACACGAGATATCCATGTTTAATTCAGCTATTTAATTTATGTTGATGCAGGAAAACAAGACCAAAGTTGAGCCTATCTGTATTTTTTCAAATTTTCCTGTGTTCCATTATCGGGTAAGCAATTAGTCTTTCCACCTGCTGCTCTCCTATTTGATAAAGTGAACATGTTTTAATTAAAGTGAGCTATGAAAAAAGTATTCCAATAATCTATTAAAATGTAAAAATAATTTAATCATATGAATTATGAAGTAAATAAAAATTAATTAATGGCCGACAACATACACTTGTATCTTTCGTATCTGCTTTTCTCATTTTAAGCTAATTTTATATATATATATATGGAAAAAAGGATAAATATACCCGAACTATCGTAAATGGTATGCAGATACCCTCTGTCATACTTTTGGGACATTGGTGCTCCTGTCGTCCAAAAACTAGAGCATATATACCCTTTATACTAATGGGCATACACGTGTGATAATCTTATCTACCAATCCGATATTTATTAAATATCGGATCAACGGATAAGATTGCGCCACATATCCCTATTTAGTCTTCCGTTAGAGTGAATGTCATATATGCTCAGGGGCACAAATATCCCAAAAGTATGACGGAGGGTATTTGCATACCCTTTACGATAGTTCGATATATATATATATATATATATAGCGTTCAGTTGAAATCCAACGTAAGAGTTGTGTCAAGTCGATGTTTAGTCACATAAGGGATAGGGTTAATAAATAATACAGGACCTAGGGTGGAGTTACTATACGACTTACGAGTTTGGTAGAACTCAATAATTTTGATCAAAATTTTATATGCATCTCAAGAAATCTGTGGATGAGTATGTATAAACTATATATAAAAATAAATTAGAACGAAATAATTCAAATAGACTAAAATTTCAAATATCCAGAAACTTCAAATTTAGACCGGCGAGGTGGAGCAAAACATGTATGGTGGCAGACCTACTAGTACAACAAGGACAAAGATTAAAGCTCTAGTAAAAATATTGATAACAGTCGAACCTTACATTTATTTATATTTATTTTATAATATACATACATAAGAGTGTTATGCCAACTAGTATAATATATGATTAATTAACATTATTTCTGTTGTATGAACGTACAGAATAACTGCGAACCAGTATACGTTTTGTATTGGGCTAAAATATACTACTCCGACGATTGTTTCCGCCCTCGATAATCTAATCCCAGCATTCACTTTTCTCCTAGCCGTCCCATTCGGGTATTTCTCTTTCTCTAAAATACTAAATTGCACGGACTCTTCAATTTCGATGTCACAACAGTGTCAGATTATTCAAAAATACACTAATCCAACACGAATTCATTGACGATTTTGAAGAGTCTGAGCAACATAACCTAAATATTACTCCTACATTATTATATAAAAAAAAATTGAAAATTGAATTGTGTTAATTGATGTGTAGGCTTGAAAAATTGGGACTAAGAAGTATAGCAGGACAAGCCAAATTGATTGGAACTATAGTGTGTGTTGGAGGGGCAATGTTATTGTCATTGTATCGTGGACCTGTAGTGATTGGCCAATTGGGATTTCACTGGAAATATGTTGAAAACACTACTGATGACAAGGATGTCAATTCTACACATACCAACTTCCTTTTGGGACCTTTTATACTCATAATCAGCAGTATTACCTATGCATTATGGTTAATCATTCAAGTAATTAATTTTATAATTCTTTTAATTCATTTCTTCCTTTTTCAAAAAATTACTTCCTCCGTTTAAAAAAAAATGATCCAATATCCTTTTTAGTCTGTTTAAAAAAGAATGACCCATTTCTTTTTTTGTCAGCACTTTAACTTTAACTTTTCACGTGACATGTTTAAGACTATAAAATTAAAGGACATTTTGATACATTTGATATAATTATAATTTAGAATCACAAGATTAAAAAGTCTTCTTTCTTTTCTTAAACTCTGTTTCAAATCAAACTAGATCATTCTTTTTTTAAACGGAGGGAGTAAATAAAATAATTCTTACTATTTGACTATTTTTATTTATGTTAGGCAAGAGTGAATGAGAAGTATGCAGCTCCATATTCTAGTACCCTTTTGATGTTCTTCATGGCAAGTTTCCAGTGCATGATTATCAGCGTTTGTGTCGTACCAAAAGCTTCTGAATGGGCTTTAAATCCTATTAGAGCTATCTCTGTTGTTTATAATGTAAGTATCTTTAATTTCCTATCCAAAATATTAGTTTGGTTTCTTTTATTTAATTTGTTTTAAAATATTTGATTTTTACTATAGGGAACTGTGTGCTCTTCACTAGCATTATACATATGCTCCTGGTGTATAGAAAGGAAAGGTCCTTTATATGTCTCGATGTTCAATCCGTTGTTACTTGTTATTGCTGCCTTTCTTAGTTGGATTCTGTTGAGAGAGAAATTATACCTTGGAATGTAAGTGAACAAAACCATCTCATATGTTTATTTTTATTTGTTCACTATTTTAAAAATAAATTTTATTTTTCATGTTTAATATATCAAGAAAATAAAAGACAATTATTTTTTCATGTTTTCCCTTATCATTAATTAATTATTTTTTCAAGGATTTAATATTAAACATCAATTAATAAGGATAGAGTGGTAAAATAATCATTGCTAATTATTGTTTTCTTAATAGGTGTGTCAAGTGTAAATGTGACTAGTAAAAGTGAACATAAAAAATATTATTCCCTCTGTTTCAATTTATTTGACACATTTTGTTCGTTTGAAAATCAAACAATTAAAGTTTGACCTGCACATGAAATCTTCATTTTTTTAAATGAAATTTTATATTTATAAACTACGTATAAAGTACTATAAGTCACAATAATTGATAATTCAAAATATATTTAAAAGATATATGAAAAATTTATAATTAAGAATAAACTTATTTAAATCTCAAAATTCAAAATGTATCACATAAATTAAAACGAAAAAAATATACTATAGTATAAGATTCAATTGTTTGAGTTGATTTGGCTTTTGTTAATTTTGGACAGAGTGGTGGGGTCAATCTTGACAGTTGTTGGACTGTATGGTTTTCTTTGGGGGCAGAAAAAAGAGATGGAGCAAAGTAAAAATGAGATACAGGAAGAGGACGTGGTGGAGGCTAACAAAGAAGACATCAATGATTAGTGACGGATCTAGAATTTTTAATAAGAGATTTAAAATTTGAAGTACTAAACACATGAACTAATTGAAGGGGATTCAACAACTACTATATATATAAATAATAATTTTAACTATATATAAATAGTAGTATTTTTCACCGAAGGAGGTTCGGATGAACCCTGTTAGAAGGCAGCCTCCGCCCCTGACAAGGCTGACTTGGAATTTCAATTATAAGTTCATAATTAGATATGGATGGTTTCCCCCCAAATATAAATTCCCAAAACTAGCCTTAATTACTATATATTATTTTAAAAAATATTGTATTGCATGTATCAACTTGAGTTTCCTCCCTTTAACACTAGCTTTGTATTCGAAAATGCACTACTTATTTATGCAACTTTCACACCTATAATTGCATTCTTATTTAAATTAGAAAAAATGGCATATTCTTCATTTTCCATCTTCTAATTATACATTAATACAATCCTAACTAGGAAAGTTTTGTTCCTAATAGATATCCCTTTCTTTATAGTAGTGAAAGTGAAAGCAAGAAACAATTCTATCTTAAAGTAATAAAATATTTCTACATTAAAAAATACACACTCTAAAAAAAATAAATTAGAGTTATTACTACGGTTTTGAGGAAGAGGATCTTTAAAAACAAATAAAACTAGAAACATAATCATACTTTTTAATTAATGTTTCTCTAATTATGAACCATAGGTATTGATGTGCTACATAATTAACTGAATGTATATTTCGCGTCTCTAGTCTATTACTTATACAAAAGCGTTTGCAATTTAATTTCTTGATTGGCAGGGATTAGAAATTTATTCCTTGACAGGTTTGTTACTTAAAAAATCTGTTTTAAGACAGAATTTTTTTCACAAATCACGCAAAGTATATTTTCACAATCCTGAAGCTTTGAACATCTTCCTTGAAAATTTGTTTTCGATTTTCTTGAGGTGAAGTTAAGAAAAAAAATATAATTATCAGTAACTTATACCAGTAGGAAAGTATATAAATACAATTAAGTGTTAGATGAATAAGTAGTATTGGATAAATATTTATAAGAGATGTACAAATGAGTATGTTAGAATTATTACCTCACCTAACATTAGTCCAATTTGTTTTTCCAGATTAAAAGTTTGCATCATTACTTTTACTTCTAAAATACCACCCAATTTTCATTGGAAATTGAACTAGTACATAGTACAATTATAAATTATATCCCAGAAACCATTTCAAAAGTAATGCACCTCTCAAAAATTGGGAAGAAGAAAGAGAAGATCTTATAGTACAACATAGTACTGATGGTAATGATCTCATTCTACCAACTTCCAGCTTTATAAGCCATACCATGTCTTGTACATATATTAACTACCACAAAATTTTATTAGTAGTAAATATGTCACAGTACAGCAATATCCAAAATTCCCTCCCTTGCCAAAGCTTAAGATTAACAATTCCAAACAATCCTCACTACTACCATCACTGAATGGCAATGAAAAATAACAACGTCAACCTCAATCAGCCCAACCTTCAGCCTTTCCAACCCCAATATTGTCCAAGTTATCCATAAGAACCACACCAACTGCCTATGATGATGGAAATGCCAAGCTACACATAAGGGTCATCCGGTTTTTTAGAACCTCACAAACCCATTGACTCCTTTTGACCAGAACTACTCAACTATGGAGGGAGTAACCAACATGCCTATGAACCAAAAAAACCCTACTCCACTACCAATCCTGATAGAAGAGAGGCTAACAGGCAGTCTCATAAGTCTAGATGTGAATAGGTGGAACTAACTCAGGAGCTGACAACTTTGGAGTTCTATCACATCCTCTAATAACTAGCAACCCTTTCCAACTTGAGCATGCAACACTTATCATTATACTCCAACTAAACAATTTTGTGAGCGAGCTACTCTTTGCAACAAATACTGGATATGGAAGGAGTAAACCACTCCAACGAGGGGACCACAATCTACGAGGAAGAATACAACATGGAGATCAGGTAGTTCCACCAGTACTAGCTACAAATAAAGGAATTATCACCACTGATATATACACTAGAGAATGTATCCCTCAATGCGATAACAGGAACTAGACATCCAAGGGAAATGCGTACAAACTCTTTACCTAAGGAATTTCTTGAAAATAGATGGAAAAAAAAAATTATATAAAAGAAATTTTCTAGTCAAAACCACAAAAACATTCCCTAAACATACGCTATTACAACACCAGCACGCCACTCAAGTATGGGGCAGTAATAATAACCACAACGAAGGGCAAAAACAACCTGAGAAACAAATCAGTCTAACGTGAACCTGGAAATGTCTCTGGATCTAGGAGGAAACTCAACACCAGAAGTACTACTATCAGTCAAGATATTAATACTCTGGAACTGTACTGGCACAGATAACGCAAACTTTAGGAATAATTTGCGAGCCTTAATCGAATGGAATAATTTAACTGTCTTAGATCTCATGGAGACAAGTATGCAAGATCACAACAACATACTACATGCTTTGAACTTTGCTGACGTTATACAAGTTCCGACAGTAGGATATTCAGGAGGCATGACACTCTTCTGGAAGAACACGAAAGTCGCAATTGAACCATATGTCCTGACTGGACAAGAAATCCACTAATCTATTGAGGTAAGCTCCAATGCTCCTATGTTTTCTATTTATAATTTATGCAAAAAATAAATATAGTTATAGGGAAATGTTTTGGAATAGTTTAAGATATTTGATTCTACTGTTAGTGGTCCTTGGCTAGTATGTGGGGACTTCAACCAAGTAACAAATGCTTTTGAGAAACTAGAGGGAAGGTGGTAACGCCTCGGATTTCAAAAACAGAATAAGTTGCATTGATTTTGGCTACTGGTTCAGGTCTATGAGACCAGTTTACGGTTTGTAAGATTTTCTAGTGGTTGTAGACCAGTCTCGTAGAAAGGGGGAAATAATTTTTGAAAATCAAGTCCAGTACCTCATTCTACGATTGACTAGGATGGTCCGTCATATGTCTAGGGGTCATAGATGTGTGTTCCATAAAAGCTATCCATACTTGGTGAAATTTTGGGGTTAAAGTTGAGTTCTACAGTTCGGGTCTACATACCGTAGCAAGTCCTTCGGACCGTAGAAGGGTTCCGTCAAAGATTGGGTAAAATTTAAGGTCCCAGTACTTGATCTACGATTGACCAATATGGACCGTAGAAAGTTCTATGGTACGTAGGTCGGACCCGTAGACTAGTCCGCCAGTTAATTCTTCGGGGCTTTCGGTTCTTTCTCCTAATTTTTTAAGCCTATGCTATGTCAATTTGGACTCTATTCTAAGGCCTATATAAAAACTTCTTGTCCTAAATCTACCCGCAACCCATTCTCCTATTTTCTCCAAACCCAACCATTTTCATTCTCTTAAATACCCTCTCAACCCAAGGAAGACGAAGAAGCTAGGGTTCACTCCAAGGTCTTCAATTCACCATTCATCTTGGGATTTGAGTAGCAAGGTATGTGGGTATTCACCCATGAATTCCATTCCTCCATGGGTCTCCAAGGTTTTCAATTTCTCAATTCAATTTTAATTGATCAAATTAAGGTTCTTCTTAATTCTACACAGGTTTCATTCAATTATGATATTATTGTTGTTTAAATCTTCTATTGCATGATTTAATGTAAATTACCTGATATCTAGTTGAGATTATATGAACCCAAACATGATCCATGACTTTCAAGTATGAATTTATGAAAAACCCATGAACTTTGAATTTTGAATGATTATGCATGTCTTATGAAAATGATGTTTATGATGATAGGATGCTTTAGATAAAAGTATCAATGATGTTGTGAAAGATTTTCTCACATATGAATATGATCATGGTTGTGAAAAGGTATTTTTCAAATATGAATTCAAATTAGCATGACCCATTCTCTTATGCCGAAGTAGAGAAATATCATTAATGACGTTGATGAGAGTAAGATTATCTTATTGAAGAGACATGATGCCACTTTGTACACATTTTTGTGCCTTTTCAGAAGAAGGTTCTCTTAGTTAGAGTTTGGTGCTAGACCTTAAGTTGATGTGAACAATACATTGTTTTCTTTGTCACCCATGTCATAGATACTCAACAAGTTGTTCTTCAATTCTTGAACATGAAACACATTTTCTATGACATGAGATTGTGACTTTTTAACTATGTCAATTTTGACTATTTCACTTTTATCATTTTCAAGGACTTTATTATTGCCTTGAAAATCAGAGTATGAGAGGAAATTTTCTGCCATTTTCAGCAACTGTCTGGAGCGCGCATGCACTATCCATGTACCAGGTTGACCTTTTTCCTCCCACCTTTACCTGAATATTTGTGCTTCCATTTATTTTCGTAGGTCCAAAGCCTTCTATTATAGTGTGTACTATACAAAGTGTTTGTCCAGTGATTCCTGGATACTTTATTTTTTGCCATGCCTAGTGACACATGGACACTTAAAAGCTGTATTAAAGTCTAAGTTGTGTGTTACTATTGGGATGTAGGAGAACATATAAGTAGTTTGATTATTGATAAAGTGAACCTGATTAACTATTTATTGTCTTGTGTGTACTTTATTAGCTCCAGACGTGAATGCGGACAGCCTATACAGATATGAGAGATTGCAACAAAGAAGGAAACTATTAAATTGCAGAAATAAAGCAGCGAAAAAAGAAATAAAGAAATAACTGAAACAAAGGAGAAAATAAGGAAATAAATAGATGAGTAAAGAAGGAAAGAAATAAAGAGTATAATTAAAGTCCAAAGAGGATTAAAAGTTTCCTTATATGATGAAACTCCTTTTAAAGAAGGAAATCAAAAATTTCCTTATAGGAGGACAAGTCCTATTCAAAGTAAAAGTCTTAGTCCGTGATATACTAGGGAACTACAAATCTCATATATATATATATATATATATATATATATATATATATATATATATATATATGGCATTAAGGCCACTGAAAGGCTCACCTATTGCACATTCACGAAATATATCATCTTGAGAGAAGTAACCATTGGAGCAAAACTGCAAGACTTCGTCATAGCAACACTAGAATCGGGTTCATGAGTTGTGTTCGAGTCTAAATTATTGAATCTTGAAGTTTGATCAATTAAAGAGTAGGGTTCTTAGTGATTCACATCCCTTTAATGTGGAAGAACATACAACCCCAAGTCACATCTTCATGCATGTCCTACGATGGAGGTATTTTATTTAATGTGAACTTAAAGTTGGGTATATCATGCTTGTATTATAATGTTACGAGATCAGCTTACGGTTCGTAGGACTTTCTAGTGGTCGTAGACCAGTTTCGTAGAAAGGGGAAATAATTTTTGAAAATCAAGTCCAGTACCTCATTCTACGGTTGACCAAGATGGTCCGTCATATGTCTAGGGGTTGTAGATGTGTGTTCCATAAAATCTATCCATACTTGGTGAAATTTTGGGGTTAAAGTTGAGTTCTATAGTTAGGGTCTACAGACCGTAGCAAGTCTTACGGACAGTAGAAGGGTTCCATCAAAGATTGGCTAAAATTTAAGGTCCCATTACTTGTTCTACGATTGTAACACCTCGCTAATTAGAAGAACAAGAATTAAGAATAAATCCATTTTGGAAATAATCAAATTTGGAAAGTTTGACAAAGTTAAGCTAAGTATGAGTTTTGGGTCAACTTCAAACAATCATAACTCCTAGCTCAGGATGAGTTAGGCATGCTACAAGATGCCGTAGGAAAGATCTTTGAATTATATTTTTAATGCCACCGAGTTTTCTTATTTTTGAGTTTGTATGAGGGAGATATGCTCATTTGAAGTCGGGTTGTCTAGATAAGTAAAGTCAAAACCGAATTTTAAAAGAGTATTTTGGTCTTTTCCATACCCAATTGGTTTAATTTTTTTTTAGTGAATTAATTAGGGTCTATACTGAATGGGATCAGTTTACACAATTGCAAAATCACGCTACGGTTTTAGAGAAAAGAACTCAAGAGGAGAAACGAGAAGAAAAGGTCTAGATTCATCGATTTTTTGAAGAATTGATTGCGGATTTTGCCAAGGATTCGATCCTATGAGGTATGTGAATTCACATAGTGTTGGATTTGTTTACCCACACGCCAAACATGTCTATTTCAGTATGATTTTTGTCCTAAAAGATTGAGAATTTGATGTTCTTGAGTTGTATTCTTGAATTGCTTTGTTCTTGAATTTGGGATGAGATTGAGGAATTATTGAGAGTTTAATGTCTATTGTTAGAGTAGTTTTGAGTTAGATTCTAGTGTATATGTTTTGGGTATCTGAATCTAAAGATAAATTGAGAAAAAGAATCGAATTTAATCGACTTACGATCAGAAAATGAGTTGGAAAATTCGTCAGATTTGACTGGGGAAAGCTAGCGCGGCGCCCCCTGTAGCGCCAAGGAGGCTGGGGCAGCGCGCCAGCAGTGCACCAGAAATGGGTCTCTGAAAGACGGGGGCTGGCGCCCCACGCCAGCAGTGCGCCTGGGACGTCTGCCCCTACTCAAAGAAATTGGCAAGGTCCAATCGAACATAGGATAAATAATGGAAAAAGTCCTTCTCCGAGTCCTTCTAAAGTGTACTAGCACTTTATATCGATTCTAACTACTTTAAATGACTTCTAAACATCTAGAAATCATCCTTAAACATGAATCATAACCTTGAATCTATAAATTCAAATTCAATGAAAGTTAAGAGCCAAGTCTAGATAGTTCTTAGTGTGTTTCAAAAGTCTTTTACAATCATTCTAAACGTGTTTTAAAGACTTAAGTATTGGGTTGATTAAGAGTAAAAGTAAAGTTCATTTCTTCAAAATATTCTACGGGAACTAAGTATTCCCAAGAGTTAAAATGTTTTCACATTTAAACAAGAGAGGAAACATCGATTTCCAAGAGATCTTTTAAGCTAGTTTTTGAGTAATAATCTCAAACCCATATAAAGAGTTATGTTTTTAAACATATGAGCTAAACATATTTTGGGAGTAGTATTGAGCACCGATATGGGGACGAGTTCATAATAACTCAAGTCTCTATAAACCATGCATGTAGCCATCGTGGGTAGAAAGGGTTATACTTTTTAGATGATTCCTTAATGTTTTTTTAGCATAGACTAGTGGATCCACTTAGTTAAAGCGTTCTATATCTCAACAAGTTATACAACAGTTTTGGTAGCGTGGGTAAGACGCTGTATCATCACATAACTCATAGTGATGGTTGTCGGTTAGAGAAACTCCCACAAAAGTATATTTTACCTATATATACACACACACACACACATTGAGTTCTTATTGTGTTTTCAATACATTGAGTTACTATCTACTGTTTTAAATACTTATTATACACTACATCTTTATTGTTGTTTATTTCTGTATTGAGTTGAGTATCCATGAGTTGGGTAAAGCTGAGGTAAGTGTTTCTTTCAGAATTCAGTTCAAGCTTATGTCATGTATAGTTTTCCTCTCGCATGCTCGTACATTCAATGTACTGACGCCATTTGGCCTGCATCATTTTGTGATGTAGATACAGGTAACCATGATCAACATCCAGCGCCTCGTTGATTCAGTCAAGCACTCAGAGTCACTTGGTGAGCCTCCTTACTTTCGGATGACCTATTTGTACTTTTTTATTGTTAGTTCATTAGGATGTCGTGGGTCTTGTCCCGACGTCCATCTCAGTTGTTAGAGGCTTCATAGACAGTTAGTTAATTGTTCTTTAGTCTTTCCATTTTCATTATATTATGTTAAGACTTGAGTTGCCACTTTAGCTAAGTTGAACGTTTGTTTCTAAAACGTTCTAAGTTATTTGAGACAGTGTTTTGAAAATGCGTTTGATTTCTGTAATAATGCATAAAGTCTTTCGCTGAGAGTCTAGCCAGGCCAAGGGTTCGCTTAGGGCCAACAATGGTTTTTGAGTTCCAGTCCTGCCCACGGTGTAGGCTCGGGGCATGACAAACTTGGTATTAGAGCACAAAGTTCAAGAGTCCTAGGGAGCCTATGAAGCAGTGTCTGTAGAGTCCTAGTTATCGGTGTGAAGCGCGCCACATCTATTATTAGGTGGCTGCAATATTTAGGAATTTCCTTCACTTCTTTCATACTCATTTTGTGCGATAGAGTTCAGTTGTATAAAGTCTCTTCCCAACTCATGCTTGTGCATGCCTTTCAGTTGATCATGCCTCCATGAAGATTTGTTCGAGGTCGTCCTGCTAGAAGGAATGTTGAGGAGCAAGGGGTATCTAATTCACCTGAAGTGCCACCCCAATGAGAGGTCACCAATGCTGAATTTTGGGAAGCCATTTGAATGTTGAGCCAAGTTATGACCAACTAAGCTGAGCAATAGAGAGAGAATTGTCAGGAAGTGGTTGATACTTCTAAGATCCGAGAGTTTCTATGGATGAATCCTCCAAGCTTCACTAGTTCAAGCATTACTGAGGATCCGGAAAACTTTGTTGAGGAGCTTCAGAACATTTTTGAGATTGTGCATGTCACCGATGCTGAGAGAGTTGAGTTAGCTGCATACCAACTAAAGGGTGCCGCTAGAATCTGGTTCGATCAATGTAAGAAGGGTAGAGTTGAGGGTGCGCCGAATATGAGTTGGGCTATGTTTGAGGAGGCTTTCTTGGGGCGTTACTTTCCCTGGGAACTGAGAGAAGTAAAGGTACGAGAATTCCTTACCCTTAAGCAGGAATCTATGAGTGCTCATGAGTACAGTCTAAAGTTCACCCAACTTTCCCATTATGCTCCAGAGATGGTTGCGGATATGAGGAGTAAGATGAGTCTGTTTGTTGTTGGTTTGTCTCGTTTGTCGAGTAAGGAAGGTAAGGCAGCTATGCTAATAGGTGATATGAACATAGTGAGGTTGATGATTCATGTGCACCAGGTTGAAGAGGATAAGTCGAGGGATAGAGAAGAATTCAAAAATAAGAAAGCTAAGACAGGGAACGAATCTGGGTAGCATAAGAGTAATGCGAACCGGACTTCTTTCCAAGAGAAACATAAGGGACCTTCTCCATCATCTACTAGTGCACTTACACCAAGAAATAAAGGTGAGTTCAATAAATAGAATTCACAAAATTTTAGAGCTAGGCCGGAACAGTCTTAAAGTAGTGTAGCACAAGGAGGTAATTGGGTTCCTGCATGTGCTAAGTGTGGTAGGAACCACCCAGGTAAGTGTCGTCATGGCTCCAATGGTTGTTTCAAGTGTGGTTAAGAGGGTCACTTTATGAAAGAGTGCCCTAAGAACTGGACAAGTAATGGGAGTCAGGGCAATAAAGCCCAATCTTCATCAATTGCTCCACCAGACATGGTTGAACCTAGAGGAGCTACTTCAGGGGCAAGCGGAGGAGCAAACCGCCTATATGCTATCACTAGTCTACAAGAGCAAGAGGATTCGCCGGATGTTGTCACTGGTATGATCCAAGTCTTTAACTTTGATGCTTATGCTTTGCTAGATCCAGGAGCGAGTTTATCTTTTGTGACTCTTTATGTTGCAATGAAGTTTGATGTTCTTCCTGAGCAACTTCTTGATCCCTTCAATGTCTCTACACCTATTGGTGAGTTTATTCTAGCTGAGAGAGTCTATCGTGATTGTACATTTCTGTCAATCATAAGAGTACCATGGCTGACTTTGTTGAGTTAGATATGGTAGATTTTGATGTCATTCTAGGTATGAACTGGTTTCATGCCTATTATGCATCAATAGATTGTAGAACTCGAGTAGTCAAGTTTCAGTTTCCAGTGAACCAGTTATAGAGTGGAAGACTAATTCAACAGTTCCTAAGGGTTGTTTTATTTCATACCTTAAGACGAGAAAGTTGGTTTCCAAGGGGTGTGTCTATTACTTAGTCCTAGTTAATGACTCTAGTGTTGAGATACATCATATCCAGTCAATTCCAGTAATAAAAGAATTTACAGAAGTCTTTCAAGATGTTCTTCTCGAAGTCCCTTCTGAGAGAGAAATAGACTTTGGTTTATATGTTCTTCCTAATACTCGCCCTATATATATTCCTCCATATAGGATGGCACCAACAGAGTTGAAATAGTTAAAAGAGCAGTTTAAAGACCTCTTTGTGAAAGGTTTCATTCGACCAAGTGTCTTACCTTGGGGCGCTCTGATCTTGTTTGTGAGAAAGAAAGATGGTTCCCTTAGAATGTGTATAGATTACCGTTAGTTGAACAATGTTACAATCAAGAATAAGTATCCTCTTTCGAGAATTGATGATCTTTTCGATCAACTTCAGGGTGCCTTTTGTTTTTCAAAAATAGACCTCAGATTAGGCTATCATCAATTGAAAGTAAGGGAATATGATATTCCACAGACAACATTCAGGACCATTATTGTCATTATGAGTTTCTGGTCATGTCGTTCGGTTTAACTAATGCTCCTGCAGCGTTCATGGACCTTATGAATAGAGTATTCAAGTCTTATTTAGATATGTTTGTTATCGTATTCATTGATGACATTCTAATCTATTCAAGAAATGAGGAAGATCATGCTAGTCATCACAGAATAGTTCTCCAAATTCTAAAGGATAAGGAGTTATATACTAAGTTTTCCAAGTGTGAATTTTGGCTTGATTCTGTGGCATTCTTAGACCATATTATTTCCAATGATGGTATTCGAGTGATAGAGGTAATGCAGAATTGGCCTAGACCCACGTCTCCAATTGACATTAGGAGTTTCTTGGGATTGGCTGGCTATTATAAAAGGTTTGTCAAGGGATTTTCATCCATTTCATCTCCTTTGACTAAGTTAACTAAAAAAACAGTGAAGTTTCAATGGTTTGAAGCTTGTGAGAAAAGTTTTCAGGAATTGAAAAAGAGGTTGACTGCTGCCCCAGTATTGACATTACCAAAAGGTACGCAAGGTTTTGTCATGTATTGTGATGCGTACAGAGTTGGATTGGGTTGTGTGTTGATGCAGAATGGTAAAGTTATAGCTTATGCCTCCAGACAGCTAAAAGTTTATGAGAAAAATTACCCAACCCATGATCTAGAGTTGGCTACCATAGTATTCACTTTGAAAATATGGCGTCACTATCTATATGGTGTTCATGCAGATGTGTTCAGCGATCACAAGAGTCTCTAGTACGTGTTTAGTCAGAAAGAGCTTAATCTCAGACAGAGAAGGTGGTTAAAGTTACTCAAGGACTATGACATAAGTATTCTATATCACCCATGTAAGGCTAATGTTGTTGCTGATGCTTTAAGAAAGATGTCTATGGGTAGTATCTCCCATGTTGAGGAAGAAAAGAGAGAGTTATCAAAAGATGTGCACAGACTTGCACGATTAGAAGTTCGACTAATGGATTCCACAGAAGGAGGAGTAGTGGTGATGAATGGGGGTGAATCATCATTAGTGTCAGAAGAGAAAGAGAAACAAGACCAAGATCCTATTTTGCTTGAATTGAAGGCAAATGTTCTTAAGCAAAAAGTAATGGCTTTTGAACAAGAGGGAGATAATGTTTTGAGGTATCAAGGTAGGTTGTGTGTACCAAGGGTGGATGAAATCCAAGAGAGGATCATGGAGGAAGCTCATAGCTCTGGATATTCTATCCATTCGGGTTCCACAAAGATGTATCGTGATTTGAGAGAAGTATATTTATAGAGTGGTTTGAAAAACAGCATTGCAGAGTTCATTGCTAAGTGTCCGAATCGCCAACAAGTCAAAGTAGAGCACCAATGGCCCGGTGGTGTGGCTCAAACCATAGAACTTTTGGAATGGAAGTGGGAGATGATCAATATGGATTTCATCACAGGCTTACGGGGTCTCGCGGGAAGGCATGATTCGATTTGGGTAATTGTAGATCGAATGAATAAATCAGCCTAATCATTCAGCAGAAGATTATGCTAACTTATATATTCAAGAGGTAGTTAGACTTCATAGAGTTTCAGTGTCTATTATTTCAGATAGAGATACACAATTTACTGCACAGTTTTGGAAGTTATTTTAGAAAGGCTTGGGTTCAAAGGTGAACGTGAGTACTGCCTTTCATCCTCAAATATATGGTCAAGCAGAGGACACTATTCAGACTTTAGAGGATATGTTGAGAGCTTGTGTGATTGCTTTCAAAGGTAATTGGAATGATCACCTACCTCTCATAGAGTTTGCTTATAACAATAGTTACCACTTTAGCATCTAGATGGCTCCTTATGAAGCTCTTTATGGGAGAAGATGCATATCTCCTAGTGGATGATTTGAAGTTGGTGAAGCTGGGTTGATAGGACCAAACTTAGTGCATCAAGCTATGGAAAAAGTATAGGTTATTCAAGAGATATTGAAAACAATGCAGCGTCGTCAGAAATCCTATATAAATGTTAAGAGAAGAGACTTAGAGTTTGAAGTAGATGATTTGGTTTACTTGAAAGTTTTACCCAGGAAGGGTGTTATGAGGTTTTGGTAAGAAGGAGAAACTTAGTCCCCGATATATTGGTCTGTACAGAATATCCAAGAGGATTGGCAACGTAACTTATGAGTTAAAGCTACCACAAGAGCTAGCAGCGGTTCAACCAGTATTCCACATCTCCATGTTGAAAAAGTGCATGGGCGATCCTTCACTTATCATACCTTCCGAAGATATTGGTATCAAGGATAGCTTGTTTTATGAGGAAATTCTTGTTCAGATTCTAGACTGCCAGGTTTGCAAGTTGAGAACCAAGGAAGTAGCATCAGTCAAAGTTCTTTGAAGAAATCAATTTGTTGAGGAAGCTACTTGGGAAGCTGAGGAGGATATGAAGAAAAGATATCCACATCTTTTTAAGCCCAGAGAAATTCCAGATCAAGGTACTAATTCTCTTCTTAGTACTCTTTAATTGATATACTAAATGTGTTAGATTTTCTTGTTGGGTGTTTGAGCTGAATGTTAGATGTTACACCCTTAGCCTCCTAAGAGTAATCTCATTCGAGGACGAATGTTCCCAAGGGGAAGATATTGTAACATGTCGCTAATTGAAAGAACATGAATTAAGAAGAAATATGTTTTGGAAATAATCAAATTTGGAAAGTTTGACAAAGTTAAGCTAAGTATGAGTTTTGGGTCAACTTCAAACGACCATAACTATTAGCTCAAGATGATTTAGGTGTGCTACAAGATACCGTAGGAATTATCTTTGAATTATCTTTCCAATGCCACCAAGTTTTATCATTTTCGAGTTCGTATGAGGGAGATATGCCCATTTGAAATCGGACTATCTAGATAAGGAAAGTCAAAACCGGATTTTAAAAGGGTATTTTGGTCTTTTCCATCCCAATTGGCTTAATTCATTTTTAGTGAAATAATTAGGGTCTAAAATGAATGGGTTCAGTTTACACAATTGCAAATATCATGCTAGGGTTTTAGAGAAAAGAACTCAAGAGGAGAAAGGTGAAGAAAAGGTCTAGATTCGTTGATTTCTTGAAGAATTGATTGCGGATTTTTCCAAGGATTCGATCCTACGAGGTATGAGAGTTCACATAGCGTTGGGTTTGTTCATTCACTATCAGTACCCGAGCCTACACCCTAAACGTGGCCGGTACTTGAGAACCATTGTTGGTCCCCAAGCGAACCCTCCTCTTGGCTCACTACAACCGCAAGACTAACTCAAGCATACAAAGCTTAAAAATTGCATAAAAATTCATGAAACTGAAATACAAAGTTTTTACTCAAATGAAAAACTCTGAATAAAATAATATCTTCAACTCGCCATGAAATAGGCAACTTAAGGCTTTAAAACATTTAACAAAATAAATGAACATACTTCTGAAACTCTACTGTCTATCTATGAAGCCTTTAACTAACAAAGATGGAAGTCGAGACAAGACACACGACATCCTAACAACTGATATTACTGAAAGTACAAGTGGAACCCTCCGGAAGCAAGGAGGATCACCATAGCTAACTCGAACTCATATGGTATCAATGAAGCTCCTGTTGATGACCCTGAATATCGGTATCTGCATCATGAAACGATGTAGGACAAATGGCTCAGTACGTGGAATGTACGAGCATGTAAGAAGAATTCTAAAGCATAAACATAAACTTGAACTTGATAAAGAGGAAACATACTCACCTCTTCTCAACTCACTCAACTCAACTCACAGAAACATGGTTCAACTCGACTTAGAGAAAATAAGACTCAACTCAATAAGGAGATATTCAACTCAGTGAAATAAGGAACAACTTAATAATAAGATACTCGACTTTGGATACTCAACTCTGGATACTCAACTCAATATAAAGCAACGATAAAAGATGCAGTATATGGAAAGATTTTAAAACAGTACAAAAAAACTCTATTTATTTAAGAATATAATAATAACTCAGTTTGTATGCAAGGATACAAAATAAACTCTATGTATATAAGAATGCAAAATATCTTTATAGGAATTTCTCTAACCGACAATCATCATTATGAGCTATGTAATGATACAATGTCTCGTCCACACTGCTAGAACTGTCCTATACTTAGCCAGGGTATAAGACCTACTACTAAGTAGATCCACTAGTCTATGCTAAAAATCACTAAGTAATCATCTAAAAAGTATGACCCTTTTTCTACCCACGTTGGCTACATGGTTTATTGGAGCTGTGAGTTGTCTGAACTTTTCCCCATATCGGTGCTCAATACTATTCCAAAAATATAACTAGCTCATATGTTTAAAAACATAATTTTTTCTGTGATTTGAGATAATTGGTCAAAACTAGCCCAAAGGCTCTCTTGGAAATCAATGTTTCCTCTCTTGATTAAAAGTGAAAACATTTACTCTTTAGTGAAAACTAGCTCAAAAGATCTTTGGGAAATCGGTGTTTCCTCTCTTGTAAATGTGAAAATATTTACTCTTAGAAATACATAGTTCCCATATATCAGTTTAAAGAAAATGAACTCGACTTACTCTTTCTCAACTCAAGTGCTCAAGTCTTAAAACAATTTTAGAAAATTTTTTGTAAAAGGTTTCTCAGAATAAAGTTTATGCCAAATTGTGGACATGAACGACTCAATTCAAGGTTTTCAATAACCATAACTAGAACTCAATTCTCGAGACTCAACAACTCAGAACTCAAGAAATTTAATTGTAATACTCGTTTAAAGAGCACTCAACTCAGAGGGTTCATGTGAAATTATAGGCATGAACAATCTCAACTCAAGGAATTCAAAGATACTTCTTGTCTCAAGCCTACTAGACTTATAGGGTTTATGCAGAATTATGGGTATGAACTACTCAACTCAAGGACTTTATCGGTAGTATGTAATAGTCTCATTATTAGGAATAAAATCTCAAAAGGGAGTAGGAACTCAATACTCAAGACTTAGAACTTGAAGATACTACTCCTCTCAAAGATACTCAATTTATGGAGTTTATGCGGAATTATGGGCATGAACGACTCGAATCAAGGGTCTACATAACAATATGAAACTCATGTATATGACTCTTCTCATTCTCATACTTACTTCCTCAAAACTTAGCTCAAATCGATAGTTGATCTCAAAGGATTCACAATTGAACTCAAAGGCTTTCTTGGACTCTACTCTTAACTCTCTCTTGAAGGTGAATTATGAATTCAAGAGCTATGGTTCATGATATGAAGGATCTAAATAACAATATAGCAATTTGATAATTAGGAATAGAAATTTTAAAAGAAACACGAACTGAATAACTCAAAATCAACTTATTTCAAGAATACTAAAATCTAGGGAAAGTATCATAAATTACTCTTTTAATGATTTGAAAGTAGATGTAGGGCGTGAGGACGAACTAGTCCAACACTATGATATCCTTACATACCTGGAAGAACAAGAATCTTGTCGAACCTTGAAGAAGAACTTGATTAAAAGATTTGAAACCCTAGCTTGAAGGTAAACAATCAAGAAAACCTTTCTTGAGATTCTTGAATTATTTTCTTGAAATCTCTATGGCCAATAATTATGATTTTCATTAGTTATTCATAATTGTATGGAGGATTTTGAGTTGAAAAAAATGGAATTTTTAGAGAAAGACTTACCTTGAAGAATAATCTTGAAAAGAGATTGAAAGAATCTTGAATGGAGCCTTCTAATTTGATTTTTTCCTTAGGGTTTTGCCCTAGGTTTTGAGAGAGAAGAGAATGATGGATTAAAAGATGAAAACCTGATTTTTTTTAGCCTTTTATTAGTCAAGAAATTCGTTTAGGGTTTTCTTGGATGCAAAGAATAAATATAAACAACCATTTTTAATGTTTTCCCGTTGGCTAATTCGTAACAGCACTGTATTGGTTACTAAAATAGTCATAACTTTTTACTCAGAAATTGGATTAACGCGAAATTAGTGGCGTTGGAAAGTAGATTCAAATACCTTTAATTGGATGGGTTATGGCTCAATGTAAATCTTTATATTCTGATAGATATGGTTGTTTTAAGTTGACCCAAATAGAATCTTACATCAAAACTTAATCGATATGGAAACTTCAAGAACACTTATCAAGAAATTAAATTGCTCAATATTTATGGATAAATTCGTAGAAGAAACTCATGATTGGCATGTGGGTGAACAAACCCAACACTATGGAAGCTTACATACCTCTTAGGGATTAAACCCATGGCGAAAATCTGCAACAAAACTGAAGAACGTGACGAACACTTTGATGCTCTCCTCTTTTCTCTTCTCTTCTTGAACTCTCAACTAAAACCCTAGGCGTATATTAGGATTATAAAACTGAACCTAATAGTATTGGACCCTTAAAACCTTACAAAAAATGAATTAAATCTGATTGGGTAAGGCAAAGACCAAAATATCCCTTACTATTTTCGGGTAACTTTCCTTATTTGGACAGCTTGACTTTAGAAAGGCATATCTCACTCATCCGACTTCGAAACTTAGCAAACTCACTGGCGTTGAAAAGATAATTCAAAGACCTTTTATTAGTTATCTTGTAGCCCACCTAAATAATCCTGTACCGAGATTTATGGTCATTTGAAATTGACCCAAAACTCATAACTTAAGCATAACTTGCAAAATTTCAGATTTTGCTAATTCCAATTTAGCTCTTTTTGGAACTCAATGTGCTATATCTAGTGACCTGACCTTAATACTTAAGACATTTTAAATTTTTTGGTAAAATCCTACTTACAACGAAGGATAGCTCGAGTCTTAGTTAAAAAATTTTCTGGGGTGTTACAATATCTCCCCCTAGGGATCATTTGTCCTCGAATGACGGCTGGACTGGGTATGGAACAGGGTTACTCTTATCATCTCTGCCATACCAACTAGAATTTGCCTGCATTATTATTGAGAACCAACCAAGGGCTCTCATTTAGCTATTTCTTATAGTAAAACCTCATTCACTTGTTCCTCCTCATTTATAAACTTAGACAGAATTATCATACCATCATTATCATGATAGGATTATTAAAACTTCTGTTTCTAACATTACTCTGTTACTAAAAAGACCTCTGAAAATATCTCTCCCATACTCTTTTGAACTCATTATTATCTTATTCTCAACACTTGACTTGATTTCCAATCTTATCATCTCCCTCTTAGGTCATAGCTGGCACTTGAAGGCTATTGACCCATTGCAACATCTCTAACTGGTCTACATCCTCTTTTACTCTAACACTTGGGAGAAGCTTTTCTCATGACTACCGAACTCACTATAAGGAGGTACTAAGACTTTTTTCTAAGGTGTTTATGTTAACCTTTTCTGATTACATACCCTCTAGATACACCACTTAATTCTCTTTCACTCTTGTGATGTAGGCACATTTCACTACCATTATCTAAATGTTAGGATCTCTCAATGGTACTACTCACATTCATTGGAGCTAATATCTCAATTCCTCACCTTCTCTATGTCAAGTCTACCATATCAAATCTCAAGACTAACATCATCACCCTCATGCTTTCATTTTTTGGATCATGACGCTCATCTCAAATTCAAGCTTAATGTTCATTACTAAACTCGAATATCAATACGATTGCTCGCCTACTATACTATACCTCATTACTTAGTCAGTTCTATAACCTTCTGAACATTATGACCCTCTCAAACAAATCATAAGCCTAGATTAGATCTATCACTTCATGAATACTCCGTGCTTTTAGTCAACACATTTATTTAGCTTCTTCTAACACGATGACACATCGGCCTCAACTCTATTGTGGTTAAAATATATATACTTTATATCATCTTGACTAGCAACTCTTACTCTACCTCCTATCATGAGATCTTCAAAACTCATCACTTCTTAGTCTACCCATAAAAGAAAACTCCTCATCAATAACTTACTGGGTGCATGACTGTAATCACAAAATCTGCCTCATGACTATCTCCATTTCTTAGATTACTAAACCTCTGCATACTTTCCTCTAACTCTAGGCTCTTTCACTACTACTGCTCAAGAACTCGTCATTCATACTATCTTTTAGGGTGAAAATACTACCCAAGCTCTAAACATAGTTTCTCATAAGGATCTCAGCTGAAACAAGACTTAGAGAAGAGAGTACAACTCGCTTTTAGCTCAAATGCACGATTCATATGAATAAGGGTGCATTCCTCTGAAATTGAACACTTACTCACTCATGTGCTTTTCTCAAGCCCCTCTGGAGTCACATGAGTTCCTCAAAACTCTTGCTAAGAGCAACTCATCGATAAAGGACTGACTTTGCTTTTCAACCACCACTAGTATGAGGGGTAGTCGATTGAATCTGAGAAACACACGAATAGGAATAAATCTCTATGACTTAGCTCTATTGAATGATTAAGAGTATGAAAGAAGGGAGTTTTTTTTTTTAAATGTCTGTAGTCACTTATTTATAGAAGTGGGGCCCTCACAACCACAAATAAGATCCTACTTGACACGGTTTCACAGACACCCTAGGACACTTGAATTCTGTGCTTTGATACCATGTTTTTCATGACCCGAGCTTACACCCTGGACGTGGTCGGCACTCGAGAACCATTACTGGTCCCCAAGCGAATCCTCATCCTGGCTGACTACAAGCGAAAGACTAACTCAAGCATAAAAAGTTTAAAAACTGCATAAAAACTCATGAAACTGAAATAAAAAGCTTTAACTCAAATGAAAAACTCTGAATAAAATAATATCTTCAACTCACCATGAAATAGGCAACTTAAGTTTTTAAAACATTTAACAAAATAAATGAACAACTTCTGAAACTCTACTGTCTATCTATGAAGCCTCTAATTGACAAAGATAGAAGTCGGGACAAGACCCACTGTGACATCCCTTTTCCCGCCAGCAGAAAAGGTTTTTTTCAATTTAACTGACGTTATTGATTTAGGGATTATTTTATTCTTTGGAGTCGCCACTTAGAATTGAGTTATGGTGTTCCAAGTCACCTTTTTGTTTAATTCCTAATCAAAAGGAAATGACTCTTTGTATGGTCTGCAAACTAAAAATCCGGGTAAGAAATTTTGTTGACCAAGGGGAATGTATTAGGCATTCCTCGAGTCCCGTGATTCTAGCACGGTCTCTTTTATTGACTTATATTTATTTTAACTATATTTTGGATATATTTTATATGCTACAGTTTCACTCATATTTTTATTGTTGGGCTTTTATTTGGTCTCGACCTAGATACGTAACCGCATTCTTGGTGTTGATGTTTAGAGACATAACTTTCTTCTTTGCATCATACTTATTAACTTTATCTAAAAGTGTTATTTTAAGTTAATGAAATATAATTATATTTTTGGACAAGGTGCGTCACCGCATCCTTTAGTTTATTTTAATGCCTCAAGAAAAAGAAGTGTAACCACATTCTTAATCAAAAGAAATGTTTTTAACCGGTCATTTATCCGTCCTAATGCTTACCTATTTCTAGAAAGCTTAAACGTATTATTAGGGACTAAATTATTTTATACTATTTATATTCACGAATACTATTTAAATAATAAAAGTCTAAAATATTTAACAAATAAAAAAGGTTATTTTCATATTCAAATTTGCTATAGATGTATTTACGTTTTAGGTATATACTTGCAAGCTATAACAAAAGACATTAAAATACAATAAAACTTTGTAACTCTTCATCTCTTAATTTTCTTAAAATAAACATTTTTAATATTATATAAAGTTGACTAAACAAACTATTAGAATAATTCTTTTAGACATTTAGTTGATTTTGATTGGACACAAGAGGTACTTAATTGATAACAACATATGGTACAAAATGAAAAATAATGTACAATGGAATAAATAGGAAATATTTTAATATTATTGTGTCAAAATTAAACACACCTAAATTTCAAGAAAACTTCATAACATTGGAATCAAGTATTATGTAATCATAAAAATCAAAATATACAATAAAATTAAACGGTACCTCTTGCGAAAATTCAATTCACGAAAAGGAAACAATCCTAATAAGGAACCACGAATTCAAAACCACGAAAGTGAACCTCGACCTCACTTTTATTTGCAAGTGAAAGAAATATAAAGTGGGGGGTGTTTTTGGTTGCTGATTTTTCTTTTTGTACGTGTGTGTGTTTTTGAGAAAGAAAAGGTTTTGCTGTGTGTTGTGGATTTTTTGGTAGTGTGCATCTGTGCATATATGTTGGTTGTCCTTTTTTTGTTCTTTTTCTTTTTTTCATTTTCTGTACGTTTTGTGTGTGTGTGTGTTTGAAGAAAATGTTTTTGGTATCCTCTTTTTTGGATGTTTGCTGGTTGTTGTGGTATGTAATATATGTAGTGTGAGGGTGTATGTGTGTGTTGTGTTGATGATGGGTTGATGGTGAAGTGGGGGGTGAGGGTGTAGTGTGGTACGTGTGTGTGGTGTGTGTTGTGTGGAGTGGGAAATGTGGGTGGAGGTTTAGGGGGTAATGGGTAGTGGGGTAATTTTTTATTTTTTTAAATAATATAATATAATATAATATTATTTAGTTATTTTTTAAATTAACAAAAATTGAGTAGCTAATAATAAATTGTAAATAAGAAATACTAGTTTATTTATTAAACTAAAATAAAAATAAAACATATCTTTTTTGTTATTTTCAAATCTTTTAAAATAAACTCACTAAAATAAGACAAAATTAAAATATCTAATTTAGGCATAAAAGAAACATATAAGGAATAAAAAATAGTGTAAAATCTTATGTTCGGTCAAAAATTACATGTCTACAATTTGCCTCTCTTTGACTGGAAACACGAAGAGTTTTCAGACAAAGTGACAAGTTTTGATCAGACTCTTATTTGACAGACAAAATTTTTGTGACCGAGTCTTGGTTTTGGACATTCTACATATCCCGGGTTATAAGAGAATCAGGTCATGTGTAGTTCAAGGAGATGAGGTGATGAGTTGGAAGTTAAGTGAGGTTCCATCGAGGCGCCAAGTTGCGAATCTTATCTTTACATAAAAAAATATGAAAGCTAATAGTCAAAAGGAAAATAAAAGTACAAGCTCTTATCCATGCAGCTTCTCTTGAGTCTTCAATTTGAGATATCATTTTGATTTTGGTGAGTATCTTGATCTTGAATGGATTCGATGCTTAACTTGCCACTTAAAGTGAGTTTTTAGACTCTTCAAAATGACAATTTGAAAAATGCTTTTGAATGACTGCATGTTTTCTTGATCAGAAGCTGAATAGAAGCAGGTGTCAGGAGGTCAGGCTGCTATATGCATTGAAGAAGCTGATTCTGGCTATCATGGGATTGATCATTCTGAAAAGAGTTGAAACTTTATTTCTGAATTTCAAATCCATGTTTCACTTGAAGAAACCTGAAAACCATCACACTCAAAAGAAATAAACAAAATTTTTGCCCCAGTTTTCACTGGAAATTTTTTGTGAGTTATTAGCAAATGTAAATTAAAAAAAAGAAGACTCACACTAGGAAGTGCTTATCCTAGGAGAAAAAAAAGGGTCTCAGACTATGAAGTGTTTATCCTAGGAGAAAGTAACCAAATCACATTATGTAGGAGGGTCATGCTAATCCCATTGTCTAGGAGGGTTCTGCGAATTTAATTCTCATTGTCCAGGAGGGTCCTGCCACACTAATTCCCATTGTTTAGGAGGGTCTTGCTACACTAATCTCATTGTTTAGGAGAGTTCTGCTACGCTAATTCCCATTGTTTAGCAGGGTCCTGCTACGCTAATTTTCATTGTTTATGAGGGTCTTGCTACGCTAATTCTCATTGTTTAGGAGGGTCCTGCTATGCTAATTCTCATTGTTTAGGAGGGTCCTACTACTCTAATTCCCATTTTTTAGGAGGGCCATGCTATACTAATTCCCATTGTTTAAGAGGGTCCTCCTACTCTAATTCTCATTGTTTAGGAGGGTCCTGCTACTCTAATTCCCATTGTTTAGGAAGGTCCTGCTACACTAATTCCTATTGTTTAGGAGGGTCCTGCTACTCTAATTCCCATTGTTTAGGAGGGTCATTCTACTCTAATTCCCATTGTTTAGGAGGGTCATTCTACTCTAATTCCCATTGTTTATGAGGGTCCTGCTACCACTACTAGAAATTTGACTTAATACAACGCTTATTCGGCAACAATTTTACAACCGTGACAATAGAGTATGTGTTGCCACAGTTATGACCGTTGCCACATATCCTTCGAACAAATAGAGTAATTCTTAATATAAACCGTGGCATCATCTATATAATTGCCGCTATAGATTATCTATGGCCACATACTTATTAACCGTGGCAAAATTACACCTGTGGCAACGGTTTGTTTAAGTGAAAAGTATAAAAAATTGCCCAACCCGCGAATTTGATATGTAAAAAATTATTTTCCCTCCACTAATTTCATTGACCAGCACTTTTTTTATTTTAGTGAACAAAATACATTCCAAATACCCATTCCATTTCTCCAATAAACCAAAATCAAAGTGATGAGTGCGTGGTCTTCTTCTCCAATAATCAAAATAAAAGCCCTAAAATTTCAGAACTTCGGTGACTCCTTCATCTTCGACAACAATTTTGAGCTCCGGTGAAGAAATCAGTTACAGTGATAAGCTACAGTGGTCTTGTTCTCCAGTGTGAAGTGTTCATCTTCAGTGGTCTTCTTCTCCAAAAGTAGTCTTCTTTAAAATTAAGCTTTTGCAGACAAAGGTGTACTATTTTTAAGGTGATTTCTAAGTCCTCATTGTCTCTATTTGGTTATACATGTACTATTTTCCAAAATCAGAAATTCCATGTAAGGGCTTCTAAATAATCTTAAAGAATAACAAATGGATTTGTTGAAATGTATGTTATTTGTTCTGATTTAGGTCTGTTTGACATAATCCATTTGTAGTTTAGAGTTTGTAACTCAAATTTTGTGAAGATTCGATAACTTTGTGAAAAATCATTGTGAAGTTGGGTTTCATTTTTATGGAACAACTAATGTTTTGTAGTTGATTTTGTCCTAGGGCTTTGAGTATTTTGATTTGCATTATGAGTTTGGTCTATCTATGTGAACTAAAAATTTTCATTTGTCTAAAGTTTGAAGTATTTTGATTTGCTTATCATTATGAATGTTGCCAAAGTATACTGATATAGCTACTGTCATAGATGATACATTAAGTTGAACAAAATATGTTTTCAACTGATGTGGAATATATATAAAACAATTGGTGAAAACTTCATTTTATTGGATTTTGGATGTTGAAACCTATTGCTCATGTTTTCTCTTTTAATTTATTTATAGTATCTACATAATGATTGTTCTAGTATGTTTATTTATGTGTTGGAAAAGTTTCATGTTCCTAAGCTTCCGTGTTCTGGAAAACCACAATGTATGCATATGTTTCATCACTTTATGACCATTGTGATCTCTCTAGTTTTATGGCTGATGAGAAGTACGTTTTCGACATCTCTGTCCTATATAGAAACTTCACATTCCCTTTAAGTGGAACATTTTATTTTTGTTGCCGGAACTTTGCTAGCAGCTTGTTCTGAAAAGGCCAAGCATAATATAACTCTTTGTCTATGCAGCATACTAGTGTTCCAGATCATTTCTCCTTTCCTCAACCTAGTGAGTTCACCTAATATTATCATAGTTGTTGTGAATGAAAATGTAGCAGATGATCTTTGTCAAGATGTAGTGTCCCCTGTTATATCAATTCTACTCTTGCTCATTAGCTCTAGGATTTGTACTACCCTGGGATACTTTCATGTGTATTGCTGTTTGGTTAATAGTTTAAAGTGATCTAAAATGATCTCATCAAGACATTTCTTGAAAACCAAGTTGTAAAACTTCCAAGAGCAACATTACACCTAACAGAATCATGAATTACAGGAAATCATGCCCTTACATAATTTTTTTCAACCTTCAACAAAATAATGAATTACAGGAAATGTGAATAACATTTATTGATTGCTAAACTGCCAAAACCAAAGATAATTACCACATCTTCGCTAGATAGATTCACACTTCTTCATCAAGTACTTTGGATGAACAAAACGTAATATTGCCATCCCCAAAGAGAATGTAAAATATATATCAGTGAAAAGCAAAAGGTGCATAGATGCTTCTCAAATTCTCAAGCTAAAGGCAACTTAAATCAAATGCTAAATTTGTCCTCACAACACACTTTATGCAATCATGTTGTTTTTTGTTTAGAATTAATCTAAATGTACTCAGACTTAAAGCATAGCCAACTTGAAGGTCAGCTCAAGTGATCTTGAAAAGAAACAAAGTAGTCACCATAATCTGTCATTTTTTCTGTGTAGTAAGGCAGTAACTGCAATGTACTATAGAATAAGTTGAGGAATTAAACTATCAAGTAAAATATAGGTTATGTAACTAAATTGCACTTACCTAATGACCTATATTAGATCATTTACAATTATGATTTTGTTAAAAACAATAAGGTAAAAGAATATCTTGAAACTTTGAAAGGTAAAATTCTGTTGATACTGCTTGTACTCATGAATTATTTTCTTGAATGTTTTGCTCATGTAACATAGGATATTCAATGGATGTTGGAGATAAAAGTTGGATGGATCTCCGAAGATCCACCGATGAGTATATCCATGGAGTTAATGATTTCCTAGATAAGGCATTTGAACGAGCTTCCCAAGGAGATGAAATATTATGTCCTTGTAAGAAGTGCTTTAATCGTTATTGGCATTGTCGAAATATGGTGGAGGATCACTTGATTTGTCATGGGTTTGTTCATGGATATACCAAATGGGTTTTCCATGGAGAAGGGTTTTCCTCAAGAAATACGCCACATCCAACCAATGATGATGAAACTTTCGACAGAGAAGACTGTATTGATAAACTACTTCAAGATACTTTTAGAAATGTAGCAGATGACTTGAGGCATGGAGGAGTAAGAAAGGGACTATCTGAAGATGCAAAGAGATTCTTCAAATTAGTGGAAGAAGGGAAACAAGTGTTGTATCCCGGGTGTAAGAACTTTTCTAAGTTGAATTTCACCATTCGGTTATACTTGTTTAAATGCATTCACAAGTTGAGTAAGTAGCCTTTTCAGATTTGTTAGACTTGATAAAAGAGGCATTTCCCTTTGCTCAGATACCCGAGTCTTTCTACAAGGCAAAAAAGGTGATAAAAGATTTGGGTCTTCATTATGAAAAAATTCATGCATGTACTAATGATTGCATGTTATTCTGGAATGACACTGCAATGTTAGACAAGTGCTCAGTGTGTGGATCTTCTAGATGGAAGAATGTTCGTGATGACTTGACTATTAAGGTCACCAAAATTCCAGCAAAGGTTTTAAGGTACTTTGCTTTAAAGCCTAGGCTTCAGAGGATATTCATGTGTTCTGAAACATCTGTAGCTATGGGATGGCATGATACTGAACGACCCAAAGATGGAAATTTAAGACATCCTGCTGATGGGGAAGCTTAGAAGGATTTTGATTCCTTGCACCCTGACTTTGCTAGTGATGCTCTTAATGTTAGATTGGGTCTTTCAAGCGATGATTTTAATCCATTCTGAACTATGAGCATTTCCCATAGCACATGGCCGATTATGTTGATGAATTATAACTTATCACCATGGATTTGCATGAAGTCGGAGTATATAATGTTGTCAATGATTATTCCAGGTCCATCGTCTCTTGGAAATGATATAGATGTATACTTACAACCACTGATTGCAGAGTTGAAGGAACTGTGGGAAGTGGGAGTGTAACGACTCGGAAAATGATAGAGTGAAACTAGAGCCTCACATGTGAGTTTGGAGTCGAGAACTTAATGAAATGATTATATTTGAATTTGACCCAAAAGTTCTTAAAAATGTGCTTCGGAAGTTACCGGAAACTTGTTTAGCTGTATATAAAAAGATCCGTTTCGTTTTCGAAAATCCGACTTCATATTCTTGTTTAGGGGTCAAATTGAGTGGGAAATGGGTCTAACCCAAATTTTAGAGCAACCGTATCAAAATCCGAAATTTCCAAGTGAAGCCTTTTTCGAGGGTCTACTTTGGAGGGTCATATCTCCTAGCACACAAATTATTTGGGTGGCCATAATATATCCATGGAAAGCCCTTTGAGTTAGCTACCTAACGCACTTTGTTTCACCTCATTCGGAGTTCGGACGAAGAAGTTATGCCCATTTTCGTAAAGTCTGTCCGACAGAAAACGTAAATTCCAGTAGCTAATGTCTTGTTCATTACTGTTCACCCGCCTGAAAATTTTTCTAAGTGTTGGACTATTTTTTTTAAAAGACTTATGTTATTCCTATATACCATTAGTTCATTCCCATCCCTAAAAACATTTCCCTCACTTCTCAAATATTCTCTCCAACTCAAGAAGAAGAAGAAGTGGGAGCTAGGCTTTGGATTCAAGTCTTTCTTCATCAATTTCTTGCAAGATCATAGCAAAGGTATGGTGATCCTTCATCTAGGGTTAGCTTTCACCCTAGAGTCCATTCAAAGTTAGTTTTCAAAGGTTTCAAGTTCTTCAAAACCTAGGGTTTTTATTCTAACTCATGGGTTCCTTCTTCAAACGTTTTCAAATGGTTATTAATGACTTATTATGATTGTATTAGTATTTAAATGATGATTTATGACGAAAATACTCCATGAACCCATGATTTCTCTCTATTCCTAGTTTATGCCTTTATAAAGTGGGTTGCTTGATAATGAATGTATATGAATCGAACTTGTTTAAATGTCTTTAGATTGTTGAAGTATGTCATTACTCATGCTTATTTTATGGTGTATTGTTGGTGTATTGGTATGAGAGGCTTATGGCCTTAAAGGCATAGTATGAGAAATTGAAGTGTTATCATGACATTGTATGAATGAGAGTTCAATGAAGATAATGTGATCATGTTATGAATGTAAAGGTGTTGTTGTAGGTTGTTCACTGGTTTGGTTGCATCATTACTACCCTATTTTTCATGTTCTTCGATTTCATTACATGCCTACAAGGTGTTTGACAAAATGTCCAACTATGGAGAATTGATGAATCGATGCTTTAAAGTTTGAGTTATGAGATGTATGGAAATCCAGAAATGTGTTGATGACACTCATGAATGTTGATGATATAATATGAAGGATTCTTCAATATAAAGTATACCTTGAATTGGTAGGGCTTATGCATCATTTTCTTGTATAAATGATTATATTGTTGATTGTTGAATCCTTGGATCGGTAGGCTTATGGCACCCTTCCACATATGCTTATAATGAACCTTGGATCGGTAGGCTAATGGCACCCTTCCATTAATGATACGAAATGAACCTTGGATTCGGTAGGCCTATGGCACCTTTCCATAAAGGTTAATGATGAGTCTTGAATCGGTAGGCCCATGGCACCCTTTCAAGAGGAGTTAATGAGCTTTCCTAAATGTACCTTGAATTCCCAGGCTTATGGCACCCTTTCATGTGTTAAATAATGTACCTTGAATCGGTAGGCTTATGGCACCCTTTCATGTGTGATGATGTCAAAGTAGTGAACTATTCTATGGGAATGTAGGCTAAGCACCGAGCGGATTTGGTTAGATGGAAACTCCCCGACAGTTAGGCATGAGTTTCAATGATCGTCTACCTTATCCCATAAACTATGTGCCCGCATAGGAAGCTAGTGGATCCATTAAGCTATTTATACCGGTCTTCCTTAGGCAAGTAGACCACCTCTTTTCGGTGTGGGGATTCATGACACCGGATTCCATGACAAGCTCTCATGGTCTATGTCGGTTAAACGCTTACTTCCCATCATGTGAGATTTCATTATGGTTTCTTGACAGGTTCTACAAAGTGTAGGTAGTAGTATGGGATGCTACCTATACATTGCACGAGTAGGCTTGGAGAGGGTCATAGTGAGTTTGTCTAAATTCTAATGACTGTGACATGAATGTACCCTAAATGAGGTTATTAAAGAATGTTGGCTCTTAAATGCTTAATATGTTATGCATGTTATACTTGGGTTATATTACGAGTTATTTTCTCTTGTCATGTCTTAATTAATGATATACCTCTTATGTATGAATATTGTGCAAAGGTGAAAGAAAGGAATGATAAGTTACTTTAAGTGACCTAAATGTGGTGCCTTAGTATGGATGGTGGTATGGGACGCCATCCATACATTGCACGAGGTATAGCATAAGGGTTTCTTGAGGTGAAGGTCCAAGGTAAAAGTTTTCATGTTGATATTGTTTAAAGGTGATATTATGACTTACTTGATGTTATGCTTGTCTTGTATGTCTTTTATGCTATTGTTCATGATATTTCAAAAAGGTGGCATAATGCATGGTCTCTAACTAAAATGTCCCCTTTAAAGCATGTTTTGCATGGTCATCATACTTAGTACATTTTTGTGTACTAACCCATATTCTTCATGTTTTTACTACAAGTGTAGGTTAGGCAAGTGATCCCTCTTAGCTAGTTTGAAGTGTTGGATTGCTTTCCTCTAAGACTTGGTATGTCCTCATGGATTCGAGGACAAGACTTTTAAGTTCTTTTGTTCATGTAATAGACTTCTTTTGATTGTAAAGGGCCGTGCCCCTACTTATGTTTTGCGACTGTGTCTAAGATGGCCATGTGAGACTTAGACTTCCGCTGTTTTTAAAGTTGTTTTAAGAAGTTTAAATGTGTGGATGTAAATAAGTTTTTTTTTTTTTTTTTATTTCCGCACTATTTTCATTATTGAATGCAATGAATGACTATGTGGCTTGTATAAGACCCCTTCGGGGTCGAGTACGCCTTGTTACGACTTGGGGGTGCTCCGCGTCGTGACAAACATGGTATCGAGCATAAGATTTTGGAAATGTTTTTTTAGGATCGATGTCTCACATGCCACATCTAGTAGAGTCTTGTTCATCGGTGTGAGTCGCGACACATCTATGAGCGAGAGGCTATAGGATGCTAGAAGTTACACTTCTTTCATATTCTTAAAGTCGTGCCTTAGAGTGTGGTTCTATAAGTGTTCTTATCCTTATCCTTCTCTTGTGTTTATAGGATATGAATACAAGAGGGAGACCCGCAAGGAGAGTAGGAGAAGAGGATGTGAATGAGGAAGTTCCTCCCCAAGTTGTGCAAAATGGTCAAGGTGTGCAATGCAATCAAGTTCCTATAGGTGAGCAAGAGAATGAGGTTCCGGTGGTTCCCCGGATATGACCAATGAAGAGATTAGGTCGGCTTTCTTAATCTTGGCCCGAGCCATGGCGGCTCAAGCGACTAGAGATATGGGGCCTAGGGTGAATGCTAATGAGGGTACTATGGCTTCTAAGTTGAGAGACTTTGTGAGGATGAATCCTCCGGTGTTTCTAGGTTCTAAGGTGGGAGAGGATCCCCAAGAATTTTTGGATGAAGTGTATAAGGTAGTGAGTGCTATGGGGGTGACTTCAAGAGAAAAGGCGGAGCTTGCCTCCTATCAATTGAAAGATGTTGCCCAAATTTGGTTCACTCAATGGAAGGCTAATAGGCCGGTGGGAGCGGATCCTATAGAATGGGAGGAGTTTAAGGAAGCTTTCCTTGGTAGGTACTTTCCCCGTGAGATGAGGGAGTGTAAGGTTGAGGAGTTTATCAATCTTCGGCAAGGTAATATGAGTGTGCAAGAGTATTCCTTGAGGTTTACCCAATTGTCTAAGTATGCCCCATCTTTGGTGTCAAACCCTAGGGATGAGATGAGTAGGTTTGTGACCGGCGTATCCGACCTAGTCAAGGAAGAGTGCCATACGGCAATGCTCCATAATGACATGAACATTTCTAGGCTCATAGTGTATGCTCAATCCATTGAGGAGTCCAAACTTAAGAGGATGAATAGGAATGTGAAGAGGGGTAGATCCGATGAGCAAAGTCAACCTAGGTTCAAGAAGAGGGCTCAAGATCAAGATTTTTCAAGTGCTCCTAAGGTTAACCAAGATAAAGGTGGTGGATCTCAATTTTCTAAACCTACTTGCACCACTTGTGGCAAGAGGCACTATGGGAAGTGCCTAGCCGGTACTAATGGTTTTACGGCTAGAGGAAGGGAGGCAAAGCAAGCTTCTAAAGATGGAACGGTTCCTATTCCTCCAAATTATGGTCGTTTCTATGCTCTCCAAGCTAGAAAGGACAAGGAAGCTAATCCGAATGAAGGCGCCGGTAAGTTTTAGTTCCTTATGGTCATGAATGTCTTGATGAGGTTTCTATGGTGTTGTTTTTCATGTTTGCCTTAATTGGGTTTTCTTCTAAGTGGGGGATGGTAGGTTGAATAGCAAGGTTGTTGAGAGTGTTGATATCATTATCTCATTCCTTCTATTCTTATTCAAGCTTGAGACCAAGAGTTCCTAGTAGCTTGTTTTATGTTTTGGAGTCTTGGGTGAAAATGAGTTTCCATGGTCTCCTTATGTTATGCATGTCCTATTTGAATTCTTGTTAAATGATAAAATGAGTTTTCATAAACGTGTTCCTCGTGTCGATGTGCATTTAGTTAAGTTGTCTATATGCTTCATGAGGATAAATGTTGAACATGCTTAAATGTTGCATGAGTCGATTTATTAGGCATGCTTAAATGTGTTCTTGAGAATGTTGCATAATTGTACTTTTGTGAGAAAATTGCATAATGTGCCTAATAATTTTGGGATGAGTGTGATGTAAATTGGAGAAGGAAATTCATCCAATGAAATGAGAAATGGTAAAGCTTGATGCATAAGAAATTGGTAGATGTATTCCTAATTTCTTGAATTGCATGAACTTGTTTGAGTCTCATGGATGTGGAGTTGATGTTTCCTCCGATATTTATGTACTTGTATTGATGTTGTATGCATGTTGATGGTCGTATACTTGAGTTGTTACCCCTTATGTGTTTAAAGTGTCATTCGAGGACGAATGTTCCTAAGTGGGGGATAATGTAACGACTCGGAAAATGATAGAGTGAAACTAGAGCCTCACATGTGAGTTTGGAGTCGAGAACTTAATGAAATGATTATATTTGAATTTGACCCAAAAGTTCTTAAAAATGTGCTTCGGAAGTTACCGGAAACTTGTTTAGCTGTATATAAAAGATCCGTTTCGTTTTTCGAAAATCCGACTTCATATTCTTGTTTAGGGGGTCAAATTGAGTGGGAAATGGGTCTAACCCAAATTTTAGAGCAACCGTATCAAAATCCGAAATTTCCAAGTGAAGCCTTTTTCGAGGGTCTACTTTGGAGGGTCATATCTCCTAGCACACAAATTATTTGGGTGGCCATAATATATCCATGGAAAGCCCTTTGAGTTAGCTACCTAACGCACTTTGTTTCACCTCATTCGGAGTTCGGACGAAGAAGTTATGCCCATTTTCGTAAAGTCTGTCCGACAGAAAACGTAAATTCCAGTAGCTAATGTTACTGTTCATTACTGTTCACCCGCCTGAAAATTTTTCTAAGTGTTGGACTATTTTTTTTAAAAGACTTATGTTATTCCTATATACCATTAGTTCATTCCCATCCCTAAAAACATTTCCCTCACTTCTCAAATATTCTCTCCAACTCAAGAAGAAGAAGAAGTGGGAGCTAGGCTTTGGATTCAAGTCTTTCTTCATCAATTTCTTGCAAGATCATAGCAAAGGTATGGTGATCCTTCATCTAGGGTTAGCTTTCACCCTAGAGTCCATTCAAAGTTAGTTTTCAAAGGTTTCAAGTTCTTCAAAACCTAGGGTTTTTATTCTAACTCATGGGTTCCTTCTTCAAACGTTTTCAAATGGTTATTAATGACTTATTATGATTGTATTAGTATTTAAATGATGATTTATGACGAAAATACTCCATGAACCCATGATTTCTCTCTATTCCTAGTTTATGCCTTTATAAAGTGGGTTGCTTGATAATGAATGTATATGAATCGAACTTGTTTAAATGTCTTTAGATTGTTGAAGTATGTCATTACTCATGCTTATTTTATGGTGTATTGTTGGTGTATTGGTATGAGAGGCTTATGGCCTTAAAGGCATAGTATGAGAAATTGAAGTGTTATCATGACATTGTATGAATGAGAGTTCAATGAAGATAATGTGATCATGTTATGAATGTAAAGGTGTTGTTGTAGGTTGTTCACTTGGTTTGGTTGCATCATTACTACCCTATTTTTCATGTTCTTCGATTTCATTACATGCCTACAAGGTGTTTGACAAAATGTCCAACTATGGAGAATTGATGAATCGATGCTTTAAAGTTTGAGTTATGAGATGTATGGAAATCCAGAAATGTGTTGATGACACTCATGAATGTTGATGATATAATATGAAGGATTCTTCAATATAAAGTATACCTTGAATTGGTAGGGCTTATGCATCATTTTCTTGTATAAATGATTATATTGTTGATTGTTGAATCCTTGGATCGGTAGGCTTATGGCACCCTTCCACATATGCTTATAATGAACCTTGGATCGGTAGGCTAATGGCACCCTTCCATTAATGATACGAAATGAACCTTGGATTCGGTAGGCCTATGGCACCTTTCCATAAAGGTTAATGATGAGTCTTGAATCGGTAGGCCCATGGCACCCTTTCAAGAGGAGTTAATGAGCTTTCCTAAATGTACCTTGAATCGGCAGGCTTATGGCACCCTTTCATGTGTTAAATAATGTACCTTGAATCGGTAGGCTTATGGCACCCTTTCATGTGTGATGATGTCAAAGTAGTGAACTATTCTATGGGAATGTAGGCTAAGCACCGAGCGGATTTGGTTAGATGGAAACTCCCCGACAGTTAGGCATGAGTTTCAATGATCGTCTACCTTATCCCATAAACTATGTGCCCGCATAGGAAGCTAGTGGATCCATTAAGCTATTTATACCGGTCTTCCTTAGGCAAGTAGACCACCTCTTTTCGGTGTGGGGATTCATGACACCGGATTCCATGACAAGCTCTCATGGTCTATGTCGGTTAAACGCTTACTTCCCATCATGTGAGATTTCATTATGGTTTCTTGACAGGTTCTACAAAGTGTAGGTAGTAGTATGGGATGCTACCTATACATTGCACGAGTAGGCTTGGAGAGGGTCATAGTGAGTTTCTCTAAATCCTAATGACTGTGACATGAATGTACCCTAAATGAGGTTATTAAAGAATGTTGGCTCTTAAATGCTTAATATGTTATGCATGTTATACTTGGGTTATATTACGAGTTATTTTCTCTTGTCATGTCTTAATTAATGATATACCTCTTATGTATGAATATTGTGCAAAGGTGAAAGAAAGGAATGATAAGTTACTTTAAGTGACCTAAATGTGGTGCCTTAGTATGGATGGTGGTATGGGACGCCATCCATACATTGCACGAGGTATAGCATAAGGGTTTCTTGAGGTGAAGGTCCAAGGTAAAAGTTTTCATGTTGATATTGTTTAAAGGTGATATTATGACTTACTTGATGTTATTGTTTTTTAAATAGACGTTTATGCTATTGTTCATGATATTTCAAAAAGGTGGCATAATGCATGGTCTCTAACTAAAATGTCCCCTTTAAAGCATGTTTTGCATGGTCATCATACTTAGTACATTTTTGTGTACTAACCCATATTCTTCATGTTTTTACTACAAGTGTAGGTTCCGGCAAGTGATCCCTCTTAGCTAGTTTGAAGTGTTGGATTGCTTTCCTCTAAGACTTGGTATGTCCTCATGGATTCGAGGACAAGACTTTTAAGTTCTTTTGTTCATGTAATAGACTTCTTTTGATTGTAAAGGGCCGTGCCCCTACTTATGTTTGCGACCGTGTCTAAGATGGCCATGTGAGACTTAGACTTCCGCTGTTTTTAAAGTTGTTTTAAGAAGTTTAAATGTGTGGATGTAAATAAGTTTTTGTTTTTTTTTTTTTTTTTATTTCCGCACTATTTTCATTATTGAATGCAATGAATGACTATGTGGCTTGTATAAGACCCCTTCGGGGTCGAGTACGCCTTGTTACGACTTGGGGGTGCTCCCGGGTCGTGACAGGGAGTGGAAACATATGATGTTATAACGAATCAAACATTTATGATGCGTGCAGCTTTATTGTGGACAATTAGTGATTTTCCAGCATTGGCAATGCTTTCCGGATGGAGTACCAAGGGGAAATGGGCATGCCCCACTTGTAATCATAATACTTGTTCCCAATATCTCAAACATAGTCATAAGATGTGTTATTTGGGTCATCGAGCATTTTTACCTCATGATCATCCATATAAAAGAGATAAAAAATCCTTTAATGGTAAAAAGGAGCATAAAGTTGCACCTACTCCCTTATCAGGTGTACAAGTTCTTGAAGAACTTCGTGAATTCAATAATGTTTTTGGAAAGAGCCAAAAGAAAAGAAAACGAAAAAATGATGGTCCATGGAAAAAAAATCCATATTTTTTGAGCTGCCGTATTGGGCAACCAACAAATTGAGGCACAATCTTGATGTGATGCACATAGAGAAGAATATTTGTGACGCTTTGCTTGGGACTTTATTGGATATACTTGGAAAGTCCAAAGATCATATAAATTCTCGCTATGACCTGCATGAGATGGGAATACGCAAAGAGCTTCAACCAGTAAAAGATTGTGATACCGAAAATATTCATTTGGCTAAAACTTGTTTCTATATGAAACCAGAAGAGAAAAGCTTATTTTGCACTGTTTTAAAAGATGCCAAATTACCAAAAGGATTTGCCTCTACTATATCAAGTCCTGTACAAATTGAAGAAATGAAAGTATCAGGATACAAAAGCCATTATGCTTATTTCATATTACATTAATTGCTCCAGGTTGCTATCAGAAAAGTGTTGCCCAAGAATGTGTCTTTGGTCTTGATTAGATTGGGAAATTATTTTAAAGCCATATGTAGTAAGGTTATAAAAAGAAGCGATCTTTAGAAAATGAAGGCTGAAATCATAGATATAGAATGTGAGCTTGAAAAGATATTTCCTCCATCGTTTTTTGATATAATGACACATTTGCCTATTCATTTAGTGGATGAAATTAAGCTTGGAGGCCCAACTCATTTGTGTTGGATGTATTCTACTGAAAGAACTATGTGTGACTTTAAGGGGCTTGTTCGTAATCGAAAAAATCCAGAAGGGGTAATAGTAAAGGGTTTTTCAGCTATAAAGTGTTTGACCTTTATTTCGAGATACCTACCTGATATGGTGAAGACAACATTTAGTAGGTATCAAACCAAAGATGATGAGGACAATCAAACAGAGGAAGGTGATGCTTCACCATTATTTCCTAAGATAGGTCATCCAATCGGAAGTATGAATAAAAGAAAATACAAGACTTTTAACATGGAGCATCATGAGTGGTTTGAAGATCATCGATATGCTTTGTTCAATACTGGAGATGAAAAAGTAGAGACATTCATAAAGTAAGATAAAATAGTCATTTGTTTTTAAAAATCATTTATATGTTATGATAATGTGTTGTAAATTCCATTAATAAATATACATTGTTTAAATTGCATATCATGCTTGCAGGGAACATAAGAATTTAATTGAGAATTGTACCAGAGGAAATGCATGGGTAAAAGCACATATCCATAGTAGAGAATTCAGTGATTGGTTTAGGGATAAAGTTAAAAATATTAAAGTGTCCAATCACTTAGGGTGGCTAGCTAATGGGCCTATTTTTGTGGCTAAAAGATATACTGGATAGTTCATTAATGGATATAGATTTCATACAAAGACACGGGATGACCCTTGCAAGACTCAGAATAGTGAAGTGACTTTGTCAGCAACAACAGATAGTTTTGCTAGTGCTAGGGACCAAAATCCTATCGATGGAATGGTTATCTATTATGGAATTATTCAGGATATCATTGAGATTGATTATTGGGGTTGCTTTAGTGTTGTACTTTTTAGATGTGATTGGTTTCATAACGAAGTCGATGAATATGGATTGACTTGGGTATACTTTGATAAACAATGCAGCACGAATGATCCTTTTGTACTAGCATCTCAAGTGCATCAAGTTTTTTTATGTGGAAGACCTAATTGAGAAAAATGTATATTATGCAAGAAATAAAGTCCCGGTGGATTTGTATGATTTGGAGGAAGAGAATTGTCCTAATATTGAAGAAACATTTTGGAGAGAGACTAACGATGACATTGGTTCATCAGAAATAGTACTTGATGTAGATGTTAGATGGTCGAGAGAAGATCTCCCTGTTGATATCATTAATTTGCCTGCCCTTGCACAACATTCAGAAGATGTAACTATGGAAACATCAGAAGAGGAGGATGACTTTGATGATACCGATTAGGATTGGATGGAGGCTGATGATTGACAAAGGATCTTCCGAACTTGTTCAAATACATTCGCTTCTTTACTTTTTCGTAGTGAGTAATAAATACCTTTTTGATTTGCATCATATAAAGTATGAATGTCGATTGGACTCTATTTGGATTTCTGCTAATTTGCTACTGCTAGTTGTTTGATTTCTGCTTATTTGTTCTGGAATATTTTCTTGCTAATGTTGGTACGTACTATAGATATATTAGTAATTAAGATTCTTTGTTTATTGCTTTTTTGTACTTCTCTTTGCATCTTCTGCCATTTCTCTAAAATCCCATTGAGTAGCAGGCTCTCGAAAGTTGGATTTCAAACTAGTTAAGATATAAATTAGTTAATCAACTTCAACTTGAATCCATTGCTTGTTATTCATCTTCCCTGAGCTAGAATTTTCCTTGTTGACTGGTTGAAAAGTGATTTCTTGACCAGCAAATTTTTTCAAATAAGAAACAAAAGGAGAATTATTCTTGATAATATGCTTCAGCTACTGATCCTATGGTTGTTTGTTCTTTTCACTTTCATTGTTTTTGTTCTTCACAGTTGAAAATTCTGTACTAAAAGGCTTCTTCTGTCTTATTTTACACAAATTTGGATAGTCATGAGTCAACAAGAGTCTTCAAAAAGAAACAAAAGAGCAAAAAATAAAACATATGCTAAACCTGGATCATTATCATTCTTGGCAAATAAAAAACGACGGTTATTGACAACAAATGAAATTGTTCAAGCTATAGAGTCAGAGAAAGGACATCTGCTTAAATTGATTGAACAACAACCTGAAGCACACAATCTGAAGCTAATAGACAATTTGTAGAGGAGCAGCCTCTTGAGCAGCAACCTATAGAGGATCAAGTGCAAATGAACTCCGTCACTCCTCCAACTGGTGAACAACCTGAAGAACAAGGTAACAAATAAACTTAGAAACTTACTAATTCATCTATGAATTCTAATTTCTTATATTTTCTTATAGTTGAAGGTGTTTCCAGTAAAAACAAAAGAGGTCAAACGCAAATGCATAATGTACATGCACGAAAAGAGCGTAAACTGATCTTATTGAATAAGCTAAATCAACCGGTTGGTCCTACTGAAGACGTTGTGACAGAGTTAAGTAGCTTTCTAGGTACATTGGCAAGAAATGCGACTTTTTGATGATCTGAGGCTATATAGGGACTTCTTCTGTGGTATGATTTTGAGAAGTGGAAGAATAATTGATCTTATCAATAATTTGGGCTCTTATTTCCAGATCTTTAACAGTTTGTAATAGCTCTATGACTTTATCATTATCAATGATATTGATGCTCAATTCCTTAAATTGGGAATAAATCGTATAAAGATCATATTCTTCTCCCTCATTTCCGCAATTTATCCCTTGTTGACAAGGCAAACAATCATCTGATGACATACAATCTTCCTGGTGAAGAGCTTTTAGATCTTCGCTTGTAGAGGATTCCTCACTGCTGTTGTATTCTGTTTCTGATTTTCCTGAATTAGAATTTAATAAGATTTTGCATAGAGAGTCCTTGATATTATTATCTATGTCAAGGCATTTGATTTTTTCCTTGACTCTACAATCTCTAGCATAATGACCAAATCTATCACATTTGTGGCAAGTATCTGATTTGCTAAATTTTTGTTTATTAGATCTCCGTTTTTTCCCTATATGGTTTAGCTCTTCTTTCTTTCTTTTCCATTCTTCTTTTCTTCCATGCTTTATAATCCTTTTTGGAAGATCTGTTCTTAGAAGAATGCTTCTTATCTTTGGAAGTTTCTTTAGGAATATCTAAAGCGAATTATTCATAGAATTCTCCTAACTGTTGTCTTTCATTAAGACTATGCCTTTTAATTTATTGATTCAACTTGATTTCATTGCATAAAGCAATTCCTTCTTGTATGCAAGCACTTACGAGTTTTCCATAGGTGTAATTGTCATAGTTAATACTATGACTATCTCCCCTAAGAGTCTTTCTAACTCTTTCAGCAAATAGAGCTTGTAAACCATCTATAAACTTATATTTTCAATGAGAGCTATTACACTCTGGCAACTCCATAACCCTGCTAAGAACTACATCTTTATAAAATCTGAAAGATGTGAGGGTCTTACACCTAAGATTTTGGAGCATGGTTCTTATGGTCTCGCTATTATCAGACCATCTTCCTGAAAAATGTTATATGATAGTAAGAACAAGGGTATACACAGCATTCTGAGTCAGATTCTGCTCTCCTTCTTGCTTTACAGCTTGAAGAATCTTATCGCTCTGCTCAGTATTTAGATAATTATTCCACCAGCCTTTTAGTTGACCAGTAAATCCTGTCGTTATCATATTAACAATAGTTTTGTCACTATTTTTGTTTGCCTTACAGATAGTGTTGTACATAAACATTCTATGTACAGTTGTATAAATCTGTCTATCTGTATAACCATCTATGTTCCATTCATAGATTTTCTTTCCATTATAATTATTAGTTATAATATGTTCATGCTCTTCCAAGAGCACATCCTGAGGAGTAGGTCTAGGATAGTTGTACATTCTTTGGACAGGTTTTCTCGCATGTTTTTCTGAGATTTTATTAATTTCATCAGAAAACTCTTTTTTATAATTGCTTTCGCCTCCTGAAAAATCGTCAACACCCAAAGGCTTAAGACTACAGCCTTTGAATTTCCTCTCTAAGAGACTTTCCAGGTCCGAAAAGTCTTTTAACTTAAAATTTTCGATCTCCGGGGGAGGTTGGATACTGGTATTGGCTACTTTCTCTTTTCCTTTAGTATTGGAATTGATTCTAGAAAGTAGTTTATCAACATTATCATGAATAGAAGTTATTTGTTCTCCTAATATTCTCATATAAATGTTAGCATAATTTCACTGCTTGATCATAATATTAATATGTTGGGCAGTAAGTAAAGCAGTATTATCTTCAAATAATTTTGAAAAAGCATTAAAATAAACAATCTTGTCATCCTTTTAAATTTGAAATGATTGTAAAAGAGGAAAAACAGATTTAGTAACTTCCCCAGTACTTAATGTAAAATCTCTTTCTATCATAGAGATATAATTATGAACATACTTAGCCATAAACCAAGGAACAAAAGCAATTAATAAGTTTTGCTTTGATTCAATAAGATCTGTATAAAATTCTTCTTGAAAACAAATCTGTTCTTCTTTATTAAAATTCTTAAAATATCATTTTCTGAAAGGTTTCCATCTTGATTTCAAGAATTTTTTAGAAATCTTTTCTCTTGCTGGTGATTCCAAACTAAAATTAATTTGTTTGTCAGTCATCATAAAACAATTTTTATGTGGAAAGTCCATCTGGAAAATTCATTTCAGACTCAGTTATATCTAAGTCAGAAATGAGCCTGGGAATAGGTCTAGCAATATTATCCCTATCAATCTTAATATTGTCACATCTATAATTTTCTCTAATCTGAGAAGTAGATGCTCTTGAGAGAGTCTAAACAATAAAATCAACAAGAGAGATATAAGAAGAATTAGATCTAGCTAGTCTAGATGACATGCTATGATTATCAATTCTATTATGCATAGCTATAGGATCAAAAAATTTAATTTTAACAGTTCCATCATTAAATTGTTCAACTTCTGAAACCTCGTTATTAATATTATTTTTTGGTTGGGCTGCACCTTCAATAACCCACTCTTGTGGGAAATCAATCTCGTCCCACTGGATAGGTCTTGTGGTAACAACCTTTGATTTACCAAAATTAGTTTCTATAAGAATGGTTTCATTTTTAAAATCAATCATTCTACACATAGGATTCAAAGTATGTAAGAGTTTATAATAAATTATGTAGCATATGCAAACAACTTCAGTTCCAGGCATATAATCATAACCATGAAGTTTGACATTAAGCATTAGAGAACTTAATGAATCCTATTCCTGTAAAGAGATCTGTAAATTAGGATAAACATTAAAATAAACTAGTCCATAAGTCAGACTAGTCTATATTGAGGAGAGAGAGAAAAAATTTAGAGAGTAAAATGGAGAATTGGGTTGGAGTTGGCATCTCCAACCCTACACTCTATTTTACTCTCCAAATATAGAATTTTCTATTTTTTCAGACAACCAACTCCAACCTAATTCTCTATTTTACTCTCTAAAAAAAGAATCTTTTTGTTTATTTCTCTCTCTTCAATATTATATTATTATTTCTATTTTCTTATTTTGTAATATAAATCTTTTCTTTCTTTAATAATCATCCTATATAATTTTCATGTTATATAAAATTTAATTTTTGAAATTATTTATTTAATATTAAATTATATTTTATTCCTAAATTTCTAAAGAACAACTACAAATAATTGAAAAAAGAAATTGACAAGCACAATTGCAATTACAACCACAACTTCTCTAAAGCATACACTAAATACTTCATTTTTCGAATATTATTAAATCTAGAAACAAACTACCAGATTACTAAATAATTGTTGTGATTTTTAAAAATATTATGTGATGTATTGTATTTTTATCTTGCATTTAAATTATTATATTATGTATTGTATTTTTAAATTAACATTTGTATCTTATCATTTAAATTTTGTGCATTCTTAATAGTGAAATTAATAATATCAAATTGTATCACAAAGTGATGAATTTTGTCTTTTTAAAAAATATTATTAATTTGAGATGAAAGTAATATATATTAAATAATATATTTTTAAAAATGTATGTTACATTTTAAAAGAATTACAAATATTAGAGATTTAATTAATAGTCTTATATGAAAAATAATATGTTAATTACAAAATAATAGAAATAATAATATAATATTCAAAAAGTGAAATAGAGAGTATGAATAGTAATTCTCCAAATTTGGAGAACTAATATTCAACTCTCCATAATTGGAGAGTAGAGGGTTTGGAGAGGGCATTCTCTATTTCACTCTCCAAATATTGAGAATGGAGAGTAAAATAGAGTAGTGTTGGAGATGATTTTATCACTGTTTGAATATTTTAATATTATTTCATTATACAAAACTTTTAATTTAAGATTCTATAAATTGTATGTTTTTAATTAAATCTCTTGTATACTTGATTAATTTTATATCTAAAAGTTAGCATATATGAATTAATTTTAAAAGAAAATTTATGTTAATTCTAGGATAAATTAAAATTGCATCTCCAGAAATCAGAGAATAACTTTACTGTGTGTGAAATCAGAAATGTCAAGTCTGATATATTATGGTGCATCCAGTTTTGCATTCATTGTCCAACTAAACAGAGAGATTTATTGTTGATTCAACTCCCATTACAATGCACAGATAAATACAAAAGCAAAAGAGAACAACTATTCACACACACACTCACACATATATTATACAGCATCAAATACTGGTATATCCATCTAACACAAGAACATTTAGCTCTAAATAAAAAAAACAAATTCTCACTATTTCAGCTATAATGTCTCCAGAGAGTTACCATGCTCACCTGATTCATGAGAACTACGACAGAAAATGCTACAAATTTGTGCATTTGTAAATCATAGAAGCATCAAACCTCAATTTGAACCAAAGAGAGAGAGAGAGAGAACATATGTGATAATTAAACTTTGGTAATCACAGAATATCGGTATTATGTGAAAAACCTGGATCCGTTTCTACTTCTAACTTGTGCTCCAGAGACTGGTCAAATTGCATCAGCAGGCAATTAGAGAAAGAGCAATATCATTCAAAGGGCTTGCCTTGAATACCATAAACATTAGTCTAGTAGGCAAAGAACACCTACGTAATGCCTTACAATGATCAAGAAAGTATAACTGCAATGCAACTCCCTTATCACAAACAACAAACACAACACCAACTCACCATTCCAAGTCCCTACGTAAAACCATAATCATTCTCCAAAATAGATCGGTAATGTTATTTGACGTAATTTCTTCTCTGAAGACTAGTTCTGCATATTTCTCAGCAAGATGGAAAATGGATCATTCAACAGTTTCAGAACTTCTATTCATATCTCCCCTATTAGGTACTAAAATCACAAAAGTTGCAAATATCTGATTCTGAAAGAGCTCTAGCTATTCAATTCAAACTAAAATTTATCCAGCAGAGGTTTTCCTTCAACAAACTTAACAAGAAATTAACATGAAAAAATATTATGGGAGCTATTCAAGTATGTTTTACACTACTACCAATAATACCACCCACAATCAATATTTAGTTCTACAACCAAAAGAAAAATGAAACAGGTGGTCAAGATCATATCAATGAAATTCAAGAAAAGCACCATTTATAGTAAATATTAGAATTAAATTACTCTTCAAGAGAAGAGGAAGAACACAAAATCCATTAACAAAAATGTCTGACTATTGTCATTCAAACAAGTTCTATAATCTCAGGGTAATGCAATACAGATGGAAACAGCAATGAATTTACCCAAACACTTCATGTCCTCCTCCACTAAATTGAATCTTCACTTTGGCAAATGAATATCTCAACTATCTCACAAAAAATCCCTCCCAGGATTACCTCAACCTTTCTGCACACAAGGTATAACCGTATTTAATACTGCTACACCACAGTTACCACTTATCTGATTAGAGCAGTCGAGCCCCTCAAGGTGCAACCTAAAACCTACCCCTGAGCACCTCCTTTGTTGAGAAAATGTTCCCAACTGTCGTAAGACTTAGCCATTTTCTCTTTTGCAGTTCCCAGGCAAAAGATATTTGTACTTGTCTGGATTTTCAAACAGATAAGAAGGAAGATCAATTGCTGAGTACGAATGGGGGATAGGCCCCATGTTGCCGATAATATCCTTGAACGTGTACTCCTCAGGAAGCATGCCATATAAATCAGCTCCTTTACAAATGACATCCTGAATCCTTGTAGGATTCAGATAATGTGAAAACCTCACTCTATCACTGTGGCTGTAAGCTTTCATCTTGAATATAAAGTCACTAATGTGGCGGAAACAAAAGCTACAATGCCAACCTGCATCTGCCAAAATGTAATCACTCTGACGATAGTGTGCATATCTAGTCTTACCACTCTGATACCTGTGGACTGAAGCTCTCCAGCTTCTGTGCTTAATCTGAAATTCAAATGAGTACAAGTAATTCTTCAGATGAAGGTGAAGGACATGAGGAATGTCATCACACCACCTCAAAAGATTAATAGTATGAGCGTTAGGAATCTCATCAACGTCGGACATTATGAGCAAATCATCATCCTCAATGCCAGCAAGTCTCAGAAGTTGGTCCAATGCTACTCTCTGATATGCCTCTTCAAAAAATGGATTTTCACCTTTTTTGTCTCTTCCGGCAATGTTTCCATATGCCAAGCGAGGTTCAATGAACTTAAATTGGTCCCTATTAAGTGCAAAATTGTGGAGTTTAGGCAAACCAGTAAATGTTGAGTTTGACTCAAGAAGAACAAACTGTGTGATGTAAGGATACAACTCCTTCGATCTGATTTTAAGCATATCGACTTCATTACTGAATAGAACAGCATCAAAGACGCGCCTAGGATATTCACGAATTCCCCATCCATGTAGCTTACAAATATCCTCCATTGGTACATTCTCATGATAATAATGAGTAATTTCAATAAAGGGCTTTGGAGGAGATTGCCAGAGGGGACGGAGGAAGTAGGTAATTTTCTGCCCATGCAAGTATGCACCAACTATGAACATTGGCACAAACACAACCAAAAAAATGAGAACCTTCAAATCTAATCCTCGAAGCATACACCGTAGTCTTGACATGCTTAATGTTGTGGGTGAATCTTGCTGCACATTAAAACAGTAACTTTCTAAGTACACAACCAAAAGTAGTAATAACCCAACATGTTAAATCTTTTTTTCTTCCCTTTTGGGTGGAGAGGGTAGGTGGTGCCAGACATGTCATCTATAAGTTCAAACAGATATTTCTTAAGAACCAACTGACAAAACATTGACCAAGGAACTCCAAACATGTTCAGTATATACAAATAGTTTTCTCATGAATCCTTCAACACAGAGAAACAAATTAATTTACTGTTCCAAACATGTTCAGTATATACAAATAGTACAAATTTTGTTTTGCTGTTTGGAATTTAAGGTCTTGTACAACCATAAGACTTGAAATTCCAAACAGCAAAACAAAGTATCAGAAAGAGTGCAATAGAGGAAACAGGGAATTTCAATCCTTGATCTACCGATACAAAACAATTGGAAATTACACAATTTTGTCTCCATAAAAAAAATTATTTTGCATTTTTTAATTTTTTTTTAGAAAAAAAATAACTTTGGCTACAACTATTTTCCTATCAATTGAGGATTCTGGGTTTACAGATAATCCATTCTAGAAAAAAAAAAGAAAAAAAGCACATTCTAGAAAGAGAGAAACATATGATCTTGGCAGAATTTTGAATTTGAAAAAACAAACAAACAATGAGATGAAAAATAAAGTGTAAAATTGTGATTATTACCTGTCCACAAACATCTGGGCAAATATCATCACTCTTCTTCGAAGTGTAATAGTAACCATCAGACATCATGAGAACCAATCTAATCAACAAATGCTGGTTGATTACCCCTCTTTCCTGTTGTCAAAGATCGTTAATGGAACTGCAGACATTTAGCCAGAGAGCTTCTCTAATGGACAATTCACAACTCAATAATAGCAGTTTGCTGGGTTCCGATGGATATATATATACACACACAAACAGAGAAGCCTAGTTGTAGTTCAACAAGGATAGAGAAAAATAAATTTATGGACCAATTTCCTGTTTTTGCATAATATTGGGGGCATAATATATAAATATAAAACTTAACTTGGCTATGACATTTAATTTTGAATGTGTATAAGTTGACACTCAAATTTGTATAAATTGAACAAATAAACACATACGTGCTATATGACAATTTTGTAATCTACGTTGCGTCCTTCATATATTATGACATGTAGCATAGGTGAATCTATTTGTTCAATTTTATACTCCATCGGTTCCTAATTACTTGTCCATTTTTCATTTTTTAGTTGTCCCTAATTTCTTGTTCATTTTGACAATTCAAGAAAGGACAAACTTTTTTTAACCTACTATACCCTAAATTAATTACTTTGAAAAGAGATAAAACTTCTTGAAAATCTTAAGTTTTTAATTCACCCACTTCATAATTAATATGGGTAAAATAGTAAAATTACTATATCAATTATTGTTTATTTAATAGGTGTGTCAATTTAAAAATGGACAAGTAATTAGGAACAAAGAGAATACTAATTTAAATGTTTACTTGTGCACTTTTAAAATTGAAGGATATAATTGCCTGTTAAACTCAAATTAAGGATTAGGTTTATATATTATATACTCTTTCATATTGAGGGGGGCTGGTGGAATAAATTGTATTTCCTAATCCAAAAAGAAAAGCCCTTTCACATTCCTAATAAACATATGTAAGATTTAAATTCCAGATAGGATAGGATTAATTGCCTCTCTCTCTTCACCAACATTAACGCGGTCAACATGCGGATTCTCCACCGTATATCCCAACAATGCTGTCCCATATTTTATCCATTTGCATTAATTTTGTTTCTTTCTCTTCATTAACATATTAAATCACTCAATTTAACTTTTACTCTTAACGATTAAGTATTTCATATATATCCGTTAATCATAGTGAAGTGATAAATATATTTATGTATTGATGTCACAGTTAAAAAATGGACGTGATGACACATGTCTTATCTCACCAAGACAAATATGATTAAAATTCAAATATCATGATAAAATGCAGAAGTAAATTTTTTTTGTAAATTTAACAACAACTAATAATGCAGATAACAAGTCAACTTAACTAAATCTCCAAAATATGATTGTCACGTGCACAAGCCTTTAATGTATTACAATAAATTTGAAAGAAAAACATGAGTCATATTGTCTCTATAGTAGAACAAAATCATAAATAGGAGTAAGAAGTTCGCTGGAATGGCAAACAACTATGTCACAAATCTCCACAAGAAGCCTCAGATGGGAAGAGAAGAGGGAGTATCACGAAGATTTGGGCTCGTAACCTACACGAATATAGCAGCAATGGGTGAGTACAAACAACACGGTACTTAGCAAGCAAACTCCTAAATACAAAGTCAAGTAATATAGAATACAAGTACTCCTACCATTCCAACCGAACCTCCAAAACTACAATATGCATAAAGTCAGCCCAACCTAACAATGCACAATATAAATAGCTCATAGCTCAATAAAAACTCTCCAACAATTATAGATCAACTGTACACCAGATCAAGTTCATCAATCACAAGTTCCACAAAAAGGCACTCACAAATTCACAAATGATATGGATATGCAATACAATGAATGTAATATCAAGTATAGTGATGCATGTCTGACTTAACGATACACACCCGCCGTCTCTCAATATGATCCACATTACAACTATACACATACTCGATTTATGAAACTGCACATAATCTCATAGTACTCCATTGAAGTCAACACTCTTAATACTAACAAACATCATAACCACACAGACCACTTACCGTACTCTCAAATCGTCACTAGTATCAAAGTCTTCTTGGTAAACACAATGTCATTTCCACAAATCTCAAGCTATGGCTCTTTCTCTTTCCGTTTAAGTATTCCATGACATAAATGGATTCCACCTAAGGTTGATAGCACTAATTCCAAATATGATAGTACTCTCACATCGAGATAAAACTATTGAATTACGCATAATATCGACTCCATACAATCTTTCACATATATATTTCAACTACCATTCAAACAATCATATACCTCATGCCAAACTTTAGAGAAATCTTTCATCACCCCAATAATTATGTATACTATGACCATATAACCTATATTTATCATCAAGTGTCTATGTAACGCACCATAACAGTCTGTGCAGTCTCATCAACAGAGTGGTATCTACCTCGCTTAGAATCCTCAATCGCCATGTAGAACTGTATCCCATCGTGTAGTGCATCCATAAGTCACATGCCATTATTTGAACAATCTAACCCACATAAAAATGCAGAATTTTTCACACATCACTGTTGTCACCCAAACAAAAACTCAATCTTCATAAAAATCATTGATAAATTCGTAGTAAGTCAATGTCGAAGCAGTTCACATTGCATAGCCATATCTGAACTCAAAGGATAATATTCATACAACCTTCAACTCCAAACCAAAGTTCTATAAAAGGTATTGCATTCCTTCACCTTTCTTAGATCCTTCCCATGATGCAAATTTCAAATACCTTAAACTTTTCATTATACCAGATTCTTATTCCTTTTGCTAACTTGCTTACAAATCTTATCCCTTGATCAATAACCCATGACATATTACCTCATACTTTAAACTAAAATTTTAAGTGAAACCCTTCCTTAGGTCGTTTAACAAGCAAAAGTAACAAACTTCACGACCCAAACCATGCAGATGTCATCTCAAATGCTCAATATCTGATGTGATCGGTTATTTCTTACCTTATCATTCATACCTTGACAAAACATACTACCACAAACATAGACTTACAATGAAAAACTTGAAACTCTAGTTCCAGTCGTGTAACCACTCCTCTTATCTATCAACATTAGCTCATACCTTGAAGATATTTATGAAATCATATATCATAACTTATCATTGATCACCTCTCTATCAATCTTATCGTATCTTTCATTACAATTTCAATCATACCAGTTACCAAACTCGAAATCACAAAAGAACTCATCTCCACACTTGCATTGAACTTCGACAGACTTCTTTCTCAAATCTTACCCAACAGTTTTAACCTATCTAATGAAAACGTAACACTATTACCATCACCAGAGGAAAACAGATGGAATCACGTGTCTCAAAACAGATTGAACCACATGTCTCTGAACCCAGTTCTCAACTCTTTGAAGATACATCTTTTACCTTTGCAATTAGAGTAAATATCTTTGCTCTTGCCTCCGTATTCCACTAATTCTTTCCATTATACTTTAAATCCTTTCAATCATATTCGAGTGGTGTCCCAGCATATCCTACAACTTTCCATACAACCATGCTACTCACCAAATGGTAGCAACCTACAACTTTAGATACCCACAAGCCGTTATTACCATGAAAAATCCATTTAATCGAAAATTCTTATCATATGGTATCTAACTAGTCATAATCAATCACGAACTCTTATTACCATCATGTTCAGTAACCCTTTCCATCATTACAAAGTCAACCTTATCATTTACATGGCACCTCAAACCAAGTTATACCAACAAAATCCAAAGAGCTAACCCAATTCTATATGCACTTTCTTACTAAAATCTTCAATGCCTCCACACAAGTATACTCACTAGGATGTTTTTTACCCATAATCTTGTCATTAAGGTATCGATCCACTCCTTTTGATCTTACGATGAAATCACCAATTCCTACTTAGAATCCTCGAAATACACTTCACAATTGAAACACATTAATACCCTACCAAATATCCACCTCTAAAATCTTCTTTATAAACCATGCCTAACTAAGCGTCCATAGCAACAAACTAGTTGGCTTCTGAAATGTGAATGCAACATCAAATCTCATTATACGAGCAGGTGATACAACTGATAACTCCTTAAATAGTTAGTGTTTACACTTAATAATCGATGTAACCGTTTCAATATACCACTAATACCACACTGTGAAAACTCTTTATATCCACTACTAGAACACATAATATCCATTGAGAAGATCGTACTCAAACAGTCCACACCTTTCTACCCATTGAGTAGCTATAAAATATTATCAAATCTGTTTGGTCTCTAGTCAAAAGCGATATGCATTCTTTCATAGATTAGTTTGATGATAGAAGTAACACACTCTATAACTCTAATCAAGTAAGCATAGGTACCATTGTAGTAGATATTCTTACCTTGGTTGACAAAACATTATTCTCATCATACACTAAGGAACCCATACTTGTTATGACAACTTTACTAACTATAGTTTCCAAAGTTACAGTCCTCATTACCTAGCTAGTCATTCCTTAAATCATTCATTTTCCAATTGTCAAACCACTCCAAATATCATATATACCACACAGATATTCTACCCGCTGTTGAATAACTAATCAAAAGAGATATGACGTTCATGAAGTCCCCCAAACCATTTTCCACCCATAGCACTCCAGTATCCTCAAAGTGCGTCGTCACGCCATAACCTTACTCAACTTCTTTGAATTGTAGAACATTCTGAATCTGATCATGCATTCTTATAATAAGTCTATCACTTCCAAACTAGATCTAACCTCCACGCCATACATGACACACCAACTGCTCGCATGAAGAACCACACACGAGTCATCACTATAAGTGAGAGAGTGGAATGAAGCGATAGGAATCAGATCAAACCAAGGACACACGATATAGATTCTAGAAGTGAAGATTTTTTTTTCTAAAAGTCATTATAGCCTCTCGAAAATAAGTAACAAACTTCTCCACACCGATCCTCGAGACTCTATTAGACTTGGCATGTACACACGTGAGACCTTTGAACTTGGGGTTGTGATACCATTTGTCACGACCAAAAAATGTATGTGATGACACTAGTCTTATCCCTACCAAGACACATTAGCATAAAACTCAAATATTATGTTAGAAATGTGGAAATAAGATAAAAATAAAATCTTAACAAAAAGTAATAATGCGGATAACAAGTCAACTTAATTAAATCTCCAAAACTTGATTGTCACGTGCACAAGCCTCTAATGTATTACAATAGATTTGAATGAAAAATATAAGTCTCAAATAATATTGTCTCTAAAGTAGAATAAAATCATAAATAAGAGTAAGAGGTCTACTAGGATGGCAAAGAGATACCTTACAGATCTTCATATGAAGCCTCAAATAGGAAAATAAAAAGAGTATCATGAAGATCTAGGCTTGTAACCTACACAAATGTAGCAGTAATGAGTACCAAATAACACATTGCTTAGCAAACAAACTCCTAAACAAAAAGTCAAGTAATATAGAATATGGGTACTCCTACAACTCTAAGCAAACCTCCATAACTACAACCTACATAAAACCAACCCGACCTAATATTGCATAATTTAAATAGCTCATATTTCAATAACAACTCTCCAATAATACAGATCAACAATACACCAGATTAAATTCATCATTCACAAGTCCACAAAAAGGCAATCACAAGTTCACAAATGATATAGTTATGTAATGCGAAGAAATATAATGCCAAGTATAGCGATGCATGTCTAACCTAATTATACACACCCTCTGTCTCTTAGTCCGCGACCCTTGGGGGATTTATCAGTCCATGCATCCATCGCGGCATATGACACAACCCTCAAACAATACATCTGTTGTGGCATATGACACGACCCTCGAATCAATATATCTTTCGTGGTGTGTGACACGTCCTTTGAAATGGTTCATCCTCTTTAATTCTTTATTCCTCCTCAGTTTACATAACATTTGTCATAACTGATAATGCTCAAATCACCCTCCAAAACCAATTAAAAGAGTGAGTGATCGTCGTCAATAAAAAACCAAACGAAGAATCGGGCTTGAATCCCACAAGGAATGATATATCGTAGAGAATTCTTTATCAAGAAATTTGGATTTTAAAGCAACTCATTTGTATCAGTTAGAACAATTGGGTGGATGGTACCACCAACTCAATATAAATATTTGGTTATCAATTATTGAAATTAAACTAAAACCAAAATGAACTCAAGAGTTAACAAACAATCTAGGAGTGCGGGGATTGGAAATCGATGTAACATAGGGGTGATTGTGCTACTCTATAGTGATGTACAAACATAAATAGGCTAAGTCATATTCAATGACACTAATCTTCTTTCGATCTCAAAACATCTATGCATATAATCTCTTTTCGGTCTCATCTATATGCCAATCCTAAAAAACCCAATACCTTACTCTACTCTCTCTTTCAAGAATAGGGCAAATAGATCCGACCTATAGCCTCTTTTTCAAGCAAGCCATATACATCAAACCTACATTGCTAGTATTAAACTAATTACCCATTCCAATAAATCTCTATCGAGCATCAACTGGAGATCGGAAGTAGGAATTAAGTTTGCAAACTTAATCCATAATTTAACCCCATGGTAATTAGACCAAATTCATGCATGAACAACAACAAAACAAAGCATAAAACAATATCCACTACATTAAATCAACACACAACCCCATTAGAGCACTTCTAGATCTTGGGGTTTTAGCCACCCATCACAAAAAGTAAAGAGAATCTACCTTCCATGAAAGCAGCCATGGGTAACTTGAAATCAAACAATTAAGAGTAAATCCACTTGGGATTTCGCTACAATTTATCAAATTCAAGTCTCAAATTTTAAGACCCTAAAGAAACTAAAAAAATTGTTCTTTCAAAAGTAAAGTGTTTTCTCCCTTCAACTCTCTATTCGAACTTAGTTGTCCAACTCTCTAAAAAACTATATCCTTTGGGTCATTTATACTTTCCCAAAATTTGGCCCAAAATTCACTTAGTAACCAACTCGGTGATATCAGTCGGGATAGCCAAATTCACCCAGCGAATCACCCTTCGCTCCTCAACTCTCCTTGTGATGCTCTAGGCTTCAAGTTTTTGAATCTCTGTTGGTGGACTCGATCCAATCAGTCTTTCACTTTTAGCGAATTGTTGAATACCACCTTAGTCTGCCTTTTGATCATTAAATCTTTTCCTTGCACACTGTCACTTTGGGTGATGTACATCAAGATCGTCGTTCTAACTCGGTGCATCGCCTTCTCTACTAGAGTTCACCGACCTTCTTTGATAGACATAGTGCACTGTCAATTTGGGCGAGGTCATGCTCAATTAACAATCTGCCATTCATGTTAGGCGATCAACAATGTTCACTTTACATTTTTTTTGTATTTTTGGTCATTCTTTCAAACTTCAATTCTTGCCTTGTCCAATTGCCTTTATATCTACAAATCATCAACATTTGATTAGAAAAAGGATAAATTTAGGCATTGAGGACACTAATTATTGAGCTAAATGGACCTTAAATGAGTGTAAATCTACCGGTCATCAACACCCTCAACTTAAACTTTTGCTTGTCCTCAAGTAAATCAAGAACACAATAAGCTCAATAAGGGTGTTGCTCAATGAAAGCTAACATACAAGCACCATGGCAAGACTACTTTTAATAGCATGTTACCCTAAATCATGATAAAAATGCTTCAAATGATAAGTAACTAGTCTCAACACAAGCTCAAGCTCACTTTCGCTTCTTGTCTAACGCAAGAACATGTTTCAAGAAATGCATTCAAGTGCCCTCACATCAAGAACAATTTCATGCTCTCATAAAGAAAATCAACAAACGTAATAGGAATCAATGCAATTCTCCCTCTCTTAAAAGAGAAAGACATGCAAGCTTTGTTCCATAGGTTTGCCCATATTTTCAAATCATCACACAACCTAGTTCATGTAAGATCTCAAGGGTCTTTTAGGCTTGTAATGGGGCTGAGGGCTAAGGCATGGTCAATTTTGGGTTGGTGACTTATACCATTTTCAAAGCATTGTTGCAATCATCATCATCATTTCTTCTTAAGTTCTTTTTCTTGTTTTTCATTTGAAAACTCAAATCTTGATTTTGCACTTAATTTATTTCAAATGCCCCTTTATTTCACTCACTCCTCTTTTTCATTTTCATTTTTCCAAGCTATTGCCATCACAATGATGGTACAACACACAATTTTTATAAGGAGGCCGGGTTCCTTCTTTTTTGCAAAACTTTAAGATTTGAGTCTAATTTCTTCTTCATTTTGCCCTTCACTCGGCTCTCATTCATCCTCCTTTCCACACCCCAACTTAGGCTTTTGGACTAAGTTGACTATTCAAACATTGTAATGCTTCAAAAAGCATTTTTGGTGAGAAGGTAGGGATAATTCGGCTCAAGAGGCTTCTTTAGGGGTGTGTTTGGTATGAAAGAAAATATTTTTCGGGAAATGTTTTTCAATTTTCTCATTTTGGTTGGGTAATATATTTTGGAAAATATTTTTCAAATCAACTCATTTTCCTCAAATTCAAGGAAAATGACTTATCTTCAAAACTCAAGGAAAACATTTTCCAAAACTTTCCTCCAACTTCATACTACAATTTCTTTGTTGAAAAAATCAAGTTTTTTGTTGAAAAAATAAATTTAAAGCTTATTTTTCAATTTTTTTTTTATTTTTTTACCCACACTCACCCCGACCCCCCTCCTGCCAGCCCCTACCCCCCCCCAAATAATAATAATTAATATTTGTTTTAGAAAATATTTGCAATTTCAAAATTTTATTTTCACCCCACCCCTCCCTTCGACCCCCCCCAAATAAATAAATTAAAGTTTGTTTTTAAAAAATATTTCCAATTTCCAATTTTTTTATTTTTTCACCCCAACCCCACCACTACCCCTGACCCCCCCCTCCCGGGCCAGCCTCACTACTACCCCCTCCCCCCAAAAATAAAAATAAATTAAAGTTTGTTTTTAAAAAATATTTCCAATTTCAAATTTTCACCCCACCCCACCCCTACCCGCGACCCCCCCCCCCCCCCCCCTTCCCCCCCCCCCCCCCCCCAAAAAAAAATTAAGTTTGTTTTTAAAAAAAATATTTTTAATTTCAAATATTTATTTATTTACCCCATCTCACCCCTACCCCCCAGCCAGCCCCGCCAGTCCCCCCTCCCCCAAAAAAATATTTAAGTTTATTTTTAAAAAATATTTTCAAAAATTATTTTCTAGTCTCTAGTAAAAAAAGAGATATTTTCTCAAAAATAATTTTCATTCATAAATCAAACATTAAGAAATCTTTTCCGGAAAATATTTTCTACTGACCAACCAAACATAAGAAAATAAGTCAAAAATCAACTTGTTTTCCAGGAAAACATTTTCCATGGAGAACATTTTCATTCATACCAAACACACCCTAGATCCTCAACAAATAAGTTATGCTCAATTGGTGCAAACATGGATTCACACCCTCACAAGGTAGTCACAAAAAGCTTTATGGACAATTTGTTTCCTTCATTGAATTTTCGCTGAAGATCATGTCCCACATTCACCAAGTTTCACACAATTGGACTAACAAGGAAAATTCTAGGACTCCACATACATGATTTCAAGTAAAACCTCACCATACATGGCACTTTGAAGTACACTCATTCAGCACATCCCGGAAAGATCAAAAGCATGTGTGCGATGTTCATTGCAAGACTCACATCAAAACGTAGCTAGTCAACAAAAAATTTAAAGAGATCACTCAAAGGTGTAAGCACATCGATTTCATTCTTGCAACACCAACACTACACATCATGCTCGTCATGAGTACTAGTCAATACATCGATATTGAGCAAAATTGATTCTCAAATAGTTATCAATGAAAACTTTAAGCATTTTATGATTTAAACTCAAGGGGCGGTTGTACCATCAAATGAAAACGAAATAGAAGTAAAGAGACACATCATTAGCCAAAAAAGCACTCTAATATAAACAATCAATAAATTACAATTGTTCAAACTATGAACTAACAAAATACAAGCAAAAGGGGAATATTGGCACGAAGGCCTTCACCCTACCAAAAAATAATAATGCAGTTTCCTCAATGCAAAATAAGTAAAAGTAATGAGAAGATGAGAGAAAGGGTCCCCTGACAGGCATAGCCTATGGAGCACTCTTATCTTGAATCTCGGGTGGAGAAGCCTCTAAAGGGGCATCGATGCCCGACAATAGAATAATAGGAGGTATCATGGGAGCTACAACTCGGGCATTAGTGCCCATCTCAATAGCAGGTTGTGTGGTAGAGTCTGGAGTGACTCTACTAGACCCGACCTCTGAAGTCTTTCAAAGAGACCTCTCCAGCGCAGCCTGAAGAATTACCTCATCGGTCTCACGCAACTCGGCCAGTGTCTCAACAGTCCTGTTCTCCTCATCTCTCAGCTCCTCCTCGTCGACCCTATCAACATCATCCTCAACATCAACATCTACAACAACTTTAGGAATAGTGGTTGGAGGTACTACACTAGGCATCTTGGGCACCTTTGGAAGGGGAACCTTGCCTAAAGTGTGGAGATGTCCATAGGGTGTATCTAGACTACCTCTGTCCTCAAAGTAGCCATGTCCTCCTTATGGGTATCAACAACACTAGAACTACCCCTAGCCTTCTCCTGAGCCTCAACCCTCGCAGTCAAATTATCAAGCCTCAAAGTATGGCTCTCTACCGTCCCCTCACACTTGCTCACTCTCACAATCACAGGTACCAGGGCCTTATGAAGTTGGGAATTTTTCTTACAGTTATCAAATTATGATTCAAGTGTTAACATGTTGATATATGTAATAATATTAGGTGTATTGTATTATATGAAAATCATTAGATTTATGATGTTAGAGAAATTCAAACTTAACTCTAGACTTAAAATTTAGGAATATGAGACTTGACATATTAGTTGACATCTTTAATAACTTGATTATATATTTGGGTGAGTTTTGGGTCTAGTATATACATATAGCAATATGGATATCTATGAACTTGTTTACTTATGAATATTGTATATTGATAGATTGGAAATGTTCTGAAGCTTTACAAAAGGGGAAGACTCAAGTCGCAGAGTGATTGTTCCATTATTCGAGGCAAGCAAATTTTCCGACCCTTGTTAAGTATATAGAATCTTGTATTTCCTTATTGTATATGTTAGAGAGTAATGAAACTTGGTGATGGGTTGACGTGTTCATATTGAGTAATCCTAATAATGAAAAAAGGATAATAAAAGGAAACTTTATTATTTATAGATGTGTGATATGTGGATATTGATTTGAAAGGTTAATTGATTCATTATTGATGTTGTATCACATTGTATTGTTGTAAATTGTGCATTGACATGAAAATTGTCATCTCTTCATTATTTGTGTGAGCATGCTTACTTGCATAGGTTCTAAGACACGATTGTGACTCTAGTTTTGAGGAATTCATGAATTGAGAAATTGAGGTTTCTTTGTGATTCAATGGGTGAAGAAGAACACATTGATAAGTTTTCACATACCTTGATCAAAACTGTAGTTTGCATCTTGCAGAAAGGACTTGGAGCTTGGATCCTTGTTCTTGCCTTGGAAACAAACTTGGAAGAGAATAAATTGGATTTGGGAGAATGAGAGTGAATGGGGAAGTAAGGATATTTAGGAATCAGTTATTCCCTCTTAGAATAGGACAAAACAATGTAATTTAGATATTAAAAGAGTGAGAAAAGACTAAAAATTCCTGATTAAAAATTATCGGGGAACATTTACAGGTGTCATCAATGGATTGTAAAACCATCCATGGTCCGTGAGAGTCAGGGGAAATTTTTTGAGTTTTAGAAGTTCCAAACTATGGATCAGTATACGGTCCGTAAAACATAAAATTTTCTGTACATGTGCCCATGAAAGCTGAATGGCCTGAGTTTTGAAGTCCCTTTGCATGGACAGTTCCACGGTCCATAAATCATTCCACAACCCATCATGGTCATCCGTAGAAGTAGGATTTTTCTTAGAGTTTCTTAATTTTTAGTACTTTAGTCTACAAAACTTTAGTCTATAGACCATTCCACAGTCCGTAAACATTTGCACGAGTCGTACAAGCCCATCCTTCATGATCAACCAATTTTTTCCAAGTTGTTGAAGATGGTCTAAAACCAGGTCTACGATCCGTGGAACCTTAAATGGACCATAAAACCTCACGTAAACTTGGATGCTAAAATTTCAACTTTTGATGTCCGATCCACAGTTGGCATCTACGGTCTGTTAAACCTTGTATGGGCTGAAAATTCCTCCCGTAAAGTCCATTTCTAGAGGCTTCAATAATCTTTTTTTGCAATTTCCCTGGTTTAACTGAGTTAGGCACCTCTAAGGTGTTACACCGAGCTTATGGGGGCTTGGTTAGGTTGTTGTTTGATTAATTTTGGTATGCTCAGGAGCAGGTCAGTACACTTATCTTATTTCTAACTTCCTTACCTAATTACTTTCAGTGTTATGATATCTACTCAGTTAGTCCATTGAATTTGATACTCGGTTTGTTTCATACTGACACCCCATTTCTTGGGGGCGCTGCATTTATGCTTGCAGGTCTCAAAAGATGACTCGATAGACCTTCTTAGCAACATGGTTGACTTCTATTAGGTTGGCTAGACCCTTTCTTACAAAGTTGTCAGAGTTTTGAGGTTTGTTGGCTTTTGTTGTATACAGATTTTAGGTAGGCCAAAGCCTTGTCTCGACAAAGCTTTTCTACTCTTAGAGGCTTGTAGACTTATGTGTTAGGTTGTGTAGTTACGTTATTGGCCATGTTGACCTTGTTTATTTGTTGGCTGAAGTTTGATAACTGTTGGATGTTTTCTTTTGATATATACTTATTACTAACTTCTATATAGAGATCATGATAGCCTTGACAACTGATATATAGTTTGTGTTTTCTAGATACCATAGTGACCTCGATGGCCCAAGTAGGACTTGTGTGCTACCTGGCCATTTCTTTATATGAAATGTTGGGAGTAGTCGTTTCCTTTATAGAATTGTTGACAGGGGTCTTTCCGGCAAATGACTTATTTTTAAGCTGACATATACTTGTTTGTTGTCTTAAATGTGTGTAACTACTATGCATTATTAGCAAATAGCTCAACAGAATTGGCTTAGGCCTATGTTTTGGCAGTAGGTGTCAGTTTGTCCCCCTGAGTTTGGGGCGTGAAAAAACCACAGAATATGAATTAACAAACAATTCTCTTTCATTATAAATTTAAAAAGATCACATATACTAAAAACTGTAGTGCATTGAAATGAGTTACATAGCCCACAAATTTGCAAAACTAGAGGAGGCTCAGATCAACCCCACCGTTAAACTTCACTTCATCTGTATTTTGAAGTTGTCATGATGAAAGTCACATAAGGATTTGATTCACGATCTCAGGACCACCGAGGAAGATAAGTGAGAGGTGGTGAGATGATACCATCAATCTCATCCTCCATCTCATCCAAACTTCTTCCACACCCTTATCAACATTCTCAGAATCAGTAAAATAAATCAATAACGAAGGCAGAGACAAATATAAGGTTTCTAGCCGGGAAAAAAAATCAAAATTTAAGCCTAGGATATGATCATGGGAAAAATAAAGTCGGTAATAAAAGAGCAGGACTTCCTTAATTGATCTAAGAAGCATAGTGGAAGATTGAAGAAATAAAAAATTTCTTAGGGAAAAGGCTGAGATAAACAATGCTTATAAAATGAAAGTATATGTAGGTAAAACTATAATTATGACCAGGAAATGTGCAGCTTACTTGAAATTACATACAAGGCTCAAAAACAAAGTGATGCCTTAAAATAAAAAATAAAAAAAGATATTATAGGAATTTTTCGGCCTTCATAACAATGCTTCAAAAGAAAATGAAAGAAGAAGAAGGAGAAAGAGTATTTACATGATTATGACGCTCCAAAAATTTAATCGCCTCACAAAAATCAATTGCATGTGCCCAGGTGATCTTGAAAAGACGGAAACGAATGACCTATGTCAGATCATTAATGAGAAATGATAGTTTCTTTCCTTCTGATGGAAAACACCATTTCAGTTTCTTTTTTCTGAAGGGAAAGATTTATATTAGGGAACTATTGAAGAAGAAATGTAAATTATTAACACTCACCATACAAAAAGAAAGTCTTATCTGATGAACGTGGGGCTATTAATATAGGATAAAACTAGATGAATCATCACATGAACATATGCAATCGCGTAGCAAGATAGTAAAGAAATAACTCTAAAATAAAGGTAAATAGTGTGATTCATCTTGACAAAGAAAGACCAAACTGAAGTTCAAAAATCAGACCAAGGCTCAAACACTCGGATGGAGAGTCACCAAAGGAATAATCGTTATGTAACAATCTCAGAAACTATCTGGTGTTACTCTTATTATTCTTAAATGCCATTTAATTATTCCTTTAACGTGATTTAAGAGAGAATATATAATTCTTGGCTATTAGATCTTGAGAATCCATCCCTATAAAAAGTAAAATGTTCATGTTGTAGATCAACAAATTCTCACTATTGAATACTTGAATTTCACGCTAACAATATTTTTTATAGCACTACATAATTGTCAGTTTTTTTATTCACCATGCTTGCGGGGTCATCTTCATCGAAGATATCACTGGAATCAGGCTGAAACATGCTATAATTAATTTTTTAATCTTTTAAATTCATTTAGTTAGTGTTATCTTATCACTTATTTATACTTTACGTGCTTATATATTTTGTTATTTCAATCATTAACTCAAGTATTCTTTAAACCTCACGTACAAGTTTAAATTTACCTTTTTAGGGTAAATATTTATGTGTTTACTTCTTCATATTTTGAATCTCCTTGGTAAACATCTTGACTTTGCCACAATATGTTCTCATTAATTTGATACAAACGAATAAACTTTATCTTAATTTGTTCAATGTTCAAGAAATCATAATTCAACACCAAGGGTGGCTTAAGGGTAAAGGCTAGTAAAAAGTCTGCTTTAGGCCCCAAAAAAAATAATAGTGAATTTTATGATTTTAATTTAATTTAAAACAATATTTAGCATTATATATATATATATATATATATATATTATTTTTAAAAATAATATAAATTATCTACTTTTTATCAAGAATAGTTTAGAACTTTGAATTAAATAACTCAAATCTTCATATTAATATATAATGTGTTTACATCAACATCCCACGTGATGCATTACATATAAATGTCTAAACTCTTATTAACTAGAACTAATCCTTACTTTAATAAATAATAATACAATTATGTGAAGTTATACGCTTAATGTCTTTTAAGAATATACACTAAAAGCAAGTAGTATGCAAGACAAAAAAAAAGAGAATAAAAATTTAATAATATTCTTGTGCATGTGTTTATATATAATTAAGGCCTCTTATTATATTTTGGCTTTAGACAAATAATTTTATTGAGATGTAGGCTCAATGGAGTCATTTCCAATGTGAATCCTTTTAGAAGCCTTGATAGAGTGGTATATGACGCCGCTCCAGGCGACACCAGACTCAGACAGAGAGATGCATTGTGGATTTACTTACTTATAATGATTTAAACTTGATTTTTTGCATGTCTTTTAAGTACTTTTTAGTAGAAGTGATGGTATTTTATCTATGTTTTGCAGAAAAATAATTTTTCGACAGTCCAGGTTGAAGATTACCAAATAAATCAACAGATTTTTGGATAACTATGAGTCAACCTACGAGTCATAAACTTTTCTACCAGCCGTAGATATTATTCATAGATGAAGACTAAAGTTTTTGAAGCTAAGTGTGGAGCCACGAGAGAGGAGTACGAGCCGTAGGAACTACTACGAGTCGTAGGTCTAAGTCGTAGAAAACATCAGAGACGTTGGATTCATGTACTCAAATTACGATCAACCACGACGAACCGTGCAAAGTTCTAGGACCTTTTCATAAAAAGAGTCCTGAAGAATATTGAAAAATTTATTTCCACGAGAGGTGTCAACGATCCGTAGAAGCATTTACGAGCCGTAGAAAGTGAGTTGTAGAACCAATTTTCGAATCCTATTTTTTCTATGCTTTCTTAGTTTGTTTTATTTAGGATCAGTTGTCAATAAATAGTCGTCTTTTTAAAGAGTTTGTACAATTTGGAATTTTGTTTGTGAGAATTAATTTGTGAAAAACTTTTCAATTTTAATTCTTGAATCGTTGGTTTATATTATAGCTTTGTTCATCCATTGCTACTTTGCAATTTCAACTGAAGATTCCGGAACTCAACTACTTTAATTATAATTTTATGATTTATCTTAACCAAATTAATATGAATTGTGATCACCTAAGCATAAGTAGCTAATTGCACAACTAGGGTTGTGGGAACTATGAGAAATTAACAAAGTAGACCAAATAATTAGTAATTCTTGAATAGTATTTATGTATGTATTATTTTTGTTTTTGCTTTGATTGGTTTTTAACAAGGGCCCGCATTAGAACTTGCCTTATTCCTTGTCGCCAGACCAATGGGGTAACGAATGATAAAAGAGATTAGACAACAGTGATTTGAGGCTACCAACTCTCATCTAATAAACATACCAATGGATAGCTAATCTGCGGTCAACGGTAAGGGTTAATAAAGCATACACTCGTAGATGGACCAAATTGCATGGTGAAATTCACTTAGTTAGGTGACCATCCACTTAGGTGATACCTAACTTACCGACTTTGCAAGCTAGACACTAGACAAGGTTACTATTATAGGGTTTACTGCGTTGAGGACTTGTGGAGAACACAAATACCCTATTTTTATCTTCTATTGATTTTACAAACATTCAATCAGGCTCTATGCGTTACGTGTTACTATAATCAGTCAATTACACTATTTTTTCAAAACCCCTTCCCCCCCTCCCCCTTTACGGAAATAACTTGACTAAAAGTACAACTATCAAACAATTAAGCTAAGTTTAGACCTCATTCCTCATGGGATCAACCATAATCTATGTTAGGTTCTTTATATGGAACACAACCACTTATACTTTTTTGGGGAGGTATAATTTAGGTGTATCAAATTTTGGGGCCAATACTAGGGAATAAGGCTTATAGATTAGACTAATTTTGTTATTGAACTGAAAGTCATTATTTCCCAATTTACATTTTATTTTTGTTTTTGTTTCTTATAGGTTGAGTTCTAAGTGTATGCCAAGTACAAAGAGTCAAGTCATTTCCTTGACCCCATTTAATCCAGAGATAAATAGAACTCTTTGGCGTATGCCAAACATAGGATGTGGTATAGCTTAATGTCTTTTAAGAATATACACTAAAAACAAGTAGTATGCAAGGACAAAAAAAAATAATCCAAAATGAATAATATTTTTGTACATCTATTTATATATTTAAGACTTCTTATTATAGTTTCATTTTAGACCACTAATTTTATTGAGACGTCTTGTTCAACGCTGAAAACCTAATTTAAATTTAACCCCAATGTTTGCTATGTTATCATTGTAATTGTAATGTAGAACAATTAGTATTGATGTTGTAATTGTTACAACGAAGTAATCCCTAGTAATTAAGTAATCTTGCAAGAACTATTTGCATGTTGGCTAACGGTGAGGAATTGCTTTAAACCAAAATCAAACATAGGTTATAATTGTCCTATTTCAATAGTTGAGAGCAATTTTGATCATTTTCTTTTTATAAAATCAAATATGATAATCTAGTTGACTTATGATGTAAATTTTTAAAATCAAAATCACACGATGAATATAGTTATCCTATAGTCAGTAGTTAAGATTTAAGACACAATTTTGGCCCTACAAATTTGAACTTCAATAACCTTTAGACATCCTTCGTCGAAATATAATATCATATATATAAGTAAAATGATACACAAAGTGATTAATTAATATATTTTAGACACTATTGACAGAACAAGGTGTTGTATCCAGGTGATTCTAGATGCCTTGGAAGAGCCCCAAGTGTTTATGTGTTCAAATCTCATTAGCAACAATTATTTCCCCTTTTATTGGACACCCTTCATAAAATTCCTGACTCCGCCACTACAACTTCTATTTCATTGTCACTGTGGAAAAAATGTCCAAAATAATTTGGTCCTGGATTAATGAAAAATTAAAAAATAAATAAATAAGGAAGACCCCATAAATATAGACTTTGTTTAAGTAAAGAGGAAGTGCAGCCGTTGATTAAGGTAAGTCTTGGAATCATGGTGGATTTAATAATTTCATTTCAAAGACTTATCCACAATTACTTTCTTTGGCACAGTTTCTTCTGTTTTCATTTCTTACGTATTTTATGTGGCAACATTTGATCGGGCACGGAGTTTAAGAAATAAATGAAGACTTTGAAATGTTTACCAAATTGCCCTTTAAAAAGTAGACTCACTTTTCTCTCTCCTCATAAATGTATTGGAGTATTATTTTAAGATTAAGTGGGACCAACAAGGGTAAAAAAGGAATTGTACCTTTAAATACTTTCCATATAAGGAAATGTGACATTTTTTTTGGGACTGACCAAAAAGGAAATGTTGCCACATAAAATGGGACGGAGGGAGTACATATAATTAGATAAAATCATTAAATATCTTTTGAGTTGAGACTATATGTGGGTCAAACTTTTTTTTTTTTGCATGATTTGTTTGGACAATTTTGCACAATATTCATCTTTAAACTAATTCTATTTCATCTGTTCATTTTTATTTGTCTACTATTTTAAAAATAGATTTTTACTTTTACTTGTAACTTTTAACATTTCAAGAATTTTTTTTTTCCTATATTGTATCCTTAACATGTCATTAATTATTTATTATCCAAATTATTTTTCAACACCTATTATATATATATATATATAATTCCAATGTATATTTTAAATTTCTGTTTAAGAAAGTTTAAGGAGAGACGGAATTTCCAACAAAGAAGAGCTAATTAATTTATAATGTGTATATATAATTCCAATGCTAATTATTGACAAATTCATGAACTTAGATGAACGTAAATAACAATAGTACTCTACTAATTATATTTTATGTATATAATACAGTTGTCATCATCGTCGAGGTTGTGAATGAAAAGCATATGTTAGACAATTATTAAAAAAAACAAAATCAACTCCACCAAGGAAATCTACAAAAACAACCTTTTATACATACTCACTTATTTCATATTACTTGACTTCTGCTTGTTTAACACACTTTTAAAAAAAAAAGTATTAATTAAACATATATTTTATTAAATTAATCTTATATTGATACCTTGAAATTTTTAATTTGACTACTCTCACTTTATATAGTTATTTACTACTTAAGATAATATAACAAAAATTATCATAATTTTCTTAATTTTCTTAAATGAACAAATAAGATGAAATTTCAAGAAAATTATTGTGACATGTCAAGTAGGGACTTAGGTATTGAGGTGTGTGGGGGCACGGTTTTTTTGGTAAGAAGTAGCCACCATGTGTATGCTAGGTGACATGCTTTAATTTAATTTTTGATTGAAAATTGGAGAATTTGACTTTAGAAATCCCATGATCATGCCCAACACCTCAATTCCCAATTGCTTTGATCTTAAAATAATAAACCTTTATTTAATGGCTTGGTCAACTAGGAAAATAATAAATCACTCAACTATCATGGATCTCTTATTGCATTGTTTTTGTTTGACAAAATCATAATTATGAGGAAAATGATCTGGAAAAAATATTCATTCAAACTTCTTCACATTTAGTTGTACTCTATTATGTTATAACTTTGTATATGTGCATTGCTAATGTCTTGAGTACAATGCTCTATTATGTTATAACTTTGTGTATGTGCATTGCTAATGTCTTGAGTACAATGCACTAATGCAGACACCATTCCATAAGAGTTATCATCAAACATTTCGTTTTTATTATATAAGAAAAAGCTCATATGTACGAAAATATAAACGATAGACAAGACAATAGACATATTCACAATTGTATTAAATGAGTAATTTCGTTTTTAGTTTTTGTTAAGTAGTTTTAATATGTGGGTTGTCCCAAATCGGTGGTTAGATGCCACCCTTATGATCATATAAGGTCAAGTTCCATTTTTATTAAATCTGACTTTAATATTTAAATTTGGGAAAAGACATAGATCCCCCCTTAAACTTGTTCTGAAAAGTCAGTTACACGCTTAAACTATTATGACGACCTATTACACATTTACTAGTTAAAAGTGAAATTATTTACCCCCTAAAATTGATGTGACAAAATAATTTAAAAATAAATAAAAATAGGCGCGTCAGATTTATTAAAGTAGAAAAAAAATCAAAATTCAATTAGACCCAACCCCACTCTTCACATATCTTCTTCTTCTTCAACCCCACCCTCTTGATGAAGCACATTTTTCTCTTCTTTCTTTTAAGAAAAAATCTCTCTTTCTTCGATTTTCGACTTCTTCTCAGCTTGCTTAGCAAATTACTTATCATCAATCTAAGTTTTGTGGGTTTTGATTTGTGTTTGTTAACAAAAAAATTCTTAATTTCATCGGCGGGATAAAATTTTGGGGGTTTCTTAGCTGCTGCAGCTATAGCGGGATTTTTGGAGAGAAATGGAAGAATTTTTTGCTCCATAAATTAGCTCCATGTTTCAATTAGTGTTCTTGGCGGCCATTGTTAAATTTTTTATCTTATTGTAATTTTTCTATGAAGAAAATATAATTATTAGAGAATTTTAATAATTAATTGGAGATTAATTAGTGTAAAATATAGTTAACAAAAGAAAAGTTAATTAGAAATAAAAAAGAATATAAATTATTCAATTTCTGACATGGCACTGACATGGCACTGATGTGGAAGCAAGTGTAATACACCACATATTGTGAGAGTGATGTTACACGTCTCAAGGGTAAATAAATTCACTTTTAAATAGTGAAGGTGTGTAATAGATCGTCATAATAGTTTAAGTGTGTAATTGAATTTTCGGGATAAGTTTAGGGGGGAATCTATGCCTTTTCCCTTTAAATTTTAATCAAACGGAAAAGTTGCCTCTATTGAAAAAGGTGCAAGCCTTGTCGTATTATATATGATTTTAGGTTTGTTCTATCATAATAGAGAATTGCTTGTAATCTCAAAAGTATATATGATTTTAAGTTTGTTGTATCATGATAGAGAATTGCTTGTAATCCCTAAAGTATATATAGACAATAACTAGATTGTGATCTTTCAAAATTTTATTTTCTTTGTTATTCTTCTTCATTTTTCTGAAAATTTCCAAAAGTTATTTTTATTATGGAGAAATTATTGCATGTTGTTGAGAATTTGAAACAAATGCCAAACTAGATCGTTTTGATTGATCGAACCTCACTCGCCGGAACAGAAGGATGATTTTTCTTGCTCATTATTTTGAAAATATTTTGTGTTTTTTATGCACTCTTGTCTGTACTACAAGAATCTATGTCGAATGATACCGATGATATCAAAGTAAAGAAGAAAAAACATGATGAAGTTGAATTTCTTTGTCGAGGTAATATTCTTAACACTTTGATTGACTGCATGGATGATTTGAAATTAAGCAATCTTGAAGTGAAAATTTCTAATGCACTTCAAATAGGTGCAATTTTCTTGAAATTACCTTCTTTGTGGTAAAGGGAGATAAAATTAAAGTCTGTACACAAAAGCCTATTTTGTTTAATATAGAAGATCCTAGAATATCTCAATGAAACTGTCTTTAAGAGATGTTGCTTTTTGAAAAGAGGTGATTAATATTGAAATTGATTCATTAACATTCAATAATACTTCAATTCTAATTGATTTGTCGTCAATTTGAGGCAACGTAATATGAGTGTGAAGAAATATGCTTTGAAGTTCACTCAAATCTCTAAGTATGCTCTGACTGTAAAGCTTGGATGAGCAAATTTGTTTTCGGAGTCTTGAAATTGGTGGTAAAGGAGTATAGAACCGCCATATTGATCAAGGAAATGAGCATTTCTAGGTTTATGACTCATTCTCAATAAATTGAGGAAGAGAAGCTTAAGAAGAGTGCTAGGGAGACTAAGATGGCTCAGACCGATAGTGTTGACTACTCTCATTAGAGATCTAGTAGTGATGGTCGTTCTCAGTTTTGGTAAAGGCATTCAGGCTCGGTCTTATCTTCTGCTAATGCTCCGGTTCCTAAGTTCAACAAGGAAATAATACCTAACCCTAAGTCTCAAAAGAATGCTTCTAGTGGACATCCTATCCCTATATGTTAGAAATATGGGAATGGTCATTCAGGTGATTGCTTAGCCAGTTATGGTGCATATTTTGGTTGTGGTAAGACTGGTCATAGGTTGAGAGATTCCCATTCAGTTGCTAACAAGGGTGGAGATAGTGTTCGGTAGATTCAACCTATTTCTTCTGGCCGCCCTATTCATTAGGGTGCTTTATCTAGTTCTAGTGGCAGATAACATCAAAACATGTTTTATGCTCTCCAGACTCGACATGATTCGGAGTCTTCCCTAAATGTGGTCACTGATATGTTGTGAGTATTTTAATTTGATGTTTATGCATTATTAGACCCAAGTGCTACATTGTCTTTCGTCGTTCCTTATGTTGCTATGAAGTTTGATATGAGCCCCAAATTTTTTATTAGAATCCTTTGAGTCTCTACTCTGGTCAGTGATTCAATTCTAGCTAAATGGGTTTTCAGCGATTGCCCAGTCTCAATTTTTTTAGAAAATCACCTCAGCTTATCTTGTAGTGTTGGATATTCTTAATTTCGACACTATTCCTGGTGAAAATTGACTTTATGCTTTTTATGCCTTTATTGATTGTAGAACCCGAGTAGTTAAGTTTCAATTTCCGAGTGAACCATTCATACAATTGAAGGCTAGTAATTCTACTCCTATGGGTCAGTTTATCTCGTGTCCTATAGCTAGAAAGATGGTTTCTAAGGGTTGTATTTATCATTTAGTACGAGTTAGGGATATAGATTCTGAAACTCTTACTCTTGAGTCAGCTCCTATTGTGAATTAAATTCCGAAAGTGTTTCAAGAAGATCTTTTTAGTGTCCCTCCCAAAAGGAAAACCAACTTTGAAATTAACCTTCTTCTAGATATGTAGGCTATCTTTATTCCTCCTTATAGAATAGTTCCGACAAAACTTAAGGAGTTAAAAGGTAAGCTAAAGGTCCTATTGGAGAAGGATTTCATTAGTCTGAGTACTTTCCATGGGGTGCTGTCACGACCCAGACTGTCGTGATTGACACCCACACTAACCCTTCGGTGGGAGAACCATTAATACTAATTAGCTAACCCAAGAACTACACAACTTAATCAATTACTAGGCATTTAAAGATACAGAAGCATGTTTAAATGCAAAAAGTCAAATATAGTTCCCATAAACTCCAAAAGATCTAACACCGACTAACAAAATATTGCGGTAATACTCCCTAGAACCCGAAAGTAAATGTACCAAAACTCTAACAAGGAACCATAAGTTTAAAGGAAATGGGTACAACTCAATTAAAAATACGAACATCTAAAGTACTAATCTAAGTCCGAATAAGATAGACTGAGTAAAAGGAGAACTCATGGTAGCCTGGAAGAACTGACTCACTCTTGAATTCGATCGATCACTGGTCTTCTAAATGAGGTTTTTCACTAGCCGCCTGAAGATGCCCTGTACTCAACAAAATAAGAGCAAGTGCAGTATTAGTACACAACCACAGTGTACTGGTAGGATCACACAACTATTTCAATGAGTGAAGCATATATAAGTAACCACAAAATATTAAAACAGGCATATACCGAACATATACAATATCAGTCATCAATTTAGGATTAATGTACAATTCCACATTCTCAATAACATATTTACGTGACAAGTCAATGAACCTCTCATGGAATCAATACCCAAACTGTTAGTGTACCGGTACGTGGTACCCGTTCCAAGTTAGTGTGTTGGATCATAACACCCGTTCCAATATATATGTCGGTACGTGACATCCGATCCCAGTTAGTGTGTCAGAACATGACACCCTTTCCATTCAACATGCCACAATCAAAATCACAAGGTACATTCTCCAAATCATACAATCAAGTGTTGATTCATGGCATACAATCATTCATTCATACTCATTTACGATTAGTGTGATCAATAGTGCAACATTCACATACATACATGCATTATAGTGAAGTAATTACTAACATACATCATACAAACATGAAATCACAACCATTACCTACTTTGAACAAAGCTTAAACCCTCCTAAGAAACTTGATTCTTTCCTTTCCAGAATCTTTCCGCTTGTTCTTGGTATACAAATAATCAATATAACACGAGGATCAATTAACGAGGCTTAATTACCTGAATTACAATTGAAATCATCAATCTTAGGCCAAACCCATGATCCTAATATGCAGCTAGGGATTTTTCCCACCATCCAAAACCCTCCCCCAATAATAATTACCGATGAATTTACATTCTACAGATCGAATAATGGATTCAGGGAGTAAAAACTTTACCTTTAGCTTTAATAATAGTGAAAAACTGTCAAGAAGTCACCTTGGTTCATTTCTTAACTCTTAAGAACGAATTTTACAGAATAATAGCATTTTTGGGATTTATTTCTGACTTAATTCGCGACTGGTTATCACGACCCAGGGGTACACCCTAGATGTAACATGGAGTACTAGACCCCGAAAAGCCTAACACAAGCCACTTAGCATATCACAACATAAAGTAAATAGAAATGATGCGGAAATTTTAAAACTTTTTCCATACAATTGAAGTCTTTTATAAAAGCAAGCGGAAGTTTATAACACTTGTCTCAAACCATCTAATACAACTTGAATAATTCTTTGGGACGCAGCCCATACAATAGTTTAAAACATAAAGGAAAGGTGATCACATCCTCGATGCTATGAGGACTCACCAAGTCTTTAACTCCTTGCACTTCTAGAAACCTATCTTCAAGAATGGAACTCAAAATTGCCGAACCCTACATTTGATGAGAATGTAGGCAAGAGTATGCGTTAGTACAAAAGTACTAAATATAATAGCTAGCATAACATCATAAGAGCATATAAGAGGTATTAGTCAACATAAGACATCTACCATAATCATAAGAGACAATATCATATGTCATGAACATAAGAGACATCATCATAAGACATAGGCTATAAGCATAAGAGATTGCAACATAGACATAGGCATATTTAATGCATCTATTTTAACATGACATAAGAGAAACTCTACATAAGTCACCTTAAGGCAAGTTTGTGCAATACATGGATAAGACCCCATAATCCCACCCATGCTAAGCAAGTCACTTTAGGTTCTCATTAATACTTACTATCTTTTTATCTCACCCTTATCTTACTTATCAAAGACAAGAGAATACTCACCTTTAGTCACACATGTATTGGAAGGCAACTATAGCAACAATCCAAACTAAGCATACATCATAAGCATAAGTCATAAGCATATTCATTACATAGATCATCATGACATAAAAGGAACATACCATAGATACCCTTAAAGCATACTTGTACAATGCATGAATAAGACCCCATAAATCTCACCTATGCTAAGTAAAACTTCTTGAGTAACCATAGTTCATAATTCATATTCTTGTTGTGGGAATTAGCCTTAACCGACATAGACCATGTGAGCTAACATGGAATCCGATGTATACCCCACACCAAAAAGGGATTGTTCTACTTGCCTAAGGTAGAACCATACTCTTAGCTTAGGTGGATCCAATAGCTAAGTAACCTACGAGGGCACACAGTTTATGGGATAAGGAGATTGATACTAAAAACTTGAACTTTACTAAGGTATAAGGTTTCCATCTCATGAGACATATATTTTGGGAACCCGAACTCAACTAAGGTTGAAGGAACCCATTTAGAAAGCCGGACTCAACTAGGGAAAAAGCTTTCATTGGGAAGCCGGACTCAACTAGCGTAAAAGCTTCCGTCTCATATTCAATAGCCACTCGGCGCTAAGCATAATTTCCATTGAGTTCATATTAAGTCTTGACTTAAGTACATATTTATGGAAGAATGTCTTGACACTCAATCCAATATAACTCATACTATGGTTCATTAGATCATGCGTGAGAACAACCTTTCATCGTCCATGTCTTCATATAGATTCATTAGGTGAGACTAGTCTTCCAACCTTAGAATCATCATATTGTGAGGGAACTACTCACATCATATCATATTCATACCTAGGTGTGTATATGAGAATAGCCTTTCAAAAACACAACAACTAGGTCATGAGTCTATTCACTTTACTCTCAAAGTGTTCATAAAACATGTACATAATCTCATAGTCATACATAATTCTCATACTTTGTCCTTCAAGGACCATAGATCATACTCAATCAACACATCTAGAATTACTACATTAGATATGTATGATAACATGATTCAAATGATTCAATTACTATAAGCTTAATCTCATAATTCACCTCCTTGAGGTTTAAGACTTACTTTCAATCATCACACTTAAAGTTCAAACACTAGACATGGATATCATCCTAACTCATGTGATTGTATCACTTTATGCATTCAAACATTCATGAGGTAGATTAGGTGGGTAAAGTCCACCTCAGCCATTCTATCTAATAGTCAACCATTATCAAGTCAACTTCCCTCTTAGGGCCTCATCATACATAATTCATCATATTAGCTTTACCTTCAAAACCCTAGAAGTCAACATTCATAGTTATGAGTCTTTACTCTTAATAGCTTTACTTTTTAAATGCCTTTTATGAACCTAGATTACAAGGCATTCTAATCACATACTTCTTTCTTAAGCAATTCTAACCATATCTCATCATAAGACTCAATCTCTATCATTACTAGACATGGTCCATCATATATACTATGATCTAATTCAATTCATGTCTACTTGTTTTTATTCTTGAACAATTACTACTCATAACATCAATTCTAGAAGATCATCTATAAATCTTTAATTTCACCTTTCATGGCATAAACTCACATAGCTTCAATTTCATCAGTTAGACTAGGGCTAGCCATAGAAAACATGTAATATCATCACAATAACATGATTCACTACTAAATCAATCATAAACAAGTACTATCCACTCAATTGGAATCGTACTCAACTTAACCAACAATATTGGAAGGAACCCTAACTTGAATTGGGGATTTGGTCTTCATAATTGGGGGAATTCTGGAGGACTCCATGGATGAATAAGCCATCATACCTTGATCGTAAAGCCTAGAAATCTTGAAACAATGGAGTCTTGACTTGACCTATCTTCTTCTTCTTTTTCTACTTTGAGCTTTCTAGAGAGAGAATTTTTGGAGAGGATGAACTTTGGGAATTATTTTGGATTTTGGAATAAATGACTTAATTGGTGAGTTTTGGGGTTAAAATGACTTATATAGGGGTCCTAGGCTTGGGAAAAAGGACATATCTTTGAGTTAAAACAATTGGGAAAAGACCCAAGAAGTTCCCTGACTGGAAACTATCAAAATGGCATGAAGGACGCCTTCACGGATCATTATCATCACCACGACCCGTCAAACGGGTAACGAAGAATTTTTGGCCTGACAGTGCTTCACTATTTCGAGCATAACATTTTACTCCGAGATGGGAATTAGGCAAACTCGGTGGGTTGAAAAGAGGACTCAGAGACCTTTCACTGGATAGGTAATGGCCCACCTTATTCATTTTGAGCTAAGACATATCATCATTTGAAGTTGACCCTAAACTCTAAGTCTAGTGAAAATTCCTTCACGAGAGGCTCCATGAGCCGTAGTGCCTACCACGAGCCGTGGTGCCTTTCGTGGTCATGATACAGTAGCTAGGAAACCTTTCCCTTAACCCCTAAAAATCTAAGGCACCACCACGAGCCTTCCCACGAGCTGCGGTCATCACCACGAAAAGTGAAGTGGCTCGTGTGGAGGGGGCTGTTTTGGGCAGCCTTTGTTTAGCCGCTGCCTAGCCCACAACGAGCCACACAATGAGCCGTGGTGGTGGTCGCGGAAGGTGAGGCAGTGTCCATGTAAGAGTGTACTACCCTAGTCCTCTTCCTTGGCTCTTGCCCTCTTCCTTGCCTCTAACCCTCACACTTAGCCCTAGTTTAGTCTACTAGTTTCCGGGGTGTTACACTGGTCCGCTATTGCGGCCACCATCTCGCCACATCGGCCGCACCCTGTTAGAAAAAATCCAGCCCTGGTGGCTTGTGCGGAGATAGAATGTCAGAATTAGAGTTTCAAATCCTCATTTCACAACACACCTCAACCCATGACACTTAGAAACTACCCGTTCACGCTAAGATCAATTTCGGGAGTTCTACTTGCCCGAATTCAATTCCATAAAGTCGTACGAGCTCCTTTAGGTCTTAGCTATTCACTCATGAAACCAAATTCATTATTAGATATCTCATCTATTACCATATTTCCCTAGACCTCACTGATTCCGATTTCATCCAAATCTAGAGTAGGCTAGAAATTCTCAAGTTACTACGCAAAAGTTTTTCGACCCAAAATTTTTCCCTGTTGGATTTTCTATAACGACGGGAGCAGGTCATTACAATAGATACCAATTTACTCATCACTTATCCCTGAGTGACAAACTTAGGAAAAACATGTTAAAGTAAGAGTGAAGTAGTACCTGAATCATCGAACAAATGTGGATACTTGTCTCACATGTCCTTTTCTATTTCCCAAGTAGCTTCCTCAACTGGACGATGCTGCTATTGAACTTTCATGGACTTAATCTCTTTGGTTCTCAGCTTTCGTACATCGCAATTAGGAATTGCAACCGATTCCTGCTCAAACGGAAGATCTTTGTCTAGTAACACTAAGTCCCATTTTATAATGTAATCCCCATCACTATGATATCTATTCAACATGGACACATGAATTACTAGATAAACTCCCGATAGGTTAGGAGGTAGAGCCAATCTATACGATATCGGTCCTACACAGTCAAGAATCTCAAATGGACCAATGTATCGAGGACTAAGATTGCTGTTCTTGCAAATCTCATCGCCCTTTCATGGGTGATACCTTAAGAAGAACTTTCTCACTAGTCTAAAATGTCATGTCTTTTACCTTATGGTCTGCATACTTTTTCTGCCTACTCTGGGCTGCTAAAAGCTTAGCTTGAATACTCCTCACTTTATCCTGAGCATCTTTCACTAAATCAACCCCCAAAGGTTTCACATCTCCCTCCTCAAACCATCATATGGGTGATCTACATCCCCTCCCATAGAGTGCCTCAAATGGTGCCATATCTATACTTGAGTGATAACTATTATTATAGGAGAACTCACACAATGGTAGGAATTTATCCCAATGACCTCCAAAGTCAATCACATATTCCCTCAACATGTCCTCTAACACTTGGATAGTCCTCTCCGACTGCCCATCCATCTGCGGATGAAAAATTGTACTAAAAGTGAGTTGTGTGCCCGATTCATCATGTAATTTCCTCCAAAACTTGGAGGTGAACTACGTAGCACCATCTTAGATGATAGAAAGGGGCACCCCATGCAACCTCACTATCTCTTTCACATAAACCTTAGCCAACTGCTGAGCATTTTAATCTATTTTGACCGAAATAAAATGGGCTGACTTAGCCAATATGTCAACCGCTACCTAAATAGAATCATACTTCCCCAAAGTCTTGAGAAGAACAATGACCAAACTCATAGCTATCATTTCCCACTTCCATTCTGGAATTGGTATTCTCTGAAGCAAACCTGCAGGCCTTTGATGTTCATATTTTATTTGTTGACAATTTTGACACTTAGCCACAAACTCCGCTGTATCTTTCTTCATGCAAGGCCACCAATAAAGTCGCATCAAATCTCGGTATATCTTGGTCATACCCGGATGAATGGAATACCGCTAACCATGGGACTCTTTCAACAACTTCTGAACCAAGTCATCTTTTCTAGGAACACAAATCATTCCTTTAAAACTAGCACACCTCCCGCATCAAGAGTGGTCTCTTGTGCCTTGCCATACACTGTTTTAATTCTGAGCTCTTTCAAATGTCCATCCTCAAACTATTTGGCCTTGATATCCTCAATGAACGTGGCCCTTACTTCAATGCTAGCAAACACCCCACCTTTTTATGAGATGCCCAACTGCATGAACTTAGACTCCAAGGTCTAAATTTCCTTAGCCAAAGGTCGCTTGGATACACTCAAGCAAGTTAGACTACCCATACTCACCGTCTTCCGACTTAGCGCGTCTGCCACCATATTAGTCATGCCCAAATGATATTGGATGGTCATATCATAGTCCTTGAGTAACTCCATTCACCTTTGTTGCTCCCCCAATATACACGCAACTGTACGTGGTCGCGCAAGTAATATATATTCTTAAAGAAACGAGTTATCGTTCCCAAGGGACTTATGATCAATTTATATCTAAGACTTAATTATACAAATAAAAGTAACAGTAACTGTTTAAGAGATTGTGATGATTCTTAACTACTACTAATTATGCAATAAGTAAAATTAACTAATTGTGAACGACTTTAAAATGATGTTTCAAGAAAGTAAAAGACAATTCCAGGGCTGCAACATGTAGTGAATTTCATGTATCATGTCATCGGCTTAGAACTAATTTCAGTTGTCAAGTTACTGGTTTATAAGGTTAATTATATGAGTCGGGCTATACATTTCTCATTGCCTACTCCAATTAGCTATCTAACTACATCGTTAAGCAGGGATAAATATACTAACTGGCGAGCATTTATATTTCATCTTATTTTGTAACTAAGCAAGGTGTTCGTTCGGGTGTCACTATTGAACACTAATCACCTCAATCAAATGGGTCGATCGAGCTTTCTATATTCTCTGGTCTATCTAACCTCTCCTCTCCCGATTTTAAGATTTGACAATATATTTATCTTATGGTGATCAAACATAAAATACTATAATAAGAATATAGAAGCAACTTATAATGACAACCAATAATTAATTAAAAAAGCCTTTAATAATCAACAATCCATTCGTAGCTACAACCCCAGAACTAAGGCTTTTAGCCACTCATGCTATTAGAAAACCACAAAATACAGTTGATCATGTGATTTCTGGAAAATAGAAGAGTTAGTTAGAAGATCAAAACCTATTACAAACGTTGATACTTGCTCTTGCAAACCCAATAAAAGTCGAACCCTAACTATGGAGCCTTAAGGGTCTATTTATAAGAGTTGGATAAGTTGGAGACAAAACCTATTACAATAGGAATCCTTTTAACTAATGTTTTAGTTGAAAAAGTCAGAAACTTCATGGAGCCTCGCGCCTAATACTGGCTGCACACTTGGCGCGCCGCGCCTAGTAGAGCGCCTGAGAAAGGCCTCTAGAGTTGACTCCTTGGCGCATTGCGCCTCTCAGCACGCCACAAATATGACTCTATCCTTCAGGCCTTGGCGCGGCGCGCCCAACAGTACCCCTGGCACTGTTGATTTTTGCCTTAGTCGTTTTCTTGCATGTCTTTACTCCTTCTTCTTTCATTTCAACTCCAATTACTTTTGAGAGTTCCTGAAACAACTAATCATGTGTGTAATTGCACAATCATCCCAAGTTAAACAAAAAATTAAGCTAATAACTAAAGATCATTCTTCAATCTAATCAATTCATGGGCAAATGTTGACAACTTAGGCATATAAATATGCCTAAGATCACCACTCTATACTTAGACTTTTGTTTGTCCTCAAACAATCTCTAGACTATCAACTCTTTTTCACAACCCTTGGACTTATCAACTCACCTTAAAATCAACCAAACACTTTTAATCATGATCTTGTAGTTCACAATGGATGCAACATTTCACAACATATACACCAAGTTAAAACACATGCTCAAAGAATGACTCCTATACTATTTTTTGGGCTATTGCAAACTCATACAAACACACCAATTAGAAAATCCTATACATGTCATGAATGCCCTCGCTTATTCTTGTTTAGTAAAGCCTTTCACTCAAACAATCACAATATCAACAAGACCTATTTTCAAACAATCAACTCACTCTCACAAAATAAGTTCTTACTTTTCTTAACCGACCATAAGCTTGCCCATAGTGTATTCTTACTTTTGCATTATATTTCTCAAGGAATCAAGAGGACTTTCATTTGGCTGTAATGTCGGCTTAAGGTGAGGGAGAGAATATTTAGGAATCATTTTAGTGACTACACCTCCCTAATGCACATGTCATTATTTTGCCAACACTCTTCTTCATACTTTTTCTTTCCTCCTAGTACACACTTCATGACTATTAACCCCTTTTTGTTGCTCCATCTTTTCCCTTTATTTTTTGTAATGATTTTGCACTAGGCACCCTCACTTTAGATTTTAAAGTCCGAGTGAGGTACACATTATCGTTGATAGGACCAAGGTCAATGTTTAGAGCATATTTTTGAAACAGCCACCCTCAATTGAGTTGAGGTGCACATTGTCACTACGGACCAGGGCCAAAATAGAAATTTACTTATCCTTTTCTTTTCCACACAATTTAGCATTTCACCCTTTCTTATATCAACCAACAATTTTCAACCCTTCTTCTTTAACATAGTGCATTAAGGATTTTATTAAGATCAAAAGAACTTGGTACCAAACAAACGGGTTTTGGCTTGTCATGTGGCTTATCAACAAACAAGGCTAAAGGCTTAATGGGGCTTCAATAGGGATAATTTCAATGCTAGGCATACAAGTAGAGTTAAGAATTGGCTATATCAAAGAAACACGTTGATCACATTCCCTAAGTCATACAAGCTACTAATTCACATACAAGGCAAGTTCTAGATGTCAAGTCAAGCAAGAACCAATCAACACTCACCACACATAGCATCATGACACATATAAGGAAATATCAACTAACATGCTCATACAACTTGCATTACGGTACTACTACACAATTAAGCCCATTTTTTTTTATATTTTTGAGTCAAAACTAAGAACACATGCTTGTTTCAAGGTTATCATTCTATTGTACTTTTCCAGTTACAACTACCCTTGATATTTGACTAACTTTTTCAGACATGGTTTCAAAAGACCAAGGTCGATTTCTCAATTCTACTCCTCTATGGGACTAATTTCCCTTAAGACAATCATCATCCATCTATCATTGGGAGCTGTCACTCCTATGACGACTCTAAGACTCAATAAAGCAGTAACCTAGTCTTAGTCAGTTCAAAGGGACTATCCTCAGTAAGAGTATCGAAAACAAATGCTGAGGAACCCAAATTTAAAAAAATTAAAAATTTAACTAAAACATTAGACTCGATAAAGCAGTAAACAACTATATCTAATAGAGACATATTACCCACCCCACACTTAAAAATAAACATTGTCCTCAGTGCACAATTAAAGCAAAGTATAGAGCTAGGAATACTCCCTTGGGCCTCTAGGCCTCGTCATCACCGCCATAAAAAACCATCAAGGCATTTGCCTCCTCATCAATAACATCATTCTCATCATCCATCGCCTCATCAACAGTAGCCTTATCATCATCCAAAGGCTCCAAAAAAGTGGGACTAGATCTGCACAGAAAGGTTGCACTCTCGAACAACAGATATAGATTCGTCAAAGTCTCCATCTCCTCGTCAGTAACCGGATGTCCTCCTATCCGCAATTACAATTCTGCCATGCCGAATATCCTGGCCATAATACTATCATCGTGAGCTTGCCTCTCTTGGGTTGACAAGAAAAATCCATGAGACATGTCTAAAGCTTTCGTCCTAGTGACATCAACTATCTTGCCCGTCAAATCAGGGTGGTAAGCAACAGTCATGTCCACTGCTTCTTCTTCAATACCCTCAGCCTTCAGAATCAACCCCCCGTAACAGAACCTCCACCTCAAATTGTTCCTAAATTTCATCATATTTTGCATCAGAATTACCCTAACATTAATGGGCATTCCCTTCATCAACATATAGACTAGAACCACCCTATCTCACGTCACCTCAGTCAAATCTTTGGTCGGCAACAACACACTACACACTAATTTCAACCACACCCGGGTGACCTGATTAAAGTTAGCAAAGTGGAGGGTATTATGCCTCCCAGTATCCTTACTTCGCTCCCACCTAGCAATCGACTCAACCCCACACAATGTATGTTAGATGTCACTATAAGAAGGTTTATCCTTCAAGCTATTGAACTCTTCAGCATCACAATTCGGGGTTCCTAAAAACTCACTCTAAATTTGAGAAGAAAATTTCACATCTTTCCCCCTAACAGGCACAATTTTATATTTTGTTTCAGCAAATCTAGTTAGCATAAAATTCCCTAACCAACGTCAAATTGAAATAACCCAGATTTTCAAAGATAAACTTTATCCCCAACTCCATCACAGTCCGATAAATAAAAGGAAATTGTGACTGCAATATTACTTCATTCACATATTTGTCGCCCATATACTTAGCTTCCCTTTGACATTCGAACCATGCCCAACCATACCTTTGCATAGCCTTTTTGCCAAATTTTTGCACTGGTTCCCGACCACTAGAGGACTCGAAAGTTTCACCCTTTCTACTACGCTTGGAACCCACCATATTTTTTTTTTACTTTTGGTGCCATTACAACCTATGAAGAAGAACAAAAATGGATAAAAAGAAAAAAATTGAAATTAAAGAGGAGGGTCGGGTTGGGCAGTGGGTGAGGGAGAAGAAGGAAAAAAAATTTAATTTGTTTTTCTTATGCTTGGAGAGATGGTGTGAGAGAGTGGAGAAGATTGTGGGGGTATTTATACGAGAGAGTGGGGAAGAAGAAGAGTTGAGGAAGTTGGGAAAAGGAAATGTTTGTGTGGGAGTTTTAATGGAGGAATTATGGAGGAAGAAGAAGAGTTTTGGGAAGAAGAAGAGACGTTGGGGTGGTGGGTTTTGAAAGAATGGGGGTTGAATTTGTGTGTTAGGGATTTTATGGAGGGGAAGGGTTAGGTAAATCAGGTTGAAACCCAGATCCTTGGATATCTGATTGAGGGCGCGATGCCTCCCCATGTCGCTTGAACAGGTACTCTGACCGTAGAGCCTTAGCATGGCGCGCCTAGTAGAGCGCCAGCCTAGACGCAAGAGGTGCAATGGCTGGGCGATGCTCCAGCGTCGTGCCGTAATTGCTCCTTTGAGCTTTTATGCCAGGCGCGTCGCGCTTGGCTTCAAGTATTTTTTTTTTCATTTTTCACTATTACAAACTAAGTTACAAATAATGAAAATACTTATCTAGCTAAAATTAATAATTAAAAGTAATTCCTAGATTCTAAGAATTGAAACTACACTAAACAAAAATCAAAATTCAAAAACTACCTATCTATTACATTGTTCATAGGTTGCCTCCCATGTAGCACTAAATTTAACGTCACAGCACGATGCAGCTTGGATCATTCTTCATTTAGCTCAAGAACCTCCCGATCATGATCTGAATCCTCACCAAAGTAGTGTTTCACTCTTTGCCCATTGACCAAGAACGTAAGGCCAGTCTTACCTTTCACTTCAATAGCCTTATGTTGTGTCATTCTTACCACTTCAAAAGGACCAATCCATTTAGACCTTAGTTTTTCGAGGAATAAACTCAATCTAGAGTTAAAGAGTAGTACATTTTCCCCCGGAGTGCAAGTACGAGTAACTATGTGTTTGTCATGCCACCTCTTCGTCTTTTCTTTGTAAAGCTTGGCATTCTTATACGCGTGGAGTCTAAACTCCTCAAGTTCATGCAATTGATTTACTCTCTTTTTACCGGCCAGCTCGGGGTCCAAGTTCAACTTCTTAATTGCCCACTAAGCTTGGTGTTCTAATTCCACCGGAAGATGACATGCTTTCCCAAATACTATGTGATAGGTAGAAGTTGTTATGGGTGTCTTATACGCAGTCCTATATGCCCACAACACGTCATCTAACTTCTCAGACCAATCTTTCCTCTGTGCATTCACCATTTTCTGCAAAATTTGCTTCAGCTCTCTATTCGAAACCTCCACTTGGCCACTCGTTCGAGGATGGTAAGATGTAGCAACCTTGTGCCAAATACCATACTTAGCAGGAAGATTTTTAACTAGATGGTTAATAAAATGCTTACCTCCATCACTTATGATTGATCTTGGAGTGCCAAAGTGAGTGATGATGTGCTTCTTGATGAACTTGATCACCAACTTTGAATCATTCGAAGAGAGAGCTATAGCCTCAACCCATTTACTCACATAATCCACAGCCACAAGAATGTGTTGGTTTCCAGGGACCCATGAAGTCAATACCCCACACATCAAAGATTTCCACCTCCAAAATGTTACTTAGCGGCATCTCATGTCTTTTTGAAATAGTATCCAATCTTTGGCATTTATCACAACCCTTCACAAAAGAAATAGAATCTTTAAATAATAAGGGCAAAAGAAACCAGATTGAAGTACCTTATGCACCGTGCGCTTTGCTTCGTGGTGACCTCCATATGGGCTAGCATGACAACTTTCTAGCACTTTGTGAACCTTATACTCTGAAATGCATCTTCTCACTACTCGGTTCACACCTTGCTTGAACAAGAACGGTTCATCCCAGATATAGAACTTAGTATCATGCTTGAGCTTTTTCTTTTGTTGGTGGTTGCACCTGGAGGATACTCTCCGCTTACTATCAAATTCACAATGTTTGCATACCATGACACTTGAGAGATATCTAATACCATCAATTGTTCATCCGAAAACTCTTCTTGGATTTGCTCACCTTCATTAACATGGGAAGAATCCTCGAACCTAGACAAATGATCAGCTATTTGATTTTCAGTACCGTTCCTATCTTTGATCTCAAGGTCAAATTCCTGGAGAAGCAATATCCATCGAATAAGCCTTGGTTTAACATTCTTCTTGTTGAGTAGGTACCTAACAACTGTATGGACAGTAAAAACAATCACTTTAGTACCTACCAAATATGATCTAAACTTGTCGAAGGCGAACACTAGAGCTAGCATCTCCTTCTCAGTCACTATGTAATTAGCTTGTGTAGAGTCAAGAGTCTTGCTTGCATAACAGATCGAGTGGAACACTTTATTCTTTCTTTGTCCCAATACTGCACCCACTGCTACGTCGCTTACATCACACATGAGTTCAAATGGTAGTCCCCAATCAAGAGCAATTAAGATGGGAGCCTCAATTAAGTACTTCTTCAACATCTCAAAAACTTTCAAGCACATCTAATCAAAGTCAAACTTCACCTCCTTCTCCAACAGACTGCACATAGGTCTTGCAATCTTGGAAAAATCCTTGATGAATCGCCGGTAGAAACCTGCATGACCAAGAAAACTACGCACCCCTTTTATAGAAATGAGAGGGGGCAATTTTTCAATAACTTCTACCTTGGCCTTATAAACCTCTAAACCTGACTTAGACACCTTGTGTCCCAACACTATCCCCTCTCTAACCAAAAAATGACACTTTTCCCAATTTAACACTAAGTTAGTGTCTTCACATCTAGGAAGTACTTTATCAAGATTCTGGAGACATACCTCAAAAGACTTCCCAAAGACAGAGAAATCATCCATGAACAACTCTAAAAAGTCTTCACCATGTCATGAAAAATGGCCATCATACACCTTTGAAAAGTCGCCGGTGCATTTCAAAGTCCAAATGACATGCGTTTGAAAGCATAGGTACTATAAGGACAAGTGAATGTGGTCTTTTCCTGATCCTCGGGTTCAATCAAGATCTGGTTGTAACCAGAATACCCATCTAAGAAAGCAAAGTATTCCTGCCCTGCTAGTCAGTCAAGCATCTGATCATGAAGGGAATAAGGTAGTGATCTTTTCGGGTGGCATCATTAAGTTTCCGGTAATTCATACAGATTCTCCAACCAGTCACTGTTCTAGTAGGAATTAACTCATTCTTTTTGTTCCTTACCACAGTCATACCTCCCTTCTTAGGGACACATTGCACCGGACTTACCTACTTACTATCAGAGATCGGGTACACAATTCCAGCATCAACCCACTTTATTACTTCCTTTCTTACCACTTCTCATCAAAGGATTTAGTCGGCGTTGATGTTGTATACTTGGTTTGTGATCCTCTTCCATGTAGATTTTGTGCATACATAACGTCAGACTAATCCCACGAATATCAGCCATCTACCATCCATTCGCTTTCTTCCTCCGCTTTAAGATCCTCAATGTCACGTCAACCTGTAATTCGGAGAACTCTGCAAAAAGTATAACAGGCAAAGTTTCATTATCACCCAAATGCGCATACCTTAGGTGAGCCAACAGAGTTTTTAGTTCCAGCTTGGGAGCTTCTTCTATTGATGGCTTTGGTGGGGCCCTAACTCACGATCTAATGACTCCGCGCGAAGCTTATGAAAGTCAAATAGTGCTAGATTTAAACATATTTCTATCTCTTGAGCTCAGTATCTCCTTCCACCTCATGACCTATTATCACTCTTTCTAAGGGATCTTCGGGCACAACTACTTGTGATTCTACTATTTGATCAACCACAGTAGTAGAAGACAAGTCTTCATATATAGAAGGAAATTTTAAAGCGCGGTAAACATCAAATACCTCAACTTTATCATGTGCCCTTATAGTTAATTGACCAGCTGCTACATCAATCAATGCCCTACCCGTGGCCAAGAATGGACGTCCCAAAATGAATGGAACTTCATATTCGGGCTTAAAATCTATGACTACAAAATCCACACAAAAAATCAATGAACCTACTTGAACTAACACATCTTCTACCACCTCTTTTGTCCTAGCAATGGATCTGTCAGCGAGTTGGAGAATAACAATGGTTCGTTTTGGACTATCTAACCCAAGCTTTTAATATAATGACAAAGGCATCAGATTTATACTTTCCCCCAAATCACACAACCCTTGGGCATGAACATTTTGCCCAATTGTAATCTGCACAGTTAAACTACCCGGATCTTTTAACTTTTTAGGTAGTCTATTTTGGATTCTAGAGCTTCACTACTCAGTAAGTGTTATAGTTTCATACTCCGTGAGCCTCTTCTTGCTAGCCACAATGTCCTTCACGTATTTAGCATACTTTGGGATACCTTGCAAAATGTCAAACAAAGGCAGATTAATGTGAACCTATTTAAGGAGAGAGAGAAAGATACCGAAGCATTCATCCTCATTCTGCTTTTTGAGCCTTTGTGGAAATGGAGGTGGTAATTTCTTTTGAGGAACGGGTACCTCAACATTGGAGCTTTTCACTACCTCTTCGACCTTCTTTTCTGTAGTACCTGTTTCATTTTCTCTCTTCTTTAGTGCTATTTCCTCTAACTGTAACCCATTTCTAGTACTTACCGCATGCAATTGCTTTGGGTTGGGTTTAGTATCACCGGGTAGCCCACCTTGGGGGCGCAAGTTCAGAGAATTGGCTACTTGCACAACTTGTTTCTCTAAACTCATTTGGGACATTTGGATGTTTCTGATGTTCTCATCCAACTTATCTACTCTAGCATTTATTTTGGTCCCTATTTCAGTCATGAGCTTTTGGAGTAGCTCTTCATTGGTCATCCCACCTTTTGGTGCACTAGGATTTGCACTTTGGTTAGGATTTTGGTATTGTTGCCCAGCCCCTTGAGAACGGTATTGGTTAACCCTTTGTACCTGATTTTTGGTTCTGGTTTCCACCCCATAAGAAGTTAGGATGGTTCCTCCAACTAGGGTTGTAAGTGTTACCATAATATTGCTAAACTCCACCCATTTGCGCATTGCCCACATAGTTTACGGAATTCGGGTTTGCCTCACATTGCTCAGTTTCATGTGCTCCACTACCACATACCTTACTCCAATTGGCTGCTTGTTGTATAACGTTTATAGGTGCATGGTTTAGAGCTATTTGTTTAAAATTTAAGGTCATGTTATGTTCCATTGCATCTAATTTGTCATTTATGGCAGTAGCTTGATCTACATCTAAGATCCCCGCGGCCTTTTGGGTTGTGGTTCTAGGCATATCCCCCTCATATCCTGGGTTCCCTTCGGAGAGTCTATCGAGTAAGTCGAACAAATCTTCACATGTTTTAGCTAGGGCCTGTCCTCCTGCTACAGTATTAAGAAGTACACGAGCATTATAATCTAAACCCTCAAAGAAAGTGTGAGCAATTACCTCATTAGTTTGCATGTGGTGTGGGCAAGCATTTAACATTTGTTTGAAACGATCTTATGCTTGGTACATGTCCTCCCCTTGATTTTGCCTAAAGAATAATATCTCACTCCTCAATCGTACGATTTTCTTGGATGGAAAGAATCGACTCATGAACTTCCTTGCTAGTCCCAGGTAGTGATGGAATTTGGTGGCTCAGTATCTAACCAATGTTTTGCTGCTCCTAACAATGAGTATGAAAACAATGTCAGCCTTACATAGTTCGATGAGACTCCAGTTGGGAGGTATGTATCAGTGATATTTATGAAGTTTCTAAGATGGATTTAGGATTTCTTGTGAAGGAGACCAGTGAATTGTCCATTAGATTGGAGAAGTTGTACCATGCCCTGTTATAGTTCAAATCTACCCCTCGGAAGAGGTTTTCTAATACTAGATGCCACATTGGCGATGAGTGGGACTGCCACATCACGGACTGGTCTAGCAAGTACGACAGAGGGTACTCCCAGGTTATTCAAGTTCTCTTGGTTGTTCATGTTATCCGAGTTATTCACGTTGTCTTGATTATTATTCTCATTGTTTCCCCGAACACCTAACCCCATTTCTCATGTATGTCCTTGATTCATTTTTCTGCATTGGCGTAAAACTCTTTTGGGTTCGTTAAGGTTTGACAAGTTCTCCCTTTCGATCCAGACCTGAAAGTCAAGTCCCTGCAATATTCAAGCTAGCGTCAAGTAATTAATACTTGAATATTCTAATTGTAGACTTAAGAAGATCGAATATAAACCAATTTCTTAGTCCCTGGCAGTGGCGCCAAAAACTTGTTGCTCCCGAATATACATGCAAGTGTACGTGATCGCGCAAGTAATATAGATTCTTAAAGAAACAAGTTATTGTTCCCAAGGGACTTATGATCAATTTATATCAAACACTTAATTCTACAAATAACAGTAACAGTAACCATTTAAGAGATTGTGATGATTGTTAACTACTACGAATAATGCAATAAGTAAAAGTAACCAATTGTGAATGACTTTAATATGATGTTTGAAGAAAGTAAAAGACAATTCCAGGGGTTCAGCATGCAGTGAATTTCATGTATCATATCATCAGTTTAGAACTAATTTCAGTTGTCAAGTTACTGGTTTATAGGGTTAATTATATGAGTCGGGCTATACACCTCTTGTCGCCTACTCTAATTAGCTATCTAACTACATCGTTGAGCGGGGATAAATAGACTAACTAGCGAGCATTTATATTTCATAACCAAGCAAGGTGTTCGTCCGGGTGTCACTCCTAAACACTAATCACCTCAATCAAATTGGTCAATCGAGCTCTCTATATTCTCTGGTCTATCTAACCTCTCCTCTCCCGATTTTAAGATTAGACAATATATTTATCTTATGGTGATCAAGCATAAAATACTAAAATAAGAATATAGAAGCAACTTATAATGACAACCAATAATTAATTCAAAAAGACTTTAATAATCAACAATCCATTCGTAGCTACAGCCCTAAAACTAAGGTGTTTAACCACTCATGCTATTAGAAAACCACAAAATACAATTTTTCATGTGATTTCCAGAAAATAGAAGAGTTAGAAGATCGAAACCTATTACAAACATTGATACTTTCTATTGCACACCCAATAAAAGTCGAACCCTAACTATGGATCCCTAAGGGTCTATTTATAAGAGTTGGAAAAGTTGGAGACAAAACCTATTAAAATAGGACTCCTTTTAACTAATGTTTTAGTTGAAAAAGTCGGCAACTTTATGGAGCCTCGCGCCTAGCATTACACCTAATACTCGCTGTAGGACTTACCACTTGGCGTGATGTGCCTAGCAGAGTGTCTGAGAAAGGCCTCTGAAGTTTACTCCTTGGTGCGTCTTGCCTCTCAGCACGCCACAAACAAGAATCTGTCCTTCAGGCATTGGCGCGGCGCGCCCAACAGTACGCCAGACACTGTTGATTTTTGCCTTAGTCATTTTCTTGCATGTCTTTACTCCTTCCTTCATTTCAACTCCAATTCCTTCGAGAGTTCCTGAAATAACTAATCATGTGTGTAAGTGCACAATCATCACAAGTTACACCAAAAATCAAGCTAATAACTACAGATCATTCTTCAATCTAATCAATTCATGGGAAAATATTGACAACTTAGGCATATAAATATGCCTATGATCAACCTTCACTGTCTCAAATTCAGATATTTTTTAGTAAACACCTCACACTTGACACCATAGAGTTAATGTCGCCAGATCTTAAGAGCTAACACCACCGCTGTCAATTCTAAATAATGTGTTGGGTAATTCTTCTCATGAACCTTCAACCTCCACGATGCATAATCTATGACATTCTTATCCTGCATTAATGCAACACCCAAACCCGAATGGAAAGAATTACAATAAACAATAAAATCCTTACTTTCCACCGGTAGTGCTAGAATAGGTGGTTGTGGTTAAAAGAGTCTTGAGCTTTTGAAAGCTCTCATCACACTTTTCATTCCATTCAAAAGGTACCTCCTTTTCGGTCAACCTTGTCAAATGTGTGGAAATAGAAGCAAGGTTCTTCACAAATCAATGATAGTAGGTAGCTCGCCCCACAAAACTCGTAAGTTCAGTCACAAAGTTAGGCCGAACCCAATTCTTAACTTCTTTAATCTTTTGGGGATCTACCATTACCCCTTCCCTTGAAACTACATGCTCAAAAAAATCAATCGAAGTCAACCAAAATTCACACTTAGAAAACTTCGCATACAACTTTTGTTTCCTAAGAACACCCAAAACAATATGAAGATGGTTGACATGCTCTTTCTTACTTTTCAAGTAAACCAAAATTTCATCAATAAATACTATCACAAATGAATCAACAAAGGGTTTGAACACCCCATTCATCAAACTTATTAAAGTTGCGGGCGCATTTGTCAACACAAACGACATAACTAGAAACTCGTAGTGCCTATAGCGGGTCCTGAACATTATCTAGGGCACATCCTGAAGTCTAATCTTTAATTGATGGTAACCAGACCTCTGATCAATCTTAGAGAAAACTAATGCACCTTGCAACTAGTCAAAAAGACCATTTATCCGGGGCAATAGGTACTTTTTTTGAATGGTGACCCTATTCAATTGTCGATAATCTATATACATCCTCATACTACTATCATTTTTCTTTACAAACAAGACATGAGCACCCCACGACAAAGCACTAGGACGGATAAAACCTTTATCAAGAAGTTCCTACATTTGAGCCTTAAGCTCTCTCAACTCTACCGGGGTCATGCGATATGGAGGGATAGAAATAGGGTGGGTACCAGGTTTCAAATCAATGCATAAATCTATAACTCTATCCGGAGACATACCAGGCAAATCAGTAGGAAACACTTCTCTAAATTCTAACACCACATGAATAGACTCAATGGAGGGAGACTCCACCTCAACAAACTAGATATGAGCCAAGTAAGCCAAATAACCCGAATTAAGGATATGATCTAAGCTAGCTTAGGCTTGTACACCCCTTCCCACTCTCATTTTTCCCTACCGGGGATTTCTAGAGTCACATACTTAGTATTACAATTTAACAAAGCATAATAGAGGGACAACCAAGTCATGCCTAAGTTATATCAAAGTCAGTCATATCTAAAATCACGATAGGACATGGGTGACTATGATAGACTCTCCAACTGGGGTAGAAACATGGATGAGGGCATCAAGTATATCACAAATCATATAAAATCCCAAGACAAACTAAACGGACACATAAGAATAAGTAGAACCCGGATCAAATAACACATTAGCCATACGGTCACAGAGAATAGTACATGTGATCACTGCATCAGACGCCTCCACCTCAATCTTGCCCGGAAAGGCATAACACTGAGCCCTGTCATCATGACGGGCAACTTCCCTACCTGGTTGCAGCGTACCTCTGCCTGAGTTACCATTTCCTCGACCTCCACAACCTCACCAATTTCCTCCTCGCCCACCTTGTTGTCACGACCAGGAGTACCCCCTAGACGTAACACGACGTACTTGACCCCAAAGGGGTCTCATACAAGCCTCTAGCATCATTATGAAATAAGAGATAGAAATAATGTGGAAAAATTTAAAACTTTTACAATAGAAGTTGAACTTCATTTTTCATAAGGGAAACTCATAGAAATATAGGCTTTGTCTCATACACCATCTAAAACATAGGAATACAAAGTTTGGTACTTAGCACTTTACATCAATAATAGTCTCAATATGAGAACTACAATAGAAACTAAGAAATGGATAATCCATCCTCAAACTTGAGGGCTCACCACAACTTGGAGATAAGCAATCCAAGTCTTCTTCAAGAAAGAAAGTGTGTGTCACCTAGCCGGAACCTACACTTATAAAAATGTAGAGGAAGAAGGGTTTAGCACAAATATGTACAAAGTATGGAAACATGCATAAAATCCTTTAATTATGATTAAAAGGACATTTTAGTTGAAAAGTATGCCTTTGTCAAGTTTAGAAACCAACATGCATTTACAACGTACAACACAAGCCATAATCACATTTATACTCATTACATAGTAATATCAACACCTTAGCAACCCCTAAGGAACACTTGTGCAATGTGTGGTTGGCATCCCATAATACCAACCCTACTAAGCACCCCCTTGAAGCTACCTTGGTCATGCATATCATCTTTAGACCTTATTACAATCATTAGTCACAAATAAGGAAATAGTCATACATTACTTGAATATAAGGAAAGTCATTCATAACAACTATCCATTCAACACACTTGCATACATTTGTATCTCATCATAATATAAAGGAACCATCCCACAACATCCTGCTAAGTCTACTTGTGCAATGTGGAAGTGAAGTCCCATACCCCCACTCCTACTAAGTAACTCACCAAGAAATCATAGTATAGTTCATGTCTTATTCATCATCTTTATTATATAGGGAAAATAACATTAACCGACATAAATCATGTGAGCTACATGGAATCTGGTGTTCTATCCCCATACCGAAAAGAGGGTGTCCTACTTGCCTAAGGTAGAACTATTGCGATAGCTTTTAGGTAGATCCACTAGCTAAAGACCTATGTGGGCACATAGTTATGGGATAAGGAGATTGCTACTAGAAACCCGGACTTCTAGCGTAAACGTTTTCCATCTCATGAGACAACCTATGTTGGGAAACCGAACTTGCTAAACGTAAAAGCTTTCTATCTCATTGTTCATATCCTCTCGGTGCTAAGCCTAATTCACTTTAGAAAGTTATATTAAGTCTTTACTTTGGTTCATGTTCAATAGAGAGTGCACTAGGCACTCAACCAACATTCATCATAATAGGTCATAGATTTATTAGGTGAGAATGCCCTTTCGACCTTAGAATCATCCACAAGTGAGCAAACCTTTCACATTATCATTCATAGTGTTTTCATGAGAATTAGCCTTTCAATCAACACAACAACATCATCATCATCCTAGACAAGTTATACATGAACAGGTGTAAAGGGTAAGGGGAGAATATCCTTTCAACAATACCTCAACATACACAATAGTCATAGGATCTTTATATTTCAAGTGAATCATAAGTTCACATACAATTTTCATCAATCATGAACAATCCTTCACAATTTACCCCCCTTCAAGGGTCATGGATCAAGTGTCACAATCACACTTACAAATACTACTTTAAGCATGAATAAACAAGATTCAATACTAGATTAACATTGACACAATTCATAGTAATCATTTTGCATCAATACACCCATCACAATTCATGAAATTAGGGTCATGGGGTAGTTCATGGGTTCATGGGGAGTTTTACAATAAAAATCACCATTAAATGTGAAATCATCCATAATATAAGACAAATAACATAATGAAATCATTTTTAGGAAGAACCCATGGTTAGAATGAAAACCCTAGTTTTTGAACAATATCCCAATTTCGAATTCAAGAGTTGAAGGGCTTCATGGAGAAAAGTGTTCCATGAATCAAGGTTCCCATACCTTAATTGATGTTTCCCCACGAAATTGGAGTGAAAAGCTTGGAGCTTGAACCCTAATCTTGACATTCTTCTTTGTTCTTCAATGGAGTCTAGAGAGAGAATCTTTTGGGAAAGGGAAGTGGGTTTTGTTTGAGTTTGTGAGTTATGAGAGTTAAAAAGGTTGTTTAATAGTTAAAGGTACTTCCTAATAGTACGATTTTAGGAAGAACCCATGGTTAGAATGAAAACCCATTGCTACTAGAAACCCGGACAATCTCTCCTCATATGCATAGGTTCTCCATAATTATAACAAGTACGATTGAAGGATGACCTGCTACCTGTTGAAGGTGCGACTCTCTGGCTATCCTGAATCAAATTCTGAGGTGGAGTTCCCAAGTAATTACTTGTAGAAGGGTGCATAATAGACTGAATTGGTTGGGATGCAAGTGTCGGCCTACCTGAACCTGTGGAGTAGGAACCCTGAAAGTTACATGTGCTCTTAGCCTTCTTAGCCAATGCCTTAGCCTGACCGTCTCACCTCAGCCCCTCCACTTTCTTCATATAATCTGTTACCTCATTAAAAAATTTCCCGCAGAGGTCATGTGCACAGACAATACATGTAAGTTAGAATTCAATCCCTTGACGAATAGATGGATCCTCTCTTCCTTAGTAGTCACCAATTGCGTAACATGTCTAGACAAAGCATGGAACTTAGCCTCATAAGCAGCCACAGACATACCACCCATCTCCAAAGACATGAACTCATCCCTCTTACGATCTCTCAAAGTCTGGGGTACATACTTCTCCAAGAATAGAACATGAAACTGGGTCCAAGTAAGTGGGGGTAAAGATGAAGATCTGCACTCCACATAAGCTCTCCACCACTGCTTAGCCTCACCTTAAAGTTGAAAGGTCACAAACTCTACCCCATGCTGATGTACAATTCCCAACTTATGAAGCCTCTCACAACAATCTAGGATGAACTTGTAAGCATCCTCACTCTCGGAACCATGGAACACAGGCGGTTTCAATTTCAAGGACTTAGTCAACATCACATTTCCATTACCAATCATAACCAGACCCAATAAGGATGGAAGAAAGCATCAGTACCTACAGTTCCACCCATCTTGGGGGACAGTTATAACAATAAGAGGATTGGCGGGATCTTGAGTTGCTTGAACTAAGGGAAGCACTATAGGACCAACGATTCCTTTTAGGAATGACATAATTTGTTGAGCTAACACTGGGTTTAATGGAGGAATACCTATAGTCTCAGCCTGCACCTCTTCCTCTTGTCCAACATCCTCACCATTCTCAACCTCAACATTCTCTTCTATCTCTTCATGATGCGAATGAGTATTCTCATTTATGGGAGCATTCTCAACCAGAGCTCCATCCCTAGTAGGTGCTACCCTTCCTCAGCCTCTGCCCCTTGCTCTTCCTCTACTACTGCCTTGACCGCGACTTCTTGCTGCAGATTCCTCAGCTGGCGCATTGATGGGAGCTACAAGCCTGACGCTATTGAACCTAGTGTTAACCATCTGCAGACAGAAAAGTGAAGGAGATTAGATACCAATTTGGATCACCAGATACCAATTGGAACCAAGTTATAGCATGAAAGGAAACAAAAGAAAACAGAGAGATTTCCTAAAGTCCTATAGCCTCTCGAAGAAAAGTACAGACGTCTCTGTACCGTTCTGCAAGACTCTACTAGATTCGTTTCATTACATTGATATCAACGAACCTAGAGCTCTGATACGAACTTTGTCATGATCTAGAACGTCGTGATTGACACCCACACTAACCCTCCGGTGGGAGAACCATTAATACTAATTAGCTAACCCAAGAACTGCACAACTTAAACAATTGCTAGGCATTTAAAGATACGGAAGCAGGTTTAAATGCAAGAGTCAAATAGAGTTCCCATAAACTCCAAAAGATCTAACAATGACTAACAAAACAATGAGGAAATACTCCCTAGAACTTGAAAGAAAATGTACAAAAAGTCTAACAAGGAACCATAAGTCTAAACGAAATGGGTACAAACCAATTAAACAGAAAAATATCTAAAGTACTAATCTAACTCCGAATAAGATTGATTGAGCAAAAAGAGAACTTATGGTAGCCTAGAAGATCAGGCTCACCCTTGAATTCCATCAATCACTAGTCTTCTAAATGAGGTCTGTCAGTAGCTGCCTGAAGATGCCCTGTACTCAACAAACAAAGAGCAAGTGTAGTATCAGTACACAACCACAGTGTACTGGTAGGATCACACGACTATTTCAATGAGTGAAAGATATACAAGTAACCACAACATAATAAAATAGGCATATACCGAACATATATAATATCAATCATTATTTCAGGATCAATGTACAATTCCACATTCTCAAATAACACATTTATGTGACAAGTCAATGGTCCTCTTATGGAACCCATACTCAAAGTGTTAGTTTACCGGTACATGGTACCCGTTCCAAGTTAGTGTGTCGAATTGTTACACCCATTCCAATATGTATGTAGATACGTGACATCCGATCCCAGTTAGTGGGTCGAAACATCACACCCGTTCCATTCAACATGCCACAATCAAAATCACAAGGTACATTTTCCAAATCATATAATCAAGTGTTGAGTAATGACATACAATCATTCATTCATACTCATTTACGATTAGTGTGATCAATAGTGCAATATTCACATACATACATGCATTATAATGATGTAATTACTAACGTACATCACACAAACATGAATCACAACCATCACCTACCTCGAACAAAACTTGAACCCTCTTAAGAAACTTGATTCTTCCCTTTATGGATTATTTCTGCTTGTTCTTGGTCTACAAACAATCAACATAACACGAGGATCAATTAACGAGGCCTAATTACCCGGATTAAAATCAAAATCATCAACCTTAGGCCAAACCCATGATCCTATTACGCAAGCTAAGGATTTTTCCCACCATCCAAAACATTTCCAAAACCCTCCCCGATAATAATTACCTATGAATTTACATTCTATGGATTGATTAACGGATTATGAGAGTCTCAAGAATGGTGAAAAACTATCAAGAGTCGCCCTGGTTCGTCTCTTCACTCTTAAGAATGAATTTTACAGAATAATGGCTTTTTTGGGGTTTATTTCTGACTTAATTCATGACTAGCCCGCTATGGCAACCACCATCCCGCCACAGTGTCCCTTTCGGCAGAAATAATCCCGCCTTGTAGGCTTGTGCGGAGACAGAACATTGGAATTAGAGTTTCAAACCCCCATTTCACAACATACCTTTAACACATGACACTCAGAAGCTATCGGTTCACGCTAAGATCGATAAGAGAATATCTTTCTTCTTAAAAATGGGTTTTCTTGACTTCTTTCCTGATAAAGACTTGGTTACGATTTTGAAGGCAGTTCCTCTTAATAGAGATGCACAGAAACACATTTTATGGAAAATTATAGAAGGAATGATGATGGATATCATCGCTGATTACATGATTGAACAAGAACTTTATGAAAAATTCTATTGTTCTGAAGTTTATGACCTTTAAGATGATTAAAACTAAATGCTATGTTTGCAGGATGGATCCTCCTTGGATAACCAAGGCTAGAGGAAGGGGCAGTTATACTCGCGGTAGGGGAAGATCATCCTCCTCAAAAACATCAGGATCGTCATACGGATCCTCATCCAGCTCTCCAATTATACAAAGGGAAGGAATGAGCTTGGTAAAACTAACAAGCTCTTCAAAAGAAGCTACTTCTTCGATACATCTGGATGATATTCCAGAAAATAATCCATTATACGCCCAACTGAGAGCATATTTATCTCAAAAGCAACGTGATACTTTTGCATCGGTGGCGAAAGAAGCGGTTGATGATATTAGATCCTATGAAAGGGTAGTAAAGAAAGAGATGATATTTCTTATTGAAAACTCTGAAATACAGAGAAAAGAAGAACCCTGGAAGATATTCCAGCGATATTTACTTAACGGATTATACTTCCCAGGAGAGTCATACAAAACCCGCTTGTATTACGAGACCATTTTAACGAATACAGGTAGTGTTGAATTTCAGCACTTCTCAGGTTATAACACCAGCGAGAACGTTTATAACTTCTCCAAAATGATCATAAAGCAGATTATATCAATTGAAGATTGGGGTATATCCTCGATGAAAGAAAGGCAGATCAGCCTCAATAAAATCCCTACCAATTTCACTTATTGGGATTATATTAACGCTTTCAGCAAAGTCCTTTACTATAACAATGAAAGGCATAAACATACTTGGTTTATCAAGGTGTGTGCAAAGATATTTGTTGACCCAATTCCTAACTGGTTCTTGAACTGGTGGTCATACCACGGATCGACGGTAAAGATTTTGCCTATCCCTTTTTAAAGTTATACAAAAACTGGGTTAAGGTTTCACCAGACCTTAATGATTTATACCACTCAGATCATGTTTGTTATATAGCACAAATCAAACAAATTTATTTCTTCATAGAATTCTTGATTCCATGGATCCATAAATGGACCTCGGAAGTAGGTTTTACTGAAGAACAAATTCCATGCTTGTATCGGATTTATTATAATAATTTCTGGGATAAATTAATGAAGAGGGATCCCATGACTAAATCATTATATGGCCAAGAATTATTATTATTATTATTATTATTATTATTATTATTATTATTATTATTATTATTATCAATCAATAAAATTGTATTATATGTGTTCATAAATTGTTATTTGTAATATGTATTAAAATTGTATTATAAATAAAATAAAAGTGATCAATTAAAAAAAAATTATTATTATAAATGATAAATATTTTCTCAATATAGTTTATTTATGTAAGTTTTCTATTCTTTATGGAATAAAGAAATGAAGGAAAATTAGCGCATAACTGGGGTCTCAAAATTGGGCCTAAGGCATATATCTTAGTTACTTGCCTGTCCTTTCAGCCGGCCTGACTATCTGGAAAAATATTTTCCTTCAACAGCATTTTCCGATATTTTATATTTGAGTTAAAAAAGTTATTTAATAAAAATTGGTAAAGATTAACAATAATATTACCAAATTAAATACTCTTTCCGTTTCATATTAGACAAATATTTTTAGTAAGATACCATATAATATGGGATAGAGGAGAGGGAGTAGTATTTTGATGAAATTTGAGTATTATTACAGATGATAATTAATAATGTCCAAGTTTTGATTAAAACAAAATTAATACAAAGTAAAAATTTGCAACAATTGTGAAGGAAAATGACTTGTATCCAAAATTGAGAAAAATGTTTTGAAATGTATATTTTTTTTAATCCAACACAAGAAAATGACTTATTCTTCAAAAACTATTTCCCATCACACCATCCGGAAAAGCTTTTGGGAAATATTTGAAGTTGAAACTTAAAAAGAATTTTTAGAAGTATTGATAATTCTACAACCACAGTATCATGTGTACCACATTATTTAAACCCAACAAACATACGATTTGTTGTGTTGGGATCCAAAAGAAGAATTTGAGCAAACATCCAACGATAGTGAAGACAAGGATGTAGACTGTAGCCTGCAATTTCCCTAAGAGTTATAGCAAGCATAGCATATGGCATAAACATAGGTTTGCTTCCACGCAATTTCTTAGATAAACACAAATTCTCAACAATGACGACCAAAAACAAAATCTCACACAACAATAAAAAAATCAAAATTGTAACATACCAAATGCATTATTTTTCTTTGGAACTAAAACCTAATCTTAAAGAAATACTATTTGCTTAATCATAGCACAATATTGCGATAAAAAAACAAATTGGGTTGTATTTAGACAGAGAAGTAATAAAAGGCTCGATAAGCCGTTGGTCCATCTCTATTCATGTATATATAATGACTACAAAGGGGATATTGGTAAGGGGAATAGGTAACCTAGTACAACACAAATTACAACTAGGAGTCCTGCAAGTCTCAAACTATGAGTTCTACAAGTATATGGATATGAGTCCCAATATGCCCCCGATTGAGCGTGTTGATATAACGGACAAATAAAAGGGATGAGGATACACCCTTTGTAAAAAAATCAGCAACCTGTAAGTGAGAAGGCACATATTAGGCAACAAGATCCCCTTGAGCAACTTTATCACAGACGTAATGATAGTCAATATCGATATGCTTAGAACGATCATGAAATATTGGGTTGCGAGATATGTATGTTGAGCTAACGTTGTCACACAACACTCTAATGGGCTCATTAAGATAAAGACCAGTCTCACAAATAACATGACGAATCCAAGAAGTTTCAGCAATAGTATAGGCAATAGCCCTATATTCAGCCTCTGTAGACCTTGAAACTGTGGGCTATTTCTTTGCACACCAAGAAATAAGATTGGACCCAAAAAGCACAACAAAACCAGTAGGACAACAAAACCAGTCGTAGAATGCCTACTGTCAGGACATCTGGCCCAATCATCATCAAAATAAGCAACTACCAATGAATTGGAGGACGAAGCACGCAAGAACAGTCAATGTTTAGTACTACCTTGTAAGTACCTAAAAATATGCTTCACACAATGTAAATGAGTAGCACGAGGTGCATGCATAAACTGAGAAACAACATTCACAGCATAGGCAATATCTGGATGGTTTTAAGTCAAGTATTGAAGTGCACCAACCATGCTCCTATATTCACTAGAATCTGAAAGTAACTCACCATCTATAAGAGAAACAGTAGTGCGAGAAGCTAAAAGAGTATTAACTGGTTTACAAGTATGCATGTGAAACTTAAGAAGAAGGTCTGAAATATTTTTTTGTTGAGATAAATGAAGACCATCAGACGAGTGAACAGCCTGAACACCAAGAAAATAATGAAGTTCACCTAAATCTTTCATGGCGAACTGTCGGGAAAGAAGGTTAATAAATTGATCAAGTAGAGGTGAATGACTACCAGTTAAAATAATATCATCAACATAAAGTAAGAGGACAAGAATGCCAGAGGAAGAACGATGAACAAACATAGAGGTATCAGATTTGCTGCAAGTAAAACCATGAGATAGGAGAAATGTACACGTGGGGCCTGTTTTAAACCATAAATCACTTTGGTCAATTTGCAGACATAATAAGGGAAGTTAGGATGAATGAAACCCAGAGGTTGTTTTATAAAGACTTTCTCATTAAGAATATCATGTAAAAAGTCATTTTTGACATCTAATTGACGAATAGGCCAAGAATTAGAAACAGTTAGAGAGAGTACAATACGAATAGTAGTAGCCCGAGCAACAGGACTAAAAGTCTCATAATAATCTATGTCAGGTTGTTGGTGAAAACCTTGTGCTACAAGACGGGCATTATAACGCTCAATTGACCCATCCAAATTAAATTTAATACGATAAACCCACTTACAACCAAATAAAGTCATTTGTGACTGAAAAGGAACAACTACCCAAGTTTTCCTATCCAAAAGAGCATGAAATTCATCTGCCATAACTTGTTGCCATTTAGGATTTTTCACAACTTGAGAGAAACAAGAGGGCTCACAATCATGAAGAGCGGCACTCAATGATAATATATTCTTAGGCTTAGAAATATCAGCTTTGGAACGAGTTTGCATTTGATGTGATGTAATGATATATGCGAAACCGGAAGAACTGAGAGCAGGCAACAAGCTGGATAAAGTTGCAGAAATATCATCAGCGTGTGATCCACTAGATGGATCCATAGAAGGTGTTGGAGTTAATGAGGTGGAACAAGGACTAGATGGAGGAGAACGGGAGGAAGGAATATGTTAAAAGGAGTTGCGGGTACATATGATTGCGGAGTAAATAAAGGTGATGTCACAATAAGAGAATATGGAGAGATGGATGGGGAAGACACCTTTGTAGGACAAGATAATGTAGTGTACCTGAATGCTGAATCATGAAAGACAACATGATGACTAACATAGACACTACTGTATTTGGGATCTAGACAACAATATCTTTTAAAGTTAGATGCATAACCTAAAAAAATGCAATGAATTGAACATGGTGTAAGCTTGTGAGATACTCGAGCAGAAAGGTTAGGGAAGCATGCACAACCAAAAACCCTAAGAAAATTGTAATCTGGTGGTCTATGATAAAGTTTTTCAAAGGGGAAAAGGCCTTGCAAATTAGTTGTTGGCAACCTATTAATTGTATAAACAACATAATAAGTTGCATCAACCCAAAATTGTGATGGTAAAATAGCCTCTAAGAGAATGGTACAAACTATTTCAATAACGTGTCGATGTTTCTGTTCGAAAACTCCATTTTTTGGAAGAGTGGCGGGACACGACTTACGAAAGAAAATACCTAAGTTAGAAAAATGTGAGAGCATAGATGTGTTATCAAACTCGCCACCACCCTCACTTTGAAAAGCCTTTATTTTAGTGTTAAATATATTCTCTGCTAGATTCTGATAAGCACAAAAATGTGAAAACACTTCTGATTTATTTTTCATAGGGTACAACCATGTAAACCGAGAAAAATCATCATTAAAAATAACATAGTATTTAAAACCCAAGTTTGATAAAACTGATGAATGCCAAACATTTGAGTGCATAATATCTAAAGGAGAAGAACTACAATGATTCACTAAATGAAAGGGTATGCGTTGAGATTTACCTAATCGACAAGGGACATAATCACTATTAATAGAACTGAGAAAACTAACGTAATTATTTTTCCTAAGACGATCTAGAGTATGAGCTCCACTATGGCCTAATCTACGATGCCAGATATTTCCAGATTGACGTAAAGCGACACAAGCTTGAGGATAAGAAGACACTAATGAGGATGGTAGCGGATAAACATCACCTTCACTGGAGGCTTGTAGGAGAGTTTGACCCGATGCTTTTCCTTAATAGAAACAGAAGAAGAGTCAAAATTAATTGCACAATTGTTATCCTTACACAACTTGTTGACATAAATTAAATTATGACTAAGTTGAGGGACGTGAAATATGGAGTGCAAGTGTAGTGAACGAGATGTAGAAGGTAACTGACAATATCCAATGTTCTTAATATTAAGCAAAGTACCATTTCCAATTAACACAAGATCAAAGCAGTATAAGGGGATTTTGACAAAAAATTACCTTCAGATGGGGTCATATGAGCAGACGCAGCTAAGTCAAAGTACCAAGTAGCGTCAATTGTTTCACCAACAGACATAGTAGCAAACGACTTAGGAAGATCATTAGTTACAAAAGCATAATTGAAATGATTAGTACACTATAATGTAGAGTGACCAGGATACCCACAAATTTGACAAACGGTAGAAGACATGTGTGATCCTAAGACTCCCGAGGATGGTGATGCTGAACTAGCTAATTGTGAATGATAATAAATAGGGGAAACACTACCAACACCGAATGAAGATGGTTCATAAAAAACATTGCGTGGAGGGATGGATGAAGAAACTTGCGCATTGTAGTCAGCTGGAGCTTAAGTTTTATTGATATGACCTGACTAGCATCCATAAAACGTCTATGTAAGGATAACCAAATATCACGCGATTTAGATAACAAGTGAACATAAAAAGGACCTCACGAGATAATGTCGCAAACAACCAAGATCGTACACTTTGATCAACTCTAACCCATGAACGATAGAGTGGTCTAACTTGCTGGTTGCCAGAAACATGGCATAAAAATTGAGTGGGTTGAGGTGTAAAGCCATCCACAAAGCCAAGAAGTTCACGAGGGATCAATAAACAAGTGAATTGAGTATGCCAGGTTAGATAATTTTCAACGAAATTAAGTTTGATAGTCACCAAAATTAGTGATATTAGGTACATCTAAAGACGCGACAAAGTGGAAGGGAGATGGAATTGTTAGTTCTATTGTTCCAGTGTGAGGTGGGAGAGAAGGGAAGCAAATCTGGCCGATAGAAGAACCTGGAAGAATGTTTTGCCCAATATTCTGGAGAGGAAGAGGAGGAGAAAAAGAAGGCAAGGGAGGAATTGAGAAGACTGAAGTAGACGATCCCGATGCAACAATATATGTATATTGAGTTGGTGTAGAATTTGTTGTAGAAAAAGGAAGCAAGACATCTCAAGAAGAGGGAATAAGCGGTTGGGAAGTCATATTATCGGGAAGAACTAACAAGAATGAAAAGAATGACTTAGAGTATTGAATTATTTTTGGATTTCCCTGAACTGTTGTACCATGTACAGAGAAGTAATAAAAGACTCGATAAGTCGTTGGTCCATCTCTATTCATGTATATATAATGACTACAAAGGGGAATAGGTAACCTAGCACAACACAAATTACAACTAGGAATCCTACAAGTCTCAAACTATGAGTCCTACAAGTATACGGACTATGTGTCCTAATAGTATTGTCTATGTAATTGGTCTGACACTATCATAACTTTTCACTTAGTTCCTAATTTACTTTTACTATTGAGTATAGTCATTTTCTAAGCATTTACCAAAGCATCAAAATTATTATGTTCAAACGGTGGTACAATAAAAAGGTGAAAATCATTTTACACCCCTCTATAATATCCTAAAACAGTTGTTTATTACAATAAATATTTGCACTAAAACACTTGTTTAATACAATATATATATATATATATATATATACTAGTTTTGACGCACGTGAATTGCACGTGCATATCATCAAATCATGTACTACACTAATTTTTAAAATAATGTGAATATTATAAAATTTAAAAATTAAGTAAACAATTATAAAATGAATGATAAAGTATAAGTTCCTATGAATAGTGAATGTAAACTTTCTTATGTTTACTACTGAAAGTTAGTCACACTTAAAATCTGTTAGTTACACCTCTTAAATATATTTTCTCCTCCCTTCCCATAGTGCATTACTTAGTTATTATTGTATTGTTGGAGTATTATATTAATTTAACATTCATGTTAGGGAGTGTTCAAATTTTATTGAACTTTGAGATTGTCAACGTCTGTAAATCAAACTTCAGTTTTTAAGAAGAGATGAATAGAAAACATAAATAAATCGTAGTTTAAAAATATGAGGAAACTCTTAAATGTATAGTTAACAAATGGTAGTATGAGTATGTCCACATTGTTTCTTATCATAAAAGTCGCAACCCTTCGAAAATGTCACAACTCTTTGGAAAAGTCGTAACCATTCAATGTGAAATGGCGTCTTCTTTTAATATTATATATTGTAATATAAATAAATAAATATACTCTAAAATAGATAATATATACTAAATTGGGTGTTTTAAGAAGAAGAAGAAAATTAAAAATTTGAGAAAACCCCTCTTTTCATAGCCAAGAAATGGTAGTGTATGAAGGAATGCTTATTGTGCCATATCATAAAAAAGTCACAACTCATTATAAAAGTCACAACCCTTCAAAAAGTAACAACTCATGGGAAAAGTCATTACTCTTTGAAAAAGTCACAACCCTTTGAAAAAGTCACAACTCTTCAGAAAAGTCGTACCTGTAAATGTCGAAACCCTTCAAAAATGAGACAACTCATCAAAAAATTTATAACTCTTTGGAAATGTCACAACACTTCAATGTGAAAAGGTGACTATTTTTAATATAATATAATATAATATAAATAAATAATATAATACAATAATAGTATAGAAGATATACTAAATTCGGTGTTTTAAGTTGGGGATTTTACAATAATGCAACATTTAAGCTAGGTAGTTTATTCTTTAAATGTAGTATAGATAAACAAGATAGATATAAATTTTTCTAATTTTAATTTGATATGCAATTTTAAAAAATATAGAAGAGTTTTAATTCAAGGATATGTAGAATATATAAAAATGTCTTTTAACTTTGTGGTCTTAAAGATGTACCTCCACCCCCCAAGAAAAAAGAACATTCTATATTAAACTGAATAAAACTAAAAGTACAACAAATAAATCAAAAATGGAGGAATACCTATTAAATCTAGTTTGGACTCTTCAAATAAGCTTTTGATCAAATCCTTTTTCTTCAACAATTTGAGACTTTCCATAGCTTGAACACCAAGTTGTAGTTTGTGCAATGGAAAATCATTGAACTTCTTGTCAAGTAGAAGTTGCTGCAAAACTGTATTTATGGCTTTGTAAATGGGTATACATTAATTATCTTGATAGTCTTGTCGTTTGAAGTTGAATATTTATATTCTCTTTGTTGCATCAATTTTTGTTGATCTCTCTAGTTTACCCACAAAAAATAGTGAAATTGCATAATTAAACAACTCTCACAATCTTCCTTGTTTTAAGAAGAAGAATAGAAAACTTGCAAAATTTGTAGTTTAAAGTGTGAGAAAACATCTCTATTTGTAGACAATAAATGATATTATGAAAAACTGCTTATCGTGCCTTATTAGATAAGTCACAACCCTTAAGAAAAATCACAACTTTTCAGAAATGTCATAACTCATCGAAAAAGTCACAACCCTTCGAAAAAGTTACTACACATCAATGTGAAAAGATGTCAGCTTTTAATATAATATAGAATAAATAAATAAATATAATAGAAAATATAGAGTAATAAATTGAGTCTTTAAAGTTGGGGGTATTATAGTAATTTAAATTCAAGTTAGGAAGTTCATGCTTTTAAGGTAGTATAGGATATATATTTGTGCCCGTGCGCGCACGGCCCAATGTTTACCTTATAGAATGATCTTACGTTTTTTTATTAAGCTAGCTCATTGTTAATATTTTCACAAGTTTTTGCCATTTGAGATTGCATCATGTTAATTGTTATCGACAGGGGTTGTGGTAAGTTGTCGTGATTGTCACCCACACTAACCCTCTGATGGGAGAACCATTACTACAACCAGACTAAGCAACTTAACAAAAACTAGGCATTTAAACATATGGAAGAAAGTTTAAATAACAAATGAAAATACGGAGTTCCCATAAACTCTGGAAGTTTAAATAACCAACTAACATAACTATTGTGTAAATTCAACCCCTATAACCTGAAAGTCATTGTACCAAAACATCTAAATTCAACAATTCTAAGAGAAGGGGGCTACAACCCCATCCAAACATAAGAAATATCTAAAATGGTTTGAGTCGAAAAAGAGTGGACTAAACTAAATTGAAGGACTCTATGGCAGCCTGAAAGAACTAACTCACCCTTGAATCTGGTCTCGATCATTGATCTCCTAGTTGAGCTCTATCAATAGCCACTTGAAGATGTCATGTACTCAACAAAGAACGAGCAAGTGCAATATCAGTACACAACCATAATGTACTGATAGGATCACGCGGCTATTCCAGTAAGTGAAACATCTATAGGCAATCACAACATAGTAAACATGACATGAACATAATCTCTCTCTCTCTCCCTATATATATATACACATACCTCAGTTAACATTTCAGGAGCAATGCAGAATTCCATATTCTCAATAACAAGTAGATATGACAATTCAATGGTCCTCTCATGGAACCCATACACAAGCTGTTAGTGTGCCGGAACGTGACACCCGATCCAATGCATGTGTCGGAACGTGACACCCAATCCAATGTATGTGTCGGAACATGACACCCAATCCAATCAACACAACTACAACCACATTGCCACTCATAATGCACATACTCATAATCATACAATCTAGTGTCGAATCATGGCATACATTTGTTCATTCATACTCATTTAATTAGGTTTGATCAATAGTGATTCACCTCTATACATACATGCATTACAATGAAGCAATTACCAACATACATCACATAAATATGAAATCAAACCATCACCAACCTCGAAATCAAGCTTGAATCCCCTAAGGCACATGAATCTTCCCTTTTCTAATTCTTTCCACTTGTTCGTGGTCTAAAAACAACAAATTAATTCAAGGATCAATAAACGAGGCCTAATTACCTAGATTAAAATCAAATTATCAACCCTAGGTCAAACCCAAGATCTCAATTCCCAACTTAGGGCTTTTTCCACTATTAGTTTCAGGTCAAAACCCTCCCCCAATGATAATCACCCAAGAATCTAAGTTCTATATATCAAAGAATGGATTAGGGGAGTAAAAACTTTACCTTTCGCGCTAGAAGAGGTGGAAAACCGATAAGAACTTGCCTTGGGTTGTTTCCTAGCTCTCAAGAATGAAAATGCAGAATAAGAACGCTTTTGGGGTCCAACACTGACTTAATTCGCAATTGGGCCGCTAAGACAGGCCCTATCTCGCCACAACAACCCCGCCCTGGTGCCTTGCGCGGAGACAAAACATCGTAATTATAGTTTTAAATCCCCAATTCACGACACACCTTCAACCCTTGACATTTAAAAACTACCCGTTCACGCTAAAATCAGTTTTGGGAGTTCTACTTGATCAAATTTGATTCCGTAAAGTCGTACGGGCTCCTTAACATCTTAGCTATCCACTCATGTAATCAAATTCATAATTTTATCCCCCATTCATTACCATATTTCCCTAGACCATACCTGACTCAGATTTTGTCCAAATCTAGACTAGGCTAGAAATTTCCAAGTCACTACCCAAATGTTTTCTGGCTCAAATTGTTTTCCCATTGGCTTTTCTATAACGACGAAAACATGCATTACAATAGATACCAATTTACCCATCACTCGTCCCCGAGTAACAAACTAGGAAAAACTAGCTAAAGTAAGAGTAGAGTAGTACCTGAATCGTCAAATAAATAGGGATACTTGTCTCACATGTCCTTCTCAGTTTCCCAAGTAGCTTCCTTAACCGGACTATGCTTCTATTGAAATTTCACAGACTTAATCTCCTTGTTCCTAAGCTTTCGAATATCACAATCAAGAATTGCAATCGGTTCCTCCTCATACTGAGGGTTTTTGTCAAGCAACACTGAGTCCCGCTTTATGATGAATTCTCCATCACCATGATACTTCTTCAACATGGACACATGAAACACTGGATAAACTCCAGATAAGCTAGGAGGTAAGGCCAACCTATAAGAAACTAGCCTTACACAATCAAAGATCTCAAATGGTCCAATGTACCGAGGACTAAGCTTGACCTTCTTACCAAATCTCATCACTCCTTTTATGGGTGACACTTTGAAGAACTTGCTCACCGGTCTGAAATACCATGTCTCTTACCTTACAGTCTGCATACTTTTTATGTCGACTCTAGACTGCTAGAAGTTTAGCTTGGATATTTTTCACCTTATCTTGAGCATCTTTCACCAAATCAACCCCCAAATGTTTCATATATCCAGCCTCTAACCACCCTATGGGTGATCTACATCGCTTCCCATAAAGTGCCTAGAACAGTGCCATGTCACTACTGGAGTGGTAACTATTATTATAAGAGAACTCACACAACGGTAGGAACTTATCCCAATGTCCTCCGAAGTCCATCACATATGTCCTCAACATGTCCTCTAACACCTGAATTGTCCTCTCTGTCTGCCCGTCCATTTTCGGATGGAAGGCTGTGCTAAAGGTGAGTTGAGTGCCCAACTCCTCATGCAATTTTCCCTAAAACTTGGATGTGAATTGTGTACCACGGTCCAAGATGATAGAAAGGGGCACTCCGTGCAACCTCACTATCTCCTTCACATATACCTTAGCTAGCTGCTATGCTTTATAGTCTACTCTGACTAGAATAAAGTGGGCTTACTTAGTCAGTCTGTCAACCACCACCCAAATGGAGTCAAACTTTCCTAAGGTCTTGGGGAGACCAACCACGAAATCCATACCTATTCTTTCCCACTTCCATTCTGGAATTGGCATTCTCAGAATCAAACTTGCAGGCCTTTGGTGCTCATATTTTAATTATTGGTAGTTTTGGCACTTAGCCACAAACTCAGCTATGTCATTCTTCATGCCAGGCCACCAATAAAGTCGTTTGAAGTCTCGGTACATCTTGGTCACACCCGGATGAATAAAATACCGTGAACCATGAGATTCGATCAACCATTTCTGAATCAAGTCATCTACTCGAGGAACATAAATCATTCCTTTAAAACTGAGCACACCCCCTGCATAAAAAGTCGCATCTTATGCCATCCTAGACACTGTCTTCTTTCTGACCTCATTCAAACTCTCGTCCTTAAACTGTTTGGCCTTGATCTCCTCAATGAATGTGGCCCTCACCTCAATGCTAGCTAACACCCTACCTTTTTCTGAGATGCCCCACTGCATGAACTTAGATTCCAAAGTTTGAATTTCCTTAGCCAAAGGTCGCTTGGATACACTCAAGCAAGCTAGACTACCCATACTCACCGCTTTCCAGCTTAGTCCATCTGCCACTACGTTAGCCTTACCCAGATGATACTGGATAGTCACATCATAATCCTTGAGTAACTTCATTCACCTTCGTTGTCTTAGATTTAGTTCCTTTTGAGTGAATACATGTTGTAGGATACGGTGGTTAGTAAATACCGCACACTTGACACCATAAAAGTAATGTCGCCAGATCTTGAGAGCAAACACTACCGTTGCCAACTCCAAATCATGTGTCGAGTAATTTCGCTCATGCACTTTCAACTGCCATGATGCATAAGCTATGACAGTCTTATCTTGCATCAACACTACACCCAAACCTGAATGTGAAATGTCACAATAAATAATAAAATCTTTACCTTCCACCGGTAGTGCCAAAATAGGTGTTGTGGTCGAAAGAGTCTTGAGCTTTTGAAAGCTCTTTTCACACTTGTCAGTCCACTCGAAAGGTACCTCATTTTTGGTCAACCTTGTCAAATATGTGGTGATAGAAGTAAAATTCTTCACAATTCGATGATAGTAGCTGGCGAGCCCCACAAAGCTTCTAACTTCAGTCATAAAGCGAGGCCGAACCCAATTCTTAGCTGCTTCGATCTTTTGGGGATCCACCATTACCCCTTACCTTGAAAATACATGCCCCAAAAAGGCAACTAAAGTCAACCTAAACTCACACTTGGAAAATTTGGCATATAAATTTTGTCTCCCAAGGACACCCAAAACAATACGAAGATGGTAGGCATGTTCTTCCTTACTTATCGAATAAACCAAAATGTCATCAATAAAAACAATAACAAAAGAATCTAGAAATGGTTTGAACACACATTTCATTAAACTCATGAAATTTACAGGCGCATTTGTCAACCCAAATGACATTACTAAAAACTCATAGTGCCCATAGCGAGTCCTGAATGCCATTTTTGGTACATCCTCAAGTCTAATCTTTAACTGATTGTAACCGGACCTTAGATCAATCTTAGAGAATATGGATGCACCCTGCAACTGGTCGAACAAATCATCTATCTGAGGCACTGTGTACTTATTTCGAATGGTGACCCTATTCAATTGTAGATAGTCTATGCACATCCCCATACTACCATTCTTTTTCTTAACAAACAAAATAGGAGCACCTCACGGGGAAGCACTAGGACGGATGAAGCCTATATCAAGAAGTTCTTGAATTTGAGCTTTAAGCTCTCTCAACTCTGTCAGGGCTATGCGATAAGGAGGAATGGAGATGGGGTGGGCACCAGGTTCCAAATCAAAGCAGAAATCTATATCTCTATCTGGGGGAATATTTTTCTAGAAACAAAGCATGAAACTGTGTCCAAGTGAGTAGGGGTAAAACTAACGAGTTGCATTCCACATAGGCCCTCCACCACTACTTAGCCTCACCCAGAAGCTGGAAGGTCATGAACTCTACCCCATGCTCGTGTACAACCTAACTTGTGTAGCCTCTCATAACAATCCAAAATAAACTCATAAGCATCCTCACTCTCAGAACCATGGAACACATGTGACTTTAGCTTTAGAAACTTATTCAACATTTCATGCTCTTTACCAGTCATCACAGGACCTAATAGGGGACAGAAAAAGGCATCGGTGCCTACAACTCTACCCATCTTGGGAACAGTAACAACAATAGAGGGGCTGACGGGAGTTTGAGTTGCTTGCGCAGTGGGAAGAACTCCAGGACCAACCAATCTTTTCAGAAAAGTCATAATCTATTGAGTTAACATTGGTTCTAAGGGAGGAATACCTATATCCTCTGACTGTGCATCCCCCTCTAGTCCAACCTTCTCTTCATCGTCGATTTCCAAATTCTTTTCTACCTTTTCATGATGTGTGGGAGGAACCTCAGTTCTGGGAGCATTCTCAACCGCAGCTCCACCCCTAGAGGGTGCTACCCTTCCTCGACCTCTGCCCCTTGCACTTCCTCTACCTCTTCCTCGATCGTGGCCTCTTTTTGTAGACTTCTCAGCTGGATCATTGACGAGAGCTATGGGTCTGGCGATGTTTAATCTAGTATTAACCATCTGTGGACAGAAGAGTGAAAAAGATTAGATACCAATTTGTATGACCAGATACCAATTTGGATAAAATCATAGCACGAAGGAAGTAAATGACAGAGAGATTTCCTAAAGTCCTATAGCCCTCGAAGAAATGTACAAACGTTTTTGTACCGTTCCGCAAGACTCTACTAGATTAATTTTCGTACAACGAGATCAACGAAGCTAAGGCTCTGATACCAACTTTGTCACGAACCAGACCGTCGTGATTGACACCTACACTGACCCTCCAGTGGGAGAACCATTGCGACAACCCGACTAAGCAATTGAACAAAAACTAGGCATTTAAATATATGAAAGAAGGTTTAAATGATTAATGAAAATACAGAGTTTCCATAAACTCCGAAAGTTTAAATAACAAACTAACTTAACTATTGCAGAAATGTAATCCCTAGAACCTGAAAGTCATTATACCAAAAACATAAGAAATATATAAATCAGCCTAAGTCCGAAAGGAGTGGACTAAACCAAATTGAAGGACTCCATGGCAACCTGAAAGAAATTGCACACCCTTGAATTTCGGTCTCGATAACTGATCTCCTAGTTGAGGTCTATCAATATCCGCTTGAAGATGCCTTGTACTCAATAAAGAATGAGCAAGTGCAATATCAGTACATAACCACAGTGTACTGGTAGGATCACACAGCTATTCTAGTAAGTGAAAACTATATAGGCAGTCACAACATAGTGAACATGACATGTACAGAATATATATATATATACCTCAATTAACATTTTAGGAGTAATGCACAACTCCACATTCTCAATAACAAGTAGATAAGACAATTCAATGGTCCTCTCATGGAACCCATACCCAAACTATTAGTGTGCCGGAATGTGACACCTGATGTAACACCCCGTAACTAGAAAATAACTATAAAACAGTTAAAAAGTAGAAATAGTCATTTTTGGAAATAATATAAAAATCTAGAAATTTTGTTAAGTATGTTAAGTTGAATTTATGGTCAACTTCAAATGACCATAACTTGTAGCTCAAGATGAGTTAGGTGTGTTTTTAGATATCGTAGGAAATATCTTGGAATAATCTTTCTAACGCCGCCAAGTTTTTGCGATTCCAAGTTTGTATGAGTGAGATATACCTATTAGAAGTTGGATTGTTCAAATAAGGAAAGTCCAATCCGGATTTTGAAAGGGTAATTTTGTCTTTTCATTACCCAATTAATTTAATTCGTTTTAGTGAATTAATTATGGGTTAAAACTGAATTTGGTCACTTTAGAAAAGTTGAAGTTCACGCTAGAGAAGAAAGATCAAGATTTCATCGTTTTTGTAAGGAATTGATTTTAAGTTTCGTCAAGGGGTGATCTCTACGAGGTATGTGAAACTTTTATAACATGGGTTCATTTACCCATGTGCCAAACATGTTTATTTCAGCGTGAATTCATCCTAAAAGTGTTTGAAAGTTGATGTTCTTGATACTTATTCTTGATTTTGATGTCGTTCTTGAATTGGGCTGAGATTGAGAAGTTTCTGAGATCATTACATCAAATTATTGAGTTGTTTGGAGTTAGGCTCTTAGGTACATTTGTTGGGTATCTGTATATAAAAGGAATTTGGGAAAAAGAACCAAGTTTGAGCTAATTGGGGCTGGAAAACAAAGAAGGAAAATAGTCGGACAAATCTGGGTAATGGCTCCGCGTCGCAGACCTACTCCCCAGATTTGTTAGAAGTTATTTTGCAGAGCAGAGCGGTCACAGACCGTTCTGCCTCAAAAAGTATTTTCGCGACCAAAAATTTAAATACATCTCCGCGTCGCAGACCTGCTTTCAGATAGTGATTTTTTGTCTTTTCTCATGGTTAGCTATCTAAAAACACTCCTAAACATCATGAGATCTTTCCTATCACAAATCACCATCCTTGAATCCATAATTCAATTCGAGGAAAGTTAAGAGTCAAGTATAGAAGTTAAGAAGCAAGTCAAGAGAAGTTTATAAAGTTTTCAAAAGTCTTTCACAAACATTTTAACTTTGTTTTACGACTTATGTTTTGAGTTAAACAAAGAGTAAAGAGTTGAGTTCATTCCTCCAAAAGTTAAAAGGGAACTAAATATTCCCAAGAGTTTAAAATGTTTTCACATTTGAAAAAGAAAGGGAAACACCAATTTCCAAGAGAGCTTTGAAGCTAGGTTTTGAGTAATTATCTCAAACCAAAGAAAGAAGTTTTGCTTTAAAAACATATGAGCTAAGTATATTTTGGGAGTAGTATTGAGCACCGATATGGGGATGCGAGTTCATAATAACTCAAGTCTCCATATACCATGTAGCCATCATGGGTAGTAAATGATCATACTTTTTAGATGATTCCTTAAGTGCTTTTTAGCAAGAAACTAGTGGATCCACTTAGTTAAGGCGTTCTATATGACGGCAAAGTATAGGACAGTTCTGGCAGCGTGAGCAAGACAATGTATCACCACTTAGGCTCATAGTGGTGATTGTCGGTTAGAGAAACTCCCACAGAAACTATATTACTTTGATATATGAGTAAAGTTGAGTTTGTTCTTGCATATCTTTAGCAAATTGAGTTGTTATTTACTGTTCTAAATGCTTTGTATAAATTGCACTATTATTGTTGTTTTACTCTACATTTTGAGTTGAGTTATTCATGAGTTGAGTAAAGTCAAGGTAAGTGTTCTTTTCAAATCCTTTTCAAGCTTAAGTTATGTTTAGCATTCCAACTCGCATACTCGTACATTCAATGCACTGATGCTAGTTGGCCTGCATCGTCTTATGATGTAGACACTAGTAATCAGGGTCAACATCCATCGTCTCATTGATCAGGTTGAGCAGTCAGAGTCAGTTGGTGAGCCTCCTTGCTTTTTAGAGGATCCTTTTCATAATTGCTTAAGCTTTTCAGTTGTTAGGATGATCGAGGGTCCTTTCCTGACATCCCTTTTTGTTTTAGAGGCTTCATAGACAGTTAGTAGCCAGTTGTCTTTACATTATTATTTCATATATTAAGACTTGAGTTGCCATTTTGGCCAAGTTGAATGTTTGACCTTTAAACATTCTTAGTTATTTTATTTAACAGTTGAGTTATCTTGCACTTGAGTTCTTTTCTTAATGCATAAAGTCTTCCACTGAATAAGTAAGCCAGGCCTAGGGTTCGCTTGGGGCCAACAATGGTTCTCGAGTGCCAGCCACGTACGAGGTGTAGGCTTGAGGCGTGACACTTGTTCCCAATTAGTATGCCAGAACGTGACACCTATCTAATGCATGTGTTAGAATGTGACATTCGATCCAATGTATGTGTCAGAACGTGACACCTGATCAAATCAACACAGCCACATTCACACTCATAATGTACATACTCATAATCATACAATCAAGTGTCGAATCATAGCATACATTTGTTCATTAATACTCATTTCATTAGGTTTGATCAATATTGCTTCATTCCCACACATACATGCATTAGAATGAAGTAATTACCAACATACATCACACAAACATGAAATCAAATCATCACCTACCTCGAAGCCAAGCTTAAATCCCCATAAGACACTTGAATTTTTCCTTTTTGGATTTTTTCTGCTTGTTCGTGGTCTAAAAGAACAAATTAATGCAAGGATAACTAAACGAGGCCTAAGTACCCGGATTACAATCGAAACTATCAACCCTAGGCCAAACCCAAGATCCCAATACACAACTTAGGGATTTTCCACCATTAGTTTCAAGTCAAAACCCTCCCCTAATGATAATCACCTAAGAATCTAAGTTCTACAGATCGAAAAATGGATTAGGGAGTAAAAACCTTACCTTTCATGCTAGAAGAGGTGTAAAACCATCAAGAACTTGCCCTGGATCGTTCTTAGCTCTCAAGAAGGAAAGTTGCAGAAGAAGAACGCTTTTGGGGTCTAATCCCGACTTAATCCGTGACTGGGTCGCTACAGCGGACCCTATCCTGCCACAACGGCCCCACCCTGGCAGGATAAATCCTGCCCTGGTGGCTTGCGCAGAGACAAAACATCGGAATTAGAGTTTCAAACCCCCATTTCACAACATACCTTCAACCCTTGACATTAAAAAACTACCCGTTCACGCTAAAATCAGTTTTGAGAGTTCTACTTGTCCGAATTCGATTTCGTAAAGTCGTACGGGTCTTTTTAACATCTTAGTTATCTACCCACGTGATCAAATTCATAATTAGATCCCCCATTCATTACCATATTTCCCTAGACCATACCTGACTCAGATTTCATCCAAATCTGGACTAGGCTAGAAATTTCCAAGTCACTACCCAAAAAATTTCTGGCCCAAATTCTTTGCCCAATGGCTTTTCTATAACGATGGAAACAAGTCGTTACAATTTCCAAATTTGGTGTATAATGGACGGAAAACACATTTAGGTTATTTTTAATAATAATTTGGAGTATATAATGTTAGAAGTTTTTTCTTACTTGAATAGCACACATAATCGTGTTAGAAAGTTATAAATTATAATAAGAATACATAATATTTAACCACAATTAAGTTATATACATGTACACACATATTTTACGGTTATTCATTTTACAAAAATATTAGATCGTCTTTCCATCCAAGGTACTCATTGATGTTCAATTCAGACATTTTCCGGGTATTTAAGATTCTATGGCGATACTCCCACATAGCAGGCCTAGTAGTCGTACAATCGCAACTTCCTGGTTGTGACTGAGAATTTTCAAAAGAGCACTGTTAGCACCGTTTACTTCATACATAGTTCATTAATTCAAGAGATCAATTGATTTTATGATCCTTCCTCTTTAATTAGTTTCAATCCATTGCCAAAGAATGTGCAAGCACGGGCCAAATAATAATCATAACAAACTATTTCGATAGTCAAATTATATAAAAAAGCTCGAAAATTTCAATTAATTCTGTTTTATCTACAAAAATTAGTGAAAGAATTAGTTATTGCTCACTAATAAATTCATCTTTGTATTTTGATGAACATCTGATTGGAAGAAGTCTCAATCCATCTTGCTAAATTGTTTTAGCACATGAACACACATGAGTATCTTTTCTTTGATAGATCAAACAATTTCTTACTTAACTTTTAATATTAATAAGATTACTCAAAATCTAGTGGCCTTATGAACCCCCTAATTCACTAACTTTAAAATAAAACTAAATATATATTACATGCCAGGAATGGAAAAGCACAACAAAATTAGCATTCTCATGATTATTATATAAGCTTCATGGAATCTTAGAAAGGCAAACCCAAAGTGAAATAAGTGTCTCAAAAAAACATGCAATACACTGTAAATACAGCCAAATGCAAAACTCGAATGAAAAAGCGGATGAAGATGATATGGATAAACAAATCAATGAATCACTGTCGATCATTCTGTGTGGTTGACAAAAAATCTCTACTGCCATAAAATCATGAGCACATAAAACTTAAACCTAGAAATTAACAGAGAAAAGAGATAAAATCCAGAGAAAATTGTCACAATTACTCAAGTTCTAGGGATATGGGAACAGAACTATGAAAGATTTAAGCTCTAGAGAAAGAGGAAAGTTAGAAAAGTGGTATCTTAGGTGTCTTTTCAATGGAGGATGAAAGACACATGTGTATAATAATAGAGTTAGAAAAAGAGCTAGCAATATTAAAAGAAATGTATAAAATTAAACAAAAAAAAATGAACAAAAAACTAAATTAGCAAATGAGATAATTAAATTTAAAGAAAATTGCAAAAAAATTAAATAAAAAATGGACACCTAAACCAATAACTGAACGACATGATTTTTTAGATTTAGACTGTGTAGCAGATATAAATAAAACAATCCAATTATGGATAGGATATATAACAAAACAATTATAGATAACAAAATAGTAATAACAGAGACACCAGGATATATAGAAAGAACGCTTATAGGAACAGTAAAATTATGCTTACAAAATTTATCAGATGAAAGTTTAAAAACTCTAAGAAGTAATAAAAAATCTAATGGCGAATTAGCTACTACAACTATAGAAATATTATATAAATATGAAGTAGCTATAAGAAATGAATTTAGTAGTATGACAACAGAAGTAGAAGAACAAAATAAAGAAAAAATCATAAATCGGAATCTAATGACAAAACTAGCAATATGTAATATGTGTTACATAGATGAATATACATGTGCATTTAGAGAATACTATTATAAAGGAACATATAACACAGAAGAAAGTAAAGAAATAAGAAAATTATATTTTACAAAATTACCAGAACCTTTTAGTCCAAAAATAATAAAAAGTTAGAATGAAGCAGAATGAAGAGATACCTTAGGAGCTAGAATGAAATTTTTGCAACGATAGTTTATGAAACTATATGAAAAACATAAAGAAGAAATAAAAATGGAAAGAATATTAGTAAAAAACTTGGCATGTTGCAAAAATAAAACAACACCTCAATTTGGTTGTACGGATAAGTATTATAAAAATAAAAGGAAATATAATAAAAAATACAGATCAAAATATAAATATAAAAAACCGAGAAGAAAATACTATGTAAAAAATTACAAAACCAAAAGACCATATAGACCAGAAAGAAAACTAACGGAATGTACTTGTTATAATTGTGGAAAATTAGGACATATAGCTAGAGATTGTAAATTACCTAAAAATTCAAAGAAAAAACAAATATCAGAAATAATAACAAACAATGAAAAATATACACAAACATAATACGTAGATTATGAATTAGAAAGTGAAAATAGCATATATGAATTATCAAAAAATGAAATAGACGAAATGGAAAATAATTCATTAACAGAATCAGATAATGAACACTATATAAATGAGTAAAAAATGAGATATACAAATAATAACTAAAGAAAAATATCAAGATGAAGAATAGGCAGAACAAAACATAATATTTGATAATAATATATTTGAACAAATAAAAGAAAAAGAATTAGACCTAAGCGTAGCAAAAATATTTGAAATACGAACAATAAGAAATTGGTTTAAACGACAAAAAGAAGAATACTATGTAGTAAGTCAAAGAGAGCATATCATAGATTGCAAATATGCCAAAGGAAAGGCTAAAATACCAATAATAAACAAACGAATAATAAATAAAGAAATATAAGATATTAAGGCTAAAAATCCAATTAAATATGTACATTTAGGAGGAACGAAAATATTAATAAAAACATGTTTTAGAGAAGGAATAGATACACCCATAGAAATATACTTAGCAGATGATAGGATCATACAACCTATAGAAAAAAGTATAATAAGCGCAGTAAAAGGTAACCTCATATACCAAATATTTAAATTTATAATAAGTGTTAACTACTCGGTAGCGATAGAAATGACAGAAATATAGATAAATCATTATTATTATATTGGAAAATGTCAGGAATAGAACTAGCCCCGGGATGTAAAATATTTACAGCTAGATGTAAAAACTTATATGTTTTAACAACAAAACATAAAATAACAGAAAAAAGTAAAAAAAAATAAAAAAATAGAAGATCCCTTTGAAAGAATAGTTACCGTCATAGATAAGAATTATTATAGTTATAATGAGATTGACATAGAAGAAGATTTAGAAATAATAAAAGAAAGATTAAGCACATCAAAAAGAATAAACTGTAAAATACCACAAATATCATCAAAAATGAGTACCTCAAGAAGAATAGATAAAACTCCACAAAAATCAATGGAAGAAGAAAAAAAACCACATCATTACTACATAACGGGAATAATGGAACAACGAAAATATTTAATATTAATAAATACAGGACTAGAAGAAAATTATATTACAAGAGAATTAGTGACGAAAGATGAAATAATAACTATTGAACAAACATGCCCCGAACTACCAAAAGCATTAACATATATCGAAGAAACTACGGAAAAGGAAATAATCATTGGAAGAATACCAATAATAATAAAGTTTAAAGTATATCAAGGAGATGAAAATATCACTTTAGGAATAAAATAGCTAGAACAAGTAAAACCATATAATCTAGAAGATAAACAATTGACAATAAATTATGAAAATAAAAGAGTAATAATAAAAAGGACTTTAGTATGATAAAAATATGAAAATATATATACTTGCAAAGATAATAATAAAAGGATATTACAACAGATATTATACACCAATGATAGATACGGGAGTAGAAGCTAATATATGTAAATACAATTGTTTACCAGAAGATAAGTGGAAAAAATTAAAAACACCAATAGTAGTAACATGATTTAATAATGAAGGAAGAATGATAACATATAAGGCAAAAAATATAAAAATACAACTATGGGATAAGATATTAACTATAGAGGAAATATATAACTTTGAATTGACTACAAAAGATATGCTATTAGGGATGCCATTTTTAGAAAAATTATACCCACACATAATAACAAAACCACACTGGTGGTTCACAACACCGTGTAAACAAAAAATATGAGAAAAAAGAGTAAATAATAAAAAATGAAAAATAACAGAATGGATAAAAGGAAAGGAAAAAATTATACAAAAATTAGAAAATATAAAAGGAGACCCTAAAATAGAATTAATTATATTCTCCATAGATAAAGTGAAGATAATCCAAGACAAGTTAGAATTATTATATAGTGAGGATCCTTTACAAGGATGGGAGAAACATAAAACAAAAGTAAAAATTGAGCTAATTGATAATAATAGTATAATAACCCAAAAACCATTAAAGTATAGCTTTAATGATTTAACCGAATTTAAGATACATATAAATGTATTACCATTTGGATATAAAAATGCACCAGGTAGATACCAACACTTTATAAAAATGCACCAGGTAGATACCAATACTTTATTATTATCAATTAGCTCAATTTTTACTTTTGTTTTATGTTTCTCTCATCCTTGTAAAGGATCCTCACTATATAATAATTCTAACTTGTCTTGGATTATCTTCACTTTATCTATGGAGAATATAATTAATTCTACTTTAGGGTCTCCTTCTTTTATATTTTCTAATTTTTGTGTAATTTTTTCGCTTTCTTTTATCCATTCTGTTGTTTTTTGTTTTTTATTATTTACTCTTTTTGCTCCTATTTTTTGTGTACACGGTGTTGTGAACCACCAGTGTGGTTTTGTTATTATGTGTGGGTATAATTTTTCTAAAAATGGCATCCCTAATAGCATATCTTTTGTAGTCAATTCAAAGTTATATATTTCCTCTATAGTTAATATCTTATCCCATATTTGTATTTTTATATTTTTTGCCTTATATGTAATCATGCTTCCTTCATTATTAAATCCTGTTACTACTATTGGTGTTTTTAATTTTTTCCACTTATCTTCTGGTAAACAATTGTATTTACATATATTAGCTTCTACTCCCGTATCTATCATTGGTGTATAATATCTGTTATAATATCCTTCTATTATTATCTTTACAAGTATATATATTTTCATATTTTTATCATACTAAAGTCCTTTTTATTATTACTCTTTTATTTTCATAATTTATTGTCAATTGTTTATCTTCTAGATTATATGGTTTTACTTGTTCTAGCTATTTTATTCCTAAAGTGATATTTTCATCTCCTTGATATACTTTAAACTTTATTATTATTGGTATTCCTCCAATGATTATTTCCTTTTTCGTAGTTTCTTCGGTATATGTTAATGCTTTTGGTAGTTCGGGGCATGTTTGTTCAATAGTTATTATTTCATCTTCCGTCACTAATTCTCTTGTAATATAATTTTCTTCTAGTCCTGTATTTATTAATATTAAATATTTTCGTTGTTCCATTATTCCCGTTATGTAGTAATGATGTGGTTTTTTTTCTTCTTCCATTGATTTTTGTGGAGTTTTATCTATTCTTCTTGAGGTACTCATTTTTGATGATATTTGTGGTATTTTACAGTTTATTCTTTTTGATGTGCTTAATCTTTCTTTTATTATTTCTAAATCTTCTTCTATGTCAATCTTATTATAACTATAATCATTCTTATCTATGACGGTAACTATTCTTTCAAAGGGATCTTCTATTTTTACTTTTTTTATTTTATTTTTTTCTGTTATTTTATGTTTTGTTGTTAAAACATATAAGTTTTTACATCTAGCTGTAAATATTTTACATCCCGGGGCTAGTTCTATTCCTGACATTTTCCAATATAATAATAATGATTTATCTATATTTCTGTCATTTACTGCTACTGAGTAGTTAACACTTATTATAAATTTAAATATTTGGTATATGAAGTTACCTTTTACTGCGCTTATTATACTTTTTTCTATAGGTTGTATGATCCTATCATCTGCTAAGTATATTTCTATGGGTGTATCTATTCCTTCTCTAAAACATGCTTTTATTAATATTTCCATTCCTCCTAAATGTACATATTTAATTGGATTTTTAGCCTTAATATCTTATATTTCTTTATTTATTATTCGTTTGTTTATTATTGGTATTTTAGCCTTTCCTTTGGCGTATTTGCAATCTATGATATGCTCTCTTTGACTTACTACATAGTATTCTTCTTTTTGTCGTTTAAACCAATTTCTTATTGTTCGTATTTCAAATATTTTTGCTACGCTTAGGTCTAATTCTTTTTCTTTTATTTGTTCAAATATATTATTATCAAATATTATGTTTTGTTCTGCCGATTCTTCATCTTGATATTTTTCTTTAGTTATTATTTGTATATCTGATTCAGTCATTTATATAGTGTTTATTATCTGATTTTGTTAATGAATTATTTTCCATTTCTTCTATTTCATTTTCTGATAATTCATATATGCTATCTTCACTTTCTAATTCATAATCTACGTATTCTGTTTGTGTATATTTTTCATTGTCTATTATTATTTCTGATATTTATTTTTTCTTCGGATTTTTAGCTAATTTACAATCTCTAGCTATATGTCCTAATTTTCCACAATTAGAACAAGTACATTCCGTTAGTTTTCTTTCTGGTCTATATGGTCTTTTGGTTTTGTAGTTTTTTACATAGTATCTTCTTCTCAGTTTTTTATATTTATATTTTAATCTGTATTTTTTGTTATATTTTCTTTTATTTTTATAATACCTATCCGTACAACCAAATTGAGGTGCTGTTTTATTTTTGCAACATGCCAAGTTTTTTACTAATATTCTTTCCATTTTTATTTCTTCTTTATGTTTTTCACACAGTTCCATAAATCATCGTTGCAAGAATTTCATTCTAGCTCCTAAGGTATCTCTTAATTCTGCTTCATTCCAACTTTTTATTATTTTTGAACTAAAAGGTTCTGGTAATTTTGTAAAATATAATTTTCTTATTTCTTTACTTTCTTTTATGTTATATGTTCCTTTATAATAGTATTCTCTAAATGCACATGTATATTTATCTATGTAACACATATTACATATTGCTAGTTTTGTCATTAGATTCCGATTTATGATTTTTTCTTTATTTTGTTCTTCTACTTCTGTTGTCATACTACTAAATTCATTTCTTATAGCTACTTCATATTTATATAATATTTCTGTAGTTGTTGTATCTAATTCGCCATTAGATTTTTTATTACTTCTTAGAGTTTTTAAACTTTCATCTGATAAATTTTGTAAGCATAATTTTACTGTTACTATAAGCGTTCTTTCTATATATCGTTATTGGTTTAGGTGTCCATTTTTTATTTAATTTTTTATCCCATAAAGTTTTTTCTCTATCATATTGTTCATAGTTTTTATTATAATATTTTGGATTTAAATCTTTTGGGTTTTTTACTCCTGATGTGCTAGGTTTTTCATCCATGTATATGTCTCCTGTATTTATTTCTAAATTCTTTGTATTATCTATGTTTGCTAAAAGTTTCGTATATGTTTCGCTTGTTTTCGAATGTTGTTCTAGATCATCGTCGTTTATTTCATCAACCCTTATTTTGGGTAGGTTATTTTCTTCTTTTTATAGGTATGATATGTGTCATAAAGTAGCTGTACGAGTGTAAGGTATCATGATGGGCAAGTCTAAGGGATGGTAAGGGGTGTGATTTATTAGGTGACAAGTGTTAAAGTGAATAGTAATACATTATTGTAGTGTAGTATGAAAATCCTTCCTATATAAATGAACGGATATGTAACTTAAAAAGGTAGGCAACACCTAAATAAAAATCCTCTTTTTTATTTTTCAATCTCCATTTTTCTATTTATTTCTTCATTTTCTTTTGTTATTCTTATCATAGCAGTTAAACTATCTTCTAGTTTTACCGTTTCTTTTTCTAACATTAGACTTATATTGTCACCTATTTTCTTATATCTTCTTCCTAGATTAGAAAATATTATCTTTATTTTTAATCCGTCATAGTTTTCATATGCTTTTTCATCTATTGCGTATTCTTCCTTATTCATTTATAGATTGTGCTGAAGTTTGCTATTATAGATTTGTGACAAATTCCTACAAATATATTACCGTTAAGTCTACTTTGCCTATGTGCTAATTTTTGTCTTTTTGCTATAATTATTTCATTAAGTTTTTGTCTATATTCGTTATTCTCGTTATTCATTGTAATTTTAAATATTGAATATATTTATATTCTACTTTAGATATATTATCTATTAATTGATTTAATTTTTCGTTATCAGTTTTTGTGATATTAAGTTGTTTATATTCCAGCTATAATTTGTTTAATTTTCTTCTTATTTTTCTTAAGTTTCTACTAATATGTTTCTTCTTATATTTCTCGACATCCATAGCTCTTTTGTATCGACAATTTGAATTTATTGTCTTGACTTTACGCACAATAGACAAAATCAACACAAAAAGTTCATCCATTAATACTGAATATAATTATTATAGAAAATACACATTATATTCTTTATTGTAAAATAGGTTTAAGTAATGGGTGAGATCAGTGGTATACGCAGAATTTTTTGCAAGAGATGTTATCTTTTAACAGGGCCGACTCAATAAGATTGGGGGCCTCAAGTGAAATTTAAGAGAGGGGCCCTAATATTTTATATTTTTCATCATATATACTTTTATTTAAAATGTACTTTTAATTTCTAACTTTTTTAGATGTGAAGTCATTGTCTACTGTTTTATAATAGATTTGTTTTAATAATTTCTTTTCAATTGATAATATAGCTAATTCATTCAATCTCTCTTGAGACATTGTTGATCTTAAATATATAAGATTTAATCAATTTTCGTTTCAAAAAAAATTCTTTGGGCTGAGACAACAGTTACAAGAACTATTAACATTATTCTATAAGCAATATGTATATTTAGAAAATAATGAAGTTTTTTTATTTTTATTGAATATTTTCATTACATCATTATCTTCCACAAATATTATTTCTCTTAACACCTTTAATTCAAAAAATAAATTTAAACCATCAATATCAAAATAACTATTATGTGTTAAAGAAAGTTTAAGGTTAAGACAATGCTTATTAAAATTCTCTTCATCTAGTGATCTCAATTTACCCCTAAATAAGAAACCAAAAATATTTTCATATGCTTCAATTGGTTCAATTCTTTTTTGAAGTGTAGCGATGACTTTAGTGACCTAGGAGTTGAGACTGCCCTGCCATATATATATATATATACACACACATACATACAAAAAATAAAAAATAAAAAAACATTTTAACCTTTTCTGGATAGATTTTCATTTTGAAAATAATGTCATTAAATATAATAGTACTACATATTTATTTTTATATAAAATATAAAAAAATAAAAAAATAAAATGCAAACGAACAAAAGAAAAAACGGAAAAAAAATAATGAGATGGTGCCGGAGATCTAACTCACAAATCCTCGCGCAATAATTTACACACTAAACCAACTGGGCTCCGTAACCTTTTGTGTCAGTAGTCAACACTGTAGATGTGTCTGATAAACTGAATTATAACCATATATATCTTGTAAAATAATATTTTCTCTGTTTCAATTTATGTGATACTTTTTTTACCTCAATTTATGTGACACTTTTTGATTTCAAGATTCAAACAAGTCTATCTTTGACGGAAAAAATTTCATATATTTTTAAATATTTTCAATCGTTAATTCTGACTTATTGTACTTTTTACATAATTTACAAATTTTTAAATTTCATTTCAAAAAGGTTAAAAATTCCATGAGCAAATTCTTGCTCAAATTTAAACTGTTTGAGTATCAAAAAATAAAAAGTGCCACATAAATCAAGGCAGAGAAAATAGTTCGTTGATAAAATTTATGTCTCTATTTAGCGATTGATGATACCCCGTGCATGGTAATATAACATAATATTGCAATAAACAAATTAAGTGTTTTTGATTCATGGATAGTTTCTAAATTCAAAGGGTATATACCAATTTTATATTTATATAAACTAAATTTATGTGTTATTTATATTACATACTAGATGATAAATATTTCGATATTTTATTTGTATCTTTCATCTATTATGAATCTTAAGTAGAGGTTGCAATTTATACATTAGCAAAAAGTAGAGATTAAGATGGAATCAATTGAAAAATGTTTCATTGAATCACCAGTAAATTAATCTATCATTTTTTGTGGTACAGATAAAATGGTTTATCTCCACATATTTTAGATAAGACTGAAAAATAATAAGAGGACAGCTAGTCACTTTTTAGTGTCATAACCAAAACAAAAAATGCTTCGACACTAGGAATTGATAAATTACCGGACATGCAAATAATGATTATTATATAGAAGAATTAAAATAGTACGAACACGTTACTCTAGGATTATACTATAATTTCTAAAAATAAAATAAATATCTTTACTTATGACTCATCCAATTTTTACAACTACTATTAAACCTATCATGTTGTAGCAAGTTACATTCTCTCATTTGGTTATGTTTTTTGATGTCTCCCAAATGACACTTTTAAAGAGGAATAAAGTGGACGTTGTTAAAAAATATATAGTAACTAATTTAGGTTGGGATCGAACTCCATAGGGAGTGTGTGAGAAATTGTTAAGCTGAACAATGCATAACTGAGCAATGTATAATCTGAACAAGGATATGGATATGGATAGACGTATAACTGAAAGATGAACTAAATGCAATGACCAAGTACTAATCATGAAGATAACATGCTGAACTGTATATTGATATAAATGCTGAAAACCTAGTCAACGCAATTAGAGTTTGGCTCTGGGAGCTACTATTAACCGACATAAAGCACATGAGCTAAATGTGGAGTTTGATGTATATGCCCTATCGAGAGGACCCAATATTCCTTCCCAGGGGTACAAAGGCATGATTGTTTGTGTGATCACTAAAATTGATGCCCAACTGAGGGGACTTATAAACCTACGTGGGCATGCAATTCTAGGACTCTGAGGGTACGCTCAATCCTAGTCCAACTCGGTGCTAAGTCTACTCCCAACTGAATGTATATGAAGATAAAATTCACTAAGTACCGAGTATCTCAAAATAGACATGCTAACTGAGAATGCAACATTTATATATACTGGATATGTGACATTCAAAATCTGAAGCATGATTCTCTGTCTAACTGACCTAGCAAGTAAAATTCATGAACTAAGAGAATTTACACAAACTAGGGTTCTGATTTTTATACAAGGAATTATGCAACGTTTTCAACAAAATATGTTATTTAGACTATGGTTTCTATAGCAACTGAAATCACAACAATTCTCCCAGATTTTACAAACCCTAAGTCTAAACAAGCTATGTAGAATCAAGGAACTGATTGAAATCTAGGGACCTAATGGGTGAAAGGAATCCACTATTGAAATCCCACATACCTAGTAAAGAAATCTAAGGAGAAATCCTTCGGATTTTTGGGATGAACTTTGAAGAACATTGCTGCTTGTTCTTGAAAGAAACTACTGCCTCTTTCACTTCTTTTCGTTCTAATTTGGATGATTTCTGGACAATGAGGGTTCTGGGTGTTTGACTAGAGTATTAGGCTTAGGCTGAGTAAAACGACATAGTTTAGGCATCAAACGACGTAGTTTAAGTGCCTAATGCATATGGAGAAGGACCAAAATAACCCTGACTTAAAAACTGACGAAGGCCATTCACGATGGGACTGACGGGCCGTCGCTTGAACCACTGCCCGTCAACTGGCTCGTGGTTCATGGTCTGCCCGACAGGGCTACACTAAAATAAACACAACTTTTTACTCTGAGCTTGGATTTTAGCAAACTCAGTGGTGTTGGAAAGAAGATTTAGTTATCTTTAATTTGATAGGTAAGGGCCACTTAATTCACTTTGTGCTAAATGATATGACCATTTGAAGTTTACCCAACAACGTTTTTTTCTCTAATAATCGTCGACCCTCACCAATGGCCAGACCTATGGTCCGTAGGTCCAACTGCTGACCGTATTGGTCGGCCGTGGGTGGGATCTGAGACCACTATATTCTGGACCCCAATGACAGGACCTGACCTATGGACCGTGTGTCAGACCACAGACCATCGGTGGCTTTCGTTGGTTCTGGCAACAGGTCCTGGAAAGCTATATCTTTTTTCTATCTTCTCGAATTCGAAGTGTTACATACAAGCTAGAGTATTATGGATAGGACGGAGATTATTGCCAGTGGGCTTATTGTTTAGGAAATGCTAATGAGGTGTAGATAAGAGCAAACATCCCATCCCTTCCCGATCTGGATCACACAATTGTGTGAAGATGGATGAGTTTTACTTCTAGGGAAGACTGATATGAGGATCACCCAAGCCTCCTCCATTGATATCCGGAGGATTAAAGCTTAATATCTACAAAATTATGTGGCTCGCAGGAAACCGTCACCACTAGACACTACATATGTGTTTGATCCTGCAGTCTTGTCACTGAGGCCACTCTATCCGCTCCTTCTATTGATTATACCATGTCCTTTCTCCATACCCTCTACTTCCACTACTACTGCTGCTGCACCTTCCCCAGCTCCTATCTTCTATACCCTATTGACCAATGCTATGATTTATCAAATTAGTAATCTTTCACGGCCTATGGATGTGAAAGCTGCGAGGGTTGAAAAGTACTTGGCCAAGAAGATTGATAGGGCTATTGAGGATGCTTTAGCTCCACTAAGGGTTCGGTTGACTTTGTGCCAAATATCTATTTAGTCACATGGTGCGAGGGTTGAAAAGTACTTGGCCAAGAAGATTGATAGGGCTATTGAGCATGCTTTAGCTCCACTAAGGGTTCTATTGACTTAGTGCCAAACATCTATTTAGTCACATGGTGTGAGGTTGGATAACCTCACCACTAGATTAGAGGCCCGTGAAAAAGCTTAGGATAGCTTAGATGTACTATTTTAAATGAGGGGTAAGCTTGACACTTAGAGGGTTGATATAGATAAGCTTAGGTCTACAGTTATATCGATGTTGTGGGGTGAGGCTCCCTACCTTATATGTTTGTGTTTGTGCTTCTAGTTGTGCCTAATGGTGAGTTTTTTTTAGAGTGTTGTCACTCCCCAAGCCTACACCCTAGACGTTGTCATCACTCGAGAATAATTTCTGGCCCCAAACGAACCCTTGGCCTGGTTCAATTCTCAGCGGAAGACTTACTCAACATAAGATAAACTTAAAAGATAAACGTTACTCAACTATCTCAAAAGATTAACTCAGAATGCTTAGAAATAAACATTTAACTAGCCAAAGAGGCAACTCAAGTTTGAACATAAACAACTGAAAATGAAAAGACTCATGAACTACTGTTTATCTATCTATGAAGCCTCTAATACTATGATGGATGTCGGGACAAAACCCTCGATCATCTTAGCAAACTGAATAACATAAAATAAATAAGGAATCCTTCGGAAGCAAGGAGGCTTACCAAACAACTATGGAACTTGATTGGATCAACGAAGCACTAGTTGATGATCCTGGTTACCTATATCCGCATCATCTAAGATGCATGCCAAATGGCTTCTATACATGGAATGTACGAGCATGTACGGGGAATACTGAACATAACCTGCAAGCTTGAATTGATAAAAAGGAAGCATACTCACCTCGACTATACTCAACTCGATTATACTCAACTCAATAACTACTCATAGAAACTCAACTCAATGCAATATAAAATGACAATAAAAGTGCAGTTTATATAAAGCATGTAAAACAGTAATAGCGACTCAGTGTATTTAAAACTACAATAATAACTCAGTTTGTATATAGAAATACAAAATACTCTGTTTGGGAGATTTTTTAACCGACAATCATCACTATGAGCTATGTGATGATACAACATCTAGCCCACGCTGCCAGAACTGCCCTATACTTTGCCGGGGTATAAAACTCCCCAACTAAGTGTATCTACTAGTCTATGCTTAAAAAGCAATAAGGAATCATCTAAAAAGTATGACCCTTTCTACCCACATTGGCTACATGGTTTATGGGGGCTGTGAGTTGTTAGAACTCTCCCCCATATTGGTGTTCAATACTACTCCCAAAATATAAGTTAGCTCATTAGGTTATAAAGAAAACATTTCCTCTTCCTCAACTTTGAGATTGTTACTCAAAATGTTTTCTCTTAAAAGAGATAGTGCTAATGATCTCTTTTGCAAATCGGTGTTTCCTTTTTTTCTTAATGTAAAAACATTTCTCTAGGGAATACGTAGTTCCCATATATAATTTTAAAGAAAATGAACTCATATTTAATCTTCCTTAAACTCAAATGCTCAAGTCTTAAAACAAGTTTAAAAAATTTGTAAAAGACTTCTCAAAATGACTCGAAGAACTCTCAATACTTGACTCTTAAATCTACCTTGAATTTGAATTATGAATTCAAGGTTAGCATTTATGATATGAAGGATATTGTGATGATTAAATGAGTTTTAGATAGTTAATCATGAGAAACGGTCCAAAAACACTGTATGAGGAGCAACTCCGCAACGTGGAGATGAAAAACAATGGAGTCCGCGTTCTCTCCACGATAAAGAGGGAAATTCTATCTGGGGGAGCAAGTCCACGACGCGAACTTGGGCGCCACTTTCTGCCCGATCTTTTCTTCTTCTCCCAAGCTCGATTCAACTCATACCCACTGAAATTCTTAGGTAAAAACTCTCAAATTCTTATTACTCAGGACAATTCCATCGAAACCCACTCAAGAACTATCAATTTACTCAACCCCTTAACAAAATCTTTGCCTCAAGAACTCAATCACATATCAGGATTCAGGAACGAATAATAAATCTTCAATAAACTCATCAAGAACTTAATTTCTTAATCTCTAGGAATGAATTCGATAATGTAAAACATGATTGGCCTGTGGGTGAACGAACCTAACACTATAAAAACTTACATACCTCAATTTGGTGAAATAAATCCTCGATTTGCGATGACCTTGTTCGTTCTTCCTTTTCTCCTCTTTTTCCTCTTCTTGAATTCTCCTCTAAAACCCTAAGTGTAGTTTAGGATTGTAAAACTGGCCCACATCAAATTTGACCCCACAATATTTATTGAAAACGTTTTAATCTGATTGGGTAAGGAAAAGACTAAAGTACCCCTCATATTTTTGGGTAACTTTCCTTAATTGAATAACTTGACTTCAAACAGACATATCTCCCTCATACGAGCTCAAAAATTAGCAAACTCAGTAGCGTTGGAAAGCGGATTCCAAGAACTTTCTTTTGATATCTTATAGGACACCTAAATCATCATGTACTAAAAGTTATAGTCATTTGAAGTTGACCCAAAACTCACAACTTAAGCATAACTTTCAAAATTTCAGATTTGGCTCTTTCCAAATTACTTATTTCTAACTTTAGCTCTTTCTAAGGAGGGATGTTACAATATATCCCCCTTGGGAACATTCATCCTCAAATGATATCACTCTGAAGTAAAACTAAGGGTAGAAGCATCTAACACCCAACTCAAACACTCAACATGCAAAGTAACACAGCATTTCAACTGAAAAGTACTAAGAAAAGAATTAGTACCTTTATTGGGAACGTGTTCGGGCTCAAAGAGATATGGATATATCTTCTTCATATCCTCCTAAGCCTCCTAAGTAGCTTCCTCAACAAACTGATTCTTCCATAAGATCTCGACTAATGCTACCTCCTTGGTTCTCAACTTGCAAACCTGACGATGCAGAATCTGAATGGGAATCTCCTTATAAGATAGGCTATCCTTAATACCAATATTTTTAGTAGGTATAATAAGTGAAGGATCTCCCATACACTTATTCAACATCGAAATGTGAAACACTTGATGGACTGCTGCTAATTCTGACAGTAACTCCAATTCATAGGCTACATTGCCAATCCTCTTAAATATCCTGTAAGGACCAATATACAGGGGACTGAACTTCCCCTTCTTACCAAATCTCATGAAACCCTTCATGGGTGACACCTTCAAGTAATTCCAATCATCTACCTCAAACTATATGTCTCTTCTCTTAACATCAACATAGGATTTCTGACAACTCTATGCTATTTTAAACCTTTCTTGAATAGTCTTCACTTTCTCCTTAGCTCGATGAATCAAGTCTTGTTTTATCAATCCAACTTCACCAACCTCAAACAAACCAATAGGAGATATACATCTTCTCCCATGATGTAACACCTTGGTATTTGAAAGAGCTAAGAATAGAAAGAACTATATTGGAAATAGCAAAATATGAAATTTTGCAAGTTATGCTTAAGTTTTGAGTTTAGGGTCAAGTTCAAATGACCATAACTTTCCGTACATGATGATTTAGGTGGACCACAAAATAAAAGATGAAAGTTCATGGAATCCTCTTTCTAATGCCACCGAGTTTGCTAATATTCGAGCTTGTATGAGGGATAAATGCCTGTTTGAAGTTGGGCTGTCCAGTTAAGGAATGTTACCCAAAAATATGAGGGGTATTTTGGTCTTTTCCTTATCCTATCCGATTTAATTCATTTTTAGTAGTTAATTAGGGGTCTAAACTAACTTGGTTCTGTTTACACGATCCTAATTTACGCTAGGGTTTTAGAAAAGAATTCAAGAAGAGAAAAGAGGAGAAAAGTTAAGGCGTTCATCAAGTTCTTACGAAATCGAAGGTCGTTTAACCTAAGAGGTATGTGAGATTCTCATAGTGTTGGGTTCGTTCACCCACACACCAATCATGTTATTTTCAATGAAGTTTCATTCTTGAAGTTGAAGAATTTGAGTTCTTGAAAATATTGTTTCAGCTCTTGAATTAGGAAGGGTCTGATTAGTTCTTGAGATAAAAATTAATGAATTAAGGCTGGTTTGGAGTAGATTATCATGTACATAAGTTGAGTATTCAAATCTAAGTGGTTGGAAGAGAAACCATTCGATTCTAGGCGAATTAGGATAAAAAAATGAGTAAGAAAAATCGAGCAGAAAATAAGGTACTAGGTACGCGTCGCGGACCTGTTCCCTAGAGTCAAATTTCCCTCTCCATGTCGTGGAGAGAACAAGGACTCCACTGTTTCAAAAATTATTTCGCAACCAAATATTATAATTTAACTCCGCGTTGCGTAATTGCTCCCAGATAGTGTTTTTCAACCGTTTCTCATTATTAACTATCTAAAACTCATTTAATCATTATGATATCCTTACTATCACAAATCATAACCTTGAATTCATAATTAAAATTCAAGGTAGAGTTAAGAGTCAAATTTTGAAAGTTCTTCAAGTCATTTTAAGAAGTCTTTCTACAATCTTTTGCACTTGTTTTAAGACAATCTTTTGAACTTGTTTTAAGAGTTGAGCATTTGAGTTTGAGGAAGAGAAAAGTTAGTCATTTTATTTAAAATGATATATGGAACTAAGTATTTCCAAGAGTAAATGTTTTCACATTTAAAAAGAGAGGAAACACCGATTTCCAAATGAGTTTTTATGAGAAATTGTGACTACCAACTCTTTTAAGAGAAATATTTTTTTGAATAATAATCTCAAACCATAGAAAGAGTTATGTTTTATCAAAACATATGAGCTAAGTTATATTTTGGGAGTAGTATAGAGCACCGATATGGGGGAGAGTTCATACAACTCACAACCCCCATAAACCATGTAGCCAACATGAGTATAAAGAGTCATACTTTTTAGATGATTCCTTAATTCTTTTTATTATAGAATAGTGGATCCACTTAGTTGAGAAGTTCTATACCCCGACAAAGCATAGCATAGTTCAGGCAGCATGGGTTAGACGCTGTATCATCACATATCTCATAGTGATGGTTGTCGGTTAGAGAATCTCCCACAGAGTTACTTGTATTATTTTATACAAAACTGAGTTATTATTGTGTTTTTCAATACATTGAGTTGCTATATATTATTTTAAAAGCTTTTCTTTATATTGCATCTTTATCATTGCTTTATATCGTAATGAGTTTAGTTGAGATGAGACGAGGTAAGTGTTTCTTCCGTTCCATTTCAAGCTTATGTCTTATTTTAGAATTACCCTCACTTGCTCGTACATTCCATGTACTGACGCCATTTAGCCTGCATATTTTATGATGCAGATTCAGGTAACCAGCATCAACATCCAATGCTTTGTTGATCCAATTGAGCTTCTAAGTTGTTGGTGAGCCTCCTTGCTTTCTGTAGGATCCTTTGTTTACATTATTATTTGTGTCTTATTATTAAGATGTCGTGGGTCTTGTTCGATGTCCATCTCATTTAGTAGAGGCTTCATAGATAGAGAGACACAATTCATAACTCTCTTCATTTTCATTCGTTTATGTTGAGACTTGAGTTGGCACTTTGGCTAGTTGAGTGTTTATTTCAAAAACATTCTAAGTTATCATTGAGTTACAGTTTACTTTTAAAATTTCTTTTATTATGAGTAAGTCTTCCATTAAGAGTTAAACTAGGCCAATGGTTCACTTGGGGCCAGTTATGGTTCTAGAGTGCCGGCCACATCCAAGGTGTATGCTCGAGGCGTGACAATCTTTGTATTAGAGCACAGAGGTCAAGAGTCCTAGGGTGTCCATGAAGCCGTGTCTATAGAGTCCTATTAATCGGTATGAAGCACGCCACATCTATAATTAGGAGGCCGCAACATTTAGGAATTATCTCACTTCTTTCATACTTTTTTCGTGCGCTAGAGTTCATCTCTATAAAAGTTTCTTTCTAATTCGTTCTTGCGCATATATTTTAGATCATGCATCCACGAAGAGCTCTCTAAGGTCGTCTTACTAGGAGGAATGTTGAGGATCAAGGGGTACCTAATGCACTAGAAGTGCAACCCCAATGACAGGTCACTAATGTAGAATTTCAGGAAGCTATCCGAATGTTGAGTCAAGTGGTGACCAACCAAGCTGGACAACAAAGAGAGAATCGACAGGTAGTGGTTGATACTTCCAGGATCCGTGAGTTCTTAAGGATGAATCCTCCAAGCTTCACTGGTTCAAATGTCATAGAGGATCCGAAAAACTTTGTGGAAGAGTTACATAAGGTGTTTGAGGTTATGCATGTTACTGATGCTGAGTGAGTGGAACTAGCTTCATGCCAACTAAAGGGTGTTTCTAGAATCTGGTTTGACCAATGAAAGAAGGGTAGAGCTTAAGGTGCACCGATTGTGAGCTGGGCTATGTTCTAGAGTGAGTTCATTGGGCGTTTATTTCCCCGTGAGCTAAGAGAGTCAAAGGTAAGAGAATTCCTCACTTTTCAACAGGAATCTATGAGCGTACATGAGTACAGCCTCAAGTTCACCCAACTTTCCTATTATGCCCCAAAAATGGTTGCTGGCATGAGAAACAGGATGAGTCTGTTTGTTGCTGGGTTGTCTCGTTTGTCAAGTAAGGAGGGCAAGGCAGTTGTGCTAATAGGGGATATGGATATAGCAAGGCTGATGATATATGTGCAACAGGTTGAGAAAGATAGGTGAGAGATAGATAGGAGTTCAGAAACAAGAGAGCTAAGACTGCAGGAAATGAGTTTGGACAACAGAAGAGTAATGCAAACTTGTCATTTTTCCAACAAAAGTAAAAGGGACCTGCTCCATAATCTGCTAGTGTACCTGCACAAATGAACAGAAGTGAATTGAATAATCAGAATTCACAAAATGTTAGAGCTAGACTTGCATAGTCTCAAGGTAGTGTGGCACAAGGAGGAAATGGAACTTACACATGTGCTAAGTGTGATAGGACTCACTTAAGAGTGTGTAGTGATGACTCCACTGGTTGTCTCAGGTGTGGTCAGAATGGTCACTTTATGAAAGAGTTCCTTAAGAACAGGAAAGGTAATGGCAATGGGGGCAACATAACCCAATCTTCTTTAGTGGCTCCACCAAACAGAGATGCACCTAAAGGAGCTACTTCAGGGACAGGCGGAGGGGCAAACCATCTATATGTTATCACTAGTCACCAAGAGCAAGAGAATTCTCCAGATGTTGTCACTTGTATGATTAAAATCTTTAATATTGATGTATATGCTTTGCTAGATCCATGAACGAGTCTATATTTTGTGACTCCTTATATTGCTATGAATTTTGATATTTTTCCTGCGAAACTTTTTGAGCCCTTCAGTGTTTCTACACCTGTTGGTGAGTCTATTCTAGCGGAGAGAGTTTGTCATGGTTGTACTATTTTTGTAAATCACAAGGACACCATGGCTGACTTAATTGAGTTAGATATGATAGATTTTGATGTCATTCTAGGTATGGACTGACTTAATGCCTGCTATGCCTGAGTCGATTGTAGAACTCGTGTAGTTAAGTTTCAGTTTCCTATTGAGCCAGTTATGGAGTGGTTGAGTAGTTCAGCAGTGCCTAAGGGTCATTTTATTTTGTACCTTAAGGCTAGAAAGTTAGTTTCCAAAGGGTGCATCCATCACTTAGTCTGAGTTAATAACTCTAGTGTTGGGACACCATATTTCAGTTAGTTCCAGTTGTTAGTGAGTTTCCATAGGTGTTTCCAGATAATCTTCCCGGAGTCCTTCCTGAGAGAGAAATAGACTTCGATATAGATATTCTTCTTGATATTCGTCCTACATCTATTCCGCCTTATGGAATGGCTCCAGTAGAGTTGGAAGAGTTAAAAAAGTAGTTGAAAGATCTTTTTGAGAAATGTTTCATTCGACCAAGTGTCTCACCTTGGGGAGCTTTGGTCTTATTTGTGAGGAAGAAATATGGTTTTCTTAGAATGTGTATAGATTATCGTAAGTTGAATAAGGTTACCATCAAGAATAAGTATCCTTTTCCGAGAACTGATGATCTTTTCGATCAACTTTAGGGTGACACTTGTTTTTCTAAGATAGACCTCAGATTTGGATACCATCAGTTAAGAGTAAGGGAGACTGATATTCCTAACACAACTTTCAGGACCCATTATGGTCATTATGAGTTTCTCATTATGCCATTTGGCAGAACTAATGCTCCTTCAACATTTATGAACCTTATGAATAGAGCGTTTAAGCCTTATATTTATATGTTTGTTATCATATTCATTGATGACATTCTAATCTATTCGAGGAATAAGGAAGATCATGCTAGTAATCTTATAGTAGTTTCAAAATCTGAAGGACAGAGAGTTGTATGCTAAAATATCTTAGTGTGAATTTTGCTTGAATCTGTGGAATTCTTAGGTCACATTATTTTTGGTGATGGAATTCAAGTTGACACTCAAAAGATAGAGGTAGTGTAGGACTGGCCTAGACCTACATCTCCAACTGATATTAGGAGTTTCTTGGGATTGGCTGGTTATTATAGGAGTTTTTTGAGGGGTTCTCATCTATTTCATCCCCATTAACCAACTTGACTCAGAAAATAGTTAAATTTCAATGGTCTGAAGCTTGTGAAAAAAGCTTTCCGGAGTTGAAAACTAGGTTGACTACTTGTAACGATCGGGCTCCATTGTTATAGAGAAGCTAATGGGGGAAAAATTTAGGACTGAATTTTTTTTCCGTAGTATTTGGATTTTCCCAACCTAGTCCAGTTTTGGATGAAATCGGAGTCTTTAAGGTGTAGGGAAATCTAATAAAAATTGGGTGATTTATTTATAATTATGATTAGATGGGTGGATATATAAGTCGTTAAGGAATTCTTACAACTTTATGAAATTAAATTTGGGCGACGTAGAACTCCCGGAATCGACCTTAGCGTAAAGGGTATTTTCTGAGCGTCGTTGGTTAGAGGTGTGTTGTGAAATGGGGATGTTGGAATTCTTTAAATAACTAGTTTGTGCAGGCCGCTCTGGCGGAGCTTTTGGTCGCTCTGGCTGGGCCGCTACAGCGGGTGAGGGCCGCTGTGGCGAGTTCGATGCGACTTAAAGTCGTAAATAAACCCCTAAATGACCTTATTTTACACTTTTTGATTTTTAGAGCTAAGGAACGAACCTCATGCGAGTCCTAATAGTTTTGCACCATTCTTGAGGCTAAAATTAAGCTTTTCACTCCCCAAATTCATCTTTTAATTCGTAGAACGTAATAGAGTGGCTAATTAATGATTGGGGAGGGTTTTGATCTAGATTATATGTGGAAACAACCCTATTTTGGATACTTGGGATCATGGGTATGATTTAGGGTTGTTAGAATTGTTAGTAATCCGGGTAATTAGTAATTGTTTATTGATTTTCGTATTATATTGATTGTTTGTAGACCAAGAACAAGAGGAAAGAATCTGAAAAGGGAAGGATAAAGTTTCTCAGTGCTTCAAGCTTGTTTCGAGGTAGGTGATGGTTGTGATTTTATGATTGTGTTATGTATGTTTGTTCTTGCTTTATTATGATACCTGCATGTATATGAATGTTGCATAATTGATCACACTTGTTGTAGATGAGATAGATGAATGATGGTTACCATTAAATCATGACTTAATTGTATGATCTTAAGGATATACTTGTGATTGTGATTGTGATTGTGGTGTGTTGAAAGGATCAGTTGCCACGTTCTGGCATAACTAACTTGGATCAGTTGCCACGTTCCGGCATAATTATAGAATTAGTTGCCACGTTCCAAAATAATCATTGGATCAGGTACCACGTTTCGGTATGCTAACTGTTTGGGTTTGGGTTCCATGAGAGGACCAATTATGTGTTATAATGGTGTATCTTGAGAAAATGTGAAGTTGTTCATTATTTGTATATGTTGATGATATTGTATATGTTCGATATGTGCATGTGATTATATTATTGTATTGACTAATGCATCTTGCAATTAGTTGGATAGGCGCGTGATCCTACCAGTACACTGTGGTTGTATACTGATACGACATTTGCTCTTATTTTTATTGAGTACATGGCATCTTCAAGCGACTACTAACAAACTCGCTTAGAAGATCAGTGATCGTCGTTCGAATTCAAGGGTGAGACAATTCTTTCGGGTTGACATGAGTTCTCCCTTCGTCTATGTCTACATTTTGGACTTAGACTTTTCTAGTTAGTTGATTAGTACATTAGTTGGGGTTGTATCCCTTCTTGTTAGACTTATGGATCTTGTTAGATGTTTTGGTATATTGACTTTAAGGTTCTAGGCATATTTTTTCGCATTGTTAGTTGTTAGATATTTTGAAAGTTTATGGGAACTTCAGATTTTAACTATTATTCCTGTTTTCGCATCTTAAATGCTTTAGTTTTTGGTTTGGGTTGTAGTAATGGTTCTCCCACTGGAGGGTTAGTGTGGGTGTCAATCACGATGGTCTGGGTCGTGACAAATTTGGTATCAGAGCCTAGGTTCGTTGATCTCGATGTACCAAAATGAGCCTAGTAGAGTCTTGCAAAATGGTACGGGGACGCCTCAGGACTTTAGGAAATCTCTCTATTTTTCTTGTCTCTTTTCGTGCTATGACTTGATTCTAATTGGTATCTGGCGATTCAAATTGGTATCTAACCTCATTCACTCTTTTGTTCGCTGATGGTTAATACTAGATTCAACAGCATTAGGCCCATAGCTCCCGTCAATGCTCCAACTGAGGAATCTGCAGTGAGAGGTCACGGTCGAGGCAGGGGTAGAGGCCGTGGAAGAGTAGCGCCTGCTAGGAATGAAGCTCCTATTGATAATGCTCTTGTGAATGAGAACCCTCATGCACATCATGAAGAGATTGAAAAAGAGAATGTTGATATTGAGAATGTTGAGGATGTGGGACAAGAGGAAGAGGTGCAGGCTGAGACTACCGATGTTCCCCTCATAGACCTAGTGTTAGCTCAACAGATCATGTCATTGTTGAAAGGGTTGGTTGGTCCTGGAGTGCTTTCTTCTTCTCAAGCAACTCAAACTCCTACTAATCCTCCTGTTGCTAGCACTGCGCCCAAGGTGGGTGGGACTGGAGGTAATGATGGTTTCTTCCATCCTTTGTTAGGTTATGTTATGACTGATAATGAGCATGGAATGTTGACTATGTTTTTGAAGCGAATGCCTCATGTGTTTCTTTGTTCTGAGAAAGAGGATGCTTATGAGTTTATCTTAGATTGCTATGAGAGGCTTCATAAGTTGGGAATTGTCCATCAATATGGGGTTGAGTTCGTGTCCTTTCAACTTCAAGGTGAGACTAAGTAGTGGTGGAGAGCTTATATGGAATGCAGATCTTTTACTTTACCTCCACTTACTTGGACCCAATTTTATGCTCTGTTTCTAGAGAAGTATGTGCCTAGGAATTTGAGGGATCACAAGAAGGATGAGTTCATGGCTTTGAAGCAAGGTGGTATGACTGTGGCTGCTTATGAGGCCAAGTTTCATGATTTTCTAGATATGCTACTCAATTGGTGACTACTGAGGAGGAGAGGATCTAGTTATTTATTAGGGGACTAAATTCTGAGTTGTAAGTATTATCTGTTCATATGGCTTCTGTAGGGAGGAGTTTCAATGAGGTAACAGACTATGTTAAGAAAGTGGAGATGGTGATGCGAGATGGTCAAGCTAAGGCATTGGCAAAAAGGGCCAACAACTCGGGTAACTTTCAATGTTCTTATTCCAAGGGGTCCAAAAGGCCAACGCTTGTAGCCAAGCCAATTCAATCCGCTATGCTCGCCTCTGCAGGTAGTTACTCGGAAACTCTATCTCATAATTTTCAGGATAGCCAGGGAGTCGCGCCTTCGACGAACGGCAGACCATCTTTTGATCGTACTTGCTACAACTGTGGTAAACCTGGGTATATGAGAAGAGATTATCCCCACCCACATGTGTTAGGTTCCGCACAGCAGCAGTCTAAAGCAGTGGTACCCACGGGGAATGGTTATAATGGTAGAGGACATCCACAAGGTGGGCGAGGGGGTAATCAACGAGGTCGTGGAGGTAGAGGAAATGGTAGTGCAGGTAGGGGTAACGTGCAACTAGGTAGGGAAGTGGCTCATCAAGATAATATGGCTCAGTGTTATGCATTTCCGAGAAAGAATGAGGTAGAGGCGTCTGATGCAGTGATCACAGGTATAATTCTTGTCTGTGATCGAATGGCTAATGTGTTGTTTGATCCGGGTTCTACTTTTTCCTATGTATCCGTGCAATTTGCCTCAAAGTTTGATATTTGTGATATACTTGATGCGCCTATCCATGTTTCTACCATAGTTGGAGAGTCAATCATAGTTACCCATGTCTATTGTGCTTGCCCTATTTTGTTTATAGGTTTTCAGACTTTGGCTGATTTGGTGATATTGGATATGACTGACTTTGATATAATCTTAGGCATGACTTGGTTGTCCCCATATTATGCCGTGCTTAATTATAATACTAATTCTGTAACTCTAGAAATTCTGGAAAGGGAAAAGTTAGAGTGAGAGGGGGTGTACAAGCCTAAGCAAGCTAAAATTATATCCTTCATTCGGGATAGTAAATAAGTAGAGCATGGTTGTTTGGCTTATTTGGCTCATATTAGGGATGTTGAGATTGAGGCTCCATCCATTAAGTCTATTCCTGTGGTGTCAGAATTTAGAGAAGTGTTTCCTAGTGACTTGCCTGGTATTCCTCTGGATAGGGATATACACTTCTGCAATGCTTTAGAACCTGGTACTCATCCCATTTCTATCCCTCCATATCGCATGGCTCCGATAGAATTAAGAGAGCCTAAGGCTTAAATCCAAGAGCTTCTTGATAAGGGATTTATTCGTCCTAGTGCTTCCCCATAGGGTGCTCCAGTTTTGTTTGTGAAGAAAAATGATGGTAGTATGAGAATGTGTATAGATTACCTGCAATTGAATATTGTCACTAGTCAAAACAAGTAGCCTTTTCCTCGAATATATGATCTTTTCGACCAATTGCAAGGTTCATCAGTTTTCTCTAAGATTGATCTAAGGTCTAGCTACCATCAGTTGAAAATTTAGTCCTGAGGACGTGCCCAAGAAGGCGTTTAAAACTCGCTATAGGCACTATGAGTTTTTGGTTATGTTTTTTGGTTTGACCAATGCGCCTGCAACTTTCATGAGTTTGAAGAATGGGGTGTTCAAACCATTCCTTGATTCGTTTGTTATAATCTTTATTGATGATATTTTGGGCTATTAAAAAAGTGAGAAAGAGCATGCCGACCATCTTCGTATTATTTTGGGTGTTTTTGGGAAACAAAGGTTGTATGCTAAATTTTTTAAGTGTGAATTTTGGTTGAAATCGGTTGCATTTTTGGGGCATGTAGTTTCAAAAGAAGGGGTAATGGTAGATCCTCAAAAGATGGAAGAGGTTAAGAATTGGGTTTGGCCTAGCTCTGTGATGGAAGTTAGGAGTTTAGTGGGGCTCGCTAGCTATTATCATCGATTTATAAAGAACTTTGTTTTTATTGCCACTCACTTGAAAAATTTGACCAAAAAGGATATACCATTTGAATGGACTGAAAAATGTGAGGATAGCTTTCAAAAGGTCAAGACTCTTTTGACCACCGCACCTTTCCTAGCATTACCGGTGGAAGGTAAAGATTTTATTGTTTAATGTGATGCTTCACATTCTAGTTTGGATGTTGTGTTGATGCAGGATAAGAATGATATAGATTATGCCTCACGTCAATTGAAGGTGCATGAGACGAATTATCCAACACATGATTTAGAGTTGGCAGCGTTAGTGTTTGCTCTTATAATTTGGCGGCATTACCTTTATGGGGTTAGTGTGAAGTTTTTACTGATCATCGTAGTTTGCAGAATGTATTCACTCAAAAGGATCTGAATTTGAGACAACAAAGGTGGATGGAGTTACTCAAAGATTATGATGTGACCATTCAATACCATCCGGGCAAGGCTAATGTGGTGGCAGATGCTTTGAGTTGAAAAACGGTGAGTATGGGTAGATTAGCTTACTTAAGTGTATCCAAACGACCCTTAGCCAAGGAAATTCAGACCTTAGAGTCTAAGTTCATGCAGTTGGACATCTCAGAAAGAGGTCGGGTGTTATCTAGCATTGAAGTGAGGGACACATTCATTGATGAGATCAAGGCCAAACAATTTGAAGATGAAAATTTGGAGGAGCTTAGAAAGAGATGGTGATTAGTAAGGCACAAGAGACCACTCTTGATGTAGATGGTGTGTTAAATTTTAAAGGAAGAATATGTGTTCTTAGAGTAAATGACTTGATTAAGAAATTGTTGACAGAGTCTCATGGTTCGCAATATTCTATTCATCCGGGTGTGACCAAGATGTACAAAGATCTGAAGCGAATTTATTGGTGGCCGGGCATGAAGAAAGACATAGCAGAGTTTGTGGCGAAGTGTCAGAATTGTCAACAAGTGAAGTATGAACATCAAGGCCTGAAGGTTTGCTTCAAAGAATGCTAATTCTGGAATGGAAGTGGGAAAGAATAGCCATGGATTTTGTGGTTGGTCTTTCCAAGACTTTGGGGAAGTTTGATTGTATTTGGGTAGTGGTTGATAGATTGAATAAGTTAGCCTATTTTATTCCTGTAAGAATAGATTATAATGCTGAACAATTGGCTAAGGTGTATGTAAAAGAGATAGTGAGGTTGGATGGGGTGCCCTTCTCTATCATCTCAGACCGTGGTACTCAATTCATATCCAAGTTTTGGATAAAATTGCATGATGAATTGGGCACACAACTCACTTTTAGTACAACCTTCCATCCACAGACAAACAGACAGTCAGAGATGATTATTCAAGTGTTAGAAGACATATTGAAGGCATGTGTGATTGACTTCAGAGGGCATTGGGATAAGTTCCTACCTTTGTGTGAATTCTCTTATAATAATAGTTATCACTCCAGCATAGATATGGCACCATTTGATGCACTCTATGGGAGGGGATGCAAATCACCCATAGGATCGTTCGAGGCTGGGGATGTGAAACCTTTGAGGGTTAATTTAGTGAATGATGCTTAAGATAAGGTGATGAGTATTCAAGCTAAGCTTTAGCAGCCCAAAGTAGACAAAAGAAGTATGCGGATCATAAGGTAAGAGACTTGGCGTTTCAAATCGGTGAAAATGTTCTTCTTAAGGTATCACCCATGAAAGGGGTGATGAGATTTGGTAAGAAAGGTAAGCTAAGTCCTAGATACATTGGTCCCTTTAAGGTTCTTGAATGTGTAGGACCGGTAGTGTATAGATTGGCTTTGCCTCCTAATCTATTGGGTGTTCATCCGATATTTCATGTGTCCATGTTGAAGAGGTATCATGGTGACGAGGATTATATCATTAAGTGAGACTCAATTGCGTTAGACAAGGACCTCTAATATGAGGAAGAACCGGTGGTGATTCTTGATCGTGATGTGTGCAAGTTGAGAACCAAGGAGATTAACTCCATAAAAGTTCAATGGAAGCATCGTCCAGTTGAGGAAGCTACTTGGGAAACCGAGAGGGACATGTGAGACAAGTATCCCCAATTGTTCGTCGATTTAGGTACTACTTTATTATTTCCTTAGCCTTCTTTTTCCTAAGTTTGTCAATCAGGGACAAGTGATGGGTAAATTGGTATCTATTGTAATGACTGTGTTCCGTCGTTATAGAGGACCCACGGGGGAAAATTTTGGGGCCAAAAAACTCTTTTGTAGTATTTGAATTTTCCTAACCTAGTCTAGTTTTGGATGAAATCTGTGTCTTTAAGGTGTAGGGAAATCTAGTAACAATCGGGTGATTTATTTATGATTATGATTACATGGGTGGATAGATAACTCGTTAAGGAATCCATACAACTTTACGGAATTGAATTCTGGTGAGTAGAACTCCTAAAATCGACCTTAGAGTAAAGGATATTTTCTGAGCATCATTGGTTAGAGGTGTGTTGTGAAATGGGTAGTTTGAAATTCTTTAAATAACTCACTAGATTGTGCAGGCCGCTCTGGCGGGGCCGCTATAGCGGGGTGAGGGCCATTGTGGCGGGTTCGACGTGACTTAAAGTCATAAATAAACCCCTAAACGACCTTATTTTGGACTTTTCGATTTTTAGAGCTAAGGAACGACATGCCACTCCTAATAGTTTTCCACCATTCTTGAGGCTAAATGTAAGCTTCTCAGTCCTCGAATCCATTTTTCGATCCGTAGAACATAATAGAATGGGTAATTAATGATGGGGAGGGTTTTGATCTAGATTCTATGGTGGAAATAACCCTATTTTGGATACTTGGGATCATGAGTATGATGTAGGGTTGTTAGAATTGTTAGTAATCCGGGTAATTAGTGATTGTTTATTGATTTCCGTATTAAATTAATTATTTGTAGACCAAGAACAAGCGGAGCGAATCCAGAAAGGGAAGGATCAAGTTTCTTAGGGTTTCAAGCTTGTTTCGAGGTAGGCGATGGTTATGATTCTATGATTGTGTGATGTATGTTTGTTCTTGCTTCATTATGAGACAAGTATGTAAATGAATGTTGCATTATTGATCACACTTGTTGTAAATGAGATAGATGAATGATGGTTACTATGAAATCATGACTTAATTGTATGATCTTAAGGATACACTTGTTATTGTGATTGTGGTGTGTTGAAAGGATCGGTTGCCATGTTCTGGCATAGCTAACTAGGATTGGTTGCCACGTTCCGACATAATTATGGGATCGATTGTCACGTTCCAGCATAATCATTGGATCGAGTACCACATTCCGGTATGCTAACTATTTGGGTTTGGGTTCCATGAGAGGACCAATGACTTGTCATAATTGTGTCTCTTGAGAAAATGTGAAGTTGTTCATTGTTTGTATATGTTGATGATATTGTATATGTTCGATATGTGGATGTGATTATATTGTTGTATTGACCAATGTATGTTGCACTTAGTGGGATAGCCGCATGATCCTACCAGTACATTGTGATTGTGTACTGATACGCATTTGTTCTTATTTTTGTTGAGTACATGACATCTTTAACTGTTTACTGACAGACCTTGCTTAGAAGATCAGTGATCGTCGTTCAAATTCAATGGTGAGCCAATTCTTCCGGGCTTCCATGAGTTCTCCTTTCGTCTATGTCCACATTTCAGACTAAGACTTTTCTAGTTAGTTGATTAGTTGGGGTTGTATCCCTTCTTGTTAGACTTCTGGATCTTGTTAGATGTTTTGGTACATTGACTTTCAGGTTCTAGGCGTATTTTTCCGTATTGTTAGTTGTTAGATCTTAAAGGATACCAACACGACAATGCAAAGTGACAAGAGGTAACCAAGGTACCAAGATCAAATTTCAGATATACCAGCAGTTAAAAGAGTGCAAGTACAAGTTTATACACAAACCTCAGTGCTTAGCTTAGAAACAGTCCAACACAACTTCAAGAGTTCAAATCGTAGACCAACCAACGTATCAAGGTCCTCAACTTGTTCATGAGTATATACAACCTTAATATAAAATTAAACAACTTCTTTAATTCCTAGTATCTCAATAATGTTAATGTAAAACAGGATTATCATAACAAGTAAGCTTAGCCTATGCAAATACGACTATGCTCCCAAAACAGTAATTCAGGCCAGCCTAGTACCTCATGTTGCAACTTAGATTTGAAAAGGAAAAAGGCAAAACTGGACTATATATCCTTCATAAAAGATGTAGGTACATCTTTTAAGGTTGTAAAAAAATCAAGAATCACCAAAAAATATATTTTGTATAAAAAGATATCATCTATACACTAACAGTTGTCCATACAGAATTTCTAAATCCAAAATCTGGACAGAACTTGTCCTATGTTGCGTCCTATATTTCGAATCCATAACAGCTACATTAGAGTTTTTCATAAACATAAGAGTTGTAGGTACACAGATTAGCTTTCCAAAACTTACTTATTCACTGAAACTTGAGTTTTAGAGAACGAGATATTCCCAAAGTACTAAACACTACATAGCTCAAAACCATATTTTGACTACTCATCAAAGAAAAGGGTGTATCTCAAATTCCAGCCAAAAGGACCAAGTTTTTCTCTTGGGATTTTGAGAGTAATATTGTTAGAGAGAGTTCACCAGGTTTCTTAGAGCTAAGGAACACAAATTTCACTATAGAGGAGGAGTAATCATATAGTCTCAAGAGTGATGTTTATCACATGCACAGCTGCCTCCAAAGGTGGCTGCCCAAAAAAAGGTTGGCTGCCCAAAATGCATACATATATACCTATATGTATAACCCTCACCTCCCTTTCAAGTTATACAAAATTCTAATTAGAATATTACACAAATTCCCCAATACAATACCTTAAATTACGATCACAATTTATGTTAAGCAAGTTTGCAAATATCACAACATTTCAAGTTCCCAAAATAAGAGTAAAACATATAGTAGTGATTAAACAATGGTATATCGACAAGTGACTCTTGGTTAGCATTTCAAGGTTTTACAACTCTCTCCTCCTTAAAGAAATTTCATCTCAAAATTTACCTGACACTAGTCCCGGAACAAGTGCGGATACTGGGTCCCCATGTCTTCTTCTCTCTCCCAGGTAGCTTATTTTCCAGAATGGTTCTTCTAAAGTACCTTTACTAAGGGGATTCTCTTGTTCCTAAGTTGCTTTACTTCTCAAGCTTGAATTAGAATAGGCTCTTCATTATATGTCATCTCAGGATTAACCTCAATAGATTCAACTGGAAGAATATGAGATGTATCAGAATGATATCTTCTGAGCAAAGAAACATGGAAGACATTGTGGATGTTGTCTAACTTCGGTGGCAAAGCTAATTTATATGCAACTGGTCTAACCCTTTCAAGTATCTCATAAGGTCCAATAAATCGGGGACTAAGTTTTCCTTTTTTGCCAAATCTCATAATATTTTTCCATGGAGACACCTTTAAGAATACTTTATCTCCAACTTGATATTCAATGTCACGCCTTTTAAGATCAGCGTACGACTTTTGTCTATTCGAAGAAATATTTAGACGATCCTTGGTAATTTTTAGCTTGTCCTTTGTTTGTTGCACAATTTCAGGACCAACAAGCTTTCTTTCACCAACTTCACTCCAACAAAGAAGGGTCCGACATTTCATTTCGTACAAGGCTTCATAGGGAGGCATTCCAATACTCGATTAGTAACTATTATTGTAAGCAAATCTATCAAAGCCAAGTGTTTGTCCCAACTACCCTCAAACTCCATAATGCAAGCTCGAAGCATATCCTCCAAAATTTGAATCACTCTTTCCGACTGGCCATCTGTCTGAGGATGGAACGAAGTGCTAAATTTCAACTTAGTAACCAAAGCTTCCTGCAAGCTACCCCAAAATCTAGATGTAAACCTTGGGTCTCGGTCAGATACAATAGACACAGGGATCCCATGTAGTCTTACAATCTCATTAATGTACAACTCAGCTAAACGCTCAAGTGAGTAATCCATTCTAATTGCTAAGAAGTGAGCACTCTTGGTTAGCCTGTCCACAATCACCCATATTGCATCATGATTTCTCTGAGTGCGAGGAAGTCCAGAAACAAAGTCCATAGTTATTCTCTCCCATTTCCATTCCGGCATTGACAAGGGTTGTAGTAAACCAACTAGGACTTGATGTTCTGCCTTTACTTTTTGACAAACCAAACATTTGGAAATGAACTCCGTAATGTCTCTCTTCATACCATTCCACCAATAATGTTCTTTGATGATCTAGTACATCTTTGTACCCCCAGGATGCATTGCATATAGTGAAGTATGTGCTTTATTTAATATTTCTCTCCTTAATTTGTTATCACAAGGGACACAAAACCTGGTTTGATAAAATAAGCCACCATCCTCCATTACTGTAAAATCAAGATTTTCCCTATTTTGAACTTCTTTAGCTAGTTTTACAAGTTTCTCATATAACTTTTGTGCTTCTTTCATTTGTTCAAGTAATATTGGCTTTACTTGCAAATTAGCAATAACTGAACCATTTGAATCAAGTGTGAAACAAACATTCATGGCTCTTAACTCAAGGAGCAAGGGTAAAGGACTCAAAGAAATACTTGCAAAGGATTTTCGACTTAAGGCATCTGCAACCACATTGGCTTTACCTGGATGATAATCAATTGTGTAGTCATAATCCTTGATGAGTTCAACCCATTTACATTGTCTTAGGTTTAGCTCCTTCTGAGTACCCAAGTACTTTAAGCTCTTGTGATCAGTAAATATATGACATTTCTCTCCATACAAATTATGCCGCCATATTTTTAAAGCAAAGACTATAGCAGCAAGTTCAAGATCATGAGTAGGATAATTCAATTCATGCAGTTTTTATTTTCGAGAGGCATAAGAAATAACCTTCCCTTCTTTCATCAAAACACATCCTAGACCATTGTGAGAAGCATCACTGTATACATACTCTTTAGTAAGTATAGGCGCTTGAATCAACAAGGATTTGAGAGTTTCAAAGCTCTCTTGGCATTTGTCATCCCAAATAAACTTTACTTCTTTATTCAAGAGCTTAGTCAAAGGGGAGGTGATAATGGAAAAGCCTTTCACAAATCTTCTGTAGTATCCTGCTAAGCTCAAGAAACTTCTTACCTCAGTTTGACTTTTAGGAGGTCTCCATTCAACAACTGCTTGTATCTTACTAGGATCCACCTTTATGCCTTCGGTTGATACAGTATGTCCCAGAAAAGCTACTTCATCAAGCCAAAATTCACACTTGGAAAGTTTAGCATAAAGTTCTTTCTCCTTCAAAATTTTCAAAACAATCCGAAGGTGTTTATCATGGTCTTCACTACTTATGGAAAATATTAAAATATCATCCATAAAGACAACTACAAACTAATCAAGATAAGGCTTGAATACTCGATTCATTAGATCCATGAATACCACAGGAGCATTTGTCAATCTGAATGGCATCACCAAAAATTTATTATGACCATACCGAGTTCTAAAAGCAGTTTTAGGAATATCTATCTCTCTAACACGTAGTTGGTGATATCCAGACCTTAAATCAATCTTTGAGAATACTTTAGCACCTTTCAGTTGGTCAAACAAATCATCAATCCTTGGCAGTGGATATTTATTCTTGATTGTTATTCTGTTCAATTATCTATAGTCAATACAAAGCCTAAGAGTGCCATCTTTCTTCTTTACAAATAAAACAGGGCGCCCCAAGGAGAAACACTAGGTCGAATAAAATCTTTCTCAAGAAGTTCTTGCAATTGAGATTTCAATTCTCTTAATTCTGCTGGAGCCATTTTATAAGGAGTGATAGAAATAGGGTTAGATCCATGAATAAGCTCGATTGGAAATTCAACCTCTCTTTTCGGGGGCAATCCAGGAAGGTTTTCTGGGAAGATTTCTGGGAAATCACATACAGCAGGTATGTCCTTGATACAAGGACTCTTTAACTGTGTATCAACTATGTGAGCAAGGTATGCCCCACAACCTTGACACATCAACTTTCTTGCCAAGGCCGCAGAAATAATAGATGTCAATGATCTTTCACCTTGTACAATGATGTGTGAAAATGTAGGATCTTTAAATGTCACATGCTTAGACCTACAATCTACCACTGCATGATATTTATAAAGCCAATCCATCCCGATAATAACATCAAAATCCTTGAAGGGCATTTCAATCAAATTAGTAGGGAAGACTAGGTTTTGAATCACGAAGGGACAATCACGATAAATTCGATTACACACAACTTGATAACCCAAAGGACTTTCAACTAACACATCATAATTAAGTCTCACAGATTTCACATTTTTAGGAAGAACAAGTGATGAACAAATATAGGAATGTGTAGAACCAGGATCAATCAATGTAAACACACGTAAGCCAAATAAGTGAAATTTACCGACAACCACGTCTTGTCCATCTTGATCATCCCTTTGTCTCATAGCATAAGTGCGTGCACTAGCCCTTGGTCCACTAGCTTTATTAGCTCCACTTGCACATGCTGCTTGAGTGTTTTTAGGTCTTGCACCTCTATTAGTTTGAAGAGGATTAATAGAAGGCTTATGAACTGAGCCTTCAATTTTAAAGGAAGGAGCATTATTAGGATTAGGACAGTCCTTCACTTTATGATGAAAGCTCCCACAATTGAAACATTCATAGAAGCTCTCCTGCAAGTTCCATAATGATTCTTTCCACATTGTGGACAAGTGGGCATACGAGACTTGCCTTGGCCATAATTTGGAGTGCTAGATGTAAAAAATTCCAATCTATTTTGCCTTTGTTTAGGTGGTCTATTATCACTACCAACCTTAGAATCATCAAACCTTCCCCTTTGGATGGACCTCCAAAATCTGGTCCAGGCTTTCAGAATTTGTTTTCATTTCTACTAGCTTCTTCTTTATCAAGTTGTTCCTAAGTAAAAGCAACAGACACTAACTTACAAAAGTTCTCATGTTGCAGGATCGCCACATTCTTCCTAATGGAATCATTTAAACCATCTTCAAATTTCCTGCACTTGTCTTTTTCCTCTTTAATAATACCTCCAGCATAGCGAGAGAGCCTTAGAAACTTCTGTTCGTATTCAGAAATAGACATACCTCGTTGCCTTAGATTCAAAAACTCCTTTTTCTTTGCATCACAATAAGCAGGTGGGACATACTTCATACAAAATTCCTTAAGAAAATCATCCCAAGTAAGAATCAGAGGTTTTACCTTGGCATTCGAAACACTTACCCACCAATCATAAGCATCCTTTTGTAATAGTGAAATAGAATACTTAAATTTGGCAACATCTGAACACTCCAACTGCTCAAATACCCTCTCCATGCTCTCCGACCATTGTTCGGCAAGACGTGGTATCAACAGTGCCTTCAAACTCAACTCTATCCATTTTCCTCATTTTCTCAAAGTTAATCCCGTTGGGATCATGCATCGATTCAACCATGTGGTGGAAGAATTCAGCCATTTGTTGAAAAAGAGGATTCATGGCTTGGTACCATGACTCATGTGAGGATGTGGACCAGCTCTTACACCCTGATGGTTTCCTAGTTCAGACCCACTAGTGTGGGGAATATATTGGTTCGAGAGATGTTCTCCAACACCTTCCAGTGCATGAGGTTGGGAAATAGAGGCACCCAAACCTTCAAGAGCAGCTTCCATAGGTCGGTCAGAAGAAGAAGCCATAACTTAATTCCTTCAAAAGGGGAGATCACATTGCATTAGAGACATATACTAGATGCATGTGCAATCTACATGCAATAAAAATGTGATAAACCAAGTAAGTGAACAAGAACCCTAGAAAGGACCTTTTTGAAAGTGAACAAGTATACTAGTAATTCACAGTAAAAGTCCTAGAACCACAAACCTAGGCTCTGTTACAAACACTTGTAGCGACCCTTTCAAAAGTATACTACCACTTAAATAAGAAATATAATTTAATACTTACAACATTTAAAAGAGGTTAACTATGGCCATATTGATTTTAATCTAGTAGAGGGATTAGGTTCATAACGAATAATTTAGTTAAGGATATATATCTTGCCCATATAAAAATTTATTTGATGTTAAAACTGACATGGCACGAAATTTAACTTATGATGGAAAAACCCTCCCAGAATAATTTAAGCAAATAACTGACGAGCTTTTCATGCATATATTATCCTCGCACTTAAGGATGAGATAACAAGAATATTACCAACTTCCGAGTACAAAAATCAGCTAGTTCATGCTTCACACAAACATTACAAACTAATAGTAAATTTTGTATATTACAAGACTTGGGTTTGCACAGCCCAAACGAATAAAACATATAGACATACTTATATTACAACCCATGGTGACATGATCAAATTATTCCTCAAAATTTCATGTAAATATACAACACATAGATTATGTACAAGTCCCAAGGTTTATATAAAATATAGATGCCTATATGCAATTGTGATCTTCCTTAAGGCTCTCAAAATCTCCATCTCCAATGGCCAACTTCATGCATCCTCTCGAACATTCCCTATGATAGAAACAACTATCGCTAAGCATATAGCATAGTGGTGCAAAATCTATAGGTTCAGAGACCTCAGATTCACCAAGTTACCTTTCACAAGTCATGAGCAGTATAATTGAACATAATAAATCAATCAAGTAAACAATATATAAAGAGTATCAAGTTCGATATTTAAAGATTCAAATGTCAAGAACACTCATAGCACAGTATTCCAAGAGATTCAACAACAAGGCTTGCCCAATATATACATCATGTCGTCACACCAAGCACAAGTAGGTATCAAGAAGTGCCGAAGCCCTGTATCAAGAATGGTCAAAACCCAATAATCAAGAGAACCAAGAACCATATTAAAAATGGCTTTCTAGTTCATACTTAAAATGGAAAACTTCCATTCTTAAGACGAACTAAAAATCAAGAGTCAAGATGGCAAATGATCCGAATCAAGAGGCATGCCAATAGTGACAGAGTCACAGCCATAAGAAGGACAATGTCCCAACAAGAGTGCCAAGTGATCAAACAATCCGTACAAGTGGGTGAGTTACACAAGAGTCTTTAACGTCTTAAAGGATACCAACACAACAATGCAAAGTGACAAGAGGTAATCAAGGTACCAAGATCAACTTTCAGATATACAAAGCAGCTATAAGAGTGCAAGTACAAGTTTATACACAAACCTCGGTGCTTAGCTTAGAAAAAAGTCCAACACAACTTCAAGAGTTCAAACCATAGACCAACCAACGTATCAAGGTCCTCAACTTGTTCACGAGTATATACAACCTTAAAATAAAATTAAATAACTTCTTTAATCTCTAGTAGCTCAATAATGTTAATGTAAAATAGGATTATCATCACAAGTAAGCTTAGCCTATACAAATACGACTATGCTCCCAAAATAGTAATTTTGGCCAGCCTAGTACCTCATGTCGCAACTTAGATTTGAAAAGGAAAAAGGAAAAACTGAACTGTATATCCTTCATAAAAGATGTAGGTACATCTCTTAAGGTTGCAAACAATCAAGGATCACTACAAAATATATTTTGTACAAAAAGATATCATCGATACATTAACAGTTGTTCATGCATGATTTCTAAATCCGAAATTTGGACAGAACTTGTCCTATGTTGCGTCCCATATTTCGAATACATAACAGCTAAATTAGAGTTTTTCATAAACTTAAGAGTTTTAGGTATACAAATTAGCTTTCCAAGACATATTTATTCACTGAAACATGAGTTCTAGAGAACGAGTTATTACAAAAGTACTAAACACTACATAGCTCAGAAACAGAGTTTGACTACTCACCAAAGAGAAGGGTGTATCTCGAATTCCAGCCAAAAGGACCAAGTTTTTCTCTTGTGAGTTTGACAGTAATATTGTTAGAGAGAGTTCACCAGGTTTCTTAGAGCTAAGGAACACAAATTTTACTATAGAGGAGGTGTAAACATATAGTCTCAAGAGTGATGTTTATGACATGCACAGCTGCCTCCAAAAGATGGGTGCCCATAAAAAGGTTGGCTTCCCAAAATGCATGCATATATACCTATATGTATAACCCTCACCTCCCTTTCAAGTTATACATAATTATATTTAGAATATTACGCAAATACCCCAATAATTACGATCACAATTTATGTTAAGCAAGTTTGCAAATATCACAACATTTCAAGTTCCCAAAATGAGAGTAAAACATACAGTAGTGATTAAGCAATGGTGTATCGACAAGAAACTCTTTGTTAGCGTTTTAGGGTTTTACATGTTTAGTAAGAAAGAGCTTAATCTAAGACAGAGGAGGTGGTTGGAGTTACTCAAGGATTATGTCATGAATATTCTCTATCACCCAGGTAAGGCTAAATTTGTTGCTGATGCTTTAAGCAGATTGTCTATGGGTAGTACCGCTTATGTTAAGCAAAGAAAGAGTTAGAAAATGCTGTGCACATACTTGCACGATTGGGATTTCGAATAATGGATTCCAATGAAAGAGGAGTCGTAGTGATTAATGGGGCTGGATCGTAACTAGTGTCTGAAGTGAAAGAGAAACAAGACCAAGATCCTATTTTGCTTGAATTGAAGGCAAATGCTCATATGCAAAAAGTGATGACTTTTGAACAAGGGGGAGTGGTGTATTGAGGTACAAAGGTAGATTGTGTGTACCAAAGGTGGATGAACTCCAAGAGAGGATCATGGAGGAAGCTCATAGCTCCAAATATTCTATCCATCCAGGTTTAACAAAGATGTATCATGACTTGAGAGAAGTCTATTGTTGGAGTTGTATGAAGAGGGGCATTACAGAGTTTGTTGTTAAGTGTCCAAATTGCCAACAAGTCAAGGTAGAGTACCGTAGGCCGGGTGGTATGGCTCACCAGTATAGATCTTCTTGAATGGAAGTGGGAGATGATCAATATGGATTTCATTACAGGTTTACCACGGTCTCGTAGAGAGCATGATTTAATTTAGGTTATTGTAGATCGAATAACTAAATTAGCCCATTTATTACTAGTAAAGACTACCCATTCAGGAGAAGATTATGCTAAGTTATATATTCAAGAGATAGTCAGACATCATGGAGTTTCGTTTTACATCATATCAAATAGAGGTACGCAATTCACCACGCAATTCTGGAAGTCTTTCCAGAAAGGTTTGGGTTCGAAGGTGAACCTTAGTACCGCGTTTCATCCACATACTGATGGTCAAGTAGAACACACAACTCAGACTTTAGAGGATATGTTGAGGGTGTGTGTGATTGATTTAAAGGGTAATTGAAATGATCACTTGCCTCTCATAAAGTTTGCTTACAACAATAATTATCACTCTAGCATCCAGGTTGCTCCTTATGAGGCTCCTTATGGGAGAAGATATAGGTCTCCTATTGGATGATTTGAGGTTGGTGAAGCTGGGTTGATAGGACCAGACTTGGTTCATCAAGCCATGAAGAAGGTGAAGATTATTCAAGAGAGGTTGGAAATAACACAAAGTCATCAGAAATCCTATACAGATGTTAGGAGAAGAGGCTTAGAGTTTGAAGTTGTCACAACCCAGGGGTACCCCCTAGATGTAACATTGCGTACTTGACCCTGAAGGGGTCTCATACAAGCCCTTAGCATATCATAAACATAAGTAATAGAAATGATGTAGAATTAAAACTTTTTACAATTTAAGTCTTTTCATAAAATCAAAATAGAAGTCTAGACACTGTCTCATTAACCAACTAATACAATCGAGAACCAATAAGTGGTCACAACCCTTTACAACATAGTCTCCAAAAGAGAAACTAAGATAAAAACTAGAATTGACAACTTCATCCTCGAACGATGAGGACTCACCGAAAGCGTGGAGAGTAGTCAATCCAAGCTCTTGATCAAGAAGGAAGCACAACTCAACAACCGGGACCCTACACTTATAGAAAAATGTAGAAAATATGGGTTAGTACAAATATTGTACCAAGTATGGAAACCATGCAATAAAATCCTTGAAACATGCAAAAAGGGACAATTTAGTTGAAACCATGCACTTTAACATTTTTAAGAGTCATCGTGCACAATAGAGTAAATACATAAGTCAAACCCATTCATAAGTAACCCTAAATTATACTTGTGCAATGCATAGACAAGATCCCATAATCCTATTTAATACCAAGTACAATTTTAGGCCACAATAGTCATACATATCATAACTTGTCCTCATCCATAACCAATACTTATAAACAAGGAAACATTCATGTTCATTAACTTGTAACAAGGAAAGCCACTCATAGCAACAATCCATATCAAACGTGCATAAATTCATATAACTTCATATCATAAGGAAACCACACCATAACCCCTTTCCAAATCCTACTTGTGCAATGCATAAGTGAAGTCCCATACCCCCACTCACACTAAGTAGAACTCCTTGAGAAGTCATATGTATAGTTCATGTTCTTATCATATTTCATATTCTTGTCTTAGAGGGAAATAACCTTAACCGACATAGACCATGTGAGCTACTTGGAATCTGGTGTCATGTCCTATACCGAAAAGAGATGTCCTACTTGCCTAAGGTAGAACTAAATGTATTAGCTTTTAGGTGGATCCACTAGCTAAAGACCTGTGTGGGCACATAGTTATGGGATAGGGAGATTGCTTCTAGACTTCCCAAACCTATTGTATTGACAGGGGATCTTCCATCTCATGAGGTTACTTTAGATGACCCGGCCTTTTGAATTGATGGAAGGGCCTCTACCTCGCATTCCATATCCACTCGGTTCTAAGCATTACTTTCCCAAAATTCACCTATTTAGTCTTGAATTGTATTTACATGTGTGAATGAGTATCTTACCTTTTATTTAACACAACTCATAAAATATCTCATGGATTCAATTAGGTGAGAATGGGCTTTCAACCTTAGAATCATCAATACGTGAGTAAACCTTTCACATCATATTAATAGTGTGTTGATGAGAATGGTCTTTCAATCAACACAATAATACTATCATAGTCATAGACATTACATGCATAGTCATGTGTAAGGGTATGGGGAGAATGATCTTTCAACAATACCACAATTACACCATAGTCAATGAATCTTCACTGTCTAAGTGAATCATAAGGTCATACACATTCTAATAAATATGTACCAACCCCTTATAATTTGCCTTTCAAGGACCATGAATCACATTCAACCCAAACATATAGAATTACTACATTAGATATGTGGAATATCATGATTCAATAAACTCAATCAATATAGACATAATCAATCAGCATGCTTCTATAATCAATCAACCCACATCATCAATTAACAATTTCGCAATATGTGGGGATTCATGGGTTCTTGGAGGAATTTGATCATAAATAAACATTATATAATCGATTCAATCATAATCCTTCATAACTAAACCATTGAAAATATTTTGAAAGAGAACCCATGATTTACATTGAAACCCTACCTTTTGGTGAAATTGAAACCTTTGAAATCAAGTTTTGAAGGGACTCCATGGGTGGAAGCTACCCATAGATGAAAGGCCCCCATACCTTGATTAAGAATCTTCAAAGAATTTGAGGAACAAGCCTTGAAATCACCAAAACCTAGTTCCAATTCTACTACATTTTTTCTATGAGTTTTAGAGAGAGAAATATTATGAGGGAGATGAACTTTTAGTTTGGTTTGGGTGTTTGTGAAAAATGACTTAGTCTAGGGGATTTTGATTTAAAAACAACTTATATAGTACCACTAAAAATACCCAAAATGACCCCACTTTAATTGGACTAAACTAGGAAAAGACATAACTAACCTTCATTAAGTGACCTTTCCCAGGTGTCAAGAGTCGTGGTCCCATTCGTGAAGTGTAGGGCAGTAGCTAGGCATATGGTGCCTTTAGCTTACATTCCCAAGGCATTCCCACAAGGAGCTCCATGAACCGTGGTCAAGACCACAAGCCATGGTCCCTCTCCTGGTCCTTGAGGCAGTAGCTATGCTACTTGATGCCCCTATCTTGAATGCCCAAGGCATCTTCACGAGGGGCTCTACGAGTAGTGGTCAAGACCACTGGCCGTGGTCCCTCTCGTGGACCTTGAGGCAGTAGCTAGGCCACTTGGGGGATTCTCCTCCTTGGCCAAGTCAAATCCATGAGGCCTCCTACGAGCCGTGGTCAAGACTACTAGCTATGGTGCTGGCTGTGGAAGTTGAGGCAGTGTGCCAAGGTTTTGGGGAAGCCTTGGCCTTTGGCTTTGGCTTAGCCCCTTTGCCTTGGCACTTGCCCTTAGCCTTGACCCTTGTCATCCTCATTTCAACTCTAGATGGTCTACTAATATACGGGGAGTCATTTTATGATTTTTAATCATTTTGTTTAGCTCTAGTTCAACCTATAAGTTTCCGGGGTGTTACATTATCTCCCCCTTGGGAACATTCGTCCTCGAATGACGAATTAGAAATCTTACGGAAATAAAGACTCAAGACTAGAAGCCCATCATGCATGCAACATCAAAACAATGCACAATCTAAAGGAGGAAACGTCAACTCCCTCTCAAGACATAATCAATGCAACACAAGGAAGTAGGAGCTACATCCACAACCCATTATGCACAAAACTCATCATTTCACATAAACATAGGAGGAACTACCTTCTCCACTCAAAGCAAGCTCAACACAACATTATGGAGCTGATATGCCATTTCATCAAAAGCATAACTAAGCATGTTCATCAAATCATCTCATCATCTCATTAAGTCAAATATGCACTCATTATACTAAAATGCACAACAACAAGAGGGACATATAAATCATGAAAACTCATTTCATACTAAATATGAATTCTCACAAGAACATGCATATCATAAGGAAAAATCATGAAGAACACATATAACACACATGACTCCCAAAACACCAAACTTAAGAGAACTACTTACCTCAAGCTTGGATAGGAGTAGAAGGAAAAAGATGAGGATAACGGGACTTCATATCAGCCTCAGCCTCCCATGTAGAGCCCTCAACTAAATAATTCCTCCATAACACTTTATAAAAGCTATTTCCTTGTTTCTTAATATCTTAACTTGTCGGTCTAAAATCTCTATCGGAATCTCTTCATAAGAAAGGCCCTCATTAGTCCCTAAACCTTCTAAAGGAATAATGGATACCGGATCACCAATACACTTCTTGAGCATAGAATAATGAAATACCGGGTGAATCGAAGCCAACTCATTCAGCAAGTCTAACTCGTAGGCAAATTTCCCAACACATTTCAAGATTTGATATGGGCCTACATATCGGGGACTAAGTTTCCCTTTCTTGCCAAACCTCATCACACCTTTCATAGGTGAGATTTTCAAATAGAACCAATCATTAACTTCAAATTCTAGATCCCTTCTCCTAACATCGGCATAAGACTTTTACCGACTTTGGGCCGTCCTCAACCGCTCTCTAATGAGTTGGACTTTCTCAATGGCCTCATAAACTAATTCGGGACCAATTACAGAAATTTCACCTACCTTAAACCAACCAAATAGAGATCTACATCTCCTACCATACAATTCTTCAAAAGTAGCCATGGCAATGCTTGAGTGGTAACTATTATTGTAGGCAAACTCTACTAACGGTAGATGGTCATCCAAATTACCTTTGAAGTCTATAACACATGCCCTCAACATATCCTCTAGGGTTTGGATAGTGCGCTCCGCTTGACCATCTGTTTGAGGGGGAAAAGTCGTACTAAGTTTGACCTTAGTACCAAGCCCTTTTTGGAATGCCTTCCAAAAGTGTGAAGTAAATTGAGTACCCCGATCTACAACGATAGATAAAGAAACTCCATGCAACTTCACTATCTCCTTGATGTACAATTTGGCATAGTCTTCCACTGAAAATGAAATCTTGATAGGGATAAAGTGAGTGGATTTTGTCATTCTATCCACAATGACCCATATAGAAACATGCTACCTTCGAGTATGAAACAAACCCACAATAAAATCCATATTCACATCTTCCCACTTCCAAGTGGGAATATCTATATCTTGAGATAAGCCTCCGGACCTTTGATGCGCGACCTTAACTTATTGGTAATTCGGACGTTTGGCTACAAAACCCGCTATATACTTCTTTATGCCATTCAACCAATAGACTTCACATATATCACGGTACATCTTGGTGGCTCCCGAATGAATAGAATACCGCAAAGCATGAGCTTCTTCTAGAATTCACTCTCTCAAGCCATCAACATTCGGAACACATAATCTACCTTGGTACCCAAGCACCCCATCTCCCCCTTGGGAGAAAGCCTCAATGGATTTGTTGAGTATGGATTCTTTCAACTCCATTAACATGGGATCAAGGTCTTGCTTGGACTTCATGTCCATTACAAAGGATGATTCGGAACCATTATAGACCATGACACCACTCTTGGTAGAATCCACTAATTGGACACCTAGCCAGGCCAACCTATGCACATGACAGACTAACTCCTTTTTCTCATCCTCTACATTGGCCACACTACCCATGGACAATCGACTAAGGGCATTCGCAACTACATTAGCTTTGCCAGGGTGGTAAAAGACACTCATGTCATAGTCCTTCAAAAGTTCTAACCACCTTTTATGTCGGAGATTCAATTCTTTTTGGCTAAACACATATTGAAGATTCTTTTGATCGGTGAACGCACCCCATATAGATAATGTCTCCATATTTTCAAGGCAAATACTACCGCCGCTAATTTGAGATCATAGGTTGGATAATTCTTTTCATGGGTTTTGAGTTGCCTTGAAGCATAGGAAATCACCTTACCATGTTGAATAAGGACAGATCCCAAACCCACTCGAGAGGTGTCACAATACACAACAAAGCAATTGGTACCCTCCGGTAAGGTCAAAATCGAAGCGAAAGTAAGTCTATCTTTCAACTCTTGGAAGCTTTTCTCACAGGCCTCCGACCACACAAACTTAGCTATCTTTTGAGTCAATGCCGTCAACGAAGAAGCAATGGAGGAAAAACCCTCAACAAACCTCCTATAGTAATTGGCCAAACCCAAAAAGCTTTTAATATCGGTAGGAGTTAGAGGTCTAGGCTAACCCTTGACTGCATCCGTCTTTTTAAGATCTACCTCAATACCCTTGCTCGACACAATTTAACCAAGAAAGGCTATGGGCCTTAGCCAAAACTCACATTTACTAAACTTTGCATATAATTGGTGGTCTTTAAGGACTTGCAATACAATTCCCAAATGGTTCATGTGTTTATTTTCAATCCTTTAATAGATCAAAATATCATCAATAAACACTATCACAAACATATCAAGGTAGTGTCTAACACTCTATTCATTAGGTCCATAAATGTCGCCGGGGAATTTTTCAATCCAAATGACATAACCACAAATTCATAGTGACCATACCGGGTCCTAAAGGCTGTCTTGGGAATGCCAACCCCTCATACCCTTAGTGGATGGTAACCCGAACGAAGATCAATTTTGGAGAAATAGTTAGCCCCTTGAAGTTGATCAAACAAGTCGTCAATCCTAGGAAAGGGATACTTATTATTTATGGTCACCTTGTTCAATTGTCAGTAGTCAATAAACATTCTGAGGGACCTATCCCTATTTCTAACAAACAACATCAAAGCACCCCATGGTGATATACTTGGTTGAATGAAGCCTTTGTCTAACAAATCCTTGAGTTTCTCCTTCAACTCTATCAACTCGGCCGGATCCATTCTATGAGGAGGAATGGAGATAGGTTGCATATCCGGCAAGAGATCAATGCTAAAATCTATTTCCCGTTCAGAAGAACTGCCGAGAAAATCATCGGGAAAGACTTTCGGAAATTCACTCACCACAGGGACGGACTCTAAGGAAAGGGTTTCAGACTCAACATCTATCAACCTAACAATATGGTAAATGCACCCTTTGGAGATCATTTTCCTAGCTTTGAGGGAAGAGACAAATTGACTCTAGGGATAGAATTTCCCCCCTTCCACTTTAAAGTAGACTCATTTGTAAATTGAAACTTTACTACCTAAGTCCTACAATCAATAGAGGCATAACAAGAATGCAACCAATCCATACCCAAAATCACATCAATCTAACATGTCTAACTCCACTAAATCCACCAAGGTAACTTTATGGGACAAAGAAATAGGACAACTCCTATAGACTCTTTTTGCCACTATCGAGTCACCAACAGGGGTAGAAATCGAAAATGGCTCTACTAACACTTCGGGGGGTATTTCAAATTTCATGGCCACAAAAGGTGTAACAAAGGACAAAGTGGCATCGAGATCTAACAATGCATATACATCAATGGAAAAGCCTTACAACATACCGGTCACTACATTCGGGGAGTTCTCTTGGTCACCTTGAGATTGAAGAGCATATAAGCAGTTTTTCTTGGGAGCATTGGAATTTGAACTGCTAGGAGGAGTTTGCTTATCTTCTCTCCCCTTGGCCGCAAGGTTTGGGAAATTCTTTAATTGATGCCCAGTCTTACCACAACCATAGCAAACACCTATGCCGGCAAGACATTTACCATCATGTTTCTTACCACACTTAGCACATGTAGGCCTCACCATAGAAGATCCACCACTATTGCCTCCTTGAGGCTTAGGGTTAGAAACTCTATCTTTGTTGACACTTGGAGCACTAGAGAAGCCTTGGTTGGAGAACCTTCTCTTGAACCTTTGTCTACCTTGACCCTCAAAGTTACCCTTGGAAGAATTCCCATCATTGGACCTTGCTCTCTTTACTTCCCGATTCACTTGCTTGAGCTTTTGTTCCTCAATTTGTTTGGCATGGACCATGAGACGTGATATATTCATACTTGGGATTAGCATTGCCGAATGACATTCATTGACTACCAAGTCAGATACCCCCTTCACAAATTTGTTCATCTTGGCCCTCGAATCCGCTACTAAGGTTGGAGCATACTTGGACAATTGAGTAAATTTGAGGGCATATTCCTTCACACTCAAACCCCCTTATTGAAGATTTATGAACTGTTGCATTTTTCATTCCCTCAACTCAAGGGGAAAGAACCTATCAAGGAAGACCAACTTGAACAATTCCCAATCTATCGGGCTTGCTCTTATGGGTCTTTCACCCTTCCATTTCTCATACAATACTTGAGCCACATCCTTCAATTGATAGGCAGCTAGTTCCGCCTTTTCTTGTGGAGACACTCCTATAGCATCAAGCACCTTATAGATCTCATCAATAAACTCTTGCAGGTCCTCTTCCACTTTGAAGCCTTGGAACGCGGGAGGATTCATCCTAGTAAAGTCCCTTATCCTTGAAGCAATTGTACTCACATTGGATTTCACATGAGTCCTAGTATCCCTATTAATTTGGGCCGTCACAGATTGGGTCAATACTTGGAGAGCCGACCTTATTTCAACATTTGGCATAGCCCCCGCATCAATAGGAGCTTAAGAACTTGAGGACCTTGGGGAGAAACTCCCTCATTCACATTCTCCTCTTCCATCTTTCTTGCATTCGCCCTTCTTGTATTCATATCCTATAGACAAAATAGAAGGATTAGGAAAAGGACTTCATAGAGTTAAAACTCTAAGGCACAACTAAAGAGTAATGAAAGAAGTGAAATTTCCTAAGAATCTTATAGCCTCTCATTCATAAATGTGGCGCGCTTCTCCTTCATGAGCAACACTCTACTAGACGTGTTTATGAGACGTCATCCTAGAATCATTCTAAATCTTGTGCCCTGATTACCAAGTTTGTCACCACCCAGGGGTACCCCCTAGATGTAACATGTCGTACTTCACCACGAAGGGGTCTCATACAAGTCCTTAGCATATCATAAACACAAGTAATAGAAATGATGCGGAATTAAAAGTTTTTACAATTAAAGTCTTTTCATAATATCAAAATAGAAGTCTAGACATTGTCTCACTAACCATCTAATACAATCGAGAATCAATAAGGGTTATAACCCTTTCCAAAATAGTCTCAAAAAGAGAAAGTAAAATAGAAACTAGAAATAACAACTTCTTCCTCGAACCATGAGAACTCACCGAAAGCGTGGAGAATAGTCAATCCAAGCTCTTGATCAAGAAGGAAGCACAACTCAATAACCGGGACCCTACACTTGTAGAAAAATGTAGAAAATATGGGTTAGTACAAAGATTGCACTAAGTATGGAAGCCATGCAATAAAATCCTTGAAACAGGTAAAAAGGGACAATTTAGTTGAAACCATGCACTTTAACATTCTTAAGAGTCATCATACACAATAGAGTAAATACATAAGTCAAACCCATTCATAAGAAACCCTACGTTATACTTGTGCAATGCATAGACAGGATCCCATAATCCTATCTAATACCAAGTACCATTTTTAGGCCACAATAATCATACATATCATAACTTGTTCTCATCCATAGCCAATATTCATAAACAAGGAAACATTCAAGTTCATTAACTTGTAACAAGGAAAGACACTCATAGCAACAATCCGTATCATACGTACATAAATTCATATATCTTCATAGCATAAGGAAACCACACCATAACCCCTTTCCAAAGCCTACTTGTGCAATGCATAACTGAAGTCCCATACCCCCACTCACACTAAGTAGAACTCCTTGAGAAGTCATATGTATAGTTCATGTTCTTATCATATTTCATATTCTTGTCTTAGAGGGAAATAACCTTAACCGACATAGACCATGTGACCTACTTGGAATCTGGTGTCATGTCCTATACCGAAAAGAGATGTCCTACTTGCCTAAGGTAGAACTAAATGTATTAGCTTTTAGGTGGATCCACTAGCTAAAGACCTATGTGGGCACATAGTTATGGGATAGGAGATTACTTCTAGAAACCCTAAACCTATTGTATTGACAAGGGAGCTTCTATCTCATGAGGTTACTTTAGATGACCCAACCTTTTGAATTGACGGGAGGGTATCTACTTCACATTCCATATCCATTCGGTGCTAAGCATTACTTTCCCAAAATTTATATATTTAGTCTTGAATTTTATTTACATGTGTGAAAGAGTATCTTGCCTTTCATTCAACACAACTCATAAAATTTCTCATGGATTCAATTAAGTGAGAATGGACTTTCAACCTTAGAATCATCACTACGTGGGTAAACCTTTCACCTCATTTTCATAGTGTGTTCATGAGAATGGCCTTTCAATCAACACAATAATACTATCATAGTCATATAAATTACATGCATAGTCATGTGTAAGGGTATGGAGAAAATGATCTTTCAACAATACCATAATTACACCATAGTCAATGAATCTTCACTTTCTAAGTGAATCATAAGGTCATACACAATTCTCATAAACATGTACAAACCCTCATATTGTTCCCTTCAAGGACCATGAATCACATTCAACCCAAACATCTAGAATTACTAAATTAGATATGTGGAATATCATGATTCAGTAAACTCAATCAATATAGACATAATCAATCGACATGCTTCTATAATCAATCAACCGACATCATGAATTCACAATTTAGCAATGTGCGGGATTCATGGGTTCTTGGGGGAATTTCATCTTAAATCATCAATTCAATCTTAATCCTTCATAATTAAACCATTGAAAATGTTTTCAAAGAGAACCCATGACTTAGATTGAAACCCTAGCTTTTGGGGAAATTGAAAACTTTGAAATCAAGTTTTGAAAGGACTCTATTGGTGGAAGCTACCCATAGATGAAAAGCCACCATACGTTCATTAAGATTCTTCAATGAATTTGAGGAAGAAGCCTTGAAATAACCAAACCCTAGCTCCAATTCTACTCTTCTTCTTCTTTGAGTTTTAGAGAGAGAAATATTGTGAGGGAGATGAACTTTTACTTTGGTTTGGATGTTGGTGAAAAATCACTTAGTCTAGGGGATTTGACTTAAAAGCAACTTATATAGTACCCATAAAAATACCCAAAACGGCCCCACTTTAATTGGACTAAAATAGGAAAAGACTTAACTAACCTTCATTAAGTGACCACACCCAGGTTCGAGTATGCCGTGTTACGACTAGGGTGTGCTCTCAGGTTGTGACAAACTTGGTATCAGAGCATAAGATCTTAGAAATGGTTTCTAGGATCAATGTCTCACAAGCCACGTCTAGTAGAGTCTTGTTCATTATTGTGAGTAGCGAAAAATCTATGAGAGAGAGGCTATAGGATGTTAGAAAGTTACACTTCATTTATATTCTTAAAGTCGTGCCTTAGAGTTTAGCTTTATAGATGTCCTTTTCCTAATCCTTCTCTTGTGTTTATAGGATATGAATATAAGAAGGATGCCCGCAAGGTGAGTGGGAGAGGAAGTAGTGAATGAGGGTCCCTCCCCAAGGTGATCAAGCCCTTCAAGGTAACCAAGTGCCTCAAGAGAATGAAGTTTCGGTGGTTCCCCCAGACATGACAAATAAAGAGATTAGGACAACCTTTCTAACCATAGCTCAAAACATGACGGCTCAAGTGAATAGAGATGTGGGGCCTAGGGTGAATGTTACTGAGAGTATCGTGACCTCAAGATTGAGAGATTTTGTGAGGATGAATCCTCTTATTTTTCTTGGCTCTAAAGTGGGAGAAGATCCCTAAGAATTCTTGGATGATCTTTATAAGATTGTCAATGCTATGGGAGTAACTTATAGGGAGAAAGAGGATTTGGCTTCCTATCAATTGAGAGAAGTGGCCCAAGTGTGGTTCACTCAATGGAAAGCTAATAGGCCGGTTGAAGTCTATCCTATAGAATGAGAGGAGTTTAAGAGAACTTTCCTTTGCAAGTACTTTCCCCGTGAGAAGAGGGAGGTTAAGGTGGAGGAGTTTATAAACCTTAGGCAAGGTAATATGAGTGTGGAGGAGTATTTCTTGAAGTTTACCCTATTGTCTAAGTATGCTCCATCCTTGGTGACTAACCCTAGAGACGAGATGAGTAGGTTTGTTACCGGTGTATCCGACCTAGTTAAGGAAGAGTGTCATACGGTGATGCTCCATGATGATATGAATATCTCTAGAATTGTTATGTATGCTCAATATATTGAGGAGTCCAAACTTAAGAGTGTGAATAGGGATTTGAAGAGGGGTAGATTCGATGAGCAAGGTCAACCTAGGTTCAAGAAGAGAGCTCTAAACCAATATTCTTCAAGTGCTCCTAAGGCTAGTGAAGAGAGAGGTAGTGGACCTCCATTTGCTAAAACTACTTGTCAAAATTGTTGAAAGAAGCATAATAGGAAGTGCCTAGCCGGTACTAGTGGGTGCTATGGTTGTGGAAAGAATGATCATGAAGTGAAACATTGTCCTACTCTTACGGCTAGAGGAAGGAGGCAAAACAAATTTCTCTTAATGGCCCAAATCTTGATGCTCCAAAGAAGAACCATTTCTATGCATTTCAAGCCAAAGAGGGCAAAGGAGCTAATTCAGATGAAGGTACCGATAAGTTATAGTTCTTTTTTGTGGTGATGATATCCTTGTGTTGTTTCATGATAGCCTTAGTTGGGTTTTCTCCTAAGTGGGGGATGGTATGTTGAATAGTAAGGTTGTTTAGAGTATTGATGTCCTTATCTCTTTCCTTCTATTCTTATTCAAGCTTGAAACCAAGAGTTCCTTATAGCTTGTTTCATGTGTTGGAGTCTTGTGTGAATATGAGTTTCCATGGTCTCCTTATGTTATGCATGTTCTAATTGAATTCTTGTTTAAATGAGAAAAATGAGTTTTCATGAATTGTGTTCCTCATGTTAATATGCATCTATGATGAGTTGCCTAAATGTTTCATGAGTTGATTTGTTGAACATGCCTAAATGTGCCTTATTGAAACATTGCATAATGAGCTTTTATGATAAAATTGCTTAAATGTGCTTAATGATGTTCTGATGAGCATGATTTGATTTGGAGAAGGAAGTTCCTCCAATGAAATGAAGAATGTGAAATTTTGATGCATAATGAGTTATAGATGCAGTTCCTTCCTTCTTGTTGTGTTTTGAGCTTATTGATGTGCAATTGATGTTTCCTCCTAGTTGTGTGCATTTATATTGATGTTGCATGCATGATTGTGGACTTGTAGTCTTGAGTTGTTACCCCTTGATGTGTTTAAAGTGTCATTCGAGGAAGAATGTTCCTTAATGGGGGATAAGGTAACGACCCTAAAAACGAACTAGTGAAGCTAGATTCTAATGTGTGTGCGTTTGTGTTTGTCTTGACTTTTGAAGTGGTTTGATGTTTTCCCGAGTCAAGGTTGAAGGGTTTAGGGGTTAAACTTCAAGGTACCACTCCCCTTGGACCATCCTAGGGGTCCTTGAGGAGGACCCTAAGTCTAACCCCCCAAGACCCCCTGAAACCACCAAGCTGCCTAAAATATGGTGAACCACGAAAGGGGATCACACCCCGTAGGTCCATCCACACCCCGTGGATGGCCTCTGTGGGTCATGACCCCTAAATCCATGTCTCTGAACCAAATGACGAGGTGACAATACAGGGCATCAACCCATCGACGGTACATGGATGAGGAGTCGTCGTTTGGCACCTGCAATCTGGTTTTAGCTTCGGCCTTGCTAGGGTGAATTGGTAAATTCACCCCAAGTCTTTTGAAGTGCATGGACGGTTATTTTAGGTGTATTAACATATTTTAAGACTATTAAAACACTCATTTAGATTTCGTCTCTCAAAATCAAAACCCTTCCCTCCTAAAAAGTTCTCTCTAGAAACTCCAATGGAGATCAAGGTCAAGTTCAAGCTAGGGTTGGGGATTTCAAGGTGTTTCTTCTTCAATTATGTGGGATTCTTCAAGTATAAGGTATGGTGATCCTTCATCTAGGGTTAGTTTTCACCCTAGAGTGAATTTCAAAGAAGTTTCAAGGTTTTCAAGTTTCACAAAAACCCTAGGTTTTACTCAATCTCATGGGTTCTTGCATCAAATGTTTTCAAATGATAAAATATGATTATATTGATGTTTAATTGATGATTTAATATTATTTTACTCTATGAAACCATGATTTCTCTCCATTCTTATATTGTGACTTATAAAGTGGGTTTGATGATTCTGAATGAATCATGGTGGATTTATTCTTAGATTGATTTGGATTATTGAATTGAATCATCATATGCCTAATTATGATGAATTGTTGGTGAATTGAGGATTTGTGATCATAGCGTTGAAAGGGCAAGTTTGACCTAATTCCATGTTAAAGTAGAATTGTACTTGAATTGTTGATCCACTTGAAAGGTGGAGGTGTTTAATTACTTTGTCTATTGTGATCATGGCCTTGAAGGCATAGTTTGATGAATTGAAGTATTATCAGGATATTGTGTATGTGAATGTATAATGTGAAGTATTTACATGAGATTTCAATGATAGAATATTGATCTTGTATAGAGTGTTGTTGTGTTGTTGATTGACAGTATATTCTCTCTTAACACTCATGAATGAAGATGATGGATTGTGAAGTGTTCTATAATGATGAATGTGATATATTGAATTGGTTGGGTAATGCATTCTTTTGTTGTATTGTTGAATGTAATCTCTTGAATTGGTAGGCTTAGGCATCCTCCTCTTGAATAATGAATGTATTTGACCTAAGTGTCTAAATGCACATAATTTGGTAGACCTAATGTTGGTAGCCTCTTTGTGAATAAATGAATGAATGTCTAGAATTAGTAAACCTAATGTTGGTAGCCATTCTATAAATGTCTAATGAAGTATTCTAGGCTAAACCTTGGATTGGTAGACTTAATGTTAGTGGCCTATCATGTGGAGTCCAGGTGCTAATGTGAATGTAACACCTTGAACCGGTAGAGCTAATGTTGATGGCATTTCCTTGTGTGTGTGTTAAACCTTAAAGCGGTAGACCTAATAGTGGTGGCCTCCTTCTAATGTGAAATGAATCACTTAGAGATAGTAGACCTAATGGTGGTTTCTCTCTCTAGGAAAGTCAATGAGCTATCCTTAAAGTACCTTGAAATAGTTGGCCTATTGGTGGTGGCCCTTTTTGGAAAAGTACTTTGGCTCGGTAGGCCTAATGTTGGTGGCCCTCTCTAGTACACTAATGTTAATAAAACAACTCTTTGGGAATGTAGGCTATGCATCGAGAGGATATGGTTAGATGGAGGCTCTCCCAACATTAGGTCGGATCTCAATGAAAATATTTCATATCCCATAACTATGTGCCCACATAGGTCCTAGCTAATGGATCCACCTAAGCTAGATTAATCGGTCTTCCTTCGGCAAGGAGATCAACCCTTACGATGTGGGATAGTACATCGGATTCCATGTCTAGCTTGCATGGTCTATGTCGGTTAAACGCTTATTCCCATCATGTGAGATGTGAATTGTAGTTACTTGATAGGTACTACAAAGTGTAGGTGTTAGGTTAAAGGAATTCATGAACTTACAGTTAGAATAGATGAAAACCCAAATCTTGAATTGGAATTCAAAGTGAAAATTTTATCAAACGAATTCCGGAAATCAAATTGCTAAGAGTTTGCAAATTAATTACCAAAAAACAAACAATAGAAGTTTACAATAATATCTAACCCCCAAAAAATGAGGATTACAACTCCTATTTATAAAAAACAAATCCTAAATAAAATATGAAACACAATAAGGAAATAAATTCTTGGAACGTGACTTCTATCGACGGCACGACCTACGAACCATGGGTCAACCTACGGTCCATAGGTCCCCCTCCGTTGATCCACACTTAGACAAATTAAGCATGTATTGGAACATTATACTTTCTGATCTCCATCGACAGATGTGCAGGATGGCCCGTGGGTTGACCTACGGTCCGTCGTCTGCTCCGTGGTTCCGTACTTGGTCAGACTTTCGTGATCTTCCACCTACGATGCATCTCCTACGATTCGTGGATTAGACTACGGTCCATCCTGTAACTCCGTGGATTGAACACTGAAACTCAACTCCCAGACCAGGACCTATGATTGCCCATCCAAGGCCCGTTGTTCGACCTACGGTCCGTGAGTGGCTCTGTTGTTGGCTACTTCTGCACTTTTCAGCTCACATCTTCAACAACCGCATCAAAGCCTATCTCCTGCAGGAATTATATTATTTCTAATAAATAATAGCCCAAGAAACACACAAACTCTAAGTGAAACGCATCAAAAATACCGTAAACTCACGGTATATCAACACCCTCAACTTAAACTTGTTGTTTGTCCTCAAGTGACACACAAAACTCTAAACAACACTTATGTAGAAGCATACATACAAACTCAAGCAATCACATGGCTTTCTCAATCAATTCCATCACATTAATGCAAATCTTTTCAGCTATACTTAACAAGCTAACTCATGCGGATCAAAACATGACATAGATCAACCAATAGACATCACAACATACACTTTTCGCAATCATCAAGGTACCAATTCTCCAATAAGGTAACTAGAGCCCTCACTTAAAAATAAATCCATTTTCACACATAATAGATATGACTTTAAAATTTAGGATTTATTCAACACTCACGCTCAAAAGTTACTTTGTAACACCCCAGAAACTAGTAGGCTAAACTGGAGCTTGATAGGAGGGTTAGAGTCATGAATAACTCCCCGTACTTAAAATGAAGGGTTTTGGGTTAAATAGTCAAAGTACAACCCCTCAAAGACCAACCAAGGGCCCTTGAGGAGGACCTTAGCAAAACTTCCCAAAACAGTGGACCTATGGTTGGACCCACACCCAGTAGAGGGGTTCGCGCCCCGTGGGTGAGGAGTCATGGGTCAAGGTATCAAAAACCAGGCTCTAGTCATCCCAGCAATGGTTCATCACCATGACACATAGGTCCATCCATGGAACGTGGACGTGGTTCAGTGGGTGCTGGCCTGGAGATAGTTTCAAGGGTTAAGTTAGGGGCACTTTGGGGTTTTCCAATTTTAATTGGGATTTAGTGGTGTCATTTTAACCTCATCTAGACTAACTATATAAAGAATTTAGACCCCTAAATTCATTTATCCTGGTAATTATTTCAACTCATAAAAAATAACCCAATTCTCTCCAAGAAATTCTCTCTCTAGAAAGAAGAAGAAGAAGAAGAAAAAGAAGGGTCAAGCTTGGTCAAATTCCTCCAATCTTCCAATATTTGTGAGGGTTTTGTATCCAAGGTATGATAGATTATTCATCCATGGATTCTTCCATCCATGGATCCCCCTAGAATTCCCCAATTTGATGAAGAAAATTCCTAATTCTAGTTAGGGTTTCTTCAATGTTGTGGGTTATGGTGTATATTGATCCAATTGAGTGTATATTGATTTTTTATGATTGAATTAGTAGTGAGTAATGTTATTATGAATAAATTACATGTTTTTTTTTTTTTTATGTCTAACCCTATTTTAATTGATGAAATTGAAGTAGTTTGTGTTTATGCCTTAAAGAAGGGAAATTGAGGATTTATAAATAATAATCAGGGGGTGATGATATGTGTAGTTATTACTAGAGAGTAAAAGCATGTAGACATGAATTGAATTAGATAAAAATCAAATGTGATGGATCATGATTAGTAATGCTTGAGAATTATCATTTATGATGATATATGACTAGAATTGCTTACGAATGAAGCATGTGATTATAATGTCTTGTGATCTAGGCCTATGTGAGGATTGTAAGAAGTAAAGCTAATTATGATCAATTATGTATGCTAAGGCCTTTTGAGTGAAGTGCATATGGTTATGATATGTTGTTGTGTTGTTGAAAAGATATTCTCATATACACACTTAGGCATGAATATGATATGATATTAAAGGTTCTCTCACATAGAATGATTCAATGTTGAAAGGCTTGCTCAATAAAATGAATCAAAGCATGCTTAGTTATGCTAGCTTGAAGTTATGCTATGAAATCACTTCATGAATAGATTGACTTGGTAATGCAAGATTGTTTCATAGTGGCTTGACTATAAGATCTCATGGTAGCGTTGGATTGAGAAATCATACCCTTCATAAGGTTAGCTTGAACTAGCATCATAGAATGCTTTCATGGTAGCATGACTTGGGTAGGCCAAACCATTTCATGGCAGCTAGGATTGGGCAATAGTACCCTTCCTTGAATAGCTTGGACTTGCATGATAGTATGTTTTCCATGGTAGCTTGGTCTATCCTAGTATGGTGCTATTCCTTGGTAGCCTATAAATGATAAATTGTAATAATTTATGTATGATGGCTTAAAATGGTACTTAGTATGGATGGGATTATGGGGTCTTATCCATGCATTGCACAAATATGACTTGAATCTACTTATGAAGTGTTTCTCTTGTATGTTGTATACTTAGCTTGGATTGTTGCTATAATTTTCTTCCTTGATATGTTTGACTACAGGTGAAGGTTCCCTTGTCTATGAGAATTAAGCTAAGGATGAGATCTAAAGATGGTAAGTAAGATTATAATGGCCTAAAAGAGGTACTTAGTATGGGTGAGATTATGAGGTCTAATCATGCATTGCACAAGTATGCTTTGAGGTTACTTAAGAAGTAGTTCTCTTATGTTATGAAGATCTAAGGATTTACTATGCCTCTGACCATGTTATTATCTCTTATTCTTATGGATTATGGATTATGTTGAATAATGCTTATCCTATGTCTATGTTAGAGATTATATTTATGATAATGTTGTTATGCTCTTATGATGTTATGCTAGCTATCATATTTAGTACTTAATTGTATTAATGCATACTTTTGCCTACATTCTTATCAAATGTAGGGTGCAGCGATCTTGATTTCCATTCACGTGGCTAGGATCTTAGTAGAACAACCAATTGAAGATTTGGTGAGTCCTCATAGCATCGGACCACTATGCCCTTTAATGTCTAGATTTTTGTATAGGTTGTGTCCCTAAGACTTTCATGTATTAGATCATTTGAGACAACGTTAAAGACTTCCGCTTCATTTATGAGACTTCGATTGTTATGAAAAATGTTTTTAATTTCCGCACTTTTCTATTCTCTTATGTTATGATATGCTAAGGGGCTTGTATGAGACTTTCTTGTCTTGTACGCCTTGTTACATCTAGCGGGTACCCCTAGGTCGTGACATCCTTGCCAGTCATAACACAAGATTTAGAATGGTTCTAGGATGTCTTAAACCACGTCTAGTAGAGTCTTGTTCATAAATGTGAAGCGCATCACATTTATGAATAGGAGGCTATTAGATGTTTAGGAAACTTCACTTCTTCATTTTGTAAGTCGTTCCATAAAGTTTAACTCTATTTGATCTTTCTCATAATCCTTGCTCGCTGGTTTTCAGTATATGACTACTACAAGGGCAAAATGCTAGAAGGAATGAGGAAGATAATGAGGATCAACAGATTCCTCCCCAAGCTCCTCCTCAAGCTCCAATTGATCATGAGAGTATAAAAAATGTGAAGATTAGGTCAGCTTTTCAATTGTTGGCTCAAGCTATGACGAAACAAGCCAATAGAGAGGTAGTAGCCCCGTGAACCTAATTATGGGTACGACCACTTCAAGAGAGATGGATTTTATTAAGATGAACCCTCTATAGTTTTATGGCTCCAAGGTGAAGAAGATCCTAATGAGCTTATAGATGAGGTTTATAAGGTATTTACCATTATGGGGGTGACTTAAGTATAGAAAGCAGAGTTAGTTGCTTACGCATTGAAAGGTGTTTCTCAAGTGTGGTATGAACAATAGAAAGAAAAGAGGCAGGTAGGAGTGGGTCCAATAGAGTGGGAAGTGTTCAAGTTGGCGTTTATTGATAAGTTCTTTCCCCTAGAGTTGAAGGAGGCTAAAATGCAAGAGTTCATTAACCTTAGGCAAGGTAGCATGATTGTTAAGGAGTATGTCTTGAAATTTACCCAACTATCCAATATGCTCCAACTATAGTGGCGGAGTCGAGGGCTAAGATGAATAAGTTTATAATGGGAGTGTTCGACTTAGTAGAAAAAGAATGACATACGACAATGCTTGTTAGTGATATGGATATCTCACGTCTTATAGTGTATGCCAAAAAATTAATGAATCAAAACACAAGAAAGAGAAATCTAGGGAGAAAAAGAGGTCGAGGATGGATGATGATAAGTCTTTTCATGATAGATTCGATGGACATAGTCGCTCTAGGAATCAATAAAGGTTTTTCGGACAAGGTTCTTCTAATGCTCCTAAGTATAAGGAAGAGAGGGTGTCTAACCCTAAGCCATCCAGAATTACTAATCCATTCCTATGGCCTACTTGTACTAGGTGTGGAAAGAGGCGTGAGGGTAGATGTTTAGCCAGTAAAAAGGGTTGCTTTAGTTGTGGTGAAATTGGTCACCAAATGAGGAATTATCCTAAGGCAAAGGCTAAAGGAAGAGAAGATCCTTCTAAGCAAAATCAGTTTTATGCACTTCAAGCTAGAAGTGACCATCAGTGTGCTGCCGATGTGAATCCCAATATCTTGATAGCTTCTTAATTGATGTTTGTGATTTTCTAGATTTTGGATGTTATCCTTGTGATGCTTTGGTTGCACTTCTATTATGCTCCTATGTGATTGTAGAACCCGTATAGTTAAATTTTTAGTTCCCGAATGAGCCTATCCATGAGTGGAAGGGAGGAAAGTCTATGTCCTAATTTGGGTTATGTCTTGTCTTGAAAATGACTTTGAGGGTTACATATACCACCTAGTTAAGGTTAGGAAGAAGAGTTCAAGTGTTGACCAACTCCAAAGAGTTAGTTATCTTTTAAGATTGATCTGAAGTATGGTCATTTTTAGTAGGGTGTTTAGAAAACAACTAGATGTTGTAATTGAGTAGACTCCTATGAAGGGTAGTAGTATAGTCCACCATGGTTTAGAATCATCTTGTGTGGTGGATGTGAAAGCTTAGTGATGTTTAGGTCTGTCCTTAAAATTGAAATAAATGGTGCTTATAGAGTCCACCTAGGCTTACTCCCAAGGGGGGGATGGTGTACTTAGATAGCAAGATTATGGGATGTTCTTAATTATTATGATTAGGGTTACTTGAAATTCTCACCCTAGAAAGGTGTAGTGAGTTTGGGAAGTTTAGTCCCCGTCTTGTAGACCCCTATAAGATCCTGAGATGATGAGTTCCTCCTAGTCGTATTATGTTTTGGAGTCATGCGTGATTTAGATGTTTTTATGATTTCCTTATGTGGTGCATGTTCATGAAAACTTGTGAATTGAAAGAAAATGAAGTTGCGTAATAGATTTCCTCATGTTGTAGTGCATTGAGTAGAGTTGCCTATAGACTTCATGAGATGAATTGATGGGCATGTCCTAGCTTGGAGTTGAGAGATTCCTCCTTGGATAAAGGTTATGAGTATAGATTGCATATAGGCTCCATGAGACTGTGTTGAGCATGCTTTCATCTTGGAGATGGTAGTTCCTCCGTGAATATAGTAGATGTAGAATTTCATGCATTTTGGGTTGTTAGATGTAGTTCCTACTTCCTTGTGTTGCATTGAGTATGATTAGCTTGGAGTTGAAGTTTTCCTCTTTGGATGTATTCATTTAGAAGTGTTGCATGTATGATGGGTTGCTAGTCTAGAGTTGTAACCTTAAGAAAATGCCTAGAACGTCATTCGAGGATGAATGTTCCCAAGGGGGAGATATTGTAACACCCCAGAAACTAGTAGGCTAAACTAGAGCTTGACGAGAGGGTTAGAGTCGTGAATAACTCCCCGTACTTAAAATGAAGGGTTTTGGGTTAGAACATCAAGGTACAACCTCTCAAGAATCAACCAAGGGCCCTTGAGGAGGACCTTAGCAAAACTACCCAAAATAGTAGACCTACGATTGGACCCACGCCCCATAGGGGTCATGGGTCAAGGTCTCAAAAACTAGGTTCCAATCACCCTAACCATAGTTCACCCACACGCCACGTCGATACATCCACAGACCATGGATGTGGTTCCGTGGATGGTGGCATGGAGACAATTTCAAGGGTTAAATTAGGGGCACTTTAACCCTTGAAGTGGGATTAAGTGGTGTCATTTTAACCTCATCTAGACCAACTATATAAAGACTTTATACCCCTCAATTCATTGATCCTAGTCATTAGTTCAACTCACCAAAAAGATCCCAATTCTCTCTAAGAAATCCTCTCTTTAGAAAGAAGAAGAAGAAGAACAATGGTCAAGCTAGGTCAAATTCCTCCAATATTTCAAGATTTGTGAGGGCTGTATCCAATGTATGATAGCTTATTCATCCACGGATTCTCCCATCTATGGAGCCCCGTAGAATTCCCCTAATTTGTTGAAGAATTCCCCAATTCAAGTTAGGGTTTCTTCAATGTTGTGGGTTATGGTGTATGTTGATCCAATTGAGTGGATATTGATTGTTTACGATTGAATTACATGTTTTCTATGTCTAACCCTAGTTTAATTAAGGAAATTGAAGTAATGTGGGTTTATGCCTTAAGAAGGGAAATTGAGGATTTAGAGATAATCTTCTAGGGTTGATGATATGTGTAGTAATTGCTTGAGAGTAAAATCATGTAGACATGAATTGAATTAGATAAAAATCATATGTGATGGATCATGATTAGTAATTCTTGAGATTTAGCCTATATGATGATATATGACTAGAATTGCTTAGGAAAGCAGCATGTGATTAAAATGTCTTGTGATCTAGGCCTATGTGAGGATCGTAAGAAATAAAGCTTTACGAGTAAAGTTAAATATGATGAATTATGTATGCTAATTCTTTGAGAGTGAAGTGCCTATCGTTATGGTATGTTGTTGTGTTGTTGAAAGGATATTCTCATATACACACTTATGCATGAATACGATATGATATGAAAGGTTGTCTAACATATAATGATTCTAGGTTGAAAGGACTGCTCACCCAAAATAAATCAAAGCATGTTTAGTTATGTTAGCTTGAAGTTGTGTTATGAAATCCCTTCATGAATAGCTTGACTTGGTAAGACAAGACCATTTCATGGTAGCTTGAGTAGAAGATATCATGGTAGCCTCAGATTGAGAAATCATACCCTTCCTAAGGTTAGCTTGAACTAGCATCATAGAATACTTGCATGGTAGCATGACTTGGTTAGGCCGAACCATTTCATGGTAGCTAGGATGGAGCAATAATACCCTTCCTTGAACATCGTGGACTTGCATGATAGTATGCTTTCCATGGTAGATTTGTCTAGCCTAGTATGGTGCTATTTCTTGGTAGCCTAGAAATGATAAATTGTCATCATTTATGTATTATGGCCTAAAGTGGTACATAGTATGGATGAGATTATGGGGTCTTATCCATGCATTGCACAAGTATGACTTGAATCTACTTATGAAGTGTTTCTCTTGTACATTGTATACTTAGCTTGGATTGTTGCTATAGTTGTTATCCTTGACATGTTTGACTAAAGGTGAACATTCCCTTTTCTATGAGAATTAAGCTAAGGATGAGATCCAAAGATGGTAAGTATGATTATGATGGCCTAAAAGTGGTACTTAGTATGGGTGAAATTATGGGGTCTCGTCCATGCATTGCACAAGTATGCTTTGAGGTTACTTAAGAAGTAGTTCGCTTATGTTATGAAGATCTAAGGATTTACTATGCCTATGACCATGTTATTATCTCTTATGCTTATGGATTATGGGTGATGTTGACTAATGGTTATCTTATGTCTATGTTGGAGATTATGCTTATGATAAAGTTGCTATGCTCTTATGATGTTATGCTAGCTATCATATTTAGTACTTAATTGTACTAACGCATACTTTTACCTACATTCTTATCAAATGTAGGGTCCAACAATCTTGACTTCCATTCCTGTGGCTAGGATCTTAGTAGAGAAGGCAAGTGAAGATTTGGTGAGTCCTCATTGCATCGAGGATTTGACCACTATGCCCTGTTATGTCTTTCTTTATGTTTAGATATTTGTATGGGAAGTGTCCCTAAGACTTACATGTATTAGATGGTTTAAGACAATGCTAAAGACTTCCGCTTCATTTTTTTGATACTTCAATTTTTATGAAAAATGTTTTAAATTTCCGCACTTTTCTATTATCATATGTTATGATATGCTAAGGAGCTTGTATGAGACTTTTTGGAGTCTTGTACGCCTTGTTATATCTAGGGGGTACCCCTGGGGTCGTGACAGACTTCAAGTATAGTTAGTGCTCAATACCAAAGGCTTGCCCTTATTTTCACTTCATAGACTCTCCAAACTAGTCAGTGGATCACTATAGGACTTTCTTAGCTTGTAACGTAGGCTTAGGGTCGAAGGGTACATTTGGGTACTTTTTGTGACTTTTCTGCTCTCCTTGACATTACATTGGCTTTTTACCTCTTTTCTCAACCAATTCTTGACATATTTTTACTTTCTGCTCTTTCCCTTGACTCCTTTCAACCCATATGTAATTTTACATTTATCGCTCTTATTTTTCACATTCTTCTTTTTCTTTGTTTTCTTTAGGATATTTTTCATTGCTCTTGTTGTTTCTTTTGAATTCAACCACATCTTTTTCTTTCTTTTCTTTTCTTTTTCTTTCTTCTACACAAAACTCTTTTGATACCCTTTTTATTTTGGTTTCCCTTTTTGTAGACCCTCAACTTATGCATTTTGCATGAGTTGAGGTGCACAATATCCCATATCGGACCAGTGCCAAGATTAAGGTAACTTTTTGAATTTGCCACTTTCAACTTAGGATTTTGTCCTAAGTCAAGGTGCACATGTCCCAGGAGGTGCCGGGGCCAAGACAATTATTTTAGGGAAGGTGAATTACGTGTATTAAAAGTAGTGGTCTACATTAGGCTCAAACATTTGGATCAAAGGGAACATTTATTTCTTTTGGTTGAATCATTTTAGGCTTGAGTGGAATTATTTGAACAATGGCCTATGATCATTTTCCAAATTCTAGCCTAGATTTTCTTTGCAGGACCAACGGGGCAAGATCTAGATTGGTACATACTGTATGAACATTCAAATTTCCCTTACACACACTTGACACATTGTTTCATCATCGGATTATTTAATTACCCAGTTCAAGTTTTTAGCTTAAGTCATACTATCATACCAATTCCTTATCATGTCATATGAAAATCCAACACATTCAACTCATTCAGCCTATAGATCAAGCACATTTTAAAATTTTTAGACATATATCAATGTCATGCTTTTTATGCCTTCATGCTTTCATTCTTCTAATTACTTCTCAGACTTCACCCTATCTCTCATAATCCATTTACCCCACCCTCAACAAAATAAGGTGCAATTTCCCTCAATGCACTAAGCAAAAAAAAAGCATAGGGTGAAGCAAACCTGTGGTGCAAATGTGCCGAAGTCACATAAAGAAGCGGGTGGGTCTGATTTCTCGGAACCCGCTTGATCAGCACTAGGGACGCCATCAGTAGCCCCCTCATCAACTATGGGAGCACCATTAATAGTTTTTAAAATACCAGATGGGCCAACATCTATCTCACAGGCCCGTTGCTACCTCATCTCCTCATCAACAATAGACTTCCTTTGGGCCACCTCCAACTGTTGTCACTCCTTCTTCCTTAATTATCAAGCCTCTTCAATATCGTAATTGTGGTCGGAGCGATGGCGCTTCCCAGCAGCACGGGAAGAGCCTGGTGGTGGCATAGTATTTCCAAATAGAGCAGTCATCACCACCTCATCCTCCGGTCCAGCAGGGGCAGACTCTAGCACAACAAGCACCAACATTAGCACGGAGGCTAGCCAACTCCATCTGGAAGGTGGTCACATATGGTAGGGCAAGCCTCTCCAAGGCTCTCAACTCGAAAGCATTCGGACACTTATGAACGTGTTAAATCTTCTTATCCATCATCGCTCTTTACTCACCTCGATTCCTCAATAGAAATTTGCATCCACGGCTTCATATCTTTGCGAAGAAGGCGGGCCATATGGGTCTCCGCCTTACGGACTCGGCCGAGAGGAACGACGAGTTGACCTTGAAGAGGTAGTGGCTCGAGGCCTTACTAGTAGCTAAGAAGGTGGAGCACAGGCATACGCTCTACATGTGCGGTGAGATCAGCACCCAAAAGTGGTACATCAACCTGTGGCTCCCTCCGTGGTGTAGCAAGGTTGGCATCATCCCAAATGAGGCAGATGTCCAGTATATTGGTCGCCTCAAGCAACCTGTCGCAATGCCAAATAGGCACTGAAGCCTCCCTATAGAGATGGAATATTAGACACAGGAAAGGCAGGGTGGTGGTGATCTCAAAGGCCCTCTCGTGGATCTATGCTATCAGGATGCAGGAAAAATCAATCTCTAGACCCACCATAATAGCTGCTATCATCACGGCCCGGTCCTATGTAACAAAATTGTCGGCCTGAGTAGAGGACAGTCAATTATGAACCAATAACCAGAAGAACTTTGCAGTGAAGCTCAAAGTCGCCTTCCTAATACCTAGAATAGGAGTCCGTACCCACTCAGTGCGCTCCCCATCCTCGGTAATATGACGTGTCATCCACCTCAAAAGTGTCTCCTTCTGCTCGGCATCTGAAATGCCCCGCTCTAAATGATGTCATCCTGTAGTCATACTCTGTTGTAGTAATCGTAAAGTGTGTCTTTGGGCCATAGATGAATCGGCGAATAGTGGTCTCGGAGATGTTTACGGGAAGTCCCGTATCAAGGTCATTTGGAGTGAGGAATGAGCTACGGGTTTGGCCTATTTAGAGATGGAATTCCAGAAGGTGGCAGCATAAGAGGCATCGAACTCTTTGGTCATCTCCTCGTTATAGGTCCAGGGTTTCGTGCCATCCACTCACATTTGTGCCTCCTGAAGAGCTCCTCAATAGCTGGTGCAGTGTGGATGCTGCTTGTAAGGACCATGTGCTCCTTAGTAATGTTCCGAGTTGTTCTCCTGTGTTCATTCAACATGGTGCCATTCTCATATAACTAATACAAGATCGCAACGTACCATTTGTTTGGCTTATAGGCATTGGGAGCAGGCTCAACTCTGGTAGGTACCGGGATGTCGCCTGAGCTATCAGTATTAGAGGAAGAAGTGGTGTTGCTGCTAGTACTGGAGTTGGACTGGGACTCTGAGTTAGACTGTGTCTCTCCAACCTATGTGGGGCCCTCCTCAAACTGGGGGGAATGGCCTCATCATTAGTAGATACCACCTGCGCGAACTATCTCCTAGTGGTCGGTGGTACAATAGGGGAACCCCTGGTGGTGGGTGGGACATACTCCTGATCAGTGTCCTCATCGAACAGGCGTCAGGAAGGGGCTATGGATTTGGACTTGCCCTTCTTGGTGTATACTAGTTCTTGTTTCAGGGACATGGTACCTATGGAAGACTTGTTAGTACCAAAATAAGGTGATAAGACCCATGGAATAATTTTAGAACAAGACTCGGACCCAGACAAAAACTAAACAATTTTTTAGAAAGTAGCTAAACTGGTGACCCACGATGGGTACCTATGATCTGTCGATGGAACGACAGCCCATGGGTCCCCTCCGTAGGTCAAAGGGTCACATAGTTGGGTTGAAGATGGGGAGCCATGGATGTGCAAAATGGTCCGTCAATCAAATGATAGACCGTATTCCACACCGAGGTTGCAGACTTGCACCAAATTTGTTTGCTACTGATCCACGGAACTCAACCTACGATCCATAGGTTGACCTACAATCTGTGGTTGGAATTTATGGGTCAGGTCTTTGGCAGGCATCATATTTGAATTCACAATTAATGCAATATTTTAAGAGACACTCAATCAAACTAAGCCTAGACATGCATTTCAACATATATTTTGGTAGTTCATCATCCTTAGGATTGTGATCATTCAATTTCATTCACATTCACACAAAAATCATTGAACAACCCTAAGTCAAAACTCCCAATTAGACCTATTAACCGATTTAGTTGGTTTTAATTCACTACACACTCACATACCATCATTTCAAGGGTGTTTCTAACTACAATTCAACATTGAAATACGAGATTAACAACCCAAGGTCAAGTTCAACTTCATGATTTCAAATGATAAACAATGACAAGTTCAAAGTTATGTTGAAATCGCTTACCTTACAAGCAAATCGAAGTTTGTGAGTGTGTTAGTGCAATTAAATCCTTGTCCCTTTGATAGCCTTTGACACTGAACCTGGACTTTGAAAGTGTTGGGGAAGAAAATGGAAGTGTTGGAATGATTTGGGAGAGAAGAGGGGAGATATGGGGTTTGGAATTGATTTGGATAAGTTTTTGGGAATGATTTTGGGGTTATTAATGAAATAATATGGGTAAGTGGAAGGTCTAAAGAGGTTGAGGGGAGAAAAATGAAAGTGGGAAATGAATTTGAAAGTGAAGGGTTATATTGATTGGGGTCCGGGTCGGGTCAGGCAGAAACCCTAACTTGTACCCACGAGACCCTATTGATGGTCCGTGGGTCGACCTACGATCCGTCGGTCGAGTCCTTAGGTCACTCCGACACTTAGAAAAAAGTTAGAAATCTTACCCAGGATCTATGAATGCCATTCATGGTCCGTCGATTGACCAATGGACCGTCGATGGAGTCCATAGACCACTGCATAGTTGGTTTTTGCGAGATTTTACCTTTTCGTCGCTCCACACGTAACAACCATTAGGACTTTCTTTTTGCATTTTTCTGGACACTTTTAGACACATACCCTATTCTATATCTAGCCAACACTAAACAAAAAATAAAATAAACACCTATCTAAAGAACTACAAAAGTTAAAAAAAGAGAAGAAAATTCCTATATCCAAAAGAAAATCCTATAGTTGGCTAGATTGTACATATTGGGTTGCCTCCTAAGAAACACTTGATTTAACGTTGTGGCACGACAGAGACACCTTGATTATTCAGACTTCATCAAGATAATAGGCCTCAATCAGTTCTTGCGTACTCTCAGATTTCCCCATATAGACTTTGATCCTTTGTCCGTTCACTTTGAACCTCATTCCTTCCTTGCTCTCGAGATCGACCTCTCCATGTGGAAATACTTGAGTGACTCTAAATGGCCCGTTACACTTGGACTTGACCTTGCAAGGAAACAAGCACAACCTTGAGTTAAATAAGAGCACCAGATCACCCACAACAAATTCATGCTTTTCAATATTTTGATCATGGTACTTCTTCATCCTCTCCTTGTACAACGCTGAACTTTCATATGCTTTTAGGAGAAACTCATCAACCTCATTCATGTCATTCAGTCTTTGACTCAATGCGGCAAGTCAATCCAAATTCTACTTCTTTAGTGCCCATATTGCTTTATGTTCTAGCTCTACAGGCAAATGTCATGACTTCCCATATACAAGTTGGTAGGGGGACATACCTATGGGAGTCTTGAATGCAGTGTGATAGGCCCATAGAGCATTATCAAGCCTTCTTGACCAATCAGTTTAGTTAGCATTCACAGTCTTTGCAAGGATTTGCTTTATCTCTCTGTTTGACACCTCAACTTTCCCACTAGACTATGGATGAGAAGGGAGTGGCTACATTGTGTCAAACCCCATATTTCTTTAGAAACACTTTGAACAACTTGTTACAAAAGTGACAACCTCCACTGCTAATAATTGCCCTAGGTGTACCAAATCTGGAGAAGATACTATTTTTTAGGAATACGGTGCCACTCTTTCCCTCATTGTTTGCAAGCGCAATTGCTTCCACCCATTTCGATACATAGTCAACAGCAACAAGAATATACTTCATCCCATGTGAACTTACAAATGGCCCCATGAAGTCAAGTCCCCAGACATCAAATTACTCAATCACTAATATCAGTTTCATAGGTAGTTCCTGCTTCTTTGAGATTCCCCTTCTCTTTGGCAACGGTCACAAGACTTGGCAAAATCGTGAGCATATTGGTGGATGGTAGGCCAGTAATACCCACACTACAAAATTTTGTGAGCAATTTGGCTACCACTATGGTTCTAACAATAGGCGATGAATGACACACCTCTAGTATAATCTTCATCTCAACCTTGGGCACACAGCGACAAATAATCTCATTAGGACAAATACGGAACAAGTAAGACTCATCCCAAGAGAATTTCTTCATATTAGACATGAATTTTTTTCTTTGGTGGAATGACAAATCCGATAGAACCAAATCACTTGCCAAGTAATTAGCAAAATCTGCGAACCAAGGGATAAGATCATAAGAAGCAGCCAATACTTGTTCATCACGGAATGCCTAATTAATCTCAACTTCAACCTCAAACTTGATCATAGCTTTCTCCTCTAATCTACACAAATGATCAGCAACCTGGTTTTATGTTCCCTTTCTATCTTTTACTTCGAACTCGAACTCTTACAACAAAAGCACCCATCTAATCAATCTTGGTTTTGCATCCTTCTTAGCCATCAGATACCTCAATGAAGAATGGTCAGTATGCACTATGACCTTAGAACTAAGCAAGCAGGACCTAAACTTCTTGAATGCGAAAACCACAACAAGGAGTTCCTGTTCAGTCACAATATAGTTCTTTTGGGACATATTCAAAGCTTTGCTGACAAAGTAAATCGGATGAAGAATATTTTCTCGCCTCTGTCCTAGTACTACCCAGAGCGCCACCCCACTCGCATCACACATGACTTCAAACGGTTGTCCCCAATACGGTGAAATAATGATAGGTGTAGTAGTTAACTTGGCCTTCAACTCTCCAAATGCTCTCAGACAAGCATCATCAAAATCAACCTTGCACTCCTTTTCGAGCAGTTTGCACAATGGGTGTGAAATTTTTGAGAAATCTTTTATGAACCTCTGGTAGAAACCTGTATTTCCAAGAAAACTTTGAACACCTTTTATAGAGATGGATGGTTAAAGCCTTTCTATTACCTCAAATTTGGATCGATCAATCTCAATACCTTTCTGTGAAATCCGATGACCTAGAACTATCCCCCATTTCACCATGAAGTAGCACTTTTCCCAATTGAGTACAAGATTGCACTCTTCACACGTTCCAGTACCTCAACCAAATGCATCAAATAACCATCAAATGAGTCACCTACCACAAAGAAACCATCCATAAATACCTCAATTGTATCCTCTACCATATCTAAAAATATCGACATTATACACTGTTGGAAAGTCATTGGAGCATTACACAACCCAAATGACATCCTTTTGAAGGTGAAAGTCCCATATGGACAAGTGAATGTGGTTTTCTCTTGATTTTTTGGAGCTATGGAGATTTTATTGTAGCCCGAATACCCATCTAGAAAGAAATACCAACCCTAACCAGCAAGACGATCCAGTATCTGGTCCATGAACGACATCGGGAAGTGATCTTTTTCAGTCCAGGCATTTATATTGTTGTAGTACAAGCATAGTCTCCATATAGTCACCGGCCTCTTCGGGTTTTTTTGCATTAGAAACCACAATAATCCCACCTTTCTTGGGTACACACTGAACATGACAGACCCAACTACTATCTGCAATAGGGTATATGACTCCAACATCCAACCATTTGATAATTTCCTTTTTCACTACCTCTTGCATAGGTGGATTAAGTGTCCTTTGGTGCTCAATACTTGGCTTGCTGTCTGGCAGGAGTTGGATTTTATGAGAACAAATGTCAGGAGGAACCCCAATAATATTTGCAATAGTCCATCCAATAGCCCGCTTGAACCTTTTCAACACAGAAACCAATTCCTCTATATGTTTCTCACTCAAATCAGCAGCAATGATTACCGGTAAAGTGTCATCTTTCCCCAAGAATACATACCTCAAATGAGATGGTAGAGCCTTGAGCTCCAATTTTGGAGCCTCTTCCACAGACGGTTTTGCAGGTGGAGAGTCGCGACTCTTCATATCTAACTCTAATCTTTTTGGTTTGGAATGAAATTCGAACCTATCAAGTGCGGGAACTAATTCATCATAGTATTCAATACCATCACCATCAAAATTCATCATTACCACTACCAGTGCATCAACATCTAACCTCTCTTCAATAGACACTTCAAATCCTTGCTCCACAATATGATTCACCACCAATACTGACTTAAGATCACTTTCCTGCTTCATAGAGTTACAAATATTAAAATTTACCTCCTTATTATTCAGTCAAAACTTCATCTGCCCTCTCTCCATATCGACTAAGGCACACCCAGTAGCAAGGAATGGTCTCCCTCAGATAATGGGAACCTCAAAATCAACCTCACAATCAAGTATCATATAATCCACCAAAACAATGAACGACTCCACTTTCACAAGGACATCCTGGAGAACACTAATAGGCTTCTTCACAATTCTATCAGCCATGAGACGTATCGCAGTCAATTTTGGAGCCGCTAATCCCAATTTCTTGTAGATCGACAATGGCATCAGATTAATGCTGGCACCCAAATCACACTAAGCCTTTGCAAAGTGCAACATCCCAATGGTACAATGAATAGTGTAAGCTCCAGGATCCTCTTTATTTTGCACCAGTGACCGCGTAGAAGTAACACTACAATGTTGTAACCTTTCTTCATCCTCAAACCTAACAACCCTCTTTTTGGTCACCAAGTCTTTCATGAATTTTGCATACCCATGCATCTGCTCCAAAGATTCTACCAATGGAACATTAATGGAAAGTTATTTCAACATAGCCATGAACCTGCGATATTTTCCTTCTTCGGTCTTTTTCACCAATCTCTGTGGGAATGGAGGTGGAGTTCTAGGCATGGGAACGACTTTTTGGGTCACCTCCGCTTCTTGCTGTATAGTATTTTTTGAGTAACCTCAATCTCATCTCCATCTTTTTCTACCACACTTTCAACCTCTAACGGCATAGGGGGATCAATGGTCTATTTACCTTCACGAGTAGCGACTGACATACAATGCCCATCATTCTTTAGATTCTGGATGGTGTTGCTAGGGAGTGTGCCAGGCTGACGTGGGTTCACAGTAGTGGACAACTGATTAAACTACTGCTCAAGTTTCTTGATTGACAATCCATGAGCATCAACTTTTTGACCAATTCTAGACAAGTCATTTCGCATCTCTTTCACAATCTCATCAGTTGCATCAAACCTCTTCATCATCTTCTGCATCATATACTCAATGCGTGACATACTACAACTAGCCTCTCTATTACTAGATTCTCTATTATCAGGTGGAACATAGGGCCCAACTCTTCATTCTTGTTTCCATGAATTGTTTTGGTTGTAGTTCTTATCACGATTATAGTTCCTATCCTGGACATAGTTTCCCTCTCGATTGTAGTTTCCATAGTTTCGACCTTGGTTTCCTTGACCTTGGCGCCAATTACCCGAGTTGGAACCTTGGGCGTTGGTTTGGAAACCCTTCGTCTGATCATTAACCAAATATGTATCCTCCTCATAGTAACATTCCTCTACTAGTAGTGGTGGAGTTCTAGTTAAGTACTTTATCACATTCACCTTTTCTGTATTTCCACTAACATGTTTCAATACCAAGCCTAGTTATGTCCTCATCTGAGCCATCTCTTCAAGAATGTCATCATTGGATTGACTAGGTACATTTTGGACAACAAATGTTATTCTACCATTATTCACCTTTGTAGTGCTCCATGCCTTATTATTTGGGGAAATATTCTCTAATTTCTCAATGATCTCCTCAAAAGTGCACTCGACATATGATCCGCCAACAATAGTATCTAGCACAGCATTTCCATTGTCATCCTGCACTCTGTAGAAATACACCTTCAATGACTCATCATCTATGCAGTGATTCAGAACACTACTGATGAATACAGTGAACCTATCCCATGATCTGCTTACGGACTCTCCAGGTAGTGCTACAAAGTTATTCAGTTTATCCTTGTGATTTAGCTTCTTAGACATCAAAAAATACTTCACCATGAACACCTTATGCAATTTGTCCCATGTATGAATCGAATTGTATGGAAGCTCAGAAAACCATACTACAATATCACCGGTCAATGACAGAGGGAATAATCTCAAACCTATGACATCCAATCCAATTTTGATCATCCCACACAACTCTTACAGACACTTCTCATTTTAGCCATGTGACCATGTGGACCTATCAAAGCTAGACAAGAAAATGACTCTTTTTTTGTAAGCATTAACATCAGACCGCTGGTCACCACAAATGTATTCCCTAGAGGTAGAGGAGGAAGAACAATAGGCCCTTTTGATTCAACTGTATTGTAGTCAACCATGTAGTTATCACGCAATCTCAGTATTGGTGGATTTTTGCACTCTTTCTGCATGTCCGATTAGATTACCACCGTGGAGCTAAGCATGCACATTAACAACCCCATTAGGCTGCAATTCAACTCCATCACCTAGATTCTCTTCGATTGGATTGTTGTGAACCCTTGAATATATATTTTTCTCAAATTTTTACTCAAATCTAGATCATAGGGGAGCAATGGTTCGTCTCGACTCCGTGTACTTGGCATACACTAGAGTAGAAACCTGTATAAAAAAAAAACAATAGAAAAATGTAAAATCAGAAAATACTTGACTAAAGTTCAATAGTGTAGTTAAACTTAATCTAAAAGCCATATTCTCCGGAAGTGGCACCAAAATTTGATACGTTCAATTATACCTCCCTAAAGAAGTATAAGCGATTGTTGTCAAATAAATAACCTAACTTGTAGGTTTGGGTCAATCCCATGAGAAATATGGTTCAGACTTACACTTAACTTACTATTATTTTTGTTTAGGCAAACTATTTTTGACAAAATTAAACTGGGGGGTTTTGTATCTAAAATAACAGATTGTTGATTAAATAATAAGTAAACAAGATTCAAACTTTGAGTTATCAATATGAGAGAAAAACTAGAGTATATGTGTTCTCCACAAGCTCTTAACGCAGTAATCCTAATAATAGTAATCATTTCCTACTATTTTACATGCAAAGTTGGTAAGTTAGGTATCCCTAAGTGATTGGTCCTCCAAGTACGGAATTTCACCACGCACCTCGGTCTAGATACGGGTGTATGCTCTACTAACCCTTACCGTTACCTCAAATTAGTCATCATATCAATGCATGACTTAGTTTTCTCCCTCACTCCAATTAACAAAAGACTATTAGATAGCATCCACTAAATCTCTATTGTTTATTCCTTTTCTCATTCATTACCTCCTTGGTCTGGCAAGGAATGAGGTGAGTTCTAATGTTTGCAACCGGTAAAAAGACTTCTCAACGAAAGGATTAACAATACATGCATAAACACTATACAAGAATTACTTAATTATTATTCATACTTTGTTATTTGTTCATTGTTCCCACAACCCTAGTTGTGGATTTAGGTACTCATGCTTGAGAGTTCACAATTCATAATTAGGTTAAAAGAATTCATGAACTTACAATTAGAATAGACGAAAATCCAAGTCTTGAATTGATATTCAAAGTGAAAGTTGTATCAAACGAATTCCAGAAATCAAATTGCTAAGAGTTTGCAAATTAATTCTCAAAAACCAAAAACTAGAAGTTTACAATAATGTCTAACCCCCAAAAAATGAGGATTACAAATCCTATTTATAAAAAAGCAAATCCTAAATAAAACACGAAACAAAATAAGGAAATAAACTACTGGAATGTGGCTTCGTCAATGGCACAACCTACCGATCGTGGGTTGACCTACGGTCCGTAGGTCCTACTCCATGGATCCACACTTAGACAAATTAATCGGGTCAGACTTCCCAAATCTTCCACCTACGATACATCTCCTATGGTCCGTGGATTGGACTACGGTCTGTCCTGGCACTCCGTGGATTGAATGCTAAAACTCAACTCTCAGACCAGGACCTAAGACTACCTATCCACGACCCATCGTTGGACCTATGGTCCTTGAGTGGATCTGTTGGTGGCTACTTCTGCACTTTTTAGCTCGCATCTTTATCAACCGCATCCAAGCCTATTTCTTGCAAGAATTACACATAAAGCATTATTCCTAATAACAAAAAAGACCAAGACACACACAAACTATAAGTGAAATGCATCAAAAATACCCTAAACTCACGATATATCACATGTCCCGACGTCCATCTCAGTTAGTAGAGGCTTCATAGATAGATAGACATAGTTCATGAGTCTTTTCATTTTCATTCGTTTATGTTAAGACTTGAGTTGCCACTTTGTCTAGTTGAATGTTTATTTCTAAAACATTCTAAGTTATCATTGAGTTGTAATTTACCTTTAAAAGTGCTTTTATTATGAGTAAGTCTTCCGCTAAGACTTAAGACAAGCCAAGGGTTCACTTGGGGCCAGGAATGATTCTCGAGTACCGGCCACATCCAGGGTGTAGGCTCGAGGAGTGACACATAAAGAGCCTCATAAGGAGCCATATAGATGCTAGAATGATAACTCTTGTTGTAAGCAAACTCTATGAGGGGTAAATGATCATCCCAATTACCCTTGAAGTATTTCACACACGCCCTCAACATATCCTCTAAAGTCTGAATCGTACGCTTTGCTTGACCATCTGTCTAAGGATGAAAAGCAGTACTAAAGTTCACCTTTAAACCCAAACCTTTTTGGAAAGACTTTAAAATTATGCGGTGAATTGTGCACCTCTATCTGAAATGATAAATACTGGAACTCCATGAAGTCTTACTATCTTCTGTTGAATGGGTAGTCTTTACTAGTAAAAAAATGGGTTGATTTAGTCATTCAATCTACAATCACCCAAATCAAATCATGTTGCATGTGAGACCGTGGTAAACATGTAATGAAATTCATATTGATCATCTCCCACTTCTATTCCGGAAGATCTATATTATGAGCCAGACCACCAGGCCTCAAGTGCTCTACCTTGACTTGTTGGCAATTCGGGCACTTAACAATGAACTCTGCAATACCCACGTTTTTACTACTCCACCAATAGACTTCTCTCAAGTGACGATACATCTTTGTGGAACCCGGATGGATAGAATATCTGGAGCTATGAGCTTCCTCCATGATCCTCTCTTGGAGTTCATCCACCTTGGGTACACATAATCTACCTTGATACCTTGATACCTTAATACAACGTCTCCCCCTTGTTCAAAAGCCATTACTTTCTACTTATGAACATGTGCCTTTAGTTCAAGCAAAATAAGATCTTAATCTTGTTTCTCTTTCACTTCAAACACTAATGATAATTCATCCCCATTCATCACCACCACTCCTCATTCAGTGGAATCCATTATCCAAACTCCCAATCATGCAAGTCTATGCACATCTTTTGCTAACTCTTTCTTTCCTTCCTAAACATAGGCGGTACTACCCATAGACAATCTTGCTCAAGCGTCGGCAAAGAAAAATTAGCCTTACTAGGATGATAGAGAATACTCATGTCATAATCCTTCGTAATTCCAACCACATTCTCTGCCCGAGATTATCCTCTTTCTGACTAAATACATACTAAAGACTCTTGTGATCGGTGAACACATCTACATGACCACCATAAAGATAGTGATGCCATATTTTCAAAGTGAATACTACAATAGCCAACTCTAGATCATGGGTTGGGTAATTTCTCTCATAAATCTTAAGATGTTTGGAGGCATAGTCTATAACCTTGCCATTTTGCATCAATACACAACCCAATCCAACTCTGGACGCATCACAATATACCATAAAGCCTTGCATAGCCTCGGTAAGGTCGACACTTTGGGCAGTAGTCAACCTAGTTTTCAATTTCGAAAGCTTTTCTCATAAGATTTAGACCATCGAAACTTAATTATTTTCTGAGTCAACTTGGTCAACGGGGATGAAATAGATGAGAACCCCTTGATAAACCTTCTATAATAGCCAGCCAATCCCAAGAAACTTCTAATATCAGTTAGAGATATGGTTTAGGCCAGTTCTGAACTGCCTCAATCTTTTGATTGTCAACTCGAATCCCATCACCAGAAATAATATGGCTTTAGAACGCCACTGATTCAAGCCAAACTTTGCACTTGGAAAATTTAGCATACAACTCTATATTCTTAAGAGTTTGAAGAATTATTCTGAGATGACTAGCATGATCCTCCTCATTCCTCGAATAGATTAAAATGTCATCAATGAATACAATAACAAACATATCTAGATAAGGCTTGAATACTCTGTTCATAAGATCCATGAAAGTTACAGGAGCATTAGTTAGGCCAAAAGACATAACCAGGAACTCATAATGACCATAGTGGGTCCTAAAAGTTGTCTTAGGTATGTCACTTTCTCTTACTCTCAACTGATGATAGCCTGATCTGAGGTCGATCTTAGAAAAAACAAGTGGCACCCTGAAGTTGATCGAAGAGATCATCAATTCTCAAAAGATGATACTTATTCTTGATAGTAACCTTATTCAATTGACAGTAATCTATGCACATTCTAAGAGAACCATCTTTCTTCCTCACAAATAAGACCAGAGCGCCCTAAGGTGAGACACTTGGTCGAATAAAGCCTTTCTCAAGAATGTCTTTCAACTGCTCTTTTAGCTTAGCTGGAGCCATTCTATATGGTGGAATGGAGATAGGATGAGTATTAGGAAGAATATCTATACCAAAGTCTATTTCTCTCTCTCAAGAGGGACTTTGAGAAGATCATCTCGAAAGAATTTTGGAAACTCACTAACATGGCTCATTAGGAAACTGGAAAACTACTCAAGTTCTACAATCAACTGAGGCATAAAAGGCATGGAACCAGTCCACACCTAGAATAACATCAACATCTACCATGTCAAACTCAACTAAGTCAGCCATGGTGTCCTTGTGATTGATAGAAATGGTACAATCGTGATAAACTCTCTTTGCTAGAATAGACTCACAAACCGGTGTAGAAACACTCTAAAAATAACAAAGTTGCTCATGAATAATATAAAATTCATGGCAATATAAAGAGTCATAAAAGAAAGACTCGCTCCCTGGATCTACCAAAGCATAAACATCAAAAGTAAAGACTTTGATCATTCCAGTTAAACCATTCTGTTACCCCCTATTACCACTACCTTTCCTATTCTTTGAACTCTCTCATGAAGCGACCATTTTGACCACACTTGAAACAACCAGTGGAGCCATCACGACACACTCCTGAGTGGCTCCCACCATACTTAGCATATGCAGGAGTCTCATTACCTCCTTGTGCCACACTACTTTGAGATTTTGCAGGTATAGCTCTGAAATTCTATGAATTCTTATTCTTGAAATCACCTTTGTTCCATGGTGCAGGTGCACTAGCATACGATGGAGCAGATCCATATCGCTTTTGTTGAAAAGATGACCGGTTCACATTACTCTTATGTTGCCCGTAACCATTTTCTGATGTCTTCACCTTCTTATTTTGGAATACTTCTCTATCCCTCAGCTTATCTTCCTCAACCTGTTGTACATGGATCATAAGTCTTGCTATGTCCATATTTCCTATCAGCATAGCTGCCTTGCCCTCCTTACTTGACAGACGAGATAACCCACCAACAAACAAACTCATTATGTTCCTCATATCAGCAACCATCTCCGAAGCATAACAGGAAAGTTGGGTGAACATGAGGTTGTACTCATGCATACTTATAGATTCCTACTTAAGATCTAGTAATTCTCTTACCTTGCCTTTCTTAGCTTACGGGGAAAGAAACTCCTCATGAAGGTGCCCTAAAACATAGCCCAGTTCATAATCGGTGCACCCTCAGCTCTACCCTTCTTCCATTGATCAAACCATACTCTAGCAACACCCTTCAGTTGGTTCGCAGCTAGTTCCACCCGCTCAACATCATCAACATGCATAACCTCAAACACCTTCGCAAATCCTCGGTGACATTTGAATCTATGAAATCTGAAGGATTCATCCTTAAGAACTCGCAGACTTTGGATGTATCGGCCACGTCCTATCGACCCCCTCTCTGCTGCCCAGTTTGGTTGGCCACCGCTTGACTCAACATCCTAATAGCATCTCAGAACTCAGTATTAGTGACCTCTCCTTAAGGTTGCACTTCCGATGCATTGGGTACCCCTTGATCCTCTACGTTCCTCCTAGAATGATGACCTCAGACATCTCTTCATGGAGGCATGATCAGAAAGATATGCAGAAGCATGAATTAGAAGGAAATTTTATAGTGTTGAACTCTATCTCACGAAAAGAGTATGAAAGAAGTGAGATAGTTCCTAAATGTAGTAACCTCCTAATTATAGATGTGGCGTGCTTCACACCGATAATGAAGACTCTACAGACATGGCTTCATACACACCCTAGGACTCTTGAACTGTGTGCTCTGATAACAAATTTGTCACTCCCCGAGCCTACACCCTGGACGTAGCTGACACTCAAGAACATTTTCTAGCCCCAAGCGAACCTTTGGCCTTGCTCAACTCTCAGCAAAAGACTTGCGAACATAAGATAAACTTTACTCAACTATCTCAAAATATAAACTCAGAATTCTTAGAAATAAACATTTAACTAGACAAAGAGGCAACTCAAGTCTCAACATAAACAACTGAAAAATTAAAAAACTCATGAAATACTATCTATCTATCTATAAAGCCTCTATACTATAAGGGATGTTGGGACAAGACTGTCACGACCCAAGCCTAGGGCCTAGATGTGACATGGCGAATGAGGAAACCGAAGGAACCCCAAACAAGCCTCTCAAACTTGTCATCACACTTCATCGGTCGCGGAAGTACATTCAACATTAAATAACGAGAATTAGGGACTAAGGGCAAACCATTTCAAAATAACATCATAGAATAAGAGTCAAGCTCATTTACAAAATACTTGTCCAACGCACACCTCTACATACATAGATAGGACGGGGGCCATGACATACTACCGGCTCCCCTCATAGTCAAAATACAATTGCAAGCTAAATTCTCAAAACATAGGAGTAGGAAACATAACATAGCCCTCGAATCATTGAGGACTCACCAACAAACTCGGATAAGCACCATACTAGCCACGTGGATGGAGAGAAGGATCAAGAGTAGCTCAGATTCTTACATGGTGACATCATGTAGGCAAAATATGCGTTAGTACTTTGGAATGTACTAAGTATGCGGGGTGCAATACAACAATAGACAAGGACACAATCAAAATGCAAGAAATAGTTCCATAGGCATAATGAATAACAATATGAGGATGCATGATCAAAGTGAAGTCAAAACATGTTTAAGTAAATCTATACTAATAGTAGATATCATATGTGTGTGCATGATCCAACCAATCTATAACCCCAACTTAGGATGGGGATGCCGTTCACCCGGACACCCTGGTGGCAAGGTATAAACCCCTCACACGGATGATGTTGGTCACACCCCAAACATCCTAGGTGGTGAGGTATAAACCCCTCACATGGTTGATGTTGGTCACTCCCCAAACATCCTAGGTGGTGAGGTATAAACCCCTCACATGGTTATCCGGTTCTTTTCCCCCGGACCGGGCATGGTCATGCAACACTTTATATAGGAAATTCACATTAGGCTCTAATGCAATCTCATGTATGGAATGAACATATACACAAACTTAGTTTGTCATCAACACATCTCTGGAATGTCATACATCTTATAACTCAAGCCTTAAAGCATCAATTCATCAATTTTCCATAATTGGACATTTTGTCAAACACCTTGAAGGCATGTAATGGGGTCAAAGAGCATGGAAAATAGGGTAGTAATTATGCAGTAAAACCAGTGAACAACCTGCAACAACGCCTTTTAACACCCACAAGACCACATGAAAAAATCTCCACATCAATTCCAAGTTTAGATTCAAGTTCTAAAGTCACAACATACTCAAAACAATCACTTTTCATACTAGAATTCACTGTGTAGGAAATTTATACAAAGAACAAGACTAATTTATGAATCTCAACTTAAACCATGAATTAGTGAGTAGAATAGAGACTAGGCACTATGGGTGGAAGGACCATGAGTTCAACACCACATACCTTGAGTTTTTATGAAGGTCTTGAGAGTGCCTTCAATGGAAGCTTGGAACTTGGAGCAAGAATCTCTTCAATCTTGAGGAAGGTTTTGGATTAGGGTTCTTGAGAGAAAAAGTGTCTAAGTATGGGAGAGGTATTTTGGGAAATGTTTTAGAGATGGGAATTGAATTAATGCTATAAAGGAAATAAAATATGCCCTTGGGAAAACGGGTCCAACACTTAGAAAAAAAAAATGAGGCGGATGAACAGTAAATTTGCTCTCTGGAAATTGCATTTCCTGCACGGACAGATTTTACGAAAATGGGCATAACTTCTTCGTCCGAACTCCGAATGAGGTGAAACGAAGTGCGTTGGGTAGCTAACTCAAAGGTCTTTCCATGGATATGTTATGGACCACCCAATTATTTGTGTGCTAGGAGATATGACCCTCCAAAGTAGACCCTTAAAAAAAGCTTCACTTGGAAATTTCGGATTTTGATACGGTTGCTCTAAAATTTGGGTTAGACCCATTTCCACTCAATTTGACCCCCTAAACAAGAATATGAAGTTGGATTTTCAAAAAGCGAAACGGATTTTTAGATATAGCTAAAACAAGTTTCCGGTAACTTCCGAAGCACATTTTTAGGAACTTTTTGGGTCGTTTCAATATCTCCCCCTTGGGAACATTCGTCCCCGAATGTGGAAGAGACGTACAAGGCAAGACTTAGCAAGAACATATCAGCCCCAACATGAATGCAAAAATTTTATTTAAACATCACTTCAAGATTTCAAAACTTAGTGTAAAGCATCCATAACTCATTTTAAACATATATGCACATGAATGATATAGGGGCTGAAATGTAAGACTCAATGGAGTACAAAGGACTTGATTTAATACCTTAGGCTTGAGTGGAGTTGAATAGATAAGGATAACGTCTTTGCATGTCCGCTTTAGCCTCCCAAGTAGCACTCTCCACTTGTTGATTTCTCCAAAGCACCTTAACGGAGGCCACTTCTTTGTTCCTCAACCTCTTAACTTGTCTATCTAAGATCCGAACCGGGACTTCTTCATACGTCAAATTATCTTCTACAACACCCACAACCTCAAGAGGTACAATAGCGTTAGGATCACCAACACATTTCCTCAACATCGATACATGGAATACCGGATGAACTAATTCCATCTCCTTGGGCAACCCCAACTCATAGGCTACTTTACCAACCCTTCTTATTACCTCATAAGGACCGATATACCTAGGACTTAACTTCCCTTTCTTATCAAAATAAACCACACCTTTCATTGGAGAAACTTTCAAATAAACCCAATCACCCACTTTGAATTCAAGATCCCTTCTCCTCACATCGGCATAAGACTTTTGACGACTTTGGGCTGTTTTCAACCTCTCCCTAATCATCCTTACCTTCTCAAGAGCATTCATGACCAGATCCGGACCCAACAAGGCCACCTCTCCAACTTCAAACTACCCAACCGGTGATCTACACCGTCTACCATAAAGTGCCTCAAAAGGAGCCATACCGATACTAGAATGATAACTATTATTGTATGCAAACTCAATGAAAGGAAGATGATCATCCCAACTACCTTTCAACTCCAACACACAAGCTCTAAGCATATCCTCCAAGGTTTGAATTGTTCTTTCGGCTTGGCCATCCGTTTGAGGGTGGAAGGCCGTGCTAAGCTTTACCTTTGTACCAAGACCCCTTTGGAAAGATTTCCAAAAGTGAGAAGTGAATTGGGCACCACGATCCGAGATGATAGACAAGGGAATCCCATGCAACCTTACCAATTCATGAATGTACAACTTGGCATACTCTTCAGCCCCGTAAGTAGTTTTAACTGGTAGGAAATGAGCCGACTTTGTCATCCGATCAACCACCACCCAAACCGAATCAAAACCTCTTCTAGTCTTGGGCAAGCCCACTACAAAATTCATGTTGATTTCTTCCCACTTCCAAGTAGATATCTCAATGTCTTGAGTTAGGCCACCCGGCCTTTGATATTCGGCCTTGACTTATTGACAACTATGACAACCCGAAACAAATTTTGCAATGTCCTTCTTCATACCGCCCCACCAATACACATCCCTCAAGTCTCTATACATCTTTGTTGACCCCGGATGAATAGAATAAAAAAAATTATGAGCCTCATCAAGGATTCTTTCCCACACACCATCCACACAAGGAACACATAATCTACCTTGGTACCTAAGGGCACCATCTCCCCCTTGGGAGAAAACCTCCACCTTACCATTACTCACCGAAGCCTTTAATTCCACCAAAGAAGGATCAAGGTCTTGCTTGGCTATCACCTCATCAACCAAGGAAGACCTTGAACCATCAACAACAACTACTCCTCCACTATCCACCCCTTCTAACCTAACTCCCAATTTGGCCAACTAATGGACCTCCTTAGCCAACTCTTTACTACTTTCCTCCACATGAGCCAAGCTACCCATGGACACTCTACTCAATGCATCCGCCACCATATTAGCTTTTCCCGGATGATAGTGAACACTCATATCATAATCCTTAAGGAACTCTAACCACCTCTTTTGTCTCAAGTTAAGATCTTTTTGCATGAACACATATTGGAGACTCTTATGGTCAGTGAAGATATCAGCATGCACCCCATACAAATAGTGATGCCAAATCGTTAAAGCAAAAACCACGGCGGCCAATTCAAAATCATGGGTTGGGTAATTCTTTTCATGAACCTTAAGTTGCCTAGAAGCATAGGCTATAACCTTACCACTTTGCATCAACACACAACCCAAACAAATACGGGAAGCATCACAATAAACAACAAAACCTTCTAACCCATCCGGAAGTGACAAAATAGGAGCAGACACAAGCCTTTCTTTCAAAGTTTGGAAGCTTTCCTCACACTCATCCGACCACACAAATTTAGCTTTCTTTTGAGTCAACTTAGTCATAGGAGAAGCAAGAGAAGAAAACCCTTCCACAAATCTCCTAAAATAACCCGCTAAACCCAAGAAACTCCTTATATCCGACGGGGTCAAAGGGCTAGGCCAATTCCTAATAACATCGATCTTCTTAGGATCCACCTTAATACCATCCCCCGACACCACATGGCCTAAGAAAGCAACTTCCTTCAACCAAAACTCACACTTTTCATATTTAGCGTACAACTTCTCTTCCCTCAATCTTTGGAGTACAACCCTCAAGTGACCCATGTGCTCTTCCTCACCCCGAGAATAGAACTAGATGTCATTTATAAACACTACCACAAAAGAATCAAGGTAGGGTTTGAAGACCCTATTCATCAAATCCATAAAGATAGCCGGAGCATTAGTCAACCCGAAAGACATCACCACAAACTCATAGTGCCCATACCTAGTACGAAAGGCCGTCTTGGGAATATCACACTCCCTCACCTTCACTTGATGATACCCGAATCGAAGATCAATCTTAGAGAAGTGACTAGCCCCATGCAATTGGTCAAATAAATTGTCAATCCTTGGAAGAGGATACCTATTCTTGACGGTGACCCTATTAAGTTGTCTATAATCAATACACATTCTAAGAGACCCATCTTTCTTCTTCACAAACAAAACCGGAGCACGCCATGGAGAATGACTAGGTCTAATAAACCCCTTTTCTAACAAATCTTTTAATTGCTCTTTCAACTCTTTCAACTCCGTCGGGGCCATACGATAAGGGGGAATAGAAATAGGTTGAGTATCGGGAAGGAGGTCTATACCAAAACCTATCTCCCTTTCGGGGGGGACACCGGGTAGGTCTTTTGGGAAGACATCTAGAAACTCATTAACAACCGGAATAGACTCAATAGGAGGGACTTTAGACTCCACATCATTGACTCTCACAATATGGTACAAGCACCCTTTGGAAATCAACCTATGGGCTTTAATGTAAGAAATAAATTTCCCCTTCACCATAACATCCCGACTCTTCCACTCAAGGACAGGTTCGTTAGGAAATCAAAACTTGACTTTACGAGTCCTACAATCAATAGAAGCATAATATGCATGCAACCAATCCATCCCAAGAATAACATCAAAATCCACCATATTCAACTCAACAAGATCACAATGCAACAACTTATTCAATATGCAAACCGGACAATTTCTATACACTTTTCTAGCAATAATAGAGACACCAATGAGAGGAGATACTTCATATGACTCATGCAACAATTCCGACTCGACATGAAATTTTCTAGCAACTAAGGGGGTAACAAAGAAAAGGGTGGCACCTGGATCAATCAAAGTATAAACATCAAGATCAAATATTTGCAACATACCGGTCACCACATCAGGAGTCTCATTAACACCTTGTCTACCATGCAAAGCATAAAATCGATTGTGCCTTGGGGCACCACTTTGAGAAGCACCTCTACCCAAAGGAGTAGTGTTAGCATTTCGGACCTTGTTACGAATCTTGGGACACTCAAACCTCTTGTGACCCACTTCTCCACATTCAAAGCAAGCACCCGAACCCTTCATGCAAGGATCACCATGCTTCCTCCCACTCTTAGGGCACACATCCATAGAACCCACTTCACCTCCCCCTTGAGGTCTAGGAACATTGATAGCAAATCCCCGGTTGACATGAAGGTTTCCTCGGCCTTGATGAAATCTAGCACCCTTAGGGAACCTATTCTCCAATCGGGTCCTCTTGGCCTCGTGCCCCCTTCTCTTCCTCAATTTCTCCTCCTTCATTTGCTCGGCATAAGTCATCAACCGAGACAAATCCATATCTCCAATGAGCATAGCAGATCGACACTTCTCACTAACCAAGTCGGATACACCCATCACAAATTTGTTCATCCTTGACCTAGAGTCGGCCACCAAGTGAGGTGCATACCTGGAGAGTTGGACAAATTTGAGGGCATACTCCCTCACACTCATAGCTCCTTGCTTCAAGTTCATGAACTCCACCAACTTTGCCTCCCTAAGCTCAAGAGGGAAGAACCTATTAAGAAAAGCAAGTTTAAACTCCTCCCACAACACCACATAGCCATTACCTTTCTCACCCTTCCATTGATCAAACCAAATTTGAGCAACCCCCTTGAGTTGGTAGGACGCCAACTCCGCCTTCTCACAAGCACCAACATCCATAATGGTCAAGATTTTGCATACCTCATCGATAAAATCTTGCGAGTCCTCATCCACCTTTGAACCATGGAAGATCGGAGGGTTCATCCTCATGAAATCTCTCACCCTTTCCCCCGGAGTGGTAGCTCGAGGAGTTTGGGCTCCTTGTTGCACTTGGTTAGCTACCACTTGTGCAAGCATGGTGAGTGCATCACGGAGCTCACCATTGGTGGGTGGCTCTTCCGGTGATCGGGCCCGTCTTCCCCTCATGTTTGGCATGATGATCTAGCAATACAAAGAACAAGCGTTAGGGAGGAATCACCTTATTACACTCTAAGCACGACATAGAACATGAAGAAGGGAAACCTTTCCTAAAACATTGTGTAGCCTCCCATTCATAGTCGTGGCGCGCTTCACAACCATGATTAGGACTCTACTCAACGCGGTGTGTTGGACTCCGAGGATTTAACAACCTAGTACTCCGATACCAAGCTTGTCACGACCCAAGCCTAGGGCCTAGACGTGACATGGGGAATGAGGAACCCGAAGGAACCCCAAACAAGCCTCTCAAACTTGTCATCACACTTCATCGGTCGTGGAAGTACATACCACATTAAATAACGGGAATTAGGGACTAAGGGCAAACCATTTCAAAATAACATCATAGAATAAGAGTCAAGCTCATTTACAAAATACTTGTCCAACGCACACCTCTACATACATAGATAGGACGGGGGCCATGACATACTACCGGCTCCCCTCATAGTCAAAATACAATTGCAAGCTAATGTCTCAAAACATAGGAGTAGGAAACATAACATAGCCCTCGAATCATTGAGGACTCACCAACAAACTCGAATAAGTACCGTACTAGCCACGTGGATGGAGAGGAGGATCAAGAGTAGCTCCGGTCCCTACATGGTGACATTATATAGGCAAAATATGCGTTAGTACTTTGGAATGTACTAAGTATGCGGGATGCAATACAACAATAGACAAGGACACAATCGAAATGCAAGAAATAGTTCCATAGGCATAATGAATAACAATATGAGGATGCATAATCAAAGTGAAGTCAAAACATGTTTAAGTAAATCTATACTCATACTAGATATCATATGTGTGTGCATGATCCAACCAATCTATAACCCCAACTTAGGATGGGATGCCGTTCACACCCGGACACCCTGGTGGCAAGGTATAAACCCCTCACATGGTTGATGTTGGTCACACCCCAAGCATCCTAGGTGGTAAGGTATAAACCCCTAACATGGTTGATGTTGGTCACACCCCAAGCATCCTAGGTGGTGAGGTATAAACCCCTCACATGGTTGATGTTGGTCATACCCCAAGCATCCTAGGTGGTGAGGTATAAACCCCTCACATGGTTATCCGGTTCTTTTCCGGGACCGGGCATGGTCATGCAACACTTTATATAGAAAATTCACATTAGGCTCTAATGCAATCTCATGTATGGAATGAACATATACACAAGCTTAGTTTGTCATCAACACATCTCTCGGAATGCCATACATCTCATAACTTAAGCTTTAAAGCATCAATTCATCAACTGTCCATAATAGGACATTTTGTAAAACACCTTGAAGGCATGTAATGGGGTCAAAGAGCATGGAAAATAGGGTAGTAATTATGCAGCAAAACCAATGAACAACCTGCAACAACGCCTTTAAACACCCACAAGACCACATGAAAAAATCTCCACATCAATTCCAAGTTTAGATTCAAGTTCTAGAGTCACAACATACTTAAACACAATCACTTTTCATGCTAGAATTCACTATGCAGGAAATTTATACAAGGAACAAGACTAATTTATGAATCTCAACTTAAACCATGAATTAGTGAGTAGAATATAGACTAGGCACTATGGGTGGAAGGACCCATGAGTTCAACACCACATACCTTGAGTTTTTATGAAGGTCTTGAGAGTGTCTTCAATGGAAGCTTGGAACTTGGAGCAAGAATCTCTTCAATCTTGAGGAAGGTTTTGAATTAGGGTTCTTGAGAGAAAAGTGTCTAAGTATGGGAGAGGTATTTTGGGAAATGTTTTAGAGATGGAAATTGAAGTAATGCTATATAGGAAATAAAATATGCCCTTGGAAAAATGGGTCCAACACTTAGAAAAAAAAATGAGGCGGATGAACAGTAAATTAGCTCTCTGGAAATTTCATTTCCTGCACGGACAGATTTTACGAAAATGGGCATAACTTCTTCATTCGAACTCCGAATGAGGTGAAACGAAGTGTGTTGGGTAGCTAACTCAAAGGGCTTTCCATGTATATGTTATGGACCACCCAATTATTTGTGTGCTAGGAGGTATGACCCTCCAAAGTAGACCCTCGAAAAAAGCTTCACTTGGAAATTTCGGATTTTGATACGGTTGCTCTAAAATTTGGGTTAGACCCATTTCCCACTCAATTTGACCCCCTAAACAAGAATATGAAGTCGTATTTTCAAAAAGCGAAACGTATTTTAGATATAGCTAAAACAAGTTTCCGATAACTTCCGAAGCACATTTTTAGGAACTTTTTGGGTCGTTTCAAAGACCCCCGATCATCCTAACAAATTGAATAACATAAAATAAATGAGAGATCCTCCAAAAAGTAAGGAGGCTCACCAAACAACTCTAGAACTCGACTTGATCAACGAAGCATTGGTTGATGATCCAGTTACCCGTATATGCATCATGAAAGATGCAGGATAAATTGCGTCAGTACATGAAATGTACGAGCATGTAAGTGGAATATTGAACATAACCTGCAAGTTTGTACTGATAAAAAGGAAACATACTAACCTCGACTCTACTCAATTCAAGAACTACTCATGGATACTTAACTCAATGCAATATAAAATGATGATAAAAATGAAGTTTATATAAATCATGTAAAAGAGTAATAGTGACTCAATGTATTTAAAAATACAATAATAACTAAGTTTATATAAAGAAATGAAAAATACTCTATTTGGGAGACTCTCTAACCAACAACCATCACTACGAGTTATGTGATGATACACCATCTAGCCCACACTGCCAGAACTATCCTATACTTTATCGGGGTATAAAACTCCTCAACTAAGTGGATTAACTAGTCTATGCTTTAAACGCAATAAGGAATCATCTAAAAAGTATGACCATTTCTACTCACGTTGGCTACATGGGCTATGTGGGTTGTGCGTTGTTAGAACTCTCCCTCATATCGGTGCTCAATACTACTCCCAAAATATAACTTAACTCATTATATTTTAAAGAAAACATCTCTTCTTACTTATTACTCAAAAGGTCTTCTCTTAAAAGAGATAGTGCTCATGAATTCTTTTTGAAATTGGTGTTTCCTCTTTTTCTTAAATGCAAAACATTTCTCTGGGGAATACTTAGTTCCCATATATCATTTTAAAGAAAATGAACTCAACTTTACTCTTCCTCAAACTCAAATGTTCAAGTCTTAAAACAAGTTTAAAACATTTGTAAAAGACTTCTTAAAATGACTCAAAGAATTCTCAAGACTTGACTCTTAACTCTACCTTGAATTTGAATTATGAATCCAAGGTTATGATTTATGATATGAAATATATCGTGATGATTAAATGAGTTTTAGATAGTTAATCATGAGGAATGATCGAAAAACACTCTCGGGGAGCAAGTGTGCAACATAGAGATGAATTCTAATATTTGGTCGCAAAATAATTTTTGAAATAGTGGAGTCTCTGCGTTCTCTCGTGATGAGGAGAGAGAAATTTTTCTCTCGAGGGAGCAAGTCCGCCACGCGGACTTAGGCGCCCTGTGTCCCGCCCCAATCTTTTCTTCTTCTCCCAAGCTCTATTCAACTCATACCTACTGAAATTCTTAGGTAAAAACTCTCGAATTCTTATAACTCAAGATAATTCCAATGAAACCCACTCAAGAACTATCAAATTACTCATTCTTAACAAAACTTTGCCTCAAGAACTCAATCAAAAATTAGGATTCAAGAACGAATAATAATTCTTCAAGAAACTTATCAAGAACTGAATTTCTTAATCTCTAGGATGAATTCGATAATGTAAAACATTATTGGCCTCAGGTGAATGAACCCAACACTATGACAACTTACATACCTCAATTTGGCAAAATAAATCCTCGATTCGCGAAAACCTTGGTCGTTCTTCCTTTTTCTCCTCTTTCCTTTTCTTGAATTCTTCTCTACAACCCTAAGCATAGTTTCGGATTGTAAACCGACCCAAATTAGATTTGACCGCAAAATATTTACTAAAAATGTTTTAATCGTTGGATAAGGAAAAGACTAAAATACCTCTCACATTTTCGGGTAACTTTCCTTAATTTAACAGCCTAATTTCAAACGGGCATATCTCCCTCATATGAGCTCAAAAATTAGCACACTTGGTGGTATTGGAAAGAGTATTCCAAGACCTTTTATTTGATATATTATAGGCTACCTAAATCATCATGTATCGAAAGTTATGGTCGTTTGAAGTTAACCCAAAACTCACAACTTAAGCATAACTTGTAAAATTTTAGATTTGGCTCTTTCCAAATTATTTCTTTCTAATTTTAGGTCTTTCTAAGAAGGTATGTAACAAGTGTTGTTGTTCAACCGAGTGGAGGCGATGTGGAGAATTGTTATGTTTGTGATAGGATAGAGGATGAGAGATTCGATGATGATTTGGCCGAGAAGAGTGATGAGGAAGAACTGAAAAGAGAAGAGGATGAGAATATGATTGCACTAACATTGACAAAGTTGTTGGATATTGAGGAGACAATGGTCCACACGGCATTGGAGAGATCTCTTGAGGATATCTTCGTTGTTGGCACATGTGGATTCTTTTAAGACTCCACCATTCCTACTGATATGCTGGGCACTGATGCCCTGGTTGAGCTTTCATTGCTACCTCCAATGATTATATTGTCGGGAACTGATGCCTCGATTGATACCACTCCTCCCAAGACTCCTGATAAGAGCACTCCAAAGGCATAACCTGTAAGGGGGACTTTTATCCCTCCTCCCGTACTCTATTACTTATTTCACATTAAGGACACTACTCTTACTATTTTGGTGGGGTAAGGGAACTTGTGTCAATATTCCTCTCTTTTTTTTATATTTTGTTACATTCAATTTTTGGATGATTGTAGTGTTTTGTTTTGTTTCTATTATAGTGTTTCGATTGGTTTATCTCATTTTGTCTATATCTCTCAAAATGCCCCATGAGTTTTGAAAATCTTGAAGTGCTTGAGTTTTCATTGATAAAAATTTGAGTATCGATTGCATTCAATAGTGATATCTTAAATAGTACTCATGATGAGCATGGTGTGTAGAGTTTGTGTTGCAAGGAAGAAATTGAAGTGGTTACACTTTGAGAGATTTTTTTAAATCTTGTGTTGTAGTTGCATGTTGATGTGAACCTTGCAATGAACATCACATGTAAGCGTTTTATCTTTTTTGGCTATGCTAAATGATTATGTTTGAAGTGTCGTTTGTAGTAATGTCCCAATTGGAAGAATGCTTGTTGAATCCTAGAATTTGCCCTTTTAGTCCAATTTTCTAGCCTAGGTGAATGCGAGAAATGATCTTGCTCAAAACTTTTGAGAGAGAACCCAAATTTCCATATATTTGTGTGACTACTTTGTGAGGGTGTGCAACCATTTTGGCACTTTTTGAGCATTAACCATTTGTTGATGTGACACCCCAGATCCAAAAGAGGACAAAATAGCAAGATTTGAGAAGTTGCAGGTAACAGCCACGAGGGCCATTGATATACATTTCAAGAATAGCTCATCCAATTCTAGGTGTTCAACAATCGTAATCAAGATAAGACCCAACTAATTGAGTTGGGGTCGAATCCCACAGGGAGCGGTATGTGTTTAAGATTCAATTGGGAAGTATAAACATGGTCAAATCAGTCATAGGAATAAACATTATCGAATAAAGAGATCATTCAAATCAGGGAGTGACACGAATGTCAAATGGGGGTTTTGGTTTTAATTATCAACTACAAACATCGGTAAACAATATGAAATAACAATAATGAGACGGATTCTTGGGATGTGATTGATTATAGGTTAATATGGACAAATGGGTAATTGCAACTATTAGTAAATAGCTAGATATCAGTGAGTAAACTAGGCTATAGGGGAGGTAAACTTTCTCGAACAATTTACTCCCGAATCAAGTTGATTTCTCTCGAACATCACAACCATGCAGAATAAGACCAGCCCACACCTTAATCCATTCACTCTCGAGCTGAATGTGTAGAATCAGTTTAGGATTCACTCTCAAGTGAAACCCAGTCAACTCAATACCCACAAACCATCAATCCAAAACCTTAGTTCTAGAACCTCTCTCGAGCAAGTCAAGAACACTAAGGTAGAACCGCATTTGCAACTACAATTCTTAAATTAAACCACAATTAATGATTGAACTCACTTCTAAATAGTATTTAAACTAACAATTAGCAATACCCATAAGCTAAACCAAGCGATAATCACACCCTCAAGAATTGGGGTTTTATCTAGACATCACAAATAGATAAAAATAGTTACTAAATTGATTATCCCGGGCAGTGGTATCGAGACAATAGCCTCGATCCGGAATGGGAAGAGGAGTATGGGTCTTAAGCACCTTGATCCTAGACGGATCATGCATCTTCATGGATAGCAGCCTCGCCTCCGGCCAATAGCAACTACTAATCCTCAAGCCTAGAGATGGCGGCTGAGGGTCCTCTGGTGCTCACCCTCACTCGAAGTGGTGAGGTGAGTGACTTATATTTCTTCATTGTCTGAGCTAATCTTTGGTGATGCAAAAGCAAAGTCCCTTGCCTTTCCCTTTGCCTTTCCCACCGTTGTAGGAAGTTTCATTGCCTTTGCCCGGGATGTGGCTGTATCCTTATTTATAGTGATTCCTTTTTCCCTCTTGCAGGCGGTGTAAGTCTCGTGTTCTACTTTGGGTCAAGCCATATCTTCAAAAATACACCAAACTGAGTTAGAAACAATCCAAGAAAAATGTAGAAATCATGCTGCTAAAAGACTCACCGAACCGATCAGCAAGTCACCGAATCACTTTGGCAAGCCAGATCGAGCTCACCGAAAGGATTGGCTCAAAAATTTCCCATAAAAATAACATGTCGGCGATGGGAGGGGCCTTTTGGAGAATTGGCGACATCATTCGGCGAGCACAAACTAGCCCGCCAAAGTTATAGTATGTTTTAGGGGCTGGGGCAAAAGGGAGATAAAAAGAGACTTTCAGTGAGGAGCCGAAGTGATTTCGGCGAGCTCAAGATTATCGCCGAAAGTTACAAAATCAAAATCAACTAAACCATGAAATTAAAGGCGATCAAGGGGGATTTTGGCAAACCGCGGAGTGGTTCAAGAAGCTCGACCAAGTCGCCAAGCCGCCCAACGTGCCTATTTTCAACCCCAACTCCCAAAATCAAACTCGCAACCCCCAAAAACAAAATCAAACCATATACTAACATAATTAAGCTTAGACCCATATAACTCATGCCACCGAGGTACTCAGACTTCCTTCAATTTGGCCAAAATTGGCCATTTGACGACTTTAGCCCTTGATGACATCAAACACTCCATCATTGGGTAAAACACATCATTTAGCACAATTTGGGGTTACTAGACTTCATGCGGACTCAACAACAATTTCACACAACCAACAAGATTATGATCAATTTTAAAGCATGAAAATCAGGGAATCAACAATTTAGGTACAATATCGAAATTAAAATCGACAAACTAGCACACATTTATGATTTCAAAGGGGCCCAGCACACATCAACACAATCTATAACAATGCATTTGAGTTAAACCTCTAATTAAGAGTTCGGGGTTTAGAAAAACCAACCTTTAATGCCAAAATATGATTTGAAATGCTAGGCAGCAAAGAATTTCAACTCTGAACACAAGAATGATGAGCAAAAAGCAATAAAATGCAAAAATATAAGAAATTTAAAGTGTGGGTATGATTGTATGAAATTAGAAGTGAGGGAATGTGAAAGAATTTGAAATTTTAAACCTGTCCTTTTAAAATCCATCCATTTTGTTCCTTTTCTGATATTATTTTTCTCGCCGAACCACTTAAGTGACTCACCGAGTGGGTATTTATCTTGTCGAGTTTTATAGGACCTCCAAGAAATTTGGGGGTCCAAACGGGGTAGACAAAGTCCAGCTCGCCGCCTTGTTTGGTGAATCGCCCACTCGTCCATGGGCCCGCCGAGTTTTTACAGACTTAAACACATTGCAATTCTTCACCTACACATTCAACACACATTATTCCAAAGTTAAAATAAAGAAATAAAAACTTAGGTTGCCTCCCAAGAAGCGCTTAGTTAACGCCGTGGCACGACGCAAAGTTCCCACTCAAACTTTATTTTTGGGGTTTGCCATAGTATCACTAGGGAACCCCTTTGTTGTCTCTGGGTTTAAATGAGAAGAAATTTGACCCATTTGGGTCTCCAACTTCTTGAGAGAGACAGAATAAGAGGTCACCATCGGTTGCTGGTCGATACATCTTCTTTCATCTCCTTCAAAATTTTATCTGGATCCTTCAACCTTGTTGAGAATATGAGAGAGCATATCCTCATCCCGGCTACCCTCGAATCTTTGGGATTTTCACACTCATGGTGAGGAACATACCTATCCCTCTCTCCTTCTCTTTCCTTTGGGTAGCATTACAATCGCGCCATTCTTTTGATAGCTCCAACCCTCATCTCTGTTCCAACCTTGGTTACCACCCAGCCTTGGGTAGGTTGCACGATAACCTCCTCTTTGGTTGGCTAGGAAGTTAACTTCCTTATTGTACATCACTTCAAACGTAGCCTCATCGGGGTTTACACAACCCACACCCACAATATTGACACTCCTCACCAGTACCCAATGACATTTTTTGCCAAAATGTCAAGTTGGGTCATCATTTTTGCCATGTTTTGGTTCCTCTCTTTATCTTTCTCAAGCTACTTCTTTGCCAATTTAAAAGTGAGAGGGGAGACCTGATCTTCACGGGTGTACCATGCCCGCTTAATTTGGTCATACCATCAAAGAGCTAGGGCTGCTACAATGTAAGGTTGTTGCATTAAACCTCCTGAGAAAGTTGATCAGCCACTCCTTGTTCACCGAATCAAGGCTTCGGTAAAAGTATTGCAGCAAAATGTTGTTGGGCAATCCATGAATTGTGTATTGCAGCAAAAACTTCTTAAATCTTAGCCAAGTCTCATGGATTTGCTTATCCTCTAAACTCTTGAAGCTTTGGATGTTTTCCCTAAGTGTCATCATCTTCGAAGGAGGGAAAAATTGCACTTGGAATGCAGTGACAAGCTCTTCCCATGAAATGATAGAATCTCTTGGCAACTCAGCCAACCACTTACATGTTTGTCCCATTAGAGTAAATGGGAACAACCTCAACCGGGCCGACTCTTGGGATATGTTCCTAAAAGAGAATGGCCCGCAAATATCAACAAAGTTCCTTATATGCTCATGGGGATCCTCATGAGCCAACCCACCAAACAACCTTTTCAATTGCAAGAGCTGCAACATGGTGTTTGTAATGTGGAACACAACGTTTCCTTCAAAATGAGGCAAGCAAATGACACCAACTCCATCCACTAGATTTGGGTCATTGACATTCGGTTCATTGACATCATTTAGGTTGCCGATGACATCTTGGTGGCACACTTGGCTACCATTTCTTCCGTTGACACTCATTTCCTATGTTTTAAACAAGCAACACTAAACCAAAACTAAAAGTAAGTAGATTCAACTACAACTAAAAAGAAAAAAATTTAACTTCACAAAAAGGAATCTCAAATGACACCACTCCCCGGAAGGGGCGCCATTTTGATATACATTTCAAGCATACCTCATCAATTCTAGGTGTTCAACGATCGTGGAATCAAGATAAACCCCAACTAAATGAGTTGGGGTCAAATCCCTAAGGGAGCGGTACATATTTAAGATTCAATTGGGAAGTATGAACATGGTCAAATCAGTCATAGGAATAAACATTATCGAATAAAGACATCATTCAAATCGGGGTGATACGAATGTCAAATGGGGGTTTTGGTCTTAATTATCAACTACAAATAGCGGCAAGCAATAAGAAATAACAATAATGAGACAGTTCTTAGGATGTGATCGATTATAGGCTAATATGGAAAAATTGGTAATTGCAACTATTAGTAAATAACTAGATATTAGTGAGTAAGCTAGGCTATAGGGGATGTAAACTTTCTCTCGAACAATTTACTCCCGAATCAAGTTGATTTCTGTTGAACATCAACAAGCATGCGAAATAAGACCAGACCACACCTTAATCCAATCACTCTCTCGAGCTGAATGTGTAGAATCATGTTTAGGATTCACTATCTCGAGCTGAACCCAAGTCAACCCAATACCCACAAATCATTAATCAAAAACCTTAGTTCTAAAACATCTCTCTCGAGCAAGCCAAGAACACAAAGTTAGAACTGCATTTGCAACTACAATTCTTAAATTAAACCACAATTAATGATTGAACTCACTTCTAAATAGAATTTAAACTAACAATTAGAAATACCCATAAACTAAATCAGCCCATAATCACACCCCCAAGAATTGGGGTTTTAGCTAGACATCACAAATAGATAAAAAACAGTTACCAAATTGAATATCCATCAGCCGGGTAAAAGAGTGATTTGTCCTTACAATAATCCAATTTGAAGAATCTCCAACCCCCACTTCCAATTTCTCAAAAGTGAAAAACTTCAATTCTTCAATGCTTAGGAAAAACTAGAGAAAACTTGTGTCAAAAATGTTATAAAGAGTAATTGCTAGCCGAATTGATAAATTTGATACTAAACTAAATGTTCAAAAATGTATTTATAGTCGCCAAAAATGTGATGTGAAGATTCACTCGAAGTAAGTCGGGCTTGACGAACCACTCGGTGAGTCACCCTTGGTCACTTCCATCACCCTTTTTGCCTTGTATTCAGAATCCTCAAGGTCCGTAACTTGGGTGATCTAGTATCGCATTGCGGGACTACTCGATGATCTCGTTGACTACTATTTTCTATCGCCAACTTGATTTCTTCCTCGGGACTTGGCACACCGGAACTTTAGGTGGTCGGATAGCCATTCGGCGAGTCGCCAAGTGAACTTGGAAATCACTAGGCTGTCTTTCTTCATCCTTTCAACCTGTTTTGTTGCTTTTTGCTTGTTAGTGTCCTTGATTTGTTCCTCAATTCATATTCCTTAAAATCAAGGGTTTTACATCAATTATTGGCACAAAATAAGCATTTAAAGACACTAAATCTATATAAACAAAACCCTAAATGAGTCAAAATCTCAAACTCATCATCCATCCATGGCCCGTGGATAGGATGATGGACCGTAGGTGGGGGTCCGTGGACTAGGCACCCAAATCTTTCCGGAGGTCCATGAACCACGATCCGACCAACGAACCGCTGGTTAGACCATGCCCGTGGTCTATGACCCCAACTTTAAGGTTTTTAGCCTCAATGATGGACCGTCGGTCGACCACGCTCCATCGGTCCATCCGTGGGCCGTAGGTTGGTGGTTATTTTAAGGGGTAGTTAGGTCATTTCCTAATTATTTTATATTGATACTACGTCATTTTTTCCTATATCTAGGACCCCTATATAAATTATTACAACCTCAAATTAGTTCATTCAACTCATTCTCTCAAATTCACCAAAAGAACTCCTAAAGCCTTCATGTCATATATTTCTCTTTCTAAAACTTAAAGAAGAGGAAGAAAGAGTTTGGAGCTAGATCAAGGTCATGTTTCCATTCCTCAAGCATTTGTGGGATTTGCAATTAAGGTATGATGTCTTTGCATACATGAAATCCTTTCTTCTATGGAGTCCCTAAGAATCACCAATTGAGAAGATGAAATTCCCAATTTGAGTTAGGGTTTTCTTCCAATATTGTGGGTATTGATGAATGTTGATCCAATTGATTGAGTTATGATTTTTATGATTGAAATGATAGGAATACATATTTTTAGGATGAATTGATATGTACCCATGCCTAACCCATCTCTTGAAAGATGAAATTGATGTAAATGGGTTTTATGCCATGAAAGGAGAATTTTGGATTTAGATGTACTCAATCCAGGATTGTTGAGATATATTAGAATTGAACCCTATATAATGAATCATGATTAGGATTTCTTTGAGATTGAAGCTTATGAGATGATTATGATATTGAATTGCTTGAGATTGAGCATATAGAATGACTATGAGATATAGTGCTTTGAGAATAAAGCTTATGTTGTCAATTGTTGACTATTGATGTAATTGTTGTGGAAGGGATAGTTCCCACTTGAATTGCTTAAGTTATGCATGTGAAAGGTTTTCTTACCTTGAATGATTCTTGGTTGAAAGGATTGCTCGACTAAAATAAATCTAATGCTAATGACTAAGAAATTGATGAAGATAGAGGTGATTACCCATGACCTCCAATTGAGTTGGATATGTGGCTATTACCCGTATTCCATGAAGTAGAATAAAGAGGTGGTTACCCTTATTCCTTAAAGTTGAACAAGAGGTGACTCCCCCATGTTTTTAAGATATGATTTGGTCAAGAGGTGAATACCCATGATCCATATGTATGTTGGACATGATATGAATACCCATGATCCATATTAAGAAGGACTAGAGGCGACTACCTAGTTCCTTTGCAGAAAGGCAAAGAGGCGATTCCCCCATGTCTATAAAAGATAAGCTAGACTATGTTATGATGAATGATGAGCTTGAATTGTTGCTTGAGTTGCCTTTCCATGATGAGTAAGGTTGATTGAGGTTACTTCAAGAAGTATTCCTCTATGTTCATATGATCTATTATGTGCATTGATTATGCTTTATGGCCCTTATTGTCTAACTCTTATGTTTATGTTGATGTTTATACTAGTTATCATATTTAGTACATATTTGTACTAACACATAACTTTGCCTACATTTCATATCCAAATGTAGGGTTCGGCGATCTCGACTCTCATCTCCATGGCTAGGATCTTAATAAAACAAGACTTGAAGATTGGTGAGTCCTCATATCATTCAAGGATTTGGCCACCATTTCTCTTATGTTCTTTTCATTTTATGTTTTGAAAATTATTGTATAGGTTGTGTCCCAAGATATTCATGTTTTGATGTTGGTTGAAAAATGTTTTAAATTTCCACTCATTTCTATTATCTTATGTTATGAAAGCTAAGTGGCTTATATATGAGACCTCTCGTGGTCGTATGCCATGTTATGTCTAGGTAGTACCCCTGGGTCATGATAGTTGACATCCATATTGAAACCTCTTGAGCCAAATCACCCCTAACTCCTCACCCAAAATCTTTTTTAAAGCATTGGTTTGTTTGAATTTTTAACTTAGGCCAAAATCCTATGTTGGGGTGTCAAAATAAATGAGGAAGGAAAACCAAGTGAAAGGCAAAGAAAGATCAAATGAGACTCAACTTTGAAGTTTGTTAAAATAAGTAACCATTCCTTATAAAATAAAAGGAGACTTTGCGATAAACACTATTTGAAAATTTGAATTGAAAAGAGAGTTTGGTGAAATAAAAAGGGTTCCCAATGAAATGATTGACAAGTCAAAGTTTGAGTTCTCAAATGAAAAGAATGATAAGAACTTGAGAAGAGGTGAAGATTATGGTAGCAATGCTTTAAAAGGTGAATCCACCGAGTCAAACTCACCATACCTTAACGCTCAACCCTATTACAATACAAGCCTAAAGACCTTTGAGATATTGCATGAACTAGGTTGTGTGATGATTTGAAATTATGGAAAAACCTATCGGACGGAGCTTGCATGTATTTTTCTTTTGGGAGAGATAGAGTCTTATTGATTCCTTACTTATTTATGAACTTGCTTTGTTAGAGCATGTAATCATTATTGATGTGAGGGCACTTGAATGCATTTGTTGAAACATGGTCTTGCATTAGAACATAACTGTAGTGCTTCATCTTAGATTGATACCGACTAGTCAACATTTGAAGCTTTTTTATCATGATTGAATGTTGCATGTTATTGAGATTAGTCTTGTAATTGCACTTTCATGTAAGCTCTCATTGAATTTTTTTGTAAACACCCTTGTTGAATTAATTGTGTTCTTGATTTACTTGAAAACAAGCAAAAATTTAAGTTCAGGTGTTGATGAGTAGTAGATTTGCCACTCATTTGAGACATATTTATTTCAACTATTACTTTCCTCAATGCCTAATTATTTCCCTATTATAATAATATTTTGATGCTTTGCAGCGATGAAAGATATGGGAATAGACAAGTATGAATGTTTGGAAAATCGGCCAAAAACATGAAAAGAAGTGTAAACTCCACATTGTTGACCGCCTAACAAGAAGGGAGGATCGCCCAAGTGCCATGACATCCCCAAATTAACAATCCACACCAATTGAATTAATTGAGGTAGGTTGGCAAACTCAAAATGAATGGTGACTGATCAAATTAAAAAGGTGAACAAGATGAGCATCGCCGAAGGTGATAGTATTTGGAGAAATATCAAGGCTTAAAAGGCAAACAAATGTGGTACTCAGTTATCCACCAAATGTGAAAGGTAGTCTTGAATGAGCTCACCAACTGAGGTTCAAACACCGAAAGCCTAAGGCAAAGAAAGGCGAACTACGAAGCATTGGCGATCCATCGAATGTGTACTTGGCGAGCCCGACTAACATCGCGAATAGGTCACATTGAATTTTTGAAAAAATTTGGGAAATTATAAATATCCCAAAAGATAGAGAAAGAAGGGTGTAAAAATTATTAGAGAGTTCTAATTTTTAGAAAGAGAAACACTTTACTTTGTGAAGGACACTTTAGTTTTTGGGGTTTTAAACTTTTTCTCTTTTAATTAACAATTTGAAGTTGAATTCAAAGTGGGTTTTTGCGTGTACTTTCTTAATTTCACATGGCCCATGCCTACTTTCATGCAAGGTTTAATTTGTGGCTAAAACTCTAAAGTCCACGAGATGCAATCATGGGTTGTATGTTGATTTAATATAGTGAGTATTTTGTTATTCTCATTTTTGTTATTGTTCATCCATGGATTTTGGCTAGTTAGCATGGGGTTAATTTATGGGTTAAGGTTGCAAACATAATTCCCACTTCGATCTTTAATTGATGCTCGAAAGAGATTGATTGGAGTGTATAATAATTTTTTGATACATGCAATTTAGGTTTGATGTTTAAAATTTTCATGAAAATAGAATATGACTTGGATCGTTTTACCTTATTTTTGCATCGAAAAGAGAGAATAGTGTAAGGTATTCGCTTATCTAGTTATGCACATAAATTAGACCAAAAGGAGAATCTATGAATTGATGCTATGAGATAGAAAGAAGATTAATGTCATTGAATATGACTCAGCCAATCCATAAAATGTTAAGCAATAGAGAAACACAATTACCCTATGTGATATTGATTTCCAATCCCCGAACTCCTCGATTACTTGTTACTAATTGAATTTCTGAAATCTTAGTTTAATTGTGATTGTTGATAACAAAATCCTTTTCGTAAATTTGGTGGAATCATCCACCCAAATATTCTTATTGCTACAATTGAATTGATTTACATTCAAAATTTCTTGATAGAAATATCTAGGCTATATCATTCTCTGTGGGATTCGACCCCGATTATTCATTGGGTATTTTGATTGACTACAACCGCTTACTATTTGGATTAGTTTTAGAGAGTAGTTTGAGCGTTATCATTGATAGAACCCCAACGTAGGGGAATAGGATGACCTTGATGTCATATTATGGCTACAATATAAACCTGTGAAAGGTAGAGGACTTCAGAGCCTACAAAGGCCTCGCCTCGCATGGCCTTTATTTTTTTGAACAACTATGTCTCTCAAGCTTTAGGTGGCCTTTAATAAGTTACTTAAGTCTTGAGAGATGTGCAACATGTTCCAACTATATCTCCATTATCACTACAAGGTCAACCTTCAATAATGGTTGCCTAGGTTAAAGTTCAACTAGCTCTCGTGAATCAGAAACTTATTATTGTGGTCGAGCTATCCGCCTTAAGCATCACAAGATGATTTGAGTGATTCAAAGACTATCGCCTCTAAGGTTTTTGGGGGAAATCGTAAAGGATGCACAAAAGTTTGTTACTACTATCCACGTGAGTGGCTAAATACATTGGGACTAGTGGATTCTAGAAGAGTCAACTTCGCTTTTTCTTATCTACATGATGGTCTCAACCAAGCAATTGTGGCATTCTTACTTGTATACTTGTCCGGACGGGTCACTTTAAATTTCTTCGATTGGGTTCTTTGAGGCCTTTAAGCCGGGTTTGTCCCGTGAACATTAGAGATAGACTCGTGACCAATTTATAATGTTGGAGCAGGGCACTATGATTGAGTCAGAGTATTAGATAAGGTTTCACGATCTCTTCCGCCATGGTACAATGATATTACCTACCGAGCATGAGAGGATTCATTGCTTTGTTCATGGGTTTAAAGTTCAGTTGAATATTAAGATCCAATCTATGGTTACAGCAAGACACCCCTTTCTTGAGGTAGTTGATCCTGACCATACTATGGAGTAGCTCCATTGTGAGGCGTATAAGGGCAACAATAAGAGGACTTGGCAAAGATGGTAGTTACGATGGGTCCCATTTTAGGCCGAAGAACTCATACGATTAGCCACACCAATGGTTTCAACAAGGTAAATATAGCCCGACAAACTAACGCCTCACTAAGGCTTCAAAACATAACTAGAGGCGTTGCATTGGTAGCCCTCCCGCTTAGAGGCAAAGTGATGATGGCCAAGATCGTAGATATAGTTATCAAGAAGCATGGGATTAACCCCTGGGAGGAAAGTCTAGGTTTAGGTCAGATGCTCAAGGTAGAGGTGGCCAATCCTATTTTTATCAAGACCTAGTAAGGGAAAAGCCTGCGAAACCAATACTTTTATCATAGATTTTTTTATGCCATCAGTCCACCTCGACCTTATCTTATTCGGGCTCTACTTTTTCATGTGTTTGTGTATTATTCTTCATGATTAAGTATGATTTCATAGCCCTTG